>CM060905.1:675671709-678171709 GCA_030737815.1 Allium fistulosum
AACCGTCCGAACCTGGAGAGGTAGAATCTTTAATATCCCACAAAGCAAATTTAATTTCTTCCAAAGATATACCATCGTTCAAAAAATTAGCTCCGTAATCAGTAATAATCGATTTACAAATAACCTCAGGGAACTGATCGCATAATGGAAGGTTAAAAATTCGTTTGTAGAAATCAATAGCCGTTTCTACAAACTTATCTTCCGAAATCACCTTCCCATCGGAACCAATGTTGGTCAAACGCTTTCTACTTCTTTTACTATACATTTTAGCATAGAAAAAAGAAGAAGCCTCATCTCCCATCATCAACCATTCACATTTAGCCTTTTGTTTGTCATCCAGGAATTCTTTCTTGAGTGCTATTTCCAGGTTTATCTTGGCATTTTGAAATTCCATAGCTAAAAAGTGATCATAAGTTTTTTCCAGAAATTTCTGAAGTCTTGAAAAATTCTCTCTCTGCACAATAACCTCTTGTTTGGTATCACGTGATTTAGCGCTCCAACTCTTAAGCTCTCTCTTGATATTCTTGAGAATACTAATGATTTGATACAAAGGTCTATCTGTATGATTAGAAATCCAGTGTTTCTCAATCAGAGGAAAGTATTGATCACATAAAGAACAATGGTTCATATATCTGAACGGTCTATTCTTGACCCTTGGCATAGCAGAAAGCGAGACGAGGACTACATTATGATCGCTCACAGAAGGAGGAAAATATTCAACCGATAAGTCTATGAATAAGTTGATCCAGTCTAGGTTTGCAAAAACCCTGTCTATTTTAGAAAATATGTTTCGACTCGGACCAGACCACCATGAAAATTCATAACCTTTAATATTAATCTCATTAAGACCGGTAAGATTAGACATATCATCTAATTCAAACAAGTTACCAAAAGTAACTGGGTTACCTCCCTTTCTATCTGAGGGACTGCGAATATAATTAAAGTCCCCAAGAACAAGCCATGGTCCATAAATATTGATACCATCCTCCTGTAAATTCTTCCATAATCTACTTCTTAATGCAACAAAATTATGAGCGTAGACAAAGGTAAGATTACATTTAAATTTCGAGGTATTAATCAATTCAATGGTAATGTGTTGATCACTCATACTAATATAGTTGAAATCCTAAGAATCTCCGTCAATGAGGACCATAATCCTGCACTTAAAATAACAAGAGACATTACTAATTATTTTCCATCTGTCATCCAACGCTTTTTCCATCTTCAAAATATCTGGCAACAACAACTTATTTTCCAAAACACCGAAACAACTAATTTTATGCTTATCAATGAGTTTTCTCACTTCTCCCATTCTGTTGGGGTTATGAAACCCTCTTACATTCCAACAAGCTATAGACATTATATAACCTTGTTATTGCGGGTCCTCAACAACCTACTACTGGAGGATTCCCCTTTGTCTTCCGTAGGAATACCTAGCATCTAAACCCACTTGGGATTCTTATGAACAAGCTTATCCTTCTGAATGTTCTCAAACTCTGTACCGTGAGGATTAGGAAAAGGATGCTCCACAGGAACCTCCTGAATTGGGTCTGCATTATCATAAGTATTTTGTTCCTCTACCCTTTCTGTCATTCCTATATCCTGATCCAGATTATTCTGCACCTGTAAATCAATACAAGTTTCAGTGCCTCGCCTAAAATTAACATTATTAATTATACAATCATCAATAAATATATCTTTAGAAAATAACGATTTAGGAACATAAGGAGACTCCGATGATGACGAAGGGCGTTTGAGAATTGTTATGTGGGTCGAAGGTGACTTCGAAGATGATGAACTCGGATATCTGGCTCCCGGGGTAGTTGGAGACGTAGGAATGAATGGCTCATAGGTTCCTTGATATGGAGGAACTTCTGACCTGGCTAGCAGAACAATGTAGCAATCTTCACTGACTCCTACTTCGGTACGAGTAACAGGTTCTGACTCTGGTACTTCTGAGGTTGCCCCCTCACCGCGCCCTTCTGAGGATGCAGCTCTTTCTAAATCCTGATCCGAGGGAATAACTTTTGTTTGGTTTTGTTCAGAAAAGGACTTTCCTCTTATTTTTGTCTCCGTCCCATTAGAAACTATCTGGTGTCTATCCCGAGACCCATACATAGGTGGGCAGTCAACAATTAGATTTAGGTTTTCTTTAAACACTACTAACTGTAAAGTTTCAGTCAAGCCCTCACCATTTGAGACCTCCGCCATAAAATTCCTGCTCATTTCATTGAGAGAATCAGTGGGACATCCACCATTCAACTGCTTTTCGAGATCAATAGAAATCTCGATTCCTCCCTCCTCCCTTACAACTTCCGCACGACCAACCAGACTTTGATCCACAGGGCTAACCTTATCGGAGTTGGAATCTTGAGACAGTTTGGGAACCCAAGACTTGGTCATTGGGCATTCATCAGTTACATGTCCGAAACACACGCACTTACCACATATGGGAGGTGAGTTCTCGTATTCCACTTCCTGAGTGAAACTCCTCCCATTGTCATCCATACCTTCAATAATGTTGGGCATACCATAAGTAGCATTAACCTCAACCAAAACTCTAGCGTAGGCTAATCTAGATTTATTTTTCGTGGCCTCGTCCATCTTTATGGGAACTCCAATGGTACTTGTTAGAGCGCTAATAGCCTTATTGCCCCATAGTTTAAAACTTAAAGCAGGAAGTCTGACCCACATAGGCAAGGATGTAAGTAGTCTCTATCTGTTCTCATGTCTGGGGACAATCGCTTCATAATGATCAAGTTCCGGTCCATGAACCAAGGACCTGATTTCAAAATCTTATTGCAGTCCTCCTCAGAGCCAAATCTCACTACAAAGAATCCATTATTCCTTGAATGAATAGAAAACGTTTTCTTTGTAGCCCAAACCCTGTTGGGATAACCCTCAAAAGTTCTCAGCCATGGTTTATACCCTACCACATACAATAATATACATAATTCCCAGCCTCCCTCCGCTTCTTTGGTAGCTTCAGAGGAGTGGGTACCAATCCTTTTACCATCCGCTACTTTAGGCTCAATAAACTCAAGATCTAGATTACCTAGATCTACTACCGCTCTTGCTTTCACTACCTCACTATATGAAAAAAATTTAGCGTTCTCTGAGACAGTGAATTTGATTTTCGGGTTGCTACCTGGCAGTGAAACTTTCTGCTTCGTTGATTTTGAAGACCGCCCAACGTGGTCCGCATACACCTTCCTCCCCGAGTACCGATCTGGAAAAGGCCCAGATCTGCTCGATCTTTGCCCTCCCAGGTTGAGCCTTTGTTCAGGACCCAAAGATGCTGGAGCCTTGCACCTTTTCCTTCTCACCTCCTCCCAACCTTCATCATCTTGCAATGGTCCAATGATTTAACTATGACGTCCACTTTGAGGAGATAGAAGTGAAGACAGGAAAAAGAAAAACAACAGAGAAAGCACGAATACTTGGAAAAATCAAAAGAATAAAAGAGAAAAGGGAAGAAACCCTAATCTCCAGATCTAGATCTGGAAGCCATTAAATTGATTGAAAGTCCAATTTCAAAGCTTTTAAATTCAAAATAAAGTCTAAAATCCAATTTTAAAATCAAGTTATAGATATACATATATAACAACATATTAAAATTGAAAATAAGACTTCTATTTTAAAATCTATTTATATTTATATATATAACAATACATTAATATTGTTATTTTAAAATAATAATTTGTCAAAATTTAAATAGTTTATAAAAGAGATTATACATCTCTATTATTATTAAATGGATAAATATATCATATTTATTAAACAATATTTTAAAACAATCCTTTTAATTAATCTTAAACTTAAGCTAAGATATAATTTAATCAATCAAACATTTATCTTAAACATTTTAAAACTATATATTTTAAATCAAATCATAATTTCCAAATTACCAAAAATATATTAGAATTTGAAAACAAGATTCATTTATTTATTAAATTCAAACTAAAGATTTCTATTTATAATATATACAAATATATACATATTATAAATAGAAAACAATTTATTAGCTTTTAAAAGATAAATTATCAGTTAAATATTTATTTAAAAGGAGATTATTAAATCAATTCAAATCTTATTAACAAATATTATCAAATCAATTTAATTTTTAATGCAGATTATTAAATTGATATTGCCAAAAATTCCGGGATATCACAAGTTCGTTTTGGAACCGAACAAAACCGAAGGTACTTTCCTCGGCCATTATAAGGTGAGAAGTCCTTGTGGTTTTGAGGTTTTTCATAACAAAGAGACCACCGCTAGAATATAGTAAATCATGAGTTTATCCCCAATTAATCAACAAGTAGTCCCTCGTTATTATTCATCTCAATATCTCTGTCTTCAAATATCTTCAATCCTCGAACACGTAAATTGGTTCGAAGAGGTTTTCGGATAGGAATCACCCAAATCCGACCCAGGTTCCTTCGAAATCCAATCATCGATAAAAAGTGAATATGAGTATACAGGAATCGTTAAGTCTCTTTTCACTTTAATTCTTTTCAGATGATTTCGAAATCTCTTTCTTTTGTCTTAGAATAATTCTAAGTAATTCATTCTTTATCTTTGGATAATACTAATCTTCTTTTATTTTGGAAACTTAATACAATCTTTTTAGAGCATCCAGGCTTTCCTTTCGATCTATTCCACCCCTCGCCTAAGAAGAGAAAATAGAGGCCAAGTAAATTCATGGCACCGGTTGCTCCATCCCTAAACTTACTTAAACACCTTGTTTTATCTTCCCAGGTCTCACAGGCTGGACAAATGTACTAGTCGTTTCCGCATACTCAGTTATCAACTTTACTTTGAAATTGATTATATAGATTCTAAATTATCTTTTAAACGCTAAATTTTCCCTTCAAAAACATTCACAATTGAGTCTTGGAAATTTCGTTATGTTTAAACTCATATTCAAAAAGTTATAGAATTTGCAGCATAAAAGTGCTGCGGAAAGTGCTATATAAGCTTATTTGATTTAAACAGCTTTTTAATATTTGAAAATTCATATTTTCCAATTCAAATCTCTTATTAAAACTTCCAAATCAACTTTAAATTACTTAAATATTCTTTTAAAATCATTCACAAAAGATTTAGGAAAGAATTGTTAAGTTTAAAACTATGTTTCAAAAGTTATTAAAAACTGCTGCGAAAAGCGTTTTGAAAAGTGTCGCAAATAGCGTTTTAAAAGCTATATTCTTCAAAACGATTTTTATATCATTTAGAAATCCAATTTTTCAACTTAAATCTCTTTTAAAACATTTTAAAATATTTTCATAATTTATTTCATATTTTTAAAATATTTAAAATATCAATTTTAAACTTTGGTCATTTTGGTGCAAAAGCGTGATATTTCTGGAAAATTATTTTGGACATATTTTAAAATATACAAGATGAAATCTTGATTTTATTTCTTTATTTCTTTAAACATATTTAAATGTTTATAAAACATTTCTAACTTATTTTAAAACTATTTCCAAAAGGTTTAAGCATTTCATATACACCATTTCATTTTCAAAAGGAAAGTGATTTACTTTGTGCTTATCGATGTATATTAACGTGACTTGGTAAAACAATTTAACAATCATGTCAAACAATCAATAACTGATGACCAAAGCATATATAAGCATCCATAGCAATCATAACACATCATCAAACATGTGTGTGTGTATATATATATATATATATATATATATAAATATAGATGTTAAATAGAGTTTCTCACCATAAACCAAAGCGATAAACTTCCTACCAACATTCTAATAAACCAACACTTCACTAACTACTTCCTACTCCATTAAACACTAGCAAACAACACCCTCTCACTTCTAATAGCTTGTCTAAGGCTTGAGTTGGAGGTTTGCCAAAAGTACAGAGAAGAAGCGGTAGAGCTTTGAACTTGAATTCCCAAGATTTTGATCCGAAAAATAGGTTATCTTGTATCTGATTTTAGGCCCTCCAAATCTGAAAATTTAGAAAAGTTATTTAGTAAAAAGTTGTTGCAAATTCTTTTCTCTTGAATTTGAAAAAGAATCATTTTAATTCAAGATTTTTGAGGGAGATACGATAGAATGAAGAAGAGGTATTGTCTGATTGACAAAAATGAAGCCCGAAAATGCACTTTAAAGAATTGAGTTTCAGTTATAGCAAACCTCAAAACTGGAAAAGTGATCAACAAGAAAGTTGTAGCCACTATAATTTTGTATGATTTGAAAAAAGAATTTCTTAATTTGGATCAGTTATGATCAAGTTATGATCAAAACAAAATTGGTTATTCACTGTCTTAGAAACTGGGCCAGAGAATGCACTGGGAAGAAGTGGACTTTTGATATAGTTAAGTTTAGATTGATACTAAGTGGTCAACATGAAAGTTGTAGCCATAGGAAAAATACATGATTTGAATAAAAAAATTGCATTTTGATTATGTTTTGAAGAAGTTATAGCCGAGAGAACAAGAGGTAAAATATGGAAAAAAGATGAGTTTGATTTGAAGAGAATGAACATTGATTTCTTTTGAATATTTTGTAAATATTTTGACATTATTTCATTCTAATTTTTTCCTATGGCTTGGAAGCCATTAAAGAGAAGAAGAAGAAGATGAAGAAGCTTGAGAAAAGAAGAAGAAGAAATGTGAATGAAAGTGAAGAAGGAGGTGGGTATTTATAGAAAAAGAAAGAAGTGGTAAATTTACCAAAATAATCTCTTACCAAATTACCAAACTAACCTTACTTCAACCTAAAGAAATCTCCACTTTTTCAATACTTAACATCATCTTTCATATCCTTACTTTATGTCTTAGTCACTTAAAGATTAAGTAAAGAAAAGTAATTATTTTGTTTGATTTTGATGTGATTTGGATTTGATGTTTACTTTTGACTTTTCTTAAACTTACTTACTTTTCTTAATGATGTTCAAGAAGTTTCCAAATCTTATTTAGCAAAAGCAAACATGTTTAGTTATTAAAATGTGTAATATATATGTTAAAACATGTTAACAAAGGTGCGACAACGTTGCGGCAACTTATTTTGAACAAAACGTTAATTTTCGACAAAACGTTTTCCGGTCACATTTTGACGTTTTTGTTAAACTATTTATTCATGTAAACGAAACTTCAAAATAAATTTGTTATTATACTTAAATAATTAAAACAAGCATTTTTGACTTATAAAATAATATAAAACAATATCCAGATCTATTTATAAAAATACGACATCAATTTATCGATATGCGATGAAATTTGTCAACTTTTATAGAACGGGTTTTATATATTTATCAAACCATTATAAATTAAATTACTATTATTATTAAATGAGTTTGATATCGATTATATATTTTTAAAATGAATCATTTATCCTTTGAAACAAATTTCTTGAATATTTATCCTGCTTTATTGGAATCCGACTTTTGTCAATTTTACAATGGAAATCCAAAATCTTTATTCAATGTCAAAACTAAGTTTACCATTCTTATTTATCATATAAAATATGATTGTTTAAGTTTGAAAATTCTACATTTGAATATTTAAAATAATTAAATATCCCATTTTCAAAGTAGTAAAATTACGGGTCTTTACATTCTCCCCTACTTAAAAGAATTTCATCCCTGAAATTACCCTGATCCTAAACCTACAAATTTTTTTTTACCTAAATCATTATTTCACAAACTTAAATCCATAAGATGTACCCAAATCATCCGTATAAAATATATGATTTGATCTTCTATTCGAATTCACAACTTTACTTTCGAACTAGTATCGACCCCCGATCCTTTAGTGTGGACTCTGATCAAGCTTCTAGATCATATACACTTGCTTTCCTTGCATAGCTCTCAACTATGATAGAAAACTCGAGTAACTAACCACAAAACATCATCAATGCTCGACGTCAAGAAATCGAGTGATAAATTCTTTCCCGGATAGGTGTAAACACCTAAAAGTTCCATACTCGGATATTAGATCAAAAATTTTGTGACGAAATGATTTACATATAAATTACGTATTTATTCCTATTGGTTTTTCTCAATTATACTAAATTCTCATTATTCACATCCTTTATTTTTCACATTCATTTTTTTAGTATATTTTCTTTAATACTAATATTGTTAATGAATCATTTTGTAAAACTATTACTTAAGTTTATTATATCTTATAAACACAACTATGTAAATCCAACACTTTTATAAACATAAGTCCAAATCCTTAATTACTGCTAGAATTCATTAATAGAACATTTTCCAGTTTATAATTATATTTTAAAGAGTCATGATTTTACTTAAGTGTATAAATAGTTCATGACTTAAATCTATTTTTGTATAATACCCTTTTACATCCTAATAGTATATATACACATCCCAAATTCCCGATCGGTTTTATATCCGGGTGAATTACAGTTTGTTGTAGGTTGCTATCATTTCAGATTCATAATTACAAAAATTTATTTTCCGATTTAATGCTATTATAAATTTCTCCACTTTTAAATCCTTTTTATTTAAAATCATATTTATAAATTATACTTATTCAATTTCATTTACTCAAAACATTTCACAATTGTTTATCTTTTACCAAAAGTTTTCATAAATTCCTTAGCTCTGAGTTTGGTGTGATTCAAAAAATTTCAACTATCCAAAATCGTCGAGAATCCCGCTTTATCTTATCAATTGGCGATTCCAAATTTATCTTTGGTTTAAACACTTTTATAAATATTACTAATCAATTTATCAATTAATGATTCACATTATCTCTTTAACTTAAGAAAATTATATTTCCTCTTCAACCTAACTAACCTTACTTCAACCTAAAGAAATCTCCTCTTTTTCAATACTTAACATCATCTTTCATATCCTTACTTTATGTCTTAGTCACTTAAAGATTAAGTAAAGAAAAGTAATTATTTTATTTGATTTTGATGTGATTTGAATTTGATGTTTACTTTTGACTTTTCTTAATGATGTTCTAGAAGTTTCCTAATCTTATTTAGCAAAAGAAAACATGTTTAGTTATTAAAATGTGTAATATATATGTTAAAACATGTTAGCAAAGGTGCGACAACGTTGCGACAACTTATTTTGAACAAAACATTGATTTTCGACAAAATGTTTTCCGGTCACATTTTGACGTTTTTGTTAAACTATTTATTCATATAAACGAAACTTCAAAATAAATTTGTTATTATATTTAAATAATTAAAACAAGCATATTTGACTTATAAAATAATATAAAAGAATACCCAGATCCATTTATAAAAATACGACATCAATTTTTCGATATGTGATGAAATTTGTCAACTTTTATAGAATGGGTTTTATATATTTATCAAAACATTATAAATTAAATTACTATTATTATTAAATGAGTTTGATATCAATTATATATTTTTAAAAAGAATTATTTATCCTTTGAAACAAATTTCTCGAATATTTATCATGCTTTATCGGAATCCGACTTTTGTCAATTTTACAATGGAAATCCAAAATCTTTATTCAATGTCAAAAATAAGTTTACCATTCTTATTTATCATATAAAATATGATTGTTTAAGTTTGAAAATTCTACATTTGAATATTTAAAATAATTAAATATCCCATCAAAGTAGTAAAATTATGGGTCTTTACATTCTCCCCTACTTAAAGGAATTTCATCCCCGAAATTACCCTGATCCTAAACCTACAATTTTTTTTACCTAAATCATTATTTCACAAACTTAAACCCATAAGATGTACCCAAATCATCCGTATAAAATTCTGATTTGATCTTCTATTCGAATTCACAACTTTATTTTCGAACTAGTATCGACCCCCGATCCTCTAGTGTGGACTCTGATCAAGCTTCCAGATCATATACACTTGCTTTCCTTGCATAGCTCTCAACTATGATAGAAAACTTGAGTAACTAACCACAAAACATCATCAATGCTCGACGTCAAGAAATCGAGTGATAAATTCTTTTCCGGTTCGGTGTAAACACCCAAAGTTCCGTACTCGGATATTAGATTAAAATTTTTGTGACGAAATGATTTACATATAAATTACGTATTTATTCCTATTGGGTTTTCTCAGTTATACTAAATTCTCATTATTCACATCCTTTATTTTTCACATTCATTTTTTTGTATATTTTCTTTAATACTAATATTGTTAATGAATCATTTCGTAAAACTTACTTAAGTTTATTATATCTTATGAACACAACTATGTAAATCCAACACTTTTAAAAACATAAGTCCAAATCCTTAATTAATGCTAGAATTCATTAATAGAACATTTTCCAGTTTATAATTATATTTTAAAGAGTCATGATTTTACTTAAGTGTATAAATAGTTCATGACTTAAATCTATTTTTTGTATAATTCCCTTTTACATCCTAATAGTATATATACACATCCCAAATTCCCGATCGGTTTTATATCCAGGTGAATTACAGTTTTTTGTAGGTTGCTATCATTTCAAATTCATAATTACAAAAATTTATTTTCCGATTTAATGCTATTATAAATTTCTCCACTTTTAAATCCTTTTTATTTATAATCATATTTATAAATTATACTTATTCAATTTCATTTACTCAAAACATTTCACAATTGTTTATCTTTTACCAAAAGTTTTCATAAATTCATTAGCTCTGAGTTTGGTGTGATTCAGAAATTTTCGACCGTCCAAAATCGTCGAGAATCCTGCTTTATCTTATCAATTAGCGATTCCAAATTTATCTTTGGTTTAAACACTTTTATAAATATTACAAATCAATTTATCAATTAATGATTCACATTATCTCTTTAACTTAAGAAAATTATATAGATCGAGTAACTCGAAAATAATACCAAGGAACTGGGTACTACCAATAGTATTATATATCCTCTTAACCAGAAGAGTAATACTTAAGAGAAGTGTTTACCATCCGAACACATCTCCTACCCAGTTTTAGTTTATTTTCGAGCCATTGGAACTAGTTATCATCAAATATCTCTTTCTATTAGAAATAATACCCTTTTTAAAATCCTTTAGAGATTACTTTTGTTTATAAAACCTATTTTATAAATTCTTTGTATAAATTCATTATATAAGTTAACTTCATTTAAATTTCCACAATTCTTTCAAATTACTCGAATTTAAATTCTCATTCCGTTTTCATTTACCTTTTACATAATCATTTTCTATTTGTTAAATACATTTTTATCTTATATGTTCATTTCTTAAACTAATCTTATTATCAAACACCTTATACTCAAACTGTGAAATTTTAATCACAAGATGTTCATATTTAAATTTCACTTATCTTGATTTCTAACTATAAAACTTTTCAAAATATATACTTTGTAATCAAAATATAATCCTAGGTAAAATTATTTCATTTACTAATTTTTCAAAACAAAACCTTTATATATAACATTAACAAATATGCGCCATAATACGCTCATAACTCATTCTAGGGTGTTACTAACCCTTATCTCTAATGAATTACTTATCCTAGGATATTACTAATTCTATCTCAGATGAGTCTTTACCCATAACAAAGCCAAGGTTCTTGCTTAACCTTCAGCTCTGATACTAAATGTCATGGTCTATTTTTTCGTACCTTTTGAGCCGACAATAAACCACACATGTCCAACTCAAATTGAATGAAAAGACAAAACACGAAGGGTAAAAAGAAACTAAAACAGAACAGAATCTCACACGAATGGATTAATATATAATATCGAACAAATATCTTTACAGCGGAAATCTTAAATATGATATATCAGACTCTAACCTAAATTCGGCTTGGACAGTTATAAACATCTGTCCTTAGAATTGCGGACAAACAATAAACAAAAACAAACAACAGCAGCGGATAATAGAATATGTCCATACATAGATGAATATCTCCAGCTCTCCTCTGGAAACTCCAACCTTCTTCAACTAAACCTGAAACTACTCGGATCTGACCCGAGTATTGAAAATACCCGGATCAGGCTTGAAAAACCAGCGTGAGAAAAACTCAATAATAAATGACAGTGTCATATATCATCCTTTAAATAAAATCATTTGAAAATAAAGAGTATCTCATAAGACCACGCCCACACATAAACACAGACGGGTTTTTACCTTACCATAGCTAAAACACTTTTATATCAAAGCATTTGATATTATTTCTAATGATATCTCTTTGACAACATTGCAAATAAACTTATTAATCTTAGCCGAAATTGTTACCATTATTAAATTTGGGATACCAGGCTTTACAAACAAATCCGAAGGTACTTATTGGAGAATGGATTCCATACAAATGGCCAGGTGAAGGGAATACCTTCCGATAGTACATCTTTAGAGGAATGTGCCAAGGACCATCACAAAGGATCCTCTACCAAAACAAGACTGGCCTATCTCTATAACTAGATAGTACCGAATATATCATCCCCCGATCGTTACCGACCTTTAACCGAGCGCGCTCTAGTGTACAAACCACATTAATTTACATCCCGAATGCCATAGCGGAAAGAAATATATCTAGAAGGGGATGATCATAACCTAATTGGGAATGACACACTTAGGCTTGCTACATGTAACCATGTTTCGGTCATTTCTGGTTGATGAGGCTCGAGGCAACGATTACCTTTTCACATAGCACATCTTCTTTCACTTTGAATGCCACATTGCCATTCCACATTCACATGACTAATTTCTACAAACATATAACTCCTAAGCTCATACATATCAGGAAAGGGTATTAAGCTAAGAGAAGGTGTCTTCTCCGCCACCAAACAGATATACATGTTAGCACCAAAATTTGTCACTAACACCCTTGAATAGAATTATGTAGAGAGATTAATGAAGAAAGTAAATTAAAACAGAAAAATAACGCAATTGAGTGCAAAAAGAACAGCAAAACGAGAACACCAGATTTATAGTGGTTCGGCGTAATTGCCTACGTCCACTTTGAATATGATCTTTATTACTTTCCCTATCACTTGAATACAAATACAATATGTAAACTAACCACTTGAATACAAGTTTGAATCGAAAATAGGAGAGTATAAAAAATGCAGAGTTTCCTTGGAGTTCTCCCAAAAGAAGGTCCTTCCAACTGTACCTCTGCCTTTATATTTATAGACGAAGATAGGCTGGACTCCCTTCGAAGGCCCAAAAACAAGGTACTTCGAGATCTATAATCAGATCTCGGGGTAAAGTTGGCTCAAGTGAAGTCGGGTCATGCTCATCCAGTTTCATACTTCTCCTGACCAAGTCTTCGAGGTTTACTCTCCTTTCCACACTCTGGTGGTCATAGTTTTTCAAGGGACATTCGAATCACATTCGTATGTGCTTGGTGCAGATCCATATTGACTCTCGATTTAAGGTATGATATAGTCGCTCGCCCGTAGCCTTGGATGCCGTTTCGATTGATTCTGTGTTGAGGTCTCCATGCAGTCGTTGCCTTAAGCTGTAAAGAACGCCAGGCTAGAGCTACAATGAGATGTCGTATTCATCTTTTAGTGATTTGTACTCCTGCTCCCAGCATTGATATGGCCATGCCACAAGTCGGATGGTCGAACTCCATCCTTAGTGAGTTAATATTCCTCCTGTCGATTTCCGGCCGAAGTTTGCGGAATAGAGAATGGTCAGAATCCACTCATCTATTTATCGGTGTTTATATGCCACTCTGCATTTTGGTGACTTAGAGTTATTCTTCCCTCGATCGACTCGCGCCCAATTTGTGTTCATGCTTTTGTCCATGCTCTAGGGACTTAGAGATTTGTCGAATGGTTTATGCTCTAGTCCACAGTTTGGGACCTAGATATTTTTGTCAAGTCATTTATACTCTAGACCATGCTCTGGGGACTCAGGGTACTCTAGTCCGCTTCAGGGACTTAGAGATTTTTCTTAAGTCGTTTATACTCTAGCCGCGCTTTGGGGACTCAGAGTACTCTAGTCCGCTTCAGGGATTTAGAGATTTCGTTAAGTGATTTATACTCTAGTCCACGTTCTGGGGACTCAGAGTACTCTAGTATGCTTCAGGGACTTAGAGATTTTTCTCAAGTCGTTTATACTCTAGTCCGCACTCTGGGGACTCAGAGTACTCTAGTCCACACTCTGGGGACTCAGAGTATTCTAGTCCGCTTCAAGGAATTAAAGATTTCCCTTAAATCGTTTATACTCTAGTCTGCGCTTTGGGGACTCAGAGTACTCTAGTCCACTTCAGGGAATTAGAGATTTTTCTCAAGTTGTTTATACTCTAGTCCGTGCTCTGAGGACTCAGAGTACTCTAGTCCACTTCAAGGACTTAGAGATTTTTCTCAAATTTTTTATACTCTAGTCTGCGCTCTGGGGACTCAGAGTACTCTAGTCCGCTTCAGAGACTTAGAGATTTTTCTCAAGTCGTTTATACTCTAGTCCGTGCTCTGGGGACTCAGAGTACTCTAGTACGCTTTAGGGACTTAGAGATTTTTCTCAAGTCGTTTATACTCTAGTCCGCGTTTTGGGGACTCAGTGTACTCTAGTCCGCTTCAGGGACTTAGAGATTTTTCTGAAGTCGTTTATACTCTAGTCCGCGCTCTGGGGACTCAGAGTACTCTAGTCCACTTCAGGGACTTAGAGATTTTTCTCAAATTGTTTATACTCTAGTTCGCGCTTTGGGGACTTAGAGTACTCTAGTCCACTTCAGGGACTTAGAGATTTTTCTCAAATCATTTATACTCTAGTTCGTGCTCTAGGGAGTCAGAGTGGTCTAGTCCGCTTCAGGGACTTAGAGATTTTTCTCAAGTCGTTTATACTCAAGTCCGCGCTCTTGGGTTTTAGAGTACTCTAGTCCGCTTCATGGACTTTGAGATTTTTCTGAAGTCGTTTATACTCCAGTCCATGCTTTGGGGACTCAGAGTACTCTAGTCCACTTCAGGGACTTGGAGATTTTTCTGAATTCGTTTATACTCTAGTCCACGCTCTGGGGACTCAGAGTACTCTAGTCCGCTTCAGGGACTTAGAGGTTTTTCTCAAATCGTTTATACTCTAGTCCGCGCTCTGGGGACTCGGGGTACTCTAGTCCGCTTTAGGGACGTAGAGATTTTTCTCAAGTCGTTTATACTCTAGTCCACACTCTGGGGACTCAGAGTACTCTAGTCTGCTTCATGGATTTAGAGGTTTTTCTCAAGTCGTTTATACTCTAGTCCGCGCTCTGGGGACTTAGAGTGCTCTAGTCCGCTTTAGGGACTTAGAGATTTTTCTCAAGTCGTTTATACTCTAGTCCGCGCTCTGGGGACTTAGAGTACTCTAGTCTGCTTCAGGGACTTAGAGATTTTTGTTGAGAGCAGTCGTATTTCCACCCGTTTGATTTGTATTTCATTTACCGTATCGAGGCTAATGTTGTCGAATGAACGATCAAACCGCATTTGCTCATGGAATTGGACTCTGCCCCCAGCATAAGACGAAACTTGAAAAATGGACGGTCGATTCTCGACCACTTGATGATTGTAGCTCTTCCAATCAAGTCAAGGAAAGAGGTATATGATAGATGGTTGGATCACATCCATCATGGGGTTGGATAATCAAGTCTCACATGATTTTCTTCGTATTTCTTTCTAGAAAACGAGGATAATGGATCCCTGAGTAGACAAACTAATTTGTATATGTTCCAAGGTGTAGTCGTGTCCATGTATTGGGAGCGATGGTTAACGAGTAGGCAGTCCATCACAGCTACTTCAAGTCGGGCTTTCGAACTACCTCTTGTGTTCCGGGTAGGAGTTGATGTGTAGATGATCAAATCACGTCCACTCTAGTTAGATCCCGGCATCACTGAGCTTTAGCAGAGGCATATGTATTTTATCGAACTTTACTTTATGACACGAGGAATGGATGATCGGGCCACATTCATTCCAAGCCTTGCTTAGGCCACCAAATCAAATATGGAGGTCGATGAATGGATGGTCAATTATGAACGCTTTGTATAAGGCTCTGACCGTGATGAGCTTTTCCATCTCTAGTCCATGGCACCAAATCAAAGGCATATGGTTGATGATGAGAGGTTGAATCATGCTCGTCTTGATGAAACTCCACAGGTTCGATCACGGTCTGCGTGGATTGGTTGGCGGCCAACCCTGAGTACTTGGTCACCTGCATTGTTTTGAAAGTAATTTAGTTCAAGTTGGTTGTATTTCATAGAACAATTGAAATTGAAATAGAAATTATTTAAAGAAGATTGGAATAAATCTCATTGATCAGTGAAGCAGCATCATGTGCTCGCTATTCAACTTTGGCCCTAGCTCCCTTCAAAGGGATATCGGCCGTCAGCAGTCCAATTGATAATCTTAGTTCTTTATTGATAGGCATCGGATGTTCGCTGCCCTCCATTCCATAGGACTTGCACATACTGTTAAAGCTTTCCTTTCTAGACTAGCTTTTCGATCACACCTCGGAGGTGTTTGTAATTGCCAGTGTTAGGATCAGTGAGCCTATTGGAATATAAAACATTCCCCTGATTTTCTCTGGGCTTTAGTGGACTTTCTCGAGGTTGGTTTTCAGTACCACTCCGAGTCACAAGTCTCTAAGTAGAGGCTATCGATTGAGTCTTTCAAAGAGCATATGAGTCATGAGATCTTGGTTCGTCTACTGGAATCTGAGTCCTTAGCCAACGATCTAGTATTTTTATTTTCCTAGTCTGCTCCACTCCTCCTCACTTTGGTTTTGATTCATTTTGTAACAGAAACGATCCATGATCGTAGGAGGCTCTCCAGCTAACTAGCTGCTAAAATATATTTGCAGGTCGGCTCCCCTCAAACGCGATTAGTATGGTATCCTTATTAGGATTTGGAACAAATTGCTTGGAGTCCTACATTGGTTTGATTGGAGTCACAAAATTTGAAGTACTGGGTCAGTGAAGAATGATGCTTGGAGTCATCTTGGCATTTGGTTGGAGAAAATATTGGTTTTACTTGAGTCTAGTTTTAGTCAAAAGTTTCCTGGATTTGCCTAAAGTCATATCATTTACGTTATCCAACCTTTAGGAGTATCGTTTGCACTGCGCTACGGTTAGGGTTCGGATGGGTTTCCACCCCAAAAAAAAATTTTGAGCCTTTTTCTTGAATTTGGGTCATACCCGAAAAAGTTTTTTTTATGAAAATAGGGGTCGTATAAGAGACCGATGTAACTTAAGTTTGGATCGGCCTATGCACATGGTTCGGTATATTTGATACTGGGTCAGCATGCTTGTAAAGCACAAGAATAGAAGGCGGTCCGGTGTTGGAGTGTAGGCATGGTGGATCGAACAAGAGTGGCTCGGCGAAGGCGGTTCGGCCAAGGTGGTTCGGCCAAGAGTGGCTCGGCCAAGGCGGTTTGGCTAAGGTGGGTCGACCGTTCGGCCAAGGTGGGTCGGCCAAGAGTGGCTCAGCCAAGGCGGTTTGGCCAAGGGTGGCTCGGCCAAGGCGGTTCGGCCAAGGTGGGTCGGCCGTTCGGCAAAGGTGGGTCGGCCAAGAGTGGCTCGACCAAGGGTGGCTCGGCCAAGGCGGTTCGGCCAAGGTGGTTCGGCCAAGGGTGGCTTGGCCAAGGCAGTTTGGCCAAGGTTGTTCGGCCAAGGCGGTTCGACCAAGGGTGGGTCGACCAAGGCGGTTCGGCCAGGTGGATCGGCTATATGGAGTACGTGGGGCGATCGGTATACAGTAGTTTTGGAGCAGTCAGTATACAGAGCTTTTGGAGTGGTCGGTATATATGTGTTTGCTTTGGTGAGGGTTCGGCCATATAAGAGATTGGCTCAATTGCCATTGGGGGGGTTGGCCTTCATTCGACTTGAGTGCAAACTTCAACATTCAATCCCCAGATCTTACATACATCAATGAATCCAATCCTTTCACATGAACACATGATTATTTTTAAACAAGAACATTAGCATAATCAAATTTTCCAAAAACCGGGGTAGTAGACTTAGTTTCTCTGACTATGGTTATCAATTTCCTTTAGATTTCTTTCAAATCTGAATAGAATAGGAATTTTGCAGGTTAATAATTAGATCTATCTCGCGAATATGGGAATCCACTAGTAGACAATGAGATCCAATCAAGCCGAGAATTCATTTCTCAGTGAAAGTACCAAAATGTTAGTACCAAAATTGGTCACAAACACCCTTGAATAGAGTTATGTAGAGAGATTAATGAAGAAAGTAAATTAAAACAGAAAAATAACGCAATTGAGTGCAAAAAGAACAGCATAAACGAGAACACCAGATTTATATTGGTTCGGCGTACACTACAAGAAAGTATGTTATTAATAACGCCATTTGATAACACAATATTCCAAAGCGTTATTGTTTATTATATTTTTTTTACTTTATTTGTTTTCTTTTCTATGTCCGTAACGCTTGGCCCAAAACCAAAATTCCCATCCCCAAAATTTTCGTCTCCCTCCCAAAACACTTGGCCAATTCCCATCTTCCTTTGAAAACCAAAATAACCGTCAGTAAGTTTCATCTCCCTCCTAATCTAAGTTCTACTCCATCTCCGTTCTACGATCCAGCTCGTCATCTCCGATCTCCGCTCCAGTTCCGAAGTCGACACGTCATTGCTTGGATTTCTAGGTTAGAAATTTGGTAAACCCTAGAATAAAGCTTAATTGAAAACTGTATTAATTTAGCTACTGTTTATGTTGGATGGATGGTGTTTGGACAAAGACTATGGGTTTTAGTACGGAAATAATTATTTTTTGAAGAAGTTAATACGATACAGATGCTTATTTATTCAGCTTGGTATAAATGGATATCTATTATGTGGAAAGTTTAGAATGTATTGCACCTAACAAAAGTTAACTTGATGCCGTGTGCTAAATGACTATAGCTTGCCATAGATGAAGGCTTATACATAGACTTTAGCTTAGATAAGTTCAAAGTTACAATAAATATTTTTCTCTTTTATTACAAGCATCACGATAGAACTTAGATTTCTTGACAATAGGCTTGCAATCGTGCTAGATAATTATAGATTTGCTTGTTGAGTCATCTTTCACGATAGAACATCGGAGGACCAACCACCGCTTGCGGCATGGCAACCACCAAAGGTTGGCATTCTCTTAAAATACCAGCGCTTCTTGCAGGCATTTTTGGAATTTCAATAGCTACTTTTCTTGGTATTGGGACTGGATTATTTGTTCTAAGGCACTTGTGACTAAGTTTGATGCTGAATCAATTGATTCCTAAAATGATACAGTGCACACAGTGAACGAGTAAGATGAAGTAATGGTTGTATACTGTCTGAGCTTATTGGTGCTGTACATGCAATACAAGCTCAATTGTATTTTTGGTATAGAGCACCTTACTGTATAGCATTAGTTGGATTACATGGAAAGAATAAACCAATTCAGATGCTCTATGTTCTTTTCACTCTTTTATATCTACTATGTAAACAAATCAGATTTTAGTGTTTTTTTCTTGTTGCCTTTGAAACTTCAATCATTTTGTACTACTCTGGTAAAGTATTGAACAATGTTTGTCCATATATACCGCTTGCTTTAAATAGTAAATCATTGTTTATAGTTTATACTTTATACCAATTAAAATACTCGCATCTCTGTTAAAAGTTAGTTCCAGTAAACTTTGTGCTATAGGTAAATGTAAACTGATTAACACTTTTTTTTCTAATTAATTTGATATGAATAAGAGACGAACGTTAACCATATATTGATGAAAAGTCGAGACAATTATCTATATTCTGTTACCTGTCTCTATTTATCATTACATAATACATAAAGATTTCACTCTAGTTCAAACCTACAGTGTCAATCTAAGCAGTGACAAGATGTAAGAATCCAACTTATACAATAGGTGCAATTGGATATTTTAAGGACACACACTGAATTGCAAATATATGTAAAGAGATTGATCTTCGAGTTTGACTTCTGGACAAAAGATTCAATCAGTAATTAAAGCTAAACATTGTCAAATATTACAAACTTATACAATCACTAATAAAATTGAACATTGTCAAATACGACAAATGTTTTTGGTCCAAAAAGTCTTGAGATAATCTACCTATATAATATGATGTTTTTTGTTTGAATCTGTTTTTATTACAATTGAATTGGTCCTTTCTACCAGCCAATTAAACAACTGATTAAATTCTTATGGTTATACAGGATTAAAGCTCTAAGTTCTTTTGTTCTCAGTTGATCGGATTTATCAAAGTTTTCCGTGCTGTTAATTATGTCTTAAAGGAAAGTGACATTTGCTCAGGTGCAGCTACTTGTACTATTATTTTGTGGAATATAGTTGTTCTGGACTTGCATAAACATTGTTTTTGCATTTAACATGTGTTTTATACTTTATGGTTGATATTGTTGTATTGATGATTGAGAAATTTCATTCCTAGTTCTTATCTTTTTTATTACTGTTCAAAATCTAATGCATTGTTTGTGCCTAAAATTTGGAATACCAAAAAAAATTCCTGTTAGGTAATTTTTTTTCAAAAGATGATTGTTTTATGAAACCTAGCTTAAACTTTTGAAAACAACTGGGATTCTTTGTGTGTATATGCTATTATAAGAGTTCAATGTATCATACATGATGTCAATTATATTAGCAATGGAGAGTAAATGCATATGACAACATGTAAACTACATATTATAGTACATAGCACGTGTGTATTGACCCACCCACACACCTACTTGCAATTTCAGTTTTTCCTGAAATTAACATCTACTTACGCAATATAGTCTGACAAGAAATAGCATGGGAACTAATCCTTGAGCCTGAAGTAGCTCACATCTAAAGATAACAAAAGATTATTACCTTTAGCATCGCTGAAAGGTGCATTTTTTCTTTTAGAAATGTACCGCAAATTTGACTCGAAAAATCTGAGTACAGAATATGAAATATGACTACTAGCACTAGATCATGCTCTTATCTTTATTAATAGTTGTAATAGCTTTGGTGTCACACTTTTTTGGTATCAACGTGAACTACCAAAAACGCCCCTCTATGTTAAAGAGAAGAGCAAAGCTATTAGACAGAGGTAATACTACATTAAAAATGTGTATAATGTTTTAAAATCTCTTATTTTAGGCATTGAGTGAGAAGAGCAAAGCTATTAGACAGAAGCAGTTGCCACACACATGCGGTCATAAAGAAATGGCTCGACTGGCTGAAGATTTGGTAAGAAAAAGGATAGTTTTATTTACTGTAATATTTATGAACATTTTAATTAATGAAGTGTGTTATTTGATGTTCTTTTGAATGTAGAAAAAGCAAAGTAGTGATCACTCTTCCGTCTCTAGAAGTGCAGTCTAGATCAAATCTCACACTAGGAAAATTGGTGAACTGGTGAATATGATTGCTACAGATACTATAGTAAGTTCATACTTAATAAATTATGATTCCGTCTCTAGTAGTGCAGTTTGAATGTATATATATATATATATCTCTCTGTGTGTGTGTAGTTATGTTAGATTACTTAATAAATTATTTTATTTTGTTTAGTTTTGAGTATGATTGAAGTTAAATGATCAGTGATTTATTAGTAGTATCAGTCATGGTTTAGATTGGTTAATTTTATTGGGAATAATAATTGCTTTGCTGTATACATATAGTATAAATGGATTTAGTTTCATAAATGGGAAGGTAAGGTTTTAGCTTCTACTACTCTGCATAATTGGAATTTAGTTCTAGGTTATTTCTGAAAAATTCTGATGTTTCACTTGTTTATATTATTGATTCTTTCAATGAGCTGAAAATTTAGTTCTAGTTTTTCTGTATGCAGTAAAAATAACCCTTCAAAGCCTATCTCAAAGATCTCGATAATCAATGTCACTGGATGGAAGTTTGAATACAAAATGATTATGCAAATAACACAATCTAGATACCAATACATAATCCAATAATCAAAAGATTATGCTGTTTAATCACCAACCCTACCGATTTTAGTAAGTTCTTCAGATTAATTCAAAGTAAAAGCCCGCATTGTGTAACCATGGTCAAAAACAAAATTTTGATCTCTAAATGGAAATGATCATTCTGTATTCGAAGAAGGAAAATATTTTGAGTACGAAATTGGAAAAATAATAATCTGTTTGAACTTTTTTCACACTATCACTTAATTGCAGACTGAGACTGCCTTGCATATAATGAAAATAATTAGTCCATTAAACAACTAGATGTGCATTAGAATGCATTTTCCCCTTCATATTTTACCATTTCATCTCGTTGTTATCTATCAATATTGATATTGTACATGTTATACCACTTTCTTACATAGACAGAGCAAAAAATAATTAGGCTAAAATTCGTTCAAAACTGTTCATTGACTCAGATGATAAATCGCCATTTCTTTTCTCCTTTCATTTTATTTTGTCATCACAATTCTCAATAATGTCATTGTGATTCTTAGTCCTTTACAGTTTTGTCCAAAACAAACAAGGCATAAGCAAATTTTATGGAATATAACTGAAGGGACGGGACTGTATGTGGAAAACATGCATGTAAGGGGTTATATACGTGGTACAGGATTTCCCACGTGTGAGAAGAGGACGCTTATGCTTGCGTATGACATGATGAGCTTAAAGTGATTGACATGGTTATTAACAATGTATTTTCCTGAGCGGTTTTTATCGCATCATTAGCTTTTTTATCAATTTAAAATAGTAAACCAACCAATATAAAGAAAAGGAAGAATAGAAAAACCATGCTGCTGTGTAAAATTTAACAGAACTCCTCTCTAATGGTTATGTGTGCTACATGACTAGAAATGTTTATAATATACATTTTCAATACATATAAATAATTTGTAGTGTTGTACATCTGATAGAAACCCATTGAAGTTGCATAAGCTTGATATGGATGTTTGTATAAATTTCTTCTTTGTAAAAGGTTTATGATATGGATGCTTTTATTTGATTGCATTTTTTTTCTCCTCGTTTTGCAGGTTGTTGTTTGTCTGTGTTTTGGTGAGATTTTGCTTTTTAACTCTTTTTTTTCAATACAATGTATGTATGATTTATGTTTAGTGTTCTGATGATTATGAGTGGTGTGACATCACTTTGTTTATTAGGAACAATTTGAAGAAACTATAAATTGCCACCTTTTTTTTCTTTTTCTACTGACTTTATGAAGGGTCTTAGTTTCTGAAGAAGGTGAAATTTTGATGGTATACCTTTTAAATTTAGATAAGCTAAAAAAATGATACGCAATCAACAATTTATTAAGCCAATTACCATGACAAATTTTGACCCTACCACAAAAGTGAAAAACAAAAATGTAAAAAAAAATTTAAAAAAAAAGAAAACAAAAATTGTGTGTTGATTATATTGCAAACCCAAGCTATATATCCATAACATTTTTATAGTAGCTTAGTACAATATAATGAGTTAGAATGAAGACTAATTAACATAAATTGTTATATTTTTCCTAAAACAGTAAACATAAAATTCAATCAGATAATAATTAAATCTTCAGTAAAGTTTAAAGATTAGAAAGCTGAGCATGCATTTCAGCTGTTTGGCCTAACCCAAAGCCATCATTGCAAAGGGTTTGAGCCTTAATTGTCAGAGGCATCTGATTTTCTGGTAATGATTTTTTTAGCGGGTGGCATATTGAACATTTCATGATGTTCACTTTGGGCACCAAAATGTCTAGATGTATTCCTGCCAAGTCTGCAAAAGTGGGACACTTGACAAAAAATAAAATAATAATGTTTCATTATTGATGGTTGTATGTTCCACAATCATTTACTTATTGCCATCTTATATCCTAGATTTGGTCTATCATGCTAATTATTTCCATATTATTCAATATGCCTTCTAGCCTTTAGTAGCCACAATAATGGATTCAACAATTCCTACAGTAGTTGTCGTTTGTATATATAAGCTTTATCTTTCATATTCAAATTACATGGGAGGTAAGATAATGATCATTCTTACAAACTAGGTAATACATTTGAATATTTGGGCTTCATTTGATCAGTGAATGTACGTATCTCCAGTTTGTTGTTATAGTCATTATAATAAATTGCTCAACCTCTCTGAAATATTATTTTATGAATCTGTAATGTAGTTTATGATGACAGCAGATCCATGCACTCTGGAGTTTTCCATAATCTTTACTCATTGACATGTTTAATTCAATAATGTACAATATTGACCTGTACATGCTCAGTCCTAATATTTTTTGCACCTTTTTTCTTTTTCATTGAGAATTGGTAATTGGTTTCCTATGGAACCTATGACCTTGATCACCTTGTCAAAGGTGCCATTACCACTTAACTAGCGGTTATTGAGATATATTGTTTACGACTTCTTTGCAATATGTACTGTTTTTAATCAATCCCAAATCTGCATCGCCATTTGGCAGTTCCATCAGTAGATATTGACAAATTTTCATTTGGTTCGCTATTTTTTATATGTAGTGCACCATGTGTATCCTATTCCCTAAGGAAGAGGGCTCTTTACAATGACATGTCAAGGTAAATATGGATGTTATTTTGTATAAATTGTCTTTTTATATATAAAATATTTGTGTATTAGTCTGTTTTGTTTTCTATCTTAATTATATTAAAACTTTTATTCTGCACAGGTACATCTGTTGTGCTGGTTATTTCCCATGTAGTGGAAAGTGTGGAGAGAGGGAGTGTCCAGAACTTTGTCTTGCTACCGTGGTTCGTCCTTTTCTTTTGTTTTTGTTTTTTTAAGATCAGTAAACGAAAATTTTCGCCTGAACTCCAAGAACTTATACACCTTTAACAAATAGTAATCGAAGTGCAGAATTTTAGTTATGTTTCATCTTAATGTCATATTAATCAAACATTGAACTTGTCCAGTTGCACCACGGGGCGAATCTATCCTTCCATATAAGGGGATCAAGATTTGAGAGGGGGCAGAAGACTATGTATAATATAGATAAAACTTGCTTAACTGAGCACAATTTCACCATTAAGACACAAAATACTATTGGTAAAGCAATGTTTGAGGGGGTCAGCTGCTCCATGTGGGCCTAACATAGATTCGCCCTTGTTGCACTGTTACTAATACCGGATGTGTGACTTACGATAGAAGTTCCTCTACTGGTTATGATGTGTGACTTACATAAAATTCTAAGCAGGTGTTCTGCTGCTTTTCGAATTCAGTTGCGAGTACCCGTTTTCTGCTGCAAGATGAGTTCAATATACAGACAATTGAGTGCGACAACTGCATTATTGTAACGTCTTCTCCTAAGTCATGCTATATCTATCCGAATAAACCTATCAAGATACTTATGTGTGCATGAATCGTCTTTTTATAGGGTTTCATGTTCTGCTTGAATCAAGTAGCTTGCATATGCTCTATTATTGCATGCCTTGTTGGCAGCGAGGAACTCTCCGATGCTTTTGATATTCTTAGTTGCCTTGCTGACCTTGTCTACTGCTCGTATGTGAAAAATCCTTACTTATTCCACATTTATTCCATCTTATATCACGCTTAATGATCTTTGTTTCTTCCATTATCTCTGCAGGATCTTGCATGTTGGAACTCTGTAATGTTTGTACTCTGTAATATTTGGAAGGATTGCTTTAATGTTTACACTCTGTAATGTTTGTACACTTATGAAATTGACATTATTTTCTGTTTCTCTGTGTTAACTTGGCTGCAGGCTTATGTTTTATTCAATGGTTATGCACTTGCTTTAATGTTTGTACACTGTAATGAAAAATATATCACATTTCTTTCTGAGCATGTTCTTGTGTTATATTTGTTGATTATAATCTTTATTCATTTCTGAAGATTTAGTTTGATTGGTATTATTAAAATATATCACATTTCTTTTTGAGCGTGAAATGACCGCTATTGAATAAATATTTTATAGCGGCAAAATGGTGTTATAAAGATTTCCAATTCCGTTGAGATTTAGCTGTATTATAGCGGCTATAATGAGCTATTGAATAAATATTTTATAGCGGCAAAATGCTGTTATAAAGATTTCCAGTTCCGTTGAGATTTAGCTGTATTATAGTGGCTATAATGAGCTATTGAATTAATGTACCATAGCGGTGAATTTGCGTTATAAAACTAAGCTCAACCATAGCGGCATATTTTGTCTTATAAATATTCAATAGTTTTTTATAACATGTCGATATACAGCGCTTATCAAACCGCTATGGTTGTGATTAATAGCGGCAATATGCCGTTATAAAAGACACTTTTTGTTGTAGTGGTAATTGCCTACATCCACTTTGAATATGATCTTTATTACTTTCCCTATCACTTGAATACAGATACAATCCATAAACAAACCACTTGAATACAAGTTTGAATCAAAAATAGGAGAGTATAAAAAATGGCAGAGTTTCCTTGGAGTTCTCCCAAAAGAAGTTCCTTTCAACTGTACCCTTACCTCTATATTTATAGACAAAGATAGGCTAGACTCCCTTCGAAGGCCCAGGAACAAGGTACTTCGGCCCATAGTAGGTGAATTCTGTGTGCCGAGCCAGGCATACCGAACGGTGGTCGCCGAACGATGATGGCCGAACGATGGTGGCCGAACGGTAGTGGTCGAACGATGGTGTGTCGAATGATGGTGTACCGAAAGATGGTGGCTGAACGATGGTTGCAGAACGAAGGTGATCAAACGGTGGTTGCCGAACGAAGGTGGCCGAACGGTGGTTGCTGAGCGAACCTGGCCGAGCGACCTCTCCTTGGATGCCTAGATTGAGACATCTCGTTTTCCCTTTCTTGACCGAGCGATATGCGCCATCCTTCAAGGCCGAACCATACACTTAGGCCGAGCGATGTACATAGGCCGAACCGTACATATAGGCCGAACAATGCACATATGCCAAAACGGATCAATCCCTTACGTCTCCAATCTCTAACTAACTCAAGTCTTATCTAGACTCAATCAAAGCCTTTGTAATTATCACCTTGTAGCCAGGCAAGTGATCGGATAACAATACATTTATAGAGGTCACTCATTGTGATTTAGAATGCAAGGTCAGGCACTCATCCATACAAGTTCATTCTGGGACCGAACGAAACCAAAGGTACTTTCCTCGGCCATTACTAGGCAAGAAGTCCTTGTGGTTTTGAGGTTTTTCATAATAAAGAGACCACCGCTAGAATATAGTGAATCGGAAGTTTATCCCCAATTAATCAACAAGTAGTCCCTCATTATTATTTGTCTCAATGTCTCCATCTTCAAATATCTTCAATCCTCGAACACGTAAATTGGTTCGAAGTGGTTTTCGGATAGTAATCACCCAAATCCGACCCCGGTTCCTTCGAAATTCAATCATCGATAAAAAGTGAATATGGGTATACAGGAATCATTAAGTCTCTTTTCAATTTAATTCTTTTCGGATGATTTCAAAATATCTTTCTTTTGTCTTAGAATAATTCTAAGTAATTCATTCTTTATCTTTGGATAATACTAATCTTCTTTTATTTTGGAAACTTAATACAATCTTTTTAGAGCATCCGGGCTTTCCTTTCGATCTGTTTCACCCCTCGCCTAAGAAGAGAAAATTGTGGCCAGGTAAGTTCATGGCACTGGTTGCTCCATCCCTAAACTTAGTTAAACACCTTGTTTTATCTTTCCAGATCTCACAGGTTGGACAAATGTACTAGTCGTTTCCACATACTCAGTTATCAACTTTACTTTGAAATTGATTATAAAGATTCTAAATTATCTTTTAAACGCTAAATTTTCCCTTCAAAAACATTCACAATTGATTCTTGGAAAAATCGTTACGTTTAAACTCATATTCAAAAAGTTATAGAATTCGCAGCATAAAAGTGCTGCGGAAAGTGCTATATAAGCTTATTTGATTTAAACAGCTTTTTAATATTTGAAAATTTATATTTTCCAATTCAAATCTCTTATTAAAACTTCCAAATCATCTTTAAATTACTTAAGTATTCTTTTAGAATAATTCACAAAAGATTTAGGAAAGAATTGTTAAGTTTAAAACTACGTTTCAAATGTTATTAAAAACTGCTACGAAAAGCGTTGTGAAAAGTGTTGCAAATAGCGTTTTAAAAGCTATATTCTTCAAAACGACTTTTATATCATTTAGATATCCATTTTTCAACTTAAATCTCTTTTAAAACATTTTTAAATATTTTCATAATTTATTTCATATCTTTAAAATATTTAAACTATCAATTTTAAACTTTGGTCATTTTGCTGTAAAAGCGCAATTTTTTTGGAAAATTGTTTTGGACATATTTTAAAATATACAAGATGAAATCTTGATTTTCTTTATTTATTTCTTTAAACATATTTAAATGTTTATAAAACATTTCTAACTTATTTTTAAACTATTTCCAAAAGGTTTAAACATTTCATATACACCATTTCATTTTCAAAAGGAAAGTGATTTCCTTTGTGCTAATCGACGTGTATTAACGTGACTTGGTAAAAAAATTTAACAATCATGTCAAACAATAACAAATTGATGATCAAAGCATATATAAGCATCCATAGCAATCATATATATATATATATATAAATATAGATTTTAAATAGAGTTTCTCACCATAAACCAAAGCGATAAACTTCCTACCAACATTCTAATCAACCAACACTTCACTAACCACTTCCTACTCCATTAAACACTAGCACAAAACACCCTCTCTCTTCTAATAGCTTGGCCGAGGCTTGAGTTGGAGGTTGGCCAAAAGTATAGAGAAGAAGCGGTAGAGCTTTGAACTTGAATTCCCAAGATTTTGATCCGAAAAATAGGTTATCTTGTATCTTATTTTAGGCCCTTCAAATCTCCAAATTTAGAAAAGTTGTTTGCTAAAAAGTTTTTGAAAATTCTTTTCTCTTGAATTTTAAAAAAAGAATTATTTGAATCCAAGTTTTTTGAGGGAGATATGATGGAATGAAGAAGAGGTATTGTCGGATTGACAAAAATGAAGCCCGAAAATTCACTTCAAAGAATTAAGTTTCAATTATAGCAAACCTCTAAACTGGAAAAAGTGCTCAAGAAGAAAGTTGTAACCACTAGAATTTTGTATGATCTGAAAAATGAATTTCTTAATTTGGATCAGTTATGATCAAGTTATGAACAAAACAAAATTGGCTATTCTCTATCTTAGAAACTGGGCCAGAGAATGCACTAGAAAGAAGTGGATTTTTGATATAGTTAAGTTTAGACTGTGACAAAGTGGTCAACATGAAAGTTGTAGCCACTGGAAAAATACATGATTTGAATAAAAAAAATTCATTTTGATTCTGTTTTGAAGAAGTTATAGCCGAGAGAACAAGAGGTAAAATATGGAAAATAGATGAGTTTGATTTGAAGAGAATGAACATTGATTTCTTTTGAATATTTTTTAAAATATTTTTACATTATTTCTTTCAATTTTTTTCCTATGGCTTGGAAACCATTAAAGAGAAGAGGAAGAAGATGAAGAAGCTTGAGAAAAGAAGAAGAAGAAATGTGAATGAAAGTGAAGAAGGAGGTGGGTATTTATAGAAAACGAAAGAAGTGGTAAATTTACCAAAATAACCTCTTACCAAATTACCAAACTAACCTTACTTCAACCTAAAGCAATCTCCACTTTTTCAATACTTAACATCATCTTTCAAATCTTTACTTTATGGCTTAGTCACTTAAATATTAAGTAAAGAAAAGTAATTATTTTGTTGGATTTTGATGTGATTTGGATTTGATATTTACTTTTGACTTTTCTTAAACTTACTTACTTTTCTTAATGATGTTCTAGAAGTTTCCTAATCTTATTTAGCAAAAGCAAACATGTTTAGTTATTAAAATGTGTAATATATGTTAAAACATGTTAACAAAGGTGCGACAACGTTGTGGCAACTTATTTTGAACAAAACGTTGATTTTCGACAAAACGTTTTTCGGTCACATTTTGATGTTTTTGTTAAACTATTTATTCATATAAACAAAACTTCAAAATAAATTTGTTATTATATTTAAATAAATAAAACAAGCATATTTGACTTATAAAAAAATATAATACAATATCCAAATCTATTTATATAAACTACGACATCAATTTATCAATATACGACGAAATTTGTCAACTTTTATAGAACGGGTTTTATATATTTATCAAACCTTTATAAATTAAATTACTATTATTATTAAATGAGTTTTATATCGATTATATATTTTTAAAAAGAATTATTAATCCTTTAAAACCAATTTCTCGAATATTTATCCTGCTTTATCGGAATCCGACTTTTGTCAGTTTTACAATGGAAATCCAAAATCTTTATTCAATATAAAAAATAAGTTTACCATTCTTATTTATCATATAAAACATGATTGTTTAAGTTTTGAAAATTCTACATTTGAATATTTAAAATAATTAAATATCCCATTTTCGAAGCGGTAAAATTACGGGCCGTTACACTTTATATGTAGTTCTTTTACTATTGGGAATCCTTTATATTAATTATTTTTTATTATTCATGTAAGAGTCATATGCAATTCTTCTATTGGTACAGCTACCATTCTAAACTTTTAGTATGAAAATAAAACGTAGCAAACATAGGTGATTTTTATGGAGAAAGCTAGCGTACATTTATGAAGCTATTTTTTTTAGTTAGGCAGTCATTTGATGTTGAAAATTTTCTCATTTTGGTGTGCTCAAAACTTTAATGATTGAATTTCAAATTTTGTTCTAAGCTATCGCCCCTAGCATTGCTGACCTTCATTACGAAATTATAATGTAGCATATTTATTTATTAGTTTTGATGAAACTTGGTGTGATAGCCCGATTTTTCATACCCGAAAAATCGAACCATCAGAGTTAAAGAAGCAAGAGGTAGAAGAAGAAAATAGAAAATCAACATCAGAATCTCACAATCGCAGCGGAATAATATATAATAGTAAATAACTGATCTTTACACAAAAGAAAATCTGTTTATACATTACATCATTAGAATACACATAATCAATAACACACAACTGGACAGTTATAATAACTTGTCCTCACCAACAGATAATACAACTTACAACACAGCGGAATAATACATCAAGTACGTATGCTACGCCTCGCCATCTAGCTCGTCTGCTGAGCTCCTCAGTATCCCTTCCTATAATCCATAATACTCGGTCTGACCCGAGCATTATAATAAAATAACACCCGAGTCGGTTTGGAAAACTAGCGTGAGAAAACACACTCAATTGGATTATTAAAGTTTTCCAAACCTTTGAAATCAAAAGCATCTCGTAAGACCACGCCACAAATAAACATGTCGGGTTTTTACCTTACGATAGCCAAAACACTTTTTATCAAAACCATCCGATATTATAATAGTGTCTATAGAAAGTAAAATAGAATCTAGCTGAAATGCTTGCATCTCACGTTTCAGCAATAGTTGGGCACAATCGAAATCGTACAGGCGCGTAGGGAGAATGGATTTCAAACGAATGACTAAGCATTGGGGTACCACCTCTCACAGTACCTCGTCTAGATCAGTGTACCGAGGACCACGCCCAATCCCTTGCAGCACAAGACCGGAACTACCTAAGGGTAATTCCGAGTAAGATCACCCCACGGTTGGCGCGACCAACCGCCACACAGCCGAAATAAAAAGGGACATCTAGACAGGGATGACCTCACCCTAATGGGCGCTACCCACATAGCCTTGCTGCATAACCCCTGGTTTTCAGTCATTCCCGGTTGATGAGGCTTGAGGCTAAGCGTTACCTTTTAGAACGTATCACTTAGAATGCCCACCGTCCACCTGACGATTTTCCGAAAGCATTCATCCATACAAGTCCGTTCTGGGTCCGAACGGAACCGAAGGCATTATTCCTACTACATCCATTTTGGAATCACCCTCAGGATTAGTAGCGATTAGCCCTTGAACTTCCCTGCTCCATCTTCGACTCCGAACTCGTTTTCCATGAAAACGTACAAACCGAATCGAAGTGGTTTTCGGGAAATTAATCTCGATCCCGGTCTCCTCGAAACGATCAGCGCATTGGCCAATATTGATGGTCGGTTATTTAACTATCAATTTACATTCACAATCAACCATCAAACAATAAATAATTTTCCAAATTATTTATTTATCTCAAAATATCTTCGCAAGATATATTTTCACCTTCAAACCCTTTTGAAAACAGTTTTCAAACCACACTCCTCTTATGGAATAAATTTCCAAATATTTATTACCACTGGAACACCAAGTACAAAAACTTTAGATTTTTAAAATAATTTAAAACTCTTTATTATAAAATACCTTTTAAGGCATTTAAGTTAACAACTACTTTAATACATATTCAAAAATATATACCTTAAGAATATTTAGAATGAAGCTACTTTATAAAATATAAAACTAAATTTTTATCCCTTTAAGACAAAATTTTGAGTCACCTTTAAATAATTACTACTATAATAAAATTTGAGAAATACTTACTTTAAAATCTAAACATTTAATAATAAATTTTCTAAAACATGCTTTTTAAAACAACATTAAAACTTTTAACTTATATTTTAAAATTTGCTTGGAAAACGTACTTGGCTATCCAGGGAAATACGCTTCTCTTTCACATCTTTTTTTTAAAAATGAATCACTATTTATTTTTAAACAAATTTACCCATTCCTTTAATAAATTCTCACAATGAATTAATTCTTCCAAATATCCACTAATATATTCCTTCACTTTTTATAAACCCAGTTTATAAATTCATAATCTCATTTCCCTTTTTAAAATTCCAATTTTAAATACTTAAATCAAATTTCAAATTGATTTCCAAATTACTCCATTTTGAAATAAACTCCTTTACTTACTCAATTTATTCAAATCCGTTAACTTCAGATTTTATTTCTTCATTATGATTAAAATCTTTTTAACTTAAAATACCAATTTCAGATTTCCCAAATTCCTTCTTTATCCCTTTTTAAATAAACTCAAACTTGAATTTAAAAAATAAATTCTTTATTTCTTGATATAATATCACTTAAGCTTAAAATTTAATATTTCTCTGTTTATTTAAAATTCCCTTTCCCATACTAGGAATTTATTTATTAGGGTTTAAAAATCACTTTTATTCTTTTCCCAATTCATTCTTATTTTTATTCAAATTCTCTATAGTTATTTCACTTAAAATTTTACTCTTATATTTCTTTCAAAAATCCAATTCTATATATTTTATAACTCAGTGTTCCAAAATATTCAAATCAGACCATAGCATCCAATATTCCAATTATCAATAAAATCCATCACAAGATATCAAATAATCATTCACAGAATATTTTAAACAAATCTAAATATTTTGAGGAATCCAGTTGGATCCCTCCAACCTGTTTTCCTGCATCCACAGATGTTTGCATAATACCAATTCCACTTCGAGGTGGAATATCACGGTATATGGGATTAATATAATATCATCCGCTATTATGCGGCGCATAGGGTCTCATCCGCTATATAATGCTGGAAATCAATCACTCCAATATATATATATACTATTATATATAACATATCACATCTAATCAATTCAATCATTCAACCAGTTATTTAAATTTAACCATTTAAATTTAAATTAAACCCAGATGAGTGAGGTTAACTCACCTTTAGTTTTTGCAATCCCAATCCAAACCGGCTTGTTTCTTCACAATTTGACCTTGTATAACAATTATACGATTTATTAATATTTTAAATAATCGGACCATCAATAACCATTTATTAATTTAATTTAAGCTAAAAATTTAAATAAACACATTTTCCTAAAATAAATAATTTTTAGTAGTTAAAATAAGCAAATAAATTAATCGAACAATTTAATCATCAAAATACATTATTTCTAAAAATAATCTAGTAAATTAAAAATGTGTATATGTATATTTACTTTATTGAAACTACGTATATACTTAAAATCTATATAGATCCCAAAGTCAATTTTATATAAGCTTCCAAACATTTTAAAATTATATATTTTTCTTTTCAAAAATGAAACTTTGTCTTACCGTTAAAATTTTCTTTTCCTTATCCTACATATATATAGATAAAAACAGAAATTTTCTTTTTAAACCTTACAGTAAATTTATATACTGTAAATTTATATCTTTTCCCTAACCTATATATTTATACATACATATATATAAATGAAGATCTTATACCTTACTGACATTTGTGAACCCATGCTTCGACAAACCCTTCTTCACCATCGTGAAGACGCTCGCGATCACCACTACTATCGCCAGTCCCCGACCCCCTAAAACGATCAACATCCAACGGCCCCTTCCATCGCCTTGTCCAGATCGTGCTCGCGACCTCCAATTTCGAGCGCTACAAATCAATTTTCCCCTAACCCTAACCTCGAAGCTCGACCGCGATGAGCTACCGCGCCTTCCTATCTCGACCGCATCCTAATTCAATTCGACTTGAGTTAAAAACAGAAGAGGGCAAACTCGCGACTATCTTCGAACGACGCTTGATTGAAATAGAAAAGAACGGGGGAGGAGAACATGGTTGGATTTTAGCTTTTGTTTGGCAGTTCGTTTATTTTTTTATATCGCTGAGACTTCAATTGATTTTAGTTTCGGCCATCGATTTTTCTTTCTGATTTGATTTTCTCGATTCGTCTACATAAAGGAAGAAAAAGAAATATTTTTGTTTTAAAAGGAAAGTGTGTTCGAGAAGGCTCTGTCGGCTACAGTGATCTAAGAGAGGTGAGAAAGTCCTGGTGTGAAGATGTTTGACCAGCCAACAATATATATAATATTATTTAAATTTAAACGTCTCGAAATCGCAACTCAAAATTTTGACATCCTATCGAGGCGTGCCGCTAGCCGTTCATAATGTTATACCCCTATTTCAAACGCAGTGGAAAAGGTTTCGAGTCTTAATTCTATCGTATGGAGAAGATAACTTTTTGAACCCAGTTGTTATATTGAATTTTCGATATAGATTTCAGCGCGTTTATATGTTGTACGCTCACACAACAACTTCAATCACTACGAAACTTAAAATCCAATAATAATACAATATTACGGATCCAATGGAACTAGTTTCGTCTAATTCCGAGACTGTGCCTCAGAAGGCTTTTTTTTTAAATATCGATTTAAACGATATATTTTCAAAACTTAACAAAATACTTCCAAATTCAGTTTCAACACTTTTACTATCTTTAGTACTATCAATATAAATTTTCTAAGCCTTTAAAACATTTTTAACAAGCTTAAAATTTCAGATTCAACCATTTACCCAATTCCCAATTATTTAATTAAACAATTAAATCACTCAATAAATAGTGGCATTTGAAATTCATGTTAGAAATTAACATTTAAATATTTAAAATCAATTAAATATCCCAATTCCAAATGCTCAAAAATTCCGGGACGTCACACTTGTTGTACCGTTATAATATGAATTAACTTTTAATTAAACATTAAGTTGATAATGAAATGCTGATCCTTATGATTTGCGTAATGTCTGAAGTTTGATGATGAAATAGTTCGGTCAACATATTACAACAATATTCATTTTTGATAAAAAAAGATAACACCATTTATCGTTTTCGGAAATTGATAAAAGTGTTTATCAATTTTCATAAAGTGATAAGAGAATTTATCATTTTAAGTATAGAAAATTTAAACGTTCATCATTTTATATAAGCATTAAAGCATTGTTAAAATAATACAACAATATTCATTTGTGATAAAAAGATAATACCGTTTATCGTTTTCAGAAATTAATAAATTGTTTTATCATTTTCATAAAATTGATAAATTTTCATAAAATGTTAAAAGCATCTATCATTTTAAATATAGAAAATTTAAATATTCATCATTTTATATAAGCATTAAAGTAGCCTTATTGACTTAATATATTACAGCAATATTCATTTTTGATAAAAAGATAACACCATTTATTGTTTTCAGAAATTGATAAAGAATCTACCAATTTCCATAAAATGATAAAAGAATTTATCATTTTAAGTATAGAAAATTTAAACATTCATCATTTTATATAAGCATTAAAGCATTGTTAACATATTACAACAATATTCATTTATAATAAAAAGATAATACCATTTATCGTTTTCAGAAATCGATAAACACTTTTATCAATTTTCATAAAATGATAAAAGCATTTATCAGTTTAAATATAGAAAATTTAAACTTTCATCATTTAATATAAGCATTGAAGCAGCTATATTGACTTAATTTTTCTTTCCTAGCTTATTGAAAACTAATTATTTTTCGTTATATTAAAAAATTAGAAATGTTTATAATTTTATATTACCATTAAATAAAATGATAAACATATTTTTTACTGTCATTGTCACTGTACCCTCTATTTCTATTTTGAATAAGAAAACAACATACGGATATAAGAAACAAACATTTCTGTCCATTTATACAAAATGAATAAATATCTTCAGTAGTAGATAGAAATAAAAGTAAATTTAGACAATGGTGTTAATATTATACTAGCAGTCTTAGTCTTATATCTCCGTGTTATACAAAAAGTATATAAATTATTTACTGTATAGATTATTTACTGCTGAATAGGTAACTATATCCTTGTGTTATACCACCAGTATATAGTTTATTTACTATATAGATTATTAACTACTCAATAGATAGCTATATCTCTATGTTATACCACCAGGCATAGTCATATATTCAACTTATTGGTGCATATGTACCGCGTCAATGAAAATTTGATAAATGTTTACAAGCGTTGATGTATTTAAAAATGATTTTGGATATAAACTGTAATAGTATTTTTTTACTTTATAATTGACTGTTCTATAAATTTTTCATGTTAACAAGTCACTATGACATATTTATGTTGGTATGATGGTTTTATTGGTCAATCGACAAATATGGTATTCTGCTACAATATCAAGCTTTAACTAAACATAATGTATGTTACAATATTAAATCAAATATAATTTTCTAATTAAATGTTTTACAACAGGTATGATCGCGGAATGTTTGTAATAGTAAACATGAGGAAGAAAGTAACGGGTTTACCATTGGTAGAAAAGGTTTCGGAAGAAGATATTGGTCAGTTAAAAGCAAATATGGTAGCTGACATTATGACAGATAAGCCATATTGCTAAACCACGGAAAAGTTTTGTACTTCACAACTAAAGCCACAAGAAGAAAACAAGCATGTTGAAAAAAATAATTGAAGAAAAATGAATATTAAAGTAGTTTGTTGACTTCATTTAAAGAAAACATTATATGTTTAGTTTGTTTTAACTTCTATTTCCTAGAGGAAAAGAACAAAATTTCATTGTATGTTGGAATTTATTGCATTTACAGAGAACAATTTATTTAGTTGGTTCCTTTCACATGTAAGCTTTGCTATTATTTTGATGTTTTTCACAAACAAGTTCTTTAATTTGTTATGTTGATGAATATTTGGCTTGAATATTAATTATATCTTGATGTACTCATATTATATTTCATAAGTTTGTTATGTAATTTGTTCTTTCGTATGATTTAGATCCTACTGTACTCATATATATTTCATATGTTTGTTATGTAATTTGTTCTTTGATATGATATAGATCTTACTGTACTCATATTTGTCCTATAATTTGTTATCGTTAAGATGTTTAGTCATGTATAGTTATTGCAAATGTTGTTTTGACAGATCTTGCTGAAAACTGACATTTGGTTATATAATTTATAAGCTTACTAAAAAAATATTTACAATTGACAGTAGATGATCATTATAAAAAAATTTATATAACAAAAGAACATGAGCTTTCTGGTCTTATGTCTGTATATATTAGAACACGACTACTTTAGCATGACCGCACTTTTGCAATGGCTTTTGAATAACAACTATATGTTTGCACAAATAAAATGTAAAATGAAATCTGACTACACAATGTTGCTGATAATTGTTAATGTAATTTTTTTAGGAGGGATTATTGCTGAGAATTGCACTGAGTTAAAGACTCGGTGTAGTTTGCCTTCCACTGAATTTAAATCAGTGCAAGTTTTATATTCAAGTTCACACGTGTCTTGAATGGGCTTACAGTACTACACAATTCTGATTTCACTTTAACTCTATGAGCCATGTGCCAAAACTATTTGCTCTTATACAAACATACGAGAATAAGAGCACTTACCATATTACTCAGCTTCCCTAACTCTATCACGTATTTAAGTGCCCAATTAAGAAGTATATACATAGCTTGAGGAATAAATTTTTGTGTAATATTTTCATCTACTAATGTCGCATACAAACATATGATGCTACAGAAAATGTGGTACGTTAGAGCGATTTTTGTGTAATATTTTCATCTACTAATTGAATGATTATAATATGGTGCAAATTCTATTCATTTCAAATAATTTTTTTTTAAAAGACAAGTAGTAATAATTTTTTTACAATGAAATTCAATTCTGCTGAGTTTAACAAACTACAGAAAGTAGTAAGCTGTACTGACACTGAGTGGTTATACTAACAATAACTGAAGAAAATGGATGAAATTTCTTGGATAACTTGAATAAGTCAAACTGTATCTACACATGTAAGGAAGAAAAGAAACAACGTAGAATTTAGAAACATAAAACTAGACTCTCTCAACCGAGACTGCTACGACTTTGTTATCGAGATCAGCACTCCCCAAGCTTGTAGTTTCACTTATGTTTCCTCGATCCTATTAGTTATCAAAAGTCAAAACAATAACCATTGCATTAGATGATACTAGTAGTTACAGAAAATAGTTTACAAGATATGTCAGAACTAAGTGCAAGAATGCACTGAGTTAGAATCAGTGAAAATTGCCCTGCATTGAGTTAGAATCAGTTGGAAAATTGAATCAGTTCTCGTTGCTGAAATTTTTGGATCATTCGATATCATAACAATTAACAGGTAAAATCATAAAAATGATAAAACAGTTTATCATTTTACAAAATCATAAATAAAATTTAATAAAAACAGCCATAAAGCATATATAAATTCAATAAAATATTAAAATACGAACTATCCAATATTGTATTCACCATCTAGTCTGAAACAACAAATGATAAGCATAAAGTTATAAAAGACATTTGACAACTAGATACTGTTCTTAAGTATAGCCATGAACAATAATAACAAGTACATCATAAAATCAAATTTAAATTTTAAAATGAAACAGTAGTAAATTTACAGAAAAAATAAAAATTTCATCAACATAATATCATATATTCCCATACCAACTAGTCAAATAATACATTATAATACTATAATAATCCTAATAACTTATACTGCTACAATGGTAGTTGATATTGAATTAAACATAAAATGAACTTAGTAACAACATAGGAATAACCTAATATTAATAGTAAAAGAATAACATAAAAATAAAAATATAATTCAATACAATAGCTTTTAAATTTTAGGATCCAAGAATATCTCAATACAACATAGAAAGCTAAAACATAATTACTGTAATAATCCTAATAACTTATACTGCAACAATGGTAGTTGATATTGAATTAAACATAAAATGAACTTAGCAACAACATAAGAAAAACCTAATATTAATAGTAAAAGAATAACATAAAAACAAAAATATAATTCAATACAATAGCTTTTAAATTTTAGGATCCAAGAATATCTCAGTACAACATAGAAAGCTAAAACATAATTATCTTCAAAAACGAACAAGAAAAAATGACATAACAATTATAAAAACTTTCAACCGCTCAATGGACAACTTCTACGATTATGACCTAACTTCTTACACTTTCCACACTTATTTTGCTTCCCATGGAAAACATCCAGCCCACCAAGTCTGTTAACTCTAGGTCTACCAGCTCCATGAATAGTCTTAGGTGGATGAATAGTAGAAACCCTTCAGAAACAATATCATTTTTATCAAAAGTGGGAATAAGATTGATAACATGCGAGTAAGAAGCACGATAAGCCTTAGTTGTGAAATAATATTCAATAAAATCATAGACATTAAGTTTAGCTATGGTAATGCACTTCAATGCATGTGCACAAGGAAAACTAGTAACTCTCCATTGGTTACAATTGCACATCCAATTATCAAGATCGACTTTGTGAGAAATAAAGGGATGTACTTCAAAACAAAAGTAGAGGAACGAGAAACGTTCCACCCAAATCCTTCTTCTTTTAATTTCAATAAACGATTCTTCATTTTAGGACAAAGTATTGTAGTCTAACAAGACGCCTCTTATCTACGCTTTGACATTTGAGTCATAAGCTTAATTCGGATTCCATCAAGACAACATGTAATAGGAGGATGCCTTTCTTTCGTAATCTAGGAGTTAAAACTCTCTGTGACATTTGATTTATTCTCACCATAGCGATTGCTGGGAAAAAATAAATCAGCCCAATGATCAAATGGCTTATCTTTTAAGAATTCAACAGCTTTTTCACCTCCAATTTGACTATATTTTGTCATAGCTCTTTGAAATTCATAAGGATTACAAGCTATGGCACAATGTTCCAATAAATGTGCTACCCAAGGCCCCTTTCCACCCTTTACAGGATTAGCAACATTACTTTGCATATGATATAGACAATATGAATGGAAAGCCATTGGAAAAAATTTAGGAATACTTAAAGCAAACCCTAATGTCAATCTGATATAAAAACCAAAGGTCGATCAACTCTAATCGAACATTTCAAATGATCCAAAAACCAAGACCAATTTCCCTCATTTTCCTTTGCAACAATAGCCATAACCAATGGAAAAAAACCTAAAAAAACATTGTTATCGAATAGAAAAAAATGTATATATGTATGCAATAAAATAAAATTATAAAGGAATTTTTCCTATTTATACTAATAATTATAGTGAACAATTTAAAATTCTTTCAGTTATTATCAACTTCAATGTTTAAAACTATAACTTACATATAACATACATATATACGAAAACATAAGTGAAATGAATCATATAATGACTTTACTCAAGTCTTTCTCAAGTGAAATGGGTGTCCACGTACACATGTGTGTGTGTGCGTGTGTGTATGAAATGGTGTCCACATACACACGTCTGTGTTTATGAAATGCATGTGTCCAACGATGCTTGCTAATTATTTTTCATACATAAAGTAAACAAGCATGCAAGATAACGTGCATGTAATGTACTCATAAGATAAGCATCAGCCTGTGTAAGTATATAATTCTTCCATGATTTGAATTTTAAACTGCAATGTAGATCAGAAAATTATGCAACGGACAACACACAAAAAGACATACAAAAAATGAGATATTCTGATTCTCATCACATTTCAATTTTATTCAGTATTTTGCCATAACTTCTTGAATGAAACAAACATGAATTATTTATTATTTGATGAAGTTGATGAATGTATGTGCTTATAGTTCATTTTTATTTGATCTATAATTTCAGCATAAGATGAAATCAAACTGTATTTTTTTGCGACTCTATAATTGCTTTTTTCCCAAATTGATTGCTATGGACTTTACAAACAATCACCCGCAATTTTTTACTATATCAGAATTTATATCTGGTGAAACTTTGAAAAACCTTTTAGCTTTTTTTTTAAAAAAAACCTTGATAAATTTAAAAATACATAAAGATAAATACTTTTATCATTACATAAAACTATAATAAAAATACAGAATTAATATAAAATGATCTATAGAATTTAAATAAAAATAAATAAAAATAGAAAACTTAATAAATGTAAAATTTAATTTAACCAAAGTAATCTCTCACTAATTTACCATGATCCATTTTAAGTTGCTTTTTCTGTAATTATATTTCCACTCCTTGACCCTTGTCTGATCAAAGACTGCTACTTTTTCGCTATTTGATAGCAACGTAAATGTCGATTGAACATTATATTTTGGTGCAGAAGGATTCTTCTTCATCACCATTCAAGAAATTGATTTGGATATTTTCTGCAAAATTATGAATTTGAAAGTTCATAGTAAAAGAGTTAGGTTTGTAGTGTGCCTTTGTCAAACTTCTATTTACCTCGTAAAATAAATATCAAGCAAGTTTTTCTATTCCAAGCTATCATTGTTGGTCATCCAACACGACAAAAAGGTAGAGAATACAGATTTACATGCTAGTTTTTGGTGTTGGCTTATAAGTTCATTGTAGCAAAGTTCTTTTTGTTTGGCAATTAAAGCCTTACCTTACTCTTGTCTAAAATAGCATAAAGATCACGATAAAATTAGGGCTGTCAATGGATTAGTATTATTACATTAGTATTCCAAAATATAGATGCATGTTACCCATGGACAATCCATTAAATTAGTTATTACCTTACTCTTGTCTAAAATAGCATAAAGATAAATACTTTTATCATTACATAAAACTATAATGTAACAATCACAGTAAAGATAACTAATTTAATAACTACCACTTTGCAAGTACTAACAATACTACTATAGAAATTTATCAATGACATTATATACTTAACAAACAAAACTTTATGGAAAAATGTGAAAAAAATAAATAGAAGTACTAAACAACCTATAATTAAAATAAACAATTTATCATTATCACTTTAAATTAACTTATAAATATTAAAAGAATAATTCATACCTTGGTTCTCATTTTTTGCAGTAGCAGCCATTAAACAACCATTCCTACCTTTTAAAAAGGTGGCATCAAGAAATATCATAGGACGACAATGATAGAATCCATAAATACATGCTTCGTAAGATATATAGACTTTTTAAAACTGATTGGTATTTTCATCAACAACCATAGATGTGTGACTATTAGGATTACTTCTATCAACTGCTTTCAAATACCAAACCAAATCATTATAAGATTGTTCTTCATTACCAAAAATTTCCTTCAAAGCCATCTTCTTGCCCATATACGCATAGTAATAACTTAAACAAATATCATAATTTCTTTTTAAACTCGCAATAATATCACTAGTCTTTCTTGTCGGTTCATCACAAATTTCATCTAAAATTAACGTCTTCACAAGGTCACTCTTAATTAAAGGATTGCTAATCGATCGAAAACCACCACCACATGTATGATTAGATTCAAACCTTCTAACTAAAAAATGATCCAATTGTTTAAACTTGCAAGAAGAAGGAATTTTAAAACTACACCTTCTATAGCACACTGCACAATAATTCGCTCTTTACAATTCTTCATTGTTAATCCTCTTTGATAGGCGACATAACGAGTTAAAAGTGTGACCGACTCAAGAGGAAGACCGACTTAACAAGTGTGCCGACTTAAAGGAAGCTCCGAGTTAAGAAAGCTCCGAGTTAAAGCCATAACGACCTAACTGTTAAAGAAAGCTCCGACTTAGCTACGGCTCCGACTCAAGGCTCTCAACGACTTAACCACAGGACCGACCTAAAACACACCCACTTGAAGTAAGCTCCGACTTAAAAGTCTACGAGATACATAAGTCTCCGAGTTAAGACCTACGACATATGCTAAGTCGTTGCCGACTTATGACTTAGTTCATTCTGGACGTTCAAGAGTAACCAGTGCATGTCTATCTCGTGGCCGACTTAAGACCTACGACTTACCGATCTAAGGAGTTAACAACTTATACTAAGCCGCTGCCGACCTATGACTTATACCAAATAACTCATTCCGGATGTATTCAGGAGTAACTGGTACAAGCGCTCCTATCTCGTCGCCGACTTAGGACCCACGACTTACTATAAGTCGGCTACGACTTAAGGACTTAGAGAATTCTTCCTATTCAGATTCGACCCTATAAATACCCCCCAACCTCCAACAAGGAAGGGACTTTTGGCCATTCATTTCTTCAAGCGCCGTTACTCTGTCGAATTCTCCACTCATTCGGCAATCAAAGATCTTCAAGCATTCAAGACACTACAACAAACTTCGAGAGGAATTCCTTACATCCAACACGGATTCATCGAGTTTCATAATTGAAGATTGAGCTAGTAGTCAAGATTGTTTCTTGTGATCAAATTATACTGTTTTCATAAGAGATTTGTACCGATTTGTAACCAAATTCAGTAATAAAGAGATTCAAAGTGGACGTAGGCTTAATCTCAAGCCGAACCACTATAAAGTGCTGTCTTTTACTGCTTAAATTCTGTTCCCGTCACAAGGGTGGTGCTTTCACGATTCTATTACACACACCGGGTGTTAGCGTTCACTTTTTAACGTTAACATTTTGGTGCTTTCACTGAGAACCCAACTCAGGCTACTACTCACCATTGCTTCACAGAAGTTTGCTGAAAGAATTTCCTACAAAATCAGAAGTCTATCAGACATAATGGCTCCTGGAAGGAAACGAAAGTCTGTCAGAACTGATGATGACCGTGACAATACTGCCACTTCTCTCTCTCCAAATCAGGCAGCTCCAAGCGTCGGTGTGACGCGACAAGAGTTAGATGCTGCAGTATCCGGACTGTACAAGCAGATTGAAACTCAGAATAATCTGATGATGGAAAAGCTGAATGCTCTGTTTGGGGCGAATCAAAGACCAGTAAGTAATGAGGAAAACTTTGCTAATGCTGCTGTCAAGGCCCGCAAATCCGTCCCTCTTGATTAACCACTAATCTCCATTGATTAACTCAAAATGAACGGGAATACGAACTATGATGGTTTAAGAAGAAGAAAAAGGCAGAAGAAGAAGAGAAGGAAAAGAGAAAGAAAGAAGAAAAAGAAAGAAGGTCAACAGAAACACATCAGAACAGAAAACAATATCAGAATCTTACACATCGCAGCGGAACAATATACAATAGATAATTACTAGTCTTTTAAAACAAAGAACTATATCATTTTATACATACATCAATCATCAGAGTCAATATACACAATGGATAGTTATATAAACTTGTCCTCATACAGAATACACAGCGGAATAAATATATCAGATACAAATACTACGTCTCGCCATCCAGCTTGCTTCCAAAGCTCCAAAATAACCTGAATATCCTGATAACATAACTCTAGGCTGCCTGTGTGGAAATTGGTGGGCACCCAGAGTTTAGAAGGGAACAATAAACTCCGAGTCAGTCATGGTGACTGGTGTGAGATCGTAAAACAGTTATTTTTCTTTAAAATAAACAACAGAAAATTTTTAAAGTCAATTCGCAATGCTTTTGGAAAATGAAACTACCATAAGACCTCCCGCCACACACACAATGCAAACGCAGACTTGGAGGAGATTTCTTCTTATGATAGTCAAAGATGCTTACTACGCAAAAATCAAATTCTTTTTGATATTATTATTAGTGCATAGTGTAGAAAACATTTCGAAAGTAGAATATAAATCTTAGCCAGCATAGGTACCATTATAGTATGCTTGCTATAGCTGCCATATTAGATGGCAGGTTCTACAACTAAAACCGTACAAGGCTCGTATTGTTTCTTTGGATTTCCAACAAATGGTCAGGCTAAGGAACTTCCTATACACGATGGGTACGTCCCTGGAATAGACGACCCGAGAACCTAACCGGATCTCTGCCAACACAAGGCCGGGTTACCTCTGCAAAAATAGGTAACTACTGACACGCGTATGCCATCCCCCGATCGTCACCGATCTTCCCGAGGATCCCCGATTCGCAACAAACCACATAGATAAAAATAAATGCAGTAACCACAGAGGTTAAGTATCTGGGCTCCATACCATGATACCACCTTTATCCAGAAGGAATGACATACACTAAGGGGCGCTACTCCCTAGAACCTTGCCGCATTCTTCCTGTTTCGACCATTTCCGGGGTGTGAGGCTCGATGAAGTCTCGTCCACAAAGCTACGCTTTCTCAAAAAGCCCTGCTTCGGGTCAAACAAAATGATCAACCTATGATCACAAAGATATAAGATCAAACAAATGATCATATCACAAATAATCAAACACTGATCATTTCACAGCAACACTCAGTATGCCACGTTACCAAATTGGGATATATCACTGATAAATTTCAACTACATAACCTCTGAGCTCGTACGTCTCAGAGAAGGGTGTTAAGCTAAGAGAATAAATTCTCCGCCACCAACAGAAATGTATTTGAAAGAAATCAGCTTTATATCTCAAATTGTAACGTCAGACACACAATCCATACAAGTCTGTTCCGGGATCGAACAGAACCGAAGGCACTTCTCACGAAGCCCTTGCATTTCCGGATAAATTTCTAATCACGTCAGGACTTCCCGTCACTAAGGGTGATAAAACCTCTAAATCGAAGATCAGTCGATGTAGAGTAACTCGACGGTAATCCTTCCGTTTTCAAAAATATCTGGTCTTCAACACCGGTCTTCAAATGCGATTCATAACGACGTATCACATATTCGGAATGGGTTATACGACCCCATGGTCCTTTCCCGGCTAACCCGAATAGTGAGCGCTTATTAAAAAATAAGTGTGGCATTCAAATTCATCCAATTCACAACAAATACCTATCTAAAGGTAATTATTGATAGTCGGTTATTTAACTATCAATAAAGATGCACAACATCATCAGATTCCAAATAATTTTCCGAATTATTTCATCTTCAAAAATATCTTTACTAGATATAAAATTTCCACACTTTAAAAATAAATCAATATTTATTTTTCTAAACAGTTTCCCTTTCCTTTATAAATTCCATATTGAATTTATATTTTCAAAATATCTACCGATATACGATTCTCAAATCGATTTCAAATATTCAATTTCATTTTATCTTTAAGAAGATAAAATCTCAAAACGTTTCATTTCATTTTGGAAAAGCATTTCCATACTTATTTAAAAATAAGTATTTCACAAATCATTTATTTTCAACACTTGAAAAATATTCGATATACTTAAATCAAATTAAGTATATATTTCATTCTTTAAGGAAATCTATTTTCTATAACAACATCAATTTGAGTCAAAACGAATGTTACGTAAAACATCGTTACGACGACTCAAAATCACTAGTATAGGGATTCGAAATTTAGATAGATATATAAATCCCAATACTAGACAAAAACATTTCCTTTCGGAAATCATCTACTATAACAACAGTGTTATAGTCCATCATTTCCTTATTTCTCGAAAACGTCTGTTTCAACAATAAATGTTGAAATCTATGATTTCGATTCATAATACATTTTAAAACATCTTTAAAACGTTTAACTTTATTTTTAATATCCCTTCTTCGCAAATAAGTCCATTTTACTTAACAATATATTCACTGTCCCAAAATCGTGAATATATTTCACTAACCAAATTTCAGTCTTTCTACATATTTATTTCAATAATAATTCGCTATCCAAAATCGCGAATATATCTCCTTTAATAATCTCCTATATTTGATTTACCAAATTTAATTGCTTTCGAATTTATAAAACAATGTTTATAAATTCTCTTTCTATTTTATAACAACTTTGACTTATAAAATCTTCTTTTTATTAACTTCGATCAATATTCCATTTAAAAGCAAAAGCCCAATTTATAGGTAAATTCCTTATAATCTTTTATTTTACAATTCCATTCATTTTATAACTTCATACTTTATAAATCTATAAACTTCTAATCTTCACAATTTATAATTCTATAAATTTCCTAGCTTTACAACTTATAATTCTAAATTTCATATCTTCACATTTTATAATTATAAAATTTCATATCTTCACATTTTATAATTATAAATTTCATATCTCTTATAAAACTCATTTTAAAATTCCAATAACTTTAATTGATAAATATCAATTTGATACATCTTTTATATACATTGGTTTAATAATTCAAAAATCTCAACTTAAACCATTTTATAAATTTCTTAACTCTTTATTTCAAAAGAAATTACTTTTTTGTTAAAATTCACAAAATCTTAACTTTTATAACTTAAAAGTTTTAACGTTTATCTATTTAAAGTAAATCAATTCAACAATTTAAATAAACATATATTTTCAAAGATCACTTTTAAAATTTCACTTTTAAAATCAACATCGTTATTTTTAAATTTCAAAATTTGAATCCAATGATGCAACGCATCAATTAGTCCATCGCAACATCAAACATCATATATCATCATATGATAACAGAATATATATCAACATCTGTAAATAAATAAATACAGTTGAGGAATCCAGTTGGATCCCTCCAACCTGTTTCCCTGCATCCAAAGACGTTAGCACAATACCATTCCACTTCGAGGTGGAATATCGCGGTATATGGGTTTTTATAAAAATCCGCTTACTAACGGCGCAATAGGGTCTCATCCGCTATACGAGGCGGGAAATCATCAATCCAATATATACATATGCCAATATGTATATACTGCTATATATATATATATATATATATATATACTAAAATATCTAATAGCACATCCAATAGCAATCAATCAAATCAACAAATAACTGAAAATTCCACTTTTCAATTGAGTGAGAAAATCTCACCTTCGCTTTTATTTTGCAATCCCATTTCATTTCCGTTTGCCATTCACTTTAATCCTGATTTGGTTTTCCCGGTTCGACCCTATTGCTATCGCGAACGCCTCTCTGGTCGCGACGAACTCACGAACCACCTGCTGCTGCCCTAGCTTCGAGTGCGAGCTCCTCTCGCAAAACCCTAATCTTCGATCGCGAGTTCGATCGACCGCATCTTCGACTTGATTTCGGGAAGAGGAATTAAATATCGTTTAATATGGAACTGGGAATTTTTAAAAAAAGGGGGCGCGATTCGATTTTTAAAATGAAGAGAAGGAGTTCAGGCATTACTTTGAAATGAGAGCAGTAAGCTTTGCACGATCTCGTTCGTGATCACCGCGTGATTTTAGGCGTGGAACGTGGTGATGTAAATTAATATAATTTTAAATTTTAAATTGAATTTGATTTAAAATCAAATGCGTTCTCTCACCGTGTGCTTACGTATTAACATAGAAAAATACGAAATTTGAAATCCGGTAATAATTCAATATTACGGACCCAATGGAACTGGTTTCGTCGAATTCTGAGACTGTGCCTCGGACGGCTGTAACGACCCTGAATTTTGAACAAATTAAATTGAGAATATTTAATTAATTTTAAATATTTGAACGATGATTTAATTTGAATCCCCGAAAATACTTTGAATTTGGCGATTAAATTATAAAATTTAATTTGTTGAATGTTGAATAAAAATTTATATCTTCAATTTTAAGCCGAAGGAAAATATTTCAAACGCTTGTAAAATTTATATTGATAACACTGAAGATAACAGCAGCTTCAGAATTGAAATTTAAGTTGTTTTGCTCAGTTTTGAATTTAATTGTTTGAACCGATATTTAAAAATAGTCATTTTTCAAACAGTCTCGGAATTCGACGAAATCAGTTTCATTGGGTCCGTAATGGTTTGTTATTACCGGATTTCAATTTTCGTATTTTTCAGAGTTAATACGTGACCGTACGAGATGAAAACGCATCAGAATAAAATCAAATTCAAACTCATTTTTAATTTAATTATTTGGTCAACTCAGCACATTGTCTCCCCTTATCTCACGCCTAAAATCACGCTCTAAAACCATGCTTCGTTTAGCTGTAAATATCTCGGCTTCCCCTCTCTCAATTTATTCAAACGAGAAAAAAAAAGAGGGACTCAGATCGAATTTACGAAAGGTGAAGCTCGTCTCCACTTCGAAATCAATAGCCGAGACCCCCTTTCTTCAATTAGAAAAAAAAATCAAATAATGCCGTGCGCCTTGTTCTGATGGGGTCTCGCGTCAAGCTCGCGAGTGAGGCAAGGAAGGAGTGATGGCAAATCAAGGCACGACGGCGGCGATGCGCACGAGGGCACGCGAGTATCTGGGATGGAGTCGAGCGAGGCGTCGCGAGCGAAATTCGAAGGAAATGGAGGGCTGGGAGGCGACTTCGTGGGCGAGCGAACAGCGGCGGCGACCATCAGGCGAGTTCGATCTAACGTGCGAGATGACAGGTGTAACGACCCAGAATTTTGAACGAATTAAATTGAGAATATTTAATTAATTTTAAATATTTGAACGATAATTTAATTTGAATCCTCGATATAAATTTGAATTTGACGATTTAATTATAAAATTTAATCTATTTAATGCTGAATAAAAAGTTTGAATCTGCAGTTTAAAGCTAGAGAAAAATATTTTGAAAGCTTTTAAAATTCATATCGACAATACTGAAGATAATAGAAGCTTCAGAATCGAATTTGAAATTGTTCTGTTCAGTTTTGAATTATATTGTTCGAATCGATATTTAAAAATAGCCGTCCGAGGCACAATCTCGGAATTTGACGAAACTAGTTCCATTGGGTCCGTAATATCGAATTATTATCGGATTCCAAATTTCATATTTTTTGGTGTTGATACGTGAGCACACGACACATTAACGCGTTGAAAATTTAAATTGAATTCAATTTTAAATTTAAATATTTAACTAAGTCAAATATCAGCACGTTCTTCTCCTCCCTTTCAGCCAGAGATCACGCCTAGTATCACGCAGGAAATCACGATAAAAATCGTGTGAAACATCCCTCTCAGGTTCAAAACGAAATCCCTCTTCCTTTATCTGTTCAAAACGAAATCATCTCGTTCAAAAATAATTATGGCTGAAGCCTAAAAGAAGGAAATCTCGTTCCATCCACACTCCTCACAACCGAAAACAAATGAAAACAAAAATCGAGCAGTTTAAAAATGGCCGCGTATCCTTTTTCGCAGTTCAAAATCAGTAGCTCCACGCGCGAGCACACAATGGTCGACGCTGAGCATCTCGAGTGGCGCTGGCGTACGCGAGCTAGAGCACGGCGCTGGGCTTGGAGGCTTGCGTGAGCAATTTCGATCGAGTTGGGTTCTGGAGATTGCGAGATCTAGGGGTTTGGAGGATCGAACTCGAATTCAATCGTGGAGGCGTTCAGGCGATTCGCGTGGTCGAAGGCGGCGCTGGGGTTTGGAGTTCGAGGTCGTGCACACGAGGGGGGCAATCAACAACTAGTGGTAGAGCGTCGCACGAGTAGATGCAGGCGAAGGCGACGATGTCGCGATTCCAGTATTCGATTTAGGGTTTCGCGAGTGGGTTTCGTTGCGAGACTTGGGGGCGAGCTTGGGTGGGGGCATCGTCAACTTCGGCAACGAGGAAGGTCGGAGACTCGAGCTCGACCTGAGCAGTAAAGGTATTTTCTGTTTCTAATTTTACGGTAGGATTTGTGGAAAAAAAATAAATAAAATCGAAATATATACATATATATATAAGGTTTTCGTATGCAGCAGTTTAAAATTTGAATAATTTTAGAGAAAATATAACAGTAAGTATTTTTACAGATTTTATTCAATGATATTTTCGAGGTAAATTTTGAGCAGTTTTAGGATTTTAGTATACTATTTTTGAACGATTATGTTGGAAGAAAAAAATGTTCAAACCTGTAGAGATTATTTTATATGCAGTATAAAAAAATGAAGATAAAATAAAATTTGGTTATTTTAGTTACAAGAAAAAATTATAAACGATGAAATATATATTTATATGCAGAAATGTATTTTAAATGTTAACGATAGTAACAGAAAATTTTAAAGGATTGAAGTTATATGAAAATAGATTTTTCGATATATATATTAATTTAAATACATAATTTAAATTGAAATAGGAATGTACATATAGATAGAATGGTAAAAAGAAGTATCAACTAAATCAAAAATTATTAAACGGAAATTAATTATTCAGTTGATTCAAATATTAATAAATTGTGTAAATATTTATACCAGGTCAAAAGATCGTGAAAAACAAGCCGGAATCGAAAATGGATGGCAAATAAAAAGCTAAGGTGAGATCTTCTCACTCAGATTTAAAAATTGATTGCAGTTATTGATTGTTTGATATGATTGCTATGTGGATGTTTGTATTAGATATAATAGGATATATATCTATATATATAGCAGTATATACATATTGGCATATGTATATATTGGATTGATTGATTCCCGCCTCGTATAGCGGATGAGACCCTATTGCGCCGTTAGTAAGCGGATTTTTATAAAAACCTATATACCGCGATAATTCCGTACTGGAGCGGAATTGGTATTGTGCTAACGTCTGTGGATGCAGGGAAACAGGTTGGAGGGATCCAACTGGATTCCTCAACTGTATTTATTGTTTACAGATATTGTGATATTTGTTGATTATCATATTGATATATGATGTTTTTGAATGCCATGATTGACTATTTGATGCGTTGCATCATCGGATCCATTTTTAAAGTCTAAAAATAACGATTTTGGATTTTAAAAGGATTTGTAAAGTGATTTGTAGAAATATACGTTTTATTGAAATTTTTGAATTGGTTTATTTTAAATAAATAAATGTTAAAATTTTAATGTTAGTAAAATTGTGATTTTTGTGAAAAACGACAAAAATGTTATTTTTGAAATAAACAATTGATAAAAATTATGAAATAGTTTAAATTGGAATTGTGGAAGTATTTTAAACAATTCATATAAAAAGATTCATAAAAAATTGATATTTTTATAAATTAAAAGTATTGGAATTTTGAAATGAGTTTTATTAAGGGTTAAAGTCAAATAAAATGGATTCCATAAGTGAATTGAAATTTATAGATTCATAAATTGTGAAGTTATTAAATGGATAGATTTTGTAAAACAAAAAGATTTATAAGCAATTATCTTATAAATCGGATTTTGACATTTAGATGAGGAATGAATAGATGTTGTAAATAAATGGATTATAAGTTCTTAACTTATAATATAAACTTCCGGTATATAATTGAGTTATATAAGTTGAATTGGATAATTTAGAAATCGAAGTTTTATAAATAGAAATGGGATTTATAAACATGGTTTTATAAATTCAAAATCAATAGAATTTGATAAATTTAACATTGAAGTTATTAAAGGAGATATATTCGTGATTTTGGACAGCGAATTATCCTTTAAGTTAAATGTGTAGAAATTGTTAAAATTGGGATAGTGATTATATTCACGAATTTGGACGGTAAATATATATTATTGAATAAAATCAATATATTTTGGGAAAAGGAATATTGTTAAATGAAGTTGTTTTAAAAGATGTTTTAAAACGTGTTAAGTATCGAAAACATGGATTTCAACATTTTTATTGTTGAAATAGGCGTTTTCGAAAATATAAGGAAATAATGGACTATAACACTGTTGGTATAGTAAATGATTTCCGAAAGGAAATGTTTTTATGTAGTATTGGGATTTATATATCTATCTTAAATTCGAATCCCTATACTAGTGATTTCGAGTCGTCGTAACGATGTTTTAGGCAACATTCGTTTTGACTCAAATAAATGTGATTTAAGAATGATTTTCTTAAAGAATGAGATATATACTTAATTTTGATTTTAAGTATATCGAATATTTTCAAATGTTGAAAATAAATAGATTTGTGAAATACTTATTATTAAATAAGTATGGAAATGCTTTCCAAAATGAAATGAACGTTTTGAGAATTTATCTTTGTAAAAGATAAATTGAAATTGAATATTGAAAACGATTTGAAAATCGTATATCAGAAGATATTTTGAAATATAAATTCACTATGGAATTTATAAAAGGAAAGGGAAACTGTTTAGAAAAATAAACGTTGATTTATTTTTAAAGTGGGGAAATTTTATATCTAGTAAAGATATTTTGGAAGATAAAATAATTTGGAAAATTATTTGGAATCTGATGATGTTGCGCATCTTTATTGATAGTTAAATAACCGACTATCAATAATTACCCTGAGTAGGTATTTGTTGTGAATTGGATGAATTTGAATGCCACACTTGTTTTTAAATAAACGCTCACTATTCGGGTTAGCCGGGAAAGGACCATGGGGTCGTATAACCCATTCCGAATATGTGATACGTCGTTATGAATCGCATTTGAAGACCGGTGTTGAAGACCGGATATTTTTGAAAACGGAAGGATTACCGTCGAGTTACTCTACATCGGCTGATCTCCGATTTAGAGGTTTTATCACCCTTAGTGACGGGAAGTCCGGACGTGATTAGAAAATTATCCGGAAATGCAAGGGCTTCGTGAGAAGTGCCTTCGGTTCTGTTCGATCCCGGAACAGACTTGTATGGATTGTGTGTCTGACGTTACAAATTGAGATATAAAGCTGATTTCTTTCAAATACATTTCTGTTGGTGGCGGAGAATTTATTCTCTTAGCTTAACACCCTTCTCTGAGACGTACGAGCTCAGAGGTTATGTAGTTGAAATTTATCAGCGATATATCCCAATTTGGTAACGTGGCATACTGAGTGTTGCTGTGAAATGATCAGTGTTTGATCATTTGTGATATGATCATTTGTTTGATCTTATATCTTTGTGATCATAGGTTGATCATTTTGTTTGACCCGAAGCAGGGCTTTTTGTAGAAAGCGTAGCTTTGTGGACGAGACTTCGTCGAGCCTCACACCCCGGAAATGGTCGAAACAGGACGAATGCAGCAAGGTTCTAGGGAGTAGCGCCCCTTAGTGTATGTCATTCCTTCTGGATAAAGGTGGTATCATGGTATGGAGCCCAGATACTTAACCTCTGTGGTTACTGCATTATTTTTTTCTATGTGGTTTGTTGCGAATCGGGGATCCTCGGGAAGATCGGTGACGATCGGGGGATGGCATACGCGTGTCAGTAGTTACCTATTTTTGCAGAGGTAACCCGGCCTTGTGTTGGCAGAGATCCGGTTAGGTTCTCGGGTCGTCTATTCCAGGGACGTACCCATCGTGGATAGGAAGTTCCTTAGCCTGACCATTTGTTGGAAATCCAAAGAAACAATACGAGCCTTTACGATTTCAATTGTATAACCTGTCTCCTCAGGAGGCAGCTATAGCGGGCATAATATAATGGTACCTATGCTGGCTAAGATTTATATTATACTTTCGAAATGTTTTCCACTATGCACTAATAATAATATAAAAAAGAATTTGATTTTGCATAGTAAGCATCTTTGGCTATCATAAGAAGAAATCTCCTCCAATTCTGCGTTTGCATTGTGTGTGTGGCGGGAGGTCTTATGGTAGTTTCATTTTCCAAAAGCATTTCGAATTGACTTTAAAATCTTCATGTTGTTTATTTTAAAGAATAACTGTTTTACGATCTCACACCAGTCACCATGACTGACTCGGAGTTTATTGTTTCCCTTCTAAACTCTGGGTGCCCACCAATTTCCACACGGGCAGCCTAGAGTTATATTATCAGGATATTCTGGATATTCTGGAGCTTTGGAGATAAGCTGGATGACGAGACGTAGTATTTGTATCTAATAGTATTTATTCCGCTGTGTATTCTGTATGAGGACAAGTTATATAACTGTCCATTGTTGTACTGAGTTGTATATTGACTCTGATGATTGATGTATGTATAAAATGATATAGTTCTTTGTTTTAAAGATTATTCATTTATCTATTATATATTGTTCCGCTGCGATGTGTAAGATTCTGATATTGATGCTCTGTTCTGGTGTCTGTTTCTATTGTTGTTCTTCTTCTTTCTTTCTTCTCTTTTTCTTCTACCTTCTTCTTCTTCTATTTTTTTTCTTTTTCTTAAAACCCTCACTATTGGAGTTTCCGGCACTTGATTGCTCGGCAGTCGATAAAGTGAGTATCGATGTTGAATTTTCGAAAGTCGAAAATTCCGGTATGTGACAAAGTGGTATCAGAGCATATGGTTAAGCGACAACCCTGCTCTGTTGGGTGTTACTCATTAGAGATAGAGTCAGTAGTACTCTAGAATGAGTTGAGTGTAATAATAGATATGAGCGCGTATTTGTTATTGAATATAAAAATTGTTTTGTATTGTGATGATTGGTTTATTGAGTGGTATATGAACCTTCGTCGGCACAGTCTGCGCAACTGGATCGAAGGGGTTTCTAAACGCTCGAATAGAACAGTTCGGCACAGTATTTTTTAAAATGGGGTAAATGAAATAATTTTGCCCAAAACTATTTTTGTATAGAAAAAGAAATTTTTTTTCTATGAATTACCATAGTATATGGATGTTTGGTTGTTAGGAAATGATAACATTGAAATATTATCGTTGTTATATGAGATTGAATGAGAAATTAAAATAACAACTAAAGATTTGGAGATAAGTTCATTAACAAATGGAAATTATAAATATGAACTGGAAGCATAAGGAAATGAATTCATATATGAATTAAAAGTGTAAATATAAATTGTGAACGAATTTATAATTTGGAATGGGATTCCAAGAAAATGATCGAAATTAAAATTTATTAGTGGAATGGAATTAGTAATATGAATGTAGAAGCGATTTGTATAAATCAAAATGTAAATAAGTCAAAGACTTATAAAATATTTGAAATTTGATAGAAATGAGAATTCAAATTGAAAATGAAAGAATTTGTGAATGAATAAATAAATTTGCAATTGTAAGTACAAGGAAATGAAATTGAATGTTAAAATTCATTTTTGATTTGTAAAGTAAATAGAACTGGAATTGAATTTGATTTGTGAAGTATTAAACTAAAAATTAGTAAGTGAAACTAATTGAATATTGACCAAATTAATAAGGTTTGGAACGAATTAAATTCAGTAATTATGAATTGAAATGTAAAATTGAATGATAATGGATATAACTTCAATAGTGAACTAGAAATGGTATAAGAAGTTGATATTAGAAATTTTGTAATAGAATTTGCAAAATGTTTGAATATGTAACTAGATATAATGGCTAGTAGGATATACAGGTGTTATAAAGGAATTGGATTTGATTTCAAAGGTAATTTGAATTGCTCGACAAAAGGTACGTATTTAATTTCAATATGAGTTTTTGATGATTTCTGGTCTAGCCGCTTGGCTTTTTCTTTTTCTTTTTGAAATCTGAGAGTCCGTAGGGACGTTTTGTAGTTGTACCGTATTAGCCGCGCAAAGGAGACGCTGGCGAAATTTTTCGAAATTTAGGGCGTTAGAAAATTTTTGAGAAAATTTGAAAGTTTAAATTTGAAATTTGAATTTAAATTTGAGTTTTGAAGTAAAGCAATGTTGTTTGAAACCTATAATTGAAGTTGGAAAATTAGTTGAATGATAACGAATCTTTAGTAGAAGATTTGTTTTGAAAATTGATAAAACTATTTGGATTGTGAAAAATAGTAGACGAGTTAAGGACCTTTCTTTCTAACTTGTAATTTCGAGGACGAAATTCTTTTAAGGAGGGAAGTCTGTAACGACCCAGAATTTTGAACGAATTAAATTGAGAATATTTAATTAATTTTAAATATTTGAACGATAATTTAATTTGAATCCTCGATATAAATTTGAATTTGACGATTTAATTATAAAATTTAATCTATTTAATGCTGAATAAAAAGTTTGAATCTGCAGTTTAAAGCTAGAGAAAAATATTTCGAAAGCTTTTAAAATTCATATTGACAATACTGAAGATAATAGAAGCTTCAGAATCGAATTTGAAATTGTTCTGTTCAGTTTTGAATTATATTGTTCGAATCGATATTTAAAAATAGCCGTCCGAGGCACAGTCTCGGAATTTGACGAAACTAGTTCCATTGGGTCCGTAATATCGAATTATTATCGGATTCCAAATTTCATATTTTTTGGTGTTGATACGTGAGCACACGACACATTAACGCGTTGAAAATTTAAATTGAATTCAATTTTAAATTTAAATATTTAACTAAGTCAAATATCAGCACGTTCTTCTCCTCCCTTTCAGCCAGAGATCACGCCTAGTATCACGCAGGAAATCACGATAAAAATCGTGTGAAACATCCCTCTCAGGTTCAAAACGAAATCCCTCTTCCTTTATCTGTTCAAAACGAAATCATCTCGTTCAAAAATAATTATGGCTGAAGCCTAAAAGAACGAAATCTCGTTCCATCCACACTCCTCACAACCGAAAACAAATGTGTAACGACCCGCCATTTTGGACCATTCGCGTCCATTATAAGTGTATAGGTAGACACTCATGCCGGAGTTGAATTGCTCAAAATACCGCGTTGTTAATTTAAATTTGGCAAAACTGAACATATACAGTAAATAAATATAATCACAGATCACAGACACAGAATAATAAGTGCAGCGGAAATAAAAGAGATAGTAGTTCATGAAGCTACTATATAAATATATAAGTTACATCAGAGTTAAACCAGATACAACGAAAGAGTAATATGATACATCAGATACAAATCAGAATACATCACTGGAATCATCGAATATCTGAAAGCTGGATAGATAGCTGGATCTCCAAGCGAAGCTCCAACTCCAAAGGTGAGTCTCGAAAGCTGAACTACTCAGTCTGACCCGAGCGTAAAGGAAAACACAAGACACTCGAGTCAGGATTAACATTCTTATATTAATAAATCCAACTCAAGTGAAATAGCAATTGAAATACAAGTAACTCAAAGGATGTTTGGAATAACCATCCTTTAAGGATCCGTCAAACTATCTACTATGTAGTATGTACGATAAGTAGATAATGTCTATCAGTAATATAAAAGATATCAAAATAGCGTTAAGTCATGGCCCATTCCACCCTTAACACATTTTTATTCCCACAAGCATATACAAGACCGTAGTTTCCCTAAAACCGGAAGTCACCAGAGGGCAATCCATATACTCAAGGTACAAAACAAATTCGTAGTGGTCGCGCATAAATGGAATACAAGTATGACAAGGCACATGAGGCTATACCCAAGGTAGTGATACTACCGTTCGCCTGATCCGGGCTGGTGAGAACGCAACGCCGCAGCGCCCGCAACACCGTGAGACAACACTCCCAAAATCAAGGGTGCACCAATCGACAATAAGTATAAGTAGTTCGAAGAAGTGTGTCCACTTGAGGTATCAATCCTCCATTGGCCCGGCACAGCTCCTGTTTTAGTCATTTCCAATTTGACACAAGTGTCAAGGCTATCCATCATCGTTCACTTTCTTCAGTCAACACGCACACCATTCCATCCACTTCATTCTGGATCATCACTCCGCGTATAGTTATTAAAGTGGTTTTCGGTTTAGATAGAGAGTATATCCATAACCGAATTCCGGTCTCTTTAATAACTTCCGTAATTATTACACCGATTGGTCGTTTATTTATTTCAAAAACCAAATCAATTTCAATTCAATTAGAATTCGTAAATCAACATTTCATTTGTCTTTCAAAACCAATTTCCAATAATTTACGTTTCAAAACTTCCAAATTATCATTTCAAAATCTTATAATTCAATTTCAATATCTTTATTTAAACAATTCAAATATCAATTTAAATTCGAATACAAGTTTCATTTCGAAAACATTTAAATCAAATCTTATTTAACATTCAAATCAATTTAAAATCATTTATCGATTTCATTCAATATTCGTTAAGTTACTATGCCATTCAAAACAATTTCCATTTAATTTCCAATTCATTAAATCAATTCTTAAGTTCATCTTCATTAAAACAAATCTTACAATTTTGAATTAAATTAAATTCGTCAAATCAATTCTTTCAATTACAAGTCTTACATAAATTCCAAAATATCACATTTTCATTTCTGGTTAAAGAAATTCAATTTCACTTATTTACTTACTTAAATAATTTTCCAAAACTTAATTAATAAAGAAACTCAATTTCAATTATTTACGAAGTAAAATTCACTTATTCAAAAATTCAATTTCTCTTATTAAAGAATTCAATTCAATTTAATCATTAAAATAATTCAAACTTATTTAATTATTAAATAATTCCAAACTTAATTATTAAATAATTTCAAAGTTTAATAATTTCAAACTTAATTATAATTTCAACTTAATTCAATCATTTCTCAAATTTAACAACATTCTTTCATCAATTACATTTTTAATATTTTGTTTCAGATTTTTAAATATTAACATTTTCCTTTCAAAAATTCAAATTCAACTTCATTTCACAACCATATTATTTATTCAAATAAAATCTTCATTTTATTTTTAAATCAAATTATTGACCAATCGGGTTTTATTTAATTTCCTATCCTGGGTAAAAATTCAATTTGGGTATTTATCATTTCAACCCGATTCCAATTCAATTCAAAATCAAAGCATAACAAAGGGAACTTGCAGTGTGATAACTGGGATGGCGTCAAAGTAAATAAACAAGCAATAACAACAATCAATATCAATCCAATAATCAATTCAAATAATCCCGAAATAATCGTATTAATTCGCATTGTTATTTGTACGAATTAATATAATTATTTCTAGAATCTACACTATCATTTCATGTAGATTAAAGATTATCGCATTATGGTTTTCACTTGTCATTTATTTTCAATTTCATGTATCATCAGTTTAAACAACATACAATTGATGGTTCAAGGTGTAGTTAACATTATTTTCTACGTGTCAAATGATTAAACATTTAAGGGGTCATATTAAACAAATGTCATCAAAACAAATTTAACACATATATCAAATCTAACTATCCTACGTCAATTTCAATTTCAAATTATTTACCACTTACAACATTAACAAATTTAACGTCCAGTTGTAAACATCAAACAATCAATCATTTAACAACCAAACTGGATTATCATTGCATATATAACAGATAATGGTGTCAGATATCACAGGTGAACTGATACAGGTAATAACAGTGTAAATATCAAACAGCAGTATATTTCAATTGTCGTTTCAATTGAAATCAAATTTAATAAATAAAAGAATGTTAATCGTGAGTGAGTGCTCACCTTCCGAGGTTAGAGAATTTTGACGAAGAAGTGAGTTACGAATCCAAGCACGAATTCCAAAACAAAGCTAGATGGATACGGACTCGACGGACAAGCTGATAGATAGAAATTTACGAAATCGAATCAGAATTGGATTGATGAAGATAAATGTATAAGTGATCACAAATATATAACTATCTATAACCATTTGTATAAAATCATAAAATAAATGCTCAACACATTAAACATATATATTTCAAATCCGTTGTTTCAAATTTAAACACATGTATTAGAATAAAACACCCATGTTCACAAAACCAAAATATATACATATACGTATTATCATTTTAAATCAATATCTAGCATTCAATATTATCATTTCATTTTAAAATAAATATTTGAGTCTGGACCCATATAAAATTATATCACAGCCTCTACATTACATAAAAAAAAATATCAATCTAATTTCGAAATCAAGATTTACACAACATTAAATTAATACTTTATTAATATATATAACTAAAATAAATATCACTATAACGTATGCAGACCACAAATTCTTATATAGCTTAATCACGAATGTATAGTACAACTCATCTACATATAAATAACAATTTATAATACATGTGTAAACTGCCGAAAGTAAACTTACAAACAGAACTAATATTTTATTTAAAATCAAATGAGACGTTGGTATAATATAAGTGGAAATCAAACTTTCTTAATACATACTTTTTAACTGTAAAAGAAAAATATAAACCGAGATTGTAACTTACAATGTAGATTCACCGTATATTCATCAATAACCATATCTGCAAACTGACCAAGTATAAAACTTACGTACATTTTTTTTTTTTTTTTTTAAACTATATATATTATAGTATATATGCAGACCTTATACATGCACTGGCTATTCAATTAAGTATATGCAGACCTATACTTCATATTCCTTTCAAAATTTCCCAGATCAAATGAAACAGTATATATATACTTCAGAACATATATTATATATTTAAAACTAACAGTTATATATAATATGTAGAACATCAAATCTATCTGTGCATATAAACTCAACTCTTTTTTTTTTTTTTAACAGATAAAATAAACTTTTATATACATTCAGCGGGTCACAAACTCATATATACATATGATATAAAATTAATACTGACATAATATAAAAGTCCTTACATAAAACATAACTAACTAATATATGTAAATACTAATATATATAACTAAACTCATTACATACAATATATTACGTAACTTATATACTAATAAACAACAACCTCTATAACTACTATACTGAAACAATAGACAGACTACTATATACTATGTACTAATATATATGCACCTTCAGTAAACAGGTAAAACAAATAATATATATAACTTCTCTTACAAAATAATATGTATAAACACTTATATTTAACTTACTATATATACATACCAATACACAGAGGATATGAACACAAGGCGACGGCTGGACGGGTAGACTCGGTGGCACGAGCGGATCCGGAGGGATGGAGTCAAAAGACTATGCAATTACGGTGGGGTTTGAGGTGGGGCTGACGATGGCAGCACGGTGGTCGGTCGCGTGGAGAGACGGTAGGTGTTGTCAGGTCGGAGGATTGTGGATTTCAGGGAGGCCATGGTCAGGGAAGGCACGCGCATGGAGGGGCTGTTTGGGTGAGGCAGAGAGGGCTGCCGTGAAAGTGGGGTTGCGGGCTTAGGCGTTTGGGTTGGGTCGACTGCTGGTTGCGGCTACTCGCCCGAAGTGATGGAAGGAAGGCCACATGGTGAGGTTCGGCGGAGCTAGCGACGTACAAGATGGAAGACACGAAGGTGGTTGAGCGCGCGGAAGGAAGAGAGCGGTTGCAAGACTTGGTTCGTGTAGGAGGGTGGCAGGCGAAGTGGGATGCTGGCTGGGGTGGAAGGCTGTCTGTTGGAGGGTGGTGATGGAGCAAGGTCGGGTAGGTTGGTTTCGTTTGTGGTCGAGGTGGGGATGTAGCTCGACCTGGTTGTGATGGAATAGGCAGTTCTTGGGCTCGGAGGAGAGTTGTAAAATGTAAAGAGGAAGGAGAGATAGTTTGAGAAAATGGGAAAGACGTAGGCTACAGGCTAACAAATAAAAGAAAATGAAAGTGTCATTCACTAATATGAATTGGTACACATTTATTGCTTTTACACTAAAGCAGAGGAAAGTTTTAACGTTGCTTTGGGAAACAAAGTGACAGGCTGGAGTAGGGAGGTTTTCGGCATGGGTCAGAGCACGAGGAGGGAGAGTGAAAGGCTTTGGGTAGCTTTCAGGAAGACGAATAGAAAAATTGAAACAATCTTTTTATTATTTATTTGAAGAACGGAAGTATGTAAATGAAGAGGCAGCAACATTTAAAACCAAACAAGTGGAGAAGTGTAAAGGCCTGAATTAATTATTAATGGTAAATTAATATTGACTGTTGGTTTCTAAAGTGGGCAACGAATCAATACAAAATTCAAAAGTTTGAAAACGGATATCGATACGGTAAGCGTTACGTAAAGTGCAACGTACAATGGAACTCCGAATTTGACCATCGAATATACCGTAGAGATCGGTACGACGAGACGATCAAAACGGTATATAGAAATCAGTGGTACGATCATCCGATAAAAATCGATATCGGTACCAAAATACTGCATTTGCAGAAAATAAGAACGACGGAGCCAAAGATGTCCGAATTTGGAAAAACGACAAACTGACATCTTGCTCAGAAGATGGTTTAGAATTTTTCTATGTAAAAATATTTAGGTTTCGAAACATTTTATTTTCAACGCTTTTAACTGATTGAATTGAAGTGAATTTTACGCGCGAAATAAACTTTCATATTTTCGGACGAAAATTTACCAGTTGCTATGTTTAACTAGACGTATTCCAAATATTAAATTTTTATTTCAAAATTTTATTGTTTAAAATTTCACAAAATTTCAACTAATTACGTTATTAAAACCGTTGAAATTTACGGGTCGTTACAAAATGAAAACAAAAATCGAGCAGTTTAAAAATGGCCGCGTATCCTTTTTCGCAGTTCAAAATCAGTAGCTCCACGCGCGAGCACACAATGGTCGACGCTGAGCATCTCGAGTGGCGCAGGCGTACGCGAGCTAGAGCACGGCGCTGGGCTTGGAGGCTTGCGTGAGCAATTTCGATCGAGTTGGGTTCTGGAGATTGCGAGATCTAGGGGTTTGGAGGATCGAACTCGAATTCAATCGTGGAGGCGTTTAGGCGATTCGCGTGGTCGAAGGCGGCGCTGGGGTTTGGAGTTCGAGGTCGTGCACACGAGGGGGGCAATCAACAATTAGTGGTAGAGCGTCGCACGAGTAGATGCAGGCGAAGGCGACGATGTCGCGATTCCAGTATTCGATTTAGGGTTTCGCGAGTGGGTTTCGTTGCGAGACTTGGGGGCGAGCTTGGGTGGGGGCATCGTCAACTTCGGCAACGAGGAAGGTCGGAGACTCGAGCTCGACCTGAGCAGTAAAGGTATTTTCTGTTTCTAATTTTACGGTAGGATTTGTGGAAAAAAAATAAATAAAATCGAAATATATACATATATATATAAGGTTTTCGCATGCAGCAGTTTAAAATTTGAATAATTTTAGAGAAAATATAACAGTAAGTATTTTTACAGACTTTATTCAATGATATTTTCGAGGTAAATTTTGAGCAGTTTTAGGATTTTAGTATACTATTTTTGAACGATTATGTTGGAAGAAAAAAATGTTCAAACCTGTAGAGATTATTTTATATGCAGTATAAAAAAATGAAGATAAAATAAAATTTGGTTATTTTAGTTACTAGAAAAAATTATAAACGATGAAATATATATTTATATGTAGAAATGTATTTTAAATGTTAACGATAGTAACAGAAAATTTTAAAGGATTGAAGTTATATGAAAATAGATTTTTCGATATATATATTAATTTAAATACATAATTTAAATTGAAATAGGAATGTACATATAGATAGAATGGTAAAAAGAAGTATCAACTAAATCAAAAATTATTAAACGGAAATTAATTATTCAGTTGATTCAAATATTAATAAATTGTGTAAATATTTATACCAGGTCAAAAGATCGTGAAAAACAAGCCGGAATCGAAAATGGATGGCAAATAAAAAGCTAAGGTGAGATCTTCTCACTCAGATTTAAAAATTGATTGCAGTTATTGATTGTTTGATATGATTGCTATGTGGATGTTTGTATTAGATATAATAGGATATATATCTATATATATAGCAGTATATACATATTGGCATATGTATATATTAGATTGATTGATTCCCGCCTCGTATAGCGGATGAGACCCTATTGCGCCGTTAGTAAGCGGATTTTTATAAAAACCTATATACCGCGATAATTCCATACTGGAGCGGAATTGGTATTGTGCTAACGTCTGTGGATGCAGGGAAACAGGTTGGAGGGATCCAACTGGATTCCTCAACTGTATTTATTGTTTATAGATATTGTGATATTTGTTGATTATCATATTGATATATGATGTTTTTGAATGCCATGATTGACTATTTGATGCGTTGCATCATCGGATCCATTTTTAAAGTCTAAAAATAACGATTTTGGATTTTAAAAGGATTTGTAAAGTGATTTGTAGAAATATACGTTTTATTGAAATTTTTGAATTGGTTTATTTTAAATAAATAAATGTTAAAATTTTAATGTTAGTAAAATTGTGATTTTTGTGAAAAACGACAAAAATGTTATTTTTGAAATAAACAATTGATAAAAATTATGAAATAGTTTAAATTGGAATTGTGGAAGTATTTTAAACAATTCATATAAAAAGATTCATAAAAAATTGATATTTTTATAAATTAAAAATATTGGAATTTTGAAATGAGTTTTATTAAGGGTTAAAGTCAAATAAAATGGATTCCATAAGTGAATTGAAATTTATAGATTCATAAATTGTGAAGTTATTAAATGGATAGATTTTGTAAAACAAAAAGATTTATAAGCAATTATCTTATAAATCGGATTTTGACATTTAGATGAGGAATGAATAGATGTTGTAAATAAATGGATTATAAGTTCTTAACTTATAATATAAACTTCCGGTATATAATTGAGTTATATAAGTTGAATTGGATAATTTAGAAATCGAAGTTTTATAAATAGAAATGGGATTTATAAACATGGTTTTATAAATTCAAAATCAATAGAATTTGATAAATTTAACATTGAAGTTATTAAAGGAGATATATTCGTGATTTTGGACAGCGAATTATCCTTTAAGTTAAATGTGTAGAAATTGTTAAAATTGGGATAGTGATTATATTCACGAATTTGGACGGTAAATATATATTATTGAATAAAATCAATATATTTTGGGAAAAGGAATATTGTTAAATGAAGTTGTTTTAAAAGATGTTTTAAAACGTGTTAAGTATCGAAAACATGGATTTCAACATTTTTATTGTTGAAATAGGCGTTTTCGAAAATATAAGGAAATAATGGACTATAACACTGTTGGTATAGTAAATGATTTCCGAAAGGAAATGTTTTTATGTAGTATTGGGATTTATATATCTATCTTAAATTCGAATCCCTATACTAGTGATTTCGAGTCGTCGTAACGATGTTTTACGCAACATTCGTTTTGACTCAAATAAATGTGATTTAAGAATGATTTTCTTAAAGAATGAGATATATACTTAATTTTGATTTTAAGTATATCGAATATTTTCAAATGTTGAAAATAAATAGATTTGTGAAATACTTATTATTAAATAAGTATGGAAATGCTTTCCAAAATGAAATGAACGTTTTGAGAATTTATCTTTGTAAAAGATAAATTGAAATTGAATATTGAAAACGATTTGAAAATCGTATATCAGAAGATATTTTGAAATATAAATTCACTATGGAATTTATAAAAGGAAAGGGAAACTGTTTAGAAAAATAAACGTTGATTTATTTTTAAAGTGTGGAAATTTTATATCTAGTAAAGATATTTTGGAAGATAAAATTATTTGGAAAATTATTTGGAATCTGATGATGTTGCGCATCTTTATTGATAGTTAAATAACCGACTATCAATAATTACCCTGAGTAGGTATTTGTTGTGAATTGGATGAATTTGAATGCCACACTTGTTTTTAAATAAACGCTCACTATTCGGGTTAGCCGGGAAAGGACCATGGGGTCGTATAACCCATTCCGAATATGTGATACGTCGTTATGAATCGCATTTGAAGACCGGTGTTGAAGACCGGATATTTTTGAAAACGGAAGGATTACCGTCGAGTTACTCTACATCGGCTGATCTCCGATTTAGAGGTTTTATCACCCTTAGTGACGGGAAGTCCGGACGTGATTAGAAAATTATCCGGAAATGCAAGGGCTTCGTGAGAAGTGCCTTCGGTTCTGTTCGATCCCGGAACAGACTTGTATGGATTGTGTGTCTGACGTTACAAATTGAGATATAAAGCTGATTTCTTTCAAATACATTTCTGTTGGTGGCGGAGAATTTATTCTCTTAGCTTAACACCCTTCTCTGAGACGTACGAGCTCAGAGGTTATGTAGTTGAAATTTATCAGCGATATATCCCAATTTGGTAACGTGGCATACTGAGTGTTGCTGTGAAATGATCAGTGTTTGATCATTTGTGATATGATCATTTGTTTGATCTTATATCTTTGTGATCATAGGTTGATCATTTTGTTTGACCCGAAGCAGGGCTTTTTGTAGAAAGCGTAGCTTTGTGGACGAGACTTCGTCGAGCCTCACACCCCGGAAATGGTCGAAACAAGACGAATGCAGCAAGGTTCTAGGGAGTAGCGCCCCTTAGTGTATGTCATTCCTTCTGGATAAAGGTGGTATCATGGTATGGAGCCCAGATACTTAACCTCTGTGGTTACTGCATTATTTTTTTCTATGTGGTTTGTTGCGAATCGGGGATCCTCGGGAAGATCGGTGACGATCGGGGGATGGCATACGCGTGTCAGTAGTTACCTATTTTTGCAGAGGTAACCCGGCCTTGTGTTGGCAGAGATCCGGTTAGGTTCTCGGGTCGTCTATTCCAGGGACGTACCCATCGTGGATAGGAAGTTCCTTAGCCTGACCATTTGTTGGAAATCCAAAGAAACAATACGAGCCTTTACGATTTCAATTGTATAACCTGTCTCCTCAGGAGGCAGCTATAGCGGGCATAATATAATGGTACCTATGCTGGCTAAGATTTATATTATACTTTCGAAATGTTTTCCACTATGCACTAATAATAATATAAAAAAGAATTTGATTTTGCATAGTAAGCATCTTTGGCTATCATAAGAAGAAATCTCCTCCAATTCTGCGTTTGCATTGTGTGTGTGGCGGGAGGTCTTATGGTAGTTTCATTTTCCAAAAGCATTTCGAATTGACTTTAAAATCTTCCTGTTGTTTATTTTAAAGAATAACTGTTTTACGATCTCACACCAGTCACCATGACTGACTCGGAGTTTATTGTTTCCCTTCTAAACTCTGGGTGCCCACCAATTTCCACACGGGCAGCCTAGAGTTATATTATCAGGATATTCTGGATATTCTGGAGCTTTGGAGATAAGCTGGATGACGAGACGTAGTATTTGTATCTAATAGTATTTATTCCGCTGTGTATTCTGTATGAGGACAAGTTATATAACTGTCCATTGTTGTACTGAGTTGTATATTGACTCTGATGATTGATGTATGTATAAAATGATATAGTTCTTTGTTTTAAAGATTATTCATTTATCTATTATATATTGTTCCGCTGCGATGTGTAAGATTCTGATATTGATGCTCTTTTCTGGTGTCTGTTTCTATTGTTGTTCTTCTTCTTTCTTTCTTCTCTTTTTCTTCTACCTTCTTCTTCTTCTATTTTTTTTCTTTTTCTTAAAACCCTCACTATTGGAGTTTCCGGCACTTGATTGCTCGGCAGTCGATAAAGTGAGTATCGATGTTGAATTTTCGAAAGTCGAAAATTCCGGTATGTGACAACAGGGGAGGCTCGCGAGAGAAGTTCACGTGGCCACGGGAACAGGGCGGCGTAGTGATTTGGGGGCTCGAGGCAAAGGCTGGAGGGTAGTTCGCGAGCGACGATGTGGATGTGGCTGCGTGATTCGTGGCATTGAGAGGCAGTCGCGCGTGCGATGCCTAGTGGTTCGACCTCTGATTGAGGTATTTTTGTTTTCTGAGGTTATTTGCAAATTTGTTTTGTTTTTAGGATATACATTATATGTTTTATGATATAATAAATAGACAAGGAGAATATATATATACCTATCTATTCTAATTTAAAAGATGATATTGTAAGAACGGGTATAGCTTTGATTTTGGAAATATAAAGGTGGAGTTTTATTAACTGTTTTAAAATTTTAGTTTACAGTAAGGTATATAAATACATACAGGCACTTTTCTTACTTTTAAACTTATTAAATATATATATATATATATAAAAAAAAACAGCAAAGTTAGAAATAGAAAATTTCACAATAAAAAAATTGATTTGATTATTTGTTCAAAATAAGATATAAAATACAGATTTCTAATTTATTAACTTATGTAATTATTTTGGTAACTGGAAAATATTTTGTTAAAGGAGAAATTAGTTTTAAATTTAATTTCTAGTTAGATAAATTTATTAAAAGAAATTGGGTCAAAATAAAATCTTAGTTAAATAAGTTTATTTAAAAAGGGAAATCAGTTAAAATTTAAAATTTTTTGTTTAAAACAAAATCACCGATGAATTGAAATTATCAAAACGAAAAATTTATTATTCGATTTATATTGAATATTAATGAATGGTACAAATTGTTTTATACAAGGTCTAACATCGTGAAGAAATAAGCTGGTTTGAATTGGAAAGAAAATTAAAAGCAAAGGTGAGATTTTTCTCACTCGATTGAAAAGTGGATTTTACAGTTATTAATTTGATTTGCTTGACTGTTTGGATGTGATATTAGATATAGTAGGAGATATCTATATATATAGCAATATATACATATTGGCATATGTATATATTGGATTGATTGATTTCCCGCCTCGTATAGCGGATGAGACCCTATTGCGCCGTTAGTAAGCGGATTTATAAAAACCTATATACCGCGATAATTCCGTACTGGAGCGGAATTGGTATTGTGCTAACATCTTTGGATGCAGGGAAACAGGTTGGAGGGATCCAACTGGACCCCTCACATTGATCGGATTTATTTATACTGTGATATGAATCTGTGAATGATTATATTGATCATATTGATGCCTGGAAATTGTTTGAAAGCTAAAATTTAGCTGAATGGATGTTTTGACATCATTGGATTCCAAAGATTAACGAAATTGAATTTTTGAAATTCAAGTAGAAATTTTCTAAGTGAATCAATTTTTGAAATTGAAGAAATTTTGAAGAAAGGAATTTTTAAAGTATAAAAGGTTAATTTTTATAATCTTACCGAAATTAATTCCAGAATCAAGTGAAAATGTTAAATAAAGGGATCTCGTAAAATAGTGATTATAAATTGAAGAATTAATTTAAGAATCTGGATTTTTAAATAGATTGAAAGAAACGATTGAAATTTATTTTCTTAAAAAGGAATTTATTAAAAGAAGATAAGTTGGAAATCTAACTAGAAATTTACTTGGTAAATTGAAATGATTTGAGAAGTCAATGTAAAATGACTTCAATTTAAAGAATTCATTTAAAAACAGGATATTGAAAAATTTGAAGGAAAATAAGAATTTATTTTAGTAGGGATAAATAAAATTAGAAATCAATCTGTAATTGATTTAATATTTGGAAATGGATTTTTGAGGAATCAGTATGGAAATTTTATTTTAAAAGTTGAAAATAAATTTAGAAATCAATATTGAAATTGATTTGGTATTGAAATTTTTATGAATGGAATTGGAATTTATAAAAGTTGGTTATAGATCCGAAATCACTTATCTTGATAAGTAAAGTATAGAAGTTAATAAAAAGAAATGTATAAGTAGAAGTTTCTATAAAATGGAAATAGAATTTATAATCGTTGTTTTATAAATTCGAAATCAATTGAATTTGATAAATCAAATATAGAAGGTTATTAAAGAAGATATATTCGCGAATTTGGATAGCGAATTAGTTTTGAAATAAATGTGTAGAAAAGATTGAAATTTGGTTAAGTGAAGTATATTCACGATTTTGGACAGTGAATATATTATTGAATAAAATGGATTCATTTTTGAAGAAGTGATATTAAAAATGAAGTTAAACATTTTAAAGATGTTTTAAAATGTATTGTGAATCGAAATCATAGATTTCAACATTCATTGTTGAAATAGACGTTTTCGAGAAATAAGGAAATGGTGGACTATAACGCTGTTGTTATAGTAAATGATTTCCGAAAGGAAATGTTTATGTAGTATTGGGATTTATATATATCTATCTTAAAATCCGAATCCCTATACTAGTGATTTTGAGTCGTCGTAACGATGTTTTACGCAACATTCGTTTTGACTCAAATAAATGTGATTTAAGAATGATTTCCTTAAAGAATGAGATATATACTTAATTTTGATTTTAAGTATATCGAATATTTTCTAAGTGTTGAAAATAAATGATTTGTGAATTACTTATTTTTAAATAAGTATGGAAATGCTTTTCCAATGTGAAATGAACTGTTTGAGTTTTTATCTTTTAAAGATAAATTGAAAAGTGAATATTTGAAATTGTTTTCAAATGGTTAAGTGTGGAAATAATATATCTAGTAAAGATAATTTTTTGAAGATGAAATAATTTGGAAAATTATTTGGAATCTGATGATGTTGCGCATCTTTATTGATAGTAAATAACCGACTATCAATAATTACCTTTAGATAGGTATTTGTTGTGAATTGGATGAATTTGAATGCCACACTTATTTTTGAATAAAATCGCTCACTATTCGGGTTAGCCGGGAAAGGACCATGGGGTCGTATAACCCATTCCGAATATGTGATACGTCGTTATGAATTTCATTCGAAGACCGGTGTTGAAGACCGGATATTTTTGAAAACGAAAGGATTACCGTCGAGTTACTCTACATCGGCTGATCTCCGATTTAGAGGTTTTATCACCCTTAGTGACGGGAAGTCCTGACGTGATTGAAAATTATCCGGATGTGCAAGGGCTTCGTGAGAAGTGCCTTCGGTTTTGATCGATCCCGGAACAGACTTGTATGGATTGTGTGTCTGACGTTACAATTTGAGATATAAAGCTGATTTCTTTCAAATACATTTCTGTTGGTGGCGGAGAATTTATTCTCTTAGCTTAACACCCTTCTCTGAGACGTACGAGCTTAGAGGTTATGTAGTTGAAATTTATCAGCAATATATCCCAATTTGGTAACGTGGCATACTGAGTGTTGCTGTGAAATGATCAGTGTTTGATCATTTGTGATATGATCATTTGTTTGATCTTATATCTTTGTGATCATAGGTTGATCATTTTGTTTGACCCGAAGCAGGGCTTTTTGAGAAAGCGTAGCTTTGTGGACGAGACTTCATCGAGCCTCACACCCCGGAAATGGTCGAAACAGGAAGGATGCAGCAAGGTTCTAGGGAGTAGCGCCCCTTAGTGTATGTCATTCCTTCTGGATAGAGGTGGTATTATGGTATGGAGCCCAGATACTTAACCTATGTGGTTGCTGCATTATTATCTATGTGGTTTGTTGGAAATCGGGGATCCTCGGGAAGATCGGTTACGATCGGGGGATGGCATACGCGTGTCAGTAGTTACCTATTTTTGCAGAGGTAACCCGGCCTTGTGTTGGCAGAGATCCGGTTAGGTTCTCGGGTCGTCTATTCCAGGGACGTACCCATCGTGGAAAAGGAAGTTCCTTAGCCTGACCATTTGTTGGAAATCCAAAGAAACAATACGTGACTTGTACGGTTTTAGTTGTATTACCTGCTATGGAATGTGGCGGTAACCTGCTATTGAACATAGTAGCTATAGTAGGCATACGATACTGGTCGTATGTTGGCTAAGATTAATATTATACTTTCGAAATGTTTTCTACACTATGCACTAATAATAATATCAAAAATGATTTGATTTTGCGTAGTAAGCATCTTTGACTATCATAAGAAGAAATCTCCTCCAATTCTGCGTTTGCATTGTGTGTGTGGCGGGAGGTCTTATGGTAGTTTCATTTTCCAAAAGCATTGCGAAATTTACTTTAAAATTATCCTGTTGTTTATTTTAAAGAATAACTGTTTTACGATCTCACACCAGTCACCATGACTGACTCGGAGTTTATTGTTTCCCTTCTAAACTCTGGGTGCCCACCAATTTCCACACGGGCAGTCTAGAGTTAGATTATCAGGCTATTCTGGATATTCTGGAGCTTGGAGATAAGCTGGATGGCGAGACGTAGTAATTGTATCTGATAGTATTTATTCCGCTGTGTATTCTGTATGAGGACAAGTTTATATAACTGTCCATTGTTGTATATTGACTCTGATTGATGTATGTATAAACTGATATAGTTCTTTGTTTTAAAAGACTATTGATTATCTATTATATGTTGTTCCGCTGCGATGTGTAAGATTCTGATATTGATGTTGTTCTGTTGTTCTTCTTTTCTGCTTTCTTTCTTCTTCTTCTCTTTTTCCTCTACTTCTTCTTTCTAAAACCCTCACTATTGGAGTTTCCGGCGTTCGATTTCTCGGTAGTCGATAAAGTAAGTATCGATGTCGAATTTTCGAAAGTTGAAAATTTCAGGACGTGACAGAGTGGTATCAGAGCATATGGTTAAGCGACAACCCTGCTCTGTTGGGTGTTACTCATTAGAGATAGAGTCAGTAGTACTCTAGAATGAATTGAGTGTAATAATAGATACGAGTGCGTATTTGTTAGTGAATATAAATTTTTTTTTATCTTGTGATGATTGGTTTGTTGAGTGGTATATGGATTCTGGTCGGTATTGCCCGTACAACTCTATCGATAGGGATCTCTAAACACTTGTATAGAACAATTCGGCACAGTATTGTTTTAAATAGGGTAAATGAAATAATTTTACCCAAAACTATTTTTGTATAGAAAAGAAATGTTTTTCTATGAAGTACTATAGTATATGGTTGCATGGTTGTTAGAAGTGATAATATTAATCTATTATCATTGAAATTAAATGAGAAATTGGAATTATAACTCCAAAATTAAGAAATAAATTCACATACAAATGAAATTTGAGAATGTAAATTATAAATGTGAATTATAATTTAAAACGGAATTCCAGAGAAGGTTTTGGAAATGTTTTGAAAAGAATTTGAAAATTTTGGAGATTTGGAAAGTTTAAATCCTTTTTGATTTGAAAATGGATTTCGAAGGTTTTGAAAAGTATTCTGAAGGGATGAAAGCTCTAAACTCTTTTCGGTCGCTGGAAAATAACTTCGGTAATGACTGCAGCATCACCGGTGTTCATTTTCGGGTTTCCTAAAGAGGAATTGCTGCCAAATTGTTTTAAATGGAAGTTGTTTGAAAATTTGGGTTTGGTTTTGGAAATTCAAAGAATGATTTGAATTGTTTTCAAAATGGCTTTGAAATGTTGGTAAACTATGGAATGCTATATAAAGATATTTATGAAATATTGTAAGTTGATAACCTATACAAATTGAATTTTGATTGAATAAATTTAACTTAAGAAATTTTAAGTTGAATTAAGGTAAGTATAAGTGAATCAATAAAAATCCAAGTGGTAATTTTTGAATATAAGTTATATAACTTATAAAATGTGAAAAAAATAGAAGTGAAACGAATTGTTAAAAAGTGGTTAAACAATTTTATTAAGCAAAATAAAATGTGATTTTGATTAAGTGATGAAATTGACCTTGGTAAAGCTAAATTAAATTGAGAATCTGAATTGGATTGATAAATGAATTAAGCTATTGAACTAATTGAATGTTGAATCAGTCTAATGTAAATGAATTAATGAATGAATAAATTGAATGGAATCAATTGCAAAGGAAAGTGAATCGATAAAATTCAATATTCAGAAGTTAAACCGAATCCAAATTAGATTGAAATTGTGAATTGAATTCAAATGAATGTGAAAGGTAAAATTGAATAGATATAACTTCAACAGTGAAGTAAAGATGATATAAGTAGTTATATTGAAATTTTGTAATAGAATTTGCAAAATAATCTGAATATATGTAACTAGATATTATGGCTAGTAGGATATACAGGTTATAAAGGAATTGGAATTGAATTGCAAAGATAAAATTGAATTGCTCGACAAAAGGTATGTATTTGAATTATAATATGAGTTTTTGATGATTTCTTCTCTAGCCGCTTGGCTTTTTCTTTTTCTTTTTGAAATTTGAGAGTCCGTAGGGACGTTTTGTAGTCGTGCCGTATTAGCCGCGCAAAGGAGACGCTGGCGAAATTTTTCGAAAATTTAGGGCGTTATAAAATTTTTGAGAAAATTTGAAAGTTTAAATTTGAAATTTGAATTTTGAAGTAAACAATGTTGTTTTGAAAATTAGAGTTGGAAATTTAAATTGAATTAGTAACGAATCTTTAGTAGAAAGATTTGTTTTGAAAAATTTGATAAAACCATTGGATTGTGAAAAAAATAGTAGACGAGTTAAGGGCATTTTTTCTTAACTTGTAATTTCGAGGACGAAATTCTTTTAAGGAGGGAAGTTTGTAACGACCCTGAATTTTGAACAAATTAAATTGAGAATATTTAATTAATTTTAAATATTTGAACGATGATTTAATTTGAATCCCCGAAAATACTTTGAATTTGGCGATTAAATTATAAAATTTAATCTGTTGAATGTTGAATAAAAATTTATATCTTCAATTTTAAGCCGAAGGAAAATATTTCAAACGCTTGTAAAATTTATATTGATAGCACTGAAGATAACAGCAGCTTCAGAATTGAAATTTAAGTTGTTTTCCTCAGTTTTGAATTTAATTGTTTGAACCGATATTTAAAAATAGTCATTTTTCAAACAGTCTCGGAATTCGACGAAATCAGTTTCATTGGGTCCGTAATGGTTTGTTATTACCGGATTTCAATTTTCGTATTTTTCAGAGTTAATACGTGACCGTACGAGATGAAAACGCATCAGAATAAAATCAAATTCAAACTCATTTTTAATTTAATTATTTGGTCAACTCAGCACATTGTCTCCCCTTATCTCACGCCTAAAATCACGCTCTAAAACCATGCTTCGTTTAGCTGTAAATATCTCGGCTTCCCCTCTCTCAATTTATTCAAACGAGAAAAAAAAAGAGGGACTCAGATCGAATTTACGAAAGGTGAAGCTCGTCTCCACTTCGAAATCAATAGCCGAGACCCCCTTTCTTCAGTTAGAAAAAAAAATCAAATAATGCCGTGCGCCTTGTTCTGATGGGGTCTCGCGTCAAGCTCGCGAGTGAGGCAAGGAAGGAGTGATGGCAAATCAAGGCACGGCGGCGGCGATGCGCACGAGGGCGCGCGAGTATCTGGGATGGAGTCGAGCGAGGCGTCGCGAGCGAAATTCGAAGGAAATGGAGGGCTGGGAGGCGACTTCGTGGGCGAGCGAACAGCGGCGGCGACCATCAGGCGAGTTCGATCTAACGTGCGAGATGACAGGGGAGGCTCGCGAGAGAGGTTCACGTGGCCACGGGAACATGGCGGCGTAGTGATTTGGGGGCTCGAGGCAAAGGCTGGAGGGTAGTTCGCGAGCGACGATGTGGATGTGGCTGCGTGATTCGTGGCATTAAGAGGCAGTCGCGCGTGCGATGCCTAGTGGTTCGACCTCTGATTGAGGTATTTTTGTTTTCTGAGGTTATTTGCAAATTTGTTTTGTTTTTAGGATATACATTATATGTTTTATGATATAATAAATAGACAAGGAGAATATATATATATACCTATCTATTCTAATTTAAAAGAAGATATTGTAAGAACGGGTATAGCTTTGATTTTGGAAATATAAAGGTGGAGTTTTATTAACTGTTTTAAAATTTTAGTTTACAGTAAGGTATATAAATACATACAGGCACTTTTCTTACTTTTAAACTTATTAAATATATATATATAAAAAAAAACAGCAAAGTTAGAAATAGAAAATTTCACAATAAAAAAATTGATTTGATTATTTGTTCAAAATAAGATATAAAATACAGATTTCTAATTTATTAATGTCAAGACCCAAAAATCGACCTTCGAAAATCGGCACCCGTACTTTACATCGTACTCGAATGCCGTAGATTCAAATGCCGAATCTGGTTCTCGGGAGCTTATAACAACATTAAGTAAACAACACAGCGGAAAAGAAAAAGGATAATACATTGATATACAATATCTGATACAACAGAGTGATACAATGAATATCAATATACATCAGAGATATGATACAACAAATAGCAGCGGAAAAGAAAACGATAACATCAGCAGCGGAATAGAATGTCTCCAATAGAATGCTCCAAGATAAGCAACGTCAGTCCATGAACTCCAAGAACTGAACTAGCTCCAGATAATCTACTAAACCTGAATATCTGAAAAACCCAACTCTAGACTGCCTGTGTGGAAAATAGTGGGCACCCAGAGTTTAGAAAGGGAACAATAAACTCCGGATCAGTCATGGGACTGGTGTGAGCAACAAAAACAGTTTATCTTTAAAAACAAATAGCAGAGAATTTTAAAGTAAATTCGCAATGCTTTTGGAAAATGAAACTACCATAAGACCTCCCACCACACACACAATGCAAACGCAGAATTGGAGGAGATTTCTTCTTATGATAGTCAAAGATGCTTACTACGCAAAAATCAAATCATTTTTGATATTATTATTAGTGCATAGTGTAGAAAACATTTCGAAAGTAGAATATCAATCTTAGCCAGCATAGGTACCATTATATTATGCCTGCTATAGCTGCCATATTAGATGGCAGGTTCTACAACTAATACCGTACAAAGTTCGTATTGGAAGATGGATTTCCAACAAATGGTCAGGCTAAGGAACTTCCTATCCACGATGGGTACGTCCCTGGAATAGACGACCCGAGAACCTAACCGGATCTCTGCCAACACAAGGCCGGGTTACCTCTGCAAAAATAGGTAACTACTGACACGCGTATGCCATCCCCCGATCGTCACCGATCTTCCCGAGGATCCCCGATTTCCAACAAACCACAAAGTAATAAACTTGCAGCAACCACAGAGGTTAAGTATCTAGGCTCCATACCATGATACCACCTTTATCCAGAAGGAATGACATACACTAAGGGGCGCTACTCCCTAGAACCTTGCCGCATCCTTCCTGTTTTGACCATTTCCGGGGTGTGAGGCTCGACGAAGTCTCGTCCACAAAGCTACGCTTTCTACAAAGCCATGCTTCGGGTCAAACAAATGATCAACCTATGATCACAAAGATATAAGATCAAATAAATGATCATATCGCAAATGATCAAACACTGATCATCACACAGCAACACTCAGCATGCCACATTACCAAATTGGGATATATCGCTGATAAATTTCAACTACATAACCTCTGAGCTCGTACGTCTCAGAGAAGGGTGTTAAGCTAAGAGAATAAATTCTCCGCCACCAACAGATATGTATTTGAAAGAAATCGGCTTTATATCTCAAAGTGTAATGTCAGACATGTATCCATACAAGTCTGTTCCGGGTTCGAATAGAACCGAAGGCACTTCTCACGAAGCCCTTGCAAATTCGGATAATTTTCAAATCACGTCTAGACTTCCCATCACAAAAGAGTGATATAAATCTCTATACCGGGAGCTACCCAGTGCAGAGACATTCGACAGGTTGTCCTTTCATTTTCGAAAATATCCGGTCTTCAACACCGGTCTTCAAATGCGATCCATATACGACGTATCACTATTCGGAATGGGTTATATGACACAGATGTCTTTTCCCGGCTAACCCGAATAGTGAGCGCAATATTCAAAAACAAATGGATAATGGGATTTCAATTAAGTCACAATTTAAACCCAAACTTTTTTTTCAAATGGTTTAACAAATTACCATTTTAATCTTTTAAACAAAAAGATTCAATTCACAAAGTTCACTTAATTTCACAAAGATTCATTCACAGATTTTCCAAATCGATTTCCATTTCAATTTAATTAATTCGTTGAATCTTTAAATCAAGATTCAACTTATAGTTTTCAAAACAATTTCATTTCGAATGGGTTAAACAAAACATCATTTTAAATCTGTTAAAAAAAACAGATTTAATTCATAGCTTTCGAAAAGAATTCATTTATAACTTGGAAAACCATTTTTCAATTAAATCTTGAAATTCCTTTGCCTAAATTGGAATTTCATTTCTTATCTAAAGCTTTTATTCTTTGAAAACAAACAGTTTTCATTTTGGAAATCTGATTCATTTATACGAGTTAAGGTTCTTGGGTTAAATCCAAATTTCCAAAATTTTACTTTTAAATGGTTTAGATTCATATAAACACATTTATATCATCTTTACTCCCTAGTTTCCCAATCATAGATTTAATTTCAAACTTGAATCCAAATCTAAATCTAACTATTTAAATTTTCAAAACTCGGTTAAGTTATTCAAAATAACTTTTATTTTTGAAATTCCATTTCAAAAGCTTTTCACATTTAAACCCAAATTTCTAATTTCAAAATCAATTGAAATTAAAATTTCAATTTCAAAAACATCAAATTTTAAATTATCTGTGACTTAACCGATTTCCACGTGAAATCCATATTTGTGTGTGTATGGTGTAGTCCAGGGGTTCAACACAATAGTGCAACATCAATCATCACAGATATATCGATAAGCGGTATAATCGATAACGCTTATCTTCATTCACAGATTCATAGATAAAATAAATTTATCAGTCACAAAGATTCACTATTACAATTCGATGTGGGTTTCGGATAACCAGCTGGAATCCGACTCCCTGTCGCATCGAAATTCAAGTGCCGTTTTACGGGCCAAGGGTTTCATATTCACATAGTAACATATCACAGAAATAGAAATTTCAGATCACAACATAAATCAGGGTATATCACAAAGTATCACAATCAGGGATATCAAACAATTAGAATTCAAACATTCATAAGTGAGGTCAGTTAATTGTCTGATTAATTCAAATCAGATTAATAAATTACTAATCCTGGTTAATTAACATTAATAAATTACAGATCATTTTGATAAATTATTCTTTAATCATTTATTAATTAACCATTAATAATTAATTAACCTCCTATTATAATTCATCAATTAATTATAACTAGTAATTACCCATTAATTAATCTTTTATTATTAAATTAAGTTAAACCTCAAATTACTTATTTAATTAATTACAAAATTAATCTTAGTTGTTAATTAAATAAATCTTGATTGTCTGCTCTTAATTATCTTCACTAAGTAATTATTATTTTTATTTAATCATTCATTTATTACTTGATTATTTAACTTGAATTACAAATTAATTTACTTTAATTTCTTACATTAAGTAATTTACTTCAAGTAATAGATTTCTTTAACAAATAAATTTTTGCTTAACCTCGAAAGGTAAATTAACAATTATAAAACACCCTTAATATTAACTTCTTGAAATATTCTTAAACTTGTTTAAAATAAAAACAAAAACTATGTTCATTAAAACCATTTTAAACTAAGCTAATTAAAACAATTTATTCAAAAATCTTTCTTAACTGATTCCTAAACTTGATTATCATTCAATATAAGAAGAAATTTGGTTAACAACTTAAGCTTTTAAAACTGTTTTTTTTCTTTTTCCTACAGACAACCAACCCGAGCAAAACGCCCAACAGCTCGAGTTCGAACCCGAGCAAAACCACGCTTCAACTACTTCGAGCCAGATCTTCATTTTCGCGTGTTCGACTTCGAGCTCCCGCCTTCTTCCCCAAATCCACTTACCCAGATATTCACGCGACCCCAAACGTGCACGTATACGTGCACGTGTACGACCCATCGACTGACTTCTGACCATCGCCGCTCTCCCCTACAAGTCGACGATGTCTTTCTCATCTCAGGCAAACACCCAGTTCAATGGAAACAGTTAGAAAACGAAATCGAGTTGTTTGACCCAAAAATGGAATCGAACCTTCGACGAACAATCACCCCTCGCCGCCACGATCGACCACCAGACATCCGCCGATTCAACCCAGAGCAACGCCATGATACGACGAACCCTTTCCCCCTCATGCGATCGACCCCAATCTACCATCAACGTCGTACGAGCCTCGACAACATCGTCTACCAAGACCAACCATAAAACCCTAAATTGGCCTCGCGTGGCCACCACCATCATCAGAAAATTTCTCCATTATTTTTCCTGGAAACCCCAACGTTCCAGTCACCTTCACCACTAATCCCGACCCCTAGCATTACGCCGATCACCAGTAATCACCCAAAACCCATTTTCTGGTGAACCTAGAATTCCTCCCAGTACTTCAAACTAAAGAGTATGATTTTTGTCATAAAAATCCTAACTTTTAAAGGGTATTCAAGTTATCCTCTTACCAAAGTAAATTAGGATGATTTATTTTTACATGTTATAAGCTTTTTACTGTGAATCATAAGTTCAGACTTTAATATATGACAAACCTGTTTAGAACTATTTTTAAATTCATGTTTATGAGTTAACAAACTAAATTCGTTTAAATACTATGGCCTAACAGGTATTAGAGAAAGGGATTTGGAATTGATATCAAAATTCTCAAACCTGAACTAAGAACAAAGGTTATTGAATCAACAGACAGATATAGTTCAAACATAACAACATGGAACTCATTTATATCTACATATAAACGGAATCATATACTTATATATATATATGCAAGATATCATCACAAAGCTTTCACAAGAAACCATCATAACATTTAAACATAAACACAGTTCTAAAAATTATTTTTAAATTAAATTGTTTACTCACAGTCATGATTAAAACCATTCTTATCTCTTCATTTATGTTTTTAAACAATCCATGGTTTGTTAGTGGGCTAGAGCCTAGCAGAGATCAGGAAAGAAGATTTTTGAAATTTTATTTATTTATTTTGAACTCTGTACTTTGGAACAGAGAAGAACAACATCTAAACATGCACAGTGAATACATATGCATCTATACACATATCAGCACTCATTCATATCAATTCAAACCACAGATCAATATTAGAAGTTTCAAAAGAGTTTGCTCACCTTAGATTCCAGGAAAGAACAGAGTTTTATTTATGTTGAAAACAGGCTTTGAATTTCCAGTTGAAAGCTTCTAGTTTGATTCTCTAGTTGAAAGTTGAAGATTTTTAAACTTTGCAAGGTAGGAAATCTGGTTTTGAACTTGATAACTGAAGCTTCTTTGCTTCCTGATTCCCAAGCCTTGATCGCTTCGATATAATTTTTATTTCTGAGATGTTTACATTGATATTTGCTTGAATGATGATGATATTTCTTTGGTTTTAGTTTCTCAGTTTTGATAGAGGAACTGAGATGTTTTTAAGTTGAAGTTTGCTTGAATATGAAATGATATTTTCTTTCTGGTTTGCTTAGTCTTGAGAACGAGAATGAAACAAAGGAGATGTACATATAAATTGAATGTATAGGGGATCATTTGTTTATACAAAGCAGGTACAAGATTTTCTTTACTTTTTTTTTTTTTAATCTTTGGCCAGAGATATTGGTATGGAGGCTGAGGGAACTTGTTTGGGGCTGCATTTATTACTTGTACAAATTTGTTTTGTACAACTTTTTCTTTGTTGTTCTTTTAGCATACTTACTTCGGCTGATATGCATACTATATGTTGTGCTAGGGGTAATGGCATTAAATGCCTATGTACTTATGTCTACAACTTCCTATGATTTAAATTTCGTATGGTACTTTGATTTGTTTATGCTTATATTTCATTTGTAAAAGGTATTTACTTTGTTTGTTTGACTATGCAACTTCGGCTGGAAATGATATTGAGATTACTTTGTTTTGTTCATTTGCCTAGACTTATTTTCTAACAAGTTATTATTTCCATTTCTATTTTAATTTCTGCTTTACTTTATATATTTACTTTTATCTCAACTTAAATATCTATTCCTAGAAGTTTATAAGTTCATTTCATATTTTATATAACCACAGATTTATTCGAAATTTATTCGAATGTATTTCTATCTCAATTATTTATTTATAATTTAAACACAAATCAAATATATATTATATTATTTCAAATTTAGTCAGATATGTCCAAATACAGATATATATTCTCATATATACAATAATTTAAATTTTTAAACGATTTATACAGAATATATTTGAAGATCGGGGAAACTCGCAATCCATTTATCGTTTAATTATACAATTTTAATTCAAAAATTTATTTAATTATAAATTAAATATTTATAAAATTCGGGGTCGTTACAAACTTCCCCCCTTAAAAGAATTTCGTCCTCGAAATTACCAAGGAGACAAAAAGATAGATGAAGAATATTTCATCGACTCAAACTGAACATTTATTCTGCATTTGGCTCACCAAATCAGAATATCAATAACAGATACAAGAAAGAATCTGTTTTAACACTTCACAAGATACTCGGGTTATCCAGATCTACGAAATATACAAGGGCATCGGTTAGTTCAAAGTGATAACTAACCATTCGTAGAACATATCCGGACCCAAGGAATAGATAGATAGATGGATACGATTTCAAAACTTTTTAGTTTAAAACTAAGGTATACCTATCAACCATAACAAACAAAGCAAACAATTCATCCATACAAACAAGTCTGGCCTATCTAGAGTTTATGTCCCATTTTATATATATCGAATCTTCTTCCTGAATCTATCAGGAACTATCGAAGAATTGAGGAAAAAATGCTGAACAAAAGAGATTGATAGAGAAAAGATTACTTCCTTGTTGTTACAGGGTATTGACCAATTCGTGGTGGTATCCCCCTGTCCCCTATCTCATCCTCTTCTTGCACTCATACTTACTATCAGTGAATAGTAAGAGAATTTACTGAGACGTTCAGACGGATATCTTAGGAATTACTCATTCTAGAGTTTACTTCACTCTATCTCTAATGAGCTACTTAACGTGTTATACTCCTGAGCTAAAGTTCAACCTTAGCTCTGATACCACTTGTCAAGACCCAAAAATCGACCTTCGAAAATCGGCACCCGTACTTTACATCGTACTCGAATGCCGTAGATTCAAATGCCGAATCTGGTTCTCGGGAGCTTATAACAACATTAAGTAAACAACACAGCGGAAAAGAAAAAGGATGATACATTGATATACAATATCTGATACAACAGAGTGATACAATGAATATCAATATACATCAGAGATATGATACAACAAATAGCAGCGGAAAAGAAAACGATAACATCAACAGCGGAATAGAATGTCTCCAATAGAATGCTCCAAGATAAGCAACGTCAGTCCATGAACTCCAAGAACTGAACTAGCTCCAGATAATCTACTAAACCTGAATATCTGAAAAACCCAACTCTAGACTGCCCGTGTGGAAAATAGTGGGCACCCAGAGTTTAGAAAGGGAACAATAAACTCCGGATCAGTCATGGGACTGGTGTGAGCAACAAAAACAGTTTATCTTTAAAAACAAATAGCAGAGAATTTTAAAGTAAATTCGCAATGCTTTTGGAAAATGAAACTACCATAAGACCTCCCACCACACACACAATGCAAACGCAGAATTGGAGGAGATTTCTTCTTATGATAGTCAAAGATGCTTACTACGCAAAAATCAAATCATTTTTTATATTATTATTAGTGCATAGTGTAGAAAACATTTCGAAAGTAGAATATCAATCTTAGCCAGCATAGGTACCATTATATTATGCCTGCTATAGCTGCCATATTAGATGGCAGGTTCTACAACTAATACCGTACAAAGTTCGTATTGGAAGATGGATTTCCAACAAATGGTCAGGCTAAGGAACTTCCTATCCACGATGGGTACGTCCCTGGAATAGACGACCCGAGAACCTAACCGGATCTCTGCCAACACATGGCCGGGTTACCTCTGCAAAAATAGGTAACTACTGACACGCGTATGCCATCCCCCGATCGTCACCGATCTTCCCGAGGATCCCCGATTTCCAACAAACCACAAAGTAATAAACTTGCAGCAACCACAGAGGTTAAGTATCTGGGCTCCATACCATGATACCACCTTTATCCAGAAGGAATGACATACACTAAGGGGCGCTACTCCCTAGAACCTTGCCGCATTCCTGTTTTGACCATTTCCGGGGTGTGAGGCTCGACGAAGTCTCGTCCACAAAGCTACGCTTTCTACAAAGCCATGCTTCGGGTCAAACAAATGATCAACCTATGATCACAAAGATATAAGATCAAATAAATGATCATATCGCAAATGATCAAACACTGATCATCACACAGCAACACTCAGCATGCCACATTACCAAATTGGGATATATCGCTGATAAATTTCAACTACATAACCTCTGAGCTCGTACGTCTCAGAGAAGGGTGTTAAGCTAAGAGAATAAATTCTCCGCCACCAACAGATATGTATTTGAAAGAAATCGGCTTTATATCTCAAAGTGTAATGTCAGACATGTATCCATACAAGTCTGTTCCGGGTTCGAACAGAACCGAAGGCACTTCTCACGAAGCCCTTGCAAATCCGGATAATTTTCAAATCACGTCTAGACTTCCCATCACAAAAGAGTGATATAAATCTCTATACCGGGAGCTACCCAGTGCAGAGACATTCGACAGGTTGTCCTTTCATTTTCGAAAATATCCGGTCTTCAACACCGGTCTTCAAATGCGATCCATATACGACGTATCACTATTCGGAATGGGTTATATGACACAGATGTCTTTTCCCGGCTAATCCGAATAGTGAGCGCAATATTCAAAAACAAATGGATAATGGGATTTCAATTAAGTCACAATTTAAACCCAAACTTTTTTTTCAAATGGTTTAACAAATTACCATTTTAATCTTTTAAACAAAAAGATTCAATTCACAAAGTTCACTTAATTTCACAAAGATTCATTCACAGATTTTCCAAATCGATTTCCATTTCAATTTAATTAATTCGTTGAATCTTTAAATCAAGATTCAACTTATAGTTTTCAAAACAATTTCATTTCGAATGGGTTAAACAAAACATCATTTTAAATCTGTTAAAAAAAACAGATTTAATTCATAGCTTTCGAAAAGAATTCATTTATAACTTGGAAAACCATTTTTCAATTAAATCTTGAAATTCCTTTGCCTAAATTGGAATTTCATTTCTTATCTAAAGCTTTTATTCTTTGAAAACAAACAGTTTTCATTTTGGAAATCTGATTCATTTATACGAGTTAAGGTTCTTGGGTTAAATCCAAATTTCCAAAATTTTACTTTTAAATGGTTTAGATTCATATAAACACATTTATATCATCTTTACTCCCTAGTTTCCCAATCATAGATTTAATTTCAAACTTGAATCCAAATCTAAATCTAACTATTTAAATTTTCAAAACTCGGTTAAGTTATTCAAAATAACTTTTATTTTTGAAATTCCATTTCAAAAGCTTTTCACATTTAAACCCAAATTTCTAATTTCAAAATCAATTGAAATTAAAATTTCAATTTCAAAAACATCAAATTTTAAATTATCTGTGACTTAACCGATTTCCACGTGAAATCCATATTTGTGTGTGTATGGTGTAGTCCAGGGGTTCAACACAATAGTGCAACATCAATCATCACAGATATATCGATAAGCGGTATAATCGATAACGCTTATCTTCATTCACAGATTCATAGATAAAATAAATTTATCAGTCACAAAGATTCACTATTACAATTCGATGTGGGTTTCGGATAACCAGCTGGAATCCGACTCCCTGTCGCATCGAAATTCAAGTGCCGTTTTACGGGCCAAGGGTTTCATATTCACATAGTAACATATAACAGAAATAGAAATTTCAGATCACAACATAAATCAGGGTATATCACAAAGTATCACAATCAGGGATATCAAACAATTAGAATTCAAACATTCATAAGTGAGGTCAGTTAATTGTCTGATTAATTCAAATCAGATTAATAAATTACTAATCCTGGTTAATTAACATTAATAAATTACAGATCATTTTGATAAATTATTCTTTAATCATTTATTAATTAACCATTAATAATTAATTAACCTCCTATTATAATTCATCAATTAATTATAACTAGTAATTACCCATTAATTAATCTTTTATTATTAAATTAAGTTAAACCTCAAATTACTTATTTAATTAATTACAAAATTAATCTTAGTTGTTAATTAAATAAATCTTGATTGTCTGCTCTTAATTATCTTCACTAAGTAATTATTATTTTTATTTAATCATTCATTTATTACTTGATTATTTAACTTCAATTACAAATTAATTTACTTTAATTTCTTACATTAAGTAATTTACTTCAAGTAATAGATTTCTTTAACAAATAAATTTTTGCTTAACCTCAAAAGGTAAATTAACAATTATAAAACACCCTTAATATTAACTTCTTGAAATATTCTTAAACTTGTTTAAAATAAAAACAAAAACTATGTTCATTAAAACCATTTTAAACTAAGCTAATTAAAACAATTTATTCAAAAATCTTTCTTAACTGATTCCTAAACTTGATTATCATTCAATATAAGAAGAAATTTGGTTAACAACTTAAGCTTTTAAAACTGTTTTTTTTCTTTTTCCTACAGACAACCAACCCGAGCAAAACGCCCAACAGCTCGAGTTCGAACCCGAGCAAAACCACGCTTCAACTACTTCGAGCCAGATCTTCATTTTCGCGTGTTCGACTTCGAGCTCCCGCCTTCTTCCCCAAATCCACTTACCCAGATATTCACGCGACCCCAAACGTGCACGTATACGTGCACGTGTACGACCCATCGACTGACTTCTGACCATCGCCGCTCTCCCCTACAAGTCGACGATGTCTTTCTCATCTCAGGCAAACACCCAGTTCAATGGAAACAGTTAGAAAACGAAATCGAGTTGTTTGACCCAAAAATGGAATCGAACCTTCGACGAACAATCACCCCTCGCCGCCACGATCGACCACCAGACATCCGCCGATTCAACCCAGAGCAACGCCATGATACGACGAACCCTTTCCCCCTCATGCGATCGACCCCAATCTACCATCAACGTCGTACGAGCCTCGACAACATCGTCTACCAAGACCAACCATAAAACCCTAAATTGGCCTCGCGTGGCCACCACCATCATCAGAAAATTTCTCCATTATTTTTCCTGGAAACCCCAACGTTCCAGTCACCTTCACCACTAATCCCGACCCCTAGCATTACGCCGATCACCAGTAATCACCCAAAACCCATTTTCTGGTGAACCTAGAATTCCTCCCAGTACTTCAAACTAAAGAGTATGATTTTTGTCATAAAAATCCTAACTTTTAAAGGGTATTCAAGTTATCCTCTTACCAAAGTAAATTAGGATGATTTATTTTTACATGTTATAAGCTTTTTACTGTGAATCATAAGTTCAGACTTTAATATATGACAAACCTGTTTAGAACTATTTTTAAATTCATGTTTATGAGTTAACAAACTAAATTCGTTTAAATACTATGGCCTAACAGGTATTAGAGAAAGGGATTTGGAATTGATATCAAAATTCTCAAACCTGAACTAAGAACAGAGGTTATTGAATCAACAGACAGATATAGTTCAAACATAACAACATGGAAATCATTTATATCTACATATAAACGGAATCATATACTTATATATATATGCAAGATATCATCACAAAGCTTTCACAAGAAACCATCATAACATTTAAACATAAACACAGTTCTAAAAATTATTTTTAAATTAAATTGTTTACTCACAGTCATGATTAAAACCATTCTTATCTCTTCATTTATGTTTTTAAATAATCCTTGGTTTGTTAGTGGGCTAGAGCCTAGCAGAGATCAGGAAAGAAGATTTTTGAAATTTTATTTATTTATTTTGAACTCTGTACTTTGGAACAGAGAAGAACAACATCTAAACATGCACAGTGAATACATATGCATCTATACACATATCAACACTCATTCATATCAATTCAAACCACAGATCAATATTAGAAGTTTCAAAAGAGTTTGCTCACCTTAGATTCCAGGAAAGAACAGAGTTTTATTTATGTTGAAAACAGGCTTTGAATTTCCAGTTGAAAGCTTCTAGTTTGATTCTCTGGTTGAAAGTTGAAGATTTTTAAACTTTGCAAGGTAGGAAATCTGGTTTTGAACTTGATAACTGAAGCTTCTTTGCTTCCTGATTCCCAGGCCTTGATCACTTCGATATAATTTTTATTTCTGAGATGTTTACATTGATATTTGCTTGAATGATGATGATATTTCTTTGGTTTTAGTTTCTCAGTTTTGATAGAGGAACTGAGATGTTTTTAAGTTGAAGTTTGCTTGAATATGAAATGATATTTTCTTTCTGGTTTGCTTAGTCTTGAGAACGAGAATGAAACAAAGGAGATGTACATATAAATTGAATGTACAGGGGATCATTTGTTTATACAAAGCAGGTTCAAGATTTTCTTTACTTTTTTTTTTTTAATCTTTGGCCAGAGATATTGGTATGGAGGCTGAGGGAACTTGTTTGGGGCTGCATTTATTACTTGTACAAATTTGTTTTGTACAACTTTTTCTTTGTTGTTCTTTTACCATACTTACTTCGGCTGATATGCATACTATATGTTGTGCTAGGGGTAATGGCATTAAATGCCTATGTACTTATGTCTACAACTTCCTATGATTTAAATTTCGTATGGTACTTTGATTTGTTTATGCTTATATTTCATTTGTAAAAGGTATTTACTTTGTTTGTTTGACTATGCAACTTCGGCTGGAAATGATATTGAGATTACTTTGTTTTGTTCATTTGCCTAGACTTATTTTCTAACAAGTTATTATTTCCATTTCTATTTTAATTTCTGCTTTACTTTATATATTTACTTTTATCTCAACTTAAATATCTATTCCTAGAAGTTTATAAGTTCATTTCATATTTTATATAACCACAGATTTATTCGAAATTTATTCGAATGTATTTCTATCTCAATTATTTATTTATAATTTAAACACAAATCAAATATATATTATATTATTTCAAATTTAGTAAGATATGTCCAAATACAGATATATATTCTCATATATACAATAATTTAAATTTTTAAACGATTTATACAGAATATATTTGAAGATCGGGGAAACTCGCAATCCATTTATCGTTTAATTATACAATTTTAATTCAAAAATTTATTTAATTATAAATTAAATATTTATAAAATTCAGGGTCGTTACAATTAACTTATGTAATTATTTTGGTAACTGGAAAATATTTTGTTAAAGGAGAAATTAGTTTTAAATTTAATTTCTAGTTAGATAAATTTATTAAAAGAAATTGGGTCAAAATAAAATCTTAGTTAAATAAGTTTATTTAAAAAGGGAAATCAGTTAAAATTTAAAATTTTTTGTTTAAAACAAAATCACCGATGAATTGAAATTATCAAAACGAAAAATTTATTATTCGATTTATATTGAATATTAATGAATGGTACAAATTGTTTTATACAAGGTCTAACATCGTGAAGAAATAAGCTGGTTTGAATTGGAAAGCAAATTAAAAGCAAAGGTGAGATTTTTCTCACTCGATTGAAAAGTGGATTTTACAGTTATTAATTTGATTTGCTTGACTGTTTGGATGTGATATTAGATATAGTAGGAGATATCTATATATATAGCAATATATACATATTGGCATATGTATATATTGGATTGATTGATTTCCCGCCTCGTATAGCGGATGAGACCCTATTGCGCCGTTAGTAAGCGGATTTATAAAAACCTATATACCGCGATAATTCCGTACTGGAGCGGAATTGGTATTGTGCTAACATCTTTGGATGCAGGGAAACAGGTTGGAGGGATCCAACTGGACCCCTCACATTGATCGGATTTATTTATACTGTGATATGAATCTGTGAATGATAATATTGATCATATTGATGCCTGGAAATTGTTTGAAAGCTAAAATTTAGCTGAATGGATGTTTTGACATCATTGGATTTCAAAGATTAACGAAATTGAATTTTTGAAATTCAAGTAGAAATTTTCTAAGTGAATCAATTTTTGAAATTGAAGAAATTTTGAAGAAAGGAATTTTTAAAGTATAAAAGGTTAATTTTTATAATCTTACCGAAATTAATTCCAGAATCAAGTGAAAATGTTAAATAAAGGGATCTCGTAAAATAGTGATTATAAATTGAAGAATTAATTTAAGAATCTGGATTTTTAAATAGATTGAAAGAAACGATTGAAATTTATTTTCTTAAAAAGGAATTTATTAAAAGAAGATAAGTTGGAAATCCGACTAGAAATTTACTTGGTAAATTGAAATGATTTGAGAAGTCAATGTAAAATGACTTCAATTTAAAGAATTCATTTAAAAACAGGATATTGAAAAATTTGAAGGAAAATAAGAATTTATTTTAGTAGGGATAAATAAAATTAGAAATCAATCTGTAATTGATTAATATTTGGAAATGGATTTTTGAGGAATCAGTATGGAAATTTTATTTTAAAAGTTGAAAATAAATTTAGAAATCAATATTGAAATTGATTTGGTATTGAAATTTTTATGAATGGAATTGGAATTTATAAAAGTTGGTTATAGATCCGAAATCACTTATCTTGATAAGTAAAGTATAGAAGTTAATAAAAAGAAATGTATAAGTAGAAGTTGTTATAAAATGGAAATAGAATTTATAATCGTTGTTTTATAAATTCGAAATCAATTGAATTTGATAAATCAAATATAGAAGGTTATTAAAGAAGATATATTCGCGAATTTGGATAGCGAATTAGTTTTGAAATAAATGTGTAGAAAAGATTGAAATTTGGTTAAGTGAAGTATATTCACGATTTTGGACAGTGAATATATTATTGAATAAAATGGATTCATTTTTGAAGAAGTGATATTAAAAATGAAGTTAAACATTTTAAAGATGTTTTAAAATGTATTGTGAATCGAAATCATAGATTTCAACATTCATTGTTGAAATAGACGTTTTCGAGAAATAAGGAAATGGTGGACTATAACGCTGTTGTTATAGTAAATGATTTCCGAAAGGAAATGTTTATGTAGTATTGGGATTTATATATATCTATCTTAAAATCCGAATCCCTATACTAGTGATTTTGAGTCGTCGTAACGATGTTTTACGCAACATTCATTTTGACTCAAATAAATGTGATTTAAGAATGATTTCCTTAAAGAATGAGATATATACTTAATTTTGATTTTAAGTATATCGAATATTTTCTAAGTGTTGAAAATAAATGATTTGTGAATTACTTATTTTTAAATAAGTATGGAAATGCTTTTCCAATGTGAAATGAACTGTTTGAGTTTTTATCTTTTAAAGATAAATTGAAAAGTGAATATTTGAAATTGTTTTCAAATGGTTAAGTGTGGAAATAATATATCTAGTAAAGATAATTTTTTGAAGATGAAATAATTTGGAAAATTATTTGGAATCTGATGATGTTGCGCATCTTTATTGATAGTAAATAACCGACTATCAATAATTACCTTTAGATAGGTATTTGTTGTGAATTGGATGAATTTGAATGCCACACTTATTTTTGAATAAAATCGCTCACTATTCGGGTTAGCCGGGAAAGGACCATGGGGTTGTATAACCCATTCCGAATATGTGATACGTCGTTATGAATTTCATTCGAAGACCGGTGTTGAAGACCAGATATTTTTGAAAACGAAAGGATTACCGTCGAGTTACTCTACATCGGCTGATCTCCGATTTAGAGGTTTTATCACCCTTAGTGACGGGAAGTCCTGACGTGATTGAAAATTATCCGGATGTGCAAGGGCTTCGTGAGAAGTGCCTTCGGTTCTGTTCGATCCCGGAACAGACTTGTATGGATTTTGTGTCTGACGTTACAATTTGAGATATAAAGCTGATTTCTTTCAAATACATTTCTGTTGGTGGCGGAGAATTTATTCTCTTAGCTTAACACCCTTCTCTGAGACGTACGAGCTTAGAGGTTATGTAGTTGAAATTTATCAGCAATATATCCCAATTTGGTAACGTGGCATACTGAGTGTTGCTGTGAAATGATCAGTGTTTGATCATTTGTGATATGATCATTTGTTTGATCTTATATCTTTGTGATCATAGGTTGATCATTTTGTTTGACCCGAAGCAGGGCTTTTTGAGAAAGCGTAGCTTTGTGGACGAGACTTCATCGAGCCTCACACCCCGGAAATGGTCGAAACAGGAAGGATGCAGCAAGGTTCTAGGGAGTAGCGCCCCTTAGTGTATGTCATTCCTTCTGGATAGAGGTGGTATCATGGTATGGAGCCCAGATACTTAACCTATGTGGTTGCTGCATTATTATCTATGTGGTTTGTTGGAAATCGGGGATCCTCGGGAAGATCGGTTACGATCGGGGGATGGCATACGCGTGTCAGTAGTTACCTATTTTTGCAGAGGTAACCCGGCCTTGTGTTGGCAGAGATCCGGTTAGGTTCTCGGGTCGTCTATTCCAGGGACGTACCCATCGTGGAAAAGGAAGTTCCTTAGCCTGACCATTTGTTGGAAATCCAAAGAAACAATACGTGACTTGTACGGTTTTAGTTGTATTACCTGCTATGGAATGTGGCGGTAACCTGCTATTGAACATAGTAGCTATAGTAGGCATACGATACTGGTCGTATGTTGGCTAAGATTAATATTATACTTTCGAAATGTTTTCTACACTATGCACTAATAATAATATCAAAAATGATTTGATTTTGCGTAGTAAGCATCTTTGACTATCATAAGAAGAAATCTCCTCCAATTCTGCGTTTGCATTGTGTGTGTGGCGGGAGATCTTATGGTAGTTTCATTTTCCAAAAGCATTGCGAAATTTACTTTAAAATTATCCTGTTGTTTATTTTAAAGAATAACTGTTTTACGATCTCACACCAGTCACCATGACTGACTCGGAGTTTATTGTTTCCCTTCTAAACTCTGGGTGCCCACCAATTTCCACACGGGCAGTCTAGAGTTAGATTATCAGGATATTCTGGATATTCTGGAGCTTGGAGATAAGCTGGATGGCGAGACGTAGTAATTGTATCTGATAGTATTTATTCCGCTGTGTATTCTGTATGAGGACAAGTTTATATAACTGTCCATTGTTGTATATTGACTCTGATTGATGTATGTATAAACTGATATAGTTCTTTGTTTTAAAAGACTATTGATTATCTATTATATGTTGTTCCGCTGCGATGTGTAAGATTCTGATATTGATGTTGTTCTGTTGTTCTTCTTTTCTGCTTTCTTTCTTCTTCTTCTCTTTTTCCTCTACTTCTTCTTTCTAAAACCCTCACTATTGGAGTTTCCGGCGTTCGATTTCTCGGTAGTCGATAAAGTAAGTATCGATGTCGAATTTTCGAAAGTCGAAAATTTCAGGACGTGACAACGGCTATTTTTAAATATCGGCTGAACGATATAATTTTCAAAACTGAACAAATAACTGTAAACTTCAATTCTGAAGCTTCTATTATCTTCAGTGTTATCAATACGAATTTTAAAAGCTTTCGAAATATTTTTCTTCAACTTAAAATTGAAGATTCAAATTTTTATTCAGTTTCAATAGATTAAAATTTAATGTTTAATCGCAAATTTCAAAGTTATATTCGGGATACAAATTAAATTACCGTTCAAATATTTAAAATTAATTAAATATTCTCAATTTAATTTGTTCAAAATTCTGGGTCGTTACAGACTTCCCCCCTTAAAAGAATTTCGTCCTCGAAATTACAAGTTAGGAAAAATGTCCTTAACTCGTCTACTATTTTTCACAATCCAATAGTTTTATCAAATTCTTTCAAAACAAATCTTCTACTAAAGATTCGTTATCATTTAACTCGTTTTCCAACTTCAATTATAGTTCAAAACAACATTGTTTTACTTCAAAATTCAAATTCGAGTTTAAATTCAAATTTAAACTTCCAAAATTTCTCAAAAATTTTCTAACACTCGGAATTTTCGAAAAATTTTGCCAGCGTCTCCTTTGCGCGGCTAATACGGTACGACTACAAAACATCCCTACGGACTCTCAGATTTCAAAAAAAAAAGAAAAAGCCAAGCGGCTAGAGAGAAATCATCAAAAACTCATATTATAATTCAAATACATACCTTTTTCGAGCAATTCAAATTCTCTTCAATATTAAAATCCCAATTCCTTTACACCTGTATATCCTACTAGCCATAATATCTAGTTACACATTCAAACCAATTTGCCAATTCTGTTACAAAATTTTCAATATAAACTACTTATACCTTTTTAGCTTACTATTGAAGTTGCATATTCAATTTCGTTCAATCTTTACATTTCAATTCCATTTGAATTCAATTCCAACATTTAATTGGATTCAGTTCAATTTCTGAATATTGAATTTTATTGATTAGCTTTCATTCATACTGCACCATTTTAAATTAGTTTTAGTTACTAATCCATTACAAATTCTAATTTACTTATTCAAATTCGGTTTCAACATTCAATTTTAATCTTGTTTACTTCATTCAATTAGCCTCACTTACTAATTTTCAGTTTCAATTTCAGTTTCATTAAATCACAATTGTAAATTTATCTATTCATTCTCAATTTCATCCCAATAAATTTTATTGCAATTAATTTAGCCCACTAGATTAAATTCTTCAAATTTACTTTTATTCAATTTAATCCAATGTTACATTCAATTCCAATTTGAGTTTCCAAAAATCATTTCAATTTCGTTTAACTCTTTTATAAATTCACTTATAAATTCAAAATGAATTTTAACATTCAATTTTACTTTCATTAGATCACCATTGTACTTGATGTATATTCCGTTGTGCAGTGTAAGTGTAACATCCCGAAAATTTTCGACTTTCGAAAATTCAACATCGATACTCACTTTATCGACTGCTGAGCCATCGAATGCCGGAAACCCGAAAAATTATGGTTTTAAGAAAGAAGAAAGAGGTAGAAGAAGAAGATAGAAGAAAAAGAAAGAAGAACAACAACAGAACAAGAGCAATATCAGAATCTCACATATCGCAGCGGAACAATATATAATAGGTAATCACTAACCTTTTAAAACAAAGAATTATATCAGTTTTTATACATACATCAATCAGAGTCAATATACAACAAAGGACAGTTATATAACTTGTCCTCATACAGAATACACAGCGGAATAAATACTATCAGATACAAATACTACGTCTCGTCATCCGGCTTATCTCCAAAGCTCCAGAATATCCAGAATATCCTGATAATCTAACTCTAGACTGCCCGTGTGGAAATTGGTGGGCACCCAGAGTTTAGAAGGGAAACAATAAACTCCGAGTCAGTCATGGTGACTGGTGTGAGATCGTAAAACAGTTATTCTTTAAAATAAACAACAGGATAATTTTAAAGTAAATTTCGCAATGCTTTTGGAAAATGAAACTACCATAAGACCTCCCACCACACACACAATGCAAACGCAGAATTGGAGGAGATTTCTTCTTATGATAGTCAAAGATGCTTACTACGCAAAATCAAATCATTTTTGATATTATTATTAGTGCATAGTGTAGAAAACATTTCGAAAGTATAATATAAATCTTAGCCAACATACGACCAGTATCGTATGCCTACTATAGCTACTATGTTCAATAGCAGGTTACCGCCACATTCCATAGCAGGTAATACAACTAAAACCGTACACGTCGCGTATTGTTTCTTTGGATTTCCAACAAATGGTCAGGCTAAGGAACTTCCTATCCACGATGGGTACGTCCCTGGAATAGACGACCCGAGAACCTAACCAGATCTCTGCCAACACAAGGCCGGGTTACCTCTGCAAAAATAGGTAACTACTGACACGCGTATGCCATCCCCCGATCGTAACCGATCTTCCCGAGGATCCCCGATTTCCAACAAACCACATAGATAATAATGCAGCAACCACATAGGTTAAGTATCTGGGCTCCATACCATGATACCACCTCTATCCAGAAGGAATGACATACACTAAGGGGCGCTACTCCCTAGAACCTTGCTGCATCCTTCCTGTTTCGACCATTTCCGGGGTGTGAGGCTCGATGAAGTCTCGTCCACAAAGCTACGCTTTCTCAAAAAGCCCTGCTTCGGGTCAAACAAAATGATCAACCTATGATCACAAAGATATAAGATCAAACAAATGATCATATCGCAAATGATCAAACACTGACCATTTCACAGCAACACTCAGTATGCCACGTTACCAAATTGGGATATATCGCTGATAAATTTCAACTACATAACCTCTGAGCTCGTACGTCTCAGAGAAGGGTGTTAAGCTAAGAGAATAAATTCTCCGCCACCAACAGAAATGTATTTGAAAGAAATCAGCTTTATATCTCAAATTGTAACGTCAGACACACAATCCATACAAGTCTGTTCTGGGATCGAACAGAACCGAAGGCACTTCTCACGAAGCCCTTGCATTTCCGGATAATTTTCAATCACGTCAGGACTTCCCGTCACTAAGGGTGATAAAACCTCTAAATCGGAGATCAGCCGATGTAGAGTAACTCGACAGTAATCCTTCCGTTTTCAAAAATATCCGGTCTTCAACACCGGTCTTCAAATGCAATTCATAACGACGTATCACATATTCGGAATGGGTTATACGACCCCATGGTCCTTTCCCTGCTAACCCGAATAGTGAGCGATTATTCAAAAATAAGTGTGGCATTCAAATTCATCCAATTCACAACAAATACCTATTCAAGGTAATTATTGATAGTCGGTTATTTAACTATCAATAAAGATGTGCAACATCATCAGATTCCAAATAATTTTCCAAAATTATTTGTTTTCAAAATATCTTTTACTAGTTATAAAATTTCCACACTTAACCGTTTGAAGACAATTTCAAATCAATTTCCACATTTCATTTTATCTTTGAAGATAAAATCTCAAAACATTTCATTTCATATTGGAAAAGCATTTCCATACTTATTTAAAAATAAGTAATTCACAACTCATTTATTTTCAACACTTAGAAAATATTCGATATACTTAAATCAAAATTAAGTATATATCTCATTCTTTAAGGAAATCATTCTTTAAACACATTTTATTTGAGTCAAAACGAATGTTGCGTAAAACATCGTTACGACGACTCAAAAATTTCTAGTATAGGGATTCGAAATTAAGATAGATATGTAAATCCCAATACTATATAAAAAAAAACATTTCCTTTCGGAAAACATTTACTATAACAACAGTGTTATAGTCCACCATTTCCTTACTTTTCGAAAACGTCTATTTCAACAATAAATGTTGAAATCTATGGTTTCGATATTTAACACATTTTAAAACATCTTTTAAACAATTACTTCATTTCGTAATATCACTTTCCAAAACATATCCATTTTATTTAAGAATATATTCACTGTCCAAAATCGTGAATATACTTCGTTATCCAAATTCAACATTTCTACACATTTTATTTAAAAGCTTATCAACTGTCCAAAATCGTGGATATGATTCCTTTAATTAACTTCTACCATTCACTTATCGAAATAAGTGATTTCGGATTTATAAACAACGTTTATAAATCACAATTTTATATTTTATAACTACTTCAACTTATAAATTCCTTTTTTTATTATCCAATTCAATTTATAACTCAATTTTCTACCAAAAGTCCATTCTATAAGTTAAACACTTATAATTCGTTTATTTACAAAAATCGTTCTTTTAGGACTTCACAAATCATTTATTCTGTCCTTTATAACAAACCATTTTAACATCATTTAAAACGTCTTTTAAAACTCCTTTAAAATTTCATCACTTTGATTTATAAAAATCAAATTTTATAAATCCTATATATAGAGCTTTCAAAATAAATTCAAAAATCTCTATTTAAACAATTTAATAAATAAATCAACTTTTGTTTCAAAATTCACATTTTGCTTATATTTCACAAAAATCCCAATTTTCATAACACGCGATTTTAAACATTCATTTATTTAAAATGAATCGATTCCAAAATTCAATAAAATGTATATTTTCAAAAATCACTTTTAAAGTCTCTTTTAAAGTAAAAATCGTTATTTTTAAAATTTCAAAACTTGAATCCAATGATGCAACGCATCAATTAGTCCATCACAACAGTCAATATCATATATCAATATGATAACAGAATATACATCAATATCTGTAAATAAATAAATACTGGTGAGGAATCCAGTTGGATCCCTCCAACCTGTTTCCCTGCATCCAAAGATGTTATCACAATACCAATTCCGCTCCAGTACGGAATTATCGCGGTATATAGGTTTTTATAAATCCGCTTACTAACGGCGCAATAGGGTCTCATCCGCTATACGAGGCGGGAAATCATCAATCCAATATATACATATGCCAATATGTATATATTGCTATATATAGATATATCCTAAAATATCTAATATCAACAATCCAAACAGACAATCAAACAATAACTGAAAATTCCACTTTTCAATTTGAGTGAGAAAATCTCACCTTGGCTTTTAATTTTGCCATCCAATCCAATTCTTCTTTCGTTTTCTCAACTTTAACCTTGTATATAACAATTTATATAATATATTAATATCCGAATGAATTGACTAATTAAATTTCAATTGATAATTCAATTTACCCATAATTTATTCTTATTGTAAATAAATACCTTTAAAGTTTTGACAAATCTCTTTTAACAAATATTTTCTAGTTACCAAAAATTTCATAAGTTAAATAAATTGATTTCCATTTTATAAACTTAATTTAACCAATTCTTTATTTAAACAAACAAGTAACTTCCCTAACTAATATTTTCCATTATTGTTAAACTTTATATTTTTCAATCTGTACACATATGTATATATTTTTCTCAAAACCTAACTCTATATATACATTAAAATATATATGTATATTTATATAGATACATATACATTTATTTTTCGATTTCCTAATTATATTTAGATCAAATGAAGAACAACTTAAATTCAGAAAGCTGTTTAACATTTTTAGATTTTCTTTACTGTAACATAATATATATTTTTTTTTCCACATTCGTTTAATAAATGTAAGAAAAAAAAAAAAAATCTGCCCTCACCTTACTGCTACCAGCCAAGCACGTCGCTGACCTTCCCACTGCTCACGCGCGCGCCACCGTACGCGCCGCCTTGCCGAGCCCCCCACCATCTATTCGATCGCGATGCCGCCATTGCCGCGACGAGCCCACTCGCGATGTTCCAAATCGCCTTCCCCCAATCGCGAGCATCACCACCAGACGCCGACCCTATCGCCATCGCGAATCACACGCGACCTGCCTTCACGCGAGTCGCGACTTGCCGTACGCGCGTGCCACATGCCACCAACGTCGCCGAGAAACCCCAATCCCCTATGCGAATTTTCATGCCACGAACTCCAACACGACTTTGCCGACATCAGCCACTTCACGACACTGACGTCTTCGACTTCCATTACCTACCTTCGACAGCCCCTGCTTCGATTCAATTTTTAATTTTTTGCCTGGTCGCGATTTCATTTGTGAATATCTGATGGGAGGGAGGAAAGAAAATGAAGTTCGATATTTACGGTGGCCATTTCTATTTTTCTTTCGTATCGATTTTTATTTGAATCTGAAGAGGGATTTCCAAAATTAAACGAGCATGGGTTGCACGATTTTTTTTTAGCATGATTTCCTGCGTGATCCTAGGCGTAACCAAAGGAAGATAACAGCAGGGAGGAATGGTGTTGACAAGTCTTAAATTTAAATTTAATTCAATTAAAATTTAAACGCTTTTATACGTCGTATGCTCACATATCAACTCCAATGAATACGAAATTTGAAATCCGATAATAATACAATATTACGGACCCAATGGAACTGGTTTCGTCGAATTCCGAGACTGTTTGAAAAATGACTATTTTTAAATATTGATTCGAACGATTAAATTTCAAAACTGAACAGAACAGTTCGAAATTAAATTCTGAAACTTCTATCATCTTCAGTATTGTCAACACGAATTTTAAAAGCTTTCGAAATATTTTTCTTCAACTTAAAACTGAAGATATTAAATTTATCCAATTCAATCTATTTCGAATTTATAAACACAGTTATAAATTCTATTTCTATTTTAATAACAATCTCGACTTATAAATCTTCTTTTTATCCAACTTTCAATCGATTAAATTTTATAATTTAATCGTCAAATTCAAAGATATATTCGGGATACAAATTAAATTATCGTTCAAATATTTAAAATTAATTAAATAATCCCAATTTAATTCGTTCGAAATTCAGGGTCGTTACAGACTTCCCCCCTTAAAAGAATTTCGTCCTCGAAATTACAAGTTAGGAAAAGTGGTCCTTAACTCGTCTACTATTTTTCACAATCCAATAGTTTTATCAATTCTCAAAACAAATCTTTCTACTAAAGATTCGTTATTATTCAACTAAATTTCCCACTTTAATTATAGGTTTCAAAACAACATTGTTTTACTTAACAATTCAAATTTAAGTTTAAATTCAAATTTAAACTTCCAAATTTTCTCAAAAATTTTCTAACGCCCTAAATTTCCGAAAAATTTCGCCAGCGTCTCCTTTGCGCGGCTGATACGGTACGACTACAAAACGTCCCTACGGACTCTCAGATTTCAAAAAGAAAAAGAAAAAGCCAAGCGGCTAGACAAGAAATCATCAAAAACTCATATTATAATTCAAATACTTACCTTTTTCGAGCCATTCGAATTATCTGTGAAATAAATTTTCCAATCCCTTTATACACCTGTATATCCTACTAGCCATAATATCTAGTTACACATTCAAACCATTTTGCAAATTCTATTACAATATTTTCAATATAAACTACTTATATCATTTTTACTTCACTGTTGAAGTTACATATTCATTATCATTCAATTTTCACATTTCAATTTCTCACTTGAATTCAATTTACCATTTCAATTCAATTTAACTTCTGAATATTGAATTTATCAATTATCTTTAGTTCATAACTACACTATTTTAAATTAGTTTCATTTACAAATTCATCACAGATTCCAATTCATTTTATTCAAATTTGTTTTCAACATTCAGTTTCAATTTTTATTCACTTACAATTGTAAATTCCATTCATTTGAAATTTATTTCTACTTACTTGAATTTATCTGCAAATTCGAATCATTCTTTTATTTAGTCACAATTCAAGTTTCAATTTAACTAATTCAACTTCCATTTCATGAATCAATTAATTATCAAAGTAGTTTATTCGGATTCAATCCTTATTCATTTTTCTCAAGTTTGGATTTTATTCCACTTGATTCAAGTCTCATTTCATTTTTCAATTTCAATTCATTACTTACACTTCAAAATGAATCTCAACTTCCAATTTCAGTTTCATTTAATTGATTCACCTGTACTTACATTTATTTAACTCCATCTTTTAAGTTAGATTTATTCTATCAAAATTCAATTTATATAGGTTATCAACTTACAATATTTCATAAATATTTCTACATAGTATTCCAGAGTTTACCAACATTTCAAAACCCATTTTTGAAAACAGTTCAAACTATTCTTTGAATTTTCTAAAACAAAATCCAAATTTTCCAAACAACCTCCATTTAAAACCCTTTGGCAGCAATTCCTCTTTTGGAAACCCGAAAATGAACACCGGTGATGTCGCGATCATCATCGAAATTATTTTCCAGCGACCGAAAAGAGTTTAGAGCCTTCATCTCTCTAAAATACTTTTCAAACCTTTGAAATTCATTTTCAACTCCAAAAATGATTTAAACTTTCCAAATCTCCAAGATTTCCAGATTCTTTCAAAACATTTCCAAAAACTTCTCTGGAATTCCGTTTTAAATTATAAGTCACATTTATAATTTATATTCTCAAATTTCATTTGTATATGAATTTTATTTCTTAACTTTGGAGTTACAATTTCAATTTCTTATTCAATTTTAATGATAATAGATTAATATTATCACCTCTAACAACCATGCAACCATATACTATTATAATTCATAGAAAAATCATTTCTTTTCTATACAAAAATAGTTTTGGGCAAAATTATTTCATTTACCCTATTTAAAACAATACTGTGCCAAATTGTTCTATTCGAGCGTTTAGAAACCCCTTCGATCCAGTTGCGCAGACTGTGCCAACGAAGGTTCATATGCCACTCAATAAACTAATCATCACAATATAAAACAATTTTTTTTTTATATTCACTAACAAATACGCGCTCGTATCTATTATTACACTCAACTCATTCTAGAGTACTACTGACTCTATCTCTAATGAGTAACACCCAACAGAGCAGGGTTGTCGCTTAACCATATGCTCTAATACCAAATGTAACATCCCGAAAATTTTCGACTTTCGAAAATTCAACATCGATACTCACTTTATCGACTGCTGAGCCATCGAATGCCGGAAACCCGAAAAATTATGGTTTTAAGAAAGAAGAAAGAGGTAGAAGAAGAAGATAGAAGAAAAAGAAAGAAGAACAACAACAGAACAAGAGCAATATCAGAATCTCACATATCGCAGCGGAACAATATATAATAGGTAATCACTAACCTTTTAAAACAAAGAATTATATCTGTTTTTATACATACATCAATCAGAGTCAATATACAACAAAGGACAGTTATATAACTTGTCCTCATACAGAATACACAGCGGAATAAATACTATCAGATACAAATACTACGTCTCGTCATCCGGCTTATCTCCAAAGCTCCAGAATATCCAGAATATCCTGATAATCTAACTCTAGACTGCCCGTGTGGAAATTGGTGGGCACCCAGAGTTTAGAAGGGAAACAATAAACTCTGAGTCAGTCATGGTGACTGGTGTGAGATCGTAAAACAGATATTCTTTAAAATAAACAACAGGATAATTTTAAAGTAAATTTCGCAATGCTTTTGGAAAATGAAACTACCATAAGACCTCCCACCACACACACAATGCAAACGCAGAATTGGAGGAGATTTCTTCTTATGATAGTCAAAGATGCTTACTACGCAAAATCAAATCATTTTTGATATTATTATTAGTGCATAGTGTAGAAAACATTTCGAAAGTATAATATAAATCTTAGCCAACATACGACCAGTATCGTATGCCTACTATAGCTACTATGTTCAATAGCAGGTTACCGCCACATTCCATAGCAGGTAATACAACTAAAACCGTACACGTCGCGTATTGTTTCTTTGGATTTCCAACAAATGGTCAGGCTAAGGAACTTCCTATCCACGATGGGTACGTCCCTGGAATAGACGACCCGAGAACCTAACCGGATCTCTGCCAACACAAGGCCGGGTTACCTCTGCAAAAATAGGTAACTACTGACACGCGTATGCCATCCCCCGATCGTAACCGATCTTCCCGAGGATCCCCGATTTCCAACAAACCACATAGATAATATTGCAGCAACCACATAGGTTAAGTATCTGGGCTCCATACCATGATACCACCTCTATCCAGAAGGAATGACATACACTAAGGGGCGCTACTCCCTAGAACCTTGCTGCATCCTTCCTGTTTCGACCATTTCTGGGGTGTGAGGCTCGATGAAGTCTCGTCCACAAAGCTACGCTTTCTCAAAAAGCCCTGCTTCGGGTCAAACAAAATGATCAACCTATGATCACAAAGATATAAGATCAAACAAATGATCATATCGCAAATGATCAAACACTGATCATTTCACAGCAACACTCAGTATGCCACGTTACCAAATTGGGATATATCGCTGATAAATTTCAACTACATAACCTCTGAGCTCGTACGTCTCAGAGAAGGGTGTTAAGCTAAGAGAATAAATTCTCCGCCACCAACAGAAATGTATTTGAAAGAAATCAGCTTTATATCTCAAATTGTAACGTCAGACACACAATCCATACAAGTCTGTTCCGGGATCGAACAGAACCGAAGGCACTTCTCACGAAGCCCTTGCATTTCCGGATAATTTTCAATCACGTCAGGACTTCCCATCACTAAGGGTGATAAAACCTCTAAATCGGAGATCAGCCGATGTAGAGTAACTCGACGGTAATCCTTCCGTTTTCAAAAATATCAGGTCTTCAACACCGGTCTTCAAATGCAATTCATAACGACGTATCACATATTCGAAATGGGTTATACGACCCCATGGTCCTTTCCCTGCTAACCCGAATAGTGAGCGATTATTCAAAAATAAGTGTGGCATTCAAATTCATCCAATTCACAACAAATACCTATTCAAGGTAATTATTGATAGTCGGTTATTTAACTATCAATAAAGATGCGCAACATCATCAGATTCCAAATAATTTTCCCAAATTATTTGTTTTCAAAATATCTTTTACTAGATATAAAATTTCCACACTTAACCGTTTGAAGACAATTTCAAATCAATTTCCACATTTCATTTTATCTTTGAAGATAAAATCTCAAAACATTTCATTTCATATTGGAAAAGCATTTCCATACTTATTTAAAAATAAGTAATTCACAACTCATTTATTTTCAACACTTAGAAAATATTCGATATACTTAAATCAAAATTAAGTATATATCTCATTCTTTAAGGAAATCATTCTTTAAACACATTTTATTTGAGTCAAAACGAATGTTGCGTAAAACATCGTTACGACGACTCAAAAATTTCTAGTATAGGGATTCGAAATTAAGATAGATATGTAAATCCCAATACTATATTAAAAAAACATTTCCTTTCGGAAATCATTTACTATAACAACAATGTTATAGTCCACCATTTCCTTACTTTTCGAAAACGTCTATTTCAACAATAAATGTTGAAATCTATGGTTTCGATATTTAACACATTTTAAAACATCTTTTAAACAATTACTTCATTTCGTAATATCACTTTCCAAAACATATCCATTTTATTTAAGAATATATTCACTGTCCAAAATCGTGAATATACTTCGTTATCCAAATTCAACATTTCTACACATTTTATTTAAAAGCTTATCAACTGTCCAAAATCGTGGATATGATTCCTTTAATTAACTTCTACCATTCACTTATCGAAATAAGTGATTTCGGATTTATAAACAACGTTTATAAATCACAATTTTATATTTTATAACTACTTCAACTTATAAATTCCTTTTTTTATTATCCAATTCAATTTATAACTCAATTTTCTACCAAAAGTCCATTCTATAAGTTAAACACTTATAATTCGTTTATTTACAAAAATCGTTCTTTTAGGACTTCACAAATCATTTATTCTGTCCTTTATAACAAACCATTTTAACATCATTTAAAACGTCTTTTAAAACTCCTTTAAAATTTCATCACTTTGATTTATAAAAATCAAATTTTATAAATCCTATATATAGAGCTTTCAAAATAAATTCAAAAATCTCTATTTAAACAATTTAATAAATAAATCAACTTTTGATTCAAAATTCACATTTTGCTTATATTTCACAAAAATCCCAATTTTCATAACACGCGATTTTAAACATTCATTTATTTAAAATGAATCGATTCCAAAATTCAATAAAATGTATATTTTCAAAAATCACTTTTAAAGTCTCTTTTAAAGTAAAAATCGTTATTTTTAAAATTTCAAAACTTGAATCCAATGATGCAACGCATCAATTAGTCCATCACAACAGTCAATATCATATATCAATATGATAACAGAATATACATCAATATCTGTAAATAAATAAATACTGGTGAGGAATCCAGTTGGATCCCTCCAACCTGTTTCCCTGCATCCAAAGATGTTAGCACAATACCAATTCCGCTCCAGTATGGAATTATCGCGGTATATAGGTTTTTATAAATCCGCTTACTAACGGCGCAATAGGGTCTCATCCGCTATACGAGGCGGGAAATCATCAATCCAATATATACATATGCCAATATGTATATATTGCTATATATAGATATATCCTAAAATATCTAATATCAACAATCCAAACAGACAATCAAACAATAACTGAAAATTCCACTTTTCAATTTGAGTGAGAAAATCTCACCTTGGCTTTTAATTTTGCCATCCAATCCAATTCTTCTTTCGTTTTCTCAACTTTAACCTTGTATATAACAATTTATATAATATATTAATATCCGAATGAATTGACTAATTAAATTTCAATTGATAATTCAATTTACCCATAATTTATTTTTATTGTAAATAAATACCTTTAAAGTTTTGACAAATCTCTTTTAACAAATATTTTCTAGTTACCAAAAATTTCATAAGTTAAATAAATTGATTTCCATTTTATAAACTTAATTTAACCAATTCTTTATTTAAACAAACAAGTAACTTCCCTAACTAATATTTTCCATTATTGTTAAACTTTATATTTTTCAATCTGTACACATATGTATATATTTTTCTCAAAACCTAACTCTATATATACATTAAAATATATATGTATATTTATATAGATACATATACATTTATTTTTCGATTTCCTAATTATATTTAGATCAAATGAAGAACAACTTAAATTCAGAAAGCTGTTTAACATTTTTAGATTTTCTTTACTGTAACATAATATATATATTTTTTTTCCACATTCGTTTAATAAATGTAACAAAAAAAATAATAATAATCTGCCCTCACCTTACTGCTACCAGCCAAGCACGTCGCTGACCTTCCCACTGCTCACGCGCGCGCCACCGTACGCGCCGCCTTGCCGAGCCCCCCACCATCTATTCGATCGCGATGCCGCCATTGCCGCGACGAGCCCACTCGCGATGTTCCAAATCGCCTTCCCCCAATCGCGAGCATCACCACCAGACGCCGACCCTATCGCCATCGCGAATCACACGCGACCTGCCTTCACGCGAGTCGCGACTTGCCGTACGCGCGTGCCACATGCCACCAACGTCGCCGAGAAACCCCAATCCCCTATGCGAATTTTCATGCCACGAACTCCAACGCGACTTTGCCGACATCAGCCACTTCACGACACTGACGTCTTCGACTTCCATTACCTACCTTCGACAGCCCCTGCTTCGATTCAATTTTTAATTTTTTGCCTGGTCGCGATTTCATTTGTGAATATCTGATGGGAGGGAGGAAAGAAAATGAAGTTCGATATTTACGGTGGCCATTTCTATTTTTCTTTCGTATTGATTTTTATTTGAATCTGAAGAGGGATTTCCAAAATTAAACGAGCATGGGTTGCACGATTTTTTTTTAGCGTGATTTCCTGCGTGATCCTAGGCGTAACCAAAGGAAGATAACAGCAGGGAGGAATGGTGTTGACAAGTCTTAAATTTAAATTTAATTCAATTAAAATTTAAACGCTTTTATACGTCGTATGCTCACATATCAACTCCAATGAATACGAAATTTGAAATCCGATAATAATACAATATTACGGACCCAATGGAACTGGTTTCGTCGAATTCCGAGACTGTTTGAAAAATGACTATTTTTAAATATTGATTCGAACGATTAAATTTCAAAACTGAACAGAACAGTTCGAAATTAAATTCTGAAACTTCAATCATCTTCAGTATTGTCAACACGAATTTTAAAAGCTTTCGAAATATTTTTCTTCAACTTAAAACTGAAGATATTAAATTTATCCAATTCAATCTATTTCGAATTTATAAACACAGTTATAAATTCTATTTCTATTTTAATAACAATCTCGACTTATAAATCTTCTTTTTATCCAACTTTCAATCGATTAAATTTTATAATTTAATCGTCAAATTCAAAGATATATTCGGGATACAAATTAAATTATCGTTCAAATATTTAAAATTAATTAAATATTCCCAATTTAATTCGTTCGAAATTCAGCAAGGCCTGCAAATCCGTCCCTCTTGATTAACCACTAATCTCCATTGCTTAACTCAAAATGAACGGGAATACGAACTATGATGGTTTAAGAAGAAGAAAAAGGCAGAAAAAGAAGAGAAGGAAAAGAGAAAGAAAGAAGAAAAAGAAAGAAGGACAACAGAAACACATCAGAACAGAAAACAATATCAGAATCTTACACATCGCAGCGGAACAATATATAATAGATAATTACTAGTCTTTTAAAACAAAGAACTATATCATTTTATACATACATCAATCATCAGAGTCAATATACACAATGGACAGTTATATAAACTTGTCCTCATACAGAATACACAGCGGAATAAATATATCAGATACAAATACTACGTCTCGCCATCCAGCTTGCTTCCAAAGCTCCAGAATAACCTGAATATCCTGATAACATAACTCTAGGCTGCCCGTGTGGAAATTGGTGGGCACCCAGAGTTTAGAAGGGAACAATAAACTCCGAGTCAGTCATGGTGACTGGTGTGAGATCGTAAAACAGTTATTTTTCTTTAAAATAAACAACAGAAAAATTTTAAAGTCAATTCGCAATGCTTTTGGAAAATGAAACTACCATAAGACCTCCCGCCACACACACAATGCAAACGCAGACTTGGAGGAGATTTCTTCTTATGATAGTCAAAGATGCTTACTACGCAAAAATAAAATTCTTTTTGATATTATTATTAGTGCATAGTGTAGAAAACATTTCGAAAGTAGAATATAAATCTTAGCCAGCATAGGTACCATTATAGTATGCTTGCTATAGCTGCCATATTAGATGGCAGGTTCTACAACTAAAACCGTACAAGGCTCGTATTGTTTCTTTGGATTTCCAACAAATGGTCAGGCTAAGGAACTTCCTATCCACGATGGGTACGTCCCTGGAATAGACGACCCGAGAACCTAACCGGATCTCTGCCAACACAAGGCCGGGTTACCTTTGCAAAAATAGGTAACTACTGACACGCGTATGCCATCCCCCGATCGTCACCGATCTTCCCGAGGATCCCCGATTCGCAACAAACCACATAGATAAAAATAAATGCAGTAACCACAGAGGTTAAGTATCTGGGCTCCATACCATGATACCACCCTTATCCAGAAGGAATGACATACACTAAGGGGCGCTACTCCCTAGAACCTTGCCGCATTCTTCCTGTTTCGACCATTTCCGGGGTGTGAGGCTCGATGAAGTCTCGTCCACAAAGCTACGCTTTCTCAAAAAGCCCTACTTCGGGTCAAACAAAATGATCAACCTATGATCACAAAGATATAAGATCAAACAAATGATCATATCACAAATGATCAAACACTGATCATTTCACAGCAACACTCAGTATGCCACGTTACCAAATTGGGATATATCGCTGATAAATTTCAACTACATAACCTCTGAGCTCGTACGTCTCAGAGAAGGGTGTTAAGCTAAGAGAATAAATTCTCCGCCACCAACAGAAATGTATTTGAAAGAAATCAGCTTTATATCTCAAATTGTAACGTCAGACACACAATCCATACAAGTCTGTTCCGGGATCGAACAGAACCGAAGGCACTTCTCACGAAGCCCTTGCATTTCCGGATAAATTTCTAATCACGTCAGGACTTCCCGTCACTAAGGGTGATAAAACCTCTAAATCGAAGATCAGTCGATGTAGAGTAACTCGACGGTAATCCTTCCGTTTTCAAAAATATCCGGTCTTCAACACCGGTCTTCAAATGCGATTCATAACGACGTATCACATATTCGGAATGGGTTATATGACCCCATGGTCCTTTCCCGGCTAACCCGAATAGTGAGCGCTTATTAAAAAATAAGTGTGGCATTCAAATTCATCCAATTCACAACAAATACCTATCTGAAGGTAATTATTGATAGTCGGTTATTTAACTATCAATAAAGATGCACAACATCATCAGATTCCAAATAATTTTCCGAATTATTTCATCTTCAAAAATATCTTTACTAGATATAAAATTTCCACACTTTAAAAATAAATCAATATTTATTTTTCTAAACAGTTTCCCTTTCCTTTATAAATTCCATATTGAATTTATATTTTCAAAATATCTACCGATATACGATTCTCAAATCGATTTCAAATATTCAATTTCATTTTATCTTTAAGAAGATAAAATCTCAAAACGTTTCATTTCATTTTGGAAAAGCATTTCCATACTTATTTAAAAATAAGTATTTCACAAATCATTTATTTTCAACACTTGAAAAATATTCGATATACTTAAATCAAATTAAGTATATATTTCATTCTTTAAGGAAATCTATTTTCTATAACAACATCAATTTGAGTCAAAACGAATGTTACGTAAAACATCGTTACGACGACTCAAAATCACTAGTATAGGGATTCGAAATTTAGATAGATATATAAATCCCAATACTAGACAAAAACATTTCCTTTCGGAAATCATCTACTATAACAACAGTGTTATAGTCCATCATTTCCTTATTTCTCGAAAACGTCTGTTTCAACAATAAATGTTGAAATCTATGATTTCGATTCATAATACATTTTAAAACATCTTTAAAACGTTTAACTTTATTTTTAATATCCCTTCTTCGCAAATAAGTCCATTTTACTTAACAATATATTCACTGTCCCAAAATCGTGAATATATTTCACTAACCAAATTTCAGTCTTTCTACATATTTATTTCAATAATAATTCGCTATCCAAAATCGCGAATATATCTCCTTTAATAATCTCCTATATTTGATTTACCAAATTTAATTGCTTTCGAATTTATAAAACAATGTTTATAAATTCTCTTTCTATTTTATAACAACTTTGACTTATAAAATCTTCTTTTTATTAACTTCGATCAATATTCCATTTAAAAGCAAAAGCCCAATTTATAGGTAAATTCCTTATAATCTTTTATTTTACAATTCCATTCATTTTATAACTTCATACTTTATAAATCTATAAACTTCAAATCTTCACAATTTATAATTCTATAAATTTCCTAGCTTTACAACTTATAATTCTAAATTTCATATCTTCACATTTTATAATTATAAAATTTCATATCTTCACATTTCATAATTATAAATTTCATATCTCTTATAAAACTCATTTTAAAATTCCAATAACTTTAATTGATAAATATCAATTTGATACATCTTTTATATACATTGGTTTAATAATTCAAAAATCTCAACTTAAACCATTTTATAAATTTCTTAACTCTTTATTTCAAAAGAAATTACTTTTTTGTTAAAATTCACAAAATCTTAACTTTTATAACTTAAAAGTTTTAACGTTTATCTATTTAAAGTAAATCAATTCAACAATTTAAATAAACATATATTTTCAAAGATCACTTTTAAAATTTCACTTTTAAAATCAACATCGTTATTTTTAAATTTCAAAATTTGAATCCAATGATGCAACGCATCAATTAGTCCATCGCAACATCAAACATCATATATCATCATATGATAACAGAATATATATCAACATCTGTAAATAAATAAATACAGTTGAGGAATCCAGTTGGATCCCTCCAACCTGTTTCCCTGCATCCAAAGACGTTAGCACAATACCATTCCACTTCGAGGTGGAATATCGCGGTATATGGGTTTTTATAAAAATCCGCTTACTAACGGCGCAATAGGGTCTCATCCGCTATACGAGGCGGGAAATCATCAATCCAATATATACATATGCCAATATGTATATACTGCTATATATATATATATATACTAAAATATCTAATAGCACATCCAATAGCAATCAATCAAATCAACAAATAACTGAAAATTCCACTTTTCAATTGAGTGAGAAAATCTCACCTTCGCTTTTATTTTGCAATCCCATTTCATTTCCGTTTGCCATTCACTTTAATCCTGATTTGGTTTTCCCGGTTCGACCCTATTGCTATCGCGAACGCCTCTCTGGTCGCGACGAACTCGCGAACCACCTGCTGCTGCCCTAGCTTCGAGTGCGAGCTCCTCTCGCAAAACCCTAATCTTCGATCGCGAGTTCGATCGACCGCATCTTCGACTTGATTTCGGGAAGAGGAATTAAATCTCGTTTAATATGGAACTGGGAATTTTTAAAAAAAGGGGGCGCGATTCGATTTTTAAAATGAAGATAAGGAGTTCAGGCATTACTTTGAAATGAGAGCAGTAAGCTTTGCACGATCTCGTTCGTGATCACCGCGTGATTTTAGGCATGGAACGTGGTGATGTAAATTAATATAATTTTAAATTTTAAATTGAATTTGATTTAAAATCAAATGCGTTCTCTCACCGTGTGCTTACGTATTAACATAGAAAAATACGAAATTTGAAATCCGGTAATAATTCAATATTACGGACCCAATGGAACTGGTTTCGTCGAATTCTGAGACTGTGCCTCGGACGGCTATTTTTAAATATCAGCTGAACGATATAATTTTCAAAACTGAACAAATAACTGTAAACTTCAATTCTGAAGCTTCTATTATCTTCAGTGTTATCAATACGAATTTTAAAAGCTTTCGAAATATTTTTCTTCAACTTAAAATTGAAGATTCAAATTTTTATTCAGTTTCAATAGATTAAATTTTAATGTTTAATCGCAAATTTCAAAGTTATATTCGGGATACAAATTAAATTACCGTTCAAATATTTAAAATTAATTAAATATTCTCAATTTAATTTGTTCAAAATTCTGGGTCGTTACAGCTGCTCCCAATTCCGAGGGGAGAAATATTCCTCACGGGGGATCAGGTGCTGCTGAAGGGGCACCCCTCCAGGCTGAAGGATCCAGGCCGTCACCAGTTCTTCGTGAGCATTTACCTAGACAAACCCCCGAAAAGATGGCCGAGGTCTATTCTGCGAAATCTCTAAACAATGAGGAATATCTTCCTGGCATGATCAAGCAAATAATGAAAGAGAGCATGCAAAGAGATGAAGATGAGAGCGAATGGGGATTCGCACCGAGTAGAACTCCGTTTACCGAGAAGATTCTAAAGGCTGAATTTCCTAGAAAATTTGTTCCCCCCACCATTCCTGCTTATCGGGGAACAAGTGATCCAAATCAATTCTTGTATAAATACGACTGGCACATGACCGGCGCAAGAGCAACTGATGAAATAAAGTGCCGATATTTTCCAGTATATTTGGAAGGTGTAGCACTTCTCTGGTTTAGCAAGCTTCCTGTCCGATCTGTAGATCAGTTTTCCGATCTGACCCGAAAATTCAAAGAGCAATTCAGGCTATACGCTTCAAAGGCAAAAGACATAATGTCATTGTCCAGTCTTGAACAGAATCTGGGAGAGCCTATTAAGTCATTCCTGAACCGCTTCAATTTAGCTCTGGCAGAAGTCGATAACGCAGAGCCACGAATGATCTTGACCTATTTGATGCGTGCTATCGACAAATCGAGCGAATTTGGAAAATGGCTGAAGATGAAGGAGCCAAATTCGCTTGAGAAATTCTACAAAAAGGCTGACGAATTTATACGCCTAGAGAATCTTTCCGCACCAGCTAAAGTTGTGACAACAATGGTGGAAAATAATGCTACAGTTTAAAGCAAGAAAGAACCTGCAAATCAGAAAAGGGAAAGTAATGGTGGGAAGAGGCAAAAAGACTACAAAAAGCCCCGCTTCCTTAAACCTTCAGACTTTACTCCTCTGACCGATACCCCGGAGAATATTTTCATCGCCACTAAGGATGCTGTTGAATTTCCAAAACCACCGGCCATGAAAGTTGAGAAAAATGCTGTTCAAAGCGGAAGATTTTGCAAGTTTCACAACCAACCAGGGCATAATACCAATGAGTGCCGCCACTTGAAAAGCCTGATTGAAGAATTGTTAAGAGAGAATAAGTTGCAGCAGTACGTCAAGAGGAATAGAAAAGACCCGTCTTCATCTAACCAGGGGCAACTACCCCCAGCTCATTCATCTGGTTCAGGAGAGAGGCCTGCTGAAAAGGAAAGACCTGTTATCAATGTGATCACAGGAGGACCTCATCCAGCTGGCAGGAGTTGGGGTGAGATGGAAAGGTATGCTAGAGCTTTGAAGTATGCTCCGACTGAAGAAAGTGTCTTGATCTTGGAAGATGCTGCACCTCTAAAGCAGCAAAAGACTTTTCACGATGATATTATGTTCAGAACCAGGGATTCTATTGATGTGGAAGCTCCTACTGAGGACCCTTTGGTTGTTTCTGTCGGTATTGGGCCGGCTATTGTCAGAAGAGTTCTGGTTGATAGTGGTGCTTCGTGCAACATACTCTTTAAAAAGACATTTGACCAAATGAAAATTCCAATGACAGATGTACAAGCCTCTTCACACAAAGTTGCCGGATTTACAGGAGAGCTGAAACAGCCAATTGGAACGGTGGACTTGTTTGTTGAAATGGGCGAAGGGCAGAAGAAGTTGGTTCGAAAGCAAACTTTTGTAATTGTTGATGGATTCTCCGCCTATAACGCTTTCTTGGGTCGGCCTACTCTTGCTGCTTTCAGGGCCGTCCTCGCTCCATGGTGCTTAACAATGAAATTTCCTACTGATAATGGGGTTGCTGTTATTAAAGGAGATCAGAACGCAGGACGAGAATGTTATCTTGTAGAACTCCGAGAGGCCAGGAAAAGAGAAATGGGGAAAGATGCGGTAGCTCCGCTCCGCATCAAGGAACCACCCCTGTAGCAACTACGGAGTGGCCCCTGTACTGGCGAACACAGCAATGCAAGAAAAGAAATGGATCCCAGGAAAGCCAGTACAGCGGAGAATAGAGTGGTACCCGTGGAGGTAACGGTACCAATATTTGTTGACTCAAAAGACCCGAACAAAGTACTCAATGTGGGTTCACAGCTAAGCATAACAGTTCAAAACACGCTGATATCATTCTTAAAAGCCAATCTAGATGTGTTCGCTTGGTGTCACGCTGATATGTGTGGGATCACCCCGGAAATTGCTGTACATACTCTGAACATTGATCCAAAATTCACGCCAGTGAAACAGAAAAGAAGAACTCAAGGCCCAGAAAGATCGACAGCACTAAAGGAAGAAGTCGATCGGCTCATGGAGAACGGCTTTATCAGAAACTCCACTTATCCAAATTGGGTTTCAAATCCAGTATTGGTCAAGAAGGCAAATGGAAAGTGGAGAGTATGCATAGATTTCTCAGATTTAAACAAAGCATGCCCCAAAGATTGCTTCCTGCTGCCCAGAATTGATCAATTGGTGGATGGAACAGCTGAGCATGAGTTGTTATCGTTTATGGATGCTTACTCCGGATATATACAATCAGATTATGATGCATGAGCCAGATCAGGAAGACACAAGCTTTATTACAGATGTGGGTCTCTACTGTTACAAAGTTATGCCTTTCGGATTGAAAAATGCTGGGGCAACCTACCAAAGGCTCGTCAATGCAATGTTCAAGCCTTAGATTGGTAGAACCATGGAAGTTTATGTCGACGATATGTTGGTAAAATCAAAGAAAGCTGTAGATCACATGGGACACTTGGAGGAAATGTTCGCAATTCTTCGAAAGTACGGAATGAAGCTCAATCCATTGAAAGTTCATTCGGAGTAGAGTCCGGGAAATTTTTGGGTTTCATTGTGAGCGCCAGGGGCATTGAAGCCAATCCTACTCAAATCACAGCTCTAAGGGAGGTCAAAGCCCCTAAAACAAAGAAAGAAATGCAAAGTCTCAATGGAAAAGTCGCTGCTCTGAGTCGCTTCATTTCCAAAGCCACAGACAAATGCATTCCCTTCTTTGACGCTCTAAAGAAAGGAAAGAAAATTTTTGAATGGACTCCCGAATGCCAGATTGCTTTCGATGAACTAATTCATCATATGGAAACACCTCCGGTTCTCTCCAAGCCTACTGACGGTGAAGACCTTTTCATCTATTTAGCAATTTCATCTCACGCCCTCAGTGCAGCACTTGTATGGGAGGATATGAAAGTACAGCGTCCAGTCTATTACATCAGTAAATGGTTCACTGGGGTGGAGATGAATTATTCAAAGATAGAAAAGCTCGCCTATTGTTTACTAATTGCTTCCAGGAAATTGAGACCATACTTTCAAGCTCATCCTATCAAGGTTCTTACTGATCAACCTCTAAAGCAAGTCCTGTTTCGTCCTAAAACTTCGGGTCATCTTTTGAAATGGAACATTGAACTCAGCCAGTATGACATCACATACCATCCCCGGAGAGCAATCAACGGACAAGCCTTAGCAGATTTCATCGCAGAATCTACTGAGAGAGGCGATAGTGAAAATGGAACAATTGACGACATTCCAATCCAGTGGAAGTTGTATGTTGACGGATCGAGGAATGATTACTGTTCTGGGGCAGGGGTTGTGCTTGAAACCCCCGAAGGACGATCATTGTGTTATGCATTGAGACTGGAATTTCCTTCAACAAACAATGAAGCGGAGTATGAGGCTCTTATTGCTGGCTTAAAAGTTGCCAAGGAACTAAACATCAGAGTGTTACAAATCTTCAGCGATTCTCAACTTATTGTTTGCCAGGTAAAGAAAGAGTTTCAGGCTAAAGGTGGAAATCTGCCCGCATATTTGTCAAAGGCATGTGAACTTCTCGAAGATTTCAATCACTACACGATAAGTCATATTCCTCGGGTAAAGAACATGAAAGCAGATTCTCTAGCAAAGTACTCAAGTTCTGGAGAAGCTCAATTACTGGGATTAGTTCCTGTAGAAGTTCTGTCAGCTCCAAGCATTGATGAAATGGATGTTGATTGGATTATGGCTACGTCTCAAGAGCATGAATCATGGATGACTCCAATCAAAGAATACCTACTCAGTGGTTCCCTACCAGAAAGTTCTAAGGAACGTCGAAAACTATTGAGGAAAGCGTCAAGGTATATAATTCAAGATGGCCGATTATACAGACGAGGATTTTCAATGCCTCTGCTCCGATGTGTAACTAAGGAAGATGCCAAGACAATTCTAGCTGAGATACACGGAGGAGAATGCAGAGATCATTCAGCTGGTCAAACTTTAGCCAAGAAAGTTCTCCGATATGGGTATTTCTGGCCTGACATTAACCGGGATGCTGCTATTTACTCTAGAAAGTGCGACAAATGTCAAAGATTTGCAAAAATCCCAAAAGCACCTTCCACCGAACTCACACAGATGGTCAGCCCATGGCCATTTGCCATTTGGGGGATAGATCTAATCGGACCATTACCAGTTTCCAAATCAGGAATCAAATATGCTATCGTAGCTGTTGATTATTTCACCAAGTGGGCTGAAGCTGAACCTTTGGCCACCATTACCTCTAAAAAGATGATAAATTTTGTAACGAAAAATATCATTTGCAGATATGGTGTGCCACAGAAAATAATTACAGACAACGGTACTCAGTTTGAAAGTGAAGAGTTCCAGAATTTTTGCAAACGATTCAGAATTCGGAAAAGCTTCTCAGTAGTGGCTCATCCGCAGGCAAACGGGCAAGTGGAAGCAGTAAATAAAATCATCAAGAGAACCATCAAAAAGCAACTCGAAAGAGCAAAAGGTGGTTGGTTTGATAAGCTTCCATTAGCACTATGGGCATACAGGACTACTCACAAAACTGCAACTGGGCACACTCCATTTTCACTGGCATACGGATCAGAAGCAATGATTCCAGTGGAAGTAGAAGTTCCTTCACATAGAAGAGTTCATTTCAACGAAGCTGAAAATGAAAAGCTGCAACTTGAAGCACTTGATTTTCTTGATGAGAAAAGAGAAGAAGCTAGGCTCAGAGTTTCAGCTTATCAGCAAAGGATAGCCAGGCACTTCAACTCTAAAGTTCGCCAACGCAGCTTTGAGGTCGGGGACTTAGTTTTGAAAAGGATCATGACGTCAACCGGTGTGTTTGGACCAAACTGGGAAGGACCATATGCCATTGGCAGTAAAATTCTTAATGGCACTTTCAAACTCATAACTGTTGAAGGAGATCCAATTCCAAGAGCCTGGAACAGCAACCACTTACGTCCTTATTTTACTTGAAAGAAAAAGCTTTGTTCAAAATTGTAAAATAGTGATGAATGTATCAGTTGTATTGTAAAACATTGTAAATCAGTGTGAATGAATGAAAGCTATAAAGCTATAAAGTGGATGTAGGCCCGATTCTTGGCCGAACCACTATAAATCTTGTGTTCTTTACTATTTCATAATGCCTGTTTTATTTCGATATGTAAATACTTTAAATGTATTGCTAAAATGTCGATTTAAAATTGCAGGACATTAAAACAAGGCTTGCTCGTCACAAAGCCAAGCGACCTCTATAAATCACCTGTTATGCAAATACCAAGCGACAAAAAATTCCAAATACAAATCCTATACAAGGAGAACTTCACATAAAAAGTTGGCGACTCCACTGTGACAAACCTTTGTTAATTGGTTGAGATTGTCGATATGAACAGACATCCAACTAGATAACTTGCGTTTGTCCCGTGAAGTCATTCAACAGTGAAGTCCACTTCTTCGAACACAGCAATGTAAGGAAAGAAGATGCGCTTGGAAACGATAATAAAAGATCGCTAATGAGAAGATGATGGGAGAACATTGCCAAGCAAACAAAGAAGCAGCCAAAAGGAGGTATGCCTCTCAATAAAAGGGCCAGTAAGAACCACCGAAGGGACACCTTCCCAAGCAGAAGGAACAGGGCCCTTGCTAACTGATCGTGATGCATCCGATTAGGCAGCTTGCGTCCGTCCCATGGATCTACTTGCCCCTGAGACGCAACCTTTCTGGCACACCAACCAACCAACGCTCCTTCTCAAAGGTCAACAAAGCCCTCTAACGAGGCACGCCAAAAAATGAAAGTGCTTTCCTCAATCAAAAAAGATTGGTGGGACCACCGGAGGGGCACCTTCCCAAGCTGAAGGAACAGGGCCCTTGTTAGTTAATTGTGATCGTTTGTGCAAACGAACATCCAATCAAGCAACTTGCGTCCGCCCCGTGGATCCACTCAACCATGAGAAAGTAACTTCCAGGCAATCAAAAAGCCCTCTTCGGAGGCACAAGCCCTCTTCGGAGGCACATGACCTCTTCGGAGGCAAAAGCCCTTTCCCAAGGCACTACAAGCCCTCTTCGGAGGCACATGACCTCTTCAGAGGCAAAAGCCCTTTCCCAAGGCACCGCAAGCCCTCTTCGGAGGCACAAGCCCTTTTCGGAGGCACAAGACCTCTTCGGAGGCACAACTCTTTAAGAGGAGCCCTCTCCGGAGGCATGTCCCAAAATAGAATGCTCGAACGAAAAGCCTTCTCCGGAAGCACAGTTCAACTCTCAAAGGAAGGTTAACTTGTTCATCTCAAAAAGTTCCTCCTAAAAAAGTTGAAATGCTAAAAAATTCTTTCAGAAAAGTTCATTTCACTGCATAGGGAAATCTACTTTCTTTTTTGACAAATGAAAGTGATCATCCTCGATAGTTGAAGTGTTCTTCAGAAAGAAAGAAAAAATAAAAATTTCTCCAAAAAACGAGATATACTCTATTAAAAGCAAGATGATTCCTCCCTTAAAAGTGGAATTGTTATTCTCTGAAGTGAGAATATCAGTCTTGTAAAAGCTAGAAGTATTGCAATGCACTTGTGGTATGGGGGCAACGCTATACAATTCAATTATATTAATAAAAGCAACATGCCACAAGTTCATTGCAATATCACAAAAAATAGATGTGGAATAACTGTATTCCCAAACACAGACAAAAAGTTTGTACAAGTAAAAGGAATCGTTTATTCTACACCAAAAAAGAGAAACAGATGCGTTCTCACATACACAAGAATTTGTACAAGTAAAATTACTGTTTTATTTAGTACTATGAAAATTCTTTACATGTGCAGATATCTCAAAAAAGCAAAAGCAGGGACCGGTACCCGCACAATCTCCGGTCTATACATGTAAAAAGCAAAATAAGAAGTAGAAAGTTCAGCTTGTCACTCCTTCTTTCCGCCACCCTTGGAGCCTTTGCTTGGCCTAATAGTTAATTTCGGAATCCGATGTGGGCGGGACGGAGAAGGAGGAGTGGTTGGGTCTTCTTCTGTTTTGTCTTCCCCAGTCGAAGCACCTCTCTTTCTCTTCCTTATGGCATGCTTCCCCTTCCTCTTCGAAGAATATTCGCTCCCCGGAGTAGCAAGCAATGTTGGAAGCTTCGGGTCATCATCTAGAGACCGCTCCGGGGTCTTCTCGATGTCTTCAAGATCCTCCGCCTTCTGCTCCTGCGAAACAGCCGGATCGTCCAGGCCTTGAAGAGCTTCGATTTTTTCTGCCTGCGATCCTGGTTGGGAAGCAGAAGGAAGAGTAATCTGTAAAGATGGAGGGACGGCAACTGAAGGAGTGGAAACTTGTGCAGTGTTTGGTGCCTCCGCTGTAGAAGAAAAGAAGTTAAAATCAACATCTCCCGAAAATAGAGAGGGTATCGGTTCACCAAAGTTTAAGTAACAAGTAAGAAGGTCATCAAACTCGGTTAAATCAAATAACTGGTTCATTGGGCCCGGGACGACGCCAAAATTACCTGGAGGAGTTGGCTTCGCAAGGTCAATCTCGAATTTCTCGGCTTCAGTATCGTCCGGTGCCTCATCCTCAGTGGGAGTGGTCGCAGTTTCTTGGGCAATTTTAGCTGGGAGTGAAGAATGGGAGCCGGAATCCATAATGTTTACATCGGCCAAAGTGGAAGTATGAACAGGGGCAGTTAAAGGAGCTTCCTCTTTTAAAAGCTCTTCTCGCAGTGATTCAGCCCGTGCTTTAGCAAGCTGCTCCTTCCCTTTAACAAGAGCGGCGCGAGCCTCATCATCAAGATAGCGAGCCTCGAGTTCTGCTTCATCATAGCCGGCACCTTTAAACATATCAATTGCAGCTTCCCACACTTCAGCCAGAGTGATTTCATAATCAGGACCCAGAAAAGCAAGGCTCCCACGACCCAGAACGCTGTGTAAATAAAAGTCGAATAAGGTAGAGCTGATGTTTGCTTTCGTTGCCTCATGTGATTGCTCAGCCGCTTCTTTTTCGGCAACGGCAGCAACCCGACCAGTAATAGCCTCATCACGCTTTGTCTCAGCTTTAGCGAGTCGAGACTTTAGTAACTCAATCTCCACGTTCTGGGAGGTTATTTTTTCCCGCAGTTCGGCGTTTTCTGTGTGATATTTCTCAGTAGTATGCTGCTCAGCGGCAAGCTTCATTTCGACATCTCTTTGTGCAGCATGTGCATCCCGCACTTGCTTTTGAAAGACTTCTTCTTTTTGAGTATGTGATGTAGAAGAAGAGGCGAGATTTTCCTTAAGCTGCTTAACTTCAGATTCAAGCCTTGCATTGTCATCCGCGATGTTCGTCATCTCCGCGTCATGCTGCTTGCACCATTTATCCCATTCAGCTTTATCATTCTCCAGAGTCAGCATGTTTTCAAGATTCATATGGTTGACTCTCTGGAGTTCATCAACAAGTTTCTGCCATTGCGACATCCTCTCAATGTTAAGCCGAACTGCATCGAGACTTTTAAGCATGTCTTACTTATCGATTGGGACCAAATCCAGGTCAAAACGCACTCCTTTTAAGCACCAGTTCGGAAATCGGCTTTGAAGTGTTGGAGGGCCGTCTTTAACCTGATATTGGGGCCTGCTGATGATCGTTTGGATGTCGGTTTTCTTTAAAGGAGGAGAGCCGGCCGGAGTATTAGAAGGGATAGGAGCATCAGTTTTCTCAGAAAGTACAGATGTGTCACTTGGCATGGACCGTTTGCTTGATTCGTCAGTAATATGAGTCTTCCCTTTGTCATTATAAGACTTTCGCTTATGAGAATCGTAACTTCTGTAAGAAGAATCATATCGATCAGCGTCTCTTCTTCTCTGCCGCTGCTCATAATCCCATTTTTCTTGAGCCTTCCTTTGAGCCCTTTCCTCATATGTCTCTCTCTGGTCACCAAGATATTTTCTAAAGTCATAATATCCACGGCCTCCATGGCGCTGAAATGAGTCATAGTATGAGCCGGTACGCCCCATCGGAGAATCTGAAAACCGAAAAAGAAGTAAAGTTTAGAAATTTCCAGAAAAAGAGGATAAATGCTTATAAGTGCTGAAAAATCCTAAGTGTGTGCGGCGTGCGAACTACGTGCGTCAAACTACAAACCACGCTTTAGTGCGGGAACGGAGACGACAGGTGTAGAAGGCGTTGAAGTTTGTTTCAAAGAGGAAGTCGCTTCAACGACAGGAGAGTTCGCTTTTGGAAGATTATCCTTGAAAAGCTCTTGAGAAGTTATCATTATGTCACTCAAGTCATCAAAGGTGTCATCATTATGATGCTCAGCAGAATTCTCCTTTTCAACTTCCACATCGGCTGATTTTTCAGAAATTCGAGGATTTTCTTCCTCTTCAATAATTGGAGCAAGCGCCGGTTTGCTGGACGTTCCCGCAACGCCAATAGAAGTAGAACACTTTACTAATGTAGTGTCTACAGTTGGCTCCTTTGAAGCCATATCTTCCATTGAAGTTGGGGCATCTGATGTCTGCGCTGGAAGATTAGAAACTTCACGAGGCTGGGTAAAGTGAGAAGAGTGTAAAAGACCGAATTGATGTAAAAATTCGTCTGTCAATAGAAACTGGATACTCCTTTCCTCAACCGGCACCGCCATAAGCCTCTCAAAAGTCGCTTTGTGACCGGGATTTCTAGAAGGAGGAGGAAGTGCTGAAAAGAAAAGGACAAAGTTAACACTCGATAACTCGAACTTCGACAAGTTTGAAAAAACATAAGAAATAGAGACAAATGATCTTACTCCCTACTCTCCAGATGGTGTAAAATCCTGGAGGACAGCGGACATAGAAAAACTGGCTTAGGAAATTATGAACACTGTCGGGGAGACCAACGATCAACTTACGATTTCTAACACTTCTCACAACTGTAATGGAAGGATGGTCTTTGTGCTTTGTAAATGTGCACAGGAAGCGAATTTCTCCAAAATTGGGAAAACGGTCCAGCGTTCTCCTAAAAAGCACACACAGTCCCAGCAGGATGGCGTAGCCATTAGGGTGTAATTGAAAAGGGGAGATAGATAGTCGGAGAAGAAGTTCTCGAAGGCAGTCATTAAATGGGGGGATAGCTCCACTCGAGCACATTTGGCGGTTAACTGCGACAAAGCCATGGGGCGGTCTATCAGCAGTATCATCTATTCCAGGGAGCAAAGCGTCAGCTTCGGCAATGCCAAACTGGGTGCATGATTGACAAAAGGCTTTATGGCTCAAAGTAGTAGGAGTCCTTTCTGGAGGATCGTTTAATGGAGTAGCGATTGGAAAAACTCCTCCAGCTGGTTCCAAATCTTCGTGTTGAGATGTCATTCTACACAAGGAACTGGATGATAAAATATTAAGGTGCACGTTTCCTAAAAAGTGTGAAGTGTTGTGCAGTACCAATAAAAAAAATAACAAGTAAACACAACTGGAATTAAACTAGTCGACAATCGGTTGATTATGAGATTTTAGAACTTGTTAATATCTAAGTACAGTGTTAATGTAAACAAATCAGTTTCAGTTGGCTATTACAATTTTGCTTTAATACTTCACTTGAATTGGTTATTGTACAACATTTCATTCATGAAGTGCATTTAATTTGATTTTTTTCTTTATCGACTAATCTGTCATTTGATGCGGGCAATCAGTGGCAGTATATTCGTCCCAATATTCTATGAATGTTGTGAGTAAACAGGTTGTTGATCTGTAAGATAAATATGGCACATGGGAAGGTTCAAGCAGTTAAAATTAGACAGTCTGTTCCAGCATTTCAAGTCAAGAATTCATGTCAAAAGTATGTTCCAAGTTAAAGAATGCAAGTTCAAAAATTTCACTAAGTCCTATCTCGTCTGCGGCCTAATGAACGAGCTACGAGTTAAGTCGGCGTCAGTTCTTTAAGTCATGCTGTGATAAAGGATTTCAGGAGAAGCGCAAAAATCCATGTCCTAGGTCGTCGACCGACTTACGACTTACAACCTACTTTAAGTCGTACACAATTCACCAGGTCATCAAAAGTTAAGTCGTGATTTTTAAGGCCTTAAGTCGTCCGTCTTTTCGGTACACCAATTCAACACACTCTTAACCCGTTAACCCATTAACCTCTTCTTCAACCAAAACTCTCGTCCTCTCAACGCATTCAATCAACAGAGTCGCCATAAAATCGGTGTGCTGTTACTTCATCGCGAACCACGAGTCAGACAAGCTGAATCGCTGCAATCTGTCGCCTCATTCGTACAGATTGTCCAAGTCCAAGACAAATCGTCTCGAATCCATCGATAATCAATTGAAACGAAGATTGCAATGGAGCATGACATAAGAAGAATAGGTTAGAAATGGGATTCGCAATTCAGTGACGGTCAAAGATTGAATGGGGAAGCCGATTTCACTTACGCAATATAATGACGAGAGTAACTGGTAATTGAGTAATTGATTTCGTCTTCAAAGATTTCGAATGCTTGTTAATGGCGGGATGAAGTAACAAGAGCAGGTGAAGGAAAAGAAGGGACGACTTAAACTATTTATATACTGGGGCAGTAGAAGATGAACCGGTACATACGAGTTATGACCTACGACTCATCCTAAGTCGTCCACAGAGCGAGCTAGGGGAATCGAAGCACACGACCTACGACTTAGGCGTGTACTTCGAGGGGCAAATGTTAATCCTCTTTGATAGGCGACATAACGAGTTAAAAGTGTGACCGACTCAAGAGGAAGACCGACTTAACAAGTGTGCCGACTTAAAGGAAGCTCCGAGTTAAGAAAGCTCCGAGTTAAAGCCATACCGACCTAACTGTTAAAGAAAGCTCCGACTTAGTTACGGCTCCGACTCAAGGATCTCACCGACTTAACCACAGGACCGACCTAAAACACACCCACTTGAAGTAAGCTCCGACTTAAAAGTCTACGAGATACATAAGTCTCCGAGTTAAGACCTACGACATATGCTAAGTCATTGCCGACTTATGACTTAGCTCATTCTGGACGTTCAAGAGTAACCAGTGCATGTCTATCTCGTGGCCGACTTAAGACCTACGACTTACCGATCTAAGGAGTTAACAACTTATACTAAGCCGCTGCCGACCTATGACTTATACCAAATAACTCATTCCGGATGTATTCAGGAGTAACTGGTACAAGCGCTCCTATCTCGTCGCCGACTTAGGACCCACGACTTACTATAAGTCGACTACGACTTAAGGACTTAGAGAATTCTTCCTATTCAGATTCGACCCTATAAATACCCCCCAACCTCCAACAAGGAAGGGACTTTTGGCCATTCATTTCTTCAAGCGCCGTTACTCTGTCGAATTCTCCACTCATTCGGCAATCAAAGATCTTCAAGCATTCAAGACACTACAACAAACTTCGAGAGGAATTCCTTACATCCAACACGGATTCATCGAGTTTCATCATCGAAGATTGAGCTAGTAGTCAAGATTGTTTCTTGTGATCAAATTATACTGTTTTCATAAGAGATTTGTACCGATTTGTAACCAAATTCAGTAATAAAGAGATTCAAAGTGGACGTAGGCTTAATCTTAAGCCGAACCACTATAAAGTGTTGTCTTTTACTACTTTTCTGCTAGTTTACTGCTTAAATTATGTTCCCGTCACACGGGTGGTGCTTTCACGATTCTATTACACACACCGGGTGTTAGCGTTCACTTTTTAACGTTAACATTCGAGAACCTAGGTTTGAATCCATTTTTCGTACAATATGCAATGACAGTTTTACGAAAATCAGATGCAGATTGAAATTTTTGACCAACACCAGTAAAAAATTCTAAACTAGAACCTTTCTTCATCAACTCATTAAAAGCAATCTATTTATCGGCAGAAAATTCCAAACTATCAACCCCATCATATGCACTACTCACACAATCTTCAATACTAAGTGAGTTATAGCTAGAGCAAGATCTACTACTACAATCAACATTTTTCCAAGACAATTTCTTCAATTTAACAAACAAAACCAGAAATTCCTCTTTTTTAAAATATGACAAGCATAAAATAGCTTGCAAATCACTATCCGTCTTAATGAAAGTAGTCATGGAATCTCGAACATAAAAAATATCAAAGCACAAAGGAGTAAGTTGGTCCCAAACTTTGCATATCTTGTTTCGAACAGTAGAAATAGGAGAATCCAAAGAAAACCTAAAACTAAAGTTGTTTTTGTTGAAACAATAACAACCAAAATAGTTGTTGCAGTGCTAAAAGTAAAACAGAAAAACAATATAAAGATTTATCAGTATACAAAAATATCAAAAAATACAATAAAAACATTCGATACAATTTATCATCATTGTTTATCATCTTCCTATAGCCAAACTAACAGATCACACACAAAAAGGGAATCTGGACACTACTCAAAAAATAGCTAACAAATCAGCATAATATTCAATACAAAACCTACAAATAAGAAAAGAAAATTTTAATTCTAAGAAAATAAAACCTACCCTAGAAAATCTAAAAATGAACTTAAAATCATAAACTTAAATTGGATGTAGACGAGATTATAATATTGAGAGTTGGATTGAAATTAAGATCGAGATCAAGATTGAAATCAAAATTGAAATGGAAATTGAGATTAAGATTTCGAATCCAAAGGAGCGAAGTTTACATACTCGTGTAAAGAAGCGAAGTTAATCTGAAATTAAAAAGAAGAGGAGCGAAGTTTACATACTAGAATAACGAGCGAGAAAAAGAAATCTCCTAGAAACTTATTTTTGCAAACTTGTGTCTTAGAAAAAATACCGCATAAATATTGGCCACTAAAACATAATTTCCAGAGTTATTTAACAGTAATAAAAAAAGTGAGTGTTTGGCATACATCTCTCTTATAGTTTGCAAATACACAAAACATCCCTCCGCTTTTTAGATAAGTTTCTGGTCCCTATTTTTAAAATCGGACCATCTAAAAGGCTAAAGTACCCTTCCGTTGGAATTTCTCTCTGCACTTCATCGTTCCTGTGAAAATGAAACCAATAAACAAAATCGAATCATAACCTAGTGAATAAACTGAAATCAATGTGACTAGAAAATTGATTTAGAAGGAAAACGAAACCAAATACTCATTATAATTAATCGAGACAGAAATCAAATAATGAAAGCATAATCATTAGAACATCAAAATCAAATAGTAAAATTGAAAGAGCAAAAGAAAACAATAATTTTTATGAAATTTTTTTTTCACAAAATTAAAAAATTATAATATATCAGCAAAAATTTAAGAATATTTACAGCTAAAAATGCAAATATTAATAATATTTGCAGTTTTTTCTGCAAATATTCTTAATACTTGCAGTTTTAGTTGCAAATACATAGAAAATTTACAGTAAAAAATTTGATTACTTGATAAAACACTCTTACAGCTCTAACATATATCATTACATGTTTTACTTCAAAAATTGTATATATTTGTATTATTGTAAGCAAAAATTCACAATATTTGCTGATTTTTCTTCATTTATTCAGAATAATTGCAGCTATATTCGAAGTATTCATAATAATGACATATGAAAGTAAAAATAATGAATACTTGCTAAAAAACACTTGCACCTTCAACATATATTATTATATTTTTTGCAAAAATACTAAACATATTTGCAGTATTATAGACAAATATTCTCAAATTTTGCAGATTTTTCTGCAATTATCAAGAATAATTGCAGCCATAACTGCAATTATTTATAATCTTTGCAGAAAAAAGTAAAAATATTCATAATATTTGCATTAGATTTTTTAATACAAAAATTGTCACTATTTGAAGTTTTTTATGCAAGTATTCTCAATATTTGCATATTTTTCTGCAAATATTGAGAATTCATGCAGAAATATTGCAAATATTGGAATATTTACATATTTTTATGCATGTATTTTCACTAATTGCAGTTTCTAATGCACATATTTGCAAGTATTCTCAGTAAATTCAGTTTATGCATGTATTCATAATTATGAAGATAAAACTCATCTTCCTAATGCAATATATTGAAATTAACAATTGCAAAGAAAAATTCTTAAAGAAATGCATATTTATATACAAAAATTTCCAATATTTGCTGACTTTTCTACAATTATTCTAAAAATTTGCACCAATGTCTGCAAATATTCTTAAAAATTGCATATTTTTCAGCAGTTATTCTCTATTGTTGTTCACAATATTTGCACCAACTTCTACAATTATTGAGAATAATTACAGATTTTTTAGATATACATGCAAATTATTCAGAAGAATTGCGAACATACATGCAATTATACATAATAATTTCATACATCTCTGCAATTATTTTGAACAATTGCATACAAAGATGAATACAAATGATTTTAAGGGAATAATTGTTGATTTTTCAACAAGTATATATTATGAATATTTGCTAAATTTTAAGTGAATAATTGTAGAAGAAATTTCCTAAATAAAGCATATTTAATGCAAATATTCTCAATATATGCTGACTTTATTAAAATTATTATGAAAATTTTCACCAATCTCTGCAAATATTCTTAAAAATTACAGAATTTTCAGCAGATATTTTCTATTGGTATTCATAATATTTGCACCAACTTCTGCAATTATTGAGAATAATTGCAGATTTTTCAAATATACATGCAAATTATTCAGAAGAATTGCAGATATACATGCAATTATACATAATAATTGCATACATCTCTGCGATTATTTCGAATAATTGCTTACAAAGATGAACACAAATGATTTTAAGGGAATAATTGTGGATTTTTCAGCAAGTATATATTATGAATATTTGCTAAATTTTAAGTGAATAATTACAGAGGAAAATTCCTAAATAAAAGCATATTTATATGCAAATATTTCAAATACATCCTGACTTTTTTGTAATTATTATGAAAACTTGAACCAATGTCTACAAATAATCTTCAAATAATCTTAATTAAAAATTACTGATTTTCCAACAACTATTAAAAATATTTGCAGGAAAGAACTCTATGAATGTTATTCTAGGTAATATTTGCAGTATTTATGCACATAACTTCAAATATCAAACTGCAACCATTTCTCATTATCATTAATGAATTTAAACATCAAAACAACACAAACAATCCATAAAAAATAAAAAACAATTCATATTTATATAAACAAGATTGATTGTCTTCAAATAGTTGCAATTTTTTATTGAAATCGAGAATTAAACACTTGTTTGAAGAAAACTTAGCTCGACTTTAAATTTTATCGGAAGAAACTAAAGAAGAAGAACCACGGCTCAATTTTGAAGCCCAGGGGTAATTTAGGGAAAAAATAGGCGTAAAAAAACAGGGACGTAAAAAGTATGTTTTTTTACAAGGACCGGCTTTGAATTAAAGTTGGTTTTAGAGATGCGTGCCTAGTATTCACATAAAAAAACTCGTACTAAAACTTCACCTCTACAAAGCGGGCAAAGCGAACTCGTCCTCAACCACACACCCACACAAACGACATGAAACCCATGACTACAACTTGGCAACTGTCTAATCCATTCTCCTTCTTTAAAAGCTCCTACACAAATCAGACACTCATACTTCAACCCAAGGCGTCTTCCTTTTCTTCATCTTTATTCTCAAACTAAACCGCAGGTAGCGAAATTATAACCTCGAAAGAAAGCCCTTCGGACGTTATACCCTGTCTCTCAACATTAGATGCACCATCGTTTGTGCTTTGAATTGAATTTCGAGTGCAAAAGAATAGTATGATTCTGAAGATGCCATGCAGGAGCAGAACACCGCACGCCAATCCTGCAAAAACTTCAAATGCTTTGCTTTGTTTGTCGCAGTGGTCATTCCAGTAGGTGATGCAAGGCATTTTTGTATTGCTATGTGAAGTAAGTTTTATGAAGGTAGAGAATATGAACGCTTTTGCATGGTGGGTTGATATAATTTTTAAATAGGTTGCGAAGTGATCAAGGTGGTTAGGGAGATGATGTTTATGCTCGTTTGAGTCGGACAAATAGAAGATCACAAGTTGTGTTGTTTGATTCATGGTATGAACAATGTTTACTTGTAGTAGCATATCATCATCTAACGCTCGGAGCTCTTTAAATTATGTCCCTCTTTTTCTATCTCCGTCTCTCCTTTTTTTTTAATTTTATTTTTCTGCTATTTGGACCGGTTAAGACCAACTTGATTATACCCACATGAGAGTATCAGATGTATAATTGGGTTGAAGTTTGGTAAACCTACTTCAGTCCAACCCGTATGCTTGAGAATTCATAATTTCATTTAGTTACAACAATGATAATTTGTTGATCTATTTGTACAAAGTTATTAAAATAGATATTATAATGTTTTATTCGATAAAATTCAAATATTTTGATAGTATTAAGATGCGTTATTGCTAATTGTATAGTAGAATCTACATATGTTATCGAACTGAAATTGAACACTTAATTTTTATTATTTTTTCCTAGTTATTTATATTTAATATAGTATTTATTAGACGTTATCTTTCTTATGCATAGAAGGATAGTTATATTACAAATATATTTCAATTAGTAGAAAATTTAAAGAGAATATACAAATCTGCATCAGATATTGGGAAGGGTCGGATCTTATCCAGATTCGCTTGGGTCACGAATTTGGTAGAGAACAAGACTCGCACACGTTTCAATGATACCAGTCTATGGCATACTTTAACAAACCATGGATGGGTCTATAGCATGAAAAACCATCCAACCCGCCACTCTAAATAAAGCTTAAAGCTTCTACAATGAACGATTTTGTATGCAAGTTAGTATCATAGTTAGTTTAATAGTTAACTTAGTTTGGCTTTGGATAGCTAGTTCCAAAAGTTACACTTTCATTACAATGACTTATATTATAATGGAAATTCTATTAGATCGCAAACACGTGACACAATAAATCTCAACCATTAGATTTTACAATGATTTGAACCTCTAACGTAATCTAAAGATATCCAATGGTCAAAACATATTATGTCATAACTTGCATTTTCTAACCCCAATAACTATCTCATATTGTAATTAGTCTATGAAGATACATTGACATACAATATATTCATTCAAATTTATTAGTAATCTATTGATTCTAGTGGCATACTAGCATCGTATGGTAAAAATCTTTGAAATGCCAAAATAAAAATAACCAAATTTCAACTTTTTAATTAATAAATATGAATTTATAATTGTGCAAACTTTCAAAAAGAATAAATGACATATGTTAGAACGTTCTAAAATAAAATATATGTAGAAAGTTGCAGGGAAGTATGTCATAGAATATTATGCCCCAAGCAGTCAATTATGAGTTTAAAATTATGGATGTGATATTCAAATTATTAAATTATGTAGATGCATCTTTATGTTATTCAAAATAGTAAAATAATTTTGTGTTTAATCATTTAGTTAAGTTAATTTTAGTTTTAAACTAATATATTTAATATTTTTAATTTCAAACTAATATATTTAATATTTTATTATTCGATCGAATATATATTTTTTAAATTAAAATTTAAATTATAATACACATATAGACATGGTATGTTTTAACTAATTAACCATGTTGTTGGAGCAATATATTAATATGACAATGCTTTATAGGTAATCTTGTCCACATATATGTTTATATAATATTTCAAATCTGAATTCTTAAAGCAATGATAATTTTGATTATGGACAAGTATAGAACTATTATTTTGTATAGAGATTGGTTATAGTATTAACGGGTGTTTGTGAAAGAGGTGGAATCAATTAAAGATGCTACTTTTTTCTCTTCCCACTTTAGATTCTGGTTTTCACTACAAGGAATACAGTAAATAGCGACGGAAGCTACCGACTGTAATTTTCAACTGTTATCGACATTTGACGATTCCCGTGGTGTTTCTGTAAATCAAATATAGTGGCCGTCGCAAGCCGTCAAAAACCGACGTAATAAGCCGTCAACGGGCATCGAAAGCTATCAGAAAAAACGTGCATATAGGCTCCAGGCCGAGAGCCATCTTCATTGTCTGCTTTCCCCTAAAATCAACCAAATCCCTAACTCCACCACCTCCTCCCTGTAGTCAGCCAGCCCCCATGCCTCCTCGATCATCTTCAATTTCATCATTCTCCACTCTCGAAAAGCCTAGGCCCTACATCAATCTCCAATCAGGTTTTATTCCTAAACCCTAATTAATTTTGAATTTTTAAGTTAGGGTTAATTTGTTGTTATAGTTGTATAATACCCTATTAATTGTTTGATATACCCTATTGAATGCTAATTAGATTGTTATTATAATTGTTTATCATTTAAATGTTGAGAGAGAAAAATTTGTTTAGTGTATATGTGCATTAATTGGTGTATATGTGTTGATTAATTAGTGTATACGCACCTTGGGGCTAGTTTGGATGAATTAGAGTAGATTCTAAGGATTTAGTGTATGCGTTTTTAAGATGACGAAAACGATGATTTATTGTATGCGTTTCTTAGAATGTAAATAAATTATTGTAAAAATTGTTGTATAATATACTTTACTTTTTATAAATCCCTTAGAGTGTTTTTGGCCACCACTACAAGGACGGTAGCAGATAGCGACGGCTTTTATAAATCCCTTAGAGTGTTGATTAATTCATGTTTGCCCGGTTCCGCGCAGATAACTCCTACAAATTAAGATAAATTATCACGTATATATCTTGCGAGATTTATATTAGATTTAAATAATAAAGAAAACATATTTTACTTACTTTTAATGCCGGACTGTCCCAAAGCCGAAGAAATTCATTCCATACACCCTCACCCATCCAGTTCGGCTTTTTCCCTGCATTCTTAGCCTTGGACAATGTATCCCTGTAATTTTTCTCATTCGTTTGTTCCAGTGATTTAAAAAAATGTCCAAGTCGTCAGGGTCAACGCGGACTGCAGCCTGTAAATAAAAATTATTGGGTGACATGTGTCGTTTTGCAGCTTGTACAACTGTTGTAAATGAAGCTTCCGTAAGGTTGAATTTTGATTTCATAGTTATGTATTCGGCGGTTACTGAAAGTTCGGTTTCGCTTTTACATCCGTCCCACAACGGCCTCTTAGCAGAATCCAACAAATCGTATATTTTTTTAGCTCCCGCAGTCGGTTCTTCTTCGACATTTTCGTCTTCATCGACAGCTTCAGTTGTAGGAAACATTGATCGTGTTGCATCATCCACCATATTTTCTATCGGATTCGTCATCATATTACCGTCCTCTAATAGTTCAGTATTAGGTGTAGGTTCAACAAGTTCTCCATGACGATCCCAGAAATAATAATCAGGCACGAAACCATATTGATACAAATGTACTTCAACTATATCCGGTTTCCAATGCTTCAAATGTTGGCACTTACTACACGGGCAACGAATTTCTGTGTTGTTTCGGTTATTAGATTTAGCAAATCTAATAAATTCGTGTACACCATTGTAGAAATGTTGCTTTATTGATCCCTTCTTTCCAGTTCTGACTTCATACATCCAAGTACGGTCGAGAAAATAATTGAACATTTTTCCTGATTTGAAAATGTATGTTAGACAGTTTAAATCATTAATTTTCAACCATTCTCCATTGTAAACAGTTCACCGTTGCAGAAAATTCAAAATAAAAACTGCACTTTATTTTTAAAATTTTTAGTATTTTGGTTTTCACTTCGGTGGTCAGTCATCCTACTTCCCATTACAAACACAATAATGTAATTACATTTTATAAATCATTTCAGATTAAACGGTTCAACAAAATTTCGGCAGCACTGCCCTTTTGTTCCTTGTATCGTATACAAATGCGTGTACGCAGGGAACGTAAAGGAAGTGCTATCGAAATTTTGTAACCGTTTAAAATGAAATGATTTATAATATGTAATTACTTTATTGTGTTTGTAACTTGTCCAATACAGGGACAAATCCGACAAATATTGTATCAGATGAATATAAATGTCCGTTACGTTACCAAAACGAACATCCATATAACGATCATATACAACACTTGCCAGACGGGGCCAAAGCCAATCTAAGAGATAAAAAATTTCTTTAAATTTTATCAAATATTGCTGTTCTTTTCAAATTTTGACAATGTTTCAAATTTTGACAATGTTTCAAATTTTGACAATATCAGTTGTTTTTAAAGTCATTTCCTAATTTTTTTAAAAAAAAATAGATATTTGCAGAATTTTTAATGTTCTCATATTCATTTTTTAATTTTTTGTATAAACTTTATTTTTGTACAATACTGTAATTTGTAATTTATCAAACTTAAATTTGTACAATACTGTATAAACTTTATTTTTGTACAATACTGTAATTTGTAATACTCATATTTGCAGAATTTAGATTTTAACAACTTAAATTTGTAATTTATCAATTTCATAAACTATGAAATACTTTCATGTAAATTTATCAATAACCAAGTTAATCATTAATATACACTATTTTTCACCTAAAACAACTAACCATGTTAATCGCCAACACTAACTATCTACATCAACCATTTATTCAACTTGATCATGATAAACTAATTAATGTAATACTTAACTCAAGTTCATGATAATAAACTAATTAATCTACCAAATCAACATACAACACTGCTAATACATAATTTAACAACACTACTAATACCCAATTTAACAACAAATCTCAATTTTACAACAAATCATAATTGAATTAGGGTTTAAACTAAACCTAAAAACATCAAATTTACATTCAAACAAGAGATTAGGAGCATACCGACACAAATTTGGGTGATTTGGAGGCGTTGAAGGCTGGGGCGGCGGCTACGGTGACGGGGGGCAACGGATTGGGGGAAGGAGGAAGGATTTGGGGGAGGAAGTGAAGTGAAGCTGTTGCTCTCGGCTCGGATCTATATATTGCGTATAGCGACGGCTAGCGACGGCCGCTTTTTTAGCTGTCGCTAGGCTCGGCCGCTATACGAAGCCTTTCTAGTAGTGCACGTTTGACAAGTATTGTATATGATCGTTGTATGGATATCCATTTTTAGTATAGAACGAACACTTATATTCATCCGATACAATAATTGTCAAATTTTTCCCTGTATTGGACAAGTTACAAACACAATAAAGTAATTATATTTTACAAATCATTTCATTTTAAACGGTTCATAAAATTTCGACAATACTTTCTTTTTGTTCCCTACGTACACGCATATGTGTACGATACAGGGAACAAAGGGGAAGTGCTGCCAAAATTATATTGAATCATTCAAAATGAAATGATTTATAAAATATAATTACTATTGTGTTTGTAATGGGAAGTAGGATAACCAACCATCAAAGTGTAAAACAATAACCTAAAAATTGTAGATTATATTTATATAATAATTTGTGTAAATCCGTTTGAAAATAAAATTAAATAGAATAATTTTATACGTTCGCAAAAATTTTAATGTGTGATTTAATTGAAAAATAAAATGTCAATACGTAAATGATTAATACATTTTTAAGTTCTAAAGTAGGAAAAATGGTCAATTATTTTATCGATCGGAGCTGGATGTACCAACAAGAAGTGAAATTGGAGGCTCGGTAAGTAAACATTTTCAAAATAATGTACACATCTTTATTGAATTCACTTTAAGTAATAATGGGAACAACGAAGAAATTCGTTGTCTAAGTAGTAGGTGCAAATTATTAAAGCATTTGATACCGGATATGGTAATACTTCATTTGCACCAATAGGGTTTCGTGCCGAATTATTTGGTGTGGGGTTGTCATGGAGAACTTATAGCACCTAATCTCGTACTTTCGGAGGAGGAGGTGGATACTAAAATTGTTTCGATGAATCTCATAGAAGATATGGTTGAAGATGCAGCACGTTCAATGTTCCCTACTGTTGAAGTTGATGGTAACGATGTTAATGTCGAAGAAGAACAAAGTATTAGAAAAAAATTTAATGATTTATTAGATGCTGCTAATAAACCCCTTTGGAATGGTTGTACAAGCGGTACTCAACCATCAATAACTACATTATACATTGCGATGAAATCAAAATACAACTTCATAGAAGCTGGTTTTACATCTATAGTATACACTACAAAATGGAATATGCCACCTGATAATTTAATGTGCGAAAATCATTATGTAGTGAAAAAACTTATGTCTATTTTGGTTTGTCGTATCAAAAAATAGATAAATATTTAAATGGTTGCATGTTGTTTTAGTAAGAAGACATCAATCTTAGGAATTATAAAATATGTAATCAGGTAACATACAAACCAAGAAAAAAAAGGAAAAAGAAGTTTTGTACAAGTGTATGCATTACTTACCCATCACTCCTAGGCTTCAAAGGTTATATGCATCTTCTGTAACCGTGCATCATATGAGATGACACCGTGTAAGAACACATGAAGAAGGTACGTTAACACACCCAGTTGATGGAGAAGTATGGAAGCATTTTGATAAGACATACCCCGCTTTTGCAGCGGAGAGCCATAACGTTATACTTGGTTTATGTACGGATCGATTTTCACCATTCTCTCAATTTGGTTCAAAATATTCATCTTCGCCTATAATCGTTACACCTTACAATTTACCTCCGTGGATGTGTATAAAAACTTCGTATATGTTTCTCACTATTGTCATCCCTAGTCCTGATGATCCGACACAAAGAATTGACGTATATTTACAACTGTTGATTGAAGGCGTATGCAATGCTTTCGGGTTGGAGTACGGCTGGTCGTTTAGCTTGTCCTTATTGCATGGAGAAACACGAGCATTTTCTTTACCGCATAGGAAGAAAATTTCATGGCGTAACTATCATTGGTGTTTTCTCCATATTAATCATCCTGTTAGAAAAGATAAAAAAAACTTTACAAGTAATAGACTTGGGACCTTGCGACCGCCAACAATTTGGTCAAGCAAAGATATTTATGTCCTTGTAAAGGACAATCCAAAGATACATGAAACTGGCGAACAAATTGAAATTCAAGGTAAATCGAAGATTCATAATATGTGCAAACAAAGTATATTTTACGAGTTGCCTCATTGGAAAAATCTCCTAATTCGTCATAATATCGACGTGATGCACAACGAGGAAAATGTGTTCGATAATGTATTTAACACGGTTCTAAATGTTAAAGGAAAGACTAAAGATGGTTTAAAATCAAGATGTGATATAGAGGTAATATGCAATCATCCTGAGCTTCGTATGAAGCCAAATGACACAAAAAATACAAAGCATGCTATGAACTAGGCAGTAATCAAGTTACAGTACTATTAAACTGGGTGGAAGGATTAAGATTTCCTTATAGGATTTCCTTTAATCTTCGTAGATGTGTTGACTATAAGAACGGTAAACTGAGTGGGATGAAATGTCATGATTGTCATGTAATGATGGAATATTTGTTACCCATCGCTTTCAAAGAACTGTTTCCTATAAAAGTTTGGACGGTTGCAACAGAACTTAGTTTGTTTTATAAGGGGCTTTGTTCAACTACAATAAAATTTGATCGTCTATATAAACTTGAGGAAGAAATTCCTATACTGCTCTACAAACTGAAGAAAATATTTCCTTCAGGTATTTTTAATTTAATGGAGCATTTACCTATTCATCTTCCGTTTGAAGCACATCTTCGAGGTCCTGTGCAATATGAATGGATGTATCCATTTGAAATGTATTAATATTGAATATGTTAAATTTTAGTTTAACTACATGTAATAAAATTTAATTACAATTATTCTTGGCAGGTACTTAAATCAAAAGTTAGACAAAAAGCACGAGTTGAAGGTTCGATATGCAATCATATATTGAAGAAGAAGCTTCGTTCTTTTTCTCTCATTATTTCAGTGACCATATGAACTTATCTTTTGAAAGTGCTATGCGAAACGATGAGGGCATGGAACAAGATTCTTCTGAAATAGTGCTATCTATTTTTAGACAGCAGGGACGTCGTGCTAGAAAATGTGTGGAAGTATGGTTAGACGACAGAGATTACCATGTAGCCTACACATATGTTCTTCTTAACTGTGCAGAAATTGTGCCATTTGTTAGTTATTATTAAATAACACATCTAAAATTATTTACTTGAATAATACATGGGTGTGTTAGTTATAATGCAATATATTATCTATATATGCAGTATTTACGAATCACAGCATCCAAGCGGCGATATTAGCAAAAAAAATTGCTACTTGGTTTTCGAACCACATATATGATCTGGTAAATTGTGTGGTCGACGAAGGGTTGAAACATCTTGCGATGGGACCAAAAAAAAGTCAAGATATATGATATATCCAATATTCTTTGTCAACGGATACAAATTCAACAACAAAGAATATGGGGCTGAAAAATTAACTAACAATTTTAGTATATATGTTAAAGGTAGTGATGTTCCAAATGATCACATAAATGATTTTTACGGCGTGTTAACTTAGGTTTTGCAATTAACATATTTCACTAGACCTGCGGAAGAAGTTTATTTATTTAGATGCAACTGGTTCAGTAATGTTCCAGGTTCTAGAATCAACGTGCACCAAAAATATAATATTATTGAAATTAAGCATATATACATCTCGTTATCATAACTACTATCCGTTTATACTAACAAAACAAGCCCTACAAGTTTATTATACTACTTATCCATCTCTAAAAAGAGATAAAATAGATTGGTTGGCAGTTTTTAAAATAAAGGCAAGATTTAAGTTTGATGGAAAGAATATTCCAAACGAACAAGCGTACCAAGCGGATATCGAGGAAAATGGTGAAATTACAATAACAGATTATCAAACCGATTTTGGACCTCTAAATGATGAATCAAATGTATTAGTAGAAGCATTTGAGACCACAGAGGAAAACAATATAGAGTACGAGACTGAGTCTGAATCAGAAAATGACGAGAATTGATTTAATAGTATACATGTTGGAAAAAGGTAATTTATGGGAGTATTGATGTTACATTTTTTTTGTATGTTATATGCAATTATTAACGTTAAATCTTGATATATTTACTCATAATTGAATGATATTTTTCTGCCATAATAAAATAATATGCATATGACAGTTATTACAGATGTCTTTCTTTAGGCGGCGGAGTTCTTTGCAGTACGGTTCCCCCTCTTCTTCTCAGAGAGGGATTGTTCGCAGTGGAGGTGTGGCAGCGGAACGTCGTTGGAGGCGCCGCGCACGGTGGTTAGACTGCTATCGAAAGCAGATGGCTCATATGTATTAAATTTACTTCTGCATTATAAATATTTTGTATAATATACTAGTCATGATTTGTCTGTATCATATTTAATGCAGGGGTTTTGAGCTTGAGCCTTCAAATATAGTGCTCAGCTTATCTAGGCAGGCATACATGAGTTGTATGACTACATGCTTGCCGAAATGGAGTAGGATCCCAGAGCATGTCCGGGAGAGCATTTGGCAGGACTTTCTAGTAAGAGTAAAATTATATATCATTATATATAATCACTTTATAATTTGCTGACTAAGTATAAATGTATAACTTATATTTTTTCAACATATATATAGGGTGTGGCAGACCTGCAAGAGGAGGATGTTGATCTTTGCCATCACCACTAGAACTCCAAAGTTGCAAAGTATTACCGGGATACAATGTCTACCATCAGAAAATCCGAGAAGAAGCCAAACTGGATGGGCGCCATGGGATGCTTAGGTCGCATGGTGGAGTAGCGATGAGTTCAGGGTAAGTCTATCATATATCACCTTTATTTTATTCAGTAGTGAATACATAATTTATACCTGTAAAATATAATCTTAATTTTTAATTTGCAGGTGGAGTCAGACAGGAACTCGGCAAACAGGCAGAAAAATTCATTCACACACCATGGTGGCTTAAAATCATTTCAGCAACATCGCGAGGACCTGGTAAATTGATTAATTCCAATTACTAACAGTTATTACATTTTTTGTATAAATTTGTATGAACAACAATAATATACACCAATTATTGCAGGAAAGAGAGCGTGGGGTTCCTGTCTCGTATATGAATGTATTTGCACATACATATGCCGTCAGGCAGACCGACGACGAGGGATCGGTGACGTATGCCTGACATGAGGATGATAAAGCATACACCGCACATATAAGTATATTTTAAGTTATAAATTATTAATAATGATCATTTTAATTTATAAGTTATAAAATATTATAATAATTTCATATAAATAATATTTAACTGTATTTAATTTTGCGTTGTAGGAAAAATTTATGCATGCATGTGTGCAGATGCTTGATCATTCGGGACGGGAGCAATCGACCACTGATGAGGAGGACACTATCTTTGACTCTGTTATGGACCCGACACGGAGAAATAGGCGCTATGGCTACGGTAATCAATCGGTAATTTATAAAAATTAACTAAGTTGTAAAAATTTGCTTAATTTTTATAAAAGTTACGCAATAACTTAAACATATTTCGACTTGTTTTGTAGGTTCGGGCCTCACAAAAGGCCTATCAAAGGGCTTAGGACAATGCTGAGATTAATGAGCTTCAACAGCAGATTGCACAGCCGTAGGAGCATGACCGTCTTCAATCAGCGCAAATGGAGCAACTGAACCAGCGTTTGGCCAAGTATATGGAGAGTTATAGAGCATTCCCTTCGTCTGGTGGTTCCAAAGCCGATGACGAGTCATGAGGTACGTTTTGCAGTTTTTGTTTTTGAAACTTGTGTATATATACAATGGGAGATGGTGGGTTGATTTGTGGACATGTGGTGTTTGATATTGATTTGTGGACTTGATTTGTGGACTTGATTTGTGGGATTTTATGTTGAATGTATATATTGTACATTGATGTTGGATATAGATATTGCAGTTGGGTGATGATGGATGGTTTGTTCTGTATTGATTAGAGATGTTTAAGTTTGAGATGGTAATGTTTGAGTTTTATAATAATATTGATATTGATATTGATTTTAGCTTATATTGATATTGATGTGTTGTGATATATATTGATTTTATATTCTATATTGATTTTGATATGTTTTGATATATATGGATATTGATGTGTTGTTGGCCTGCTGAAAAAAAAATTACACAGATTTCTGACGGCTGTAAAGTATAGTACACACACTCAATAGGTATAAATCTCAATATATATATGTATATAAATATTTATAAACTTATTTATACTTCATTATACTATCTTGTAAGTATTGAACATATTATTGATATATTCAAATAAATATTTAATTAAAATAATTAATATGATTGTACAGACATACATATAATTTTTTAAATAAAATTTGATTTTGTTTAATGTTGGATAATAGGCTTCATAGGTTATTAAAATCCAAATAGGCAATTTTAATTGAAATTTTCTCACTGCACCCACTGCCACACCCGCTGTGAAACTTTATAACAAAAACGATGTTATTTAAAATGGAACATGTGATTTTAGACGTACATATTGTCAGGTTCAGCTTTTCCGATATAAAAGGTATGAACTTAATAGACAAATGTTGGGATGGTGTCACTCTATTTTAAAACTACATTTCTTCTTAAATTTTATAACAAAAGGCTACAAATCAATACCTTCAAACTCGTTATTTAATAATAATAATAAAAAACTCACACTAAAACTTAATATACAAAATCTACACCTCCGAAATCAAAACTTCACCTCTACAAAGTGGACAAAGCGAACTCGTCCTCAACCACACATCCACGCAAACGACATGAAACCCATGATTACAACCTGGCAACTGTCTAACCCATTCCCCTTCTTTAAAACCTCCTAAACAAATCGGACACTCAGACTTCAACCCAAGGCCCTCTTCCTCTTCTTTATCTTTATTCTCAAACTGAACTGCAGGCAGCGAAATTATAACCTCGGAAGAAAGCCCTTCAGCCTTTACAACTTGCCTGTCATCCTCAGATGCAACATCGTTTGTGCTTTGAATTGAGCTTCGAGTGCAGAAGAGTAGTATGATTTTGAAGATGCCATGCAGGAGCAGAACACCTAAAACCGATCCTGCAATAACTGCTAATATTTGGATTGGGTTGTAGCAGTCGTCGCCGCAGTCTATGATGCGAGGCATTTTTGTATTGGTATGTGAAGTAAGCTTTCTGAAGGTGGAGAATGTGAACGCTTTTGCATGGTGGGTTGATATAATTTTTAAATACCTTGCGAAGTGATCAAGGTGGCTACGGGGATATGTTCAGGATCCTTTGAGTCGGACAAACAGAAGATCACAAGGTGTGTTGTTTGACTCATGGTAGATTGACCACGAGCTCTTTTGATTATTTCTTTCTTTCTTTATGCTTTTTTATTCTCACCTTTGATCTGGTTGTCATCAACTTATTAGTTATTAGTAACACAACATAATTTTTATGTCGAGGTAGTACTTGACCATATTAGGGATAGAATGGACAAAGTTTTAGGGTTTAAACTCGGTAGACATGTTGCTATTTTGATCCGTTAAGGCCCAATCAATTAGGTCATCGAGACGGGTGGATACTGCGTAGCACTAGGGTTAGTTTGGATTGGTGTATATTGGTCTCGTTTGACAAGTATTTTATATGATCGTTGTATGGATATTCGTTTTTATCATAGAACGAACATTTATATTCATCCGATACAATATTTGTCGAATTTGTCCCTGTATTGGACAGGTTACAAACAAAATAAAGTAATTATATTTTGCAAATCATTTCATTTTAAACGGTTCACGAATTTCGACAACACTTTGTTTTTATTCCCTGTGTACACGGATATGTGTATGATATAAGGGAAAAAAGGAAGTGCTGCCGAAATTTTGTTGAATCGTTTAAAATGAATTGAGTTATAAAATATAAATACTCCTGTGTTTGTAATGGGAAGTAGGCTGATCAACCATCAAAGTGTAAAACAATAACTTAAAAATTATAGATTATATTCATATAATAATTTGTGTAAATCCTTTTGAAAATAAAATTAAATATATAGTATTATACATTTGCGAAAATTTAAATGTATGATTTAGTTGAAAAATAAAATTTCAATACTTAAAAATGATTTATATGTTTTTATGTTTTAAAGTAGGAAAAATGGTCAATTATTTATCGATCGAAGTTTGATGTACCAACAAAGAAGAGAAACTGGAGGCTCGATAAGTGAACATTTTCAAAATGGTGTACACATCTTTATTAAAATCGCTTTAAGTAATAATGGGAACGATGAAGAAATTTGTTGTCCATGTAATAGGTGAAAATTATAGAAGCATTTGATACCGGATATGGTAATAGTTCATTTATGCCAATATGATTTCGGACCGAATTATTTGGTGTGGGATCGTGATGGAGAACTTATAGCATCTAATCTCGTACATTCGAAGGAGGAGGTCGATACTGAAATTGTTCTAACGAATCTCATTGAAGATATGGTTGAACATACAATTTTTTGTATTCGTGCCTAAAAAATAAAGGATGAAACGGGGATGCATTGTTTACTTTGCGTAAAATCTAAGATCCATGCATTAATTTATGACAGTGATGTCTTTTTTAGTTTTAGTAAACATTATTATGAATTTTTGTTTCTCTACTTTTTTGTTCCATTAAATTCATTAGCGTTTCATACTTTCTTCATCTTGTCTTTTGTCTTTAGTAACATTGTGTAGCAATAGTAGTAGTAGACATGGAGTAGAAGTAAAAGGGAAAGACAAATATTAATAAGCTTTAAGAGAGAGGAAATCTGAAAACTTTGGAATGGTGATGGAGATAAAGAATACCTAGCGGAGTTAACTGGAGCAATAAGTTTGCTGTGGATGATAATCGGTTGCTAACAATTTGGACGAACTTATTTTTATTAAATTATTAAATTTGAAAGTTCCATATAGTTTGATAAAAATAAACTTAAAAATATAAGGAAAAAAATATAATTTTTTGCTGGTATAGGGTTTGAACTTGTAACCTTGTTTGTGTTTTAAAATTTCCATTTAAAGATAAGATGTTAATTTTTGTTCACGGTGGGATTCGAATTCATGACCTCTTGTCTACACGGAAGGACATTTTTGAAATTTCAGGGTTGGACCAAAAAATTGTGTTTTTATTTCAACTATTAATAATGAGTGTTACGGCATGCGCTTCGCGCGTGATTTGTTTTTCTACATATTGCATATGTTTTAACACAATTAAAAAAGAACAAATATTTTATCATATTTTGCATTGAAATCATGTGTAATTTTTGAAACTTAAGGATTGAACCAAAAGGTTGCGCTTTTATTTTAATTATTAGTAAAGATTATATCTAACAATTATATTTGTGTATGTATATGTGTGTATATCTATCAGTATATATATATATATATATTGGCACGTGCAATACACGTGCATATAAGCTTTTTATTAAATTGTTAAATTTGAAAGTTCTATGAAGTTTAATAAAAATAAACTGAAAAACATAAAGAAAAACGTAATTTTTTTGTTGAAATAGGGTTTGAACTTGTAGCATTGTTTATGTTTAAAATTTTCATTTGAAAATAGATTTTAATATTTGCCCACGGTGATATTCGAATTCATGACCTCTAGTTTGCATGAAAGGGCATTTTTTGAAATTTCACGGTTGGACCAAAAAAGTGTGTTTTTATTTCAAGTATTAATAAAGATTAATAGATTGGTTGATTTATCTAGGAAGATCTTGCATTACCTATTCTAATGAAGCCATATATATTTGACTCGTTCTCCCGATTCTAATTGTAATTACATTTGAATACGTCTAAAATAATTGTAAGGATATTTTGTCTCTTAATTTATTGGAAAATCATATGAATAACAAATTAATATTCTAAAAGGTACGTATAGTGGTATTTTAGGAAGTTCACGGTCAAGATTGCGCTTCCAAACCAACTATAAATAAAGATGGTTAATAAAGATTTATAGATTGGTTGATTTATCTAGAAAGATCTTGCATTATATATTCTAATGCAGCCATATATATTTGACTCGCTCTTTGAAGTCTAATTGTAATTACATTTGATCAATTCTATTCTTTGAATAATTGAAATTAACAACTAGATTTGAATAAATCTAAATTAATTGTAAAGAGATTTTATCTTCTAATTCATTGGGAACTGAAATGACCCTCCTGATTTGCCTTAATTTTTGGTGAATTTTTTTTTACCTTCCTATAATTAATATTCTCAGAGTCATTTTCTTTTCAAACAATTTATCCAGGATTTAAAATTCCTATTTAATATAAGTATATTAATTTAATCACAGAAATATACATATACATATGATGATGTATATGTCCCTCTTGTTTAAATCAAAGTATACATATATTTAAATTTTGTAAACAAGAGCATATCATGTTTGATTTGAATTGAATTTTGAATTTCTCATCCCATTATTAATTTTTCATATCTTTGATACTTATAATATACGAGTAGATCCTATTCATATTTATTTATAGTGATAACTTTAATTATTCAAATTAAGATTTATCAATCATTTATCTTGGCAAGATAATCTCTGAATGCTTGAGATTATATTATTATTTTTGTACAGTTCAGATGTGTGATATCTGATTAAGACCAGAAAATGATATTTACTTATATCATTTTGGCTCATAATCTTTTTCTTTGAGATTCATCTGCTCTTAACTTAGCCTATAAATCAAACCATGTTTTATTCTTGTACATATTGGTTTCTGAATTTTTCTGGAAATGTTTGTAAATGGTGCAATCCCTGGATTTTTGGCGAGCCAGGTTTTGATTGTAGAGTGTTCTCTGGTTTGATAGTACAAACCAGTTCCAAAATGCACATATGTTTTTAGCATTTGAAAAGAAGTTTTTGTGTTAAACACTTGCAAAATAGACAAAGGGGTTTTGTATTGCATTTCACTGCTGAATTACAGACCAATATGATCAACTAGACTAACATCAACCATTTTTCTTTAAAATGTTATTCATTTATGAACTACTTGATGCCTTATTTAAGATATAAACATTTCACAAAACAACTCACAATGGACTTGAATTCTTTTACAAAATCCTCTAATAAAAGACATCTAAATACTTGAAAGATTACCCCGGGTTAAACCATATTTTCCCCAAACTTTATACTTTTAAATAACACCAGATTGACTAATGCAAAGTATAGAATATGTTAGTTAATTGCTCAGGTATATATATATTCTTTCAGATTTTTGGTAGATAGTACTTTAAACTTGTTCCTTTGTTCCTAACTCAAATAATCTTTAAATTCTCAAACCTTAATTCTTAGCAAAATGTAACAGAAAACAATCAGTTCAAACCAACATAGCAAATTCATTACATAACAAGAAATTTAAAAACATAAGTTTTCATGAATACATGCAGATAATTCTTCCTATGCTCTTATTAAAACTAACAAGCATGCTTTTCCATTTTTCTCATTAGCCATAATCTTCTTTCCTACTTATGTCTTGCATCCCCTGAAAAAGCATTAGTGGCTGCCTCAGTTTGAATTGAGACACCCCCATATGCCATGAGCAAATAAGGGTCAGATCAATGATCTGGTATGAGCAACATCAATATATTCATGATATTAAGCAAAATAAATGATATATAAGCACTAATCAGTTGCTTAAACAATTTCTTAAATCAACTATGTATCTATATTTCAGATAAACTGTTATGCAAATGCAATGACTTCATAGATTAACCATTAGCACAAACATGATTATGCAAGCATTCACATCAATCTGCAGCAATCAGATGCCCTGAAACACTCATGGTTCCAAATCAACAATCTAAGAAATACTCATTCTCTTATTTCATAACTTTTGCATAACCTTTACAAATATACCATTTTAATCCTAGCCTCATCTGCTATCAAGGAATCACAGGGACACATTGCAAATTAATTAATTCACATCATTGCACAAAGATCTCAGGGCTTAAACAAACCATGTGCCAAACTTGCATACTTCAAATATGACTAGCATTCCAGCAGCCTTCTTGGCTCATAGTTCTTAGTTCATTCACTAAATTTAAATTTATTTAATCCTATTATCAGATAGGTGAGTGAATAAGTCACTGTGTTCATTGAAACACCCCCTGTAATACTGCAAGCATATTTTTCCCAACAAATAATTATTTTCAAGGATACTGCTAACATATTGCTAGATCTCTGAATTAAGTGCAAGAATATTTATACTGAGAATAGGAATATGGCATAATGTATTATTATGATCTGCAAATAACTTTGATTGAACCAGATTCAAGATCTAGCTGAATCATAATTTTTGTCTTGTAGATTTTTGATATTTTAATCAAGGATTCAGCACTTAAAAATCTCTATTGCATCCCTAATATCTTTTCTAAAGCCTCAGCACTTATACAATGTATATTGCAGCTTATTTTATTTTCTCTATTGAGGTTTTATTGCCATGATTCCATATCAGGTATGAGTATTCTTCCCCTGATTTCAAGATCTGATGCCTTAGTTTTTTTTTAAATATAATAAAATAGTAGCTTGCACATCCATAATAAAACATCTTATCAGATCAAGGTCATCCAAAGAGTATCCATAACAAAACATTACATCAAGTCAAAACCATTCAAAGAATATTAATAAAACCGAGTTTAACAAAAACCAGAAAGTATCAATAACAACATAAAGATTTGGCTGCCTCTTATCAGGTCTTAATGCCATGAATTTAGTGAGATTACTCACCTAAATTCTTCCTGCCTTTGCTCAAAAATCCCAATATGTTTCTCCCTCTTCTTTTCTTCTTTTTATTTTTATTTTTAAGCAACTCGGGTAAAAATGATTTTTCTGGTTATAGCTACCTATTTATAAGCATTTTCACTAGGGTTTTATCAAGATAAAATTCCATTTCTGTCCTGTCTAGTATCATGCATTTTGTATTCACATTCCCATCCTTAATACCCCGGCCATACCAGTTAATTAAGGTCAGTACTTTCCTCCTTTTGCTTTTCCAGAAAAGTGGCTATTTTTGAATATTTGCTCAAGTCATGTTAAATGTGTGACTTACTATATTTTATATTCTATTCATTTCGGAAAATGATCTTTACTATTTTTACCTACACATACTTACTAACTTATATTTTACCTCATACTATTTTAGTGTTATTTTTCTTTTTGCTTAGTTTCAATGTATCTCTGCTCAAAGAATATGTATCTGGGTATAAGCATATGTATACATATATCTATTTAACCCTTCCTTACTTCCTATAAAATATTCACATCATATATTTCATATTTTTAATTTCAATATACTAATATATTTTTTATTTCAGTATGTATACATATCAAATTTTATAAAGAGTATTTAATTTCAATGTATACAGAAAAATATATTTTAATTGGTTTAATAATTCATATTTCAAAATCATATTTGAAATGCTTCCTTTCTTTGTTTATTTATTTTATTATCATCATTTTTTTTAGAGATCTTAAACCTTTTCCTTGTGCCATTTCCAGTGTGCATGTGCACACATACTTTTGCACATCATTTCATCAAGAAATCCTTCAACATTTTATCTAAATATTTTTAGAACTGAATTATTTTATTAAAATAATTTCCCTCAAAATTTTGGGGCATTACATTCACCCCTCCTTTTAGGAATTGTGTCCTCACAATTTCTTTAATATTTATAACAAGCATTTACTGATTCTAAGGAATCTATCAAACATATGCATAAGCAAACAAATTAAATCATAACAACCATATATATTAGATTTTCCAATTTTTTTTTAAAATTACCTTTAATCTGCAAAAAAGCTTAGGATAATCTATCCTAATCTTGTCCTCTAACTCCCATGTGCAGTCATTTGGATCAAGACTCCACTGAATCTTCACCAGTTTCAAAGTTTTACTTCTTAATTTCTTCTCTTCTTTAGCTAAAATCCCCACTGGTTCTTTCTCATAAACCAAATTAGGATTTATTTGAATTTGGGTAGGATTTTCCAGAATTTCTTCTTTATCATGTACCCATCTTCTAAGTTGTGACACATGAAAAACATTATGCATTGCTTTCATTTCCTCTGGCAGTTCTAATTTGTATGCTAAAGAGCCTATTCTCTCCAGAATTTTATAGGGTCCAACATACCTTGGTGTGAGTTTTCCCTGCTTGCCAAGCCTCAGAACCTTTTTCATGGGTGATACTTTTATGAAAACAAAGTCTCCCACTCCATATTCCACCTGCTTTCTCTTCATGTCTGCAAACTTCTTTTTCCTATCTTGAGCTGTTGCCATCCTTCTTCTTATTAGCCCAATTTTCTCTGTAGTCTCTTTTACATATTCAAGCCCTAAGACAGCCCTCTCTCCTGTCTCTACCCAACATACAGGTGATAAACATAGCTTACCATATAAGGCTTCAAATGGAGCCATCCCTATGGTGCTTTGATAACTATTATTGTATGTAAACTCAGCTAGATGGAGATGATCCTCCCAGTTGCCTCAAAAATCAAATGCACATGCTCTCAATAAGTCTTCCAGAATTTCGTTCACCACCTCAGTTTGTCCATCTGATTGTGGATGGTAGGCAGTGCTTAAGCATAACTCACTCCCCATGGCCTCTTGAAAACTTTTCCAGAATTTTGAGGTTAAGATGGTATCCCTATCACTCACAATAGTTTTAGGAATGCCATGTAATCTTACCACCTCTTTCATGAATACCTGAGCCAATTTTGGTGCATTTCTTTCTGATTTTACTGGGATAAAATGTGCTACTTTAGTTAGCCTATCCACTATTACCCAAATGCTTGTGTTTCCTCTTTTAGATCTAGGCATGCCATCTATGAAATCCATAGATATATCCTCCCATTTCCACTGTGGTATGCTTAGAGGTTGCAACAACCCTGATGGTCTTTGTGTTTCTGCTTTAACTTGTTGGCAAGTCATACATTTTACAACATGTTTTGCCACATCTGATTTCATTCCCTTCCACCAAAACTTCCTTTTCAAATTTTGATACATTTTTGTACTGCCTGGGTGTATGGAGTACTTACTCCTATGATATTCATTTAAAATTTCCTCCTTCAATTCTGTGTTTTCTGGAACACATATCCTATTCTTGTTTCTCAAATAACCATTTTTATCAATGTGATAATTTGTCACTTCTTCCCTTTTTTATAGGAGGACTTTCTTCTCAACTATAATAGGGTCTTGGTCTTGCATTTCACTTACCTTCAAAAGTAATTTAGATTGAAGTGTCATCAAGCTCAAATTCCCTCTATTTTCCTGTGCACCATGCACATGCACATCCATGTTCACACAGCCATTCTTCACAATTTCTAACTCAATAAGCAAAGACAAGTCCTTAAACTCTTCTATCATTATCATAGCTAACTTAGCATGTTGTCTACTTAGAGCATCAGCAACTTTGTTTGCTTTGCCTGGTGTATAGAGTATATCTAAGTCATAGGCAGCTAGAAACTCCACCCACCTATGTTGCCTCATGTTTAAATCTTTCTGTGAGAACAAATATTTTAGTGCCTTATGATCAGTGTACAAAATAAATTTGGCACCTAATAAGTAATGTCTCCAAAGCTTTAAGGCATACACTACTGCTGCTAGTTCAAGATCATGGGTTGCATACCTAGTTTCATGTGGCTTTAATTGCCTAGATGCATAGGCTATTACTTGGTCTTGTTGCATCAACACAGCCCCTAGTCCAGAGCCACTTGCATCAGTATACACAATTAAGTTTTCATTCCCTTCTGGCACTCTCAACACTGGTGCATTAACTAAAGCTTCTTTTATTTTGATAAAAGCTTGCTCACATTTTTCAGTCCATATAAACACTTGATTCTTTCTGGTTAAATTTGTAAGTGGTGATGACATTTTAGAAAAATCTTTTATAAATCTCCTATAATATCCTGCCATCCTCATAAATGATCTAACCTCACTTACTGTACTTGGTCTTTTCCATGCTTGAATTGCTACAACCTTATTGGGGTTCACTGAAATTCCTTTTGCAGAAATAACATGGCCAAGGAAATGTACTTCTTCTTTCCAAAAAGCACATTTTGAAAATTTTGCCTTTAAATCTTTTTCCCTTAATCTAGACAAAACCAGATGCAAATGATTTTTATGCTCTTCTACTGTTTTGGAATAAACCAAAATATCATCAATAAAAATTAGCACAAACTTATCTAAATAATCTCTGAATATTCTATTCATTAAATCTAAAAAATATGAAGGAGCATTTGTTAGCCCAAATGGCATAACTAGAAACTCATACAACCCATATCTAGTGTTAAATGCAGTGTACTTAACACTTGAGTCCTCAACCTTCATCTGATGGAACCCATATGCCAAGTCTAACCTAGAAAATATTTTAGCTCCACTGAGTTGATCAAAGAGATCATCAATTCTAGGCAATGGGTATTTGTTCTTAATAGTAACTTTATTTAGCCCTCTGTAATCTATACACATTCTTAAAGTACCATCATGTTTTCTTACAAACACTACTGGAGCACCTCAGCATGAATTACTTGGCCTTATAAATCCTTTGCTTTCTAATTCTTCTAATTGATTCTTCAATTCTTTCAGTTCACTTGGCCCCATTCTATAAGGTTTCTTTATTATTGGGCTTGCTCCAGGAATAAGATTGATCTGAAACTCTACTGGTCTATGGTGTGGAACACCCTTATCCTCCCCAAACACATCCAAGTATTCATTGACTATGGGAATTTCTTCAATAGTAAGTTCACTTGAATCTTTTTCCAAATCAATTAAATGATATAATTTTCTTTCTTTAGCTACTTCACATAAAATTGTGATTCTCTGGCCTCTAAGATTTTGTAATGATATGGTGGATGATTCTAAGTTAATTATGGCTTTAAATTGCCTTAACCAGTCTACCCCCAATATAACACCTATATTTGGGTAGTTTAAAACATATAAATTGGAAATGAAAATGTTTCCACCTATGTTTAATTCGACATCCACACAAATCATATCTAGAACACTAGAACTCCCCAGTGGACTTTGTATAAACAATGGAGTTTCAACCAATATGCAATTCAATTTTAGCATTTTAACTAGTTCATAAGAAATCAAAGAGTGAGTTGCCTTAGTGTCATATACTACTGCTATGGATATGGTACAAATAAGTAATGTACCTTCCACTTGGCTATGATTTTCAGCATTAATATCCACTGTAGATTTGCTTTTGCCCTCCAAATTTGCTAGCTTCCCTTGCTGCTTGTACTCAGGACAGTTCCTCTTCATATGCCCCTCTTTCCCACATAGGTAGCATTTGAAGGCTCCTCCTTTTTCAACTCTGGGCACCTTGGTTTAATGTGTCCTTCCTTTCCACAATGATGGCAGACCAATTTCTTCTTAGCATCATTAGCCTTGGTGTCATTGGCCTTCTTGTTGTCTGTCTCCTCCTTCTTTTTATCATAAGGGTGATACATTCCCTTATTCTTCTTGTTATTTTGGTTCTTAAAATTCTTGTACTTCTCCCTTTCCTTGTCATGCCGTCCCAATTTCAATGCCAGATCTATTACTTGATCAAAAGTCCTATCTGCATATGGTAGCATGGCTCTGCTAAGTCCTGGGTTCAAACCTCTAATGTACCTATCATTTTTGGATGCTTCATATGCCACTAGCATTGCTCCATATTTGGATAATCCATCAGACTTTTGAGTATACTCAGTGACATTCAAAGTCCTTTGCCTGAGTCTAATAAATTCTTCAAGCAATGTGGTCTTAGCTGATGCTGGTACAAATCTTGCCTCCAACATTTCCTTGAATTGATTCCAAGTGATTTCATTTTCATTTCTCCCAGCTATGATCACCTCCCACCAGCCTAAAGCTACTCCTTTTAGCTGTCTTGAAGCCACTTGCCTCTTCCTTTGATCATCAAGCTGTATGTCATTGAAAATCCTATCCAGTGTCCTCAACCATGCTTGAATTTCCATCACATTTTCAGTCCCTTCAAAACTTTTGCCTCCCAAGTTTGTATAAGCCTTTAATAGTTTTGAAAGTTCCTCATGTGGATTCTCAGGCATATGCCCAATTCCATCCCTTAAAACCCTTACAAATTCTTGCATATCAAGCATTTGTGGTGCACTTGTTCCTGCATGATGTGATCCCCTTCCTACCATGGTTTGCTAACCAAGTTATGGGCAAATAGCATTAGTGTACTGTGAGTATTTTCTATAATTAATATTTTCCTATTTAAATTATTTCATCCAAAAAAAATAGGTATAATAAATTTCGAAGTATTCAACAATCAATACAACCATTTGCTCTGATACCAAACTGAAATGACCATCCTGATTTGCCTTAATTTTTGGTGAATTTTTTTTTTACCTTCCTATAATTAATATTCTCAGAGTTATTGTCTTTTCAAACAATTTATCCAGGATTTAAAATTCCTACTTAATATAAGTATATTAATTTAATCACAGAAATATACATATACATATACATATGATGATGTATATGTCCCTCTTGTTTAAATCAGAGTATACATATATTTAAATTTTGTAAACAAGAGCATATTCTGTTTGATTTGAATTGAATTTTGAATTTCTCATCCCATTATTAATTTTTCATGTCTTTGATACTTATAATATATGAGTAGATCCTATTCATATTTATTTATAGTGATAACTTTAATTATTCAAATTAAGATTTATCAATAATTTATCTTGGCAAGATAATCTCTGAATGCTTGAGATTATATTATTATTTTTGTACAGTTCAGATGTTTGATATCTGATTAAGACTAGAAAATGATATTTACTTATATCATTTTGGCTCATAATCTTTTTCTTTGAGATTCATCTGCTCTTAACTTAGCCTATAAATCAAACCATGTTTTATTCTTGTACATATTGGTTTCTGAATTTTTCTGGAAATGTTTGTAAATGGTGCAATCCTTGGATTTTTGGTGAGCCTGGTTTTGATTGCAGAGTGTTCTCTGGTTTGATAGTACAAACCAGTTCCAAAATGCACATATGTTTTTAGCATTTGAAAAGAAGTTTTTGTGTTAAACACTTGCAAAATAGACAAAGGGGTTTTGTATTGCATTTCACTGCTGAATTACAGACCAATATGATCAACCAGACTAACATCAACCATTTTTCTTTAAAATGTTATTCATTTATGAACTACTTGATGCCTTATTTAAGATATAAACATTTCACAAACAACTCACAATGGACTTGAATTCTTTTACAAAATCCTCTAATAAAAGACATCTAAATACTTGAAAGATTACCCCGGGTTAAACCATATTTCCCCCAAACTTTATACTTTTAAATAACACCAGATTGACTAATGCAAAGTATAGAATATGTAAGTTAATTGCTCAAGTGTATATATATATATATATATATTCTTTAAGATTTTTGGTAGATAGTACTTTAAACTTGTTCCTTTGTTCCTAACTCAAATAATCTTTAAATTCTCAAACCTTAATTCTTAGCAAAATGTAACAGAAAACAATCAATTCAGACCAACATAGCAAATTCATTACATAACAAGAAATTTAAAAACATAAGTTTTCATGAATACATGAAGATAATTCTTCCTATGCTCTTATTAAAACTAACAAGCATGCTTTTCCATTTTTCTCATTAGCCATAATCTTCTTTCCTACTTATGTCTTGCATCCCCTGAAAAAGCATTAGTGGCTGCCTCAGTTTGAATTGAGACACCCCCATATGCCATGAGCAAATAAGGGTCAGATCAATGATCTGGTATGAGCAACATCAATATATTCATGATATTAAGCAAAATAAATGATATATAAGCACTAATCAGTTGCTTAAACAATTTCTTAAATCAACTATGTATCTATATTTCAGATAAACTGTTATGCAAATGCAATGACTTCATAGATTAACCATTAGCACAAACATGATTATGCAAGCATTCACATCAATCTGCAGCAATCAGATGCCCTGGAACACTCATGGTTCCAAATCAACAATCTAAGAAATACTCATTCTCTTATTTCATAACTTTTTCATAACCTTTACGAATATACCATTTTAATCCTATCCTCATCTGCTATCAAGGAATCACAGGGACACATTGCAAATTAATTAATTCACATCATTGCACAAAGATCTCAGGGCTTAAAAAAACCATGTGCCAAACTTGCATACTTCAAATATGACAAGCATTCCAGCATCCTTCTTGGCTCATAGTTCTTAGTTCATTCACTATATTTAAATTTATTTAATCCTATTATTAGATATGTGAGTGAATAAGTCACTGTGTTCATTGAAACACCCCCTGTAATACTGCAAGCATATTTTTCCCAACAAATAATTATTTTCAAGGATACTGCTAACATATTGCTAGATCTCTGAATTAAGTGCAAGAATATTTATACTGAGAATAGGAATATGGCATAATGGATTATTATGATCTGCAAATAACTATGATTGAACCAGATTCAAGATCTAGCTGAATCATAATTTTTGTCTTGTAGATTTTTGCTATTTTAATCAGGGATTCAGCACTTAAAAATCTCTATTGCATCCCTAATATTTTTTCTAAAGCCTCAGCACTTATACAATGTATATTGCAGCTTATTTTATTTTCTCTATTGAGGTTTTATTGCCATGATTCCATATCAGGTATGAGTATTCTTCCCCTGATTTCAAGATCTGATGCCTTAGTTTTTTTTAAATATAATAAAATAGTAGCTTGCACATCCATAATAAAAAATCTTATCAGATCAAGGTCATCCAATTAGTATCCATAACAAAACATTACATCAAGTCAAAACCATTCAAAGAATATTAATAAAACCAAGTTTAACAAAAACCAGAAAGTATCAATAACAACATAAAGATTTGGCTGCCTCTTATCAGGTCTTAATGCCATGAATTTAGTGAGATTACTCACCTACATTCTTCCTGCCTTTGCTCAAAAATCCCAATATGTTTCTCCCTCTTCTTTTCTTCTTTTTATTTTTATTTTTAAGCAACTCAGGTAAAAATGATTTTTCTGGTTATAATTACCTATTTATAAGCATTTTCACTAGGGTTTTATCAAGATAAAATTCCATTTCTGTCCTGTCTAGTATCATGCATTTTGTATTCACATTCCCATCCTTAATACCCCGGCCATACCAGTTAATTAAGGTCGGTACTTTCCTCCTTTTGCTTTTCCAAAAAAGTGGCTATTTTTGAATATTTGCTCAAGTCATGTTAAATGTGTGACTTACTATATTTTATATTCTATTCATTTATGAAAATCCTCTTTACTATTTTTACCTACACATACTTACTTACTTATATTTTACCTCATACTATTTTAGTGTTATTTTTCTTCTTGCTTAGTTTCAATGTATCTCTGCTCAAAGAAAATGTATCTGGGTATAAGCATATGTATACATATATCTATTTAACCCTTCCTTACTTCCTATAAAATATTCACATCATATATTTCATATTTTTAATTTCAATATACTAATATATTTTTAATTTCAGTATGTATACATATCAAATTTTATAAAGAGTATTTAATTTCAATGTATACAGAAAAATATATTTTAATTGGTTTAATAATTCATATTTCAAAATCATATTTGAAATGCTTCCTTTCTTTGTTTATTTATTTTATTATCATCATTTTTTTTAGAGATCTTAAACCTTTTCCTTGTGCCATTTCCAGTGGCATGTGCACACATACTTTTGCACATCATTTCATCAAGAAATCCTTCAACATTTTATCTAAATATTTTTAGAACTGAATTATTTTATTATAATAATTTCCCTCAGAATTTTGGGACATTACATTCACCCCTCCTTTTAGGAATTGTGTCCTCACAATTTCTTTAATATTTATAACAAGCATTTACTGATTCTAAGGAATCTATCAAACATATGCATAAGCAAACAAATTAAATCATAACAACCATATATATTAGATTTTCCAATTTTTTTTTTAAAATTACCTTTAATCTGCAAAAAGCTTAGGATAATCTATCCTAATCTTGTCCTCTAACTCCCATGTGCAGTCATTTGGATCAAGACTCCACTGAATCTTCACCAGTTTCAAAGTTTTACTTCTTAATTTCTTCTCTTCTTTAGCTAAAATCCCCACTGGTTCTTTCTCATAAACCAAATTAGGATTTATTTGAATTTGGGTAGGCTTTTCCAGAATTTCTTCTTTATCATGTACCCATCTTCTAAGTTGTGATACATGAAAAACATTATGCATTGCTTTATCATGTACCCATCTCTTCTTTTTTTTTTAGAGAGATCTTAAACCTTTTCCTTATGCCATTTCCAGTGTGCATGTAAACACATACTTTTGCACATCATTTCATCAAGTAATCCTTCAACATTTTATCTAAATATTTTTAGAACTGAATTATTTTATTAAAATAAATTCCCTCAAAATTTTGGGGCATTACAGGAATATCATAGGAAATAACGAATTGATATTTAAAAAGTTATATATAGTGGTATTTTGGGAAGTTCATGGTCGGACCAAAAGATTATGTTTCTATTCCAACTATTAATAAATGATATTCTTTGCTCATATGGAAACAAATTTGTACAAGAATATTATATAATTAACATTTCTATTTTTTTATGATCATCGATATCAGTATTGTTTATTGTTATGAATGACATGAAATTGTACATGTATATATAATGCTTATGGCATAAAATTGTGCATGAATATGTAATTAACAATTGTGTAGCAGTGTAAATGTAGTGTTCCCGTGGAAATAATGATTCAATTCTATATTATTTTATGAATAGTGAATATAATGATGTAAATTTATGAAGATGTACCAAGTATTCAAAGCATTTATATGGCACTACAATTATATTTATAGCTCATGTATGGTGCTCAGGTAATATCAGATCTAGTTATCCAAAAATTAATGTGGACCAACTTAAAAGTTAATGTATATAAGCAATTTTAACATGTCTTCTTGGACCATAAATATTGTTTTGTACTCTTTTATGTGAATGCAATAACGAGTAATCAACATATATGATACAGTGTTACTCAATGTGAGCATTCTTTAATCGGTAATAGGTTGGGAGTTGTATAACAAAGAAAAATAAGCAGAGTACTTATATCAATGGTGCATTAATGTTTAAATTCAGGTTGTGTAACAAAGCAAAGAAGCAATGTGCTTATATCAAAATTGTCTGGATTTTTATATGTATGTTATCATCTTTATACATGAAACAATACTAAAAAATTTATATCAAAATTATATAGTTATGTTATTTGTTTTCTTACTATAGAGAGTATCTTAATGTCTTCTGAAAAGTGTTAGTTATTTAATAATTGATTGGCTAAGATTATAAACTAGCATACGATGTCCAAAATTAATTAATCATTTAAACAATGCACTACAATTCAGTGAGTTTTAATTATGATTATCACAATCATGTATGTCTAAGCATTCTTTATCCTTGCACACTACTGTTAATATTACAACGCTATCATTCAACAATGTTTTTTCATCACTAATGTATTAATTATTTTATACATTTGTATATGTCTTGTGCAACTATAATATTTTTGCTACATCCGTATGTGAAGCAGGAAATCGCACTAATTTAATTGACAATTGTTGGAAATGTTTTCACTATTTTTAGAAATTACGTTTCTTCTTAAAATGTATAACAAATCAATAAATTCAAACTCATTATTTAGTGATAATTAAAAACTCATACTAAAACTTACTGTACAAAATCTACACTTTCGAAATCAAAACTTCACCTCTATAAAGCGGACAAAGTGAACTCATCCTCAACCACACATCCACACAAACGATATGAAATCCATGATTACAAACTAGCAACTGTCTAATCCATTCTCTTTCTTTAAAAGCTCATAAACAAATCAGCACTCGATCTTCTTTGAAAGATTGATTTCTCTTAATAATAAATAAGGGATTTAGAAATAAAAATAGACTTTTTGGTAAATCTTTAATTATTTGAAAAATTATCAACCATTTTCTCAATAGTGATTCAATATTCATTTTTCTTAAATCAAATATTTTCTGAAATTTTAAATATATTTTGGAAAACCCAAAATATTTTCAAAAAACTTCAAACGTTCTTCTCCAAAAATCAAATTATTTTAATCAAAATCGTAATTTTCAACCATTCTATTGCTAAAAAAATTATTTTCAAAAATAAGAATATTTCATTCTCAAAAATTCGAACTTTGAGAAAAAGCTAGGAGCATCTCAAGAAATCAAAATATCCTTAAAAAGATTCCAAAAGTTCATTAATTTATTTATAAAAATTCAAACGTTTATAAAACATTATTGTTATTTTGCGAGAAAATATTAATTTTTTGTAATCATCATCATTATATAAATTAGTCGGATTATTAAAGAAAATCTAATAATGGTTTTTTCAATTAAAATGTACACCAAACAAGTCACGGTATACCCAGATGTGTTTTATTCAGTTGAAAAAACAAGTCAGAGATTGTTACCATGGCCGTTGAAACAGTTCATAGAATTGATTATTTGTTATGTGTATAACAAAAGTGATACTTAATTTAAGTATAACACTAATTTTGTTATCTCAGGGAATGAATCCACAACCTATAGAAATAAAGTCTAGAGAGATTGTAGCACTTGTCCTGATTCATAGAACCCTTGTTATCACAATGACGATTTTTTTCTCTCGTTTTAATGCAATATGCATTAAAATGGCAAAGAGACGTTTTAAAGCATGCGACTAAGCGAATCTCTTTACCGTTTTACGTGGTCTGGATAGATACATTTATACAACTTATTGTCGTGTTAAGTGTATGCTAATTTATTTAAATAACTATTTCTTTGGTTAGCCATGGGAAAAAACCAAAATCCTCACAAAAATTTCTCAAAATTCTCCAATTCAATTTCTCAACTCAGACCACCTGAGTTTTCTCACATCAGAAAGCCATCGGAGGGTGTCGTCGTTAATGATGATGGGTTCCAATTGGTCCAATCCAGGCTGCAAAGGGGGATAAGGACAAGAAAGGTCAGGAGTTTCCACCGGCTCCCAATAAAGACATTCTAAAGGGTAAAGATGGCCAGAAAACCACCATTCCACAGTCTAAAAAGGGAAATCCGATGTCACAAAAAAGGAAGCCAGCAGCCTTCTACTAAACAAGGAGCAAAGCCGGAAAACATAAGCAGATATAGTAGCAAAGCAGCCTCAAGAACCAATGGAGGAGGAGTGCAATCTTGAGCATATAGCACCAATCAAGATCAATAGCAAGATGTATGGCCTGGTTAAAGAAGCAGTGTGTAAATGAACAACTAAATGTTGGAATAATTCAGTTTTTGTATATGTGGTGGGTACCAAACCATACTACTTGTATTTCAAATCTTATATTTAGAGAGTATGGAAACCAAAAGGTGAATTTGAAATTTACACAAGAGAAAACATTTTCTTCCTTGTGAAATTCAAAGAATATGAAGATTGCAACTCAGTTTTAAAAGATGGTCCATTTTTCTGCAATGGCAAACTCATCATAATGAGAAGATGGTCTAAATCTTTAAAAATGGATAGAGATCTATTAACAACAATGCTGATTTGGGTGAGGTTACGCAGTGTAAATCTGAAACTGTGAGAACGTGAGGCATTTAGTGTTATGGCTAGTATCATTAGGAAACCCATTAAAACGAATGCAGCCACAACTATGAAGACAAGATTGAATTATGCTCGTCTCATTTTTGAAGTGTCTGCAAATGATGAACTTCCTAATAAAATTAATCTTTCTTTGTACAATGGTGAAAATATAATTCAAAAATTTGGATACGAATGGGTTCCTCAAAAATACAATGTATGCAAGTGCTTCGATGACACCAGAGATCAAAGCAATCCAAAACAAGCATGGATTTCCAAAATTAGTAATCAAGAAAGTCAAGAAAATGAATCTAATAGACAATCTACAGATCCAAGAAAAACTGAAGTGTTACATAAACAGATAATCTCATTTGGAGAAAGTGATCGAATCAACCAAGAAGGTATCATTTACGATCAAAGGGAAATTTTTACAAAGCTCACTGATCAAGAAGATCAGATCCTTACTGAGGAAGTTCATCATCTTATGAATGAAAACAAATCAGAAGAAAACATCCAGAGCAGTTCAGAAGAGGGACAAAAGAATACCATGGTCTTTGAGTTTGAAACCCCTCCTGTTTCAAACCCATGTTTAATTACAGACAATAATGATATAGCAATTAATAAAGTCCCTCAGTAGTGCAACAATTAGTATCTGAATAGGATCACAGAGAAAGTCCCTCCACTAGAGCATGCTGCAGTAGCTGAGGACTGCGTTGACTCAGCTATGCTTCGCATTACTAGGCAATTTGATATCTCATTGATTCAAGTTCCAGAAGTAGAGAATTTTATAGACAATGCTGGAAATCTCTCTGATGCTTATGATAAAGTGGCTAAAGATGCAGTTGAATTTTGTGAGAAGTTATATTTTACTAAAGATGTAGTTCCTCAAATTATTTGTAAAAATATTTTGAATGAGAATGCATCAGAAGTATTACTTGCTCCAGTTACAATTGAAGAGATTAAATATGTTATTTTTAATGCTGGAGATAATAAAAGCCCTGATCCTGATGGGTTTAATGCAGAATTTTACAAAAGTCATTGGGAAAGAATTAAGGGTCAGGTTTTTGAAGTAATTAATGAATTCATGGAAAAAGGCAAAAATTGTTAAGAGCATTAATCATACTTTAATTCCCAAAAATAAAAACCCCACTTGTATTGGCGACTATATACCTATTTCTTGTTTTTTCCTTTTGTCATTTTCGAGATTCAGAGTGCTTTTGTGCTAGGTAGACATATTTATGAGAATTCTCTTTTAGCACATTAAATGGTAAGAAAATTTAATAATAAAAATGGAGATAATGTTTGTATTAAAGTAGACTTGCAAAAAGCTTATGACAAAGTTAACAAAATTTTCATTTATCATATCATGAGATGTATGGGTTTCCCTATTAAGTTTTGTGATTTGATTTTTGAATGTATTAATACTCCTACTTTTTCTATACTTAATCAAGGTAAATCAGAGGGTTTTATCAAAAGTAATAAGGGTATTAGACAAGATAATCCATTATCACCTTATCGTTTTACTATGGTTAGGGAGTATTTTTCAATCTTAATGGAAATTGAAGCTATTAAGGGTAATATTACCCTAGTAAATAGTTTAGCCTTGTATTAACCATCTTATTTATGCAGATGATCTTATGCTTTTTGTTAATGCTAATAGAGTTAATGCAGAAACTACTAAGTTTTTTTTTGAAAATCTGGATAAATATGCAAGGTTACAACTTAATGAATCTAAAAGCTGTGTAGTTAATGCCCCGCTATTACCCCGCTATATCCCAAAACGGATTTCTACCGCTATGATTTTTCCATATAGCCCCAAATATAGCCTTTCCGCTTTAAGCCCCGCTATTTTCGCTATATCCCGTTATTCCGGTTATATTCCTCTATTTCCGCTATATCTTCTTTAAAAGAAATAAATTGAAAAATGACATTTATACATTATAAAAATTATGAAATTAATTTATTTAATTGAATTTTTAATATATTTCCAGAAATGAAAATACTCTAATATTCTACTAAATTCAATTATGTTATATAACAGTTTTACATTTATTTACAGTATATTCGCACATGTTTTTATTTAATATTATTTATGTATTAATTATAATTCAATTAAATGTTAATTTTCCATTTAATTACCATTTATATATTTGTAAAAACATTAAGTACAAGTTTAATATGTAATTTTAGAGTCATCCGCTATATCCCGCTATATCCTCGCTGTATCTCCGCTATGACTTTTTGCACCTCCGCCGCATTGAATCTATCGAGCGCTTTAACTGCACAGTCTAAAAGTAAAGCATAATTAAGTAAGTATAGTAGGTATAAAAAATAAGTTTTAGATTCTTTAAATATTGCTGAAGGTAGACTGCCTATTAGAAAAGTTGGGTTTGCCTTTATCTGTTAATCAGATTAAAGACTCTGACTGTTCTATGCTCATTGAAAAAATTCAAGAGAGAATGGAAACTTGGTTATGTAAACTACTTTGTATTACAGGTAGAATGGAACTTATTAAAACTATTGTATTTGCTATCATTTTGTATTGGTTACAATCATATCATATTCCATCTACATCCATTAGAAAAATAGAAAGTAGATGTGCTGACTTCCTATGGAGGAGAAAATATTATAAAATTAGTTGGGATAAGGTCTGTAGGCCTAAAAAAGAAGGGGATTTTGGCATTAGAAGCATGAATGATCTCAGTTTAACTTTTCATTTGAAGTTATTTTAAGATTTATTAGTGCAAACTCATTGTGGGCCAAGTGGAAGAGATGTAAATATCTTAAAATGGTAATTTCTAGAATATATTGCCAAAAAATCAATCTTATGCCTGGAAGCAAATTTTAACATGCATAAATATTGGTAAACCATTACTAAAAAGAAAATTTAGACTTGGTGAAGAAAATAGTTTATGGTTTAAGCCCTGGTTTAAAAATGAATCTTTCATAAATAAAGTAGGGTGGGATAATTTAGGCATTTATGGTGGTTCTAATGCAATTGTGGCAATGATCACTAAGGACAATCAATGGCAACCACAATTACATCCTATTACTAATCCACATAAACATGATATTTGCAAAATTCCTCTAGACCTTACTGCGGACTGTGACTATTGGGAATGGAAAACTAGCAACAAAGGGAAGTTCTCTTTTAAAAATACTTGGGAAGTTATTAGAAATAAATTGCCCAATGTTGAGTGGTATCAGTGCATATGGAATAAAATGATTATTCCCAAGATGACATTCTGTACCTATTATGCTATCAATAACAGATTGCGAACTTGGGACAGAAAAAATAAATGGGGTAATCTAACAAATTCACTTTGTTCCTTATGCAATTTAGTAGATGGAAGTGCAAACCATTTCTTTTTTGAATGCAGTTATTCTTATTTCATTTGGAACCGAATTCAAACTATATTGGGTACTCCGAGCAATGGAAATATGGATTTCAAGCAAGCAATTCAACATATCAACAATGAATTTAAGTCTAAATCTACTGAAAGAGATTATGCTCACATTCTGATTACTACTGCAGTCTTTCATAGATGGAAAGAAAGAAATTTCCAAACTCATAATAAAGATAGTATAAATAAAGAGCAAAGATGGTTACTTATCGAGACTGACGGTAGAATTATCATCCAAAAGTCAATGAAAAAAATTAAATATCAAACCAAGTTTGCATTTTTAGTTGAAGAGTGGGGCAAATAAGCTAGCAGCAGGCAATTAAAGCATTTTCTATCTCATTCGAAAGGCTTCTAGACAAATCAGCAAGTCACTGATGTCAGAATGGTAGATCGCGACTTAAATCCAGGCCGTGCTGTTATTCCCAAGAAGAAATTAACAGATCTGAGTCGCGATGATCTCAGAACTGTTAATTCTTCTTCGATTTCCTTTTTTTCAGAAGAAGAATGACTTAAACGGTGATATTAAAGGGATGAGAGGAAGGTTTAATGACTGTTTATCGTATTGGGAGAGAGGGGAAGCTACCGGTGCTAAGGAAGAAGGTTGAGAAACGTAGAAAATGGAAATCGCCTCTCCGCCAATAAAGAGAGTTTTCTATTTTCTGAGAGCATGTTTGAGTTGTCAGCGTATAACCCTAACTAGGGTTATGTTTTGTTATGTGTTTTTCTTTCGGGTAGGTGGTTCATTTCTATCCACTTGTAATCTAATGGGCTTAGCCCATTTACCTCTATTAAAAAAACTATTTCTTTGGTTAGTTTGCATGTTATGGATGTACAACCTGTCCTATTTAGCTTTTCCAATATAAAAGATATGAATATAATAGACAATTGTTGGGAATAGTCTTACTAGTTTTATGTTTCTTCTTAAATTTAATAACAAAACGTTACAAATCGATAACTTCAAACTCGTTATTTAGAGGAAATTAGGTTAAAGCGCACTTTTAAGCCTACTTATTAGTTTCCAGGCCCAAAAGTTCAAATAATAAGTTTCCAGGACATTTTACATATCCACGCAGTAGACAAACCCGATAATCTAGGTTTTTCATTCTTCCATTTTATTTAAAATCGATCAACTACGCTTTCTTACAATTCATCTCGAACGCTATAGCTTCTAATCTTTTGTAAATTAATTGGTCCCAAAATTTATACAGCCAACCACGTTAATCCAACATCTATACTCCGCCAAACGATTCCAACTGAAAATCAAGGTAATTTTATGATCTCTTTTTAAATTTAATGCCTGTAGAAGTTTTAAAGTAACATATAATTCAAATTATTATTGTATTTTTCGCATTAGGGATTACCATGTGAAATTATTGTTGTTAAATATTGTTCTAAAAATTCATTGCTATTGTCTTGTAATTTCATATTTGAGTCAGTGTTTGTTGTGATTTGTTGTAGTCTTCGATTTCTGTACCGTTGTTTCGTATTTTGAGTACTAGATCCATTGTGGTGTTGCTGATTTGGTTTTTGTACCATGTATTCATTACCGATTGATGTTTACCCTATGGATAGTAACTACATGTCACTGAAATTGTTCTTTTATTTCCACCTTTAGTCATTCTATTCTTCTGCATTTAATTTTATTTCCATATGTATGATTTTTTATTTTCGAAATCAATACCTCATAACTACAATCTGCAGTTTTATAACCGTCTTCAATTCATGTTAGGTTTATTTTCCACCATATTACCTTGAACACCAAATTAAGGATGGATTCATGTGTAAAATATTCACAGACTTGAGAATTAATGATGGATTCAAGTGTAAAGTATCCACAGAGGACATGTTTGACATTGTTGTTTAATCTGGTATCATTCACAGAGAACATGTTTGACCTTGTAAAGTGTCTGTATATTGTAATTGGATTAGATACTGTTTAATTTGACTACGGAAAGAAGCAAAGCAATTAAAAACTAGAGAGGTATCACATTATTTAAGCAACTTTAAATGTAAGAGATTCAATGGATTTGTTATACATGTGATTTAGTGGATCAAATTTTTTTTCTTGCATCCCCATTATTAGATAAATCCATAGAAGATTGTATTAAATAATGTCTTTTTACATTGAAAATATGTTTATCTTTATGTCTTTTAATAAAAAAGATAAATAAATTTATCTTTTGTATAAATATTTTTTAATAAAATTAAGCTAAGTATATTTATCTTTTATTAAATGATAAAACTATTTATTGTTTGTTAAATGATAAAATTATTTATCATTTAATAAAATAATAATTGGTTCTACCTTTATTGTTCATTAAATGATAAAACTATTTATCTTTATGTCAAAATGGTCGTAGTAATCTTTTCAAAACTATTTTTTATTAATTGATAGTTGTATTTATATTAATGTCAAAATAATTGTATTTATTTAATGATAATTCATTTTATCTTAATGTCAAAATGACTGTATTAAATATTATAATTATACATTGAAAATATGTTTATGTTTATGCATTATAACACATAAAGATATATATGTTTATCTTTTTCTTTAACATAAATATTCTTTAATAAAGTTAAATTAAATATGTTTCCCTTGTGTTAAATGATAAGACTATTTATAGTTTAGTAAATGATAAAATATTTATCTTTATCTGAAATATGTTGTAGTAATCATTTTACATTTACCGGTTATTAAATGATAGTTGTATTTATCTTTATGTCAAAATAATCTGTAGTTATTGAATGATAATTATTTTTATCTTTATGTCAAACTGATAGTTATCTTTTAGTAATAAAAGATAAATACGTTTATCTTTTATATAAATATTCTTTAATAAAGTTAAGTGAAATATGTTTATCTTGTATTAAATGATAAAACTATTTTTTATTTACTAAATGATAATAGAATTTATCTTTATGTTGAAATTGTTGTAGTAATCATTTTTCATTTATTGATTATTAAATGATAGTTGTATTTATTAAACGGTAATTCTTTTTATCTTTATGTCAAAAAGATAGTTATCTTTTAATAAAAAATATAAATATGTTTATCTTTTATATAAATACTCTTTAATAAAGTTAAATATAATTTAATAAAGTTAAGTTAAATATGTTTACCTTGTATTAAATAATAAAGCTGTTTATTATTTATTAAAAGATAAAAGTATTTATCATTAAGTCAAAATTGTTGTAGTAATCATTTTACAATTATGGTTTACTAAAAGATAGTTGTATTTATCCTTTTGTGGTGTGTTTGCATGTAATTTTTCTGTTAATTGTGGTATGCTTGTTTTTTAGTGCGTTTGCATTTGCATACTTTTAAAAAAATAAAAAGTAATATACTGCATAATTTCTATGCCACACAAATACCGCATCTCGATCAACCAATCACCTGCCTTTATTCACTTGACCATCCACCAACCATATCACTGTCATCATCAACAACAACCTCCGTCTACACATATCACCCAATACTGCACATATCACCAGTCCAACATATATTTCAACACTTCACCATCCATTTACTTGCTTCCTTCCCACTTCCCACTGCCATAAAAAAACTAATGCTGCATTCAACAATCCCTGCCACCATCTCCAACCTGTCATTAACTACTGCTGCAACAATCCCACGATGTCACACTTCATAAACAACCCTGCCATTCACTTACTTGTCGCATCCTCCTTATCACATCAACTGACATCAAATAACCCTTGCATGCCATAACAACTTCACACATCTCCTCCATCACAGTTCCATCGTCCTTCAAGAAACCACTTCAACATTTCAATAAACTACGACATACTTCACAACATATATCCCAGAAATATAAATACTCTCCTATGCATTTTCAAACATCTGTACCAACAAACAACCTGGACATTTCATCTCCAATTTGGCACTGTATTTATCTTTATGTCAAAATGATAGTTGCATTTATCTTTATGTCAAAGTTGTTGTTGTAATCATTTTGCAATTATTGTTTATTAAAAGATAATTGTATTTAGTTATATGTCAAAATGACTGTATTAAATATTGTATTTTTACATCTATAAGTATAATATGTTTATCTTTATGTGTTTTAACATAAAAAGATTATATTTATGTCTTTTAATAAGTAAAGATAAATTTGTTTATTTTTTTTACATAAATATTGTTTAATAAAATTATTCATATGTTGCATATAAAGGGTAATTAAAAATATCAGGTAAATTAATATATTTGTTGATGTCACATTATCTAAGAATATTTACTTTAATTTGATAAAATGTAAAAAATAAAAATAAATCTTCAATGCACTCCTATAATTATTATTTCAAGCATTGCATTAGGACAAGTCAAATAATTAGTACAAGTCAACTTCTAATCAATAATAGATTGAGGACAATTTTGGTTAACTTATTCACTATGAATAACACTTTTAATACTAATATAGGAAAAAGGGAAAGATTTTTTGCCCTCCAATTCTGTGAAGCTCGATCGATTATGATGCTAAAAGTAAAATAAACATTCATCATTACTTATACTGGAAAATGGGTAATTATTTAAACATGGGAGAATCACTGTTGTACTTATCACCCACTTGTTGTTGTGCCTTTGCTGTTGTGAGGCACCCTTCATCTTTATGCATGCATGTATAATATGTTATGTTGTTTGAATTAAGGTTCAAATGGAAAAAAGAAATTTAAGGTTCAACAGAAAAAAGTTTGAATCACCATAAACTAAATAATTTATCACTGCATTGTGTAAAGATCTTTTCTAATTTGCAAGAGCTATTTCCTAACATGCTGCCAAATTCACAAAGTACTTTTGTCATATTCATATATGTATGAATCAAATATTTATGATGATTTGAATTTATATATAAGTCAGTAGTATTTTAGAAATTATTAAAATTTGTTTAGTGAAAAAAATCCCTTTTTATGCAGCTACAAACATGCAGACTAGAAGATCATCCAAAATTGTGAAAAAGCAGAAATTAAATCAAAACATTCTATAGAAACCGCACACTGCATATTTATCAACATCAAAGGCAAACAATATATTAATATAGGACCAATGTGTAGTGCCTACTATCAAAAGCATAACCAATCAACTCTAGAATCTCCATCTAGTCAACAGCAAACAACAACAGTATGTGAAGTTTCTTTCAACATATATATTCTGGAAAAGTTTAGTTGTTTACATAACATTTACATATATTTCTATTCCATATCATCAAGTTTATTCATTAGGTTTAAAGAAAATTTTCGATGATCCCATAATTTAACCCATGCATAAGTATCTCTTTACAGTAGACTCATAGTAAATATAAAGCAAACTTGACAGTATGTAAATATATTGTAAATGTTTATATTTTTATAAAAAGATAATTTTGTTTATCTTTTTATACAAAATGTTACCACATTTTTATATCTTATGCGACTATTAAAAATTTACCATCATTTCGTTTTTACATACTAATGTATCATTTTCACTATAATAATACACAAAACAGACCTCAAGTTTAGAAGTCACTAAAGCAGAACAAAGAGCCATTGATTTTCAACTACAGGCTCAACAGGAAAACAACAGAGAAAATGAAGTTCATCAATCAAGTGAAGAAAAAGCAATATATTTGACAAATGGAAGTGAAGACACTAAAAGTGATGAAGTTCTTGAAAAGTATGAAGTTCAACACAAAAACATAAAGCATTATAGTGGAACGTACAGGTGCAATTTAGATGCACTTTTCAAAGTGATGAGCAGAATAAAAAAGAATTTATTATCACCTAATGCTATTTCGTACATCAGCAAAACTCCATTAAAAAAAATTGAAATCTCTTTTAAAGACAAAATAGAAAGGTAAGATTTTATAATAAGTGTAAAGAGTTTAGATGAAGTTATAACATCTTATGATAAAACGAGAAAGCTTTTAGAATAGGAGATTCATTTTTGAAACTGATGGAAGAAGATGTTAGCTTGATTTTGGGCCGTTAGTAGGTAAAGATTTATTCCCTATTGGAATAACAAGTAGAGATAACTTGCCTAAAGAATTTTTTGATTTCTTGGATGGAAATTTTGAAGGGGGGAAGAATTAACAAAAAAAAAATCAGCGGAGAAGAGATTGAAGATCATGATTGATAGGGGAAACGAAGGTGTGGACTTAGTAAAATTGCTAATTTTGTTAATGATTATAACATTTTTGCTTCCAAATAATCAGACATATTTGCAATAGGGGTTTATTCCAAAGCTATTAAATTTGAAAAATCTAAATTCTATTTCTTGGGCAAAAGCGATTTATAATCATGTGTCAAAAAATGTTGAGAAGTTTGCAGAAGATTCTAGAAGCATGCCAGGATGTTCTATGATTTTACTGGTATGTGCTAATTCTTATTATAAGATAATTATGTACCAAAAAGAAAATAATTTGATATGAAATTAACACTATAATTTTCATTTTACAGTATTGGATTTGTAAAAGGACATAAATCATAGAAGAAGAAAAAGGTTTTCAAATGGCAAGTCCAAGGAGAGTGAAGTGGAATTTGTCAAAGCTCAAAAATCTTTCGCTTGATATGGTTGAGGAAAAGAAGGTATAATAATAATTTTATTTTAGTCAAAAAAGTGAAATAATATTAATAAAGATAATTCATTTTATCGTTTTCAATTCGAATAGTACATATTTTTTTATATATTGACAGATTGTGAAAAGGTTCAAAAAAATATCAGAAAATGAGAAGAAATTGCTAACTAAAGTGACAGAACTTATTGAAGAACAATAAGAAGAGGAGAGCAACTCAAAAAAGAGAGAAAACAGAAAAAGAAAACGAGAAAAGAAAAAAGAAGAAGAAATTTTATTGATACAAAATGAAGCCAAAGAAAAGGAGATAGAAAGTCTAAAACAAAAGGTTATGGAGTTGGAAAAAAGACTTTTGCTAAAGGGGCTTTGCACGAAAGGTCCCTATTTCTGATGGTTTTACAAGAAAAGTCCCTGTAGAAATAAGTATGTAAATTTAGTCCCTGTTTTTTCTAATCAGAAAACGCAAGTAGCTTGCGCTTTTTAAAATTTCAAAATAAAAAAGCGCAAACCAGCTTGCGTTTTCCCGATAGAAAGCGCAAGTTACCTTGCGCTTTTCAAAAATTTCAAAATTAGAAAGCGCAAGTTACCTTACGCTTTTCAAAAATTTCAAAATTAGAAAGCGCAAACTAGCTTGCACTTTTCTAATAGAAAGTGCAAGTTAACTTGCGTTTTTCAAAATTTTCAAATTTTAGAAAATTTCGAAAATTTCGAAAAATATAATTTCTGCAAGGACTTTTTGTATAACAACATCAAAAACAGGGACCTGTGACTCTTATCTTGTTTGCTAAAAGAAAAGGAATTGGAAGATGAACAAACTTGGAGAGAAAAAACTGAAGCTAAATTGAAAGAGAAGTTAGGGGAGCAATGTACTATGAGGGAAGAAGATAAAGAAGAAACAACTAAAAGTAGAAAAAAACGTATATTTGCCGGGCACACAAACAGTTCCTCCGAGTTTCCATCTTTCAAAATATTTGAATCTCAAGATTTTAAAACACCAGAAATGGAAAAGGAGCTAGATGAAAATCATGGCAGAGTTTAGAATGAAGATAAACATGAAGTGAAAGAAGATGAAAAAGCAAATGAAAAAGAAAAGGAAACAGAAATAAACAAAACTGAAGTGAAATTTGAAGCAAAAGGAAAAAAGAACAGAAAGAGAGCACAAATAGAACCAAATTCAATGCAGAAAAGAATAAAACAAAAAATAAGGGTGCAAAAAAAAGTTCCAAATTATATTTATGAAGAAAAGAATAAAATAATATATGTGGAAAACTACAACAGACAGAAGAAGGAAGAGCGGCTAAAGAAAAAGAGTAGAAACATAGAAAACTGTCCACTTTTGAAGTATTTGCCAAACAACAAAGTGAAGATAATAACAGATTTCTTCAAAGTGGTTGGAGACATTAAGTAAGTGAAATTATAAATATTTCTTTTACTATTTCTATATTTGTATAAAAAATTAATGAAATAAATATTGTTATTGAAATTTTCAGCGAAGAAGCTTATAATTTAGGTGATAAAAATATGATTGTCATATACAAAAGTATGATGGAAGAAATGCTTTTTGGTGGATTTATAAGTGGTCAGGTTAGTCCAAATGTAAAATAAAAAACTTATACTCTTATTAAATTATTTTTAATGGTAACTTATATAACTGATTTTTTGTATAGATTATAGATTGGTATTAGTTTAAGAGAGCAAAGATGTATGGTAGCAGTTCAAGCATAACATATAAAAACACAACAATGACAGTAAGAACAGCTATATATAAATACATGCTATCCATCATTGATAAAATATAATTTACAATATTTATTTCTATTAACAGAAAAGTGCATCCGATAAAATTGAAAATGTGAAAAATCAACTATTTATTCCAGCAATTAGAAAGGCTCTATCAAATCCTTTATGTTGTACTATACTATTTCCAATACATGATGAAGCACATTGGACACTTTTGGAACTTGATAGAGAAACGTCATGCTGGATTCTTTACGACTCTCCGTATAGTACAACAAGAAATAGAAATTTCGGTAGCAGGCATAGGAGGGCTGCCTTGCCAATAGTAAGAAATTTTGTATTTCATCAAAATTTGCATAAAATCATAAATTATTTTATATTTATTTTTATGTTTTTTAATCTCATTGTTCTACATAGAAAACAATTGTCAACAAGATTATCAAGGAGCTCAAAGGCCAACAAAGCAACACAAATTTGGAACAATTAAGTACACTTACGTTGGGAATTTGTGTTCGGCAAGAAATTGGGTAATAATTTCTATATTATATGTTCATACCCCCTAAACTGTGGTCCACATAATAACAGTATAACTACTTGTCAAATCATATACCAAGTAGTATAGTAGACTACTTATTTAACTATTGTTAATGCTTATGATTAAATGTCCATTAAAAGTCGGACAGAGCCAAGTTCAAATTTGATGCATGCAAATCATATGCTACAAGGGTAAAAATTAATTATTTAAGAATATAGTTGGTATCAGAAACAAAAGATCTTTTACTTTTAGTAGAGAAGTCTTTAGAATTTAGAAAGTAAATAAAAAATCAATTTATCAAAAGGGGCTTTGCACGAAAGGTCCCTATTTCTGATGGTGTTACAAGAAAAGTCCCTGTAGAAATAAGTATGTAAATTAAGTCCCTGTTTTTTTTAAAATAAGAAAACGCAAGTTAGCTTGCGCTTTTTAAATTTTCAAAATCAGGAAGCGCAAACTAGCTTGCGCTTTCCAGATAGAAAGCGCAAGTTACTTGCGCTTTTCAAAATTTTTAAAATTTTTAAAATATTTAAAATTTTCAAAAAAATTTCAAAATTAGAAAGCGCAAACTAGCTTGCGCTTTCCTGATAGTAAGCGCAAGTTACCTTGCGCTTTTCAAAAATTTTAAATATTTTAAAATTTTCAAGAAAATTTCAAAATTAGAAAGCGCAAACTAGCTTGCGCTTTTCTGATAGAAACTGCAAGTTAACTTGCGCTTTTCAAAATTTTCGAAAATTTCGAAAAGTATTTCAAAATTAGAAAAGTGCAAGTTATCTTGCATTTTCTGTCAGAAAAGTGCAAGACACTGCGTTTTTTTATTTTTGAAAAATAGGGACCAAATTTACATATTCATTTCTATAGGGACTTTTTGTATAACAACATCAAAAACAGGGACCTGTGACTATTTTCTTGTTATCAAAATATTCATTAGTTTAGTTGACTTTTGTTGTTTCTTAAGTAAAAAGTCAAAGAAAGCCATTTTGAATAAAAACATCAAAATTGATTTTTTGATTTTTGTATATGAAAAGCAAAAGTAGTGCTTTTTAAGCTATCCAAAATTATCCTAATATAGCTAATATGATCATGGATCCTAGCATGAAACTGTTGGGTTGTTAACATATTACGACAATATTCATTTTGATAAAAAGGAAACAGCATTTATCATTTTCAGAAAATGATAAAAGAATTTATCAATTTTTATAAAATGATAAAAACATTTATCATTAAATATAAAAAATTTAAACATTCATCATTTTATATAACCACTAAAGCAGCCTTCTTGATTTAATATTCCTTTGCAAGTTTCTTAAAAAATAATCAATTTTTGGTATATTATAAAAATTATAAATGTTTATAATTTTATATATACCATCAAACAAAATGATAAAATATTTTATATCCTATCTACCATTGCTATTTGTCGTATGCGGTTCACTATAAATGATTTTGTCGGACCACAATCAGCGGTTTTTCATGCCTCTGTTTATGGACTAAAACTCGGCAGTGATATGTGCTGCCGACCAAGTGTGGGCATGTGGCACCATACCTTTTCTTTGTTAAACACGGTAAGTTCCCCCTTACCTTATATTTTTTGTAACCAACTGACATCCTTTATGTCACAGCCCGTTTTTCCGTACCCTTTGAGCCGATAATTAACCACACATGTCCAACTCAAATTGAACGAAAAGACGGAACACGAAGGGTAAAAAGAAAATAAGACAGAACAGAATCTCACACGAATGGAATAATATATAATATTGAACAAATATCTTTACAGCGGAAAACTTAAGTATGATATATCAGAGTCTAACCTAAATTCAGCTTAGACAGTTATAAACATATGTCCTTACAATTCCTGACAAACATTAACCAAAAACAAACAACAATAGCGAATAATAGAATATGTCCATACATAGATGAATATCTCCAGCTCTCCTCTGGAAACTCCAACCGTCTTCAACAAAACTTGAAACTACTCGGATCTGACCCCAGTATTGAAAATACGCGGATCAGGCTTGATAAACTAGCATGAGAAAAACTCAATAATAAATGACGGCGTCATATATCAGCCTTTAAATAAAATCCTTTGCAAATAAAGAGTATCTCACAAGATCACGCCCACACATAAACATGGACGGGTTTTAACCTTATGATAACTAAAAAAAAAATATCAAAACATTTGATATTATTTCTAATGGCATCTCTTTGAAAACATTGCAAATAAACTTATTAATCTTAGCCGAGATTGTTACCATTATTAAATTTCGGATAATAGGCTCTACAAACAAATCTGAAGGTACTTATTGGAGAATGGATTCCATACAAATGACCAGGTGAAGGGATTACCTTCCGGTAGTACATCTCTAGAGGAATGTACCAAGGACCATCACAAAGGATCCACTACCAACACAAGACTGGCCTATCTCTGTAACTAGATAGTACCAAATATATCATCCCCCGGTCGTTACCAACCTTTAACCGAGCGCGCTCTAGCATACAAACCACATTAATTTACATCCCGAATGTCATAGTGGAAAGAAATATATCTAGAATGGGATGATCATACCCTAACTAGTAATGACCCACTTAGCCTTGCTGCATCTAACCCTGTTTCGGTCATTTCCGGTTGATGAGGCTCGAAGCAATGATTACCTTTTCACATTGCACATCTTCTTTCACTTTAAATGCCACATTGCCATTCCAAATTCACATAACTGATTTGTACAAACGTATAACTCCAAAGCACATACGTCTCAGGAAAGGGTGTTAAGCTAAGAGAAGGTGTCTTCTCTGCCACCAAAAAGATATACATTTATGGAGATCAATCATTGTGATTTAGAATGCAAGGTCAGACACTCATTCATAAAAGTTCGTTTTGGGACCGAACAAAACCGAAGGTACTTTCCTCGGCAATTACAAGGCGAGAAGTCCTTGTGGTTTTGAGGTTTTTCATAACAAAGAGACCACCGATAGAATATAGTGAATCGGGAGTTTATCCTCAGTTAATCAACAAGTAGTCCCTCGTTATTATTCGTCTCAATATCTCTGTCTTCAAATATCTTCAATCCTCGAACACGTAAATTGGTTCGAAGAGGTTTTCTTATAGGAATCACACAAATTCGACCCAGTTTCCTTCGAAATCCAATCATCGATAAAAAAGTGAATATGAGTATACAGGAATCATTAAGTCTCTTTTCACTTTAATTCTTTTCAAATGATTTCGAAATCTCTTTCTTTTTTCTTAGAATAATTCTAAGTAATTCATTCTTTATCTTTGGATAATACTAATCTTCTTTTATTTTGGAAACTTAATACAACCTTTTTAGAGCATCCAGGCTTTCCTTTCGATCTGTTCCACCCCTCGCCTAAGAAGAGAAAATAGAGGCCAGGTAAGTTCATGGCACCGGTTGCTCCATCCCTAAACTTACTTAAACACCTTGTTTTATCTTCCTAGATCTCACAGGCTGGACAAATGTACCAGTTGTTTCCGCATACTCAGTTATCAACTTTACTTTGAAATTGATTATAAAGATTCTAAATTATCTTTTAAAAGCTAAATTTTCCCTTCAAAAACATTCACAATTGATTCTTGGAAAAATCCTTACGTTTAAACTCATATTCAAAAAGTTATAGAATTCGCAGCATAAAAGTGCTGCGGAAAGTGCTATATAAGCTTATTTGATTTAAATAGCTTTTTAATATTTGAAAATTCATATTTTCCAATTCAAATCTCTTACTAAAACTTCCAAATCAACTTTAAATTACTTTAGTATTCTTTTAAAATCATTCACAAAATATTTAGGAAAGAATTGTTAAGTATAAAACTACATTTGAAAAGTTATTAAAAACTGCTGCGAAAAGCGTTTCGAAAAGTGTTGCAAATAGCGTTTTAAAAGCTATATTCTTCAAACGATTTTTATATCATTTAGAAATCCAATTTTTCAACTTAAATCTCTTTTAAAACATTTTAAAATATTTTCATAATTTATTTCGTATTTTTAAAATATTTAAAATATCAATTTTAAACTTTGGTCATTTTGGTGCAAAAGCGTGATTTTTCTAGAAAATTGTTTTGGACATATTTTAAAATATACAAGATGAAATCTTGATTTTATTTATTTATTTCTTTAAACATATTTAAATGTTTATAATACATTTCTAACTTATTTTAAAACTATTTCCAAAAGGTTTAAGCATTTCATATACACCATTTCATTTTCAAAAGGAAAGTGATTTACTTTGTGCTTATCGACGTATATTAACATGACTTGGTAAAAAAATTTAACAATCATGTCAAACAATCAATAATTGATGATCAAAGCATATATAAGCATCCATAGCAATCATAACACATCATCAAACATGTGTGTGTGTGTGTGTGTGTATATATATATATATATAGATGTTAAATAGAGTTTCTCACCATAAACCAAAGCGATAAACTTCCTACCAACATTCTAATCAACCAACACTTCACTAACTACTTCCTACTCCATTAAACACTAGAAAACAACACCCTCTAACTTCTAATAGCTTGTCCGAGGCTTGAGTTGGAGGTTAGGCAAAAGTATAGAGAAGAAGCGGTGGAGCTTTGAACTTGAATTCCCAAGATTTTGATCCGAAAAATAGGTTATCTTGTATCTGATTTTAGGCCCTCCAAATCTGAAAATTTAGAAAAGTTATTTAGTAAAAAGTTGTTGCAAATTCTTTTCTCTTGAATTTGAAAAAATGAATCATTTGAATCCAAGTTTTTTGAGGGAGATATGATAGAATGAAGAAGAGGTATTATCTGATTGACAAAAATGAACCCCGAAAATGCACTTCAAAGAATTGAGTTTCAGTTATAGCAAACCTCAAAACTGGAAAAGTGATCAACAAGAAAGTTGTTGCCACTAGAATTTTGTATGATTTGAAAAAAGAATTTTTTAGTTTGGATCAGTTATGATCAAAACAAAATTGGCTATTCACTGTCTTAGAAACTGGGCCAGAGAATGCACAGGAAAGAAGTGGATTTTTGATATAGTTAAGTTTAGATTGAGACTAAGTGGTCAACATGAAAGTTGTAGCCACTGGAAAAATACATGATTTGAATAAAAAAAATTGCATTTTGATTATGTTTTGAAGAAGTTATAGCCGAAAGAACAAGAGGTAAAATATGGAAAAAAGATGAGTTTGATTTGAAGAGAATGAAAATTGATTTCTTTTGAATATTTTGTAAATATTTTGACATTATTTCATTCTAAATTTTCCCTATGGCTTGGAAGCCATTAAAGAGAAGAGGAAGAAGATGAAGAAGCTTGAGAAAAGAAGAAGAAGAAATGTGAATGAAAGTGAAGAAGGAGGTGGGTATTTATAGAAAAAGAAAGAAGTGGTAATTTTTCCAAAATAACCTCTTACCAAATTACCAAACTAACCTTACTTCAACCTAAAGACATCTCCACTTTTTCAATACTTAACATCATCTTTCATATCCTTACTTTATGTCTTAGTCACTTAAAGATTAAGTAAAGAAAAGTAATTATTTTATTTGATTTTGATGTGATTTGAATTTGATGTTTACTTTTGACTTTTCTTAATGATGTTCTAGAAGTTTCCTAATCTTATTTAGCAAAAGAAAACATGTTTAGTTATTAAAATGTGTAATATATATGTTAAAACATGTTAACAAAGGTGCGACAACGTTGCGACAACTTATTTTAAACAAAACGTTGATTTTCGACAAAATGTTTTCCGGTCACATTTTGACGTTTTTGTTAAACTATTTATTCATATAAACGAAACTTCAAAATAAATTCATTATTATATTTAAATAATTAAAACAAGCATATTTGACTTATAAAATAATATAAAACAATACCCAGATCTATTTATAAAAATACGACATCAATTTATCGATATGTGATGAAATTTGTCAACTTTTATAGAATGGGTTTTATATATTTATCAAAACATTATAAATTAAATTACTATTATTATTAAATAAGTTTGATATCAATTATATATTTTTAAAAATAATTATTTATCCTTTGAAACAAATTTCTCGAATATTTATCATGCTTTATCGGAATCCGACTTTTGTCAATTTTACAATGGAAATCCAAAATCTTTATTCAATGTCAAAAATAAGTTTACCATTCTTATTTATCATATAAAACATGATTGTTTAAGTTTGAAAATTCTACATTTGAATATTTAAAATAATTAAATATCCCATTTTCAAAGTAGTAAAATTATGGGTCTTTACATTCTCCCCTACTTAAAGGAATTTCATCCTCGAAATTACCCTGATCCTAAACCTACAATTTTTTTTACCTAAATCATTATTTCACAAACTTAAACCCATAAGATGTACCCAAATCATCCGTATAAAATATCTGATTTGATCTTCTATTCGAATTCACAACTTTATTTTCGAACTAGTATCGACCCCCGATCCTCTAGTGTGGACTCTGATCAAGCTTCCAGATCATATACACTTGCTTTCCTTGCATAGCTCTCAACTATGATAGAAAATTTGAGTTACTAACCACAAAACATCATCAATGCTCGACGTCAAGAAATCGAGTGATAAATTCTTTTCCGGATCGGTGTAAACACCTAAAAGTTCCGTACTCGGATATTAGATCAAAATTTTTGTGACGAAATGATTTACATATAAATTACGTATTTATTCCTATTGGGTTTTCTCAGTTATACTAAATTCTCATTATTCTGTAACGATCCGATATTTTGGACCATTCGCATCCATTATAAGTGTATAGGTAGACACTCATGCCAGAATTGAATTGCTCAAAATACCGCGTTGTTAATTTAAATTGGCAAAACTGAACATATACAGTAAATAAATAATCACAGATCACAGACACAGAGTAATAATTGCAGCGGAAATAAAAGAGATAGTAGTTCATGAAGCTACTATATGAATATATAAAATACATCAGAGTTTACAACAGAAGAGTAATACGATACATCAGAGTTAAACCAGATACAACGGAAGAGTAACACGATACATCAGATACAAATCAGAATGAATCACTGGAATCATCGAATACTGAAAGCAGAATAGATGGCTGGATCTTCAAGCAAAACTCCAACTTCAAAGGTGAGTCTCGAATACTGGTACACTCAGTCTGACCCGAGCGTAAAGCAAAAACACAAGACACTCGAGTCAGGATTAACATTCTTATATTAATAAATCCAACTCAAGTGAAATAGCAATTGAAATACGAGTAACTCAAAGGATGTTTGGAATAACCATCCTTTAAGGATCCGTTAAACTATCTACTATGTAGTAGTGTACGATAAGTAGATAATGTCTATCAGTATATAAAGATATCAAAATAGTGTTAAGTCATGGCCCATTCCACCCTTAACATATTTTTATTCCCAAAAGCATATACAAGACCGTAGTTTCCCCAAAACCGGAAGTCACCAGAGGGCAATCCATATACTAAAGGTACAAAACAAATTCGTAGTGGTCGCGAATAGGGAATACAAGTATGACAAGGCACATGAGGCAATACCCAAGGTAGTGATACTACCGTTTGCCTGATCCGGACTGGTGAGAACGCAACGCCGCAGCGCCCGCAACACCGTGAAACAACACTCCCAAAATCAAGGGTGCAGCAATCGACAACAAGTAATGAGTAGTTCGAAGAAGTGTGTCCACTTGAGGTAGCTAATCCTCCATTGGCCCGGCACGGCTCCTATTTTAGTCATTTCCAATTTGACACAAGTGTCAAGGCTATCCATTATCGTTCTCTTTCTTCAGTCAACACGAACACCATTCCAACCACTTCATTCTGGATCATCACTCCGCGTATAGTTATTAAAGTGGCTTTCGGTTTAGATAGAGAGTATATCCATAACCGACTCAGGTCTCTTTAATAACTTTCGTAATTATAACACCGATTGGTCGTTTATATATTTCAAAACCAAATCAAATTCAATTTCAATCAGAGTTTATAAATCAACATTTCGTTTGTCTTTCTAAACCAATTTCCAAATTCCGTTTCAAAACTTCCAAACTACCATTTCAAAATCTTATAATTCAATTTCAAATTTTATTTAAAACCATTCGAATATTGATTCAAGTTCGTATATCAGTTTCATTCCGAAATCATTTAAATAAATTTTATTTAACATTCAAATCAATTTAAACTCATTTATCGATTTCATTCAATATTCGTTAAGTTACTTTATCATTTAAAACAATTTCTGTTTAATTTCCAATTCATTAAATCCATTATTTAAATTCAACTTCCTTATTTCAAAACTTACAATTTGAATTAAATTAAAATCATCAAATCAAATCCTTTAATTTTCAAGTCTTACATTAATTTCAATAAATCACATTTTATTTCTTGTTAAAGAAATTCAATTTCACTTATTTACTTACTTAAATAATTTTCCAAAACTTAATTGATAAAGAAACTCAATTTCAATTAGTTACGAAGTAAAAATTTACTTATTCAAAAGTTCAATTTTACTTATTAAAGAATTCAATTCAATTTAATCATTAAATAATTCAACCTTATTTAATTATTAAATAATTCAAAACTTAATTATTAAATAATTTCAAAGTTTAATAATTTCAAACTTAATTATAATTTCAAACTTAATTATTAAATCATTTCAAACTTAATTCAATCATTTCTCAAATTAAACATCGTTCTTTCATCAATTTCATTTTTTTAATATTTTGTTTCAGATTTTTAAATATTAACATTTTCCTTTCATTAAAAATTCAAATTTCAACTTCATTTCAAAACCCTTTTTATTTATTCAAATAAAATCTTCGTTTTATTTTTAAATCAAATTATTGACCAATCGGGTTTTATTTAATTCTCTATCCTAGGTCAAAGTTTAAATTTGGGTATTTATCATTTCAACCCGATTCCAATTCAATTCAAAAATCAAAGCATAACAAAGGGAACTTGCAGTGTGATAACGGGGATAGTGTCAAAGTAAATAAACAAGCAATAACAATAATCAATAACAATCCAATAATCAATTCAAATAATCCCGAAATAACCGTATTAATTCGCATTGTTATTTGAACGAATTAATATAATTATTTCTAGAATCTACACTATCATTTCATGTAGATTAAAGATTATTCCACTAATTATTTATACGGTTTTACACTTGTCATTCAATTACAATTTTATACTACAACAATTTATCCGACATACGTCGATGGTTCAGAGTGTAATCATCACTATTACATGTCAATTAATTTAACAAATAAAAGGGACATATTAAACTAATCAAATTTAACATATAAATCAGTTTTAAAATCGTTAACTATCCTATATTCATTTCATTTTGGCATACTATTTATCATTTAACACTAACAAATTAACGTCCAATATAAACATCAACAATTAATCAATTATCAGCCAAACTGTATTATCATCACATAAATAATTAACAGATAATGGTGTCAGATGTCACAGGTGAACTGATACAGGCAATAGCATATATAACAGTGTAATTAACTAACAGCAGCATATTTCAATTGTCGTTTCAATTGAAATCAAATTTAATAAATAAAAGAACGTTAATCGTGAGTGAGTGCTCACCTTTCGAGGCTAGAGAAGATAGACAACCAAAAATGAGCTACGAATCCGGAGCAAAGTGAGATGGGCACGAATTAAACGATCAAAGCTGATGACAGGAATAGATGGAAACGATCAGAATCAGTTTGATAGGAACAACAATTTTATATTAAAAATCATTGTTTTAATTAAGCACATATATTAAAATCAACATATATTGAAAATGCTAAATATATTTCTACTTTTCAAATCAGTAACTTAATTTCAATCAAAATTAAAAATCCATGAAAACAAAATTCACCTATATTGAAACCAGAATATACTTACTCAAATGTGTACGCATATATACAGGTTTTTTTTTTTTGAGATGAAGGAACTAACTTAAGAATTCGACCAATGATTACAAAATACATTGATCAGACTGTCAACAATGTAAAAATCAATCCGACCAAGATCTTCACCGTTATCCAGGTAATTAAAGATAAAGCTTATGAGAGAGAACAAAATCTTCTAATTTCTCTTTGATATAGGCTAACTATAGTCTATAATTATATACACTCTCTGCATTTACCCGAATCAAATGAAAAAAAAATGCAGAATCTCCTATTTCTTTTCTTTGGATAAACAAGTGTGAATTTATCGGTTGTTTCCAGCGTATGTATAGATAAGATCAATTTCGCAGCTCTGTTTTAATGCTTACAAGTTCAACATCCATTTCTTCAGAGCTCGATACTCTATTGTTACCATTATACATACCCAGTTTAAATTAAAAAAATACAATATAGTATAGATATATAAACTTAGATAACTTATATATGAAATCATTTAACGATCATATATAAACTAACAATACTATAATCATATAACTCATATATACATGCAGTAGCATATAAGCTAATAGATATAGCCATATAATATTTATATAAACTGCAAAATACACGTTAGATTTATAATACCTTTACTACATAAAAGAAGGAGACAACCGAGGGTTTGAACAGGTGCTAGAGGCGAGGCTCGGCAGACCTGGCGGGCTAGCTTGCTGGACGAGAAGAGGTGGTTCGATGGGGCGGACGAAGGAGGGGTAGCTGTTGGTCGACGGCGGTCAGGTGGCTGCATGGAGGAGTCTCGGCGATTCAAGGAGGAGGTGTAGAGAGGATGTGAAGGGCTAAGGGAAAGTGTTCGGCCAGGGGAGAACGGGGTGGAGGCGGTCACCTATGGAGTAGAGGTGATGGAGGCAGAGCACAGGTGGTGGTCGCAGTGTGTCGAGTTTGGGTGGAGCACTGGCTGCTCGGTCGAGTGGAGATGGCGGGAGACGTGTGGGTTTAGGCGGGAAGGGGATGGAGCTGCTGCAAGGTTGAAGGGCGTGGGTTTGGAGATGCAGATCTGGGAGGAGGATGAACTGTCAGGGTGTGGTTGCAGAATGGTGGGCGAAGAGGCTGTCAGGGCGGAGGGTTTGATGTGGGGCTGTCGACTGTGCTTAGTTAGTGGTGGAAAGGCTAGCATGCGGGTCTACTGCTGTGTGAGGTGACGGTAGTGTGGATCGGCTGCTGAGATGGATTGTCAGATGGAGGTGGATGGCGGACACAAGCGGCAGGCAGTGGCCCGAGCTGGAAGTCTGAGGCGAGGTGATGCGGGGGGAAGCGAGCTACTACCGTGGGCAAGATGAAGAAGGAAGGCACAAAGGCGGAAAAGACGAGCATGCTTTGGGTAGCTTTTTATATACGAACAGTTTTCTTTCTTTTTTCAAAAGCAAATGAACAGATGAAAATAGAAAGGAGGGGAATGAGAAGTCAGTGCTAATAGAAATGAACGTATACTTTATTTCCAAAAGAAACCAGAAAGTGAAACGAACCAGCATATAGCTTGCATTGAGAATAACAAAAGTCACAAATTTTGAATTCCAAAAGATAATTAATTTTAGTGGCTGACAGCTGGTTGACATTATTAAGATCTTCAATTCACGTGGGTAAGAAACCAGAAGATTTTAAAACCGGTACCGATACGGTAATCGTTTCTGTGGATTTCGCTGCGAATCAGTTTTCAAAACACAGAATTAAATATACCACAGAGATCAGCACGGCGAGACGATCAAAACGGTATACGGATATTAGTGGTACGATTGAATTATAAAAATTTGAATTTTCTAATAGCGGAAAATGCAAGAAAACACTGAAAAATAAGATCGACGGACCCAAAGATGTCCGAATTTGAATAAACGACAAACTGACATCTTGCTCAGAAGATGTTTTAGAATTTTTCTATGTAAAAATATTTAGGTTCCGAAAACAATTTATTTTCATCGCTTTTTAACTGATTAAATTGAAGTAAATTTACGCGCGAAATAAACTTTCATATTTTCGGACGAAAATTTACCAGTTGCTATGTTTAACTAGACGCATTCCAAATATCAAATTTATATTTCAAAATTTTATCGTTTAAAGTTTCACAAAATTTCAACTAATAACGTTATTAAAACCGGTTAAATTTACGGGTTGTTACATTCTCCCCCACTCAAAACTTTTCGTCCCCGAAAAGGAACGAGGTAGGAGAATAGAAACAATCAGAAAGAAAACAGATTTGAAATACAAAATAACAATTAATTTAAACCATATAAATTCAAATTTAAATTAATTGATATTCAATAATTGATTTAATCCATTTGATTTCACTAAAATCAATCTCAACTATTTCTAAATTCATTACCTTATTATCCCATTTCCTTAATTTTACAATTTCTAAAACCATAAATTTGAATAGTCTTTTATTATAATCATACTTTCTTCAACAATTTTAAATTCTTCTTTATTCCAAATTATTGTTAAATTTATTCTACTTAATATATCTCATCACATATTTTTAACCTATATAAATTAATTTAAACCATAAAAGTTTCGATTTAAATTAATTTATATTTACTAATTTCTTTTAAATTCAAGGTATTTTCATAAGTTGATCAAATTTCAATTTATTAATTCTTTCAAAACAAATTTATTAATTCTTTCAAAACAAATTTATTTCATTATTGACTGAGTTTACTTATTATGCTATCTAACTCTATTAACATCTTTATAATCAAAATTTAGTGTATAACATTTATTATAAACACTCAAATTTTATTTATAAAAACTTTTTATCTTTTATATTATCCAATTACATATTCAACTTCTGAATGATTTAGGTAAGTTGTATTAGAATGCAGTTGAATAATATACAAACAAAATTTTCCCAATTCAATTATTCAAGTTTAAATATTTATTCCAAATTTTTGGTTTTATTTATAGTTAAAATCATCCTTTAACAAAATTTAAGAATTAGATTTCCGATTAACTTTAAACAATTTAGAGATATATATAATATATTTATATCAAATCAAATTAAATTTTAAAATAAGATACCTATATATATGTAAATAAAAATATATTGAAGAAATTCAAATCAAAATATATTTTCTCAAAATTCTAATCAACCAACACTTCACTAACTACTTCCTACTCCATTAAACACTAGAAAACAACACCCTCTAACTTCTAATAGCTTGTCCGAGGCTTGAGTTGGAGGTTAGGCAAAAGTATAGAGAAGAAGCAGTGGAGCTTTGAACTTGAATTCCCAAGATTTTGATCCGAAAAATAGGTTATCTTGTATCTGATTTTAGGCCCTCCAAATCTGAAAATTTAGAAAAGTTATTTAGTAAAAAGTTGTTGCAAATTCTTTTCTCTTGAATTTGAAAAAATGAATCATTTGAATCCAAGTTTTTTGAGGGAGATATGATAGAATGAAGAAGAGGTATTATCTGATTGACAAAAATGAAGCCCGAAAATGCACTTCAAAGAATTGAGTTTCAGTTATAGCAAACCTCAAAACTGGAAAAGTGATCAACAAGTAAGTTGTTGCCACTAGAATTTTGTATGATTTGAAAAAAGAATTTTTTAGTTTGGATCAGTTATGATCAAAACAAAATTGGCTATTCACTGTCTTAGAAACTGGGCCAGAGAATGCACAGGAAAGAAGTGGATTTTTGATATAGTTAAGTTTAGATTGAGACTAAGTGGTCAACATGAAAGTTGTAGCCACTGGAAAAATACATGATTTGAATAAAAAAAATTGCATTTTGATTATGTTTTGAAGAAGTTATAGCCGAAAGAACAAGAGGTAAAATATGGAAAAAAGATGAGTTTGATTTGAAGAGAATGAAAATTGATTTCTTTTGAATATTTTGTAAATATTTTGACATTATTTCATTCTAAATTTTTCCTATGGCTTGGAAGCCATTAAAGAGAAGAGGAAGAAGATGAAGAAGCTTGAGAAAAGAAGAAGAAGAAATGTGAATGAAAGTGAAGAAGGAGGTGGGTATTTATAGAAAAAGAAAGAAGTGGTAATTTTTCCAAAATAACCTCTTACCAAATTACCAAACTAACCTTACTTCAACCTAAAGACATCTCCACTTTTTCAATACTTAACATCATCTTTCATATCCTTACTTTATGTCTTAGTCACTTAAAGATTAAGTAAAGAAAAGTAATTATTTTATTTGATTTTGATGTGATTTGAATTTGATGTTTACTTTTGACTTTTCTTAATGATGTTCTAGAAGTTTCCTAATCTTATTTAGCAAAAGAAAACATGTTTAGTTATTAAAATGTGTAATATATATGTTAAAACATGTTAACAAAGGTGCGACAACGTTGCGACAACTTATTTTAAACAAAACGTTGATTTTCGACAAAATGTTTTCCGGTCACATTTTGACGTTTTTGTTAAACTATTTATTCATATAAACGAAACTTCAAAATAAATTTGTTATTATATTTAAATAATTAAAACAAGCATATTTGACTTATAAAATAATATAAAACAATACCCAGATCTATTTATAAAAATACGACATCAATTTATCGATATGTGATGAAATTTGTCAACTTTTATAGAATGAGTTTTATATATTTATCAAAACATTATAAATTAAATTACTATTATTATTAAATAAGTTTGATATCAATTATATATTTTTAAAAATAATTATTTATCCTTTGAAACAAATTTCTCGAATATTTATCATGCTTTATCGGAATCCGACTTTTGTCAATTTTACAATGGAAATCCAAAATCTTTATTCAATGTCAAAAATAAGTTTACCATTCTTATTTATCATATAAAACATGATTGTTTAAGTTTGAAAATTCTACATTTGAATATTTAAAATAATTAAATATCCCATTTTCAAAGTAGTAAAATTATGGGTCTTTACATTCTCCCCTACTTACAGGAATTTCATCCTCGAAATTACCCTGATCCTAAACCTACAATTTTTTTTTACCTAAATCATTATTTCACAAACTTAAACCCATAAGATGTACCCAAATCATCCGTATAAAATATCTGATTTGATCTTCTATTCGAATTCACAACTTTATTTTCGAACTAGTATCGACCCCCGATCCTCTAGTGTGGACTCTGATCAAGCTTCCAGATCATATACACTTGCTTTCCTTGCATAGCTCTCAACTATGATAGAAAATTTGAGTTACTAACCACAAAACATCATCAATGCTCGACGTCAAGAAATCGAGTGATAAATTCTTTTCCGGATCGGTGTAAACACCTAAAAGTTCCGTACTCGGATATTAGATCAAAATTTTTGTGACGAAATGATTTACATATAAATTACGTATTTATTCCTATTGGGTTTTCTCAGTTATACTAAATTCTCATTATTCACATCCTTTATTTTTCACATTCATTTTTTTAGTATATTTTCTTTAATACTAATATTGTTAATGAATCATTTCGTAAAACTATTACTTAAGTTTATTATATCTTATGAACACAACTATGTAAATCCAACACTTTTAAAAACATAAGTCCAAATCCTTAATTAATGCTAGAATTCATTAATAGAACATTTTATAGTTTATAATTATATTTTAAAGAGTCATGATTTTACTTAAGTGTATAAATAGTTCATGACTTAAATCTAGTTTTTGTATAATTCCCTTTTACATCCTAATAGTATATATACACATCCCAAATTCCCGATCGGTTTTATATCCAGGTGAATTACAGTTTGTTGTAGGTTGCTATCATTTCAAATTCATAATTACAAAAATTTATTTTCCGATTTAATGCTATTATAAATTTCTCCACTTTTAAATCCTTTTTATTTATAATCATATTTATAAATTATACTTATTCAATTTCATTTACTCAAAACATTTCACAATTGTTTATCTTTTACCAAAAGTTTTCATAAATTCCTTAGCTCTGAGTTTGGTGTGATTCAAAAAATTTCGATCGTCCAAAATCGTCAAGAATCCCACTTTATCTTATCAATTAGCGATTCCAAATTTATCTTTGGTTTAAACACTTTTATAAATATTAGTAATCAAATTATCAATTAATGATTCACATTATCTCTTTAACTTAAGAAAATTATATAGATCAAGTAACTCGAAAATAATACCAAGGAACTAGGTACTACCAATAATATTATATATCCTCTTAACCAGAAGAGTAATACTTAAGAGAAGTGTTTACCATCCGAACACATCTCCTACCCAGTTTTAGTTTATTTTCGAGCCATTGGAACTAGTTATCATAAAATATCTCTTTCTATTATAAATAATACCCTTTTTAAAATCCTTTAGAGATTACTTTTGTTTATAAAACCTATTTTATAAATTCTTTGTATAAATTCATTATATAAGTTAACTTCATTTAAATTTCCACAATTCTTTTAAGTTACTCGAATTTAAATTCTCATTCTGTTTTCATTTACCTTTTACATAATCATTTTCTATTTGTTAAATACATTTTTATCTTATATGTTCATTTCTTAAACTAATCTTATTATCAAACACCTTATACTCAAACTGTGAAATTTTAATCACAAGATTTTCATATTGAAATTTCACTTATCTTGATTTCTAACTATATAACTTTTCAAAATATATACTTTGTAATCAAAATATAATCCAAGGTAAAATTATTTCATTTACCAATTTTTCAAAACAAAACCTTTATATATAACATTGACAAATACGCGCGATAATACGCTCATAACTCATTCTAGGGTGTTACTAACCCTTATCTCTAATGAATTACTTAACCTAGGATATTACTAATTCTATCTCAGATGAGTCTTTACCCATAACAAAGCCAAGGTTCTTGCTTAACCTTCAGCTCTGATACCAAATGTCATGGTCCGTTTTTTCGTACCTATTGAGCCGACAATAAACCACACATGCCCAACTCAAATTGAATGAAAAGATAAAACACGAAGGGTAAAAAGAAAATAAAATAGAACAGAAACTCACATGAATGGAATAATATATAATATTGAACAAATATCTTTACAACGGAAATCTTAAATATGATATATCAAAATCTAACCTAAATTCGGCTTGGACAGTTATAAACATCTGTCCTTACAATTGCTGACAAACAATAAACAAAAACAAACAGCAATAGAGGATAATAGAATATGTCAATACGTAGATGAATATCTCCAGCTCTCCTCTGGAAACTCCAACCTTCTTCAACTAAACCTGAAACTACTCGGATCTGACCCGAGTATTGAAAATACCCGGATCAGGCTTGAAAAACCAACGTTAGAAAAACTCAATAATAAATGACAGTGTCGTATATCAGCCTTTAAATAAAATCATTTGAAAATAAAGAGTATCTCATAAGACCACGCCCACACATAAACACGGACGGGTTTTTACCTTACCATAACTAAAACACTTTTATATCAAAGCATTTGATATTATTTCTAATGACATCTCTTTGAAAACAATGCAAATAAACTTATTAATCTTAGCCGAAATTGTTACCATTATTAAATTCTGGATACCAGGCTCTACAAACAAATCCGAAGGTACTTATTGGAGAATGGATTCCATACAAATGACTAGGTGAAGGGACTACCTTCCGATAGTACATCTCTAAAGGAATGTACCGAGGGCCATCACAAAGGATCCTCTACCAAAACAAGACTGGCCTATCTCTATAACTAGATAGTATCGAATATATCATCCCCCGATCGTTACCGACCTTTAACCGAGCGCGCTATAGTGTACAAACCACATTAATTTACATCCCGAACGTCATAGCGGAAAGAAATATATCTAGAAGGGGAAGATCATACCCTAATTGGGAATGATACACTTAGCCTTGCTGCATGTAACCATGTTCGGTCATTTCTGGTTGATGTGGCTCGAGGCAACGATTACCTTTTCACATAGCACATCTTCTTTCACTTTGAATGCCACATTGCCATTCCACATTCACATGACTGATTTCTACAAACATATAACTCCTAAGCTCATACATATCAGGAAAGGGTGTTAAGCTAAGAGAAGGTGTCTTCTCCGCCACCAAACAGATATACATGTTAGCACCAAAATTGGTCACTAACACCCTTGAATAGAGTTATGTAGAGAAATTAATGAAGAAAGTAAATTAAAATAGAAAAATAATGCAATTTAGTGCAAAAAAAACAACAGAAACGAGAACACCAGATTTATTGTGGTTCGGCGTAATTGCCTACGTCCACTTTGAATATGATCTTTATTACTTTCCTTATCACTTAAATATAGATACAATCTGTAAACTAATGTAATATCCCGGAAATTTTAACAATATCAATTTAATAATCTGTTAAATAATTAAATTGATATTGATGATCTTTGATAATAAAATTTGAATTTAATTTAATAATCTGATTAAATTAGTATTAATTGATGATTTTATCTTTTAAAAGTTAATAAGATATTTTCTATTTGAATATATATATTTATTTGTATATGTTGTAAATAGAAGCTTTGGTAAATTGGAAATTTATATTTAGTTTAATCTGGACTTTTCAATGTTATTTAAATAAATAATATTTTAGTTTTAAATATACTTTAGATAAATCTTTTAATTGGTTTTTATTTTATTTTCTTTTAAAGGTTTTATTTTTATAAATTAAGAAAAGCATTCATAAAATAAGATATGTATTTATTTATTTGGAAATTAATTTATAAAAACTTTATAAAACATTTAAAATTTAATTATGCATGTAAAGTTACATGTGTTAATCTATAAACCTCTTAAATACCATGTGTTAGCAAACTAAGTAAGGTTAAGACAAGTGTCACATTAATTTTAATTTTCTTTTATTTTTAAATAAAATCTAAATTAACTTATATAAACATATATCTTCCTCTTCATTTCTTTTCCTATTCTCATTTCTAAAACAAAGAAACTAAAAATCGAAACCTGTAAAACAATCACCAGATCAACTCAAAACATTTTTCTCAAGCCTGTATCTTTTTCAAACCTGAGAACAATTTCTCAAATCAAAGATAAAGCCTGTAACAATTTTTCAAAGCTTGCAAGTTTCAAATACAACCTGGATTTTCAAAGCATTCAGCAGCAAATTGAAGCTCCAGTCTGCATAAATCAATGTCTCAAAACATCTCAGTTTAAAGAATTCAAAACTAATTCAAAGGCTTGAACCCAGTTTTTCAAAGCATTCAAAGTTTTCAAAGCTTCATCTCAGTTTAAATCATCTCTGCTTTTTAAAAGGTGAGTAACTTTTAAAATTTAAAATATAATTTGGTTGCATGCTAGTATGGTTGAATATAAATGTGTATTGCATGTATATATAAGTGAATGTCTGATGTGAATATTTATTTGTATGCATGTCTGTAATATTCTCTGTTCTTGTTTTCCTGTGAACTTTTATGTTAAAAATAGTTTAAATCTATATAGGAATTGTTATATTATGGTTTGCATGTATGATTGAAGTTGAATATATGTATATATTACTTTGAGTTGTATGTACATATGAATGTGTATATATATATAAATATGTTCTCTGTTAAATGACAGTCTCAAATATTTCCAAATAAACTCCATTCTCATCATATAAACATTGCTAGGCTTTGATCAATAAAGTGAATTTGATCACATGGCTATAACATCGTTTTTAAAAATAAATTCAAGAGTTGATATTAGGAAATTATTCTAGAAAGTAAGATTTTACAGTGGGAATCGAATATAAATCAAAAACCAATAATTTTAATTCTGTGATTTGATCCTATAAACAGATTCTTGTGGTGAAATAATGATTTTTGACATAATTTTTATGATTTTAAAATATGTGAATAGTGAGAATTATCGGAGTTGATCGATTTGGGTATATTGTCGAATCCTGTTGATCGATGGTGACTGGAGGGGTGTGGTTGTTCCTGGAGGTGGAAGATAGTTCAGTGATCACGAGAAAAATAACCGCGAAGGTTATTGATCATCGGAGAAGGCATGGGAAGACGATATTGGGTTTAGTCGCCAGATTTTGTCGTTGGTTTTCTCGAGACTAATGCGATGCCATGGAGAAGTTGGAGATGATCGCGAGAAGGGGGATCGTTGCTTGGGTTCAAGGCGCGGCTCTGGATGAAGGGGCTGGGGTTCCGATGGACGTGATCGTCGTCGCGGTGGAGTTTTTATAGATCGAAGTTGGTTCCAGTTCGATCGATGGGTTCGATTTCGATTCATAAACAAAATCGTTCTACTGAGTGATCGAGGGGATTGTTGAGGATGAGGGCAACTTGTTGATGGCCGGAAAGTTGACCGGAACGTCGCCGTGGGTTGGTGCACGTGCACGTGCACGTCTGGGTAGGGCTGTTATGTTTTGGGGAAGAAGGGGGCAACTCGAAGCTGTACTCGTGATTTTGGGTTGAATTCTCGAAGTAAATATAGGTAGTGCTCGGGGTAAATTATTGGTAACAGGTTTTAACAGAACCTGTTGTCCTGTTTTTAAATTTTAAGATAAAATTTAAAACTGAGTTTAAATGAAAAGTAAAGTTTTAAATAAGTTTTAAATCTAGTTTTAATCTGGAGTTTAAGTTTAAATCTCAGTTTTCAAATAAGATAAAGTTTTTAAAATTTGAATTGGTTTAACTACTTTTAAAAGGGTTAAGTAGTTTGAATTTTAAATGAAGCTTTAAAATTGTAAATAGGTTTCTAAATCTAAAGATTAATCTGTAATCAAAGTTAATATGTATTTCAATTGTGAAATAAAAAGAAGTTTTTAAATTTAAAATGTTTTAAACCATTTGAATGTTAAAGTGTATTTTAAATTGATTTGAATTTAAAATGAATTTGGTTTTAAATTTCTTTAATTAAGTAAATATTTCTTTAACATGTGATTTAAAAGAATTTAAATGGTTTTAAAACTTTGTTAAAGTTAAATTTGTATTCCTTTTAAATCTTAAATTTAAAATGGAATTTAAAAGTAAATTTAAAAGTAAATTGTTTTAAATGCTTTATTAATGATAATTTAATCATTAATAAGAATAAGTTTTATCTTAAAGATAATTAAGATTTAATAATTTGGGATAAAATAAATTATTAAGTTAATTAAAATGGATAATTAATTTATTTAATTAATTATGATTTGGGTTAATAAATTTAGTAATTAAGGGTTTAAATTGATTAATTAAGATTTAAATTAAATTAATTAAAGGTTAATTAATTAGAAACCAAGGACCATTAATTAGATAAGATTTGATAAGTTAAGATTATTAATTAATGGTTAGGAATAAATTAATCAAATAATTAAGGATTAATTAAGTTATTGTTAGGTACTTAGTTAATTAAGTAATTAGAGATTAATTTATTGGTAATTAGAATTAATTAATTTGTAATTAATAATGGTTAATTAAAGTTTAATTATTTAAGAAAAATAATTAAAGAATAGTTAATAGTTTAATGTAGATCATTAACTTGGGTTTAATAAGTAATTAATTAATGTGATTAATTTTGATAATTAATAGATTAATTGATTAAGGTTAATCATTTGTGGAATTGTTTAATTAAGTATAAATACTTAATGGAAGAAATTAAGAAATTAATTACTCATTGTAATCAATTGATTTTAATTTGATTAGTTAAGTTAATTAATTAAGTTTAATTAATTTAAGATAATCAATTAATGATTTGTGAAGTATAATTACTTAAGAAAGTAATTAATGGATAAATTACTGAAGAAGTAATTAAGGGTAGTTAATTACTTAATGGAATTAATCAAGGGATTAATTAAGAAATTAATTAAGGAATAATTAATTTATTTAAAGAAGTAATTAAGGGTAGTTAATTACTGAATATGATTAATCAAGAGAGATTAATAATTATGTTTTAATTAAAGATTAATTACTTAATGTAATTAATTTAATTAGAGTAATTAATAATAAAATGTAATTAGGGATCATTAATTAATATAATTAATGATGTAATTAAGAATTGATTAATTAAGTAATAATTAATAAATGAAGTAATTAATTAATGTAATTAATTAAGGATTAATGTAATTAATTATAGTTGATTAATTTTAGTAAATTAATTAATGAAGTAATTAAAGGTTAATTACTATAAGTGGTTAAGAATAATTAATTTAAGTAATTAATTGAGGATAAATTACTTGGATGTAATTAAAAGATAATTAATCAAAGATGATTAATTGAAATGAATTATTAGAGGATAATTAATTAATTGATTGTAATTAATTAATGGTTAAGTAAGATGGATTTATAAAATGAAGTAATTAATTTAATTCAATTTAAATTAATTTAAGATGATATAAATCAATACTTATGAATGGGTGTTAGTATTGGATACTTGACATTGATTGATATCTCTGATGAGATATATGCTGTATGATATGGATGTTAGTTGAATTATATGGATTATCTGATAATGTTGATTATCTGTTGTGAATTATCTTTCTTTGTGTATAAAGATAATGAATTGAATTGTTTTAACCTTTAAAACAACTTGGCCTTAAAAGATACGCTTTGGATTTCGATGAGACCGGGATCGGGTTTCCGTATACCGGATTTCCAGGTCTGGAGACCCGAATACCACATCGATCCAAATTAACGATAGGTCGTGAATCAAGTGAAGATGAAGATTCAGAGTGCAAGGGTTATTGTCGTTAACTCTGAGGGTGATTCCAAAACGAGTGTAACGAGATAATGCCTTCGGTTTCGTTCGAACCCGGAACGAACTTGTATGGATTGAATGCTTTCAGCACATCGTCAGGTGGACGATGAGCATTCTAAGATAGATGTGTTCTTTTTAAAGGTAATCGTGACCTCAAGCCTCACAAACCGGGAATGGCTAAAACAGGGGAGGTGCAGCAAGGTTAGTGGGTAGCACCCAAGTAGGACAAGGTTACCTCTGTCTAGATGTCCCTTTCTATTTTCGACTTAGTGGTGCGGTTGCTGATCCCAACCGTGAGGTATCTTGTGCGGGAATTATCCAGTAAGGGATGTTCCGACCTTGTGTTGCAGGGGATTGGGAGTGATCCTCGGTACGGTGATCTAGGCCACGTACTGTGACGGGCGGTACCCCGGTAGCCCTGCCATTGTATGGAATCCAAAATCCAATAAGTGCCAACGGACTTGATTGTATAACCCACTTTGTGGCTAGTATGCTGGAATTTAATAATGTAACAATTTCAGCTATTTCATATTTATTTGAAAACCCTAGACCCTATTATAATACAATCGAATTTCCTATCAAATGTTTTGGTTAGCGTAAGGTAAAAACTTACCCATGTTTATGTGTGGGAAGTCTTACGTGATACCTTTTCTTTCAAAAGGTTTTGAAGTTAAGCAAGTTTAACCTGTTACTCACACCAGACCCATGTCTGACCCAAGTGTTTATTTCTGTTTTATATAAACTCTTGGGTACTCAAATTTTTACGAGTAGCCAAGGGATTCAGGTTTAGCTTTGACGAATATTCTGGAGGAGCAATGGAGCAGGAGGCTTCGGCGTTCGTAGATATAGTATTCCGCTGTGTTGATATCTGTGATAGTGTCTTGTCTTGTATTTGAGTTGTAATGTCTAGACAGATGTTTATAACTGTCTAGTATATGCTGTGTAACTCTGTAAATTGTTGTATACTATGTAATAGTTTATGTTATTAATATAATTTATTCGTTCCGCTGTGAGATCGTTGTTGTTGTTTCTTTCTTTCTTCTCTTCTTTTCTATTTTCTACCCCTTTCTTTCTTCATAATGATCCGACTTTCTGTGGAGAAAAAGTTGGGTTATTACAACTAACCACTTGAATACAAGTTTGAATCGAAAATAGGAGAGTATAAAAAATGCAGAGTTTTCTTGGAGTTCTCCCAAAAGAAGGTCCTTTCAACTGTACCCCTGCCTCTGTATTTATAGACGAAGATAGGCTGGACTCCCTTCGAAGGCCTAGGAACAAGGTACTTCGGCCCATAGTAGGCGACTTCTGTGTGTCGAGCCAAGCATACCTAATGGTGGTCGCCAAACGATGGTGGCCGAACGATGGTGGCCGAACGGTGGTGGCCAAACGATGGTGTGTCGAACGATGGTGTGTCGAATGATGGTGGCCGAACGATGGTGGCCGAACGATGGTTGCCGAACAAAGGTGGTTGTCGAACGAAGGTGGCCGAATGAACCTGGCCGAGCGACCTCTCCTTGGATGCCTAGATTGAGCCATCTCGTTTTCCCATTCTTGACCCAACGATATGCGCCATCCTTCAAGGCCGAACCATAATCTTAGGCCGAGCGATGTACATATGCCAAACCGTACATATAGGCCGAACAATGCACATATGCCAGACTACCCAAAACAGATCAATCCCTTACGTCTCCAATCTCTAACTAACTCATGTCTTATCCAGACTCAATCAAAGCCTTTGTAATTATTACCTTGTAGCCAGGCCAAGTGACCGGATAACATTTGCCCACCAAAGTGCGTCGTGTGAAAAAACATGACACGCTTTGAATCGAAGCAAGTTAGAGTCTCCAGAAAGAAATCTATCATGTTTCCTGAATAGTCATTATCCTTCAGTTTTATCCTCCAAAGTGTCGTATCCTTCTTCCGCCGTCATGATGCTTGGTCGATTCCCAATAGTATAAATTCAAGATTGTAGTTCATCAGTGGCCATCTGTGTCCGGTTCTATAGGGATAGCAAGCTTTGGTTATCTGATCAAGTCGTTTCTTAATAACCCTAAGTGAAAATTCAATTTCTGTTGATTTCAAGAAGTCAAATTTTTTTGAATATACACGTGCATGTTCGGGCACACGTTCTTTTCATTAGCTCTCGGATGCGTTTTATATGCTCATAAGTCGTCACCAATTCCATCTAGTTTAATTGTAGTTTGATTGCAGTTCCTTGTTTATATTTTTGTGAAATAAGGGTTGTAATCAGCCACTTGATGAGAGGGGACTTCAAGTTCTACATGGATGAAGACCTCGGAGCCGTAAGCAAGGGTGAAGGGAGTACGGCCAGCCATGGACTCATGGGTAGTTCAATAATCCCATAATGCCATTGAGAGTTCATCCACCCATTTACCTCAAGCCTTTTCCAAACCTCTCTTCAGAATATACGTTATGATTTTTTTCATAGCTTCAACCAGTTATAATAGATTGTGGAAGGTCATAAGGACAAATGACGTTACGGACGACGAAGTCGATTATTTTCTTCATCTTGGTCATGGTTAAAAGTTTTGTATCTGCCCATTTGGTGAAGTAATCAACTGCTACGATGATGTATTTCGCACCACCTTTAACATCAGCAAGGAGACAATGATGTCAATGTCCTCAAGTGGCAAACGGTTGGACTAGCCATTTGAGTAATTTCCATCGGCGGGGCTCTCGAATTTTTTGCAAATATCTTGCACTCATCGCATTGTCTAGCATGATCAACCACATCTTGATTGATAGTCGGTCAGTACAACCCATAGCAGAGTAATTTCTTTGTCAGAGTTTGCCCCCTGATGTAATCGCCGCATTCTTCTTCATAGACTTCACTCAAGAATCATTTGATATCATCATGGGTGATACACCGAAGCATGGGAATGGATAAACTCCTTTCTACACATGACTTCTTCTTGGATGATTTGGCATGAAGCTTTGAGGAGGATCTATCGTTTTCCATTCCTCCATTCAGTAAGAATTCCTCACTGTAGATAATCTTTGATAGGAGTCAGCGATGCCCTCTTTTCTGGCTCAGTCTCCAAGATCTAGCTGATCTCCATCCATCAATGCTTGGAATATTAAGTACTTCAACCGAAACAAAGTATGTCTGTTGCACGTCCCTGAAACTGGCCAGCTTGGCTAGTGACTTGACTCTTTTCATTTCGTTCACTGAGGATGTGTGTAATGATGTAATACGTGAAGTCGGCTAGTAGCTCATGGACCCGGCCGAGATAAGGAGCAAGACAATGCCCCTGACAAGAATAACTTCCCTAACTTTGCATACTACTAATCAGGAATCACAAAAGATATTTAAAGTTTCCACTCCATGTTATCTAGCAAGTTTGAGGCTAGAGGTCAAGGCTTCACACTTAGCTTCGTTGTTTGCTACAAGGAAATCGAGTTTCAGGGCGTAGCAAATCGATCGTTCCTCAGGAGTCATTAACACGATTCCTGCGCCATAACACTAATCATTGGATGCTCCATCTGTGTACATTTTCCTTCTATTGGTTGTTTCTCCATTACTCTTTGAGTAGTCGTCTGATGCAGTGAATTCAGATATGAGGTCTGCTAATTTCCGTCCTTGGATAGCTCTTCGAGGGAAATAAGTGATATCGAATTGGCTTAGTTCGACATTCTATTTAAGTACTCTTTCAGACGTCTCAGGTCATTGTATGACGCTAGCTTTTGTAGCTTCAGGTCGATATTCAATGCATGGCTCGCGATAGTCGATGAAATCACACACACATGTCGAAATGGGTCCAAGGGAACATATCATCATTTATTCAGAGAAATCCATCTAATTCTTTTATCATCATTGCACTGAGTTATGATCCGATCTTCTGCACCCGTGAAAGGTCACCATAGCTTACTGTAATGTCGACTATCAGCTCAGCAGGTGCAATCTCGGATTCTTCGAGTTCAGATGTAACTATTTTGTGTAACATTTCAATGTGAAATCTGGTTGGGACAGTCAATGTTGATGGATACTCTGGTCGAATCCTAGAGTCTTGTCATGATTTATTAAGTCTGATAGTGAAGGGCTCGAAATGCTTTGATCGATTGCCTGCAAATGGCCAAAGATCAGGCTTAGAAGCACGTTGAAGAAAATGTTGAGTAGGGGTTAACCTCGAGTTGCGTGAAGCTGCACAGCTGGATCTTGCTTTGAGTTTGAATTTGCTTGTATATTCGAGTAACACGCTTTCCATTCAATGCATTCATGATCCTTTACCCATCCTTCGGGTTAGAGTGATAGTTAGTTGCCCATGAGCTTAGGCATCAATTTAATGATTCTATCGCTAGGGATTCTTTCGGTCGTAGCCTTGAATAGTTGTAAACACTATATATAAGTTTCAATATTGAGCTATCGTAGCCAGTCTTTGGATGATCATGTTTCTGCTCCCAGTCTCGGGTTAATAAATGTACTGTGTGGATGGTTGAGTTTCGTCCTAGCTATGTTTATACTCCCACCTAAACTCCAAAGACATAGAGTCGATCGGTGAATAATCGGTTCACATTCATCTTGCTTCTCGCTCGTGCCCCCAAGTCTGGGGCATATACTAATAAGTGGGAAGGCTAGCCATGCCCACTTTAGCTTTACTCTCTTTCCCGTTGAATCGTGGGATCAGGTTAGTTGATGGGAGGTTGAGTCTCGCCTATCCTGGATTGCATTGTGGTTTTTCATTCCAAGGGGAATACTCTGATGCCTCGTCAGTTTAAGGGCGTAAGTTGGGTACTGAACGGTCAGCCACGTCCACTTTGGTTCATGTTCTGTAATCAGATCTCGAGGTAAAGTTGGCTCAAGTGAAGTCGGGTCATGCTCATCCAGTTTCATACTTCTCCTGACGGATCGAAGGAGGGTGCTGGAGAATTAATGACCAAGTCTTCGTGGTTTACTCTCCTTTCCACACTCTAGTGGTCATAGTTTTTCAAGGGCATTCGAGTCACATTCGTATGTGCTTGGTGCAGATCCATATTGACTCTTGATCTAAGGTATGATATAGTCAGTCGCCCATAGCTTTGGATGCCGTTTCGATTGATTCTGTGTTGAGGCCTCCTTGCAGTCATTGCCTTAAGCTGTAAAGAACGCCAAGCTAGAGCTATAATGAGATGTCATATTCATCTTTTAGTGATTTGTACTCCTGCTCCCAGCACTGATATGGCTAGGCCACAAGTCGGATGGTCGAACTCCATCCTTAGCGAGTGAATATTCCTCCTGTCGAATTCCGGCCAAAGTTTGCGGAATAGAGAACGGTCAGAATCCACTCATCTATTTATCGGTGTTTATATGCCACTCTGCATTCTGGTGACTTAGAGTTATTCTTCTGTCGGTCGACTCGCGCCCAATTTGTGTTCATACTTTTGTCCACCCTCTAGGGACTTAGAGATTTGTCGAATGGTTTATGCTCTAGTCCATAGTTTGGGACGTAGATATTTTCGTCAAGTCATTTATACTCTAGACCACGCTCTGGGGACTTAGAGTACTCTAACCCGCTTCAGGGACTTAGAGATTTTTCTCAAGTCATTTATACTCTAGTCCGCGCTCTGGGGACTCAGAGTACTCTAGTCCGCTTCAGGGATTTAGAGATTTCGTTAAGTCATATATACTCTAGTCTGCGTTTTGGGGACTCATAGTACTCTTGTCTGCTTTAGGGACTTAGAGATTTTTCTCAAGTCGTTTATACTCTAGTCCACACTCTGGGGACTCAGAGTACTCTAGTCCGCTTCAGGGAATTAGAGATTTTTCTCAAGTCTTTTATACTCTAGTCCACGCTCTGGGGACTCAGAGTACTCTAGTCCGCTTCAGGGACTTAGATATTTTTCTCAAGTCGTTTATACTCTAGTCCGCACTCCGGGGACTCATAGTACTCTAGTCCGCTTCAGCGACTTAGAGATTTTTCTCAAATCGTTTATACTCTAGTCCGCGCTCTGGGGACTGAGAGTACTCTAGTCCGCTTCAGGGACTTAGAGATTTTTCTCAATTCGTTTATACTCTAGTCCGCGCTCTAGGGACTCAGAGTACTCTAGTCTGCTTTAGGGACTTAGAGATTTTTCTCAAGTCGTTTATACACTAGTCCGTGCTTTGGGGACTCAGAGTACTCTAGTCCGCTTCATGGACTTAGAGATTTTTCTCAAATCGTTTATACTCTAGTTTGCGCTCTGGGGACTCGGAGTACTCTAGTCCGCTTCAGGGACTTAGAGATTTTTCTCAAATCCTTTATACTCTAGTTTGTGCTCTGGGGAGTTATAGTGGTCTAGTCTGCTTCAGGGACTTAGAGATTTTTCTCAAGTCGTTTATACTCAAGTCCGCGCTCTGGGGATTTAGAGTACTCTAGTCCGCTTTAGGGACTTTGAGATTTTTCTGAAGTCGTTTATACTCCAGTCCGCGCTCTGGGGACTCAGAGTACTCTAGTCCGCTTCAGGGACTTAGAGATTTTTCTGAAGTCGTTTATACTCTAGTCCACGCTCCGGGGACTCAGAGTACTCTAGTCCACTTCAGGGACTTAGAGATTTTTCTCAAATCGTTTATACTCTAGTCCACGCTCTGGGGACTTAGGGTACTCTAGTCCTCTTCAGGGACTTAGAGATTTTTCTCAAGTCGTTTATACTCTAGTCCGCACTCTGGGGACTCAGCGTTCTCTAGTCCGCTTCAGGGATTTAGAGGTTTTTCTCAAGTCGTTTATACTCTAGTCCGCGCTCTGGGGACTTAGAGTGCTCTAGTTCGCTTCAGGGACTTAGTTATTTTTCTCAAGTCGTTTATACTCTAGTCCGCGCTCTGGGGACTTAGAGTACTCTAGTCCGCTTTAGGGACTTAGAGATTTTTGTTGAGAGCAGTCGTATTTCCACCCGTTTGATTTGTATTTCATTTACCGTATCGAGGCTAATGTTGTCGAATGAACGGTCGAACCGCATTTGCTCATGGAATGGGACTCTACCCCAGCATAAGGACGAAACTTGAAAAATGGATGGTCGATTCTCGACCGCTAGGTGATTGTAGCTCTTCCAATCAAGTCAAGGAAGGAGGTATATGATAGATGGTTGGGTCACATCCATCATGGGGTTGGATAATCAAGTCTCGCGTGATTTTCTTAGTATTTCTTTCTAGAAAACGAGGATAATGGATCCCTGAGTAGACAACCTAAGTTGCATATGTTCCAAGGTGCAGTCGTGTCCATGTATTGGGAACGATGGTTGACGAGTAGGCAATCCATCACAGCTTCTTCAAGTTTGGCTTTCGAATTACCTCTTGTGTTCCGGGTAGGAGTTGATGTGTAGATGATCAAATCACGTCCACTCTAGTTAGATCCCGGCATCACTGTGCTTTAGGAGAGGCATATGTATTTTATCGAACTTTACTTTATGACACAAGGAATGGATGATCGGGCCACATTCATTCCAAGCCTTGCTTAGGCCACCAAATCAAATATGGTGGTCGATGAATGGATAGTCAATTATGAACGCTTTGTATAAGGCTCTGACCGTGACGAGCTTTTCCATCTCTAGTCCATGGCCCCAAATCATTGGCATATGGTTGATGATGAGCGGTTGAATCATGCTCGTCTTGATGAAACTCCACGGGTCCGATCACGGTCTGCGTGGATTGGTTGGCGGCCAACCCTAAGTACTTGGTCACCTGCATAGTTTTGAAAGTAATTTAGTTCATGTTGATTGTAGTTTATAGAACAATTGAAATTGAAATAGAAATTATTTAAAGAAGATTAGAATAAATCTCATTGATCAGTGAAGCAGCATCATGTGCTCGCTATTCAACTTTGGCCCAAGCTCCCTTCAAAGGGATATCGGCCGTCGGCAGTCCAATTGAAAATCTTAGTTGTAACAACCCGGAGTTTTACAACAATTAATTATCGTCAAATGACGATTAAATTGGTTGTTAATTTCTGTTGGAATTTTATCGGTTGGAATTCTTTGAAGAAATTGATTAGCGGTTATGTGGGCTTTAGATTCGCTAGGCCCACATTTTCTTTTATTTGGTGCCAAGATAATGTTAAGATCCGTTCCACTTACTCCATCCATTCATTCGTTCAAAACCCTTAAACAAAATAAACGAAAAAAAATTGGTGGCTGCTCGTTTTCGTCCTTCTCCCTTTGCAAAAATTAGGGCTCCGATCGACTTCGTGGTGCCGCGACTTCTAGTTGCTCGAGCGAACGATGGTTTCGTTCCTTTGTCGATCGTTCATCACGAAGAGCTCCGCCCGGCTACTTCAATTCGCATCGAAAAGGTGAGTAATTTTAATTGCTCACATCTAGTTCAAACCTTATGTTGTAGGGTTTAAATCCCCTTGTTTTTTTTGTTCGTCTGGGTTTATTTGAATTTGTCAACTAGTTACTCTCGGCCATTTGATTAATATTAATGCTGGGGATTTTTTCTGACTTGCTCAATTTCATATAATTGTTTACTTGCTGGTCACAGTTTTGATTTTTAATTGGTTTATTTCCTTGGCTACCTCGGAGTTGGTTTGAAATGGTTAATTTGACTTCGGTGATGATTTCTATCTTCCACGTTTTACCGTCTTTTGACTTTGATTGTCGATCACTTTCTGATTTTGACTTCGGTCATTGCACTGTTTCGTGTTGCTTTGACAGTTGAGCTTTGTTCGACTGTGATATTGGACTTGTACTATAACTTGTAATATATAGATATATATATATATACAAACATTCATGTATGTATATATATACAGTGTTTGTGTGCATTTTCGATCATCCTACTTTGACTTGATAATGTCTTCGACATTTTAACAGTGGCTTCGGCTCTTGATATTGTTCGAACTTGTGTTGGTTGACTTCGACATGGCCTTGAGTTTTAAATATCAATTTTGTTTTGTGAATTTGAGTTGATTCGACTTGATACTGTTACTGATTTACTTACAGGATAGTGTTTGATGTTATTTTGAGAAAAACAAACAGTGTTGTAGCCATCATGGCTCCTGTGCATCACTGAACTACTTTGTTCATGTGCAATCTACTGTTTTTGTAAAAAGATTCGAATTTCAAATTTGTGTTCGACTGAGAGTTGCTTGACTTCGTCTCGGCCATTCGGGTATATTTTGATGATTGATGATTTATCTTGGCCACTCGATTTTTGTTTTAATACTGGGATTAATCTCAGACTTGTTCCAATTCCTTGATTTATTGGAAATCACGGTGTTGATTTTAGTTGACATCGGCCTCTTTGATTTTGTTGACATTCGAACTTGTTCGATCCTTTTATTTGAAACTGCTACTTCATGAATTTGATTGCATTTGTCCATATGAAGCTATTTGGATTTCTAGACTTCGGTAGTTGCTTAGAATTATTTCTCTATGACCATTGTTTTTGGTTCGAACTTAATGCTAATACGTAGGCTATTTCTGAAATCCCTTGTGACTTTTGCTTTACTTGAATTTCTCTGTGCCTTGTCGGGTTCCTTGTATACACCTGACATCGACTTTGCAATTGCTTTGTGTATTGGCATCAGTCATTATGCATTTGTTTTACTTGAGGCCTTGATTTTGTATGCTCTGCATATACTCTTTGATATATGCATATTTGTTGAACTGCATACCTGGTTTTCAAAATGTATGTCTACATATACTCGATTTCCAAACTTGTTTGGATATTGAGCTGCTTCATTTTTATATATTTGGTCTTGGTCGCTGGTGAGATGCATCCCTTGAATACTTGTTGGCACTGTGTTGCTTACTTGGAGCCTTTGTGCTTGTTACTGTGTTGCCTTATCTTGGGCACACATGCTTGTTTCACTTGTAGCCTTTGTGCCTTGTTGCTATTCCTTTATATGTGATTGCATTGTCACTGTATTGGTTTATGAACATTTGATGTTCAGGTTGCGTGCACAATTCATGTGTTTCCAACCTGGGTCCTTTGTACCTTGTTGTTCCACTGTAGCACTTCAATTGCTTCTGCTGGTTCATGTATACGTACGTGTCATTGCCCTTGTGCACTGATGCTTACAGTCGTGTTGAATTTGAGGACTTTTGTGTTGTTTTGAGTTTGCTGTTGCTTTATATCTGGACTTCTTCTGGTTCATTTCTTTGTAGTTGAGTTGAGTCACGATAGTCGTGACTTGACCTCTGCAGTTTTGATTGCTGTTAGTATTCATTGTTGTGATGATTTCACGAACTGTAGTTGCGAGGCAGTGCACGCGTGCATGTACTGCAGCCACACAAAAATTTGATTTGATTGATCATTTTGAGATCGTCTAATTATCTATTTGATAATTAGATTCTGAGTTTCTAATTATTTATTTAATAATTGGATTTATGTTGTTAATTGCTGTTTAGGCAATTCCGGAGTTTTCATATTATCTTCATTGATAATCTTTTTATTTATCTTGTTGATGGTTTGAATTTGCCGATTTGTTGTTTAACACTGTTTAGTGTTATATCTGTCGTTATCCAATTCTCTTATTGAAGAATCGGATATACGAGATTTCTGTGACTGTCGTCTATTTGATATTTGATTATTATTGCTTCCGTGCATTAATAACTGAGTTTGAATTAGACTGACCCGTGTATTATTTTCTTTTGAATTTAATACTCGGGTCAGACCCGAGTTATTTCAGGTTGTAGATATCCTACTTTGAGTTGTTTCTTGAGCTATGAAGTCTTTTCACATCTTTTGAAGTAGTCTTCGTCATTTTGTAGTAGTCAGTGTATCTGATTTAGAATGATATGTATTCATGTATATTAGTCGATAATGTACTTGTATATATAACTTCTAGAGTTGACAGTTGTAGTTGTATCATATGTATTGTGTCAAATGTATTGTAACTGACATCAGTTATATATATATATATATGAGACTTTTGTTATCTGTGTTCCGCATTTTTAGTATCTGTGTTATTATTATATATATTGTCCTAAACTATTATGAACCATCGTAGTTCGTTTTATACTGGAATTGGGTATGTCGATGGGAGTAAATAAATAAGATATGAAAAATAAAACTATATACCACTCCTATCGAGGTAACCAATACTAGTGTAAGGCCCAACTACGGATGGCCGCTCCTATCCAGCCTTATTCTTCGTAATAACGGACAATATTTCTTTTAATACTCTTTTTTATTATGAGCATAGAGGTGGGGCGTCACAGTTGGTATCAAAGCTTGGGGTTTATGGACATAATATAAAACATAACTTAGATGAAACATATGTTACAACTATTGGTCGATGTTTTATTTGTGCTTTAAGTCAAAAACTAAAGTTTTGGAATTTTGATGAAATTTTTAAATATATTTATTTAAAAATAATAGTGAAACTGTGTTTTGTTGATTTGATTAAATTGTGTTCTGTTTATCAGAGTGCGCAGCGGAAACAGTGAAACTGTCTTCGCTAAGTACAACCGGTAATCTTTTTGATTTAAAAATCAAAATATGAAATTGAAATAAATTTCATTTGTTGTTTGCATAGCTGTGTTTATTTTGTTTCTTTGAGAATTTCGAATCCGAATTGGGGATTCGAAACGATGCAGTTATGTGATTCTTGTTGAGATTTTTGCTGATATTCTTTTATGCTAATCACATGTTGATTAGATTTTTGCTATTTTAAATTATCTTCATTGAAGATAATAGAGGAATTTCTTTGTGTATAATGTAGTGTGCGTGCAAATATGAATTGCACGTTACTGCATTAATTTTACGTTGAACCGATGCTTGGTTATGAAACGTATTTTGTTGCTGTTATTTTTATAACGGGATTTTTACACCAATGCTAAATTTTCGAGGCACGGTGTTTTGTTGACATTTTGATGAATGAAAATTCACTGGTATTACATTTTGATGTAAATTATTTTGATGAGATTTTGACGTTTTAAAATTACTGTCGCTTTGACTTCAGTAACAATCAAATTTTTAAAAGTGGATTTTCAAGCGGTTATTCCGCAATGCTGATTCTGAGATTCATTTTACGATGTTCTGGAGAAGTACAATTTCCTTTTCGAAATTGTTACTAATATTGCTGCTTTAATCACGTGATTGGAAAATCATTTTAAAACGAAAAATTGTTTTATAAATTTTTAACAGTTTGCGTTTTCAAAAGAATGAGGAAGCGACTTTAACGATTCAGCAAAATCGAGGATTATGACCCCTTTCTTTTACTAATGCGCTTAACTCCGGACTTGTCCAGTTGAGAATGTGAATTGTTATTTTTATAAAATAAATAAAATTGTTTTCAGGAATTTTACAGTTTGCGCTTTCAAAAGAACGAGGAAGCGATTTAAACGTTTCAGCAAAATCAAGGACTATGACCCCTTTCTTTTACTGATTCGCTTAATTTCGGACTTGTCCATTTGAAAATGTAAAGTGTATTTCTACAAAATACACCATTTTGCACTTTCAAGGAAACGATGAAGAGAATCAAACGATTTAGTAAAACACATGGTATGGGACATGTGCGTTTGCTATTTCGGTTAATTCCAGACTCGTTAATTGAAATATCTGAAGTTTTGATTGCTGTTAGTATTCACTGTTGTGATGATTTCATGAACTGTAGTGGCGAGGTAGTGCAAGCGTGCGTGTACTGCAGCCACACAGAAATTTGATTTGATTGATCATTTTGAGATCGTCTAATTATCTATTTGATAATTAGATTCTGAGTTTCTAATTATTTATTTAATAATTGGATTTTTGTTGTTAATTGTTGTTTAGGCAATTCCGGAGTTTTCATATTATCTTCATTGATAATCTTTTTATTTATCTTGTTGATGGTTTGAATTTGCTGATTTGTTGTTTAACACTGTTTAGTGTTATATCTGTCGTTATCCGGTTCTCTTATTGAAGAATCGGATATACGAGATTTCTGTGACTGTCGTCTATTTTATATTTGATTATTATTGCTTCCGTGCATTAATAACTGAGTTTGAATTAGACTGACCCGTGTATTATTTTCTTTTGAATTTAACACTCGAGTCAGACCCGAGTTATTTAAGGTTGTAGATATCCTGCTTTGAGTTGTTGCTTGAGCTATGAAGTCTTTTCATATCATTTGAAGTAGTCTGCATCATTTCGTAGTAGTCAGTGTATCTGATTTAGGATGATATATATTCATGTATATTAGTCGATAATGTACTTGTATATATAACTTCCAGAGTTGACAGTTGTAGTTGTATCATATGTATTGTGTCAAATGTATTGTAACTGACATCAGTTATATATATATATGAGACTTTTGTTATTTGTGTTCCGCATTTTTCGTATCTGTGTTATTATTATATATATTGTCCTAAACTATTATGAACCATCGTAGTTCGTTTTATATTGGAATTGGGTATGTCGATGGGAGTAAATAAATAAGAGATGAAAAATAAAAATATATACCACTCCTATCGAGGTAACCAATACTAGTGTAAGGCCCAACTACGGATGGCCGCTCCTATCCAGCCTTATTCTTCGTAATAACGGACAGTATTTCTTTTAATACTCTTTGTTATTGTGAGCATAGAGGTGGGGCGTCACAGTTGGTATCAGAGCTTGGGGTTTATGGACATAATATAAAACATAACTTAGATGGAACATGTGTTACAACTATTTGTCGACGTTTTAGTTGTGCTTTGAGTCAAAACTAAAGTTTTGAAACTATGATGAAATTTTTAAAATATCTTTATTTAAAAATAAAAAGTGAAACTTTGTTTGGATGGTTTGATTGATTTGTGTTCTGTTTATCAGAGTGCGCAGCGGAAGCAGTGACACTGTCTTCGCTGAGTACAGCTGATAACCTTTTTGATTTAAAAATCAAAATATGAAATTGAAATAAATTTCTTTTGTTGTTTGCATAGCTAGGTTTATTTTGTTTCTTTGAAAATTTCGAATCCGATTGAGGATTCGAAGCGACTGCAGTTATGTGATTTTTGTTGAGATTTTTGCTGGTTTCCTTTTATGCTAATCATATATTGATTAGATTTTGCTGTTTTGAATTATCTTCATTGAAGATACATTCGAATGATTTCTTTGTTCATTTGGTAGTATACGTGCAAATTTGAGTTGCACGTTACTGCATTAATTTAACGTTGAACCGATGTTTGGTTTAAACGTATTTTGTTGCCGTTATTTTTATAACGGGATTTTTACATCGACGTTAAATTTTTGAAGCACGGTGTTTTGTTGACATTTTATTGAATGAAAATTCACTGGTGTTACATTTTGATGTGAATTATTTTGATGAGATTTTGAGGTATAAAAATTATTATTGCTTTGGCTTCAGTAACCGTCAATTTTAAAGTGGATTTTCAAGCGGTTATTCCGCAATGTTGATTTTGTGATCCGTTTTTACGGTATTTTGAGAAGTACAATTTCCTTTTCGAAATTGTTATAGATGTTACTGTTTAATCACGTGTTCTGAAATTTGTTTTAAATTTTTTACAGTTTACGCTTTCAAAAGAATGAGGAAGCAATTTAAACACTTTAGCAAAATTGAGGACTATGAACCCTCACTTTTATTGTTTCTCTTAATTCCAGACTTGTCCGTTTGAGAACATAAAATGTTATTCATTTAAAATACAAAATTTTATAGTTTGCGCTTTCAAAAGAATGAGGAAGCGACTTAAATGATTCAGCAAAATCGAGGACTATGAACCCTTTCTTTTACTGTTTCGCTTAATTCCGAACTTGTCCGTTTGAGAATGTAAAATGTATTTTTACAAAATACACAATTTTACACTTTCAAGGAAACGATGAAGAAAATCAAACGATTTAGTAAAACACGTGGTATGGGACATATGCGTTTGCTATTTCGGTTAATTCCGGACTCGTTAATTGAAACATCTGCTGTTTTGATGATTTTGTGTGCTTTCGAGCCACTATGTTGGACCTTCGGGTCATATGTTGGACCTTCGGGTCATATGATGGACCTTCGGGTCAAATAACAGTACTAGACCTTCGGGTCATTTGTTGGGCGCCAAAATTATGTTGAGTACTTGGTAGGCTTCGGCCATTTGTTGATGCACGTGCGGCGAACTAAAAACTCGCCATCTGATGGGATCGATCCAACCTTTTATGTTGATTTTCTAGAATATCTTAATCGATTTCTAGATATTTGTTGTTTCCAATTATCTGCAGGTACTTGGATATTTGTTGTTTCTGATTATCGTTTTTGATAATCAGATATTTGTTGTTTCTGATTATCGTTTTTGATAATCGGATATTTGTTGTTTCTGATTATCGTTTTTGATAATTAGATATTTGCTGCTATGAGATTTAATTATCGTATCGATAATTAAATATTTGCTACTTTGAGATTTCTGATTATCGTTTTTGATAATCAGATATTTGTTGTTTCTGATTATCGTTTTGATAATTAGATATTTGTTGATTTGAGATTTCTGATTATCAGATGTTTTCTGATTATTGTTTGAGATAATTAGATATTTGTTGATTTGAGATTTCTGATTATCGTTTTTGATAATCGGATATTTGTTGTTTCTGATTATCGTTTTTGATAATCGGATATTTGTTGTTTCTGATTATCATTTTTGATAATCAGATATTTGTTGTTTCTGATTATCGTTTTTGATAATCGGATATTTGATGTTTCTGATTATCGTTTTTGATAATCGGATATTTGATGTTTCTGATTATCGTTTTTGATAATCGGATATTTGTTGTTTATGATTATCGTTTTTGATAATTAGATATTTGCTGCTATGAGATTTAATTATCGTATCGATAATTAAATATTTGCTGTTTTGAGATTTCTGATTATCGTTTTTGATAATTGGATATTTGTTGTTTTTGATTATCGTTTTTGATAATTAGATATTTGTTGATTTGAGATTTTTGATTATCGTTTTTGGTAATTAGATATTTGTTTATTTGAGATTTCTGATTATCGTTTTTGATAATCGAACATTTGCTAGTTTTGCTGATTATGAGATTTTATAATCTCTAATTGATTCTGGATTATGTTGATTATATTGAATTGTTGTTTCCTATCTATCTCTGTTGATAGTTAGAGTTTGTTGATTATGAAGTTCGTGTTTTCTAGTTATTTGTTGGATAGCTAGATATTTGTAGTTTTGCGATTTGTGATTTGTGATTTCTAATTGTCTTTGCTGATAATTAGATTTTGCTGTTTTCTAATTATTGTATCGATAATTAGATATAGCTGTTTTGTGATTTCTGAATTTCAATTATCTAGTTGATAATTAAATATTGTTGATAATTGTATTTATTCAGTTTTGTTGTTTTCTGATTATCTATCTGATAGTTAGATTTTGTTGAGAATTTGTGAATTTCTTTTATGGAATTAGAAGATTTCTTTGGCGTTTGTGTTCTCGACATTTATTTTTCTAGCCTAACTAGTTTATGTTAAAAAAATAATTGTTATTGACATCTTTAATTATGAAAATTAGGGGGACGCAATTTTTATAAGGAGGGGAGTCTGTAACAACCCGGAGTTTTACAACAATTAATTGTCGTCAAATGACGATTAAATTGATTGTTAATTTCTGTTGGGATTTTATCGGTTGGAATTCTTTGAAGAAATTGGTTAGCGGTTATGCGGGCTTTAAATTCGCTTGGCCCACGTTTTCTTTTATTTGGTGCCAAGATAATGTTAAGACCCGTTCCACTTACTCCATCCATTCATTCATTCAAAACCCTTAAACAAAATAAACAAAAAAAAATGGTGGCTGCTCGTTTTCGTCCTTCTCCCTTTGCAAAAATTAGGGCTCCGATCGACTTCGTGGTGCCGCGACTTCGAGTTGCTCGAGCGAACGATGGTTTCGTTCCTTTGTCGATTCACGAAGAGCTCCGCCCGGCTACTTCAATTCGCATCGAAAAGGTGAGTAATTTTAATTGCTCACATCTAGTTCAAACCTTATGCTGTAGGGTTTAAATCCCCTTGTTTTTTTTGTTCGTCTGGGTTTATTTGAATTTGTCAACTAGTTACTCTCGGCCATTTGATTAATATTAATGCTGGGGATTTTTTTTGACTTGCTCAATTTCGTATAATTGTTTACTTGCTGGTCACAGTTTTGATTTTTAACTTGGTTGATTTCCTTGGCTACCTCGGAGTTGGTTTGAAATGGTTAATTTGACTTCGGTGATGATTTCTATCTTCCACGATTTACTGACTTTTGACTTTGATTGTCGATCACTTTCTGATTTTGACTTCGGTCATTGCACTGTTTCGTGTTGCTATCACAGTTGAGCTTTGTTCGACTTTGATATTGGACTTGTACTTGAACTTGTATAATATAGATATATATATATACAAACATTCATGTATGTATATATATATACAGTGTTTGTGTGCATTTTCGATCATCCTGCTTTGACTTGATAATGTCTTCGACATTTTAACAGTGGCTTCGGCTCTTGGTATTGTTCGAACTTGTGTTGGTTGACTTCGACATGGCCTTGAGTTTTAAATATCGATTTTATTTTGTGAATTTGAGTTGATTCGACTTGATACTGTTACTGATTTACTTACAGGATAGTGTTTGATGTTATTTTGAGAAAAAAAACTGTGTTGTAGCCGTCATGGCTCCTGTGCATCACTGAGCTACTTTGTTCATGTGCAATCTACTGTTTTGGTACAAAGATTCGAATTTCAAATTTGTGTTCGACTGAGAGTTGCTTGACTTCGTCTCGGCCATTCGGGTATATTTTGATGATTGATGATTTATCTTGGCTACTTGATTTTTGTTTTAATACTGGGATTAATCTCAGACTTGTTCAAATTCCTTGATTTATTGAAAATCATGGTGTTGATTTTAGTTGACATCGGCCTCTTTGATTTTGTTGACATTCGAACTTGTTCGATCCTTTTATTTGAAACTGCTGCTTCATGAATTTGATTGCATTTGGCCATATGAAGCTATTTGGATTTCTAGACTTCGGCAGTTGCTTAGAATTATTTCTATGTGACCATTATTTTTGGTTCGAACTTAATGCTAAGACGTAGGCTATTTCTGAAATCCCTTGTGACTTTTGCTTTACTTGAATTTCTCTGTGCCTTGTCGGGTTCCTTGTATACACTTGACATCGACTTTGCAATTGCTTTGTGTATTGACATCGGTCATTATGCATTTGTTTTACTTGAGGCCTTGACTTTGTATGCTCTGCATATACTCTTTTATATATGCATATTTGTTGAAATGCACACCTGGTTTTCAAAATGTATGTCTGCATATACTCGATTTCCAAACTTGTTTGGATATTGAGCTGCTTCATTTTTATATATTTGGTCTTGGTCGCTGGTGAGCTGCATCCCTTGAGTACTTGTTGGCACTGTGTTGCTTACTTGGAGCCTTTGTGCTTGTTACTGTGTTGCCTTATCTTGGGCACACATGCTTGTTTCACTTGTAGCCTTTGTGCCTTGTTGTTATTCCTTTATATGTGATTGCATTGTCACTGTATTGGTTTATGAACATTTGATGTTCAGGTTGCGTGCACAATTCATGTGTTTCCAATCTGGGTCCTTTGTACCTTGTTGTTCCACTGTAGCACTTCAATTGCTTCTGCTGGTTCATGTATACGTACGTGTCATTGCCCTTGTGCACTGATGCTTACAGTCGTGTTGAATTTGAGGACTTTTGTGTTGTTTTGAGTTTGCTGTTGCTTTATATCTGGACTTCTTCTGGTTCATTTCTTTGTAGTTGAGTTGAGTCACGATAGTCGTGACTTGACCTCTGCAGTTTTGATTGCTGTTAGTATTCACTGTTGTGATGATTTCACGAACTGTAGTGGCGAGGCAGTGCACGCGTGCATGTACTGTAGCCACACAAAAATTTTATTTGATTGATCATTTTGAGATCGTCTAATTATCTATTTGATAATTAGATTCTGAGTTTCTAATTATTTATTTAATAATTGGATTTTTGTTGTTAATTGATGTTTAGGCAATTCCGGAGTTTTCATATTATCTTCATTGATAATCTTTTTATTTATCTTGTTGATGGTTTGAATTTGCCGATTTGTTGTTTAACACTGTTTAGTGTTATATTTGTCGTTATCCGATTCTCTTATTGAAGAATCGGATATACGAGATTTTTGTGACTGTCGTCTATTTGATATTTGATTATTATTGCTTCCGTGCATTAATAACTGAGTTTGAATTAGACTGACCCGTGTATTATTTTCTTTTGAATTTAATACTCGGGTCAGACCCGAGTTATTTCAGGTTGTAGATATCCTGCTTTGAGTTGCTGCTTGAGCTATGAAGTCTTTTCACATCTTTTGAAGTAGTCTTCGTCATTTTGTAGTAGTCAGTGTATCTGATTTAGAATGATATGTATTCATGTATATTAGTCGATAATGTACTTGTATATATAACTTCCAGAGTTGACAGTTGTAGTTGTATCATATGTATTGTGTCAAATGTATTGTAACTGACATCAGTTATATATATATATATATATATATGAGACTTTTGTTATCTGTGTTCCGCATTTTTAGTATCTGTGTTATTATTATATATATTGTCCTAAACTATTATGAACCATCGTAGTTCGTTTTATACTGGAATTGGGTATGTAGATGGGAGTAAATAAATAAGACATGAAAAATAAAAATATATACCACTCCTATCGAGGTAACCAATACTAGTGTAAGGCCCAACTACGGATGGCCGCTCCTATCCAGCCTTATTCTTCGTAATAACGGACAATATTTCTTTTAATACTCTTTGTTATTGTGAGCATAGAGGTGGGGCGTCACATTAGTTCTTTATTGATAGGCATCTGATGTTCGTTGCCCGCCATTCCATAGGACTTACACATACTGTTAAAGCTTTCCTTTCCAGATCAGCTTTTCGATCACTCCTCAGAGGTGTTTGTAATCGCCAGTGTTAGGATCAGTGAGCCTATTGGAATATACAACATTCGCCTGATTTTCTCTGGGCTTCGGTGGACTTTCTTGAGGTTGGTTTTCAGTACCACTCCGAGTCGCAAGTCTCTAAGTAGAGGCTATCGATTGAATCTTTCAAAGAGCATATGAGTCAAATTTTGAGATCTTGGTTCGTCTACTGGAAACCGAGTCCTTAGCCAACGATCCTGTATTTTTATTTTTCCTAGTCTACTCCACTCCTCCTCACTTTGGTTTTGATTCATTTTGTAACAGAAATGATCCATGGTCGTAGGAGGCTCTCCAGCTAACTAGCTGCTAAAATATATCTGGAGGTCGGCTCCCCTAAAACGCGATCAGTATGGTATCCTTATTAGCATTTGGAACAAATTGCTTGGAGTCTGACATTGGTTTGATTGGAGTCACTAAATTTGAAGTACTGGGTCAGTGAAAAATGATGCTTGGAGTCATCTTGGCATTTGGTTGGAGAAAATATTGGTTTTACTCGAGTCTGGTTTTGGTCAAAAGTTTCCTGCATTTGCCTAAAGTCATATCATTTACGTTATCCAACCTTTGGGAGTGTCGTTTGCACTGCGCTACAGCTAGGGTTCGGGTGGGTTTGCACCTAAAAAAAAAATTTAGAGCCTTTTTCTTGAATTTGGGTCGTACCCGAAAAAGTTTTTCTTTTGAAAATAGGGGTCGTATAAGAGACCGATGTAACTTAAGTTTGGATCGGCTTATGCACATGGTTCAGTATATTTGATAATTGGTCAGCATGCTTATAAAGCACAAGAATAGAAGGCGGTCCGGTGTTGGAGTGTAGGCATGGTGGATCGGACAAGAGTGGCTTGGCCAAGGCGGTTAGGCCAAGGCGGTTCGGCCAAGGCGGTTCGGCCAAGAGTGGCTCGGCCAAGGCAGTTCGGCTAAGGTGAGTCGGCCATTCGGCCAAGGTGGGTCGGCCAAGAGTGGCTCAGCCAAGGCGGATCGACCAAGGGTGGCTCGGCCAAGGCGGTTCGGCCAAGGTGGGTCGGCCGTTCGACAAAGGTGGGTCGGCCAAGAGTGGCTCGGCCAAGGCGGTTCGGCCAAGGGTGGCTCGGCCAAGGTGGTTCGGCCAAGGTGGCTCGACCAAGGTGGCTCGGCCAAGGCGGTTCGGCCAAGGGTGGCTTGGCCAAGGCAGTTCGGCCAAGGTGGTTCGGCCAAGGCGGTTCGACCAAGGGTGGGTCGGCCAAGGCGGTTTGGCTAAGGTGGATCGGCTATACGGAGTACGTGGGGCGATCGGTATACAGCAGTTTTGGAGCAGTCAGTATATAGAGCTTTTGGAGCGATCGGTATATATGTGTTTGCCTTGGTGAGGGTTCGACCATATGAGAGATTGGCTGAATTGCCTTCGGGGGGGGGGGGGGGTTGGCCTTCATTCGACTTGAGTGTAAACTTCAACATCCAATCCCTAGATCTTGCGTACATCAGTGAATCCAATCCTTTCACATGAACATGAGCACATGATTAATTTTAAACAAGAACATTAGCATAATCAAATTTTCCAAAAACAGGGGTAGTAGACTTAGTTTCTCTGACTATGGCTATCAGTTTCCTTTAGATTTCTTTCAAATCTAAATAGAATAGGAATTTTGCAAGTTAATAACTGGATCTATCTCGCGAATATGGGAATCCGCTAGTAGACAATGAGATCCAATCAAGCCGAGAATTCATTTCTCAGTTAAAGCACCAAAATGTTAGCACCAAAATTGGTCACAAACACCCTTGAATAGAGTTATGTAGAGAGATTAATGAAGAAAGTAAATTAAAACAGAAAAATAACGCAATTGAGTGCAAAAAGAACAACATAAACGAGAACACCAGATTTATATTGGTTCGGCATAATTGCCTACGTCCACTTTGAATATGATCTTTATTACTTTCCCTATCACTTGAATACAGATACAATCCATAAACAAACCACTTGAATACAAGTTTGAATCAAAAATAGGAGAGTATAAAAAATGGCAGAGTTTCCTTGGAGTTCTCCCAAAAGAAGGACCTTTCAACTGTGCCCCTACCTCTATATTTATAGACGAAGATAGGCTGGACTCCCTTCGAATAGGGCTGTAAATTTTGTTCGACTGTCCGATGTCCGTTCGCGTCCGTGGCCGAAATACGTCCGTCCGAGTTCGTTCGATTTTCATTTAGGACATGAATTAGGACAATAAAATTTGTACGAGAAAAAACCTTGTTCGACCGATGTTCGTTCGAATTCGTCCGAATTCGTTCGAATTTCTTATAAGTCGGTATATCCATTATGTTCTTCAAAATATTTATGACAACTGTTTGGTTGGTTGATTAAGTAAAGATCATTAAAATGCTTTTTCTTCAGTATATATACTGATAAAAATAATATAATTGATAGAAACTATATTAAAAATATAAAATATGAAGTAAATAGCAATGTTCGTCCGTGTCCGTCCGAGTCCGTGGTAGAAAAACGTCCGTCCGTGTCCGTCCGATTTTATTTAGGGCATGAATTAGGACAACAAAATTTGTCCGATCATAAATCTCGTTCGGTCCGTGTCCGGTCCGATTTCATTTAGGACAGAAACTGAACATACCTCCGTCCGGTCCGGTCCGACCGATTTACACCCCTACCTTCGAAGGCCCAGGAACAAGGTACTTCGGCCCATAGTAGGCGAATTCTGTGTAGCGAGCCAGGCATACCGAACGGTGGTCGCCGAACGATGATGGCCGAACGGTGGTAGTCGAACGATGGTGTGCCGAACGATGGTGTGTCGAAAGATGGTGACTGAACGATGGTTGTCGAACGAAGGTGGTCGAACGGTAGTTGTCGAACGAAGGTGGCCGGACGGTGGTTGCCCAACGAACCAGGCCGAGCGACCACTCCTTGGATGCCTAGATTGAGCCATCTCGTTTTCCCATTCTTGACCGAGCGATATGCGTAATCCTTCAAGGCCGAACCATACACTTAGGCCGAGCGATGTACATAAGCCGAACCGTACATATAGGCCGAACAATGCCCATATGCTAGGCTACCCAAAATGGATCAATCCCTTACGTCTCCAATCTCTAACTAACTCAAGTCTTATCCAGACTCAATCAAAGCCTTTGTAATTATCACCTTGTAGCCGGGCCAAGTGACCGGATAACCATACATTTATAGAGATCACTCATTGTGATTTAAAATGCAAGGTCAGGCACTCATCCATACAAGTTCATTCTGGGACCGAACGAAATCAAAGGTACGTTCCTCGGCCATTACTAGGCGAGAAGTCCTTGTGGTTTTGAGGTTTTTCATAACAAAGAGACCACCGCTAGAATATAGTGAATCGGAAGTTTATCCCCAATTAATCAACAAGTAGTCCCTCATTATTATTCATCTCAATGTCTCCATCTTCAAATATCTTCAATCCTCGAACACGTAAATTGGTTCGAAGTGGTTTTCGAATAGTAATCACCCAAATCCGACCCTGGTTCCTTCAAAATTCAATCATCGATAAAAAGTGAATATGGGTATACAGGAATCATTAAGTCTCTTTTCACTTTAATTCTTTTCGGATGATTTAAAAATCTCTTTCTTTTGTCTTAGAATAATTCTAAGTAATTCATTCTTTATCTTTGGATAATACTAATCTTCTTTTATTTTGGAAACTTAATACAATCTTTTTAGAGCATCCGGGCTTTCCTTTCGATCTATTCCACCCCTCGCCTAAGAAGAGAAAATTGTGGCCAGGTAAGTTCATGGCACTGGTTGCTCCATCCCTAAACTTAGTTAAACGCCTTGTTTTATCTTCCCAGATCTCATAGGTTGGGAAAATGTACTAGTCGTTTCCGCATACTCAGTTATCAACTTTACTTTGAAATTGATTATAAAGATTCTAAATTATCTTTTAAACGCTAAATTTTCCCTTCAAAAACATTCAAAATTGATTCTTGGAAAATCGTTACGTTTAAACTCATATTCAAAAAGTTATAGAATTCGCAGCATAAAAGTGCTGCGGAAATTGCTATATAAGCTTATTTGATTTAAACGGCTCTTTAATATTTGAAAATTCATATTTTCCAATTCAAATCTCTTATTAAAACTTCCAAATCATCTTTAAATTACTTAAGTATTCTTTCAAAATCATTCACAAAAGATTTAGGAAAGAATTGTTAAGTTTAAAACTACGTTTCAAAAGTTATTAAAACCTACTACGAAAAGCGTTGTGAAAAGTGTTGCAAATAGCGTTTTAAAAGCTATATTCTTCAAAACGACTTTTATATCATTTAGATATCCATTTTTCAACTTAAATCTCTTTTAAAACATTTTAAAATATTTTCATAATTTATTTCATATCTTTAAAATATTTAAAATATCAATTTTAAACTTTGGTCATTTTGCTGTAAAAGCGCGATTTTTTTGAAAAATTGTTTTGGACATATTTTAAAATATACAAGATGAAATCTTGATTTTCTTTATTTATTTCTTTAAACATATTTAAATGTTTATAAAACATTTCTATGTTATTTTAAAACTATTTCCAAAAGGTTTAAACATTTCATATACACCATTTCATTTTCAAAAGGAAAGTGATTTCCTTTGTGCTAATCGACGTGTATTAACGTGACTTGGTAAAACAATTTAACAATCATGTCAAACAATAACAAATTGATGATCAAAGCATATATAAGCATCCATAGCAATCATAACACATCATCAAACATGTATGTATATAAATATAGATTTTAAATAGAGTTTCTCACCATAAACCAAAGCGATAAACTTCCTACCAACATTCTAATCAACCAACACTTCACTAACCACTTCCTACTCCATTAAACACTAGCAAACAACACCCTCTCCCTTCTAATAGCTTGGCCGAGGCTTGAGTTGGAGGTTGGCCAAAAGTATAGAGAAGAAGCTGTAGAGCTTTGAACTTGAATTCCCAAGATTTTGATCCGAAAAATAGGTTATCTTGTATCTTATTTTAGGCCCTCCAAATCTCCAAATTTAGAAAAGTTGTTTACTAAAAAGTTTTTGAAATTTCTTTTCTCTTGAATTTTAAAAAAAGAATAATTTGAATCCATGTTTTTTGAGGGAGATATGATGGAATGAAGAAGAGGTATTGTCGGATTGACAAAAATGAAGCACGAAAATGCACTTCAAAGAATTAAGTTTCAGTTATAGCAAACCTCAAAACTGGAAAAAGTGCTCAAAAAGAAAGTTGTAGCCACTAGAATTTTGTATGATCTGAAAAATTAATTTCTTAATTTGGATCAGTTATGATCAAGTTATGAACAAAACAAAAATTGGTTATTCTCTGTCTTAGAAACTGAGCCAGAGAATGCACTAGAAAGAAGTGGATTTTTGATATAGTTAAGTTTAGATTGAGACAAAGTGGTCAACATGAAAGTTGTAGCCACTGGAAAAATACATGATTTGAATAAAAAAATTTCATTTTGTTCTGTTTTGAAGAAGTTATAGCCGAGAGAACAAGAGGTAAAATATGGAAAATAGATGAGTTTGATTTGAAGAGAATGAACATTGATTTCTTTTGAATATTTTGTAAATATTTTTACATTATTTCTTTCTAATTTTTTCCTATGGCTTGAAACCAATAAAGAGAAGAGGAAGAAGATGAAGAAGCTTGAGAAAAGAAGAAGAAGAAATGTGAATGAAAGTGAAGAAGGAGGTGGGTATTTATAGAAAAAGAAAGAAGTGGTAAATTTACCAAAATAACCTCTTACCAAATTACCAAACTAACCTTACTTCAACCTAAAGAAATCTCCACTTTTTCAATATATAACATCATCTTTCACATCTTTACTTTATGTCTTAGTCACTTAAATATTAAGTAAAGAAAAGTAATTATTTTGTTGGATTTTGATGTGATTTGGATTTGATATTTACTTTTGACTTTTCTTAAACTTACTTACTTTTCTTAATGATGTTCTAGAAGTTTCCTAATCTTATTTAGCAAAAGCAAACATGTTTAGTTATTAAAATGTGTAATATATGTTAAAACATGTTAACAAAGGTGCGACAACGTTGCGGTAACTTATTTTGAACAAAACGTTGACTTTCGACAAAACGTTTTCCGGTCACATTTTGACGTTTTTGTCAAAATAAATTTGTTATTATATTTAAATAATTAAAAAAAGCATATTTGACTTATAAAAAAATATAATACAATATCCAAATCTATTTATATAAAATACGACATCAATTTATCGATATATAACGAAATTTGTCAACTTTTATAGAATGGGTTTTATATATTTATCAAACCTTTATAAATTAAATTTCTATTATTATTAAATGAGTTTTATATCGATTATATATTTTTAAAAAGAATTATTTATCCTTTAAAACCAATTTCTCGAATATTTATCCTGCTTTATCGGAATCCGACTTTCGAATATTTAAATATTTAATATCGGAATCCTGCTTTATTGAAAATTCTACATTTGAATATTTAAAATAATTAAATATCCCATTTTCGAAGCGGTAAAATTACGGGCCGTTACACTTTATATGTAATTCTTCTACTATTGGGAATCCTTTATATTAATTATTTTTTATTATTCATGTAAGAGCCATATGCAATTCTTCTATTGCTGCAGCTACCATTCTAGACTTTTAGTACGAAAATAAAACGTAGCAAACGTAGGTGATTTTTATGGAGAAAGCTAGCGTACATTTATGAAGCTATTTTTTTTAGTTAGGCAGTCATTTGATGTTGAAAATTTGCTCCTTTTGGTGTGCTCAAAACTTTAATGATTGAATTTCAAATTTTGTTCTAAGCTATCGCCCCTAGCATTGCTGACCTTCATTACGAAATTATAATGTAGCAGATTTATTTATTAGTTTTGATGAAACTTGGTGTACCGTTATAATATGAATGAACTTTTAATTAAACATTAAGTTGATAATGAAATGTTGATCCTTATGATTTGCGTAATGTCTGAAGTTTGATGATGAAATAGTTCGGTCAACATATTACAACAATATTCATTTTTGATAAAAAGATAACATCATTTATCGTTTTCGGAAATTGATAATAGAGTTTATCAATTTTCATAAAGTGATAAGAGAATTTATCATTTTAAGTATAGAAAATTTAAACGTTCATCATTTTATATAAGCATTAAAGCATTGTTAAAATAATACAACAATATTCATTTGTGATAAAAAGATAATACCGTTTATCGTTTTCAGAAATTAATAAATTCTTTTATCATTTTCATAAAATTGATAAATTTTCATAAAATGTTAAAAGCATCTATCATTTTAAATATAGAAAATTTAAATATTCATCGTTTTATATAAGCATTAAAGTAGCCATATTGACTTAATATATTACAACAATATTCATTTTTGATAAAAAGATAACACCATTTATTGTTTTTAGAAATTGATAAAGAATCTATCAATTTCCATAAAATGATAAAAGAATTTATCATTTTAAGTATAGAAAATTTAAACATTCATCATTTTATATAAGCATTAAGGCATTGTTAACATATTACAACAATATTCATTTATAATAAAAAGATAATACCATTTATCGTTTTCAGAAATCGATAAATACTTTTATCAATTTTCATAAAATGATAAAAGCATTTATCAGTTTAAATATAGAAAATTTAAACTTTCATCATTTAATATAAGCATTGAAGCAGCTATATTGACTTAATTTTTCTTTCCTAGCTTATTGAAAACTAATCATTTTTTGTTATATTAAAAAATTAGAAATGTTTATAATTTTATATTACCATCAAATAAAATGATAAACATATTTTTTACTGTCATTGTCACTGTACCCTCTATTTCTATTTTGAATAAGAAAATAATATACGGATATAAGAAACAAACATTTATGTCCATTGTATAAAAATGATAGGATAAATTAATCGATGATACAATAATTTATACAAAATGAATAAATATCTTCAGTAGTAGATAGAAATAAAAGTAAATTTAGACAATGGTGTTAATATTATACTAGTAGTCTTAGTCTTATATCTTCGTGTTATACAAAAAGTATATAAATTATTTACTATATAGATTATTTATTGCTCAATAGGTAGCTATATCTTTGTGTTATACTACCAGTATATGGTTTATTTACTGTATAGATTATTAACTACTCAATAGATAGCTATATCTCTATGTTATACCACCAGTCATAGTCATATATTTAACTTATTGGTGCATATGTACCGCGTCAATGAAAATTTGAAAAATGTTTACAAGCGTTGATGTATTTAAAATGGATTTTGGATATAAACTATAATAGTATTTTTTACTTTATAATCGACTGTTCTATAAATTTTGCATGTTAACAAGTCACTATGACATAATTATGTTGGTATAATGGTTTTATTGGTCAATCGACAAATATGGTATTCTGCTACAATATCAAGCTTTAACTAAACATAATGTATGTTACAATATTAAATCAAATATAGTTTTCTAATTAAATGTTTTACAACAGGTATGATCGCGGAATATTTGTAATAGTAAACATGAGGAAGAAAGTAACGGGTTTACCATTGGTAGAAAAGGTTTCGGAAGAAGATGTTGGTCAGTTAAAAGCAAATATGGTAGCTGACATTATGACAGATAAGCCATATTGCCGAACCACGGAAAAGTTTTGCACTTCACAACTAAAGCCACAAGAAGAAAACAAGCATGTTGAAAAAAATAATTGAAGCAAAATGAATATTAAAGTAGTTTGTTGACTTCATTTAAAGAAAAAATTATATGTTTAGTTTGTTTTAACTTCTATTTCCTAGAGGAAAAGAACAAAATTGTATTGTATGTTGAAATTTATTTCATTTACAGAAAACAGTTTATTTAGTTGGTTCCTTTCACTTGTAAGCTTTGCTATTATTTTGATGTTTTTCACAAACAAGTTCTGTAATTTGTTATGTTGATGAATATTTGGCTTGAATATGAATTATATCTTGTTGTACTCATATTATATTTCATATGTTTGTTATGTAATTTGTTCTTTCGTATGATTTAGATCCTACTATACTCATATATATTTCATATGTTTGTTATGTAATTTGTTCTTTGATATGATATAGATCTTACTGTACTCGTATTTGTTCTATAATTTGTTATCGTTAAGATGTTTAGTCATGTATAGTTATTGACTTTGTTATTGCAAATGCTGTTTTGACAGATCTTGCTGAAAACTGACATTTGGTTATATAATTTATAAGCCTACTAAAAAAATATTTACAATTGACAATAGATGATCATTATAAAAAATTTATATAACAAAAGAACATCAGCTTTTTGGTCTTATGTCTGTATATATCAGAACTCGACTACTTTAGCATGACCGCACTTTTGCAATGGTTCTTTTGAATAACAACTATATGTTTGCATAAATAAAATGTAAAATGAAATCTGACTACACAATGTTGTTGATAATTGTTAATGTAATTTTTTAGGAGGGATTATTGCTGAGAATTGCACTGAGTTAAAGACTCGGTGTAGTTTTCCTTCCACTGAATTTAAATCAGTGCAAGTTTTATATTCAAGTTCACACGTGTCTTGAATGGGCTTACAGTACTACACAATTCTGATTTCACTTTAACTCTATGAGCCATGTGCCAAAACTATTTGCTCTTATACAAACATACGAGAATAAGAGCACTTACCATATTACTCAACTTCCCCAGCTCTGTCACATATTTAAGTGCCCAATTAAGAAGTATATACATAGCTTGAAGAATAAATTTTTGTGTAATATTTTCATCTACTAATGTCGCATACAAACATATGACGCTAAAGAAAATGTGGTACGTCAGAGCGATTTTTGTGTAATATTTTCATCTACTAATTGAATGATTATAATATGGTGCAAATTCTATTCATTTCAAATAAATTTTGTTTAAAAAGACAAGTAGTAATAATTTTTGTACAATGAAATTCAATTCTGCTGAGTTTAACAAACTACAGGAAGTAGTCAGCTGTACTGACACTGAGTGGTTATACTAACAATAATTGAAGAAAATGGATGAAATTTCTTAGATAACTAGAATAAGTCAAACTGTATCTACACAGGTAAGAAAGAAAAGAAACAACGCAGAATTTAAAAACATAAAACTAGACTCTCTCAACTGAGACTGCTACGACTTTGTTATCGAGATCAGCACTCCCCAAGCTTGAAGTTTCGCTTATGTTTCCTCGATCCTATTAGTTATCAAAAGTCAAAGCAATAACCATTGCATTAGATGATGCTAGCAGTTACAGAAAATAGTTTACAAGATATGTCAGAACTAAGTGCAAGAATGCACTGAGTTAGAATCACTGAAAACTGCCCTGCACTGAGTTAGAATCAGTTGAAAAATTGAATCAGTTCTCATTGCTGAAATTTTAAGATCATTCGATATCATAACAATTAACAGGTAAAATCATAAAAATGATAAAACAGTTTATCATTTTACAAAATCAGAAATAAAATTTCATAAAAACAGCCATAAAGCAAATATAAATTCAATAAAATATTAAAATACGAACTATCCAATATTTTATCCACCATCTCGTCTGAAACAACAAATGATAAGCATAAAGTTATAAAAGACATTTGACAACTAGATATTGTTCATAAGTATAGCCATGAACAATAATAACAAGTACATCATAAAATCAAATTTAAATTTTCATATGAAACAGTAGTAAATTTACAGAAAAATAACAATTTCATCAACATAATATCATATATTCCCATACAAACCAGTCAAATAATACATTATAATACTATAATAATCCTAATAACTTATACTGCAACAATGGTAGTTGATATTGAATTAAACATAAAATGAACTTAGTAACAACATAGGAATAACCTAATATTAATAGTAAAAGAATAACATAAAAACAAAAATAGCTTTTAAATTTTAGGATCCAAGAATATCTCAATACAACATAGAAAGCTAAAACATAATTACTATAATAATCCTAATAACTTATACTGCAACAATGGTAGTTGATATTGAATTAAACATAAAATGAACCTAGCAACAACATAAGAATAACCTAATATTAATAGTAAAAGAATAACATAAAAACAAAAATATAATTCAATACAATAGCTTTTAAATTTTAGGATCCAAGAATATCTCAGTACAACATAGAAAGCTAAAACATAATTATCTTCAAAAACGAACAAGAAAAAATGACATAACAATTATAAAAACTTCAACCGCTCAATGGACAACTTCTACGATTATGACCTAACTTCTTACACTTTCCACACTTATTTTGCTTCCCATGGAAAACATCCAGCCCACCAAGTCTGTTAACTCTAGGTCTACCAGCTCCACGAATAACCTTAGGTGGATGAATAGTAGAAACCCTTCAGAAACAATATCATTTTTATCAAAAGTAGGAATAGGATTGATAACATGCAAAAGAAGCACGATAAGCCTTAGTTGTGAAATAATATTCAATAAAATCATAGACGTTAAGTTTGGCTATGGTAATGCATTTCAATGCATGTGCACAAGAAAAACTAGTAACTCTCCATTGGTTACAAGTGCACATCCAATTTTCAAGATCAACTTTGTGAGAAATAAAGGAATGTACTTCAAAAACAAAAGTAAAGGAACGAGAAACGTTCCACCCAAATCCTTCTTCTTTTAATTTCACTAAACGATTCTTCATTTTAGGACAAAGTATGGTAGTCTAACAAGACGCCTCTTCTCTACGCTTTGACATTTGAGTCATAAGCTTAATTCGGATTCCATCAAGACAACATGTAATAGGAGGATGCCTTTCTTTCACAATCTAGGAGTTAAAACTCTCTGTGACATTTGATTTATTCTCACCATAGCGATTGCTGGGAAAATATAAATCAGCCCAATGATCAAATGGATTATCTTTTAAGAATTCAACAGCTTATTCACCTCCAATTTGACTATATTTTGTCATAGCTCTTTGAAATTCATAAGGAGTACAAGCTATGGCACAACGTTCTAATAAATTTGCTACCTTAGGCCCCTTTCCACCCTTTACAGCATTAACAACATTACTTTGCATATGATATAGACAATATGAATGGAAAGCCATTGGAAAAAATTTAGGAATACTTAAAGCAAACCCCAATGTCAATCTGATATAAAAACCAAAGGTCGATCAACTCCAATCGAACATTTCAAATGATCCAAAAACCAAGACCAATTTCCCTCATTTTCCTTTGCAACAATAGCCATAGCCAATGGAAAAAAACCTAAAAAAACATTGTTAGCGAATAGAAAAAAATGTATATATGTATGCAATAAAGTAAAATTATAAAGGAATTTTTCCTATTTATACTAATAATTATAGTGAACAATTTAAAATTCTTTCAGTTATTATCAACTTCATTGTTTAAAAATGTAACTTACATATAACAGACATATATACGAAAACATAAGTGAAATGAATCATATCATGACTTTACTCAAGTCTTTCTCAAGTGAAATGGGTGTCCACGTACACATGTGTGTGTGTGCGCGTGTGTGTATGAAATGGTGTCCACGTACACACGTCTGTGTGTATGAAATGCATGTGTCCAACGAAGCTTGCTAATTATTTTTCATGCATAAAGTAAAAAAGCATGCAAGATAACGTGCTTGTTATGTACTCATAAGATAAGCATCAGCCTGTGTAAGTATATAATTCTTCCATGATTTTAATTTTAAACTGCAATGTAGATCAGAAAATAATGCAACGGACAACGCACAAAAAGACATACAAAAAACGAGATATTCTGATTCTCATCACGTTTCAATTTTATTCAGTATTTTGCCATAACTTCTTGAATGAAACAAACATGAATTATTTATTATTTGATGAAGTTGATGAATGTATGCGCTTATAGTTCATTTTTATTTGATCGGTAATTTCAGCATAAGATGAAATCAAACTGTATTTTTTTGCGACTCTATAATTGCTTTTTTTCCCAAATTGATTGCTATGGACTTTAAAAACAATCACCCGCAATTTTTTACTATATCAGAATTTATATCTGGTGAAACTTTGAAAAACCTTTTAGCTTTTTTTAAAAAAACCTTGATAAATTTAAAAATACATAAAGATAAATACTTTTATCATTACATAAAACTATAATAAAAATACATAATTAATATAAAATGATAGTAAATATACAAAATTTAAATAAAAATAGAAAACTTAATAAATGTAAAATTTAATTTAACCAAAGTAATCTCTCACTAATTTACCATGATCCATTTTAAGTTGCTTTCTCTGTAATTATATTTCCACTCCTTGACCCTTGTCTGATCAAAGCCTGCTACTTTTTCGCTATTTGATAGCAACATAAATGTCGATTGAACGTTATATTTTGGTGTAGAAGAATTCTTCTTCATCACCATTCAATAAATTATCAAGAAATTGATTTGGATATTTTTTGCAAAATTATGAATTTGAAAATTCATAGTAAAAGAGTTAGGTTTGTAGTGTGCCTTTGTCAAACTTCTATTTACCTCGTAAAATAAATATCAAGCAAGTTTTTCTATCCCAAGCTATCATTGTTGGTCATCCAACACGACAAAAAGGTAGAGAATACATATTCACATGCTAGTTGTTGGTGTTGGCTTATAAGTTCATTGTAGCAAAGTTCTTTTTGTTTGGGCAATTAAAGCCTTACCTTACTCTTGTCTAAAATAGCATAAAGATCACGATAAAATTAGGGCTGTCAATGGATTGGTACTTTCAATGGATTAGTATTGTTACATTAGTATTCCAAAATAGAGATGCATGTTACCCATTGACAATCCATTAAATTAGTTATTACCTTACTCTTGTCTAAAATAGCATAAAGATAAATACTTTTATCATTACATAAAACTATAATGTAACAATCACAGTAAAGATAACTAATTTAATAACTACCACTTTGCAAGTACTAACAATACTACTATAGAAATTTAGCAATGACATTATATACTTAACAAACAAAACTTTATGGAAAAATGTAAAAATAAATAAATAAAAGTACTAAACAACCAATAATTAAAATAAACGAATTATCATTATCACTTTAAATTAACTTATAAATATTAAAAGAATAATTCATACCTTGGTTCTCATTTTTTGCAGTAGCAGCTATTAAACAACCATTCCTACCTTTTAAAAAGGTGGCATCAAGAAATATCATAGGACGACAATGATAATCCATAAATACATGCTTCGTAAGATATATAGACTTTTTCAAACTGATTGGTATTTTCATCAACAACCATAGATGTGTAACTATTATGATTACTTCTATCAACTGCTTTCAAATACCAAACCAAATCATTATAAGATTGTTCTTCATTACCAAAAATTTCCTTCAAAGCCATCTTCTTTCCCATATACGCATAGTAATAACTTAAACAAATATCATAATTTCTTTTAAAACTCGCAATAATATCACTAGTCTTTCTTGTCGGTTCATCACAAATTTCATCTAAAATTAAGGCCTTCACAAGGTCAATCTTAATTAAAGGATTGCTAATCGATCGAGAACCACCACCACATGTATGATTAGATTCAAACCTTCTAACTAAAAAATGATCCAATTGTTTAAACTTGCAAGAAGCAGGAATTTTAAAACTACACCTTCTATAGCACACTGCATAGTAATTCGCTCTTTACAATTCTTCGAGAACCTAGGTTTGAATCCATTTTTCGTACAATATGCAATGACAGTTTTACGAAATCAGATGCAGATTGAAATTTTTGACCAACACTAGTAAAAAATTCTAAACTAGAACCTTTCTTCATCAACTCATTAAAAGCAATTTATTTATCGGAAGAAAATTCCAAACTATCAACCCCATCATATGCACTACTCACACAATCTTCAATACTAAGTGATTTATAGCTAGAGCAAGATCTACTACTACAATCAACATTTTTCCGAGATAATTTCTTCAATTTAACAAACAAAACCAGAAATTCCTCTTTTTTAAAATATGACAAGCATAAAATAGCTTGCAAATCACTATCCATCTCAATGAAAGTGGTCATGGAATCTCGAACATAAAAAATATCAAAGCACAAAGGAGTAAGTTGGTCCCAAACTTTGCATATCTTGTTTCGAACAGTAGAAATAGGAGAATCCAAAGAAAACCTAAAACTAAAGTTGTTTTTGTTGAAATCAATAACAACCAAAATAGTTGTTGCAGTGCTAAGAGTAAAATAGAAAAATGATATAAAGATTTATCAGTATACAAAAATATCAAAAAATACAATAAAAACATTCGATACATTTTATCATCATTGTTTATCATCTTCCTATAGCCAAATTAACAGATCATGCACAAAAAGGGAATCTGGACACTACTCAAAAAATAGTTAACAAATCAGCATAATATTCAATACAAAACCAACAAATAAGAAAAGAAAATTTTAATTCTAAGCAAATAAAACCTACCCAGAAAATCTAAAAATGAACTTAAAATCATAAACTTAAATTGGATGTAGACGAGATTATAATATTGAGAGTTGGATTGAAATGAGATCGAGATCGAGATTGAAATCAAAATTGAAATGGAAATTGAGATAAAGATTTCAAATCCAAAGGAGCGAAGTTTACATACTCGTGTAAGAGGAGCAAAGTTAATATGAAATTGAAAAGAAGAGGAGCGAAGTTTACATACTAGAATAACGAGCGAGAAAAAGAAATCTCCTAGAAACTTATTTTTGCAAACCTGTGTCCTAGAAAAAAATACCGCATAAATATTGGCCACTAAAACATAATTTCCAGCGTTATTTAACAGTAATAAAAAAGGGAGTGTTTGGCATACATCTCTCTTACAGTTTGCAAATACACAAAACATCCCTCCGCTTTTTAGATAAGTTTCCGGTCCCTGTTTTTAAAATCGGACCATCTAAAAGACTAAAGTACCCTTCCATTGGAATTTCTCTCTACACTTCATCGTTCTTGTGAAAATGAAACCAATAAACAAAATCGAATCATAATCTAGTGAATAAACTGAAATCAAGGTGACTAGAAAATTGTTTTAGAAGGAAAACGAAACCAAATACTCATTATAATTAATCGAGAAGAATCAGAAATTAAATAATGGAAAGCATAATCATTAGAACATCAAAATCAAATAGTAAAATTGAAATAGCAAAAGAAAACAATAATTTTTATGAAAACAAATTTTCACAAAATTAAAAAATTATAATATATCAGCAAAAATTTAAGAATATTTATAGCTAAAAATGCAAATATTAATAATATTTGCAGTTTTTTCTGCAAATATTCTTAATACTTGCAGTTTTAGTTGCAAATACATAGAAAATTTGCGGTAAAAAATTTGATTACTTGATAAAACACTCTTACAGATCTAACATATATCATTACATGTTTTACTTCAAAAATTGTACATATTTGTAGTATTGTAAGCAAAAATTCACAATATTTGCTGTTTTTTCTTCATTTATTCAGAATAATTGCAGCTATATCCGCAAGTATTCATAACAATGACATATGAAAGTAAAAATAATGAATACTTGCTAAAAAACACTTACAGCTTCAACATATATTATTATATTTTTTGCAAAAATACTGAACATATTTGCAATATTATAGACAAATATTCTCAAATTTTGCAGATTTTTCTGCAATTATCAAGAATAATTGCAGCCATAACTGCAATTATTTATAATCTTTGCAGAAAAAAGTAAAAATATTCATAATATTTGTATTAGATTTTTTAATACAAAAATTGTCACTATTTGAAGTTTTTTATGCAAGTATTCTCAATATTTGCATATTTTTCTGCAAATATTGAGAATAAATGCAGAAATATTGCAAATATTGGAATATTTACATATTTTTATGCATGTATTTTCACTAATGGCAGTTTTTAATGCACATATTTGCAAGTATTCTCAGTAAATTCAGTTTTTATGCATGTATTCTTAATTATTAAGATAAAACTCATCTTCCTAATGCAATATATTGAAATTAACAATTGCAAAGAAAAATTCTTATAGAAATGCATATTTATATGCAAAAATTTCCAATATTTGCTGACTTTTCGGCAATTATTCTAAAAATTTGCACCAATGTCTGTAAATATTCTTAAAAATTGTAGATTTTTCAGCAGTTATTCTCTTGTTCATAATATTTGCACCAACTTCTGCAATTATTGAGAATAATTACAGATTTTTTAGATATACATGCAAATTATTCAGAAGAATTGCGAACATACATGCAATTATACATAATAATTTCATACATCTCTGCAATTATTTTGAACAATTGCATACAAAGATGAATACAAATGATTTTAAGGGAATAATTGCTGATTTTTCAACAAGTATATATTATGAATATTTGCTAAATTTTAAGTGAATAATTGTAGAAGAAATTTCCTAAATAAAAGCATATTTAATGCAAATATTCTCAATATATGCTGAGTTTATTACAATTATTATGAAAATTTGCACCAATCTTTGCAAATATTCTTAAAAATTACAGAATTTTCAGCAGTTATTTTCTATTCGTATTTATAAATTTGCACCAACTTCTGCGATTATTGAGAATAATTGCAGATTTTTCAAATATACATGCAAATTATTCAGAAGAATTGCAAATATACATGCAATCATACATAATAATTGCATACATCTCTGCAATTATTTTGAATAATTGCTTACAAAGATGAACACAAATGATTTTAAGGGAATAATTGCTGATTTTTCAGCAAGTATATATTACGAATATTTGCTAAATTTTAAGTGAATAATTGTAGAGGAAAATTCCTAAATAAAAGCATATTTATATGCAAATATTCCAAATATATGCTGACTTTTTTGCAATTATTATGAAAACTTGAACCAATGTCTACAAATAATCTTCAAATAATCTTAATTAAAAATTACTGATTTTCCAGCAACTATTAAAAATATTTGCAAGAAAGAACTCTATGAATGTTATTCTAGGTAATATTTGCAGTATTTATGCACATAACTTCAAATATCAAGCTGCAACCATTTCCCATTATCATTAATGAATTTAAACATCAAAACAACACAAACAATCCATAAAAAATAAAAAACAATTCATATTTATATAAACAAGATTGATTCGTCTTTAAATAGTTGCAATTTTTTATTGAAATCGAGAATTAAACACTTGTCTTAAGAAAACTTAGCTCGGCTTTCAATTTGATCGGAAGAAATTAAAGAAGAAGAACCATGGCTCGATTTTGAAGCCTAGGGGTAATTTAGGGAAAAAATAGGCGTAAAACAAAAACAGGGACGTAAAAAGTATGTTTTTTTGACAAGGACCGGCTTTGAATTAAGTTTGGTTTTAGGGATGCGTGCCTAATATTCACATAAAAAAACTCATACTAAAACTTCACCTCTATAAAGCGGACAAAGCGAACTCGTCCTCAACCACACACCCACACAAACGACATGAAACCCATGACTACAAGTTGGCAACTGTCTAATCCATTCTCCTTCTTTAAAAGCTCCTAAACAAATCGAAAACTCATACTTCAACCCAAGGCGTCTTCCTTTTCTTCATCTTTATTCTCAAACTAAACCGCATGTAGCGAAATTATAACCTCGAAAGAAAGCCCTTCGGACGTTATACCCTGTCTCTCAACATTAGATGCACCATCGTTTGTGCTTTGAATTGAATTTCGAGTGTAGAAGAATAGTATGATTCTGAAGATGCCATGCAGGAGCAGAACACCGCACGCCAATCCTGCAAAAACTTCAAATGCTTTGCTTTGTTTGTCGCAGTGGTCATTCCAGCAGATGATGCGAGGCATTTTTGTATTGATATGTGAAGTAAGTTTTATGAAGGCGGAGAATATGAACGCTTTTGCATGGTGGGTTGATATAATTTTTAAATAGGTTGCGAAGTGATCAAGGTGGTTAGGGAGATGATGTTTATGCTCGTTTGAGTTGGACAAATAGAAGATCACAAGTTGTGTTGTTTGATTCATGGTACGAACAATGTTTGATTGTAGTAGCATATCATCACCTAACGCTCGGAGCTCTTTGAATTATGTCCCTCTTTTTCTATCTCCGTCTCTCCTTTTTTTTAATTTTATTTTTTTGCTATTTGGACCGGCTAAGACCTACTTGATTATAAACACATGAGAGTATCAGATGTATAATTGGGTTGAAGTTTGGCAAACCTACATCAGTCTGACCCGTATGCTTGAGAATTCATAATATCATTTAGTTACAACAATGATAATATGTGGATCTATTTGTACAAAAGTTATTAAAATAGATATTATAATGTTTTATTCGATAAAATTCAAATATTTTGATAGTATTAAGATGCGTTATTGCTAATTGTATAGTAGAATCTACATATGTTATCGAACTGAAATTGAACACTTAATTTTTATTATTTTTTCCTAGTTATTTATATTTAATATATTATTTATTAGACGTTATCTTTCTTATGCATAGAAGGATAGTTATATTACAAATATATTTCAATTAGTAGAAAATTTAAAGAGAATATACAAATCTGCATCGGATATTGGGAAGGGTCGGATCTTATCCAGATTCGCTTGGGTCACGAATTTGGTAGAGAACAAGACTCGCACACGTTTCAATGATACCAGTCTATGGCATACTTTAACAAACCATGGATGGGTCTATAGCATGAAAAACCATCCAACCCGCCACTCTAAATGAAGCTTAAAGCTTCTACAATGAACAATTTTGTATGCAAGTTAGTATCATAGTTAGTTTAATAGTTAACTTAGTTTGGCTTTGGATAGCTAGTTCCAAAAGTTACACTTTCATTACAATGACTTATATTATAATGGAAAGTCTATTAGATCGCAAACACGTGACACAATAAATCTCAACCATTAGATTTTACAATGATTCGAACCTCTAACATAATCTAGAGATATCCATTGGTCAAAACATATTATGTCATAACTTGCATTTTCTAACCCTAATAACTATCTCATATTGTAATTAGCCTATAAAGAGACATTGACATACAATATATTAATTCAAATTTATTAGTAATCTATTGATTCTAGTGGCATACTAGCACCGTATGGTAAAAATCTTTGAAATGCCAAAATAAAAATAACCAAATTTCAACTTTTTAATTAATAAATATGAATTTATAATTGTGCAAACTTTCAAAAAGAATAAATAACATATGTTAGAAAGTTCTAAAATAAAATATATGTAGAAAGTTGCAGGGAAGTATGTCACAGAATATTATGCCCCAAGCAGTCAATTATGAATTTAAAATTATGGATGTGATATTCAAATTATTAAATTGTGTATATGCATCTTTATGTTATTCAAAATAGTAAAATAATTTTGTGTTTAATCATTTAGTTAAGTTAATTTTACTTTTAAACTAATATTTTTAATATTTTTAATTTCAAACTAATATATTTAATATTTTATTGTTCAATCGAATATATATGTTTTAAATTAAATTTTAAATTATAATACACATACAGACATGGTATGTTTTAACTAATTAACCTTGTTGTTGGAGCAATATATTAATATGACAATGCTTTATAGGTAATCTTGTCCACATATATGTTTATATAATTTTCAAATCTGAATTATTAATGCAAAGATAATTTTGATTATGGACAAGTATAGAACTATTATTTCATATAGAGATTGGTTATAGTATTAACGGGTGTTTGTGAAAGAGGTGGAATCAATTAAAGATGCTACTTTTTTCTCTTCCTACTTTAGATTCGGGTTTGCACTACAAGGAATACAGTAAATAGCGACAGAAGCTACCGACGGTAATTTTCGACTGTTATCGACAGCTGACGATTCCCGTAGCATTTCTGTAAATCAAATATAGTAGCCGTCGCAAGCCGTCGAAAACCGACGTAATAAGCCATCAACGGCCGTCGAAAGCTATCAGAAAAAGAATGTATACAGGCTCCAAGCCGAGAGCCATCTTCATTGTCTGCTTTCCCCTAAAATCAACCAAATCCCTAACTCCACCACCTCCTCCCTGTAGTCAGCCAGCCCCCGTGCCTCCTCGATCATCTTCAATTTCATCATTCTCCACTCAAGAAAAGCCTAGGCCCTACATCAATCTCCAATCAGGTTTTATTCCTAAATCCTAATTAATTTTGAATTATTAAGTTAGGGTTAATTTGTTGTTATAGTTGTATAATACGCTATTAATTGTTTGTTATACCCTATTGAATGCTAATTAGATTGTTATTATAATTGTTTATCATTTAAATGTTGAGAGAAAAAAATTTGTTTAGTGTATATGTGCATTAATTGGTGTATATGTGTTGATTAATTAGTGTATACGCACATTAGGGCTAGTTTGGATTAATTAGAGTAGATTCTCAGGATTTAGTGTATGCGTTTTCAAGATGACGAAAACGACGATTTATTGTATGCGTTTCTTAGAATGTAAATAAATTATTGTAAAAACTGTTGTATAATATACTTTACTTTTTATAAATCCCTTAGAGTGTTTTTGGCCACGTTTGATAAGTATTGTATATGATCGTTTTATGGATATTCGTTTTTAATATAGAACGAACACTTATATTCATCCGGTACAATATTTGTCGAATTTTTCCCTGTATTGGACAAGTTACAAACACAATAAAGTAATTATATTTTACAAATCATTTCATTTTAAACGGTTCACAAAATTTCGACAATACTTTCTTTTTGTTCCCTACGTACACGCATATGTGTACAATACAGGGAACAAAGGGGAAGTGATGCCGAAATTTTATTGAATCATTCAAAATAAAATGATTTATAAAATATAATTACTACTGTGTTTGTAATGGGAAGTAGGATAACCAACCATCAAAGTGTAAAAGAATAACCTAAAAATTGTAGATTATATTTATATAATAATTTGTGTAAATCCGTTTGAAAATAAAATTAAATAGAATAATTTTATACGTTCGAAAAAAATTTAATGTGTGATTTAATTGAAAAATAAAATGTTAATACGTAAATGATTAATATATTTTTATGTTCTAAAGTAGGAAAATTGGTCAATTATTTTATCGATCGGAGCTGGATGTACCAACAAGAAGTAAAATTAGAGGCTCGGTAAGTAAACATTTTCAAAATAATGTACACATCTTTATTGAATTCACTTTAAGTAATAATGGGAACAACGAAGAAATTCGTTGTCTAAGTAGTAGGTGCAAATTATTGAAGCATTTCATACCGGATATGGTAATACTTCATTTGCGCCAATATGGTTTCGTGCCGAATTATTTGGTGTGGGGTCGTCATGGAGAACTTATAGCACCTAATCTCGTACATTCGGAGGAGGAGGTGGATACTAAAATTGTTCCGACGAATCTCATAGAAGATATGGTTGAAGATGCAGCACGTTCAATGTTCCATACTGTTGAAGTTGATGGTAACGATGTTAATGTCGAAGAAGAACCAAGTATTAGAGAAAAAAATTAATGATTTATTAGATGCTGCTAAGAAACCCCTTTGGTATGGTTGTACAAGCGGTACTCAACCATCAGTAACTTCATTATACATTGCGATGAAAATCAAAATACAACTTCACAGAAGCTGGGTTTACAGCTATAGTATACACTACAAAATGGCATATGCCACTTGATAATTTAATGTGCGAAAATCATTATGAAGTGAAAAAACTTATGTCTATTTTGGTTTGCCGTATCAAAAAATAGATACATAATTAAATGGTTGCATGTTGTTTTGGTAAGAAGACATCAATCTTAGGAATTATAAAATATGTAATCAGGAAAGATACAAACCAAGAAAAAAAGGAAAAAGAAGTTCTGTACAAGTGTATGCATTACTTACCCATCACTCCTAGGCTTCAAAGGTTATATGCATCTTCTTTAACCGCGCATCATATGAGATGACACAGTGTGAGAATACATGAAGAAGGTACGTTAACACACCCAGCTGATGGAGAAGCATGGAAGCATTTTGATAAGACATACCCCGCTTTTACAGCGGAGAGCCATAACGTTATACGTGGTTTATGTACGGATCGATTTTCACCGTTCTCTCAATTTGGTTCAAAATATTCATCTTCGCCTATAATCGTTACACCTTACAATTTACCTCCGTGGATGTGTATAAAAACTTCGTATATGTTTCTCACTATTGTCATCCCTGGTCCTGATGATCCGACATAAAGAATTGACGTATATTTACAACTGTTGATTGAAGAGTTGAAAACATTGTGGTATGAAGGTGTTGAAACATACAACACTTCAAAAAAAAAGAATTTTCGTATGTTCGCTTCTCTGTGGTGGACTATAAGCGATTTTCCTGCGTATGCAATGCTTTCGGTTTGTAGTACGGCTTGTCGTTTAGCTTGTCCTTATTGTATGGAGAAACACAAGCATTTTCTTTACCGCATAGGAAGAAAATTTCGTGGCGTAACTGTCATTGGTGTTTTTTCCATATTAATCATCCTTTTAGAAAAGATAAAAAAACTTTACAAGTAATAGACTTGGGACCTTGCGACCACCAACAATTTGGTCAAGCGAAGATATTTATGTCCTTGTAAAGGATAATCCAAAGATATATAAAACCGGCGAACAAATTGAAATTCAAGGTAAATCGAAGATTCATAATATGTGCAAACAAAGTATATTTTGCGAGTTGCCTTATTGGAAAAATCTCCTAATTCGTCATAATATCGACGTGATGCACAACGAGAAAAATGTGTTCGATAATGTATTTAACACGGTTCTAAATGTTAAAGGAAAGACTAAAGATGGTTTAAAATCAAGATGTGATATAGAGGTAATATGCAATCATCATGAGCTTCATATGAAGCCAAATGACACAAAAAATCCAAAGCATGCTATGAACTAGACAGTAATCAAGTTACAGTACTGTTAAACTGGGTGGAAGGATTAAGATTTCCTGGTGGGATTTCCTTTAATCTTTGTAGATGTGTCGACTATAAGAACGGTAAACTGAGTGGGATGAAATGTCATGATTGTCATGTAATGATGGAATATTTGTTACCCATCGCTTTCAAAGAACTGTTGCCCACAAAAGTTTGGACGGTTGCAACATAACTTAGTTTGTTTTATAAAGGGCTTTGTTCAACTACAATAAAAGTTGATCATCTATGTAAACTTAAGGAAGAAATTCCTATACTGCTCTACAAACTGAAGAAAATATTTCCTTCGGGTTTTTTTAATTTAAGGGAGCATTTACCTATTCATCTTCCGTTTAAAGCACATCTTCGAGGTCCTGTGCAATATGAATGGATGTATCCATTTGAAATGTATTAATATTGAATATGTTAAATTTTAGTTTAACTGCATGTAATAAAATTTAATTACAGTTATTCTTGGCAGGTACTTAAATCATCTAAAGATAAAAGTGAGATAAAAAGCACGAGTTGAAGGTTCGATATGAAATCATATATCGAAGAAGAAGCTTCGTTCTTTTTCTCTCATTATTTCAGTGACCATATGAACTTATCTTTTGAAAGTGCTATGCAAAACGATGAGGGCATGGAACAAGATTCTTCTGAAATAGTGCTATCTATTTTTAGACAGCAGGGACGTCGTGCTAGAAAATGTGTGGAAGTATGGTTAGACGACAGAGATTACCATGTAGCCTACACATATGTTCTTCTTAATTGTGCAGAAATTGTGCCATTTGTTGGGTATTATTAAATAACACATCTAAAATTATTTACTTGAATAATACATGTGTGTATTAGTTATAATGCAATATATTATCTATATATGCAGTATTTACGAATCACAGCATCCAAGCGGCGATATTAGCAAAAAAATTGCTACTTGGTTTTCGAATCACATATATGATCTGGTAAATTGTGTAGTCGACGAAGGGTTGAAACATCTTGCGATGGGACCAAAAAAAAGTCAAGACATATCCAATATTATTTGTCAACGGATACAAATTCAACAACAAAGAATATGAGGTTGAAAAATTAACTAACAATACCAGTATATATGTTAAAGGTAGTGATGTTCCAAATGATCACATAAATGATTTTTACGGCGTGTTAACTCAGGTTTTCCAATTAACGTATTTCACTAGACCTGCGGAAGAAGTTTATTTGTTTAGATGCAACTAGTTCAGTAATGTTCCAAGTTCTGGAATCAACGTGCACCAAAAATATAATATTATTGAAATTAAGCATACATCTCGTTATCATAAGTACGATCCGTTTATACTAACAAAACAAGCCCTACAAGATTATTATGCTCCTTATCCATCTCTAAAAGGAGATAAAATAGATTGGTTGGCAATTTTTAGAACGAAGGCAAGATTTACGTTTGATGGAAAGAATATTCCAAACGAACAAGCATACCAAGCGGATATCGAGGAAAATGGTGAAATTACAATAACAGATTATCAAACCGATTTTGGACCTCTAAATGATGAATCAAATGTATTAGTAGAAGCATTTGAGACCACAGAGGAAAACAATATACAGTACGAGACCGAGTCTGAATCAGAAAATGACGAGGATTGATTTAATAGTATACATGTTGGAAAAAGGTAATTTATGGGAGTATTGATGTTACATTTTTTTGTATGTTATATGCAATTATTGACGTTAAATCTTGATATATTTACTCATAATTGAATGATATGTTCTGTCATAATAAAATAATATGTATATGACAGGTATTACAAATGTCTTTCTTTAGGCGGCGGAGTTCTTTGCAGTCCGGTTCCCCCTCTTCGTCTCAGAGAGGGATTGTTCGCAGCGGAGGTGTGGCAGCGGAACGTCGTTGGAGGTGCCGCGTACGGTGGTTAGACTGCTACCGAAAGCATATGGCTTATAAGTATTAAATTTACTTCTGCATTATAAATATTTTGTATAATATACTAGTCATGATTTGTCTGTATCATATTTAATGCAGGGGTTTTGAGCACGAGCCTTCAAATATAGTGCTCAGCTTAACTAGGCAGGCATACATGAGCCGTATGACTACATGCTTGCCGAAATGGAGTAGGATCCCAGAGCATGTCCGGGAGAGCATTTGGCAAGACTTCCTAGTAAGAGTAAAATTATATATCATTATATATAATCACTTTATAATTTGCTGACTAAGTATAAATGTATAACTTATATTTTTTCAACATATATATAGGGTGTGTCAGACCTGCAAGAGGAGGATTTTGATCTTTGCCATCACCATTGGAACTCCAAAGTTGCAAAGTATTACCGGTATATAATGTCTACCATCAGAAAATCCGAGAAGAAGCCAAACTGGATGGGCGCCATGGGATGCTTGGGTCGCATAGTGGAGTAACGATGAGTTTAGGGTAAGTCTATCATATATCACCTTAATTTTATTCAGTAGTGAATACATAATTTATACCTGTAAAATATAATCTTAATTTTTAATTTGCAGGCGGAGTCAGGCAGAAACTCAGCGAACAGGCAGAAAAATCCATTCACACACCATGTTGGCTCAAAATCATTTCAGTATATCACATGCTTGCCGACCTGGTAAATTGATTAATTACAATTACGAATAGTTATTGCATTTTTTGTATAAATTTGTATGAACAACAATAATATACACCAAGTATTGCAGGAAAGAGAGTGTGGGGCTCCTGTCTCGTATATGAACGTATTTGCACATACATATGTCGTCAGGCAGACCGACGACGAGGGATCGGTGACGTATGCCTGACATGAGGATGATAAAGCATACGCCGCACATATAAGTATATTTTAAGTTATAAATTATTAATAATGATCATTTTAATTTATAAGTTATAAAATATTATAATAATTTCATATAATATTTAACTGTATTTAATTTTGCGTTGTAGGAAAAATTTATGCATGCACGTGCGCAGATGCTTGATCGGGACGGGAGCAATTGACCACTGATGAGGAGGACACTATCTTTGACTCCGTTATGGACCCGACACGGACAAATAGGCGCTATGGCTACGGTAATCAATCGGTAATTTATAAAAATTAACTAAGTTGTAAAAATTTAGTTAATTTTTATAAAAGTTACGCAATAACTTAAACATATTTCGACTTGTTTTGTAGGTTCGGGCCTCACAAAAGGCCTATCAAAGGGCTTAGGACAATGCTGAGATTAATGAGCTTCAACAGCAGATTGCACAGCCGTAGGAGCATGGCCGCCTTCAATCAGCGCAAATGGAGCAACTGAACCAGCGTTTGGCCGAGTATATGGAGCGTCATAGAGCATTTCCTTCGTCTGGTGGTTCCGGAGCCGATGACGAGTCATGATGTACGTTTTTCAATTTTGTTTTTGAAACTTGTGTATATATACAATGAGAGATGGTGGGTTGATTTGTGGACATGTGGTGTTTGATATTGATTTGTGGGGTTTGATGTTGGATGTATATATTGTACATTGATGTTGGATATAGATATTGTAGTTGGGTGATGATGGATGGTTTGTCTGTACTGATTAGAGATGTTTAAGTTTGAGATGGTAATGTTTGAGTTTTATATTAATATTGATATTGATATTGATTTTAGCTTATATTGATATTGATGTGTTGTGATATATATTGATTTTATATTCTATATTGATTTTGATATGTTTTGATATATATTGATATTGATGTGTTGTTGGCCTGCTGAAAAAAAAATTACACAGATTTCTGACGACTAGTGACGGCTTCCGACGGCTTATAGGTCGACATATACCGACGGCTTTCTGCGGTTTTTGACGGCTAACCGGTCAAAAACTTCGACGGCTTTCGATGGCGTCCAACGGTTTTCTGGCATGTTTTTAAGCCACGTGGACGACGACACTGTTGGAAAAAACGTTGAAACTGCCGTCGAAAGCGGTCGCAAAGCCGTCGTCGATTCCGTCGAAAATGGACGAAAGCCGTGTTCTCTATACCGACGGCATTTCCGACGGCTTCCGATAGCCGCCGATGGCTTGGAGCCGTCGGAAATCACTATGTTCCTTGTAGTGTTGATTTGGTCTAGATCTAATGTTTTTTTATTTCGTACTATTCTTAAACACTAAGCAGTCACCTATTTTATAGATATATGATTTTTATTATATAGAGTTTTTTTCCTGTATATATATCTCTGTGTGTGTGTGTATATGTGTGTGTACACATACACATATCGGCTACACCTCAAGTGCTCTCTGACTTAAGCCACATGTTCCGTAAATTATACACACACACATATATACATGCTACTATAAATCTATATACAAGTAATATACAAATATTATAGTATATTTAAACATACATATTTAGAAATTTAGCTAGTGTTTGGTTTAAAAACGAATTTTTTGTATTCGTTTTTAATATGTAGGTCGAATATGAGAAAAATGGAGGAACGACGGAGGGGATGAAAGAAAGACGGATGGGAGAACGAAGGGGATATAGGGACGATGGAAGAATGGATTGTTTCATATACTTATGTTATTTTCCAAAACACGAAAAAAAAAACTGTTTTCTATTTTGCATGTTAAATTCGTTTTCTAAATTGGTCATTTTCGACAATATACATGCATCGTGTGCATTTTTGTATGCAATACTATATATTCAAATAAATATTTATATGTATATGCAATACTATTATCATATGCATATGTAAAGTACAGTACACACACTCAATAGGTATAAATCTCAATATCTATATATACATGTAAAGTACAGTACTTTTGTATGCAATACTATTATCATATGCATATGTAAAGTACATTACACACACTCAATAGGTATAAATCTCAATATCTATATGTATATAAATATTTATAAACTTATTTATACTTCATTATACTATCTTGTAAGTATTGAACATATTATTGATATATTCAAATAAATATTTAATTAAAATAATTAATATGATTGTACATACATACATATAATTTTTTAAATAAAATTTGATTTTGTTTAATGTTGGATAATAGGCTTCATAGGTCATTAAAATCCAAATAGGCAATTTTAATTGAAATTTTCTCACTACACCGACTGCCACACCCGCTGTGAAACTTTATAACAAAAACGATGTTATTTAAAATGGAACATGTGATTTTAAACGTACATATTGTCAGGTTCAGCTTTTTCGATATAAAAGGTATGAACTTAATAGACAAATGTTGGGATGGTGTCACTCTATTTTAAAACTACATTTCTTCTTAAATTTTATAACAAAAGGCTACAAATCAATACCTTCAAACTCGTTATTTAATAATAATAATAAAAAACTCACACTAAAACTTAATATACAAAATCTACACCTCCTAAATCAAAACTTCACCTCTACAAAGTGGACAAAGCGAACTCGTTATTACTACTGACAAACGTGTAAATTGACCACTACTGAACCGTAGTTGAACAGATCTCACATATATAAATGAATTTATTGATTTTTTGGTTAGGCTTGTTAGTACATATATAGTACTACAAGTATTATGTAATACATAGGAGACTTCATGTCAATAAGTATTCAACAGCAAACTTTGAACCTATGATCCACTTAACCACCGACGCTACTCATTTCTTGCTTTCAATATCATTCTGCATTAAGTAAACAGGCTTATCGTTGCATGCTTTTGTTCATTGTTTCATCCAACAAATAATTGAATCTCCAACTAGTTGTTACATATTTGGATTACACATTACTTGCTTTAAACAACTGCAGTAAACTGTCTAACCCATTCCCCTTCTTTAAAACCTCCTAAACAAATCGGACAATCCGACTTCATTTCAAGGTCGTCTTCCCCTTCTTCATCTTCATTCACAAACTGAACTGCAGGCAGCGAAATTATGACCGAGGAAGAAAGCCCTTCAGACTTTACAGCTTGCCTGTCAACCTCAGATGCACCATCGTTTGTGCTTCGAATTGAGTTTCGAGTGCAGAAGAATACTATGACTTTGAAGACGCCATGCAGGAGCAGGACACCGCACACTGATCCTGCAAAAACTGCAAATACTTCGCTTGGGTTGTAGCAGTGGTCGTCGCAGCCTATGATGTGAGGCATTTTTGTATTGGTGTGTGTGAAGCAGGTTTTATGAAGGTGGAGAATATGAACGCTTTTGCATGGTGGGTTGATATAATTTTTAAATATGTCTAGGCTCAAAGGCTCCATTCAGTTGGACAAACAGAAGATCACAAGTGTTTTTGTTTGACTCATGGTACCAACAATGTTTACTTACATTAGCAATATCATCATCTAACTTTTGGAGCGCTCTATTCTATTATGGCCCGCTAATACTCACTCGATCAATTAATACATCGAGAATGGTAGACACATTATAGCAATGTTTTGAAGACCCGACCGTCGATCAAGCCGTGATGTTTTAAGGTCGAAGATTGCAAAGGTTAAACCGGTCGAACCGAGGTAATTCATAGACTCTAATGCAATCATATATCGAAATTGGTGACTTTATCTTCACAAAATAGTGAAAAATGAAGGGACTTTAATGCAAATTCAAAAATCACGTGAAATCAGGTGCTGCTATCATCTCCTTCTTCTTCTTCCGGTTTCCACCGAACCCACGTTAAACTCCGAATTTTTGCAAGCGAAACCTCAAATCAATTCAAAATCATAAATGTTTTGATCAGTTTAATCGTGGTTTGCGAAAGATTGTGGCTCAACCCCAGTCTCGACCGTCGCTGCCACCGACTGACGGTTAGCCACGGTTCAACCTGCGGCCGGGTACGGTATTCAAAACACTGAATTATAGGCTCTTGAGAGCATTAGATGTTGGGTTGGGTTGAAGTTTGGAAAACCTACTTCAACCCGACTCGTATGTTTGAGATCTCATAATATCATTTAGTTACACTAATGAAAATTTGTTGATCTATTTAGTTACACTTACATTACAATGACTTGTGTTATAATGGAAAGTCTATTAGATTGCATATCGTTCCACAATAAATCTCAACCATTAGATTTTACATTGATTTAAACCTCTAACATAATCCAGAGATATCTAATTGTCAAAACATATTATGTCATAACCCCAATAAATGTCCCATATTGTAATTAGCCCGTGAAGAGACATTGACATCCAATATATTAATTCAGATTGGTTAGTTATTTGTTGATGCTAGTGATATACTAGCATCATATGGTAAAAAATCATTAAAATGTCAAACTAAAAAAGAACCAAATTTCAAATTTTTTATTATTAAATATGAATTTATAATTTTACAAACTTTCAAAAAGAATAAATAAAATATGTTAGAAAGTTCTAAAATAAAACATATGTAGAAAGTTTTAAAGAAGTACGTCATAAAATGTCACGCCCCAAGCACTCAATAAAAATGATTGTTAACATCATTTGAGATTGATTATTGCAATTCTTTATTATCTCTTAATGCTTTGACGACATGACTAGCCATTTGAGGATATAGTATTACTATTATTACCATTATACGAATATATCACTTGATATTAATATATTTATTTATAAAGTTCATTATGAATATAAATTCAAAACCAAAATTTGAAACAATCCGTATTTTTACTTTTAGGTATTTAAATGATTTATTTAAATATTAAAAGGTTAATTTAATCGGTGACTCAAAAATAAAACTTTCATATAACGGAATTGTGTTTTGAGAGCACTTCCACTGTGCATAGAATGAATGCTATTTTCAATATTTTTGCATAAAAACATCGATATATTTGGTATTGTGATTTCTGAGTGAGATATTGGGGGTCTATTGATGAACGACCTAAAAACTAACTTTTGCATATGAGTGAGTTAGACCATGCGACCCTTTTCATTGAATCTTGAATGTCATTTCTAAATCTTATGACTATAATCATAACTATGTTTGGAGTTAGCTATTTGGAGATATGAAAGGAATAAGCTTGTGAATTTTTAGAGAGAAATGTGTTGGGACGAAGGTCCACAAGCCTCGTTTAAAACTAACCGACACCTTCTCCCTCTTCACTTTATCACAAGCCTCGATATATTCCACTGTGCATAGAATGCTATTTTCAATATTTTTGCATAAAAACATCGATATATTTGGTATTGTGATTTCTGAGTCAGATATTGGGGGTCTATTGATGAACGACCTAAAAAACTAACTTTTGCATATGAGTGAGTTAGACCATGCGACCCTTTTCATTGAATCTTGAATGTCATTTCTAAATCTTATGACTATAATCATAACTATGTTTGGAGTTAGCTATTTGGAGATATGAAAGGAATAAGCTTGTGAATTTTTAGAGAGAAATGTGTTGGGACGAAGGTCCACAAGCCTCGTTTAAAACTAACTGACACCTTCTCCCTCTTCACTTTATCATTCGTGTTACTTTTTTATCTCTTCCTTTCTCATCCGTAAAGCTTCCAACTCCAAATCCAACCAAATCAAGTGAAAATACCCTGAAATTCTAGAAAAATCACCATAATTACTCACTTTCAACTCTCTATAAACTCAATTCATACTTGTAATATCTTGAAAATTTAAGATATATTATAATTAAATTTTTAATAATACGATGATGATAATTATTTATGTTAACCTGATAAATAATTGTATTGAAGTTAAGGAGAACAAAATGGTAATTTTTTTAACATTAGAATTTGACAAAGAAACATTTGTCATTGGGATTGACTAGTGAAATGTAGTTTGTACACATAGTAGATTATACATTGACAATGCGGGTGAAGAAGAAATTTTTCTTAGTAAAAAAGAGTGAATGGAGAACCGATTTCTTAAATATGAAACTGTACAATACAAAATTATTAATGTTAGACCATAAATATGTATAAACATTATAAGGACTAGAATCTAATAGGGATCATCTAGAGGCAGACCAAGTCGAGTGGTGGTGAAATGACACACCAGAACGAAAAATTTCATGACTAGGAACATGACAGAACACGCAATCAGTTGGTCTATCCATCATGGACCGATGCGCCAGTGTCACTAGTTGAATGATCCTGGGTGATCCAATGTACCGCTGTGACTTTGGGATAGTCTGGTTGAGCCTAGACCCAACCGTGCTAGGGTGGATCAGAAGGGGGCTTGTTCGGTTGATTTGGATGAGTGTTTTAGAGTTGATTGGTACATGATGGTAAGCCAAAGAAGAATATATGACCATGAAATTGAGTTGAATTTGTATGTTTATTTGGTGATGGAATAGATTCAATATCGATATGAAAGTGTATAAACCTATGATGCAAGTAGACGAACCAGGATGCAAACCTGATGCAAAAGTAGCTTACCCGGGATGCGAACCTACAACACAAGTTGGTTGGCCAAGTATTACGATGCTCCTTTATAGCGCATGAGGCGAGTCCATGTGGAGATGTGGATGTTAGATGATCCTATAGTGCTTAAGTCAAGTCCAGGACTTGAGTTTAGTTTTTTAATCAAGACGTGGATAACGGGTGGCCCTGTAGTATAATACCTTGGGAAATTTTAAAAATTATTATAAAGGTATTTTTTTCATTTTTTGTAAAAATGGCAAAATAGTCATTTTTACAAACATTGGACTTTTGCGGAAAAACTAGAGCTATTGCGACAGCTTCATTTTTTCAATTCTTGAATTTTATTTATTTATGTTATTTAGAGCTCGTATCAAGGAGATACGGCCAGAAACATCGTCGATTCGAATAGACGATACATAATTTGAATTTAAATTTGAATTTTGGCGAACGGGCGGTTGCCAAACTTCCTAGACTTAAAACGGAATGCATACTTCACTTTTATTATTTCAGAAACTATTCTTGTTCCTCTTCTTCTTCCCCAAACATTCTGACCTAACCCTAAACCCCAAAATTCAAAACCAAATTAAGAAATTAAAACCCCAAATCTAAGAGAGAAGCAAAGGCAAGCACGTAGGAGTCATTAGTGAAAGTGACTGTGCTATAGGATCGTGTAATATGGATAAACTACTTGTGCGGAATAAGTAAGTAGTAAAAGCAGTAAAGTAAATGACACCAGAGATTTTTATATTGGTTCGAACTCCCATTGTATGTAACGACCCGTATTTTTACGGATCGAAAAGTTCGTTCAAATCTGGAATTTTCAACATTTTAGGTTGTTTCAGATTTTGGGAAGAATTTTGGTTAAGTCCTAAGTCGTAGCCGACTTATGAGTTCTGGACGAGTTAGTGATGAGTCTGGGCGAGTTAAGGACTTAAGGGTTGAGTCGGCGACGACCTAAGGAGATAAGTCGTAGCTGGGCTAAGTTAGTAGATCGAAGGTAACTCGGCAAGTATTAAGTCGTAGGTTGTAAGTCGTTGCCGAGTTAAGGGATAGACAACCTAAGGAAGTGACCGACTTATGTTATTGTAGACGACTTAAGGTTTTGAGTTAAGTGTTAAGTCGGCTGACGAGTTAAGGTAGTGGTCGACTTAAGACCTGGACGACTTAGGAGTTGAGTCTTATCCTGGTAGATCGGCAAAGCTGCTATGATAAGTCGTAGCCGAGTTACCCTGATGAGTCGTACCCTGATGAGTCGTACCCTGATGAGTCGTACCCTGATGAGTCGTACCCTGATGAGTCGTACCCTGATGAGTCGTACCCTGATGAGTCGTACCCTGATGAGTCGTACCCTGATGAGTCGTACCCTGATGAGTCGTAGTCTTTGTGTTGAGTTGGAAGATGCTATAAGTCGTAGACAGATGAAGGTTAAGTCGTAGGAGCGTGTGTTGACTCGTAGCTTGGTTAAGTCGTAGGGGGTTGCTGAGTCGTAGGGGCTTAAGTCGTAAGTCGGAAACGACTTAGGAGATAGACTAATTGCGACTTAAGGGCAGTTTTCAGCTATAAATAGGAGGGGTTGTTCTCACTTTTTGGGATCCGGATTTTGAAGCGACGAAGTGCTGCCATTTTGAGAGCTCGACTTCTACACTTCTTCACTTCTTTTCTCGACTCTAATCTAGTGCTTACATCCATCCAAGTTGAAGATCAAGATTGAAGATTCAAGAGCTAAAGTTGAAGATCTTCATCTTTTCAAGAGAGATTTCTTCGTTTGAAGCGGATTCGTGATAGATCAAGCTTGATCCTTCGCTGTCCAGATCTGAAGCGTGTTGATTTGAGGTTGTTTAGGTGATTTGGTGAGTGGTGATTATCTCTCACACAGATCCAAAGGAGTATATCGGATTGTTGGCTAGATTTGGTGTTAAAATAGAGATTTTCATGCATTTTCTTCATCCTAAGTGTAGATCCATATAGATCCATTGTTCATGATGATGTTACATCCATTTTATCATATGTTAACCTATGCAAGTTCATTCATCAAGTTTGTAGAGATATAATCCATGTTTTCATGATTATTGGACTTTCAACTCTTTAATTACGAAAATGCCATTATTGTTATAATTGTCTACTTAGATCATTTTAGAATGCTTGATTGCTTGGATTGATGTTTGATTTGATTGATTGTTATGAACTAGATGATTGATGACTAGATTTAGATCGAAGGTGATTCAAAAGCTAAGGGAAAGGCTCTTGGATTGGAAAAGCTGCTCGTGGCATATGTAGCGGGATGATGAAGCTCTTATGCATAGATTTGATGATGTGATGATGAGATGAGGCTTTGCGAGGATGTAATGAAGCGAGGCATCATGTGATGGAGACTTGGTCTAATCCATACGGGATCATTCCAAGCATGTTGATAACTCGGTGATATGATTCGAGTTGAGGATAATGAATGGATATGAGAATAGTCGTCGAGGAGGATGACTAGGAGGCTTGGATAGCATCGTTGTTGAAGGTTCTAGCATGCTCTAAGCAAGAGTACGTTTGGGCAGATTCGATAGTCCCAACGGCCAACTGTTGATGGTCGAGTACTCTGGGCAGATTCGATAGTCCTAGGCACGGGCTGCGACGACGTGCGGGAGTTATGTCTAGAACCGGGGTTTTCATTGGCCCTTGACGGACGGCTGAAAGAATGTGCCGGTCATTCAATTAACGGTGATATCGAAGCAATGATAACAGTGATAGCCAGAGTCATTGATGTTTGGTTGTAACGTCATTTCGGACTCAAGAGCGGTATTTTCTGAGTGCTTATCTGATTTAGGCCTTGGTACTTGGAAAACATCGCCCTTGACTCGAGTGATAGTAGCTTTACTTTAAATTGTATGCTCTGCTATGTTTGCTTCTGTTTAGTGTGTGTCTGGGGGCTATCACTGTAGAATGAAGTTGGAGTGGGAGGGTTGTATTCCTATTCCTTTTCCTTTATGCTCTTTTGGTATGTTGTTAGTTAATTTACTGCTCACTAAGACTGTTGTCTGACTCAAGGCTTTATGTTTTAATTCTTATTGCCTTGGGCTGTTCGTCCATTTTGGGACGGGCAGACTAGGTAGCAGGTGACAGGTGCTGTTCTCTTCTCACGATGCTGATATCGAAGACGAGCTAGAGGGTTGCATATTTTCTTCTTATATGTACTGGATATTCCGCTGTTTTGTATTCTCTGAGAGATTTGTAGTGAGGCTGGATGTATTGACTATGTGGATGCTTGTATTCAACTATTATGGAGTTTTAAATGATGTCCTTTTGTTCTGTAAAGCTTCACTATACATATGTTCTATTGTATTTTGTCCATGCGCTGTGAGTAATACGATAGATTCTGTTGTTCTAAATCTTACCTTGACAATCGTCCATGGTCGCCTGGCACACTTTACAGCACTCTATCTTTAGATTCGGTGCAGGGGTCATGGGCGGTCGTCACATTGTACGTCCAGTCCTAGACTCCTTCTGGATTTAAACTAGCAACCTTCACTTAACCCAGAGGAATAGGTTTACACCGCCTGAGCAACCGAACATGACTTCTACCGCCTAACAATAGAGGTTCTTTGGCATAATTGTATAGTTGTTGTCATTAAAATCCAACAATAGAGGTTCTAACATTCTCCCCCTTATTGATGATGACAACTATACAATTTTAAAAAAAGTATTCATTCTATATATAAAATAATATTAATATGATTAAAGCTCCCCCTAAGTATAACATCTCCCTCTATTAATATGCATATGAATTTCTCCCCCTTTGTCATTATCAAAAAGAATGAGGGAGTATAATAAATTTTATAAAATTAGTGGGATAAACTCAATATTAATTATGGAGAAAAATAAAATAGATTTTTCCATATTTGTTGAAGCCCATATTTCATTGTAAGCACGTAATTCTATTAAACGTATGGAACATCTTTTAAAATTCCAAAATCTTTCCTTTTCCTTTTGTTTCTCCGAGTACCTACAATAAATAATAATCATTTTTGGTACCCACTTGCTATGTTAGGGTTCGGGGGGTTAGGTCTTGGGAAACCATACTCATTTGGGTGTGGTTGAACCTTTATAAAAATAATTTTCATTATTAACTACCATATCAAAATAATCATTAATGTATTTTTCTCTATTTTTCCAATTAATAGGAGATCTAGCGGCTGCTTCGTATCGAATTAATTTAACCTCTTTCGTATCGATTGTCAATGTTGACTTTGTATCGATGTAACTTGTCTTATTTCGTATCGATCATTCAGCGGCCGCTTTGTATCGATCGAAAGGGATGACATTCATATCGATCCAATATATGTTCTTCTTATCGATCAATGGTCGATCGATACGAAATATGTGAATGGTTGGGTCGATACGAAGCGTGTAAAAATGAGATCGATACGAAGTGATAATTTCCCATGGATACGAATTAGCCTGAATTTGATGGATACGAAGGAGGTTGAACCATGATGGATATGAAATGAGGTTTCATTTGTGAATCTTGATCAATCAATATCTTGAGCATACGAACTCCGATTGACTTGGAATTTGGAATTTGGAACGTTGGCTTCTATAGCTTTGCTTGTCATAACACATTGATTATAGCTCAATCCGGACTCGGACAAAATTTGATGGTATCCATAGTAAACCTGTGTATAACCGATCTTCAGGATGGATTTTCCTTGGTATCATGGCTTGCCGAAAGGTGGGATAACAGGTCGACCCGTAAAACACACAGGTCGACCTATAGGTCGACCCGCATTTTGCCCTGGACGAGAAATCATCCAGGGACGTGCCGAAGTTATAAATTTTGATTTTCATGCGATCTGAAGCATTGTTTTCTGGATCCAATGATTCGCAGCGAGCCTGTGACATGGTTGCACAAGGTTCGATCTAAAAATCCGATGGTCTGGGATCCCCAAACACCACTATAAATAGGACCCTAGGCTTAGCTATTTTCTCACAATCAGATTTTCTTCCAAATGGGTTCATTGCCTGAGGCTGAATCCTAAATAGAAAATATTTCTAGGGAGAATATCTTTTTAATAAAAATATTAGATGCCTTAGAAGGGGATCCATGAAGGCCATGAGTAAAGCTAAGGACGACAGGTGAGTGGATTTAAATTATATCTCTTTTATGTTTATGATATATATTATCGTTAGATTCCCGTTAAATATTTAGTTAATCATTTATTTCAGTAATTAGTTTTACTAATTAGTTATGTTGAAACTGTAAATTTTATAAGAGAAGTGTACTTATATTTAAATGTTATTTACCTAGAAAAAAAGGAATCCAATTAAATATAAGTAATATTAGGCTTAAAAGTTGTAGAGAAAGGCATAAGCCTAAAAGTGAGAAATTTACAGTAAATTATGATAAAACGGGAGAAATGAATTAAAAAGGAGAAAATCTAACAACTTGATTTGGAAGTTAGTGATAGATTAGTTGGTTGGTTTAGAAAAGGGAATGCATTTCCATAGTTTAATACAGTAAGAATAACAGTGAACGTAACTACAAGAATAAAAGCAAGAAAAATGGAATTAGTGCAAAATAGAGACATTATTGTATTTTGTATTACCCAATAATTAAAGAAACAATAAAAGAAATATCTTGCAGTTACGAGTTATTGTTTATAACATTATTTAGTATTAAAATATGGAAATGGATTTTTAGCACAGTTTTTGTAACCAACCAAATAGAATAATACTACTTCCTAAAATAAAAGAGAATAACGTGAAGTTAAAGAAATTAAAGAAGAGGAAATAATCAAGTTAATTGTTTGACAAGACTAGAAACAATAAATAAAATATGTGACTAAATCTGCATTTACTGTGTAGATAGTAGAATAAAAAGTAAAGCAGTTATTATGATAAATAACTTATAATAGTTGGACGTAGTCCCAAGTTAAGACTGTTATATAATATAAGAGAACTTAAGAGAATTTAGTATCATAATAAAAGAAGGCAGACTAGAATAGAAAAGTGGCACTTGCAATTACAATTATAACATGTAGTTTATAAAAGAGAAAATAATATAAAAGTGACAATTGCAAGTATAATTATATAACGTAGGTTATAATTAAAAAGAAAGAAATAGAAGAGGCTTATTTCATCAAACTTAGATCTTGGATTAAGTTAATAAGCAAAATAATAGAAGTGGCCCGTACCGGCAGCATTCCCTTTCAAGTCTAGAACTGATGGTCTCACACATGGGTGGGGCTGGGCATGCTGATTAGGGTAAATAAGTAGCCAACAGAATAAGAAAAGTAAACTAAATGCATAGTAAAAGATTAGATGTAGGGTCTAATAAAATGGTAAGTTGCGTTTGGAGTAGCCCAAAGAGAATCTGGATAAAGAGCCTAACGAAGCAGTTCGTCATAGATTTTTGTACAGAAAGAGCATGTCCAACTTAGTTAGTTTGGGCTAGAAGGAAGTACGAGACTTCGACGGGACGTGAGGATACTCTAGGATGGCCCTCTTGGGTAGGCCTAACGAAGCTGCACCCCCGGAGGCAGGTCTGTAGGTGTTCCATCAAGAGAGTATGCCTTGACTGCTTTAGCATTGCAGGCCTAACGAAGCAAACCTTTGTAGGCAGTCAAAAGGTTGATGATGGAGTTGGATATTCATATGACACCGTACTCTAGTTTGCGAGTAGGTTATAGTGGGCAGGACCCAAAAGGATAGTCGCATGCGGAGATCATCCATCAGCATTCAGCGCGAGTTCGTGAAAGACTAGAGTTAAACCAACAGGCCAATGATTCTTTCACTATCGAGACATTGGATGAGGGGCACAACCAATTGGATGTTTAGATTGTTTTCAGTAGGGCACAACAACTTAGCTTTTGAAAGGTCTTTTGATTAGTTGAGGAGGGGCTTCATGGGGCCATAGCCACGATGAGAAAAGAGACAGACCAAGTAGAATATCTGTATTGTAGGCCTAATGAAGTGGACCTTTACAGATATAGAAAATCCCCGACTGAGTTCCGTACTAGGTAGACCTTGTTAGCGGATTTCAGGGAGTAGACAGAACAATTACGTATAGTCCTCAACGTACACACTGGGTGGTACATTGTGGATTTTTGAGCACTAGTATAAGCTAGTGCGGATGCAGTTTCACATTTTTATTGTAGATGATGGAACATCTGTATTATAGGCCTCACGAAGCTGTCCTTTGCAGATGTAGTTATAGTACACTCTAGGAGCAAGACGATGGAGTCCTTTTCGAGGAAGATACGGAAGGTACTATGGGTGGTACCTAGGATCGATGCGGTCTTTGGGCATGTAGCTACATATATATTGGTTATTAGGTTTTAATCTACTACGGAGTAGATAGGTACGATTCACGCACGAAGGCGAGAGTATTATAAACCCAATAAACCTAATATAACAAAAAATGGAAATAGAACGATATATGTAGAATTATGCTTAGAAGTGTATAATTTGTCCGTTCATCGAAACTTTAGTTCTGACCCCCTTCTCATATTATCCCACAGGTTAGATAAATGGCAGAGATTTTCCAGCTTTGAGACACTTGTTTAGAAAGTGTTATTACCTTGGTGAGTATTTACTTACTATTTTATTTTAGTCAGTTCCGCTATGAGATATTTATTTGAGCTCTGATATATTTATCTTTTCCTATTTGCGGGATACCAAATACCCAACTCGGGCTTCGATGGGCTTGGATTTTAGCAGTTTTGCAAAAAATCTGGACCCATTGGAATTCGGGTTGTTACAAACTTAATCAAAAATTAAACTTCATTTTAGGTTAACTAATTAACCTACCCAAACCCATTAACACTAAGAGAAAACCAGTTTCTCTTCTTGTTCCTCATTAGTTCGTTCATTTCCATTCGCTGCAAATAGAAAAATCAAATCCCGTTTCCTTTTTCTTTCTCAAGCCTAGGCATTAAGAAAAATGCATGAAAATTGAAAAATTAACTAAATTCACCAAACTATATTATAAGCTTATCAAAACTTAACTACATCACTAGTAATCACCAATTTTTCATTTTGATCATGTTTAGGTAACCCTGATTTCAAGGCAATACGAAATCTTGGGGTTGTAGGCTGAAATAAGAAGGGCCGAGGCAAGCAAAATGAGGCATTTAAGTATTTGCTAACTAATTCATCAAGGTGAGTCTCAACTCACAACTATGTTAGGATCAGTGCACGCTACTAGTTTTGAATGAATTGGACAATTTTTGTGATTACCGTAAGAATGTATTTGTTTGTATATTTGAAATCCTTTGATTCACAAGGGAAATGCTGCTCAATTTTTGATTAGATTGTACGTCGTCTTAGTGAATGTTGCTTGAGTGGTCGAACATTAACAAAAGTTGTGCTGGAAGGTTGAAAAAATGGGGCAATGACCGAAGAAGATGATTGCTTGGAGCTACTAGCTCTAGAAATCGCATAACCAATCCACTACTTGTGACCTTACCAATTGATCGGTCACAATACTCAGAGCTAATAAACTTCAGGCTGAAGCATATTATTTGTTTAGGTTTTAGAAAAGATAAAATTTAAAATTTTAAAAATAAATAAAATAAAATTTTACAAATTTATTCAAATTGTGTAATTTTTTTATAAATTCACTTTTATGGTATGAAATATTTTTGACTATTATTATTAAAATTTTGTTAATTTTAAATAATTTTCATTTCAAGATTCGAATTAAATCATAAATTACTATTTATTTAAATAATCAATGAGTTGATTTATTATTAGAATTTTCTTTTAAAATATTAAAAGTGGTTTATATGAAACTGGGATAAAATTTCAATTTACGATAAAAATTATTTAAAATTAATTTTATTTATTAAAAATATACTTTAAGCCATATGTTGTTTTGACATAGTTAAATGGGCATTTTTAAAGGTTATTAAATATTGGAAATTTTATCAAGTGGTTTCAAATACTCTATTGTGAATAAAATATGAATTGTGAATAAAAGATTATACATTGAAATTTTAAAATCCCTAAAATGTGAGTATATAAATTATTTTGGAAAATCCAGAATAAGGTTATAGAATATACATATACGATTTCAAATAAAAGGGGCTTTCAAAGTGATTTTTAAAATAAACCATCGACATTTTAAAAATGACTTAGTTGTAGTGGATGATGTGTGTGAAGTTATATATAATGCAAATTTTGAGCGAATGGATTAGTAATATCAAGTGGTGTGCAAACATTCAGTAATATTTTACTGATTGCTCCTTTGACTCTTTGTGTGGAATATATGAATATATTGTATTTATTTCAATATATTAAGAATTTTTAATTAACGGACTAGTAATACCGAGCATATGGGATGTTCGGTAATATTTTTTATTATTCTTTTTCACCATGGTATATGATATTGTTTGACTGGTCATGTGGAGTTTACAAGCGTCTAATAAACGGTCGAATAACATTAAGTGGCATGGGATGCTCAAGTGATATTTAGTTGGTTAATTTTTGTGAGTAAAGTATATTAATGTGAGTATATGAGTATTGTCTAAAGGTACAGCTTGCTTTGTGCTCGCTCAGCTTGTTATATGATTGCCATGACTTACTTGTCAATGGTGTGCCGATACTAAAGTGTGTCTTTTTGTTCGTAGGTCGTGCCTAGTGGATGATTGCGTAGTCGTGCCCTAGATTGTGACATCAATCATTCTTGTTATGTGCTTGATTACTTACTTTGTGCTTTTATTGTTATGTTCTTGTATTGCTATGTGATGGTATTGTTATGTTCTTGTATTGCTGTGTGCCTGTATACCCACATGTCATATAGCTAAATAATATGTTACCATAGGGTGGTAGGGGTAACCAAGTATAGCGTTGTATTTCCACTAATGGACACGAAGTTGCATTTTATGGGAGTAACTAAAGACTGTAGGAGTGTGTTATGTGCTAGTAGATTTGTAACAACTCATCATCTATGACATGTCGATTCACACATAAAATGACGCTGACATCCCAGACCTCGTAGACGGTGGATCATTTATAGATAAAATATAAAAAAAATCACAAAGCTATCTGCAAAATCTACACTTTTCTGAAACTCACAACATAAGAAATAAACATAGTATTGAAAAATACTATAATACCAGATAAATAAAACTAGATGTAACTAATCCGGTTTTAAAATATCTCAAGATAGTGGAAAAGAAATACTCTGAATGTTTAGGAAATATCAAATATACAAATATTAGACAGCTAATAGTTAAATACTACACACCCACATGCACCATCGCATCTCCAAAATTACCACCAGTCCTCTTTATCTACCTATTAGAGTAAAAAATGATGGAAAGGATAGATGGGTCAAAATAAGTATGGTGAGTTAAATGCATCATATAGGTGTAAAATACTAATAAGCTAGTAAAAAAACGCGTACACTCGAAAACCATATATTAGCCTATGTCACCTGCACCTAACATGTTAGCTAAACATGGTATAATACTGTAGGTAAAATTGTAAACTAGTATGCTAAGTTTTCACCATAATGCTAATGAATGCCTTAATAAAACGTCGAGTGTGTCCTTATTGAGAAGCATACTTTCATCTTTGGAATCCAAAACTATAGGCATCGCTATTAAAATAAAACTCCAACCCATGATCGTCATACGCTACACTATTAGAGTAAAGCCCTAACTCGCCATTGCCACATGTTATAAGTACCATTGAGAACAAATTTCTGTCAAAGTGTACCATAACGCCTATCATATGAGACACTATTGGAAACTAGTTGCAACTTGCATGACATCCCGTATGTGACACTATTAGGAACAAGTACCAACTCGTCGTTGCTGAAGCTATATGCAAAACTATCGGGATAAAGCCCAAACTCGCCGTCGCCAAACCACCCATGACACTGTTAGTATAAAGCCCAACTCATCGTCGCCAGATGTCACGAGTCCCATCAAGAACAAATTTCCTCTAAAGTGCACCATAATGCCAACATATGCAAACTATTGGAAACCAGTTCCAACTCGCATGATAACTCATATATGACACTATTGAGATAAAGCCTTAAATTGCTACCGCAGACACCGTATATGACATGCTTGTGATAAATCCCAACTCGCCATCTCTAATTTTTACTAGTTTAACTGAGAACAAATTTCCACTAAAGTGTACTAAAATGCTTAAATGGAACTCGTTAAGTGAACTATAATGACTCTATCAAAATAAGGCACTTCTGTAACGACCCACAAATTTATCACTTTAATAAATTTTATTTATTTTTAAATTTATTCAAATAAAAGGTTGATAATACAAATAATATTGTTTTGAGTAATAATAAGTAATGGTAATATTATTTTGAATAAATATTTACAAAAATATTTTCCTCGAATTCTAAATCGATAAAATGACTGAAAATTATTTTATCAATAACCAGCTCTATAATCATAAAACATTGCGCATGGAGCTGGATACATACACTTAATTTTATAATATAACAAGAATATAAAATAAAATCAATTGATTTGTTTTTGAAAATAAAATGTGTTTTTGACATTGTTAGTAATTCCCTTAAATATGATAATTGATTTATTAAATTTAAATTGAGATTTAATGATTAAATAATTATTTTAATAATTATTTCAAATGATGATAATTCATTTTTAATAGTTATAAAGTGATAATAAATCATTTATAATAGTTTTATAAAGATATGTATTTGATTTAAAAATATAAAGAAAAATCGATATCGCTTTATCGGTATAATAGTGATTTCTGTAAATAATTTTTAATATGAATTTATATGGTTTTATAATTCAAATATGATAATTTTAATTCATCTAAAATGATAAGATTTTTTTTCAAATTTTGTTTACAAATATATGTACGTTAAAATATAAGTGAAAATATGACCGGGAATCGGTTCTCCGATTGGCAACGTTTATCGAATGAAAGTTGTTCGGAATCAATGCAACGTTGTTTATATGTCATGTACATATATATAACATACAAATGCATTCACTAACATGCACATGAACATATTTATACATACAAATATACTTATACACATAGAAATACATGCATAATATAAAATATATAAGATATTTTAAGCAAGCATCCTCCTTAAGCTTACATAAGTCAACATATGCATACCATAAAGTGATGGAAGTGAAGGGCACTGGGAGAGAAGGGTTTAGTTGTGCATTAAGGGGGAGGAGGTGTGTTGGAGAAGCCTTGAAATGGTGATGCAAAAGGTGATGTGTGCATGTCATCTTTTACACTCTTTTTTTCTGTAAATACCCTACCCTCTTCTCTTCATTTTCATTTCATCTTCTGTTTCATGTTTCTAAGCTTTGTCTTCCACTTTAATGGCTTCCATCCTAAGAGAAATAATGTCAAATTTTATTTCAAAAGAAATTTAATTTTAATATATATATTTATACGCACACACACACACACACTTAAGCAACTCAAAGCTATTTCAAAACTCCATTATTCCTCTCTACACTCCATGGTCACCCTCATACAAGCCAAAGGCCGAGCTTTCCACCTTCCCAATCCTAGGCCATGAGCTCCTCTAGCCATCCCCAAGCAAGGCCGAGCCATCTAGGAGCTTAAGTCCGGAGGATCGTGAACTTTAAAATCCAAGTAGCGGAGCTATAGCCAATTTTATATTAGCTCGAAGGGAAAATGAAGGTGAGAACTCCTAAACTATTATATTTTATTTTGGATGATGGTATGATATTTTCAATGGATGTTTAATATGTTTTGATCATCAAGTTTGGTTGTTTAAATATGAACGTTGAAAAAATATGCAGGTCACAGAAATACACATCGATAAGCACAAAGGAAATCACTATCCTTGAATTAATGAAATGGTGTGAATAGAATGTTAAACCTCTTTAAAAATGGTTTAAAATGAGTTTGATATGTTTTATAAACATTCAAAAGTGTTTTGGTGAAGTTTGAATGAGAATGGGAAAATTTGTCAAAAATAGGCGCGTAGCGTAACTGTAGTTCGTGATTTCGCGCCATAAAAGTCAAACAAGTGTAAAAGATGGAATGTAGCTCGGAATTCTTTGAAATAAGAATTTTATAAACTATTATATCCATAATTTTCCAACGAAGAAAGAAAATCGAGATTTCGATGAGTAGATTTTGAGATATGAGTAAAATACGCTTTTTAAAAAATCGCGGTTTTGTAGTTCAGGATCCAAAACTGGATTTCTTAGAAAATAGTATTTTAAAATTGTTTTAAAATGTGGAATAAATCTTATAAAAGGTCGTTTTGATCAATATAGCTTAAAAGAGCACTTTCCGCAGCACTTTTTCTATAACATTTGAAATATAGCTTTAACTTAACAATTCTTTTCCAAATCTTTATAAATGTTTCCAAATGAATAATTAAGTGTTTTAATAATGATTTGGAAGTTCTATAGTTATTTAAAAAAATTTAAATAAATGTTTAAAGAAAAGCTATTATAATTAAGTGGTTTAATCTTGGCTCTAAAAGCCGACGAGTAGACTGGATTTTTCTATTCATGAGATTCGGATGTGAGGTGCTTAAACTAAGGAGATGTTCAAGAGCAACCAATGCCAGGCTTGCCTTGCCTCTTCCCTGGGCGAGGGATAGATAAGGTCGAAATGTCGAAAACGAGTTAAGTATAAAAAGATTTAATTTTCCAAATTTAAATTAAATACAACTTTGATTGTATAGAGATGATCTTCTTATACTTAGTGTTAAAGCTCAAAGAGGGAGCTCGTACTAATAGTGGAATTTAAAAGGTGATGTTGTCGTTATTCCGCCCATAGTATTTATTGAATACGGTAATTGATATTGAGTAGAATTAGATGATTTCAATAGATTATGCTCACTTAATATTTACTGGTTTTGGATTAACATCCTAGATAATATGGTTTCAACTAAATCAAAATTATAAGTTTGAATTTAGAAATCTTTGTCAAAATTTAAATGAAATATTTAGAATTAGTTTAAATTCCTATAATTAAAATTTATTGGTTAGGATTTATAGTAAACGATGTCTTGAATAACATTGTTTTTGATTCGTTTTAAAAGTTATGATTTGGAAATCTGTGTTAAGATTTAAATAAATGATTTGGAAATATCTTCCTAAGGAAAGATGAAATGATTTGGAATTTAAAAAGGGTTTTATGTAATTAAAGGATTTGATAAGAGAGGTTTAATGATTCCGTACATACCGAAAAGAATGTTTTAGAAATATATATCTCCAAAAGAGATTTTGATAAAATGAACTTAATCAATTAAAGAATGATTCCCTATTCACGGAACCTCTTTTCATCGATGATTGGTTCGAAGGAACCGGGTCGAATCTGGGTAATGTCTATCCGAAAAACATTTCGAACCAATGTATATGTTCGAAAAATGAAGACCTGATAGAGAGAATGAAGGAAGAAGACCAAAAATCTTCGGGATGAAAGGGCTGCTTGATGATAATTCTGATTAGCTCCCAAATACTAAAGTAGCAAAGGTCCCTTCATTTCTAAAACTCTTTGGGTTACAAAGGCTTTTCGCTACTACACATAGGGTAAAATCCCAACAGGATGTGGTAGGACGGTGCCTTCGATTTAGTTAAGTCCCCGAATAAACTTGTATGGATGGATGTCTGACATTGCATTCTTGAGATTTCATCGTTGACTTTTATGAATATACATCTATTTGGTGGCGGAGAAGGCAACTTCTCTTAGCTTACCCATCTCTAAGACGTATGAGCTTGGAGGTTGTGTGTTTGTGGAAGTCAATAGTGATCGATGGAATGGCAGTGTGGAATTCAAAGGAAGATGATGTGCAAAGTAAAAGGTAATCGTTACCTCAAGCCCCACACCCGGAAATGACCGAAACAGGGTAGATGCAGCAAGGCTATGTGGTTCACAACTACTAGAATATGATCATCCCCTTCTAGATATATTTGTACCTGCTATAACGTTCGAGTTTAAATTATTGTGGATGTATGCTATGAGGGCCCTCGGATAGGTTGGTAACAGCCGGGGTGATAACATATTTGGTACTACCTAGGAAGAGGTAGATCGGTCTTTTATTGGTAGAGGACCATTAGCTGGGCCTCGGTACATTCCTCTAGAGATGTACTGCCAGAAGGTAGTCCCTTCACCTGGTCACTTGTATAGAAACCCATTCTCCAATAAGAACCTGTACGATTTTAGATGTAGAAAGCCTCTTATTACAAGGTGGTATGCTGGAATTTAATAATGCAACAATTTTGGCTAAGATTGATAAGTTTACTTGCAAATGTTTTCAAAGATATGTCATTAAAAATAATATCAAGTGATTTTATATAATAATGATTTGGTTATCATAAGGTAAAAACCCGTTCCGTGTTTATGTGCGGCGTGGTCTTATGAGATACCCTATTGTTTTCAAAACGCGTATTTTGAATTCTCACACCAGTCTCATGACTGACCCGGAGTTTATTTTCCATTTCCTTAAAATCTGGGTGCCCTAATTTTCTGGGGCAATTTAGTAGTTAGGTTTAGTTTAGAAGAAATCTAGATGGAGCTCAAAGCATGGAGTCATAAGGTTTTACTAAAGATTTTGGTCTATTTCCACCACACTCTTGTACTATAGTATTCAGCATTTGTAAGGACAGAAATTTATAATTGTCCATGTTTTTAACTCTAATAAATGTATTTTAATTTCTACTGTAAAGTTTTTATTGAAATAACATATGTGAGATTTTGTTCTGTCATTATTTTTCTTTCTTACCCTTGAGAATCCGCTTCTCTAGCACTTGGATTTATGGCACGTGAATACCGAGGATGTATTAGTGTTGATTTTCCAGAGTCGAAGAGTTGGGTCCCCACATCATGGTATTTGAGCTTAGGTTGAGTGAATAACTGAGCCTGATAAGGGTAAAAGACTCATCAGAGATAGGGTTAGTAATACCCTAGGATGAGTAACTCATTAGAGATTGGGTTAGTAACGCCCTAGAATGAGTTTCAGAGTATTATATATGAGTGCATATTTGTTAATATTATATATAAATGATTTTGGTTTTGAAAATTAGTAAATGAAATAATTTTACCTGCAATTATATTTTGAATATAAAGAATATTTTTCAAATAATATAGTTATTTGATTAAGGAAGGGATAATACTCAGTTATTATCATTAATTGATTGATTAGTTGTTTAATTTAAAAGTTTAAGTACGAACACTTCGTGAATTTAATTTCACAGTTTGACTATGAGGTATTCAATAAATAACAAATGTTTATTAAAGGAATTTATTTATGATAAATAAATCTTTTGAATATGTTTTATATAAGTGATTTTATAAACTGGATTTATAAAACATGCTTTATAAAGGAATTTTTGAGAATTTAAATTTCGGTATTTTGAACGGAATTTCAAATGATTTTTTTTGGAAAATGAATAATAATGATATTATTTCTAAAATGAGATTTTGAAAATGAAAAACTATCTTACGATTAATTGATTTGGGTGGCTCCAAAGTAACTAAAAAATGGGCAGGAGATGTGTTCGGATGGTAAACGCTTCTCTTAAGTATTCCCCTTCTTGTTAAGGAAATATGCAATACTATTGGTAGTACCCAGTTCCTTGGTATTATTTTTGAGTTACTCAATCAATATAATTTTCTAAAGTAAAAGGAATATTGTGAATCATAAATTAATGAGTTAATTAATGGTTGTCAATTTTTATCAAAGTGAATTATCTTAGTTGATAAGTATAGGTATGCTTTGATCTTTAAAAAAAATAGTTAAAGTTAATAATGAATGGTTTTGGGTTTGTAGTAAACGATATTTTAGCAGCATTTTTTTTAAACCCTTGAATGACACTTTGGAAGAAATCTTATGAGTATATTTAAATCTTTAATAATGGGATTTTAAAGATAATAACAAATACTGGAATCTTTTATATAAAGATAGAAATGTTACGAGTTCAAATTAGAAAAGAAAAGGAGAAGATCATTATAACGATGTTTTGGTAATAATTGATTTAATCTCTTTGATTATATTTTAAAGGTAAGAAAAAGAAACTTGTTAAGTAAATTATGAATATACTTATAACATTTGAATAAGTATATAAATACTTTGGTATAAGTAAAGAGACTATATATATATATATATGAAGTTTTAATTAATAAAGGAGTGTTAGTTAATAAAGAAAGTTTTAACTAAATAAAGAATGTTTTAACATTTGATATTAGTTAAAGGAAGTTTATGGTGATTTTTCAATTTAATGAATTATTTTGAAAATGAGTTTTTCAGAAACCATTAAGATATGTTTAGAGATGTGTTATAATAAAACGATATTTATCTTTGAACGAAATGTGCTTTTAAGTATAAATATTTGTAAATGAAAATTAAAATGGTTATTTTAAAGAAGTATCTTTATGAAAGTTCGAATAAAGAATGAAAATTTTATGAAATGTTTTCAAAAAAAAATTTGAAAGGTTAATAAACACATATAAAGTCTGTGGATTATCTCATCGCACGATTTAATCTAAGATTCGAGTGCAGAACTTTGATGTGTTTAACGCTTATCCAAAAGAGGATTTACCACTCGATTCTTGATAACGAACATTGATGAGGGTTGGTGGTTAGATACTTGAATTTTCTATCATCGTTAAGAGCTATGCAAGGAGAACTAAAGTTCTGATCGGAAAGCTTGATCAAAGTCCGCACTAAAGGATTGAGGAATCAATACTAGTTTGGAAGTAAAGTTGTGAATTCAAATAATAGATATTGTGTACGGATGATCTATATACATCGTACGGGTATAAGTTTAAAAAATAAATATTTTGGGCAAACCTTTTGTTTTTGTTTTGGGTAATTTCGGGGACGAAATTCTTTTAAGGAGGAAGTCTGTAATGACCCGCAAATTTATCACTTTGATTAATTTTATTTATTTTTAAATTTATTCAAATATAAGGTTGATAATACAAATAATATTTTTTTGAGTAATAATAAGTAATGGTAATCTTATTTTGAATAAATATTTACAGAAATATTTTCCTCAAAATTTAAATTGATAAAATGACTGAAAATTGTTTTATCAATAACCAGCTCTATAATATAAAACGTCGTGCACAGAGTTGGATACATACACTTATTTTTATAATATAACAATAATATGAAATAAAATCAATTGATTTTTTTTGAAAATAAAATGTGTTTTTGACATTGTTGGTAATGCCCTTAAATATGATAATTGATTTATTAAATTTAAATTGAGATTTAACGATTATTTCAAATGATGATAATTCATCTTGAATAGTTATAAAGTGATAGTAAATCATTTATAATAGTTTTATAAAGATATATATTTGATTTGAAAATATAAGGAAAAATCGATATCGCTTTATCGGTATAATAGCGATTTTTCTAAATAATTGTTAATATGAATTTATATGGTTTTATAATTCAAATATGATCATTTTAATTCATCTAAAATGATAAGAAAATGTTTTTGAAATTTTTTTTACAAATATATGTACGTTAAAACATAAGTGAAAATATGATCGGGAATCGGTTCTCCAATTGGCAACGGTTTATCGAACGAAAGTTGTTCGGAATCAATGCAACGTTGTTTATATGTCATGTACATATATATAACATACAAATGCATCCACTAACATGCACATGAACATATGTATACATACATATGTACTTATACACTTAAAAATACGTACATAATATAAAATATATAAGATATTTTAAGCAAGCTTCCTCCTTAAGAAGTAAACATATGCATACCCTAAAGTGATGGAAGTGATGGGCACATGGGAGAGAAGGGTTTAGACATGCATTAAGGGGGAGGAGGTGTGTTGGAGAAGCCTAGAAATGGTGATGCAAAAGGTGATGTGTGCATGTCTTCTTTTACACTCTTCTTTTTCTATAAATACCCTACTCTTCTCTTCGTTTTCATTTCATATTCTTCTTCATATTTCTAAGCTTTGTCTTCCACTTTAATGGCTTCCAACCTAAGAGAAATAATGTCAAAATTTCTTTCAAAAGAAATTTAATTTTAATATATATGTATATACACTTAAGCACCTCAAAACTATTCCAAAACTCCACTCTTCCTCTCTACACTCCACGACCACCCCTCACAAGCCAAAGGCCAAGCCTTCCACCTTCCAAACCCTAGGTCGTGATCTCCTCTAGCCATCCCAAAGCAAGGTTGAGCCATCTAGAAGCTCAAATCTGGAGGATCGTGAACTTTAAAATCCAAATAGCGGAGCTATAACCAATTTTATATTAGCTCGAAGGGAAAATGAAGGTGAGAACTCCTAAACTATTATATTTTATTTGGATAATGGTATGATATTGAGGGGAATGCAGATTACGGATCTTAAGGCTAGGAATAACACTAGGGGGTGAATAGTGTTTTTAAGAAATTACTAAATCTTTTTGAGTTTATGTTAATTTGAACACAAATGTATGCAAGATTCAGACACAGATATAATCACAGAAACAAACACAGATGCAGAAATAAAGTAAATGTAGTGAAGGAAAGAACACACCAAATTTTATACTGGTTCGAGGTTACCCTACATCCAGTCCCGCACAACTAAGTACGGATTTCCTTTCAAAAGCAATTTAACAATTACAACCCTCGGTTTCAAGGCTACGAGGTACACCCTCCAGAATCACAATCCTCTAGGTAGAGATACTTGATTTCCGGGCCAACAAGTTCACCCAAATGATTTCCAAGGCTACAATCACACCTTTTCTCGCTTGATTGATTTCCAAGGCTACAATCACACCTTTTCTTGCTAGATAGATTACAAAGAAGCCTATAACTCTGAATAGCACTTAGATCTTGTTGAGATAGTGATAGAGAATCAAACCATAGATTATCTAGTTAGATTCAATGTTGATTTCGGCAGAGTAATGATAGGATTTTGAATAAGAAAATGTGGAAGATGAAGAGGAGTGAAAAACCAGAAAAACTGATTAAAAATTCGTTGAAACTAACCCCTATTTATAGAAGAACAACAGTCATGTCCATTCGTGAAGAGTTATGGCGAATAGACACTTCTTTTGAAATTCAAATTTTGAACTCAACTGTCACCATGTCGACATGGTCACCATAGGCATGTCGACATCCCAAAGGAAAATTTTATGTTTTGATTTTCTTTGAAAATAACCTTTATCTTATATTAAAACTATTTTAAACTTTATAAATATACTTGACTATTGATAAAATACATAGATAAATATAGAGAATAATATATATATAATTTTACTATAATTTTATATTTAAATCTGAGTATAAATATATTATATTTAAAAGATAGTTTAAAATAAACGAAGTTTAAAAACAAGAATATTTAAGGCTAAAACTTCTTTTTGAAAATCATTTGAAAAGATAATTTTTAAGGCTAAAACATTTTGAAAAGCAGTTTTGAAAATCATTCCAAAGTAGTTTTGAAAATCATTTTGAAGTAGTTTTGCAAGCTTCTACCTACAGAATATCTCATCATGTCAGGACTCGAGAACTTGTACAAAACCAGATATTCGTGGGTTTGTAAGCCACTTTTCGTAGGTTTGTAAGCTACTTGTCGTGGGTTTGTAAGCCACTAAAAAGGTAGAAATGGGTTCCATCCCAAAAGAAAAATGGAGTGAAGATGTCAGTGATATTATGAAGTTTTAACAAAATTCTAGACTCTACACTTATCTTGAAATCTTGAACTCTTGATAATCTTGATACTCATGAGTCTTCAATCTTGATATCTTGAATCTATATACTATACAGTCTTCATTCTTGGTACCTACATGGTTAAATCCTGCATATACATATATATCTAAACTATATTGTTAGTATTTATATTTTATAATCTTATTCTAAGGTTGTTGTCATCAAAACCATTAACTCATGGACTAACAATCTCCCCCTTTTTGATGATGACAATCTTTGTTTATAAAATATTACTTCTATCCTATTGACTCCCCCTAAATCTAATAACTCCCCATTAATCTATGCCTAACTATCCTATTTTATATTTCTCCCCCTTTGTCATCAACAAAAACAAACAAACACTAAACTATACAACTCCCCCTCATTCTTGTACTCAAGTACCTACATTAATAAACTATATAATAAAGTATATTAAGAAATAACTATACTTATAGACATGATATTTAATCAACTATTATAAATGTATCATTGTATATTTATACAATCATCAAACCACACCAAGTATAAAACAAATCAATCTAAACAACCAATTTCAATCAAAACAAACACTTTAAACAAAGTAATAAAGCAAACAAATTAAACGTTACGGGGAACTTCCACCCATCCTTCTTCTCCGAAAATAGGGTCTGCTTTGATGGCATCCCAATTTTCATTGTCATTTGTGAGAGAGACAGGAGGGTGTGCTTCGTTATCATCTTTGTGCAGGGAAGAAATCATCCATCGAATTGCATCGAAATGCCTTTCCTGCTCCTTGATCATCTGCATTTGACTCAACTCTAAGTGTCGCTGGTTACGAAGAATGAACGAGTGAATATTCCTGAATGAATTAAGAGTTTCTTCAGGATTCTCGGATAAGTTATGAATTGGATTAGCCATTTTAGAAATTGAGAGAAGAATGAGAGATAGAATAGATAAGAAATAATATTCAGTAATGATTTCTGGAAGAAAAGGGTATTTATAGGTGTAGAAATTCGTTTGAAATGAATAGACATATGGTAGTTATTCAAATTTCAAATTCAAAATGAATTGTCATTTCTGACCAGTATATGTCGACATGGTCAAGGGGGGTATGTCGACATACTACAGTGAATTTTGATGGTAATTTTGACTTTGAGAATAATTGTGTATATATATAAATTTATATAATATACTAACATTTATTCAAGAGATAAGATAAGCTAGATAACAGAAAGGAAATTCAATTTCATTGCATAATAGGATAATACAATGATTAACCATAAACAACTACATAAATAGTCAAATTAAAACAAACTTAAACTATTTCGACATGATATTAAAATATAGAACTAGTTAGGAGATGATGAAGATGAAGATAATCCAAGTTTCTTGCTGACTTTAGAGAAAAACTTGTTCATCTTGGATGATATGTTGTCCAACTTCTTACTAACGGATCTTTTAAGAACCCGTTGATTCTCAACAATAATCTTTTGACTTTTGAGAAGAGTTTTGTTGGTAGGATTGGATGGATATTCAATACTTTCTAGGGATGTTTCACCTTCTTCTTCTTCTATTTCCATTTCATCTCTTTCTTCTTCTTCTTCTTCCTCTTCCATTTCTTCATGAGCCAAACGCTCTTCCTTTTCGGCAAGAGTCTCATAAAGTTGAAAAACATATGGGATTTTCATGAGAGAAATGTTTGAGATGTTAAAAACTTTTCTTGAAATAAATTCTTCTACTTTGAAATTTACTCCAAAATAATTGAAAATCCGAGTAAGGTAAATTCCATGGTATAAAGTGTTTTCTCCCATTTTAAAATTTTTGGGACGAAGTTCATCCAAAATAACTTGCGCCCAATTGATATCATAATTTCCGAAAATAGCAAAAAGTGCTTTGCACACTTTTGAAGTAGGATTGTTAAAATTACCCGATCTTGGGGTTAAAGTATGTTGTAAAAGAAGATTGACAATCCTTGCTTTACGACGAAAGTTTCAGTTTTTAAATTCAAAGTTTTCATCTCCTTTAAAAATATGATTAAATGTCTCATGATCATGTTCATCGATTTTAAAACTAGAAAGATCCATTCCCATGCATTTGCAATTGAGAATGGTACCCAAAAGATCATAATTCAAAATAATTTTAGTGCCTTTGACACTACTTTAAATTTCATTATCATTTCCTTCATAAAATTCTCGATTGAGATTTGCATAGAAAATTTTAACAAGATTTGGGTAACAAACAAAATCATTTTGAGAAGAATCAACAAGACTAAGAATTTGATTGTTTGCAAAAAGAGTATCAATTTCATAAGAAGCAAAATCTTGAAAAATAGCAAACTTTCCGGGATGGACTTTTCCATAATTAGCATAATTGATGTATGCTTTTATTGCCTCCGGATTATTGAGGAGTTTCTCTTTCAAGTTTCTGGAAAGTCTCATGGTGGAGGGGTTGCTTGAAGAAGCCATTAAAGTAGAGAGTAGAGAGCTTGAAGTTTTGAAGAGAGAGTTTGAATTTGAAAATGAAAGTGAAAAGTTTTGATAAAAGATAGTGAATAAATAGATTTTTGAAAGACATGTTCTCTGGTCAAAAGATGTCTTTTCAGAGTATTGAATGAAGTGAAAAGGTGGAAGGAAATTCAAGCATTTGAATTCAAATTTTGAATTTCAAAATTTGTACCCATGTCGACATCATGGTAGGGGCCATGTCGACATGTGCCTGTTAATTTCTATGATTTATTTTCCCTATGAATTCTAATATATGTATATATACTTATTATATTAATGTCTATATATATGTATATATCTGGAATATTATTAGAATTATAGTATATTCCAGAAAATATTATTATATTATTAAAAATAATAAAAATAAAATAATAAAATAATAAAAATAAAATAATAAAATAATAAAAAATAAATTTAAAATTCAATCAACACACCAATTCAAAATCAATCAATCAAGCAATCAATCATCTAATTCTAAGCATGCAATTTCAATTACTTGTATTGTAAATGTGTACCTTTTTCTGAGTCCGTTTTCTTGAATTCGTTGAAGTCGTGAACTGCCGTGAAACACAAATTTGAATTATCTGTCTTTTGATCATCATCGCTTGAGGACGAGTCTGAGTCATCTAAAGTAGCAGTAAATGCACGCTTCCGTTTCTTTACTGATTCATTGTTTATAGGAGGATTCTGTCTTTTTGGATACGGACAGTCTTTTTCGATATGGCCTGGTTCATCACAGTTGAAGCATTTGACATTGTTTAGCACTATACTCTGATTTCCAGAATTCTTATAGTTGTTTCTCTTGAGATTATTCATCTTTCTATATTTCAGGAATTTCCGAAAATTCCTGGTCATAAATGCTATCTCTTCATCATTATCACTATTTGAGTCTGATCCGTCGGTAAATGCATTGAATGCCATTGATTTCTTTTCAGATGCTTTGCTTTCTCTTCTCCCGATCATTTGAACTTCAAATGACATTAGATTTCCAATCAATTCTTCTATCTTTAAAGTACTGATGTCATTTGCCTCTTCAATTGCAAGTGTCTTTTGATCCCATTCTGGAGTGAGAGAATTTAAAAAATTTCGGACTTGATCTTCTTCCGAAAATTCATTTCCCAAGGATATTAAAGAATGCACAATGTCTTGAAATCGACTATACATATCTGAAATAGACTCATTAGTATTCATTTTAAATAATTGAAACTGATTTGTGAGCATGGAAATTTTGGTCTGTTTAACTTTGCTTGTTCCTTCATGAGTCACTTGCAAGGTTTTCCAGGTTTCATATGCAGACTTACAAACTGACACTCTATTAAATTCATTCCTATCAAGTGAACAAAACTGAATATTCATTGCTTTAGAATTATTTTGTGCAACAGTCTTTTGCTCAGTAGTCCACTGTGCAAAATTAGTTATGGGTTCAGAATATTCAGTTTGTGTGATATTCCAAGTATCTAATCCTATAGGTTGTAAATATATTTTCATCCTACATGCCCAATATGCATAGTTACTACCATTAAAAAGTGGTGGTCTGGCAGTAGACTGACCTTCTACAAATTAACTAGTGTTAGAAACAGTACTAGTGTTGTTAGCCATTTTGAAAACTTTTCAAAAAATCAGATTATGAAACTTTAGAAAATCTTGCTCTGATACCAAATGAGAGGAATGCAGATTACGGATCTTAAGGCTAGGAATAACACTAGGGGGTGAATAGTGTTTTTAAGAAATTACTAAATCTTTTTGAGTTTATGTTAATTTGAACACAAATGTATGCAAGATTCAGACACAGATATAATCACAAAAACAAACAAAGATGCAGAAATAAAGTAAATGCAGTAAAGGAAAGAACACACCGGATTTTATACTGGTTCGGGGTTACCCTACATCCTGTCCCGCACAACTAAGTACGGATTTTCTTTCAAAAGCAATTCAACAATTACAACCCTCGGTTTCAAGGCTACGAGGTACACCCTCCAGAATCACAATCCTCTGGGTAGAGATACTTGATTTCCGGGGCAACAAGTTCACCCAATTGATTTCCAAGGCTACAATCACACCTTTTCTCGCTTGATTGATTTCCAAGGCTACAATCACACCTTTTCTCGCTAGATAGATTACAAAGAAGCCTATAACTCTGAATAGCACCTAGATCTTGTTGAGATAGTGATAGAGAATGAAACCAGAGATTATCTAGTTAGATTCAATGTTGATTTCGGCAGAGTAATGATAGGATTTTGAATAAGAAAATGTGGAAGAAGAAGAGGAGTGAAAAACCAGAAAAACTGATTAAAAATTCGTTGAAACTAACCCCTATTTATAGAAGAACAACAGTCATGTCCATTCGTGAAGAGTTATGGCGAATAGACACTTCTTTTGAAATTCAAATTTTGAACTCAATTGTCACCATGTCAACATGGTCACCATAGGCATGTCGACATCCCAAAGGAAAATTTGATGTTTTGATTTTCTTTGAAAATAACCTTTATCTTATATTAAAACTATTTTAAACTTTATAAATATACTTGACTATTGATAAAATACATAGATAAATATAGAGAATAATATATATATAATTTTACTATAATTTTATATTTAAATCTGAGTATAAATATATTATATTTAAAAGATAGTTTAAAATAAACGAAGTTTAAAAACAAGAATATTTAAGGCTAAAACTTCTTTTTGAAAATCATTTGAAAAGATAATTTTTAAGGCTAAAACATTTTGAAAAGAAGTTTTGAAAATCATTCCGAAGTAGTTTTGAAAATCATTTTGAAGTAGTTTTGCAAGCTTATACCTACAGAATATCTCATCATGTCAGGACTCGAGAACTTGTACAAAACCAGATGTTCGTGGGTTTGTAAGCCACTTGTCGTAGGTTTGTAAGCTACTTGTCGTGGGTTTGTAAGCCACTAAAAAGGTAGAAATGGGTTCCATCCCAAAAGAAAAATGGAGTGAAGATTTCAGTGCTATTATGAAGTTTTAACAAAATTCTAGACTCGGCACTTATCTTGAAATCTTGAACTCTTGATAATCTTGATACTCATGAGTCTTCAATCTTGATATCTTGAATCTCTATACTGTACAGTCTTCATTCTTGGTACCTACATGGTTAAATCCTGCATATACATATATATCTAAACTATATTGTTAGTATTTATATTTTATAATCTTATTCTAAGGTTGTTGTCATCAAAACCATTAACTCATGGACTAACAATCTCCCCCTTTTTGATGATGACAACCTTTGTTTATAAAATATTACTTATATCCTATTGACTCCCCTAAATCTAATAACTCCCCCTTAATCTATGCCTAACTATCCTATTTTATATTTCTCCCCCTTTGTCATCAACAAAAACAAACAAACACTAAACTATACAACTCCCCCTCATTCTTGTACTCAAGTACCTACATTAATAAACTATATAATAAAGTATATTAAGAAATAACTATACTTATAGACATGATATTTAATCAACTATTATAAATGTATCATTGTATATTTATACAATCATCAAACCACACCAAGTATAAAACAAATCAATCAAAACAACCAATTTCAATCAAAACAAACACTTTAAACAAAGTAATAAAGCAAACAAATTAAACGTTACGGGGAACTTCCACCCATCCTTCTTCTCCGAAAATAGGGTCTGCTTTGATGGCATCCCAATTTTCATTGTCATTTGTGAGAGAGACAGGAGGGTGTGCTTCGTTATCATCTTTGTGCAGGGAAGAAATCATCCATCGAATTGCATCGAAATGCCTTTCTTGCTCCTTGATCATCTGCATTTGACTCAACTCTAAGTGTCGCTGGTTACGAAGAATGAACGAGAGAATATTCTTGAATGAATTAAGAGTTTCTTCAGGATTCTCGGATAAGTTATGAATTGGATTAGCAATTTTAGAAGTTGAGAGAAGAATGAGAGATAGAATAGATAAGAAATAATATTCAGTAATGATTTCTGGAAGAAAAGGGTATTTATAGGTGTAGAAATTCGTTTGAAATGAATAGACATATGGTAGTTATTCAAATTTCAAATTCAAAATGAATTGTCATTTCTGACCAGTATATGTCGACATGGTCAAGGGGGGTATGTCGACATACTACAGTGAATTTTGATGGTAATTTTGACTTTGAGAATAATTGTGTATATATATAAATTTATATAATATACTAACATTTATTCAAGAGATAAGATAAGCTAGATAACAGAAAGGAAATTCAATTTCATTGCATAATAGGATAATACAATGATTAACCATAAACAACTACATAAATAGTCAAATTAAAACAAACTTAAACTAATTCGACATGATATTAAAATATAGAACTAGTTAGAAGATAATGAAGATGAAGATAATCCAAGTTTCTTGCTGACTATAGAGAAAAACTTGTTCATCTTGGATGATATGTTGTCCAACTTCTTACTAACGGATCTTTTAAGAACCCGTTGATTCTCAACAATAATCTTTTGATTTTTGAGAAGAGTTTTGTTGGTAGGATTGGATGGATATTCAATACTTTCTATGGATGTTTCACCTTCTTCTTCTTCTTCTATTTCCATTTCATCCCTTTCTTCTTCTTCTTCTTCTTCTTCTTCCTCTTCCATTTCTTCATGAGCCAAACGCACTTCCTTTTCGGCAAGAGTCTCATAAGGTTGAAAAACATATGGGATTTTCAAGAGAGAAATGTTTGAGATGTTAAAAACTTTTCTTGAAATAAATTCTTCTCCTTTGAAATTTACTCCAAAATAATTGAAAATCTGAGTAAGGTAAATTCCATGGTATAAAGTGTTTTCTCCCATTTCAAAATTTTTGGGACGAAGTTCATCCAGAATAACTTGCGCCCAATTGATATCATAATTTCCGAAAATAGCAAAAAGTGCTTTGCACACTTTTGAAGTAGGATTGTTAAAATTACCCGATCTTGGGGTCAAAGTATGTTGTAAAAGAAGATCGACAATCCTTGCTTTAGGATGAAAGTTTTAGTTTTTAAATTCAAAGTTTTCATCTCCTTCAAAAATATGATGAAATGTCTCACGATCATGTTCATCGATTTTAAAACTAGAAAGATCCATTCCCGTGCATTTGCAATTGAGAATGGTACCCAAAAGATCATAATTCAAAATAATTTTAGTGCCTTTGACACTACTCCAAATTTCATTATCATTTCCTTTATAAAATTCTCGATTTAGATTTGCATAGAAAATTTTAACAAGATTTGGGTAACAAACAAAATCATTTTGAGAAGAATCAACAAGACTAAGAATTTGATTGTTTGCAAAAAGAGTATCAATTTCATAAGAAGCAAAATCTTGAAAAATAACAAACTTTCCGGGATGGACTTTTCCATAATTAGCATAATTGATGTATGCTTTTATTGCCTCCGGATTATTGAGGAGTTGCTCTTTCAAGTTTCTGGAAAGTCTCATGGTGGAGGGGTTGCTTGAAGAAGCCATTAAAGTAGAGAGTAGAGAGCTTGAAGTTTTGAAGAGAGAGTTTGAATTTGAAAATGAAAGTGAAAAGTTGTGATAAAAGATAGTGAATAAATAGATTTTTGAAAGACATGTTCTCTGGTCAAAAGATGTCTTTTCAGAGTATTGAATGAAGTGAAAAGGTGGAGGGAAATTCAAGAATTTGAATTCAAATTTTGAATTTCAAAATTTGTACCCATGTCGACATCATGGTAGGGGCCATGTCGACATGTGCTTGTTAATTTCTATGATTTATTTTTCCTAAGAATTCTAATATATATATATATATACTTATTAAATTAATGTCTATATATATGTATATATGTGGAATATTATTAGAATTATAGTATATTCCTGAAAATATTATTATATTATTAAAAATAATAAAAATAAAATAATAAAATAATAAAAAATAAATTTAAAATTCAATCAACACACCAATTCAAAATCAATCAATCAAGCAATCAATCATTTAATTCTAAGCATGCAATTCAGTTATTTGTATTGTAAATGTGTACCTTTTTCTTAGTCCGTTTGCTTGAATTCGTTGAAGTCGTGAACTGCCGTGAAACACAAATTTGAATTATCTGTCTTTTGATCATCATCGCTTGAGGACGAGTCTGAGTCATCTAGAGTAGCAGTAAATTCACGCTTCCGTTTCTTTACTGATTCATTGTTTATAGGAGGATTCGGTCTTTCTGGATACGGACAGTCTCTTTCGATATGGCCTGGTTCATCACAGTTGAAGCATTTGACATTGTTTGGCACTATACTCTGATTTCCAGAATTCTTATAGTTGTTTCTCTTGAGATTATTCATCTTTCTATATTTTAGGAATTTCCGAAAATTCCTGGTCATAAATGCTATCTCTTCATCATTATCACTATTTGAGTCTGATCCGTCTGTAAATGCATTGAATGCCATTGATTTCTTTTCAGATGCTTTGCTTTCTCTTCTCCCGATCATTTGAACTTCAAATGACATTAGATTTCCAATCAATTCTTCTATCTTTAAAGTACTGATGTCATTTGCCTCTTCAATTGCAAGTGTCTTTTGATCCCATACTGGAGTGAGAGAATTTTAAAAAATTCGGACTTGATCTTCTTCCGAAAATTCATTTCCCAAGGATATTAAAGAATGCATAATATCTTGAAATCGACTATACATATATGAAATAGACTCATTAGTATTCATTTTAAATAATTGAAACTGATTTGTGAGCATGGAAATTTTGGTCTGTTTAACTTTGCTTGTTCCTTCATGAGTCACTTGCAAGGTTTTCCAGATTTCATATGCAGACTTACAAACTGACGCTCTATTAAATTCATTCCTATCAAGTGAACAAAATAGAATATTCATTGCTTTAGAATTATTTTGTGCAACAGTCTTTTGCTCAGTAGTCCACTGTGCAAAATTAGTTGTAGGTTCAGAATATTCAGTTTGTGTGATATTCCAAGTAACTAATCCTATAGATTGTAAATATATTTTCATCCTACATGCCCAATATGTATAGTTACTGCCAGTAAAAAGTGGTGGTCTAGCAGTAGACTAACCTTCTACAAATGAACTAGTGTTAGAAACAATACCAGTGTTGTTAGCCATTTTGAAAACTTTTCAAAAAATCAGATTATGAAACTTTTGAAAACCTTGCTCTAATACCAAATGAGAGGAATGCAGATTACGGATCTTAAGGCTAGGAATAACACTAGAGGGGGTGAATAGTGTTTTTAAGAAATTACTAAATATTTTTGAGTTTTTGTTAATTTGAACACAAATGTATGCAAGATTCAGACACAGATATAATCATAGAAACAAACACAGATGCAGAAATAAAGTAAATGCAGTAAAGGAAATAACACACCGGATTTTATACTGGTTCGGGGTTACCCTACATCCTGTCCCGCACAACTAAGTATGGATTTCCTTTCAAAAGCAATTCAACAATTATAACCCTCGGTTTCAAGGCTACGAGGTACACCCTCCAGAATCACAATCCTCTGGGTAGAGATACTTGATTTCCGGGGCAACAAGTTCACCCAATTGATTTCCAAGGCTACAATCACACCTTTTCTCGCTTGATTGATTTCCAAGGCTAGAATCACACTTTTTCTCACTAGATAGATTACAAAGAAGCCTATAACTCTGAATAGCACTTAGATCTTGTTGAGATAGTGATAGAGTATCAAACCAAAGATTATCTAGTTAGATTCAATGTTGATTTCGGCAGAGTAATGATAGGATTTTGAATAAGAAAATGTGGAAGAAGAAGAAGAGGAGTGAAAAACCAGAAAAACTGATTAAAAATTCATTGAAACTAACCCCTATTTATAGAAGAACAACAGTCATGTCCATTCGTGAAGAGTTATGGTGAATAGACACTTCTTTTGAAATTCAAATTTTGAACTCAACTGTCACCATGTCGACATGGTCACCATAGGCATGTCGACATCCCAAAGGAAAATTTGATGTTTTGATTTTCTTTGAAAATAACCTTTATCTTATATTAAAACTATTTTAAACTTTATAAATATACTTGACTGTTGATAAAATACATAGATAAATATAGAGAATAATATATATATAATTTTACTATAATTTATATTTAAATCTGAGTATAAATATATTATATTTAAAAGATAGTTTAAAATAAACGAAGTTTAAAAACCAGAATAATTAAGGCTAAAACATCTTTTTGAAAATCATTTGAAAAGATAATTTTTAAGGCTAAAACATTTTGAAAAGCAGTTTTGAAAATCATTCCGAAGTAGTTTTGAAAATCATTTTGAAGTAGTTTTGCAAGCTTCTACCTACAGAATATCTCATCATGTCAGGACTCGAGAACTTGTACAAAACCAGATGTTCGTGGGTTTGTAAGCCACTTGTCGTAGGTTTGTAAGCTACTTGTCGTGGGTTTGTAAGCCACTAAAAAGGTAGAAATGGGTTCCAACCCAAAAGAAAAATGGAGTGACGATTTCAGTGCTATTATGAAGTTTTAACAAAATTCTAGACTCGACACTTATCTTGAAATCTTGATCTCTTGATAATCTTGATACTCATGAGTCTTCAATCTTGATATCGTGAATCTCTATACTATACAGTCTTCATTCTTGGTACCTACATGGTTAAATCCTGCATATACATATATATCTAAACTATATTGTTAGTATTTATATTTTATAATCTTATTCTAAGGTTGTTGTCATCAAAACCATTAACTCATGGACTAACAATCTCCCCCTTTTTGATGATGACAACCTTTGTTTATAAAATATTACTTCTATCCTATTGACTCCCCCTAAATCTAATAACTCCCCCTTAATCTATGCCTAACTATCCTATTTTATATTTCTCCCCCTTTGGCATCAACAAAAACAAACAAACACTAAACTATACAACTCCCCCTCATTCTTATACTTTAGGAACCTACATTAATAAACCATATAATAAAGTATATTAAAGAAATAACTATACTTATAGACATGATATTTAATCAACTATTATAAACGTATCATTGTATATTTATACAATCATCAAACCACACCAAGTATAAAACAAATCAATCAAAACAACCAATTTCAATCAAAACAAACACTTTAAACAAAGTAATAAAGCAAACAAATTAAACATTACAGGGAACTTCCACCCATCCTTCTTCTTCGAAAATAGGGTCTGCTTTGATGGCATCCCAATTTTCATTGTCTTTTGTGAGAGAGACAGGAGGGTGTGCTTCGTTATCATCTTTGTGCAGGGAAGAAATCATCCATCGAATTGCATCGAAATGCCTTTCTTGCTCCTTGATCATCTGCATTTGACTCAACTCTAAGTGTCGCTGGTTATGAAGAACGAACGAGAGAATATTCTTGAATGAATTAAGAGTTTCTTCAAGATTCTCGGATAAGTTATGAATTGGATTAGCCATTTTAGAAGTTGAGAGAAGAATGAGAGATAGAATAGATAAGAAATAATATTCAGTAATGATTTCTGGAAGAAAAGGGTATTTATAGGTGTAGAAATTCGTTTGAAATGAATAGACATATGTTAGTTATTCAAATTTCAAATTCAAAATGAATTGTCATTTCTGACCAGTATATGTCGACATGGTCAAGGGGGGTATGTCGACATACTACAGTGAATTTTGATGGTAATTTTGACTTTGAGAATAATTGTGTATATATATAAATTTATATAATATACTAACATTTATTCAAGAGATAAGATAAGCTAGATAACAGAAAGAAAATTCAATTTCATTGCATAATAGGATAATACAATGATTAACCATAAACAACTACATAAACAGTCAAATTAAAACAAACTTAAACTAATTCGACATGATATTAAAATATAGAACTAGTTAGAAGATGATGACGATGAAGATAATCCAAGTTTCTTGCTGACTTTAGAGAAAAACTTGTTCATCTTGGATGATATGTTGTCCAACTTCTTACTAACGGATCTTTTAAGAACCCGTTGATTCTCAACAATAATCTTTTGATTTTTGAGAAGAGTTTTGTTGGTAGGATTGGATGGATATTCAATATTTCTAGGGATGTTTCACCTTCTTCTTCTTCTTCTATTTCCATTTCATCCCTTTCTTCTTCTTCTTCTTCTTCTTCTTCTTCCTCTTCCATTTCTTCATGAGCCAAACGCTCTTCCTTTTCGGAAAGAGTCTCATAAGGTTGAAAAACATATGGGATTTTCATGAGAGAAATGTTTGAGATGTTAAAAACTTTTCTTGAAATAAATTCTTCTCCTTTGAAATTTACTCCAAAATAATTGAAAATCCGAGTAAGGTAAATTCCATGGTATAAAGTGTTTTCTCCCATTTCAAAATTTTTGGGACGAAGTTCATCCAAAATAACTTACGCCCAATTGATATCATAATTTCCGAAAATAGCAAAAAGTGCTTTGCACACTTTTGAAGTAGGATTGTTAAAATTACCCGATCTTGGGGTCAAAGTATGTTGTAAAAGAAGATTGACAATCCTTGCTTTAGGACGAAAGTTTCAGTTTTTAAATTCAAAGTTTTCATCTCCTTCAAAAATATGATGAAATGTCTCACGATCATGTTCATCGATTTTAAAACTAGAAAGATCCATTCCCATGCATTTGCAATTGAGAATGGTACCCAAAAGATCATAATTCAAAATAATTTTAGTGCCTTTGACACTACTCCAAATTTCATTATCATTTCCTTCATAAAATTCTCGATTGAGGTTTGCATAGAAAATTTTAACAAGATTTGGGTAACAAACAAAATCATTTTGAGAAGAATCAACAAGACTAAGAATTTGATTGTTTGCAAAAAGAGTATCAATTTCATAAGAAGCAAAATCTTGAAAAATAGCAAACTTTCCGAGATGGACTTTTCCATAATTAGCATAATTGATGTATGCTTTTATTGCCTCCGGATTATTGAGGAGTTTCTCTTTCAAGTTTCTGGAAAGTCTCATGGTGGAGGGGTTGCTTGAAGAAGCCATTAAAGTAGAGAGTAGAGAGCTTGAAGTTTTGAAGAGAGAGTTTGAATTTGAAAATGAAAGTGAAAAGTTGTGATAAAAGATAGTGAATAAATAGATTTTTGAAAGACATGTTCTCTGGTCAGAAGATGTCTTTTCAGAGTATTGAATGAAGTGAAAAGGTGGAGGGAAATTCAAGCATTTGAATTCAAATATTGAATTTCAAAATTTGTACCCATGTCGACATCATGGTAGGGGCCATGTCGACATGTGCCTGTTAATTTCTATGATTTATTTTTCCTAAGAATTCTAATATGTATATATATATATACTTATTATATTAATGTCTATATATATGTATATATCTGGAATATTATTAGAATTATAGTATATTCCAGAAAATAGTATTATATTATTAAAAATAATAAAAATAAAATAATAAAATAATAATAATATAATAAAAAATAAATTTAAAATTCAATCAACACACCAATTCAAAATCAATCAATCAAGCAATCAATCATCTAATTCTAAGCATGCAATTTCAATTACTTGTATTGTAAATGTGTACCTTTTTCTGAGTCTGTTTCCTTGAATTCGTTGAAGTCGTGAACTGCTGTGAAACACAAATTTGAATTATCTGTCTTTTGATCATCATCGCTTGAGGACGAGTCTGAGTCATCTAGAGTAGCAGTAAATGCACGCTTCCGTTTCTTTACCGATTCATTGTTTATAGGAGGATTCTGTCTTTCTGGATACGGACAGTCTCTTTCGATATAGCCTAGTTCATCACAGTTGAAGCAATTGACATTGTTTGGCACTATACTCTGATTTCCAGAATTCTTATAGTTGATTCTCTTGAGATTATTCATCTTTCTATATTTCAGGAATTTTTGAAAATTCCTGGTCATAAATGCTATCTCTTCATCATTATCACTATTTGAGTCTGATCCGTCGGTAAATGCATTGAATATCATTGATTTCTTTTTAGATGCTTTGCTTTCTCTTCTCCCGATCATTTGAACTTCAAACGACATTAGATTTCCAATCAATTCTTCTATCTTTAAAGTACTAATGTCATTTGCCTCTTCAATTGCAAGTGTCTTTTGATCCCATTTTGGAGTGAGAGAATTTAAAAATTTTCGGACTTGATCTTCTTCCGAAAATTCATTTCCCAAGGATATTAAAGAATGCACAATATCTTGAAATCGACTATACATATCTGAAATAGACTCATTAGTATTCATTTTAAATAATTGAAACTGATTTGTGAGCATGGAAATTTTGGTCTGTTTAACTTTGCTTGTTCCTTCATGAGTCACTTGCAAGGTTTTCCAGATTTCATATGCAGACTTACAAACTGACACTCTATTAAATTCATTCCTATCAAGTGAACAAAACTGAATATTCATTGCTTTAGAATTATTTTGTGCAATAGTCTTTTGCTTAGTAGTCCACTGTGCAAAATTAGATATGGGTTCAGAATATTTAGTTTGTGTGATATTCCAAGTATCTAATCCTATAGGTTGTAAATATATTTTCATCCTACATGCCCAATATGCATTGTTACTGCCATTAAAAAGTGGTGGTCTGGCAGTAGACTGACCTTCTACAAATGAACTAGTGTTAGAAACAGTACCAGTGTTGTTAGCCATTTTGAAAACTTTTCAAAAAATCAGATTATGAAACTTTTGAAAACCTTGCTCTGATACCAAATGAGAGGAATGAAGATTACGGATCTTAAGGCTAGGAATAACACTAGAGGGGGGGTGAATAGTGTTTTTAAGAAATTACTAAATCTTTTTGAGTTTATGTTAATTTGAACACAAATGTATGCAAGATTCAGACATAGATATAATCACAGAAACAAACACAAATGCAGAAATAAGGTAAATGCAGTAAAGGAAAGAACACACCAGATTTTATACTTGTTCGGGGTTACCCTACATCCTGTCCCGCACAACTAAGTACAGATTTCCTTTCAAAAGCAATTCAACAATTACAACCCTCGGTTTCAAGGCTACGAGGTACACCCTCCAGAATCACAATCCTCTGGGTAGAGATACTTGATTTCCGGGACAACAAGTTCACCCAATTGATTTCCAAGGCTAAAATCACACCTTTTCTCGCTTGATTGATTTCCAAGGCTACAATCACACCTTTTCTCGCTAGATAGATTACAAAGAAGCCTATAACTCTGAATAGCACTTAGATCTTGTTGAGATAGTGATAGAGAATCAAACCAGAGATTATCTAGTTAGATTCAATGTTGTTTTCGGTAGAGTAATGATAGGATTTTGAATAAGAAAATGTGGAAGAAGAAGAGGAGTGAAAGACCAGAAAAACTGATTAAAAAATCGTTGAAACTAACCCCTATTTATAGAAGAACAACAGTCATGTCCATTCGTGAAGAGTTATGGCGAATAGACACTTCTTTTGAAATTCAAATTTTGAACTCAACTGTCACCATGTCGACATGGTCACCATAGGCATGTCGACATCCCAAAGGAAAATTTGATGTTTTGATTTTCTTTGAAAATAACCTTTATATTATATTAAAACTGTTTTAAACTTTATAAATATACTTGACTATTGATAAAATACATAGATAAATATAGAGAATAATATATATATATAATTTTACTATAATTTTATATTTAAATCTGAGTATAAATATATTATATTTAAAAGATAGTTTAAAATAAACGAAGTTTAAAAACAAGAATATTTAAGGCTAAAACATCTTTTTGAAAATCATTTGAAAAGATAATTTTTAAGGCTAAAACATTTTGTAAAGCAGTTTTGAAAATCATTCCGAAGTAGTTTTGAAAATCATTTTGAAGTAGTTTTGCAAGCTTCTACCTACAGAATATCTCATCATGTCAGGACTCGAGAACTTGTACAAAACCAGGATGTTCGTGGGTTTGTAAGCCACTTGTCGTAGGTTTGTAAGCTACTTGTCGTGGGTATGTAAGCCACTAAAAAGGTAGAAATGGGTTCCATCCCAAAAGAAAAAATGGAGTGAAGATTTCAGTGCTATTATGAAGTTTTAACAAAATTCTAGACTCGACACTTATCTTGAAATCTTGAACTCTTGATAATCTTGATACTCATGAGTCTTCAATCTTGATATCTTGAATCTCTATACTGTACAGTCTTCATTCTTGGTACTTGCATGGTTAAATCCTGCATATACATATATATCTAAACTATATTGTTAGTATTTATATTTTATAATCTTATTCTAAGGTTGTTGTCATCAAAACCATTAACTCATGGACTAACAGATATTTGCAATGGATGTTTAATATGCTTTGATCATCAATTTAGTTGTTTAAATATGAATGTTGAAAATATATGCAAGTCACGGAAATAAACATCCATAAGCACAAGGGAAATCACTTTCCTTGAATTAATGAAATGGTTTGTATGGAATGTTAAACCTCTTTAAAACTGGTATAAAATGAGTTTGAAATGTTTTATAAACATTCAAAAGTGTTTTGGTGAAGTTTGAATGAGAATGGGAAATTTTGTCAAAAATAGGCGCGTCGCGTAACGGTAGTTCGCGATTTCGCGCCATAAAAGTCAAACAAGTGTAAAAGATGGAATGTAGCTCGAAACTCTTCGAAATAAGAATTTTCCGAACTATTATATCTATAGCTTTCAAAGAAGAAAGAAAACTGATATTTCGATGAGTAGATTTTGAGATATGAGTCAAACAAGCTTTTTGAAAAATCGCGGTTTTGAAGTTCGGGATCCAAAACTGGATTTCTTAGAAAATGATATTTTAAAATTGTTTAAATTTTGGAATAAATCTTATAAATCTTTTAAAATGTTTTAAAAGTGATTCGAGTAATAATAATGAATTTTCAAATGATAAAAAGTCGTTTTGATCGATATAGCTTAAATGAGCACTTTCCGCAGCACTTTTTCAATAACATTTGAAATATAGCTTTAGCTTAAAAATTCTTTTCCAAATCTTTTATAAATGTTTCCAAATTAATAGCTAAGGGTTTTAATATTGATTTGGAAGTTTTATAGTTATTTAAAAAGAATTTAAATAAATGTTTAAAGAAAAGCTATTATAAGTAAGTGGTTTAATCTTGGCTCTAAAAGCCGACGAGTAGACTGGATTTTTCTATTCGTGAGATTTGGATGTGAGGTGCTTAAACTAAGGAGATGTTCAGGAGTAACCAGTGCCTTGGCTCACCTGGCCTCTTCCCTGGGCGAGGGACAGATAAGGTCGAAATGTCGGAAACGAGTTAAATATAAAAGATTTAATTTTCCAAATTTAAATTAAATACCACTTTGATTGTATAGAGATGATCTTCTTCTACTTAGTTTTAAAGCCCGAAGAGGGAACTCATACTATTTGTGGAATTTAAAAGGTGATTTCGCCGTTATTTCGCCCATAGTATTTGTTGAATATAGGAATTGATATTGAGTAGAACTAGATGATTTCTATAGATTCTGCTCACTTAATATTTACTGGTTCTGGATTAACATCCTAGATAACATGGTTTCAAGAAAATCAAAATTATCAGTTTGAATTTAGAAATCTTCATCAAGATTTAAATGAAATAATTTAGAATTAGTTTAAATTCCTATACGTAAAATTTATTGGTTTGGATTTATAATAAACGATGTCTTGAATAACCTTGTTTTTGATCCGTTTTAAAAGTTATGATTTGAAAATATATGTTAAGATCTAAATAAATGATTGGGAAATATTTTCCTTAGAAAATATGAAATGATTTGGAATTTAAAAAGGGTTTTATGTAATTAAAGGATTTGATAAGAGAGGTTTAATGATTTCGTATATACCGGAAGAATGTTTTAGAAATATATATCTCCAAAAGAGATTTTTATAAAAAGAACTCAATCGATTACAGAATGATTCCTTATTCACTGAACCTCTTTTTATCGATGATTGGTTCATAGGAATCGGGGTTTGATCTGGGTAATGCCTATCTTAAAACCACTTCGAACCAATGTATGCGTTCGAAAAATGAAGATCTGATAGAGAGAATGAAGGATGAAGACCAAAAATCTTCGGGATGAAAGGATAACTTATTGATAATTCAGGTTAGCTCCCAAATACTAAAGTAGCAGTGGTCCCTTCATTTCTGAAACTCTTTGGGTTACAAGGACTTTTTGCTACTAATCCTAGGGTTAAATCCCGATAGGATGTGGTAGGAGGGTGTCTTCGGTTTCGTTCAGTCCCCGAACGAACTTGTATGGACGGATGTCTGACATTGCATTCTTGATATTTCATCGTTGACTTTTATAAATATACGTCTGTTTGGTGGTAGAGAAGGCAACTTCTCTTAGCTTAACACCCTTTTCTGAGACGTATGAGCTCGGAAGTTGTATGTTTGTGGAAGTAAATAGTGATTGATGGAATGGCAGTGTGACATCCAAAGGAAGATGATGTGCAAAGTAAAAGGTAATCATTACCTCAAGTCTCACACCCGGAAATGACCGAAACAGGGTAGATGCAGCAAGGCTTTGTGGTTCGCAATCATTAGGATATGATCATCCCCTTCTAGATATATTTCTACCTGCTATGACATTCGAGTTTAAATTATTATGGATGTATGCTATGAGGGCCCGCGGATAGGTTGGTAACGACCGGGGTGATGACATATTCGGTAGTATCTAGGAAGAGGTAGACTGGTCTTGTGTTGGTAGAGGACCATCAGTTGGGCCTTGGTACATTCCTCTAGAGATGTACTATCGGAAGGTAGTCCCTTCACCTGGTCATTTGTATGGAAACTCATTCTCCAATAAGAGCCTGTAAGATTTTAGATGTGGAAAGCCATGTATTACAAGGTGGTATGCTGGAATTTAATAATGTATCAATTTCGGCTAAGATTGATAAATTTACTTGCAAATGTTTTCAAAGATATGTCATTAAAAATAATATCAAGTGATTTTACATAATAATGATTTGGTTATCATAAGGTAAAAACCCGTTCCGTGTTTATGTGTGGCATGGTCTTAGGAGATACCCTTTTGTTTTCAAAATGCGTATTTTGAGTTCTCAGGCTAGTCCCATGACTGACCCGCAGTTTATTTTCCTTTTCCTTAAACTCTAGGTGCCTTAATTTTCCCAAGCAGCCTAGTAGTCAGGTTTAGTTTAGAAGAAATCTTAATGGAGCTCGAAGCATGGAGTCAGAACATTTTACTGAAGATTTTGGTCTATTTCCACCACGCACTTGTACTATAGTATTCCGCATTTGTAAGGACAAAAATTTATAGCTATCCATGTTTTTAACTTTGATAAATGCATTTTAATTTCTGTTGTAAAGTTTTTATTGAAATAACATATGTGAGATTCTGTTCTGTCTTTATTTTTCTTTCTTACCCTTGAGAATCCGCTTCTCCGGCACTTGGATTTACGGCACGTGAATATCGAGGATGTATTAGCGTCGATTTTCGAGAGTCGAAGAATCGGGTCCTCACAACTTCTCTGAAGTATCATAAACGCATATTTGAGGCTACAAATATACATATTTAATATTCATGTATATTCATTCTGCTTAGTCTTTCTTTATTGCCCTACATTTATTATATCAAACCCTAGATCTTCATTTTATTATACGTTTAACTTTTTCTTCATCAAATTCATTTACCGCTTCATATTTTCAGTTATCAATGTCGTTGCTACCGTATTCATTAGTTTCAACTTTGATTTCTATTCCATTTCATTTTCTATACCTTTTTATTCTTGTTAATAACTTCATATTATCTATTTCATTACTTCACATCTTATTGGTATTTTTATTTCATTCTTATCTTAAAGTTCAACCCTTGGGATTTACTATATTTTGATATATTGGAACTAAAATTCTACTCAACATATGTTAATCCATATCTTTTCAAAAAAGGAGATATTTGAGTGGTGTTTACAATTACAAAGTATTGCCTTTTTGATTTCTCTTGAAATAGACAGTACAAAACAAGGAAATTTTTTCTTGTTTTGTACATCACTTTCTTTTTATTTTTATTTTCGCATTCTTTGTTATTCCAAACATTACACTTTTCTTTATTTTAAACTTGATAATATGTGGAAATCTATTTGTGGCATTTTAAGTTCCAATGCATCGAAATATCACGAAAACCCCAAAAGATCTAAACAATTTCTTATTTAATTTTTTTCATATCGTCAAATAAAAACAAGTTCCTAATTATTATGCATTTGATAAGATTTCATTCATTTCATATCCATCAAATAAAAATAAATTTCCTAATCATTACGCATCATTAAATTAATTTCCAACATAAAAATAACAATTCTAGTCATAACGCAATTCACTTTAAGTATCATATAAAATTCCAACAATTTCACAACTAGAAAGTATTTACTTAGCAGTACAAATTTCATAGGCAAGTATAGCATTTCCAACTTCTCATATTTATGAATTTACGTGTAATTTAAATTCAGTTTTCAGCATATAGGAATAGATTTACAATGATATAATCTAATATTATATAAAAACATATAATATTCCCACTCACCTTTTATTAGCACTCCCAGATCTCTAAATCTAATCCTAATCTAAACCCCGTTATCTGTATTTTCCACTTTGACTCCATATTCGAATCAAAAAATAATATTTATACAGATCTAGTAGAAATTGGATTAGAGAAAAGAGATTTAGATTTAATTTATTAATTAGAATCAAATTTATAGCTTACCTCCATTGTAGCGACTTGGTTTGAACCTATTTTCTATTCTCTATCATCTCATATTCCTTCTCCAAAGTGTATACGTGCAATTTAATGTATTTCTGTGTATTTCGAATTTTGAAGGAGAAAAGTAAATAGCAGAGCTTCCATGTTCTTTAGAAAATTATGAGTTGGAAGTGAAGCCCTAGGGCCTAATTTATAGAGGTTCAAATCAGTGCTAACCGGCGAATCGAGCTATATTAATATGGACCATATGGCCAAAAATAATCACTGCACAAACAAGATCATGGGTCGACCGCTAATGGTCGACCTGAGCACTTCCTTGGTCGACCCATGTACTGTTGATTCGTGCAATTCCTTAACATTAGTTGGTCTGTTGATAGTTCCTTCATTCAATTAACTTGTGAGTTTATTTCCTCCGTTGATCGATCATATTAAATTATTTCCCACTTTATAAATCCTCTAAGATTTTAATTTTAATGTTAACCTTTATTAAGATCTAAGCTTTCATTAACGTTTCTAAATAGCGTAGATTGACCTTATTTTCAAATTTCCATAAATAATTATTTCCAACGCTAAAACTTCAAATGTTAATGATTTTTCCTTCTAAACTCCGATCGGAAAACATTATATATGAAAATTGATCAGAAAAACATCACGAACACAATGGTGCAAGCTTCATAGCCAAATTCTAAAATTTGCAAAAATTCTATTTTTCATTGTTTACTATTTATTAATTAATTTTTTAATTAACTAACGTAAAAATGCAAGGTGTTACATTCTCCCCCCTAAAATAATTTTGTCCCCAAAATTCCTCAAGGGTTCGATCATGCAACCAATCGCACATCCATTCTAAACTAACAAATCATAAGTGTGCAAACAATTTTGCAACCAATTATGTACGGTGCATAGTGTATCATAACATATATGATATGCAAACTGAGCAATTCTAAATTGGCGCCTCCTATATGAATGCTTTCTTTAAAATCAGTTTCAAAAATATGATGCAACATCCTAAACATACTGGCAGTACTACATGTATGCAACTTCTAAAAACCAAGAATTTGTTTTTGCATCCAAAATTTTCTCACACTTCTATAAATAGAAGCGTTGTTCAACCATTTTTCATCCAATTCCTACCATCCAAATTCCTAGCATACCATTGCTAGCATTCAAATTTATAATAAAAAATCAGTTTTCTAAACCTATTTTCTTATGCTTGGAAAGGGTCTAAGTAGAAAATTCTATATTTCCATCCTTCTATTATGTGCCATGTTTGCACTGTACCTTGTGATCTACTCTTTTGCTCCAATCCTTTTCCAACTACCCCAAGCACTGTTTGCATAATAATTTTTTTTATTTTAATGTTCAAATACATTGCTGTTTTCAAAAATCATCCCTTTTGTTTATTTATTCACTCATCGACAAGGTACACAAGAAAACATTACATAGACAAAACGGTTTCCTGGTCGCTCACCGTACTAATTTTACTACCATTATTGCTGCATGGTAAACTGTATACTAACCCACTTGTCATCCATTCCCCGATGTGAGCATGTAGTATTTCAAAATCTTACAATTTTAGAATTCTTAGTTTTTTTAAAAACATTTTCCTAAAAGATTTTTTTTTCAAACTTGCACTATTTATAATATAAATCTTCTATATATAAATTTTTCAAAAATTTTCTTTTTTTAAAATATGCACATTTAAATTTCATAAATAACTTTTCCACACATCTAATAACGGGGTTTACCCGATAATCCATCGTCCATAATGGACCTCACTTAATTGCGCGATAAATTTCTAAGTTCTCAAAAATATTTCTTTCTCATTAATATCAACCAGCACACAAATTAAATCTTAAATTTCAGTCTCCAAGGAACAGGAACATTGACCCATAGCACGCATCACCATACTTATGTCCTCTGTCTACTTAAATTTATTTTTCAAAAAATTTCTATTCCTTTTGGAGCCTGCATTTTTCATCTTGCTTTTATCTTAGTAGTTAGTTTAATAAAAAAATTAATTTAATACTTAACTTCCAGTTTCAATTTTTTTTTCTCCCTCGCAGTAATTAAGTGACTTTTCGAAATTTCCTTATTTTTATTGTTTTCTCAAATTATAGCGATCCACATAGAAAACACATAAAAAGGAACATTTCCATAACGTATGCAGTTTTTATAGCAACAACTAATGCTTACAATCCACATAAATAAAAACTATTACTGAAAGGAAACATAGCACTGCTAACTACTACCGACTAGAATGGACCTTCCTAATAGACCATCCCATAACAATCTTAGTATGTTACCCTTTCCTTTATGACTTCTAATGAATAAGTTCTATTCATCCTTTCCATTACCATATCCAATTTCAGAATAACTATGCATCTCCTCACTGAAGTGGGTAAGAAAGACAGTCTATGTAATCTTCAATAACTTATTGGCACTAGACTTAGGGAAATAAGCTTTCCAATTCTTATCTTGCTCTCCTAACTTGACTCTATCAATATCCTCCATGTGTGTTTGCCACCTCTTAGTCCTCTATTACCATCTTCTTTTAATCCAAATTCCTTGATAGTATTCTCAAATCTTGCACTCACGTCTAACAAGGTATTCCTAGGTCTTGCCATTATCCTTTATGCTTTATGGAGTTCCTTATTACTTTTCCATGAGTAACCATTGCTACCTTCTTTATAGCCTTATCCTTTACTTTGTCTTTCCTAGGCATCAATCTCTATCTACTCCATATTTAAAATCTTAGTTTTGACTTTATATTTTTTTTCCAAAAATTATAAACTTCAAAATTTTTGAAACGCTCGATCCCAAAACCTTTGTCTTTAAAAGTACAACTTAAACCCTTTATTAAATTCAAAAATCCTCGGTGTTTTAACCATTTAAAACTTTAATTTACCATTTTGAATTTAACTTATTCAATAACTAAAGAGAGAATGTTAACAAAACTTGATTAAAAGTTTCTTCTTAACTTTTACTTCTTAAAGATTGGGAATTTTAATCAAACTATAATTAAGTTTTTCTTTCAAAAATATATTCGTTAGACCAAACTATTCTTTTCTAAAAATGCACTTTGCGGTTGATTTCCAAAACATCTTTTATTAAATTTTAAGCAATAAAACTGGAGTGATAGGAATAACTATCACCCTATTATTCTTTCCATCTTCACTTCCAACCTTTAGCGGAGTCTCTAATGTCACGAAAGAGGGACTTTTAAAAGATACTTATAATAAACGCACATAACAATTAAAAATTTCCCTTTAATCTCTTATGTTGCTTCTAATTAGATTACTAGCAAAATTTCATTTCATGATCTTCTACATAATTTCTAATTACTACACTTTCTATTATACTTATGGATCTTATATTTTAATGCATTGGAACTACTTTTCCCCTACAAGAGGAATTGTTAACTCTATAATTCTCTATGAATCACTTAAAAGAGAATTCGTGTTTTGTGTAAAATTACAAGGAATTTTACTTTATTTATTAATTGAAATAGACAGTATAAAATACAGGATTTTCCATATTTTACACATCTCTTTCTTTACATTTACATTCCCTATTATTTCAAACAAAACACTTTTAATTGTAACTTGATTTATTCATAAAAACTCATATTTCTCTCCCTTTTCATTCTAATGAATTAAAATATATCGAATCTCAACCTACTACAATAAATCAAACCTTGTTTCTATCTATATTTCAAAATTTTATATTATTCAACTCTTTAGCCTACTGCACTAATTCTAATTGTTCTTCTCTTAATTTACTGTCTTCTTACTCGAATCATTGTAACGCGTTCGCTTGCAGGTTTGTTTTAGGGTTCCAAATCTTCTTTTCTGTATTATTTACCCATATTCCAAACTTATACCACTTTCCATTATCCATCCATAAAGTTTACTTTACAACTTAAAATATTTAATTATACAAAACCCACGAGCTATATCGCCCTACGATATTTCTTTCAAAAGAACAAGCTTTCTTCAAAATTTCATTCATTGAAATGTTTAGATTTTTAACGAATCTTAACTTCTACTAAAACCTTTTATTCACATTTTTCTTTCTTTGCAAATAAACTAGCGAGCTATATGCGCTTTATAATTTTTCAACTATTGGTTTTTGTGAAACCAATTTATGAAAACTTTTCAATTTACTAAATATTTATACATTTTAAAGTCCAATATTTGCTTACTTTTTCGAACATATATTTTTTCTCAACTTTTAAAACTATTTTCTATTGGGTTGGACTCAAAGTTGATTTATAACATATGGATTCTTATTTTCCCCTTATCTAGACTTATTGTACATCATAAATTGGCAAGTATACGAAGGTCTACAATCATTGGGCTGTCAAGGCCCGACTAGGAGTCATGCACCATCTAGGTTCAAGGATTTTCCATATGTAAATATTATATAGTAGGAATTTTTAGGACTTAACATTTTTTATATTTATATTTATAAACAGAATACAAATACGTTCACTCAATGTTTCCTAAATGTTGCAAGATCTACTAACCTAAGCTCTGATACCAAATGTAACAACTTGCACCCTAGTAGGCCCGAATTTTTGATAAATCGAAAATTCAGGTCCATCAAATTACGGATCGTTGGATTGGTATCCCGCAAATAAAACAAAAGAATGCATATTAAAGCTCTAATGAAATAGCTTGCAGAGGAATAATTTAAAATATAATAGATCACGTAATTACTAATCAAGGTTTGACACTTCCAAAATCAAGTGTCCTTATTAGCATCGAATGCACAAAACACCTGTACCTGACCTTCAATCTATCATGTGGGTTGTAATGAGGAGGGGGTTAGAACAACGTTCTTGTAATGATTTGTTTTTCTTACACCTAAAGACGACACTTAATACATCCATGGTATTTGTGTGCCGATCATTTAAGTGTCCGAAAGTTAGGTCATTGGGGGAAAAAAGGATAGGAGATAGAAGAAACAAAAACCATCACAGAATCTTACAAGGCAACGGAATAACATATGTTAATCAACATAATACTTTACAAAGTCATTTCAAAAATGATACATCAGAGTCGTAATAATACAAATTCTACCCTTGGACATTTATAACAGCATGTCCCTACCTAACTGATATAAGATACATATAATACAGTGGAAACAAGATAATAACAAGCTATCAATGAAGCCTCCTATTCCAAGCTCCTCCAAGATGCATCCGTGGGAAACCTGAACTACTGGCTTCCCATAAAAACTTGAGCACCCAAGAGTTTTAGGAAAAGAAAATAAAAATCCAGGTTAGACATGGGTCTGGTGTGAGTAAACTCAAAACATCTGAATTATTATGTTTAAAACTCCTTTAAAATCAAAGGTATCTCGTAAGACCATGCCGCACATAAACACAGATGGGTTTTTACCTTACGATAATCAAAACATTTTCTATAGAAAATCCAGTGATAATAATAATGTTTAAGGTACAAATACTTATTAATCATAGCCGAAATTATTACATTATTAAATTCCTGCATAGTAGGTGTAACAACCCGCATATTTTACAATTGTATATTTAAATGTATTATTTAAATATAGCACCGTTAATCGAATAAAAGTCCGAAATGTTACTTCATAAACAGTCGAATTAGGACTCGAGACCACTTCCATTGAGTCCAAAATGGCGTTTACAACTTTTTTGAGTATAAACATCGATATGTTTGGAGTTGAGTAGAATTTGCTATTTTTCTACTTGGGCTTTGGGTTTGGGTTCCAGCCCACTAAACCATCATAATACCCTAACTCCACCCCCTCTCCTCTTCATTCATTCTCATTTCCTAATACATTCAAGCTAAAGTAAAAATGGGGGAAGAGAATGGAAATTAGAATTCCAAACCCTAGTTTAATTAGGAAATACAAATTCTAGCTCCAACATCAAAGAGAAGCTAAGGTAAGCATCTCTTCTTCTTCTCCATCTCAATCTCTCTCCAATTTCAGAAATTTCCTATAACCTAACTTAGGAAATATTTCTTATGATCTTAGATTGGAGCTTCTAGAGTTGAAATTGAAGAGTAGTTGATCTTTCCTGTGCTTTAGAGCTTCTCGTTTATTGTTTTTTGGGTTTAAAGGTGAGTTATTTAACTCACATCTACGTCTATAACTTTCATTATTGTTAGGTATGAATTCCTAACATTTGTGCATGTTCATTTGCTTTTTATTTGAATTGATTTGGTGAATTTTCCAAATTTTGGTGTTTTGGTCCAATTTTATGAAAATCCTACTATGGATGTTTGGACATTGATGTTTGGGGTGTATCGAAGAGCCTATAAGGCTGGGTTGTCGCTTAGCGTAAATACTTAGTCACTGTTGCTCATCCGATCGCTCCCGATACGTTTTGGCCACTTTGGCCTAGGCAAATTATTGCCCAGACCAGGTGACCAGACGTTTGGTTTGGACCTGGAGAAAAAAATATAAGCATGCAAAATATTAAAAAAAGGCAGAGACTAATTCCAGACGTCTAAAATTTAGGATCAGACGTCTGAATGGGTCTCAGACGTCTGACTTGAAGTTTCAGACGTCTGACTTGAAGTTTCAGACGTCTGGGGGTTCTCTGGATTATTTCCAAAGAACAATTTAGACGTCTGGTTAGTTTTCAGATGCCTGGATTGAACCTCTAGACGTTTGGAATTGAGCAGTTTGCCTATTTGCTTATGTTTTTGAGTGGATTTCCTATTTTTAATCGATTGTTGTTGATCCAGATAGTTGTCATCACTTATTATCTACTTTGATGACTTCTTTCTTTGGATTTTTGGGAATATCCATTTGATGTATTTGATATCGATCTCTATGGTTTTGATTCACGTCTTCGAATGTGAATCTTTGGTGATTGATTGTTTCTACAATCATTTATGTGATTTGTCACTTTAAAATACAAAGGTTTCTATACTAGTAGTAAATACTCAAACTCTTTCACAAAAACGATTTCAACACTATTTTAATACAAAGCTCGTTTATAAAAATCATTTTCCAATCTATTAGTATACACAAACCTTTATCTCGTTCGTATGAGAAATCTAATTAAATGGCTTAGTAAAACGAGCGGTATGAAACTCTTGTGTTTACTTCGTCGGTTAATTCTTGGACTTGTTCGATTGAACTGCTGTGACAATTTTCGAGTGGAAATCTACAATTTGTTCGTAAATATTTAAGTTAAGCTTGTGGTTATGGGACATGAAGCTAAACTCATCTATTTACTAGCTCAGTGTAATCGACACTTCTTATTGATCAATGGTGATCATTTTGTGATTTAGACTAGCGATGTGCGATGTCTATTTGTTTGTGTGGGGACTAAAAACCTCGTTTGTGGACCTTCGGTTCAATTTGGTGGGGTAGCGACCCATGATCTTTGGGCCGTTTGTGGAGCCTCGGCTCAAAATTGATGGTTAGCGACCATGGAATAGTGTTCTGTTTATGATGCACGTGTTGGTGAGTTTTCATGCTCTCGTTTGTGATAGGCCTTCCCCCTTTTGTGATTTGTGGATTTCGGGTTGTGATTTCTAGAATTTGTGTTTCACCAATTTTCGTGGTTTGCATTGATAAGGTCTATCAATATTTGTGTTTTGATGAATAATTTAAAGAATGTGATTCTTTTTGGTGTTTTGAGATGATTTGAGATATTGTATGATTTTTGTTGTTATTTGATGTATACTTGACACGGTATGGCATTTTTGTTATCATATGTTTTTGGTCATATCTCTTATCCTATCTCATTTTATCTGATATTTATAGCTATACTGATCTGTTTATTATTTTCTTCTTAAATAAAACTCAGATCAGACCGAGGTATTTCAGCTGCTTCTACTTGACTTGTTATCAGGGTTCGTCACCTGACTTTTGGCTAACTACTTTAGCTTAGTAGTTTTTGTTTGTGTACATTTGAGATAGAGACTCCTTGATGTATACTTATTCTTTTGTTTAGCACTTGTGTCTATTCTTTTGTGATGTAGTGGATCTTGTATGACCACTACTTTGATGTACACTTCTATGTGATATATTCATATTTGTTTCCGCCTTTGTGATATGAATATCTGTGACTGATTTGTGTTATGTTTATTTCTATATTTGTTTCTGAAATCCACATAGCCACTGTGTGGTAGCTTTGAGTTTGTATTTGATAAGTCGGATTTCCTCTTGAAATGAAATGTAAGTTATATTATCTGACATATCGGTACTCGCACAAAGCAATTACACAGATGGTCGCTCCTCAACAGCCTTATTCTTCGTGCTAGTCGATGGCATTACCCCATAGTGTCCTTGGCTAGTGTGAGTATAGAGGTGGGGCGTCACAGCTTGGTATCAAAGCCAAACTTCGGAACAATGTAGAATAATCTAGCAAGGATCATTGTCCTAAGTCTTTCTTAGGAATTGTGCCATAGGATTTAATTCGAGTCTTCGTACCATTCTATCCTATTTCTTTTTATGATGCCTTGTTTTATCAATCCAGTTTGTTTGATATTCATTCTGTGAATAACCTTTTTCCTCTTCTTTCTTTCTTAAAGAAGAGAAATGGTTAGACCAGGCCATCCCAGCGCTGGTCAATCAAGTGCTACTCCTCAGGATGGAGTATTTATGTTGCTCAGCAACTTTTAGATCTTGTGAAGAATGCTCAAGCTATCGGACCCATTCCAGAGCCTAAATCTAGGTTTGCACACTTGTGCAATGATTACACCAACTTAGGTGGAAGGCCTTTCAAGGGTTCTGAAAGCGTTATATAAGTCCAAGCTTGGCTTAGAACATGCGATCGCATCTTTTTCCGCATGAATCTTATTGATCTACATCGAGTCCAAGTGGCTTCTAGTGTGCTCCAAGAAAGAGCATTAGATTGGTATGAGCTTCTGATCTCGGAAATTATTGAAACGGATCTTACTTGGGAGCAATTCCGAGAAAGGTTCGAGTCGAAATTTGTGCCGGAAGCTGAAAAAGTATCTTTAGCCCGACGCTTTATTGACCTTGTTCAAGGTGAATCTTCTGTGACGGATTACGACGCATCTTTCGAATCTCTATCCAAATATGGGGTTGAGTATATTAATACCCCATTGAAGAAAAATTAGAGATTTGTCTATGGATTGAATAAGAATCTCAAAAAGCCATTACTTCTGAAACTAGAAGTTTCTTTCGATCAGCTTGTTGATATCGCTCTTCGACTCGAAGATGCCGATAAAGAAAGTAATGTTGAAGTCAAACAAAAAATCAACAAGAAGAGGCCTTTTAAATTCAAGCCTAATCCCAACAAGAAAGGGAAGCAAGCAACTTTGGTAGCAAAGACTCCTACCTCTAGTCGTGGAGAATGTTACAATTGTGGTTCTAAGGACCATTAGGCAAACAAGTGTCTGAAGTCCCTTACTTGCCGCTATTGCAAAAGTTCAGGTCATACTATATCTTCATGTCCCAAACTTCAAAGCAAAAAGGAAGGCAAGCTAAACGTTGTGAAATCCGCTACTAAAACTTCTCGTGGTCAAGGTATTTCTCATTCTATCCTTGATGGCATTATTATATTTCATGATTTTCCTATTCGAGTTCTTTTTGATATGGGTGCATCTGACTCTTTTATATCAAAAGAACTTGTTGATGCTTTGTCTTTAAATGTTATTAGCTTGATGACTTTATTGAGAATTGCGAATCCAGTTGGTGGATCCGCAACACTTAGTTTACTGTGTACAGGTGTCGAAATTATTTTATGTGATTATGCCTTCTGAGCCGATTTGCATGTTATGCGTTACCTGGGTTTTGGAATGATTTTGGGAATGGATTGGCTTAACCGTTATGAAGCCCATATCCTATGTCCTGAGCGGACTATATATCTTCGACATCCTCAATCTGTTAAGCAGATTTCTCTTGTTCTTAAAGATTCAGATTCTAATTCTGGAGCATCCTTGTATTCTCTAAATCCTCATAATGACGATAATGATGATGAGGAAGATGTTATTTCTCTCATTCACATTGTTCATGAATTTCTCGACATATTTGAGCCCGTATTAGGATTACCACCTAAGCGAGCAATTGAGTTCAGAATTAATCTAATCCCTGGAGATCTACCTATCACTCGTCCTCCTTATCGTATGTCTAATAAGGAAAATGAGGAGATGCGTAAACAATTATCCAAATTGGAAGCAAAATAGTTTGTTCGTTCTAGTTCCTCTCTATGGGGAGCTTCAGCTATTTTTGTGAAGAAATCCGATGGTACACTTAGGCTTTGCGTTTACTACCGCAAGCTTAATGATCTCACCATCAAGAATAAATATCCTTTACCTCGGATTGATGATCTATTCGATCAACTTAGTGGTGCTAAATTCTTTTCACAGTTAGACTTAGAAACCGGTTTTCATCAGCTCCGTATTGCAGAGGATAGCATTCCTTTAACATCGTTCCGTACTCGTTATGGATCTTATGAAAGGCTAGTTATGCCATTTGGTTTAACGAATGCTCCAACTTATTTCGTTGACCTTATGAATCGAGTTTTCAAAGACTTCCTCTATCGATTTGTTCTCATCTTTATCGATGATATTCTTGTTTATTCTAAAACCGAGGAAGAGCCTGAAAATCATCTTCGGATTGTGTTGGAAACTCTTAGGAGCAACCAATTGAAAGCAAAATTTTCTAAATGCCACTTTTGGCAATCTCGTGTGAAATTTTTGGGGCATATTATTTCTGAATCCGGAATTTCCGTGGATCCTTCAAAGATTGAAGCGATTCAAAATTGGAAAAGACCGGAGAGTGTGACGGAAATTCGTAGCTTCCTTGGATTGGCGGGCTATTACTGTCGGTTCATAAAAGACTTTTCTAAAATTTCTGTACCTCTTACTAATTTGATAAAGAAGGGAGTTAAATAAATTTGGTATAACAAATGTGAAGCTGCTTTTCAAAAACTAAAAGAACTCCTTTCCGATGCTCCTATTCTTGTGATTCCCTATGGGAACCAAGTTTTATTGTTTATACCGATGCTAGTCGTGTTGGTTTGGGAGTCGTTCTCATGCAAAGAGAACGTGTTATTGCTTATGCTTCTAGGCAATTAAAGCCAGCCGAAACTAGATATGCCACTCATGATTTAGAGCTCGTGGCTATTGTTTTCGCCCTTAGAATTTGGCGTCATTATCTTTTGGGAGAGAAATTTGTTCTCTACACCGATCATAAATCTTTGAAGTATTTATTTTCCCAAAAGGAACTTAAGTTGCATCAACAATGTTGGCTCGAGTTCCTTGCATCTTATGATCTTGATATTCTTTATACTCCTGGAAAGGGAAATCGTGTTGCCGATGCCCTTATCCGAAAACAACAAGCGGTTGTTTCCATGATGATATCCGAATGGAATGATCTCGAGACTTTATCCAATTGTGAGATTCGAGATCGTGAATCCAATTCATGTTCATCTCTTGTTTTGTGTAGCCTTGAGGCTCATCCTTCTCTTTTAGACCGCATTCTTGAAGCACAAAAGCGAGATCCCGAATTGGTTCTTCTTAGCCAAGTTGTATGGATAAAATTGATATTGAAGGTTTGAAAGACTTTGATATGGATGCTCGTGGCGGTATTCGAAATTTTGGTAGACTTATTGTGCCAAACATTTGTGATCTACGTAAAGACATTTTAGAAGATTATCATCGATCTAACTTTACCTATAACGACCCGTAAATTTTAACTGTTTTAATAACGTAATTAGTTGAAATTTTGTTAAATTTTAAACGATAAAATTTTGAAATAAAAATTTGATATTTGGAATGCGTCTAATGAATCATAGCAACTGGTAAATTTTCATCAGATAATTTGGTAGTTTATTTTCTAGTGTAATTTTATTCCAATTTATATCAGTTAAAATTGATGATAATGAAATATTTTCGAAACTTGAATATTTTTACATAGAAAAATTCTAATTCATCTTCTGACTAAGACGTCATTTTTCGTTTTTCCAAATTCGGACTTCTTTAGCTCCGTCGATCTTATTCTTCTGCGTTTTTGCTGCATTTTCCACTAGTAGAAAATTCAAATTTTTATAATTCAATCGTACCACCAATATCTGTATACCGTTTTGATCGTCTCGTCGTGCTAATCTCTGCGGTATATTCATTTCTGTGTTTTGAGGTTCGGTACGCGACGGAAGCTGTAAAATGGTTCGTTGTAACGGTACCGTAATTTTTGACTTCACACCTTCCTTCGGTTTTAAAATTTGAAATGTACAGCTTGTACTGCAATAATAATTTACCTTAAATGTTGAGCTGAATCAAACCTCAACCGTTACATTTCATTTCATTTCCCACTGCTCAAGAAATATTACAAATCCTGTACTGTCTATTCATTTGCCTGGAGAATACCACTGGACATTTTATTACTATTCTTTGAATTTAATTCCTGGACTCTCAACATTCTCATTCGAATTTTTCTTTTGTAGTTATCCTTTGAGTTCGCTCATTATCTTCTTTACTCTGTCCAGTTCATTGTGAAGTTTAAACATTTCAAAGCTCATTTCTTTTCTCTACAAACCCCTCCATCTTCCCTACCCCTCCAAACAAAGCAGCAGACCCACGCCATTCCTCTCCCACCACAACATCAGTCTCCCTTTCACCAAAGCTACTCCACCACCGCATGAATCTTATGGCTTCATTCCCCTTCCCATGTCCAAACTTTCTCCAAACTGCCACCGTTCCAAGCGAACCCACCTTCAACCTCACCCGCTTGAACCGACCTCCGCCCTCACCCTCGTCAGTGGACCCCAACGGCAGCCCGAGCCTAGCAAATGCGACAGCCTTCCTGACTTATTCCATTTCGCTCACCATCATCTCCAACCTCATCGGACCCCCCCCCCCCCAACTCTTCCGTGAGCATGTCCAACTAGCGGCTATTGCATATAGATGTATGCGTGCATATATATAAAACTCTAAAGGTAATATATTATTTGCTAGTACATATATAGATCTGTTGTGTTGGAAATGTTAGATATATATTTATATATTTTGTATTATGATATTAGTAGATATATATATTTAGATATGTATATGTTTTAGTTGATATATATTTTTATAATGAGTTGTCCAGGTTATATTCGCTATATATATATATATTGTTCGTGTGTATATATATTTGATTATACTGGTCTGTTACAGTATATATGATGGGTATATATTTTAATATGTGTCGGTTTCTATTTGTTGTTTATATATATAAAAAAATTATGTAAAGTTACTTATAATCTAGCAATTCTCTCATGTAAGTTATACATATATGTTTATTCGAATATATATAAGATACGTAAGTTGATATTTTATTTATGTATGTTTTATACTGTTTTTTTGTACCTTCACATGAAAATGTTTACATTGTTGTTCACCTTGCTGTGTTTAAATGTAGGTCGCCTGTTGTTTACAGAGGCTATAACGTGTATTATCCAAGTACTTTCACATGAAATATTTAATTTGATATAGTATAAGTTATATATGTATATTTATATGTAGTATTCATGACAATTTATATATACGATACTTTGTTTATTTCATCGTTTTGATATGTTTAAAGTTAGATTCCTTTGTGTTAAGAATTTTGGATCATATAATTGCTTAAATATATATATATATATATTAGTATTCAAGATTTTAGATAAAGTAGTGTATGTCAATTTTAAATTTGTATAATTGTGTATAAGTTTCGAGATACATATGTATGTTATTGAGTTTTTAAGCAGTATGTGTGTGTGTATATATATTTCCAAATTGTGTCTAGAACTGTCTTGTTTTTTTTATAAAGTAAGTTATATTTTGTATGTAGGGTAGGGTAGCGGTCTGCACGTGTTGTCTATAGCCGCAAATACATTGAGTTTGCATATACTCTGTTTGATTTGGATATTGTATTCATTTTTGATATATTTCTTACTGAGGATTGAAATAGGATGTTTGTATAAATTGACCTATAATAGATACAGATTTATATATAGTTTATATGTAAGTTAGGCATTGGTCAGTGTACATGTATATAGGTTCATGATAACATCGATTTTGAAATAAGTATATATATGTATTATTTTAAATTATACGATTGATCTTTTTAATTATATATATATTTGATTGGAAAAAATATATAAGTGTTTTAAATATTGATTTCAAAGAAATAATATTAATATATTTTGTTTCGGTTAGATGATTCTGATTTATTTCACCAATTCCTTGTTATCGGCTTTGTTCATCGAATTCATGCCAACCTTACTTTGCTTTGGAATTCGTGCTTGGATTCGTAACTCGTTTCATTTCTCGAACCTCTCTAGCCTCGAAAGGTGAGAAATCACTCACGATTAACGTTCTTTTATTTATTAAATTTGATTTCAATTGAAACAACAACTGAAATATGTTGCTCTAGTTATTTACATTGCTATATATATATATGCCATCATCTGTATCTGTTCACCTATGACATCTGACACCATTATCTGTAATTTATATTTCTATATATATGCCATTATCTGTATCTGTTTACCTGTGACATTTGACACCATTATTTGTAATTTATATTTCTATATATATGTCATTATCTGTATCTGTTCACCTGTGACATCTGACACCCTTGTCTGTTATTTATCAATGATGATATATGCTTGTTACTATTGTTATATTTTATCATATCTGTTATCACTCTGCAAGTTCCCTGTTAATATAGAATTCACTATGGGTTGAAATGATACATACCCGAACGATCTGTAGAATAGGGGAAAATCGTTATGGGTTGAAATTATAAACCCAAGCGATTTTCATTTGAATTGAATTTGGGGTTACAGGTTGAAAAGATATATACCCATATATATATATATATATATATATATATATATATTTATATTACGGATTGAAATGATAAATATCTGTATCACTTGACCAGAGGGTAGAAAATTATATACATACACCGTTGGTCTATATATAAATATTTGGAAAATGATTTCTATGGTTTTGAAGGAAATATATAGTTGTAATAAATATTGATTTTAAAGATCTAATAAAGTTGATTTAATAAAGTCGATTTAATCAATATAAAATAATGTTTAAGTATTTATGTAAATTTATATTTTCAAATATAGAGTTTATAATGATTCAGGTTGGAAAGATAAATTGAAATTATATTTATTTAAGAATTTTACTTAAATAAGGTTGATTTGAAATTTATTAAATTTGAAAATTAAAAGATATGTTTTATAACTTGAATTTGATTAAAAGTGACTTAAATGAATATTTCAAACTTATATAAATTTAAATGGGATATTTTGTTTATTTAAAATTTTAAATTGAAGTCGTATTTAGATGTATTGAAATGATTAAAGAAATATCTCAGAAACAAAATGTAATGAAATTAAATTGAGATATAAATGGAATTATCAAATTTAGTTTTGAAATGTGAATATTTAAAACTTTCAAATATATTGAAATTGAAATGGCTTATTTTATGGTTCAAATATGTATTTGAAACTGATAATTTGAAATGGTTTATTGAGAAGCTGAATCGAGTTGAAATTGATGATTTGAGATTTGATTAAATTTTAATTTTGGAATTCGAGTTTACGTGAATCGATTTGTGAAATCTGAGGAAGCTATTTTTATATAAAGTATTTTAAACTATATCTAAAACTATTTATATTTTACTTTATAAATTTTAATATAAATTATTTTAATATAAATCATTTTCAATATAAATTATTTTATTATAAACTATTTTAACTTATAACTATTTTATATAAACTATTTTAATATCTAAACTGTTTAAGAGGAAAGTGTTAGGATTCCAAATGTTATGATTTCAAAGTGTTATGAATTTCAAGGTTTTGATTTCCAAAGTGTTTTGATTTTAAAAGACTTATGATTTTGAAAGCGATATAACTTTGGAAAGTGATATGATTTTGGAAATGGATTTATTTGAAGTGAAAGTGATATCGTATTGATATGGTTTTGAAATGGCAATGATATGTCGGTTTTGAAATATAACTATTTTGAAAGTTTATTAAATGACCATCGGTGTAATAATACGTAGTTATTAAAGAGACCGCGATCGGATATGGACATACTCTCTATCGATACCGAAACCACTTTAATAACTAATATACGCGGAGTGTTGATCCAGAACAAAGTGGATGGTTTTGATGAATGCGTTGACTGAAGAAAGAGAATGATTTTGGATGACCCCTGACATGACTAAAATAGGAGCCGCATCGGGCCATCGAGGTTCGCCATCTCTAGCGGACACACTTCTTCGCTACCTTATCTATTACTTATGTGATTCGATTTGGGTGCACCCCTTGATTTGGGAGTGTTGTTTTGTGGTGTTGAGGTAGTAGCTGCTATGCTCAACATCAGTCCGGATCACGCAACTACTAGTATCCTAGTTGGTATCGCCTCATGTACCTTGTCATACTGATTATCCTATTCGCGACCACTACGACTTTTTTTGTGTTATACCTATGGGGTACCCTCTAATAACCACTAGTTTACGGTGGGGCTTACGTTGCTGTATAGACTATGACATGGTAAAAATGTGTTAAGGGTGGAATGGGCCATGACTTAACGCTATTTTGATATCGTACTTTACTGATTAGACATTATCTACTTAGCGTATTCTATTATATATATAGATAGTTTAATGGATCCTTAGAGGATGGTTATCACAAACATCCTTTGAGTTACTTGTATTTCAGTCGTTATTTCACTTGAGTTGGATTTATTGATATAAGAATGTTAATCCTGACTTGAGTGTTTTGTGTTTTCTTTACGCTCGGGTCAAACTGAGTGTACTAATATTCGAGACTCACCTTTGGAGTTGGAGCTTCGCTTGGAGATCCAGCTATCTATCCAGCTTTTAGATATTCAGTTGATTCTAATGATGTAATCTGATTCTTGTATTTGACTATTGTATTCGAGATCTGTTGTAACTTATTTAACTCTGTTATATATATAGTAGCTTCATGAACTACTATTCATTGGTTTCCGCTGCATTATTGTTTATTACTCTGTGTCTGTGATTCTGAGATTTATTTATTTACTGTATATGCTGAGTTTTGCCAAATTTAAATTAACAATCTATTATATTGATTTATTCAAGTCGGACATGTGTGGATTTATTGTCGATTTGAATGGTCCAAAATAGTGGGTCGTTACATTACCATTCATCTCGGTAATAGTAAAATGTACGCGGACATGAAGCGACTTTATTATTGGGATGGAATGAAATCTGATATTACTAACTTTATTAAGCGTTGCATGACTTGCCAACTCGTGAAGGCCGAGCATCAAAGGCCCGGTAGGTTACTGCAACATTTGGACATTCCAATATTGAAGTGGGATCAAGTTTCCATGGACTTTATTGACGGTCTTCCCCGTTCTCGTTCGGGTCATGATAGCCTATGGGTGATAGTAAATAGACTTAGAAAATCCACCCATTTTATTCCCGTTCGGTCCAATCGGACCAAACCTATTTTGGCTAAACTCTATGTCAAGGAAATTGTTAAATTGCATGGAGTTCCTACTTCTATTGTTAGCGATCATGATCCATTGTTTACTAGTGGATTTTAGAAAGGTCTTCAAAAAACTTTGGGAACGAAGCTTAATTTTAGCACCACTTATCATCCTCAGTCCAATGGACAAACCGAGCGTGTGAATCAAACTCTTGAAGATCTTCTCCGTGCATGTGTTCTTGATTTTGGTGGAAGTTGGGAAGATCATATTTCTCTTGTTGAGTTTTCCTATAATAATGGCTTCCAATCTAGTATTGGTATGGCTCCTTTTGAGACACTATATGGAAGGCCATGCCGATCTCCTTCGTGTTGGCTTGAAGCCGGTGAGAAGCTAGTTTTAGGTCCAGATTTTATTCGTGATGCCACAGAAAAGATTGACCTTATTCGTCATAGGATGAAAGAAGCTCAAAGTAGAAAAAAATCCTATGTCGATAATCGAAGAAGGAATTTAGAATTTCTATGGAAGATTTGGTGTTCATTCGTGTTTCACCTATGAAGGGTGTTGTGCGTTTCAGTCGATCGGGAAAATTTGCACCTCGATATATTGGTCCATTTCCCATCACCGAACGCATTGGTTCCGTGGCTTATCGCCTTTTATTACCGGCTCAGTTTTATGCTATTCATGACGTATTCCATGTTTCTCAACTACGGAAATGCCTTCGAGATTCCTATTCAATTTTTGAGCCTGGTGTTATTGAAGAAATTGAAGTTTCGCCTAATTTGACTTATGAGCAACATCCTATTCGAATCATTGCTTCGGAGGTTAAACGCCTTCGAAATAAAGATGTTCCTCTTGTGAAAGTTCAATGGTCCACAAATCCTAAGGATTGCTCTTGGAAATCCAGAGAATTCATCGAGCGAACACATCCGGACTTACTCTCTCGTGCTCCTTAAGGTGAACTTCTTATTTCAAATTTTCTTTTGTGTTGATATGCTTTTATGGTTGTTACTCTTTGTTTTCTTCTTAAGAATTGTGAGGACGTAATTTCTTTAAGGAGGGTAGTCTGTAACAACCCGCATATTTTACGATTGTATATTTAAATGTATTATTTAAATATAGCACCGTTAATCGGATTAAAGTATGAAATTTTACTTTTAATAAATAGTCGAATTAGGACTCGAGACCACTTCCATTGAGTCCAATATGGCGTTTACAACTTTTTTGAGTATAAACATCGATATGTTTGGAGTTGAGTAGAATTTGCTATTTTTCTACTTGGGCTTTGGCTTTGGGTTCCAGCCCACTAAACCATCATAATACCCTAATTCCACCCCCTCTCCTCTTCATTCATTCTCATTTCCTAATACATTCAAGCTAAAGTAAAAATGGGGGAAGAGATTGGAAATTAGAATTACAAACCCTAGTTTAATTAGGAAATACAAATTCTAGAACCAACATCAAAGAGAAGCTAAGGTAAGCATCCTCTTCTTCTTCTCCATCTCAATCTCTCTCCAATTTCAGAAATTTCCTATAACCTAACTTAGGAAATATTGCTTATAATCTTAGATTGGAGCATCTAGAGTTGAAACTGAAGAGTAGTTGATCTTTCCTTTGCTTTAGAACTTCTCGTTTATTGTTTTTGGGTTTAAAGGTGAGTTCTTTAACTCACATCTACGTCTATAACTTTCATTGTTGTTAGGTATGAATTCCTAAAATTTGTGCATGTTCATTTGCTTTTGATTTGAATTGTTTGGTGAATTTTCCAAATTTTGGTGTTTTAGTTCAATTTTATGAAAATCCTACTATGGATGTTTGGACATTAATGTTTGGGGTATATCAAAGAGCCTATAAGGCTGGGTTGTCGCTTGGCGTAAATCCTTAGTCGTCGTTGCTCGTCCAATCGCTCCCGATACGTTTTGGCCACTTTGGCCTAGGCTAATTGTTGCCCAGACCAGGTGACCAGACGTCTGGTCACCAAGTCCAGACGTCTGGTTTGGACCTAGAGAAAAAAAATATAAGCACGCAGAATATAAAAAAAGGCAGAGACTAATTCTAGACGTCTGAAATTTAGGATCAGACGTCTGGATGGGACTCAGACGTCTGACTTGAAGTTTCAGACGTTTGGGGGTTCTCTGGATTATTTCTAGTGTACAAATCCAAACGTTTGGATTCTAAACCAAACGTTTGGTTAGTTTTCAGACGCCTAGATTGAAGACGTCTGGAATTGAGCAGTTTGCCTATTTGCTTATCTTTTTGAGTGGATTTCCTATTTTTAATCGATTGTTGTTGATCTGGATAGTTGTCATCACTTATTATCTACTTTGATGACTTCTTTCTTTGGATTTTTAGGAATATCCATTTGATGGATTTGATATCTATTTCTATGGTTTTGATTCACGTCTTCGAATGTGAATCTTTGGTGATTGATTATTTCTACAATCATTTATGTGATTTTTCACTTTAAAATGCAAAGGTTTCTATACTAGTAGTAAATACTCAAACTCTTTCACAAAAACGATTTCAACACTATTTTAATACAAAGCTCATTTATAAAAATCGTTTTCCAATCTATTAGTATACACAAACCATTACCTCATTCATATGAGAAATCTAATTAAACGGCTTAGTAAAACGAGCGGTATGAAACGCTTGCGTTTACTTCATAGGTTAATTCTTGGAATTGTTCGATTGAAATCTTGTGACAATTTTCGAGTGGAAATCTACAATTTATTCGTAAATATTTAAGTTAAGCTAGTGGTTATGGAACATGAAGCTAAACTCATCTATTTACTAGCTCAGTGTAATCGACACTTCTTATTGATCAATGGTGATCATTTTGTGATTTAGACTAGCGATGTGCGATGTCTATTTGTTTGTGTGGGGACTAAAAACCCCGTTTGTGGAACTTTGGTTCAATTTGATGGGGTAGCGACCCATGGTCTTCGGGCCGTTTGTGGACCCTCGGCTCAAAATTGATGGTTAGTGACCATGAATAGCGTTATGTTTGTAATGCACGTGTTGGTGAGTTTTCATGCTCCCGTTTGTGATAGGCCTTCCCCCTTTTGTGATTTCTGGATTTCGGGTTGTGATTTCTAGAATTTGTGTTTCACCAATTTTCGTGGTTTGCATTGATAAGGTCTATCAATATTTGTGTTTTGGTGAATAATTTAAAGAATGTGATTCTTTTTGGTGTTTTGAGATGATTTGAGATATTGTATGATTTTTGTTGTTATTTGATGTATACTTGACACGGTATGGCATTTTTGTTATCATACGTTTTTGGCCATATCTCTTATCCTATCTCATTTTATCGGATATTTATAGCTAGACTGTTCCATTTATTATTTTCTTCTTAAATAATACTCAGGTCAGATCAAGGTATTTCAGCTGCTTCTGCTTGACTTCTTATCAGGGTTCGTAACCTGACTTTTGGCTAACTACTTTAGCTTAGTAGTTTTTGTTTGTATACATTTGAGATAGAGACTCCTTGATGTATACTTATTCTTTTGTCTAGCACTTGTATCTATTCTTTTGTGATGTGGTGGATCTTGTATGGCCACTACTTTGATGTACACTTCTATGTGATATATTCATATCTGTTTCCGCCTTTGTGATATGAATATCTGTGACTGATTTGTGTTATGTTTATTTCTATATTTGTTTCCGAAGTCCACATAGCCTATAACGATCCCAGTTTAATGACGAATTCAAATTTATAATTTGATTGAATTTTTGGATTAAATTATGGATTTGTTTGAATTTTTCAAATTTAATAAGAAATGTATATTTATTTATTTTATAAATTGAATTTGAAACTCAAAGTAAATATTTTCAAATGAATAGAATTATAAACAAAAGTTTGATTTGGAATTTCAAAATGAATTTTCTTTAAAAAGTAATAAAAAGTATAAAATAAAATATAAGTTATAAATTAATATTTGGTAATCAAACTATAAAATAATAACAAATGAAATGTATACTATAACAATTTTGTATGAAACAAAGAAATGCAAGGCAAAGGAATAAACAAAGTAAAAGGAAAATCTATTGACATAAAGTATGTAGCCTGTAAAGAAGTTTGGTATGCAAGCAAAAAGAAATAAAATGTATTCAATCTGTACAAATAAATATATTAGCATATGAACAAGGACAAAATAATTAATGCAACCCCAAAAAGTAATTCACATCAGCCTCCAACACATACAATATAATATCAGCCGAGTTAAAATAAAGCAAAAGAAGCAATTAATGCATTACATGTTTACACCTCTAGCAATTAATGCAACATACGTCTAATACATCTTCAGCCATACCTATGTTAAAACAAAGCATTATAATATTTCCCTGTTGTACAGATATATCTCCTGTAAACTCTCTTATATTATCACCTTCCTCATTTTCATTTCGTTCATTTAAACTGAATAAAATCTGAAGTAATCACCACCTTGAAACTAAAACAAAACTTCAAGATAAACACAAACAACTACAAACCAGAGAATCAAAAAGTAGTTCCAGTGTTTAAAACAAGAGTAGCAACTAAAAGCATTTCAGTTTAAAGGAATCAAAGCATTCAAGGCTTTCAGCTTCAATTCCCTTCGAGTTTCCAGTTTTAAAGCTTCCAGAATACATTCCCAGGCTATCTTTTGTTCTCTGTTGTTTCTCTGAAAACAAGGTGAGTAAACAAATTTATATTGATACCTAAATATCATCAAGTTTGAGTATAAATATATGGTGTATGAAGCTCTGTTTGTTTTTGTGAAGTTGATTTGTGAGTTGCTGTTCCTTTATCTCCTCTGTTCTTTTGTTTCTTCCTTTCTGAGCTTACAGGTTTCTATCAAACAAGAAAACAAAACACAAACTCATATTATCCAATCATTGTTAGGTTTTGATTTCAAAAGCAAATAAGCTTGTTTAAATATCAATTATTGTTTAAAAACAGTTTCAAGTAAATTTATAAACATACAGGTTGGAAAAGAACTTGTTTTTACAGAACAAACTCAAACCTTTGATAATTTCGAATGGTATAAAACATTGATTCAATTATATAACTTGAAACTGCATTCGAAAAGAGGATTTTTAAAACTAAAACCTCATTTTTTTTAGTTAAGTATTGAATATACATTACTGGTTTGATCAATTTGGGGATTTTGGGTTGCCTTTAGCACTACAGTTGATCGGAGTGGCTGTGGTTCTTCCTGGAGGTGGAAGAGTGATCGTGGATAATAGGAAAAATAGTCGGAGGTGATATCGTTTGTCATGGTGGCGCGGCAAAGTGATATTAGGGTTTAACACCCTGATTTTGTCGTTGGAATTTAATTAGGTTTCGCGGCAACGAGACGCAATCGAATTGAACGCGAGGATTGTTGGAGGTTCCAGGTTACGTGGCGGAGCTACGGTGATGGTGGTGGAGTTTCTAGTGGCAGGGATCATCGGTGGGGGTCAAATTCCGATAAGGTATGTTACAGGCTATGTGAGTTTTGAGGTCGATTTCATTTCTCGATCGAATCGAGTGGAACTGGTGATTGTGTTTAGTTGCGAGGGTCATCGGTGGAGCGTGGAGATCGACAACGATGGTCGGAGTGTCGTGGTTGATCGGGGTAGGTGCACACGTGCACGGCGGAGATTTTGTGTGTCAGTGGGTGTTGTTTGTGGCAACTCGAAGTGGAGCTCGTGACCTTGTGCTTTTGGCTTGGGTTCGTTGTCGAGTCGTTCGAGAGTGATTATATCAAGTTTAAAATTTTTAAACGTAACAAGTTTCAAAAAGAAATGGCTTGGGGGTTTTGAGATTTTACACGAGGAAGGTCTCGGGGAAACTGGGTTGTAGCTCGGGGATTTTGAATATTGTCTAGGGTCATGTTTTTAGTAAACAGTTTTCAAAACTGAAGAAAAAAAAAGTGTTCTAAGTTTTGAATCAAAGAACTTGTGTTTTTAAATGTTTCTAAGTTTAAAACAAAGTTTTAGAGTTATGAAAATAATTAGTTTGTAAATGTTGAACAAGTTTTAAAATATATTTAAAGTTGATAGATTTTAAATAATTGTCTTAATTCAATCTTAAAGATAATAAAGAAGTAATTAAACTTTATTTAATTATATGATCACTATTTATAAATTAATTCTTAAAATTATTTGTAAATCAATAATAAAGTTAAAAGAGTAAACCAAAAAGAAATGCTTTTGGATCATTAATTGACTTAAATTTTGTGTTAATGATAATTAATTACAAAGATGGTTAATTAAAGATTTTTAATAATAAGTTAGTGATTAATGAAAGGATAATCACTTATTGTAATTAATTAAGAATAATTAATTAAATAATAATAAATTAAGGGTTGATTTATTTATTAATGAATTAATTAAGGGTTAATTAATTAATTAAATGGTTAATTAAGTAATTAAGGGTTAATAAATTTATTATTAATGGTTAAATTAACAAGTGATTAAAGAATAATAAATCAAAATGATTTGTAATTTATTAATGTTAATTAACCCAGATTTGTAATACATAAGTAATTAATCTGATTTGAATTAATCAGACAATTAACTGACCTTACTTATGGATGTTTGGATTCTATTGGATGATTGAATTGTTTGATATCCCTGATTGTGATGCTCTGTTTTGATTTGAGCTGTATTTAATGAAATTTATTATATATGATAAATATATGTGATCTGTGAATAAAATATAGGCGTTATAGTTTATACCGATTATCAAATATAAGCGTTATAGTTTATACCGCTTATCAACTATATTTCTGTATTCTGATCTGTGATGATTGTATGATGTTGCACTACTGTGTAAAACCCCTAGACCACACTATTACACACACAAATATGGATTTCACGAGGAAATCGATTAAGTCACATATGATTTAAATTTCATGTTTTTGAAATTGAAATTTTAATTTCAATTGATTTTGGAAATGAATTTAGGTTAAATGTTAAAACTTTCGAAAAGGAGTTTGTAAGATAAAAGTTATTTTAAATAACTTAATAAAGCTTCCAATTTAAATAATTCAATTTGAATTTGAATTCAAGAGTTGGAATTGAATTTCATAATTGGAAATTATGGTTAAAAATGTTATAAGTGTGTTTATATGAATTTAAACCATTTTAAAGATATTGGTTTGAGAATTTGAATCTAACCCAAAGATTTTAACTCGTATAAATGAATCAGATTTCCAAAATGAAAACTGTTTGTTTTAAAAGAATAAAAGCTTTTAGATAAGAAATGAAATTCCAGTTTAATTAAAGGAATTTCAAGATTGAATTGAAAAATGGTTTTCCAAGTTATAAATGAATTCTTTTTGAAAGATATGAATTGAATCTGTTTATTTTTAACAGATTTAGAATGGTGATTTGTTTAAACCATTCAAAATGGAATTGTTTTGAAAGCTATAAGTTAAATCTCTGATTTAAAGATTTAACGAGTTAATCTAATTGATATGGAAATTGATTTGGAAAAATCTGTAAATGAATCTTTGTGAAACTGAGTGAAATTTGTGAGATGAATCTTTTTGTTTAAAAAGATAAAATGGTAATGTGTTTAAAACCATTTGAAGAAAAGTTTTGGATAATAAGTTGTGACTTAACTGAAATCCCAAGATCCATATATTTTTAAATATTGCGCTCACTATTCGGGTTAGCCGGGAAAAGACCTTTGTGTTATATAACCCATTCCGAATAGTGATACATCGTATATGGATAGCATTTGAAGACCGGTGTTGAAGACCGTGTATTTGCGAGAACGATAGGATGACCTATCGATTGTCTCTGCACCGAGTAGCTATGGTATAGAGATTCCCTAAGTGATGGGAAGTTCGATCGGGATTGTGAATACCCGGATTGCAAGGGCTTCTTCGGAAGTGCCTTCGGTTCTGTTCGAACCCGGAACAGACTTGTATGGTTACATGTCTGACATTACATTTTGAGATATAAAGCCGATTTCTTTCAAATACATTTCTGTTTGGTGGCGGAGAATTTATTCTCTTAGCTTAACACCCTTCTCTGAGACGTATGAGCTCAGAGGTTATGTAGTTGAAGGTTATCAGCGATATATTCCCAATTTGGTAATGTGACATGCTGAGTGTTGCTGTGTGATGATCATTGTTTGATCATTTGTGGTATGATCATTTGTTTGATCATTTATCTTTGTGATCATCACTTTGATCATCTGTTGACCCAAAGCATGGCTTTGTGCCAAAGCGTAGCTTTGTGCCAAAGCGTAGCTTTGTGGACGAGACTTCGTCGAACCTCACGACCCGGTATGGTCAAAACAGGAATCGTGGCAGCAAGATTATTAGGGGATAGCGCCCCCTTAGTGTATGTCATTTTCTTCTGCATTATGAGTGGTATCATGGTATGGAGCCCAGATACTTACTTTGTGGTTGCTGCAAATTTATTACTTGTGGTTGTTGGAATCGAGGATCCTTGGAAAAAGGTCGCAAACGACCGGGGAATGGCATATTCGTGTCAGTAGTTACCCAGCTAGAGGTAACCCGGCCTTGTGTAGCAGAGATCCGGGAACGTCGCTCCAGAGGCGTTCTATTTTACTTGGGAAGTTCCTTTGCCCGACCATTTGTTGGAAATCCAAACAAAACAATACGAGCCCTGTACGGTTTTAGTTGTAGAACCTGCCATTTAATATGGTAGTTATAGTAGGCATACTATAATGGTACCTATGTTGGCTAAGATTTATATTCTACTTTTGAAATGTTTTCCTCACTATGCACTAATAATAATATCCAAAATGTTTTGTTTTGCGTAGTAAGCATCTTTGACTATCATAAGGAGAAATCTCCTCCAAGTTTGCGCTTGCATTGTGTGTGTGGCGGGAGGCCTTATGGTAGTTTCATTTTCCAAAAGCATTATGAATTGACTTTAAAATTCTCTGCTATTTGTTTTAAAGATAAACTGTTTTTGTTGCTCACACCAGTCCCATGACTGATCCGGAGTTTATTGTTTCTTTCCTAAACTCTGGGTGCTCAAAAATTTTCTACACGAGCAGTCTAGAGTTGGGTTTTTTAGATAGTCAGGATTAGTAGATTTTTTGGAGCTAGTTCGGTCTTTTGATATGGACTACACTTTCTTATCTGTGTGCATCGTTATTGGGAGTACAAGCTACTGCTGGAGTTCTCTCTTGAAGACTATTTTAGAGTTATTTATTCCGCTGCTGATGTTATCGTTTTCTTTTCCGCTGCTATTTCTTGTATCATATCTTTGATGTATATTGATATTCTTTGTATCACTCTATTGTACCAGATATTGTATCAGATATTGTATATCAATGTATTATTCTTTTTCTTCCATTGTGTTATTTACTTAAGTGTGTTATAAGCTCCGGCGACTCGGATTTGAATGGTCGAATCTACGGCATTTTGAGTACAAGTGAAGTACGGGTGTCGATTTTCGAAGGCCGACTTCAGGATCTTTACATTTGGTATCAGAGCTAAGGTTGTACTTTAGCTCAGGAGTATAACACGTTAAGTATCTCATTAGAGATAGGGTGAAGTATCCCTAGAATGAGTGTATCCCTAAGATATCCGCCTGAATGCCTCAGTAAATTCTCTTACTATCCACTAATAGTGAGTATGATTGCGAGAAGAGGACGAGATAGGGGACAGGGGAATACGACTATAAATGGTCAATACCCTGCAACAGTGGAAATAGTTTTCTCTATCAATTTTCTTTGATTCGATTCCAAATTTTTTTGATTGCTTCGTATCAGCTACAAGAAGAAGTTTCGGTGTGATGATGGTTCTACGAATCGTTGTAGAAAATTCTTACTTCGTATCTTCATCGGTTTCTTATCAGCTTTTTGATTTAAACCTTAATGAATTTGAAATTGGAAATTTTAATTTGAGGTAAATTGATTAATAGAATATGAGGATAAAATTGAATTAAATCAATAAAACGATATCGTTTGAAACCAAATTTTGAAATTCTATTATAATTTCTTTTGAATACCAAAGTCCGAAAAGGGACAAATTGGTATGTATTCTGAGATATTTCGACTTGAGTTTGGAATTCATATCTTAAGTTTGAGGAATTATAGGAGATCGAATCTGTCTATCTCTGTGTTGTTTACGGGCCTGCGAATTTCGAGGACGAAATTCTTTTAAGGGGGGAAGTTGGTAACGATCCCAGTTTAATGATGAATTAAAATTTATAATTTAATTGAATTTTGGATTAAATTATGGATTTGTTTGAATTTTTCAAATTTAATAAGAAATGTATATTTTTTTATTTTATAAATTGAATTTGAAACTCAAAGTAAATATTTTCAATTGAATAGAATTATAAACAAAAGTTTGATTTGGAAGTTCAAAATGAATTTTATTAAAAGTAATAAAAAGTATAAAATAAAATATAAGTTATAAATTAATATTTGGTAATCAAACTATAAAATAATAACAAATGAAATGTATACTATAACAATTTTGTATGAAACAAAGAAATGCAAGGCAAAGGAATAAACAAAGTAAAAGGAAAATCTATTGACATAAAGTATGTAGCCTGTAAAGAAGTTTGGTATGCAAGCAAAAAGAAATAAAATGTATTCAATCTGTACAAATAAATATATTAGCATATGAACAAGGACAAAATAATTAATGCAACCCCAAAAACTAATTCACATCAGCCTCCAACACATACAATATAATATCAGCCGAGTTAAAATAAAGCAAAAGAAGCAATTAATGCATTACATGTTTACACCTCTAGCAATTAATGCAACATACCTCTAATACATCTTCAGCCATACCTATGTTAAAACAAAGCATTATAATATTTCCCTGTTGTACAGATATATCTCCTGTAAACTCTCTTATATTATCACCTTCCTCATTTTCATTTCGTTCATTTAAACTGAATAAAATCTGAAGTAATCACCACCTTGAAACTAAAACAAAACTTCAAGATAAACACAAACAACTACAAACCAAGGAATCAAAAAGTAGTTCCAGTGTTTAAAACAAGAGTAGCAACTAAAAGCATTTCAGTTCAAAGGAATCAAAGCATTCAAAGCTTTCAGCTTCAATTCCCTTCGAGTTTCCAGTTTTAAAGCTTCCAGAATACATTCCCAGGCTATCTTTTGTTCTCTGTTGTTTCTCTGAAAACAAGGTGAGTAAACAAATTTATATTGATACCTAAATATCATCAAGTTTGAGTATAAATATATGGTGTATGAAGCTCTGTTTGTTTTTGTGAAGTTGATTTGTGAGTTGCTGTTCCTTTATCTCCTCTGTTCTTTTGTTTCTTCCTTTCTGAGCTTACAAGTTTCTATCAAACAAGAAAACAAAACACAAACTCATATTATCCAATCATTGTTAGGTTTTGATTTCAAAAGAAAATAAGCTTGTTTAAGTATCAATTATTGTTTAAAAACAGTTTCAAGTAAATTTATAAACATACAGGTTGGAAAAGAACTTGGTTTTACAGAACAAACTCAAATCTTTGATAATTTTGAATGGTATAAAACATTGATTCAATTATATAACTTGAAACTGCATTCGAAAAGAGGATTTTTAAAACTAAAATCTCATTTTTTTTAGTTAAGTATTGAATATACATTACTGGTTTGATCAATTTGGGGATTTTCGGTTGCCTCTGGCAATACAGTTGATCGGAGTGGTTGTGGTTCTTCCTGGAAGTGGAAGAGTGATCGTGGATAATAGGAAAAATAGTCGGAGGTGATATCGTATGTCATGGTGGCGCGGCAAAGTGATATTAGGGTTTAACACCCTGAGTTTGTCGTTGGAATTTAATTAGGTTTCGCGGCAACGAGACGCAATCGGAATTGAATGCAAGGAGTGCTGGAGGTGCCAGGAGACGTGGCGGAGCTACGGTGAAGGTGGTGGAGTTTCTAGCGGAAGGGATCATCGGTGGTGGTCGAATTCCGATAAGGTATGTTACAGGCTGTGTGAGTTTTGAGGTCGATTTCATTTCTCGATCGAATAGAGTGGAACTGGTGATTGTGTTTAGTTGCGAGGGTCATCGGTGGAGCGTGGAGATCGACAACGATGGTCGGAGTGTCGTGGTTGATCGGGGTAGGTGCACACGTGCATGACGGCGATTTTGTGTGTCAGTGGGTGTTGTTTGTGGCAACTCGAAGTGGAGCTCGTGACCTTGTGCTTTTGGCTCGGGTTCGTTGTCGAGTCGTTCGAGAGTGATTATATCAAGTTTAAAATTTTTAAACGTAACAAGTTTCAAAAAGAAATGGCTCGGGGGTTTTGAGATTTTACACGAGGAAGGTCTTGGGGAAACTGGGTTGTAGCTCGGGGATTTTGAATATTGTCTAGGGTCATGTTTTTAGTAAACAGTTTTCAAAACTGAAGAAAAAAAAAGTGTTTTAAGTTTTGAATCAAAGAACTTGTGTTTTTAAATGTTTCTAAGTTTAAAACAAAGTTTTAGAGTTATGAAAATAATTAGTTTGTAAATGTTGAACAAGTTTTAAAATATATTTAAAGTTGATAGATTTTAAACAATTGTCTTAATTCAATCTTAAAGATAATAAAGAAGTAATTAAACTTTATTTAATTATATGATCACTATTTATAAATTAATTCTTAAAATTATTTGTAAATCAATAATAAAGTTAAAAGAGTAAACCAAAAAGAAATGCTTTTGGATCATTAATTGACTTAAATTTTGTGTTAATGATAATTAATTACAAAGATGGTTAATTAAAGATTTTTAATAATAAGTTAGTGATTAATGAAAGGATAATCACTTATTGTAATTAATTAAGAATAATTAATTAAATGATAATAAATTAAGGGTTGATTTATTTATTAATGAATTAATTAAGGGTTAATTAATTAATTAAATGGTTAATTAAGTAATTAAGGGTTAATAAATTTATTATTAATGGTTAAATTAACAAGTGATTAAAGAATAATAAATCAAAATGATTTGTAATTTATTAATGTTAATTAACCCAGATTTGTAATACATAAGTAATTAATCTAATTTGAATTAATCAGACAATTAACTGAACTTACTTATGGATGTTTGGATTCCATTGGATGATTGAATTGTTTGATATCCCTGATTGTGATGCTCTGTTTTGATTTGAGCTGTATTTAATGAAATTTATTATCTGTGATATATATCTGTGATCTTTCAATAAAATATAGACGTTATAGTTTGTACCGCTTATCAAATATAAGCGTTATAATTTATATCGCTTATCAACTATATTTCTTTATTCTGATCTGTGATGATTGTATGATGTTGCACTACTGTGTAAAACCCCTAGACCACACTATTACACACACAAATATGGATTTCACGAGGAAATCGATTAAGTCACAGATGATTTAAATTTCATGTTTTTGAAATTGAAATTTAAATTTCAATTGATTTTGGAAATGAATTTGGGTTAAATGTTAAAACTTTCAAAAAGGAGTTTGTAAGATAAAAGTTATTTTAAATAACTTAATAAAGCTTCCAATTTAAATAATTCAATTTGAATTTGAATTCAAGAGTTGGAATTGAATTTCATAATTGGAAATTATGGTTAAAAATGTTATAAGTGTGTTTATATGAATTTAAACCATTTTAAAGAGAATTTAAATCTAACCCAAAGATTTTAACTCGTATAAATGAATCAGATTTCCAAAATGAAAACTATTTTTTTAAAAGAATAAAAGCTTTCAGTTAAGAAATGAAATTCCAGTTTAATTAAAGGAATTTCAAGATTGAATTGAAAAATGGTTTTCCAAGTTATAAATGAATTCTTTTTGAAAGCTATGAATTGAATCTGTTTATTTTTAACAGATTTAGAATGGTGATTTGTTTAAACCATTCAAAATGGAATTGTTTTGAAAGCTATAAGTTAAATCTCTGATTTAAAGATTTAACGAGTTAATCTAATTGATTTGGAAAAATCTTTAAATGAATCTTTGTGAAACTGAGTGAAATTTGTGAGATGAATCTTTTTGTTTAAAAATATAAAATGGTAATATGTTTAAACCATTTGAAGAAAAGTTTTGGATAATAAGTTGTGACTTAACTGAAATCCCAAGATCCATATATTTTTAAATATTGCGCTCACTATTCGGGTTAGCCGGGAAAAGACCTTTGTGTTATATAACCCATTCTGAATAGTGATACGTCGTATATGGATAGCATTTGAAGATCGGTGTTGAAGATCGGTTATTTGCGAGAAAGATAGGATGACCTATCGATTGTCTCTGCACCGAGTAGCTACGGTATAGAGATTCCCTAAGTGATGGGAAGTTCGATCGGGATTGTGAATACCCGGATTGCAAGGGCTTCTTCGGAAGTGCCTTCGGTTCTGTTCGAACTCGGAACAGACTTGTATGGTTACATGTCTGACATTACATTTTGAGATATAAAGCCGATTTCTTTCAAATACATTTCTGTTTGGTGGCAGAGAATTTATTCTCTTAGCTTAACACCCTTCTCTGAGACGTACGAGCTCAGAGGTTATGTAGTTGAAGGTTATCAGCGATATATTCCCAATTTGGTAATGTGACATGCTGAGTGTTGCTGTGTGATGATCATTGTTTGATCATTTGTGATATGACCATTTGTTTGATCATTTATCTTTGTGATCGTTACTTTGATCATCTGTTTACCCAAAGCATGGCTTAGTGCCAAAGCGTAGCTTTGTGGATGAGACTTCGTCGAACCTCACGACCCGGTATGGTCAAAACAGGAATCGTGGCAGCGAGGTTATTAGGGGATAGCGCCCCCTTAGTGTATGTCATTTCCTTCTGGATTATGAATGGTATCATGGTATGGAGCCCAGATACTTACTTTGTGGTTGCTGCAAATTTATTACTTGTGGTTGTTGGAATCGAGGATCCTCGGAAAAAGGTCGCAAACGACCGGGGAATGGCATATTCGTGTCAGTAGTTACCCAGCTAGAGGTAACCCGACCTTGTGTAGCAGAGATCCGGTTAGGATCCAGGAACGTCGCTGTAGAGGCGTTCTATTTTACTTAGGAAGTTCCTTTGCCCGACCATTTGTTGGAAATCCAAACAAAACAATACGAGCCCTGTACGGTTTTAGTTGTAGAACCTGCCATTTAATCTGGTAGTTATAGCAGGCATACTATAATGGTACCTATGCTGGCTAAGATTTATATTCTACTTTAGAAATGTTTTCCTCACTATGCACTAATAATAATATCCAAAATGTTTTGTTTTGCGTAGTAAGCATCTTTGACTATCATAAGGAGAAATCTCCTCCAAGTTTGCGCTTGCATTGTGTGTGTGGCGGGAGGCCTTATGGTAATTTCATTTTCCAAAAGCATTGCGAATTGACTTTATAATTCTCTGCTATTTATTTTAAAGATAAACTGTTTTTGTTGCTCACACCAGTCCCATGACTGATCCGGAGTTTATTGTTTCTTTCCTAAACTCTGGGTGCTCAAAAATTTTCTACACGAGCAGTCTAGAGCTGGGTTTTTCAGATAGTCAGTATTAGTATATTTTCTGGAGCTAGTTCAGTCTTTGGATATGGACTACACTTACTTATCTTTGTGAATCGTTATTGGGAGTACGAGCTACTGCTGGAGTTCTCTCTTGAAGACTACTTTAGAGTTATTTATTCCGCTGCTGATGTTATCGTTTTCTTTTCCGTTGCTATTCTTGTATCATATCTCTGATGTATATTGATATTCATTGTATCACTCTGTTGTACCAGATATTGTATCAGATATTGTATATCAATGTATTATTCTTTTTCTTCCGCTCTGTTATTTACTTAAGTGTGTTATAAGCTCCGGCGACTCGGATTTGAACGGTCGAATCTACGGCATTCGAGTACGATGTAAAGTATGGATGTCGATTTTCGAGCGTGAAAAATTCGCTTCGTTACATAGCCACTGTGTGGTAGCTTTGAGTTTGTATTTGATATGTTGGATTTCCTCTTGAAATGAAATGTAAGTTATATTATCTTACATATCGGTACTCGCACAAAGCAATTACACAGTTGGTCGCTCCTCAACAGCCTTATTCTTCGTGCTAGTCGACGGCATTACCCCATAGTGTCCTTGGCTAGTGTGAGTATAGAGGTCGGGCGTCATAGTAGGTATACAATCAAGTCTGAAGGTACTTATTGGAGAATGGGTTCCAACTATGAAAGGGTAAGGGTCTACCCACTGAATCCGTACACCTTTGGATAAAATGTATGAGAGGCTACAACACGTTGCAAATCTACTGCTCAGGCCCGGCCCTACCCCTTACCGCATAGCGCGGTATATGATCACCCCTTGGTTGCGATCAAATAACCATAATGGACCCCAAAGCATACATAGAGATATCGACACTAGTTCTTGGGATGATCATACCATAATGGGAGCGACCCACATAGCCCTCCCGCTTGTCCCTGCTTTAGTCATTTTCCCGGTTGATGAGGCTTGAGGCTACGATTACCTTTTTATATAGCAACCATCTTGGAATGCTAACACTGCCCTACAAGCAGCAATGCAGTGCCAGCATTCATCTATACAAGTTCGTTTTGAGTTTGAACGAAACCGAAGGCACTGCCTCTACTACATCCACTTTGGAATCACCCTTAGGATTAGTAGCAAGTAGCCCTTACACTTCAAAACTCTATCTTCGATTTCATACTCTTCAAGATGTCTTCAGTTCGAAATGCTTGAGTTGGATCAAAGTGGTTTTTGGATAACATATCTGATCCCGTTCTCTTCGAAACAACTTTCGATAGTTTCGGTAAACTCAACCCCGGTTCTTTAGGAAATAAACAGACAAAGATAAGAGCGGAGTTCACCTCCTAACTGTTTGTGGACGGATTTCCTTATCATTCGCCCTAGAAGAATGAAACAAGTTTGTACATACAGTATAGCACCTTGACGGTAACCGTACCACATAATTCTCGTGTTTCTCCTAGATATTTCCAAAATTACGTTTTTGTCCAAGTTTGATAGTCGGGTATTTATTATCAAATAAACAATCATTCAAACATTGATTTAATTCCATATTGGATCCACAAGCCATTATTAATTAATCTTTCATTAATTAAAACACTTGGCAAAACTTGATCAAAAGATATTTTTAAAACACTATTCTCAAAAACCTTTACATTCCTTTTATACTTTGAAAACATTTTTACTTATCTCGATAATATAAGTATTTACCAAAAACATTTGGAAAATTCCCTCTTCTCAAATTCCATATTAAATGACCAAGAAATTCACTTTTCAAAACATCACTTACTGTACAACCCATTTACTTTATAAAACCCATTCACTTATCCCTTATAAAAATTCTTTTTATAAGTTCACTTCATATTTCAAACCTCCTTACAAATCTTCAAACTAGATTTAAACTTCTTTTTAAAATCTTCCAAGATGATTTATAGAAACTCTTTCTATTTTTAAAACTATTTATAAAATTCTTTTACGATCCCTTTATAAAATTTCCTTTATAAAACATCATTTACATAATATCATTTGTAAAATAATTAGGGTAACCCTTTTATTTAGAAAAATAACCCTTTTATAAACAAGTTATTATTTATAATAATCTTTATAAAATAATATTATAACTTGAAATCATTAATAACCTTTAAACCCCAAATTTGGTTACGAATTTAAGTTAATTCAAAAACCTACTTATAAATTCAAAATGAGGCTTATCAATCCTAATGGTACTAATTTAAGTTACCATTTTATTTCAATTTGAATTCCATTTCACTTAAAAGTTATTTACATAGGTCAACATGTATGTAAATACAACTCATATCCAAATCAGGGAGTAACATGTCAATATAAGCTAACTAGCATATACATGTCCAAGTAACATAATATCAGGATGGTGATTTGTCCAGTTAAACAGTATGTCCAAACAATTCAATCAATTTATAACAGAATAGGGATTTATTCTGCTAAAATATGTCCAAACAATCAAACAATCTATATTATAACTCATTCACAATTATATGGTTTCTTTATGGTACCGACACTTGAATCCCTTGAATTCCAAACCACCTTTGAAAAAGAAGTTCCTTTAAAACAATTTGATTCTTAGAAAAACAAAGGATTTAAAACTTTAAAACTATTTTTAAAATAATTAACTATAATTTAAATCCTTATTTAAATCATATTAATCTTAATTGAATCTTAATTTAATTAAATAATCAAACAATTATAAACTATTAATTAGACCCTAATTAATCCTTTATTAATTATTTAATAAATAATTAAACCTCAATTAATAATTAAATATTAATTAATCTCAATTAATTAATTAAAAAATATTTAAATAAAAATTAAATAATAAATTAAGTCTGCTATAAATAATTTATTATAAATTAAAACCTTAAATAATTTATAATTAAAAATAATTAAACACTTGATTAATAATTAGTTAATAATTAACCTTATACTTAATTAATAATAAATTAAAAGTAGATCATTTACTCAACTCATAATTAATTTCAAAATTAATTACTTAATTAATAACTAATTAAAATAAATCTTAACTTTAAAAAAAGTAATTAATTAATACTAGATTAATTAAAGTTAATAAACCTTGTTTAATATTAATTTATCGTTAAAACTTAATTAATTAAAAATAATCATTAAATTCTTAATTAACTCTTTCAAACCTTATTATTAAGTTTGTAAAACATTTACAAAACACTTTTAAGTTTAAAACCCACATTTTCCAAAAATTGGGTTTTTAAGTAAAACTGCATCTATGGCGACTATCGCTATGGATACTCGTAATTCAAAACTTATTGCATCTCAAATAAATCATGAAAACGCTTACTTTTAAATTTATTTTACTTTATGAACTAAGTATAAAGTTTTGAAAGCAAAAAAAAACGATAGAAAACCTTTTCTTTTAAAACAAAGTAAGAAATCAATTTGAAACTCAAAGGATCGCTATGTGGAACACACCACATCTCAAATGCTAATCTTACTCACTAACTTTTCCATTTATTAATTTTACTTACTAAATTTCCATATCACTTCCAATTACAAGACAAAGATCACAACTTTATAACCAAAACATCACTTTAATCATCAATTCAAAGTTCTAATGTTAGACCACAAATTAGCACATACATATACATCAAAACAATACCATAATCCAAACAACAAAAACACCAATACAACCATATAACAACCATGTATATAAAGGTAAATTCTTCCCCAAAAAAGTTTATAAATTTACTCACAAAAAGATTTGGAAACTTGAAATACTTTAGAACTTTTAAATCTTGGAAAACCAAAAAAATCATCTCGAAAATTGGTTAACTTCTCCTCAATTTTTGGACATGTTACTCTCGGATTTTGAAAAAGTTTCCAAAAGAGAAGTTTTAGGAAATTCAAGAATCACTCAATTTTAATGGCTTTTGAGAGAGATATGGTCAGTAAAAGAAGGGGTGTTTTCGGATGGGAGCATTTTGAGTCCAAAAACATGTTAGACAGAAATGCATTTTTTACATAGCTACACTCAAAATTTGAAAATGTAGTACCAATAAAAGTTGTAGCCAATGGAATTTCATATGTTTTGAAAGAAAGAAAATCTCTATTTGGATACAGGAAGAGGAAGATATGATAGGAAGAAAAGGAGGGAAAATTAAGGAAGTGGAAGGCTATTTATAAGCAATAGAAAAGATAAATGACCAAACTGCCCTTTGTTCTTTGCCCTCCACTCATACTTTGCCACCTCACCTAGCTTTGTCCCCCTACTAATACTTCATGTTCTAGCATGTTAAAACATGTTTGTACTTGATTGTACTTATGACTAAAAAGTCAACTTTTATTTAAAAATATATGTTTTAACTTTTTATAAAATAATAAATCTTATATTATATCATTTGTATATCTAAGTGTACATACAAATAATCATGTGTATTTTCATGTCTATATATTTTTAAATTTATGTATGTATGTATACCAAAGTGTCACGACATTTCCGACAACTTTTAGCTGACGAAAAATCGAAAATTCGGAAAACAAATTCCAGTCACATTTTCAATCTTTCTTCGAACTAAATATTTTTGTAAACCAAATTTGGAAACTAATCACCATCATTATTTATTATTTAAAAGAGTTTTATTTTCATTATTATATTTATTATTTGAATATTTAAAATTAACAAAATATTTGCAAATCAAATCATTGAAATTCCGGGTCGTTGCATTTGCCCCCCTTAAAAGAATTTCGTCCCCGAAATTACACCTTAACCTAACCTAGAAAACACTAACACTATACATCAGTTCGTATGATTTGCATAGATCATCCTTATACAACAATATGATTCGATCACTACTTGAATACATTACTTAATTTCTGAACTAGTAATTTTCTACTGTGGACTCCGATCATTCTCCTTGATTAGAAACCTCTGTTCTCCTTACATAGCCATATACTATGATAGAAAACGCGGGTCCCATACCAAAAATCCTCATCGAGTGCTCATCGTCAAAAATCGATTAATAGATCATTATTCGGAATGGTGTGAAACACCTCAAAGCCTTGTACTCAAATCTTAGATCATAACTATATGAAACGAGAAATGATCTTCATCCAACTTACGCACTTATTTAATTGGTTCTTCCTAATACCAATTTTATTTCCACTAAAATTTTTTTTATGGGTCATAAAACTAAACTTAGATTCAACTTGTATAATACTCCACTACCTCCTAAGAGTATATACTCCTATTTGATTCAACTATTCCATTTTACATTTATTTTCCTAAGAAAACTCAAGATTCAAATACCCGGTCTTATTTCAAAAACTTTTTTGAAATTATACTATAATTTTAATTTGTAGAAAATTTACATATAGCCCGAGTAACTCCAAAATAATACTAAGGAACTGGGTACTACAAAATAGTATCATAAATCCCTTTACCAAGAAGGGTAATACTCAAGAGATGTGTTTACCATCCGAACACATTTCCTGCCTATTTTAAGTCACTTTCAAGTCACTCGAACTAGTTAATTATAAAAATAATTCTTACTATTCAAATCCTTTTTTTTTGAAACAATACTATATACATATATATATTTCAGCTAAATCATTTTAACAAATATTTATCATCCACTTGCTTGGATCCATTCGGATTTGAACTTGTTTTGATCATACAATGACAAAGAGAATAATTTACTAAGTGCACTATCACATCTCCCTAAGCAAACATTTGATTGTCACTTAGAAGATTATTCAGATCATTACAAAATAGATCGGGACTCATTTTCCAAACTAACCAAAGAAAAATCTTACACTTAAATTTCCTTTCAAAATATTTATACCTTAAAGTATTTTTAAGTAAAATTATTAACATTTTTCCAAGAATTGTTTGAAAACTTTACCAAAGCCACCGGGATTCGAATTTCCTAAAAACTCATCTTATTTTCGAAACATATTTTATAATTTTGATTTATAAAAATCAACTTTTATAAAATCATCTGAAATATTTCTTTTAATAAACACCTTTTATTAAAATCCAATTTTTAACCCAACATTATCATCGAACGCCTTATAGTCAAACTGTGAAACTTAATTCACAAGGTGTTCGATTCAATGTTCCCACAAATTCTATCTACCTAAATTATGATGGAAAAGGAAAAACTACCAATAAATTAGATAATAGTCAATGATCAAAATTGGACGACATGTCTAATCAAACCCTATATGATAATAATTAAATATTACCAACTCCTAACAAAAATCGGATTATCTATAACTATATTTTATTTTTTAAAATTATCCATTTATATATAAAATATAATTAAGGTAAAATTATTTCATTTACCCGTTAAAAACGATAGTATGTTGATTTTCCTAGTTTAAGTGTTTAGAAACCCCTACCGATACAGTTTTCCCTCTGTATCGACCAGAATTCATTACCACTCAACCGATAAATCAACACAGTATAAAACATTTTTATAGCACTAACAAATACACGCTCTTATATATACACTCAAACTTATCTTAAGGATCTCGCTTACCCAATCTCAAATGAGTTTACCCCACCAAAGCCTAGGTGTTCGCTCAACCTAAGCTCTGATACCACGCTGTAACGATCTGTCTTTCTTACACCTAAAGATGACACTTAATACATCCACGGTATTCGTGTGCCGATCATTTAAGTATCTGAAAGTCAGGTCATTATGGGAAACGAAAGAAGATAGAAGATAGAAGAAACAAAAATAATCACAGAATCTCACAACGCAACGGAATAACATATATTAATCAACATAATACTTTACAAAGTCATTTCGAAAATGATACATCAGAGTCTTAATAATACAAATTCTACCCTTGGACTGTTATAACAGCATGTCCCTACCTAACTGGTATAAGATACATTATAGTACAACGGAAACAAGATAATAGCTAGCTATCGATGAAGCCTCCTACTCCAAGCTCCTCCAAGATGCATCCGTGGGAAACTTGAACTACTTGGCTGCCCATAAAAATTTAAGCATCCAAGAGTTTTAGGAAAAGAAAATAAAAATCCGAGTCAAACATGGGTCTGGTGTGAGTAAACTCAAAACAAATGAATTATTATGTTTAAAACTCCTTTAAAATCAAAGGTATCTTGTAAGAACCCACCGCACATGAACACGGACGGGTTTTTACCTTATGGTAACCAAAATATTTTCTATAGAAAATCCAGTAATATTATAATAATGTCTAAGGTACAAATACTTATTACTCATAGCCAAAATTGTTACATTATTAATTTCCAGCATAATAGGTATACAATCAAGTTCGAAGGAACTTTTTGGAGAATGGGTTCCAACTATGAAAGGGTAAGGGTCTACCCACCGAATCCGTACACCTATAGATAAAATGTATGGGAGGCTATAACACGTTGCACCTCTGTTACTCAGGACCGACCCTACCCCTTACCACATAGCGCCATATATGTTCACCCCTTGGTTGCGATCAAATAGCCATAATGGACCCCAAAGCATACATAGAGATATCGACACTAGATCTTGGGATGATCATACCATAATGGGAGCGACCCACATAGCCCTCCTGCTTGTCCCTGCTTTAGTCATTTTCCCGGTTGATGAGGCTTGAGGCTACGATTACCTTTTTATATAGCAACCATCTTGGAATGTTAACACTGCCCTCCAAGAAGCAATGGAGTGCCAACATTCATCTATACAAGTTCATTCTGGGTCTGAATGAAACCAAAGGCACTACCTCTACTACATCCATTTTGGAATCACCCTTAGGATTAGTAGCAAGTAGACCTTGCACTTCAAAACTCCGTCTTCGATTCCATAATCTTCAAGATGTCTTGAGTTGGATCGAAGTGGTTTTCGGATAACATATCTAATCACGGTCTCTTCGAAACAACTTTCGATAGTTCCGGTAAACTCAACCCCATTTCATTAGGAAATAAACAAACAAAGATAAGAGCGGAGTTCACCACCTAACTATTTGTGGATGGATTTCCTTATCGTTCGTCCTAGAAGAACAAAACAAGTTTATACATACAGTATAACACCTTCGACGGTAACCGTACCACATAATTCTCGTGTTTCTCCTAGATATTTCCAAAATTACATTTTTGTCCAGGTTTGATAGTCGAGTATTTATTATCAAATAAACAATCATTCGAACATTGATTTGATTCCATATGGGATCCACTAAGCCATTATTAATTAATCTTTCATTAATTAAAAACACTTGGCAAAACTTGATCAAAAGATCTTTTTAAAACACTTCCCAAAAATCTTTACATTCCTTTACATCTCAAAAAAATAAGTATTTACCAAAAACATTTGGAAAATTCCCTCTTCTCAAATTACATATTAAATGACCAAGAAATTCCCTTTTCAAAACATCACTTAATATAAAACCCATTCACTTTATAAAACCCATTCACATATCTCTTATAAAATTCTTTTTGTAAGTTCACTTCATATTTCAAACCTCCTTACAAATCTTCAAACTAGATTTAAACTTCTTTTTAAAATCTTCCAAGATGATTTATAGAAACTCTTTCTATTTTTAAAACTATTTATAAAATTCTTTTACGATCCCTTTATAAAATTTCCTTTATAAAACATCATTTGCATAATATCATTTGTAAAATAATTAGGGTAACCCTTTTATTTAGAAAAATAACCCTTTTATAACAAGTTATTATTTATAATAATCTTTATAAAATAATATTATAACTTGAAATCATTTATAAACTTTAAACCTTAAATTTGGTTACGAATTTAATTTAATTCAAAAACCTACTTATAATTCAAAATGGGGCTTATCAATCCCAATGGTACTAATTTAAGTTACCATTTTATTTCAATTTAAATTCCATTTCACTTAAAAGTTATTTACATAGGTCAACATGTATATAAATACAACTCATATCCAAATCAGGGAGTAACATGTCAATATAAGCTAACTAGCATATACATGTCCAAATAACATAATAGCATGATGGTGATTTGTCATGTTAAATAGATGTCCGAACAATTCAATCAATTTATAACAGAACGGGGATTTATTCTGCTAATATACGTCCAAATAATCAAACAATCTATATTATAAATCATTCGCAATTATATGGTTTCTTTATGGTATCGACACTTGAATCCCTTGAATTCCAAACCATCTTTGAAAAAGAAGTTCCTTTAAAACAATATGATTCTTAGAAAAATAAAGGATTTAAAACTTTAAACTCTTTTTAAAATAATTAATTTTAAGTTAAATCCTTATTTAAATCATAATTAATTTTAATTGAATCTAAACTTAATTTAATTAACTAATTAAACAATTATTAACTATTAATTAAACCCTAATTAATCATTTATTAATCATTTAATAATTAATTAAACCTCCATTAATAATTAAATATGAATTAATCTCAATTAATTAATTAAATAATCTTTAAATAAAAATTATATAATAAATTAAACCTTTTATAAATAATTTATTATAAATTAAAACCTTAAATAATCTATAATTAAAAATAATTAAACACTTGATTAATAATTAGTTAATAATTAACCTTATACTTAATTTATAATAAATTAAAAGTAGATCATTTACTCAACTCAAAAGTAATTTCAAAATTAATTAACTTAATTAATAACTAATTAAAATAAATCTTAACTTTTAAAAAGGTAATTAATTAATACTAATTTTTGATTAATTAAAGTTAATAAACCTTGTTTAATATTAATTAATCGTTAAAACTTAATTAATTTAAAATAATCATTAAATTCTTAATAAACTCTTTCAAACCCCATTATTTAGTTTGTAAAACATTTACAAACACTTTTAAGTTTAAAACCCACATTTTCCAAAAATCGGATTTTTAAGCAAAACTACATCCATAGCAACTATCGCTATGGATACCCGTAATTCAAAACTTGTTGCATCTCAAATAAATCAAAAAAACACTTACTTTTAACTTTATTTTACTTTATGAACTAAGTATAAAGTTTTGAAAGCAAAACAGAAAGTTAGAAAACTCTTAGAAAACCTTTTCTTTTAAAACAAAGTAAGAAACCAATTTGAAACTCACAGAGGAACACAACACATCTCAAGTGCTAACCTTACTAACTTTTCCATTTACTAACTTTACTTACTAACTTTCCATATCACTTCCAATCACAAGACAAAGATCATAACTTTATATCCAAAACATCAATTTAATCATCAATTCAAAGTTCTAATGCTATACCACAAATTAGCACATACATATATATCCAAACAAAAACATCACCTATACAACCATATAACAACCATATATATAAAGGTAAATTATTTCCCAAAAAGTTAAGAAATTTACTCACCTAAAAGCTTTGGAAACTTGAAATACTTTAGAACTTTTAAATCTTGGAAAACCACAAAAATCATCTCGAAAATAGGTTAACTTCTCTTCAATTTTTTGACATGTTACTTTCAGATTTTGTAAAAGTTTACAAAAGAAAAGTTTTAGGAAATTCTTCTATACACTTTCGAAAAAAGAATCACTCAATTTCAGTGTTTTTTAGGGAGAAATGGTCAATAGAAGAAGGGGTGTTTTCGGATTGGAAAATTTTGATCCAAAAACATGTCTGAAAGAAATGCATTTTTTACATAGCTACATTCAAAATTTGAAAATGTATTAAATAAAAGCTGTAGCTAATGTAATTTCATAAGGTTTGAAAATAAAGCAAATCTCCATATGGATATGGGAATAGGAAGATATGATAGGAAGAAAAGGAGGATAAATTAAGGAAGTGGAAGGCTGTTTATAAGCAATAGAAAAGATAAATGACCAAACTGCCATTTGTCCTTTTCCCTTGCCACCTCACCTAGCCTTGTCCCCCTCCTAATACTTCATGTTCCAACATGTTAAAATATGTTTGTACTTGATTGTACTTATGTTTAAAAAGGCTTCTTTTATTTAAAAATATATGTTTTAACCTTTTATAAAATAATAAATCTTATATTATATCATTTGTATATATAAGTGTACATACAAATAATCATGTGTATTTTCATTTTTAAATATTTGTAAATGTATGTCTATATGTATACCAAAGTGTCACGACATTTCTGACAACTTTTAGCTGATGAAAAATCAAAAATTCGGAAAATGAATTCCGGTCACATTTTCAATCTTTCTTCGAACTATATATTTTTGTAAACCAAATTTGAAAACTAATTCACCATCATTATTTATTATTAATAGAGTTTTATTTTCATTATAATATCTATTATTTGAATATATAAAATTAACTAAATATTAACAAATCAAAGTAGTGAAATTTTGGGTCGTTGCAGTTCTGGTGACTAGTAAATTATACATCTTATACATAACACTAGCTTATGTCGATTGTTTACTGTTATATGTTATGTTTGATTATCTCATTAGTCATTTTGACTCCATCCCTATGTAGAAACCATTCTCATCTACACCCCGTGTGTGTGTGTGTGTGTATATATAAACACACCCCCATAGTCCCCTAATGGACCTAGATATTATCCCCTAGTATCCCTCATTCAGCACCTCTTAAGGATTCAGCGCCTCTTTATATCACGATCTCGCCATCGTATATCTCAAGGAAATCCTATAATACACACCGATGACCTTTCCTCTATTAGGTCATGTTCTCTTTGGGGATTTTCTACTTTATCTACTTCCTACAACATGGACTCGGCTCCACTAACCACCCCATCCATGTTTTGAAGGAATCTCGTTATTAGTTATCTAATCTTGCCCTATCAAACAAACTAGCAAATAACTATGATAGTGCATTATCTAACTGAATCGACCTGGGTAGGAGGCGAAGATCAATTAGATGTAACCTCGTCCTTCCCTTTGACCGTAAGGGGTCGATGACGGACACACGACCTATGCAACCCTACCCCTTAAAAAATTCTAGTACTACACACGTTGAATAGTGTCTAATTCCACCCATCGTCCGTTCAGATTGCCTAGTGCAATTAAGGCAATACCCTCCTCAAAACAAATATGATGCAGACTACTCTATAATGCTTGATAAGCCTCAACATATGCCTAATGGATCGCCCAATTGCCTAAGTTTATGGAGCTTCGGTTTTAAGCACTAACATGACCTAAGGTATCCCTACTCTATTCACAAGCGTATACTCTCAACGGGTCCTATAGTTGGATATGTTTTCACATTCCAACCAACTCTACTGACCTTATGTCATTTACTTTTTATAATTTATATATGTTAAATTATAACTATCCACATCAATCATAAACGCATATCCGAGGCTATATATATTTAATATTCATGTATATTCATTCTACTAACTCTTTCTTCATTGCCTCTACATCTTTTATATATGTCCCTAGGTCTTCATTTTATTATGTGTTTAGCTTTTTCTTCATCAAATTCATTTACTGCTTCTTATTTTCAGTTATCAATATTGTTGCTACCACATTCGTTAGTTTCGATTTTGATTTCTATTCTATTTCATTTTCTATTCCTTTTTATTCTTGCCAATAACTTCACATTATCTGTTTCATTACTTCCCATCTTATTGGTATTTTTATTCCATCCTTATCTTAATGTTCAACTCTTGGGATTTACTATATTTTAATATATTGGAACTAAACATCTACTCAATATATGTTAACATGGTAAATTTCTATATCATATCAAAAGAGGAGATATTTGAGCAGTATTTATAATTACAAGGAATTGCATTTTTAGTTTCTCTTGAAATAGACAATATAAAACACGAAATTTTTTCCTCGTTTTGCACCTCTCTTTCTTTTTATTTTAATTTGTGCATTCCTTATTATTCCAAACATCACACTTTTCTTTATTTTAAACTTGATAATATGCCCAAATCTATTTGCAACATTTCAAGTTCCAATGCATTAAAATATGACAAAAACCCCAAAAGATCTAAACAATTTCTTATCTACTTTATTCATATCGTCAAATAAAAACAAGTTCCTAATCATTACGCATCTAATAAGATTTCATTCATTTCATATCAATTGTATAAAATAAATTTCCTAATCATTACGCATTCATTAAATTAATATCCGATGTAAAAATAAAAATTGTAATCATTACGCAATTCAGTATAAATCTCATATAAAATTCCAAAAATTTCATAACATGAAAGTATTAATTTAGCAGTATAAATTTCATAGGCAAGTATAGCATTTCTAGCTTATCATATTTATGAATGTATTTGCAATTCAAATTCGGTTTTTAGCATGTAGGGATAGATTTGCAATAATATAATCTAATATTATATAAAAACATATAATATTCCCACTCACCTTTTATTAGCGCTCCCAGATCTCTAGATATAATCTAGATCTAAACCTCGTTATCTATGTTCTCAGTTTGGACTCCCTATTCGGATCCACAAATAATATTTATACAGATCTATTAGAATTTGGATTGGAGAAAAGAGATTTGGATTTAATTTATTAATTAGAATTAGATCTATAGCTTACCTCCAATGTAGTGACTTGGTTTGAACCTATTTTCTATTGTTTATCATCTCTTATTCCTTCTCCAAAGTGTACATGTTAACCAAATTTATGGTCAACGCCCCCAAAGCTACTCCAACTAGTGTGATTAGTCTATTTTGAATGATGGGCTTGATATACTTAAGAATTGCCTTTGTAATTTGCTTATATATATCTTTCTAACTAGACCTTTCGACGTCGTCGAAATGTTTAGATGCTGGGTTATAAAACCTTCCGGCTTTATTGAGTTAGTGTAAGAGTCTCTTTGAGGTCTCCTTCTTGGTTTAAATTGAATTCCCTTGAATTTGTCCTTAGGAGGTCAGATTCTATCCTATCAAAAGGTTAGGATGATTGCCTTCTTTAGGTTTAAGTAGGATATCAAACTCCTTTGTAGATGTACAGGGGCTTTCGACCTTATCGAAAGGTTAGATTATTTATAAGGCGTGTTTTAGTCCCTGTCAAAAGGTATGGGACGGTTACTTACGGAATAAGCCTTGTAAACCTGTGTGTTTTTACTTAAAGGACAATCCTTTATTTAATCGAAATGTTGGATCACTTGGATTATATCTTCGAAAGGTTATTGATACTTTACAGCTTAATCGCTTCTGACCTAATCGAAAGGTTTGGGCTTCAAAATCAATCACTCTAGAAGGCTATCAATACTATTTAGCCTATATGACCAATATTATCGAAGGGATTAAGCTGTAAGTTTGAAGGCTTCGAAAGGTCATAGTAACTAAATGAACCGGAAGTGTTGTCGATCTTGTCGGCAAGAACCTTTCGGTGGAATTGAACCTGAAATCAACAGTTAATCCAACAAAGTTTAAGAAAAACAGTAAAGTAATTGATAGAACACAAAACTTCCCTTTATATTCTTGATAAAATCTATTTTATTAAATCCCCAAATCGATGCTCTATTAGGGTTACAGTGATTTGATTAAGAAAATACAAGTGTTGAATGAGAATATTTGGATCCCCAAAATTGGACCCCTTGGGTCTTATTTATAGATGCAGGCGGCCCTCCTTTCGACTCCATTCTCTCGACTGGGTCGGAAGGTCTCCCTATTATATGCCGCCTTAAACCCTTTGTCTTCATCGAAAGGTTTGCTTTTTCATCTGCTATTATGAACCTTCCGCCTTTGTCGGAAGGTTTTTACTCTTATGCCTCCATGATCCTTCCACTGCTATCGAAGGGTTTGTCTTCTTTACACTGTTATGAACCTTTTGACCTTGTCGGAAGTTTTCTCTTTTTTAGGTTGTTGTGAGCCTTTCGACATTGTCGGAAGGTTTCTCTTCTTCAATGATGTCGAAAGGTTGTCTTTCATTCTTTGTTGACTTGTGAGTGATGCTTTCTTCATAATCCTTTCATCATTGTCGAAAGGTACCCTGGATGTGCTTTAACCGATTCGAAAGGCTTATTATACTTTTAAAAAGGTCATTAAGTACTTGCTCACACTTGCTTCCACTTTTTCATCCTCTTCGGATGGTAAGAACACTTTGAATGCTGAGGGACAAAACCTATTGACTCTTTCGAAAGGTCTGAGACTGCTATACACTATTGACTGCATCCCTTCGACTCTTTCGAAAGGTTTGAACTAGACTCCTTTTCTTTAGTCTTTGTTGAGAGACCTTTTGTCTTAGACGGAAAGTTGATTTTTAGTGTAACATTTGCCCCCCCCCCAATTCGAAGGGATGCCCTTGACTTTCCAAGTCATCTTTGTCGAAAGCTACAAAATTTCCCGCTCTGGCCTTTCCGCGTTGAACTGGAACGTCCACTTAACTTTGATCCAACGGTTGAGAATTTGAGCGATTTTTCTTATATAATACGCTTCTTCTCTTTCTTCCTCTTTTACCTGAAATCAAAATTATCGTGCATGAGTAAAAGAGTTCTCCAAAATTTCTCAAATTTCGTTTCTAAACAATAAGGTAATCTCTTGAATTTGATTCGTAAATCTTAGTCTAAACCTTAATCTTATCGGTTTTCAGTTGCATTTCTAGTTTTTATATCCAAAATTGAGATTCAATTTCAGATGGGTTCTTTGAAAAAATTTCCTTTCAAACTGGTTTCTAACAAGGTTCGTTCGTGGTTTTGGGTCTGAAGTCAAACAGTGTCTGATAAAGGAAACCTCAAATCGGGTTTAACTTTTAACCTAAAGTCCTTAATTTTTTTTTTAATCCTGGGTTTCCGACTTGTTGATAGATTTTGTTACTCTTCGAAATTGAATTAGATTGATTTCAAATGAAATCAATTTTGTTAATGGGTTTGTTTTACTTATTTTTCAAGAAAAATTTGAAAACTGCATTTATTATCAGGTTTGGGTTTGGTTAAACCCAGTATGATAACCTGAAACCCACTAGTGTACAATTCGACAATGCAAAATGACCTTTCTACCCCTTAGAAAGAGATTGAGGCGGAAACGTCAAATTTTCCCTTTTTTGTACCTTTTGATGGGGTTAAAAGGTATCAACTTTTCATTGTTGTCGAAAGGTTGGTTAACTTGCTTGTGCAACCTTTCGGCAACGAGCTTTCGACAAGGTTGAAGAGTTTGAACCTTTCAACTACCTCCTTTCGATAAGGTTGAAATTCTCCAACCTTGGAGTTGTTTTTGCCCATCTTTGTCGAAACATTTTAAGCACATATGAGTCAAACTAGGAATGTTTCGACTTCAATGGATATGATATACTTTGGTAACTTTGAGTAGACCTTCCAACAATATTAACAATATCCATATTTTCTAACTTAGGAATTTCTAGATTTTTAATTTTGCCTATGTCGAAAGGTCTTGCCATTTAACTTTATGTTACAACTAGAATACGTCCAGATTTCCATAGAGCCTTCGGTAATGTCGGAAGGTAGTGAATAGGTTAATATTTTTAATTCTTCGACACTGTCGAAAGCTTGCATTGTTAACCTTTTGACATCATCGAAAGCCTTTACTATAAACCTTCCGACAAGGTCGAAAGCTTAAATTGTTAAGTTTTTAGCCAAAACTTTTGCATCATTTTTAAAGCTTTGTGCATGTTTTCATGCTTAAATTATCTAAACAGACTCGTTTACTTTTGGATTTTTTATAAACTTATAATTGCTTAAAGGTTTTTAATTAAAATGTTTTCACCTGGCAGGACCATGAGCTCTCTAAAGATTGAAGTCACTGCTAAGCAGTCCTCCATTGAGTCTCAAGGTGAGGTAGATGCCATACTGAAAAACTTTGACATCAACGGTATTGAAGCCATCCCTCCTAAGTCCATTGATACCATAGACAACCCTCCAAAAGGGTACTTTGCATACACTGCCATCCACATATGGCATGGTGGTTTTCTTCCATTTCTCGAATTCTTGCTCTCCTTCCTGTCTCATAAAGGAGTTGCTCCAATACAATTTTCCCCCAATGTATATACCCATCTTTTATCCCTTGATATGTCGGCGCTGGATTCCGGTCTTCCTTCGCTCAACACTGAAGTTTTAACCTCCTTGACCAAACTGGCAAGGTTAAGTAAACCTAACAAGCAAATCTTCAGGATTAATGTATATAAGAAACTAATATTAGATGGAATCAATAAGTTCAAGGATTGGGAGAGCCAATTCTTCTTTGTCAAGTGCTTTGCGGATGTCTGTGGGGCCTTTTCCTTTCCTCGTAAGTCCATTTCAATGTCATCTTTGCTTTTCTCTATGTTTTCAATTAATTAACCTTTGATCTTCTTCAGGAGAATCTCCTAAGACACTTAGTGATGCAGACCAGAGAATCATCGATTCTTTAACTGCGGCTCCAGAACAATTTAGGAGTAGGTTGACACTCCTAACTCTTTCAAATCTAAAGAAGCATTCTTTGCTACCAACTGGCCAAAGGATTCTTGGCACTCCGCCTACCATTATGCACAATTCTTGAGGAAATCAGTTCTTTTCCTCAGGCGATGCTGAACATTTTACTTCACCGTCGCCCATTCGTTCTGACATTCCGAGTATACTGTTAGCTTAGTATTCTTCTTCTTATCTATAGAATTATTGAATTTCTCTGACTGATTTTATATTTTTTTTGAATTTGCTTTTTCTCCCTCCAAGGCCGTTGTGTCTTCAAGTGACGTTGCTCCTCCCTCATCATCTTCGATGTTACATTAGTCTTGAAGGCTTTTGCTAGTTCCAAAAGATCTTCAAAAAGAAAATTGACAGTGCTTATCGAGGATGCTCCTCCAGCTAAAGTTGCAAAGATCATTGATGTGGAGGAGGAAGAAGAACGTATATCTCTTGAGAAAGCTTTGAAGAGCCCAACTGTTGATGCTTCAAAAGAAATAGTGGAGCCAACTCCACCTACACCTGCTCCCCTTCGGCATATTACAATTTCAAACTCTCCAGCTGCGCTGGCACATATGCAACTTGCTCTTTTTGAGACTCCTTCTAAGTCACATGCCCTTCCGGAGTCGTCGTCTTCTGCTCTTCTGCCAACTAATTTTGACGAACTCTTCAAGCTCATTCTTCATTCAGAATCTTTTACTTCTTCCTCTTTGCCGTCATTTAGCTCAGACTTGGCAGAAAATCATCGCTCTCTCATGGAGCAACAACTCTTGGCAAGCTCTTGTCCAATTAATCCTATCATCACTAGATCTTTCTAATTGCTAACCTATGTTTCTTCTCTTATTGCGGATTTCCAAGAACTGGATTTCTCTTAATGAACATGTCCCCAGGCTCTCTTCTGGATCCTCCAAGCTACAGGAGGAGGATGTTGAATTGAAAAGTCAGCTAGCCTCATTGATGGCTACTCAAAATACCACTTCCTCCGAACTAGAGCGAATCAATGCTTCCTTCGCTATGGTTGAGAGTGATCTAGAAGCAGAGAGGCGAGCCCATCAACTTACCTCTGATGGGAAACTCACAATGGAGATTGCCTTAAAAGACTCAGAAGACGAGAAAGCTTGTTTGATTTCCAAGAATACTCTGCTGAAAGATAAATTCAAAAGGTCCAGAGCTTCACTTAAGCTAGCTGTTCAAACCCTTTATGACTTCCAAAAGAATGTTTCTAACTTTGTCGACACCACCTTGGGGCCTATGATGTTGAATCATTACGAAGATGCCTTCATGATTGCCTATGCCGACAATCGTGACAAATGCCCTGACTTTTGCTTTCTTTCTCTTGACCCAATTTTAGCTAAAAGATTCATGGACAAAATTGGCCAAGCTAGACAGGGTATCGAGCCTGAAGGCAAGGAGGAGATACCTAATATCTCGGAAGCTCTTTCTTTTGATATTCCCTCCTTTAACATTGATTCTGATTCTGAAGAGGAGGATGATAAAGATGATGTTCCTGAGGGAAAAGGTGATGATGGTGATGATATCAACTGGGACAGTGACGAGGATGATGATAATGATGATAACCCTTCTGGAGGTCAAGGCCTTGGTGGAGACAAAGGGGGTCCCTCCGGTGCCCTCGAAGAAGATGGTGATGGTTCAACTAGACCTTCTGAAAAGGAGTCATCTCCTTGCAAAGATTTGCCTCCAACATCCCCTGGACCAATTGCCCCTCTAGAGGAGGAAACTACTCCCACTCATTCTGAGGGTCCTCAAGAGAAGGAACAAGCTCCCCAAGCTTTCTTTCTAGTTTCACAGGTATGGAATTCCCTGTTTAAATATCTTGCACCTCGAAGATAATAATTAATGATAAATTATCTGTCTTAGATAAAGAGGAAGTCAAACTTTCCTTATAGCACAAAACTTGAGAGAAAACAAGCAGAGATTAACAAGCTATATAGGGAGTTAGACAGATTAATAAAGGAGCACAATGTTCTATCTAAGAAATATCATAGCCTTGTTAAAAGCACCTCTGCATTAGCATCTTTTAAATATCAGAGTGTTGTCCCTTTATTAAGGAGAGCGCTCCACCGATATGACATTCTCTTAAAGGAAAATCGAGAGTTACTTACTCTATTCTGGATGATGATTGAAGTGAGAGATATTTTAGTTAACTTTTTATATAAAGCATATTGTAGACATTCTATCATAGATTTTTCATACTTAGGCGAATTCAGTGGGGGCCAACTCGTACATTTTCATAAAAGATATTTAGATGAATTCAGATCTGACCCACATCCTAAGGCTTGCTGGAACTTACTGCGGGTTAGATCGATTCCTCAAGATCTTTCCCCTGAAAAGCTTAAGTATTACAAAGATAAATTTGTTTCTGAATTCTTTTCTAAGTCTATTTTGTATGAGCCAGATGAGTGACTGTAAATATGTAACAAGTAATTGATTTATGAATACATGTTTTTGTTATGTTTTCTATTCTTAGTTTCTTTTACTGTATTATTTCAGAACATCAGTTCTTTAGGTAGAGTCGTCCCAAGAGACCACTTAAGTCAATATGTTAACTTGAGGATATTTTACTCTAAAAATGCACCATCTTTAAAGACTTCGAAGTTAGCGAGATATTGCTTTCTTCGGGATCTACAAAAACTATACTTGGAATACCTTCGTCTCTGCTTTGACTTCCTTGGCGAAGAGAAGGAAACTTTCTTAAAAGAAATCAGAACATTTAACTCAAAGTTGATTTGTGGTCATGATAGTCCACTAGTCGGAAAATGAGATTATAGTAAATGTCCACCGGTTATAACTCCTCAAGGAGTCATTATACCCTTTGACTCAACAGTCATGCTTTCCGCTAATACTCTAGGAAAAGTTAGGAATGTTGCCTTTCAACTTTAGATGTAATGAAAGCGTTCGTTGTTCCTTTTAACTTTGTGGCTACTTGAGTTGTAATTCATCATTATAGAAATAAAGGTATCTTTTAACTCAATTTTGATCTCAGTCCATTTATTTTGATTTAAATAGGAGCTAGGGTCTGCTATGATCCGTCATTCTCAAAATTTACTTTCTCGCATTGACGATATTAGAGATAGATTATTAAGCAAAAGATGTAATATCATAGCCCGTGATGAAGCCCTTCTTGAGCGTTTCGGTGGTAGCACTAAAGCCGTGAAGTGGCATAAAAGATATCTCATTGAATAGATCATAGCCAGGAATCATAAGAATCATATTGACCATCTTGAGACTGAGATTAAGAGAAAAGATGAAGCGATTATTTTACTTAAGCGACAAGTGAAATCGAATCCTACAATTGACGTTAATGAAAAAATTTCTGAACTCATCCAACGGATAAGCAATTTAGAGTTAAAATTGAGAGATAGTCAAGCTCAATGTGCCTCTTTAGAATTCTTCATAGGGAAAAAGATTCCAAATGTTGATCTTCCGGTCCCTCAAACAACCCCTTCAATTGTCAGGCCTACTGGGTCAAAGCTTCACGCACCTCAGAAATTCCCAACCATGCTGAATCCTCCTCCGGGTTTAGATGATAATGTAGTTGGAAACTGGTTCCGGAGGGTGAAGTTTGAAATTGCCAAGTATTTCTATGAGAAGCAGAAAATCAAGTATTCCCAGACTATTAACGATTACACTGCTAAGAATCAAAAACTATAACGTGATAGTTATTTGCTCGACAAGCGGGTTGCTGAGTTAGAAAGGGAAAATAAAACAGACAGGGCTGCGAACAGAGCTTTTAATTGTGCCTTAAAGACCCACATTGATGCAATTGACGATGAGAATATAATTAGGAGAAAGGAGAAAAAGCTTAAGGAAGTCCTCCGCGCAGCAATTAATCATATAGTAAATCCTTCAGTGGTGGAGGCTCTCAATAAAGCAGCTTAAGATTTGTAATTTATTTATGTATTTGAGCCATGTAAATCTATCTTGTACATAATTTTATTGTTTATAAATGACTTCATCATTTACGTAAATTATGGAAATTTTGTAAATATCACCTGATTCGTGATCCTATTTTGCAGTGTAACTTTTAAAACGTCTTTGAATTACTCATTCAGCGAATTTTGTGCTTCCTGAATCTTTTGTTTCCCCTTATCACTCTGATTTTCCTGAGAAACATGCAGCAAACAAAATTTTTAATTGTTAGCCTGAAATTGACGTATTTGTCTATGTATATCATTTGCCTAGATTAGCAAATCATCTTGCCAATTGTATGAAAAGTAACTTATTCAAAGTTTTAAGATCTCATCTTTAACCATGATGAGAGATGATCATGGATTTAACACTTTCCACTTGTTCGGAATGCATAAGACTTGGTGGTAGTAGATTTCGCCTTATTGTACGGTGATGAATGTTAAAATATAACTTTCATTAAATGAAGAACCTGATTCAGGGTTCATGTCTGAATTTTTGAAGTAGTAAATTTCTCACCCATTATTTTGACATAGTTAGAAGCCCGAATTCACCATTCGGAGAGTCTTAATAGTGTTCTTTTTGATAATATTCTTTGGCTCAGATTAGAGCATTTGAGACGAATAGAAGTCCAATAATTTTGCCCCTAGACTAGGTCTTAATTAAACAGCAGTCTTGATATCCAGATTTAGGTATAATATATTAGCGATTGATAATGACTCAAAACCCAGATTCAGGTATTTAGATGACGAGATTTTTATATAGAAGGCCCAAAACCCATGTTCGAGCTTTAATAGTGAAGTTCTGAAATGAACATTATGGAACCCGGATTCGGGTATTAAATTTTGAAATTCATATATGTGAGAATCTTGAAGCTCGGAATACCCTTTCTGGTAATGAATGATAAGAGGTTAGAAATACATATCTGTTATTATGGTATTAATAATAGAAGACCACAAAACCGCTTTCGGTCATAAGTGTCAGAAGACCAGGAAACCAATCTGGAAATAAGTATTAGAGGACCAGAGAATTAATCTGGAAATAAGTAATAGAAGACCGGAAAACCAATCTGGCAATAAGTAAGTAATAGAAGACCAAAAGACCGCTTTCGGTCATAAGTGTCAGAAGACCAGGAAACCAATCTGGAAATAAGTAACAGAGGACCAGAGAATTAGTCTGGAAATAAGTAATAGAAGACCGGAAAACCAATCTGGCAATAAGTAATAGAAGACCGGAAAACCAATCTGGCAATAAGTAATAGAAGACCAATAAACCAATTTGGAAGATGTTCATGAGAAGAAGTCGGTGAATTCTTTCTGATTCTCTTGTCGAATGCGCCATCTTCAGGCTTTCATGATATTTTGCATGCTTTTTCTTTCTCGGGCCCTAGTTTCTTTATTCATTTGTTTTGGCTAATTTCAGGTAGGGACTCTTTTGTCCAATTATTGTGCTTATTTAAGTAGTTGCCATTTTAGGCGGTGCCGATTTCTGGCGGTTGCCCATTTTAGGCAGGGAGTTTTCTTAGTCCACCGGACATTTCATCCGGGTTTCTGGTGCGCTCGGCTAGCTTATTCTCAAGCAGGGCCCGAGGACTTACCTGACCCCCTCTAGGAGGCGCCTTAACCTATCCATAGCATGATGCGGCTAAGGGCTTGTTCGGTACCTTGGTCAGGCCATAGCGTGGTAGGACCAAGGGATTACCCATCCTCCCTCCATGAGGCGCCTTATCCTGGCCATAGCGTGACGCGGATAAGGGCTTATGCTGCATTAACCTGGCCATTTCTGACTTTGACGTGGCTAAAGGCTTACGCCCTCCCTCCAGGAGGTGCCTTGACCTGGCCATCTTGGCGCGACCAAGGGCTTTCTACCATTATTGGTAGCCTACCATTTTAGGTAGTCCAAGTTTAAGGAGAATTTTACTCCCAACCATGTTGACTTCTCTTATTTTGAGAATAGAATTTTTATTCCATAACTTGTTCAATTCTTTACAAACTGTTTAAGTTTTCCCTTGTCTTAGAAAGTGTAGGACCATCTTCTCAAGCACCTTACATTGATTTGTATCATGTCCATTTATTAGATGAAAGTTGCAATATAATCCTTTAAGTTTCTGTTAACGCCAAAAATTGAACGTTAACACCCGGTGTGTGTAATAGAATCGTGAAAGCACCACCCGTTGGTACGGGAACAGAATACAAGCTGAAAATAGCAGTAAAATGGTAAAAAGACAACAGATTTATAGTGGTTCGGCCCGTAATTGAGCCTACGTCCACTTTATAGTCTTTTATTGTTGATTCTGGTTACAAAATGATACAAAGCTCTTCAAAATACAGTATATTTCAATTCCTAAACACTTTAGACTATTATCTCAAGCTTCGATGTCGAAGATCTCCTCGAATTCGTGTTGAATGCGGTATATTTCTCCCGAAGCTTGTTGTAATGTCTTGAGTGATTAGAGTTCTTCAAATGTTGGATGAGTTGAGAATTCGGCAGAGTAGCAACGCTTCAGAAAATGATCAGCCAAAGTCCTCTTCATGTTGAAGGTAGTGGTGTATTTATAGGAGTTAAATTCTAGACAGAAGTTTTTTCCCCAAGTCTTAGGTCGTGTACGACCTAAGGTAAGTCGTAGGTCGCGAGCGACCTAAGCTAGGTCGCAGTCCACTCGCGACTTAAGAAGTAGGCTGATGAAGTTGTACTCGGTCTCGTCTGAACAAGTGGTAGGTCGGTAGCGACCTAAGATAGGTCGTGCCCCCTTTCTCTTCTTTTAGCTCGTTAAGCTGCTTAGTGAAGTTAGGTCGTGAAGCTTTAAGTCGTTAGGTCACTCTCTTCTTTCTGGAGTTAGGTCGTGAACCCATTTAGATCGTTAGGTCGTAGATTCTGCTAAGTCGTGACATTCCTTAGGTCGGGTCATTCCTTAGGTCGTGACATTTCTTAGCTCGTTAAGTCGTGAAGTCTGCTAGGTCGTTAGATCGTTCTGCCTCTTAGGTCGTTAACTCCCTTAGGTCGTTAAGTACCTTAGGTCGTTAAATACCTTAGGTCGTTAGGTTCCTTAGGTCGTGAGTTCCCTTAAGTCGTGAGTCCCCTTAAGTCGTGAGTCCTTTTAGGTCGTTAAGAGCTGTTAGGTCGCAGAGTTTTAGGTCGCCAAAATAAAGGAGTTAACATTTGCCCCTCGAAGTACAGGCCTATGCCATAGGTCGTGTGCTTCGACTTAACTTCGCTAAATCGTGGACGACCTAAAACTGTGCTAACTCGTGTGCCTATTCGCCTTCTTCACTTAGCCCCATATAAACTGTTAGGTCGCTTTCTTCCTCCTTACTTTACTGCTCTGATTTCCCACTGCCATTGAAGAATCTTCGAACTTCCAAGGGAGAATTCAACTCACTTAGCCGTCGATTCATCATTACTAGCATAATACGTAAGTGAATTCAATCTCTGTCCCACCATAATCACCGCTTAATCATGAACGCGCGCTCTCCGACCTAAATCCAATTCCCTACGCCGTGTTTCATTTTTTGAACAATTATTACAATCGACTTTCGTCGTTTGATATGTTGATGTGTTTCATGAATTCATGGCAATGTTTGTAATGGATCGGAGGGATTTGAAATCAATTTGTTGGGTGATCTGGCGATATGTGGAGATGAATGAAATTCACGAAGAGGATGACAGTTTTCTTTGTAATGGCTATATCGGGTTATCGGATCCAGTAAGGGATTGCGTGGAGGGGAAGTCGGTGAATTAACAGATTTGTACGATTTAAGAGTTTTGTGCTGAACCTTCTGCGACCTACGACTTACGACCTAAGATATTTGACCGACCTAAACATTCTTGCGACCTAAGAATTCCTGCGACCTAAATAAAGCCGAGCATTTCCGACCTATGCTAGGTCGTGAGCGACCTAAGACTTGAACCTTTAGACTCAACTGAGCTTTTAACAGAACGACTTAACAGTTCAGCGACCTAATTACCTCGAGTGAACGCAGGACGACTTAATATACCAACGACCTAACTTTGTGCGACCCAAAAAAGGTTCCAACCTATGCTAGGTCGTGAACGACCTAACACTTGGAAATTTGAGCAGAACTTGACTGAATTTCGAACTGTTTGAACGGTTTTGGACTTTGTTGTACTTCTTTTCAGATTGCCTTAACTTTAATATAATAATAACCTGTTTAAAAACAATATTTGCAGAAAAATGGGACGAATATACTGCCATTGATTGCCCACATCGAATGACAGATTAGTCGACAAAGAATAATTAACTTAAATGAATTTTGTGAATGAAATGCTGCGAACTAACAAGTCTAAGTGAAGTATTAAAGCAAAATTGAAATGATCAACTAAAGCTGATTTATTTGCATCGACACAACACTATACTTGGACTTAAGATATCAAGCCTTGAAACTTTATAATCGACAAATATCAATTAACTTAGTTTCAATTATATTTGCTTGTTATTGTATTAGTTTTGCACAACACTTCACTCTTTTTAGGAAACATGCACCTTCATATTTGAATATCCAGTTTCTTGTGTAGAATGGCGTCTCAACAAGAAGATATAGGACCTGCCGGAGAAGCTTTTACGATTGCTACCCCACTAGTTGATCCTCCGGAAAGGACTTCTACTACATTGAGCCATAAAGTTTTCAGACAGTTGTGCATCCAATTCGGGATTGCCGAATCAGATGCTATATTCCCTGGAGCAAACGACACTGCTGACAGGCCACCTCTCGGTTTTGTCGCAGTGAATCGTCAGATGTGCCTAAGTGGAGCTATTCCACCTTTCAACGAATTTCTTCGAGAACTCTTTCTTCGATTAGCCATCTCGCCTTTCCAGCTACACCCCAACGGTTACGCCATTCTGATGGGGTTGTGTGTTCTGTTTAGGAGGACGCTCGACCGTCTCCCGAGCTTCGATGAAATTTGTTATTTATGCACCTTTTCAAAGAACAAAGATCATCCTTCAATTGTGCTCGTAAGAGGGGCCAGAAACCGGAAATTGATTTTTGATTTGCCCGATAGTGCTCACGGATTTCTTAGTCAATTCTTCTTTGTCCGATGTCCTCCGGGATTCTACGCCGTCTGGAGAGTCGGGAGTAAGATTGCCTTTCTTTGTTCATCTCATGAGTTTTTCGAAACCTAAATTATCAAATGCTTATCTTCATTCTTTTCTTTTTTCAGCACTTCCTCCCCCGCTTAGAAATCCCGGCCTCAAGTCAATCTTCGAAACTTTAAATGCCGTGACTATAGAAGAGATAAGCCTCAAATTCTTGTTGAAAGATGAACTTTTGCACCAGTTCGAACTTCTACATTCTTCTCGTTCCATCCAGCCTCGTGAAATTCCTGATTCTCCGGCAAAAACATCGTATGCCCCAGTTTCTGCTGAAGAACTTACACCGAAAGAACTTACCATTGAGACTTCATTGGTAAAGTGTTCTACTCCTACCGACATTGCGGGGTCGTCCAGCAAGTTAGCACTTTTTTCAGTTATTGAAGAGGAGGAAAATCCTCACATTTCTGAAAAGACGGCTGAGGTGGAAGTTGAAAAAGATAATTCTCCCGTGCATCATGGCGATGATACTTTTGACAGTCTGAGCGATATCATGATAACTTCTCAGGAGCTTTTTAAAGATGATGCTTCTAAAGCGATCTCTCCTGTTATTGAAGCGACTTCTTCTTTGCGACAAATCACAACGCCTTCTATACAAGCCGTCGCCATTCCCACACAAAAAAGTGGTTTGTAGTTTGACGCGCATAGCTTACACGCCACACACACTTAGGATCTTTTAGCACTTTCGTTCACTTAGCTTCTTCAATTTGAAGATTTTTTAGACTTAACTTTTCTTCAATTTCAGGTTCTGCTATGGGGCGAAGTGGTTCATATTACGACAACTTTCGGCGCTATGGAGGGCGCGATTCTTATGATTACAGACGCTATCTCCCCACTCGCAAAGAAACTGACGAAGAGAGAGCAGTTAGAAAAGCTCAAGAGAGGCGAGATTATGAAGAGCAGCAGAGAAGGAGAGATGATGACTCCCTCAAAAGAAAATATTATGATGATAAAGGGAAGAGCCATGCTATTGAAGACCCGAGTAAACGGGTTAGACTTGATGAAAAGGACGCGTCTGCAATTTTTAAAAAAACAGACGCTCCTATCTCTTCTGATATCCCATCCGGCTCCCCTGCCTTAAAGAAGTCTGACATCCAGGCAATAATAAACAGGCCTCAGTATCAAATTAAAGACGGTCCTTCAACACTTCAAAGCCGATTTCCGAATTGGTGCTTAAAAGGGGTGCGCTTTGACTTAGACTTGGTCCCCATCGATAAGCAAGCCATGCTGAGGAATCTAGATGCTGTTAGGCTCGACATTGAAAGAATGTCTGGATGGCAGAAACTGGTCGATGAACTTCAAAGGGTCAACCGCATGAATCTTGAGGCCATGCTGACAATGGAAAACGATCACTCTGAGTGGAAGAAAATTGTCAAGCAACATGACACAGAAATGTCAAGCATTGCCGATGATAATGCAAGACTTGAATCTGAAGTCAAGCAACTTAAAGAAAATCTTGCTACTTCTTCTGCCTCACATATTCAAAAAGAAGAAGTTTTCCAGAAACAAGTGCGAGACGCGCACGCTGCTCAAAGGGACGCCGAGATGAAACTTGCAGCTGAACAGCATATCACTGAAAAATACCGCAAAGAAAGCGCTCATCTGCGGGAAACATTTTACTCCCAGAACGCGGAGACTGAGATGCTAAAAGCTCGACTTCTTAAAGTTGAGAAAGAGCGCGATGATGCGGTTGCCGGACAAGTTGCAGCCGAAGAGTCTCACGAGGCAACCAAAGCCAACATCGACTCAACTTTATTTGACTTTTATTTGCACAGCGTTCTGGGTCGCGGTAGTCTTTTGTTCTTGGGTCCTAAATATGAGAGTACTCTGGCCGAAGTTTGGGAGGCCATACTTGACATGTTTGCTGGCTATGCGGAGGCAGATCTTGCGGCGCTTTACCTGGATGATGAAGCACGTGCTGCGCTTGCTAGAGGGAAAGAACAGCTTGCTAGGGAACACGCCGAAGTGGCAGGGGAAGAGCGTTTGGAAAAAGCACCTTTAACTGACCCTGCTCATCTTCCGGCTTCGGTTGACCCTGACATTATCGGCTCTAGTTTCGACTCTCCACCTCCCGCAAAAGCCGATGCTAAGGCCACAACTACTGAGCCTCCCATTACTCAAGAAAAGACCCAAGACGACGCCGAAGCTGAAAAGTATGAAATTGACGTGATTAAACTAACTTCTCCAGGTAACTTTGATCCAGATCTGGCTCGAGTAGATTGCTCATTCGATTCAATTGAACTTGATGAATTTCTTGCTTATTACTTAAGTTCTGATGATCCAATTTCTTCTCTTTTTTCGGAGAGTACTGATTTTAACTTCTTTTCTTCTGTAGCGGAAGCACCAAGCATAGCACACTCTCCTCCTCTTCCAGCTGTTCCTCCTCCATCCCATCAAGCTACTCCCGCTTCTCAGCCAGGGTCGCAGGAAGAACAGATAGCAGCCCTTCAAGGCTTAGAGGATCCACCTGCTTCCCAGGAGCAGAAAGCGGAAGAGACGGAGGACAGTGAGAAGACTCCGGAGCAGTCATTTGATGATGATGTGAAGCTTTCCACATTGTTCTCTCCGGGAAGTGAGTCTTCTTCGAAGAGGAAGGGGAAGCATGTAATCAGGAAGAAGAAGAAAAATGCTTCGGCTGGAGAAGACAAAGCAGAAGAAGATCCGACCACTCCTCCTTCTCCAACTCGTCCACGTCGGATTCCGAAACTTACCATCAAGCCGGGCAAGAGCTCCAAAGGCGGCGGGAAGAAGGAATGATAAGTTGGATTTTCTACTTCTTGTTTTGCTTTTTGCATGTGCTGACCGGAGATTGTGCGGGTACCGGTCCCCGCTTCTTTTTGTAATCTGCACAATGTAAAAAAATTTCATAGTATTGAATAAAATAGCTATTTTACTTGTACAAATTCTTGTGTATGTGAGAATGCATTTATTTCCCATTGTAATGTAGAATAAATGATTCTTTATTTACTTTATATGATATTGCAGTGAGCTCATGGTATGATGGTTGAGTGTTGTTTCTATTAATATATTTATATGCCCCTGTATCATGGCTTACTGCGATATTCTATAAAGACTTGTATTCTGATTTTAGAGAATAATTCTTCCGATTTGAGGAAATACTATTCTGCTTTTAATAGAATACGTTTCGTATTGGAGAAATTTTTACTTTCTCTTTCTTTCTGAAGAACACTTCAACTTTCGGGGATGATCACTTTCATTTGTTAAAAAGTGGATTTTCCTACGTAGTGAAGTGAACTTTCTGAAGAATTTTTTGATTTTTTTAGTGCTTCCAAAGAAGGCTTTGTTTTTGTGCCTCCGAAGAGGGCTTATGTTTGGTACTTCAAGCACGGTGAAGTGTGCCTCCGAAGAGGTCTTTTGGTCTCCGAAGAGAAGCGATATTTGGTCTCCGAAGAGAAGCGATTTTGGTCTCCGAAGAGAAGCAGTTTTGCATTTCAGCTCTGGTGAAGTGGGCCTCCAAAGAGGGGCATTTTGCACTTCTACACTGGTGAAATGTGCCTCCGAAGAGGTCTTTTTAGCATTTCAGCTCTGGTGAAGTGGGCCTCCGAAGAGGAGCATTTTGCACTTCTACACTGGTGAAATGTGCCTCCGAAGAGGTCTTTTTAGCATTTCAGCTCTGGTGAAGTGGACCTCCGAAGAGGAGCATTTTGCACTTCTACACTGGTGAAATGTGCCTCTGAAGAGGTCTTTTTAGCATTTCAGCTCTGGTGAAGTGGGCCTCCGAAGAGGAGCATTTTGCACTTCTACACTGGTGAAATGTGCCTCCGAAGAGGTCTTTTTAGCATTTCAGCTCTGGTGAAGTGGGCCTCCGAAGAGGAGCATTTTGCACTTCTACACTGGTGAAATGTGCCTCCAAAGAGGTCTTTTTAGCATTTCAGCTCTGGTGAAGTGGGCCTCCGAAGAGGAGCATTTTGCACTTCTACACTGGTGAAATGTGCCTCCGAAGAGTTGTGCCTCCGAAGAGAGCTTGTGCCTCATTAGAGGGCTTTGTTGCTTGTGCCTTTCCACCATCTGCTTCTTAGTGATTCCTCTCTATTACTTCAAGTGCATGTTTCGTTCTTTTTGTAAGGTGTTTCCTTGTTGCCAGAGGAGTGTACTTTATCGTTGAGTGAATCCACGGGGCAGACGCAAGCTACTTTACCGGATGTTTGCTTACACAATTGATCGCGGTTAGTTAGCAAGAGTCTGGAACCTTCTCGTTAAGAATGTCCTTCCTTTGTGGAATCACTAACGGTTTGTGAATAGTACCTCTTCTGTGGCTTAACATTGTTGAATGACTCGTAGGAATCGCTGAGTCTTGGGATGTGTGGAGTAAGTATTCTCTGCTTTGATAGCCTGAAATATATAATCGACATTTTAGCAATATTTTAAAGAAACTTGCATATCGAAATGAAACAGGCATTTCATAGCTTTAGAGAACACAAGTTTTATAGTTCTTTATTATTGAATCACATTGATATTTTCAACGGTTTACAATACAAAAGTTATACATCCACCATCATTTTACAAATTTAAGCAATGTTGTTAAGTAAAACATGGATGAAAGTAATTGTTGTTCTAGAATCTCCGGATTAGATTTCAATTTCTACTGGATTCGTAGTTTTGAATTCATATGCCAGAGAGAGTGAAAGATGCCCCAGCTGCATTTTTGTGGGTAATTAGTAGTCATCCCAATTTCTGCTTGCTGGGTATGGACTTCCTGTGACAACATTAATGATAAGCTGCTCGGACTCTTGCACTGCCATGTTGTTGCGAGAGCCGGATTGAAGGGTAGGATGTCGTTGCCCCCGAGTGGATGAGGTTGGATCGACTCCGCTTTTCTTCACATATTGTTGAAGTTTACCCTCTTTCAGCAATTCTTCAATCACACTTTTTAACTGGCGACATTGATCAGTGTCATGGCCAGGTTGATTGTGAAATCGGCAGAATTTCCCATTACGCACTGCACCTCTTCTCATCTCAGGTGCCTTAGGATACTTGACAACATCCTTTGTTGCAAAAAAGATATTTCCTGGTGTGTCAGTTAGAGGAGTAAAATCTGAAGGATTAAAGCGGCGAAGTTTCTTCTCATTTCCCTGGCTCTTTCCTTCGTCGTTTTCTCTTTTCTGATTCCCAGAATCTCTTTTGTTAGAAGCGAGATCATTATTGTTGTCCTTAGCAACAATCACCTTTGCTGATGCGGAAAGGTTTTCCAAGCGCATGAATTCATCGGCTTTTTTATAAAACTTCTCAAGGGAATTTGGTTCCTTCATTTTTAGCCATTTTCCAAATTCACTCGATTTATTAATGGCTCGCACCAAATAGGTCAGGATCATACGCGGTTTTGCATTATCCACTTCGGCTAAAGCTATATTAAAACGGCTCAAGAAAGATTTGATTGATTCTCCGGGAGCTTGTTCAAGACTAGACAGTGACATTATATCCTTAGCTTTTGAAGCATACAATCAGAACTGTTCTTTAAACTTTTGCATTAAGTCGGAGAATTGATCTACAGACCGAATTGGAAGCTTTGTGAACCAAAGTAAAGCCACACCTTCCAAGTACACTGGAAAGTATCGACACTTAATCTCATCTGACGCTCTTGCACCGGTCATATGCCAATCGTACTTGTATAAGAAATGATTAGGGTCGCTCGTTCCCTTATAGGCTTGGATAGTAGGAGGTGCAAATTTCCTTGGAAATTCCGCTTTCAGGATCCTTTCAGTAAATGGAGTTCTGCTTGGTGCAAATCCCCAGTCACTCTCATTCTCTTCCCTCTGCATGCTCTCTTTCATGATCCGACCAACCATCTCGGACAGGTACTCTTTATTGTTCAGAGATATCTCCGGGCAGGCATCAGTCCTTCTCTCGGAAGCTTGCCTGGGCACATGTTCGTGATAAGTTGGTTGCGGCATAAAACCTTCAGCTTGGAAAGGTGGCATTTCAGGAAAGGTTGTTTGATGGTTTTCTGGCTGACGATTTGCCCCGAGCAGAGCATTTAATCTATCCGTCATCAAAGCATTTTGTGTTTCTATTTGCTGGTATAATCCTGACATAATTTCGTCAAGTTCAGCCCTTGTCACTTCAACAGTAGGAGTTGCCTGGTTTGCTGTTGGGGAAGCGGAGGTCCCTTCATGAGCATTTCCGGATCTGGTAGGTCTACCTCTTCTTCCAGGAGCCATTATTTCAGATAAACTTCTGGTTTTTAGAGAGGTTCTTTTTATAAGTCTTTGCGAAGCAACGGTGAAAATCTTCTTGAGTTCAGTTCTCAGTGAAAGCACCAAAATGTTAACGCTAAAAATTGAACGCTAACACCCGGTGTGTGTAATAGAATCGTGAAAGCACCACCCGTTGGTACGGGAATAGAATACAAGCTGAAAATAGCAGTAAAACGGTAAAAAGACAACAAATTTATAGTGGTTCGGCCCGTAATTGAGCCTACGTCCACTTTATAGTCTTTTATTGCTGATTCTGGTTACAAAATGATACAAAGCTCTTCAAAATACAATATATTTCAATTCCTAAACACTTTAGACTATTATCTCAAGCTTCGATGTCGAAGATCTCCTCGAATTCGTGTTGAATGCGGTAGATTTCTCCCGAAGCTTGTTGTAATGTCTTGAGTGATTAGAGTTCTTCAAATGTTGGATGAGTTGAGAATTCGGCAGAGTAGCAACGCTTCAGAAAATGATCAGCCAAAGTCCTCTTCATGTTGAAGGTAGTGGTGTATTTATAGGAGTTAAATTCTGGATAGAAGTTTTTGCCCCAAGTCTTAGGTCGTGTACGACCTAAGGTAAGTCGTAGGTCGCAAGCGACCTAAGCTAGGTCGCAGTCCACTCGCGACTTAAGAAGTAGGCTGATGAAGTTGTACTCGGTCTCGTCTGAACAAGTGGTAGGTCGGTAGCGACCTAAGATAGGTCATGAGCGACCTAAGATAGGTCGTGCCCCCTTTCTCTTCTTTTAGCTCGTTAAGCTGGTTGGTGAAGTTAGGTCGTGAAGCTTTAAGTCATTAGGTCACTCTCTTCTTTTTGGAGTTAGGTCGTGAACCCATTTAGATCGTTAGGTCGTAGATTCTGCTAAGTCGTGACATTCCTTAGGTCGGGTCATTCCTTAGGTCGTGACATTTCTTAGCTCGTTAAGTCGTGAAGTCTGCTAGGTCGTTAGATCGTTCTGCCTCTTAGGTCGTTAACTCCCTTAGGTCGTTAACTCCCTTAGGTCGTTAAGTACCTTAGGTCGTTAAATACCTTAGGTCGTTAGGTTCCTTAGGTCGTGAGTTCCCTTAAGTCGTGAGTCCCCTTAAGTCGTGAGTCCTTTTAGGTCGTTAAGAGCTGTTAGGTCGCAGAGTTTTAGGTCGCCGAAATAAAGGAGTTAACAGTTTCCTTTCAAATCCTAGATTCTTTTTCTGAAAAGGCCAATAATTCAGTACTTCTTTGGTTTGGATATAGATGTCTTCGATGGAGGTAGTAAGATTATATTCTTTAAGAAGTCTTGAATTTCGAGCCGTCTTTGACTGGCGTCTAATTATTTTGTGGCTTGGTCCAAGTACCTCTTCTCAAGGAGTAGGTTTCCTTTTCATTGTCCGTTGATCCTCTTTCAAGGGCCTTTCTTTCAATCTTAGGGTTTCGATCGGAAATTTCTTGGTAATCTTTATACTTCCACTTGGTAATTCCTTTATTATCCTCAGTTCTTTGGTTGTGGATTTTTCTATGCATTCATGGTTTTCCATTGAATAATGAGCCTCATTTATAATCTCACTCCATTTATATGCAAAACTGTCATAATCTTTTATCATTTCCTTTTCAAAGATTGTCCCATGGGAATATGACTGAATGGTCCTTCTCATTTGTAGAAATAGGTTCTCTTTCTTCGAATTCTCCTTTTCGAGAGCAAAGATTAGGGTTGATCCCAAATGGAACAAGTTGATACTCCATTTTAAAGGGTCGTAGGGTATAATCCGTCTTTTCCTCTTAATGACCTGTAAAGCTTGAAGCCAAAGGGTTTGCTCTTCAAGTAAGTGTGGGATATAATCCACTTGATGATTAGACTTTACTTCTAGAGGTTCCATGGAACCTTGAACCGACTTTCGTTGCAAAAAAAATCTCTTGTTTCAAACATTGAATTCATTCCTTATCCTTTAAATGCAATTAGATGAATTATGAGTCTTTTATCCAAAATAGATCCTTTCTTGTTTGAAAAAGGAGTTGATAGGCCTTAAGAGATTTAACCAAGTAGAAGAGTAGGTGGGGAATTCAATAAGGTCGGAGGTTCAGGCCCTTCTTCTAGTGCCAAAATGTTACCAAATTTATGGTCAACACCCCAAAACTATTTCAGCTAGTGTGATTAGTCTGGTTTGAATGATGGGCTTGATATCCTTAAGAATTTCCTTTGTAATTTTTTTTATATATCTTTCGAATTAGAATTTTCGACGTCATCGAAAGGTTTAGATGCTGGGTTATAAAACCTTCCGGCTTTATTGAGTTAGTGTAAGAGTCTCTTTGAGGGTCTCCTTCTTGGTTTAAATTAAATTCCCTTGAATTTGTCCTTAGGAGGTCAGGTTCTATCCTATCTAAAGGTTAGGATGATTGTCTTCTTTAGGTTTAAGTAGGATATCAAACTCCTTTGTAGATGTACAGGGGCTTCGGCCTTGTCGAAAGGTTAGATTATTTATAAGGCATGTTTTAGTCCCTGTCGAAAGGTATGGGACAGTTACTTACGAAATAAGCCTTATAAACCTGTGTGTTTTTACTTAAAGGACAATCCTTGGTCTAATCGAAAGGTGGGTCACTTGGATTATATCTTCGAAAGGTTACTTATACTTTACAAATTAATCGCTTTTGACCTAATCGAAAGGTTTAGGCTTCAAAATCAATCACTCTGGAAGGCTATCAATACTGTTTAGCCTATATGACCAATATTATCGAAGGGTTTAAGTTGTAAGGTTGAAGGCTTCGAAAGGTTATAGTAACTAAATGAACCAGAATTGATGTCGATCTTGTCGGCAAGAACCTTTCGGTGGAATTGAACCTGAAATCAATAGTTAATCCAACAAAGTTTAAGCAAAACAGTAAAGTAATTGATAGAACACAAAACTTCCCTTTATATTCTTGATAAACTTTGTTTTATTAAATCCCTAAATCAATGCTCAATTAGATTTACAATGATTTGATTAAGAAAATACAAGAGTAGAATGAGAAAATTCGGATCCCCAAAATTGGACCCCTTGGGTCTTATTTATAGATGCAGGCGACCCTCCTTTCGACTCCATGCTATTGACTGGGTTGGAAGGTCTCCCTTTTATATACTGCCTTAAACCCTTCGTCTTCATCGAAAGGTTTTCTTTTTCATCCGCTATTATGAACCATCCGCCTTTGTCGAAAGGTTTGTTACTCTTATGCCTCCATGATCCTTTCGCCTTTATCGAAGGGTTTGTTTTCTTTACACTATTATGAACCTTTCGACCTTGTCAGAAGGTTGCTCTTCTTTTGGTTGTTGTGAGCCTTTAGACGTTGTCCGAAGGTTGCTCTTCTTCAATAATGTCGAAAGGTTGTCTTTCATTCTTTGTTGACTTGTGAGTGCTGCTTTCTTCATAATCCTTTCATCATTGTTGAAGGGTACCCTGGATGTGCTTTAACCGGTTCGAAAGGCTTATTATACTTTTGAAAAGGTCATTAAGTACTTGCTCACACTTGCTTCGACTTCTTCATCCTCTTCGGAAGGTAAGAACACTTTGAACGCTAAGGAACGAAACCTTTTGACTCTTTCGAAAGGTCTGGGACTGCTATACACTATTGACTGCATCCCTTCGACTCTTTCAAAAGGTTTGAACTAAACTCATTTTCTTTAGTCTTTGTTGAGAGACCTTTCGTCTTAGACAGAAAGTTGATTTTTGTGTAACAATATACGTGTAATTTAAATCTATTTCTATGTATTTAGAATTTTGAAGGAGAAAAGAAAATGGCAGAGCTTCCACGCTCATTAGAAAATTATGAGTTGGAAGTGAAGCCCTGGACCCTAATTTATAGAGGTTCAAATCTATTCCGCGCTCCTAAGTGTATACGTGCAATTTAAATATATTTCTGTGTATTTAGAATCTTGAAGGAGAAAAGAAAATGGTAGAGCTTTCGCGCTCATTAGAAAATTATGAGTTGGAAATGAAGCCCTATGTCCTAATTTATAGAGGTTCAAATCTACGCTAACTGTGGGATCGAGCTATATTAAATCTTGGCCACATGGCCAAAAATTATCACTGCACAGACTAGATCACGGGTCGACCGCTCGTGGTCGACCTAGGCACTTCCTGGGTCAACCTATGTACTATTGATTCGTGCAATTCCTTAATGTTAGTTGATCTATTGATTTATTTCCATCGTTCAATTATCTTGTTTGTTTATTTTCTCTGTTAATTGATCCTGTTCAATTCTTTCCCACTTTATAAATCCTTTAAGATTTTAATTTTAATGTTAACCTTTATTAACATCTAATCTTTCATTCATGTTTCTAATTAGCGTTGATTGATTTTATTTCCATATTTATATATATAATTATTTCCGACGCTAAAACTTCAAACATTAATAACTTTGCTTTGAACTCTTGGAAAACATTATATATGAAACTTGATTAGAAAATCGCCATGAACATTGGTGCAAGTTTCGTAGTTAAATTCTTACATCTGCAAAAATTCAATTTTTCATTATTTATTATTTCTTAATTAAATTATTTAAATTAATTGACGTAAAAAAACACAGGGTGTTACAGATGTGTTTTGAATCGAGAACAAATATCGAAGTTGAGGGAACGTTAATAGTTGAGTTTTCTTGTTATCAGTCGATTGAGCTATGATGAACCATCATGTTCCTTTGGATTCACCTGTAAATCAAAGATTGTTCTAGACCGTGATAACTTAAGGATTCGAGTCCTTCCTTGAATGTCAGTTACAAATAATGATTTCGTGTTCTCCCAGAATCGGTAAGTCATGGGTCGCATCACGAATTAGGATTATTCTATTTTCATTCGGGAGTTAACAGTCACATGTTGAAATCGAAGACTCGACTCGATAATCGCTAACGAATCATTTAAGGTCGAATGGCGTTCGAAGCCAATACGTGGCCCAAATGACCAAAATGAAAATGATTTTCACCCTTTGAGTATTCTACACATAATCATAACTCTAAGGCAGCATACCTGTAGTTGTAATGACAGCCCAAGAATATCATAGTGCAACAAATACCCATGAGCATCTACATGGAACCACAACCAATACGCCGGTGTACCATAAACCAAAACAAACTTAGGTGTCAGAACACTAACTAACACATCTGTATGATGACACTATCAATAAACGAGTATAGTCATCCTCTATCGTTGACTATCCCGTGCAACAAATTCTCTATTATTCAACTCTTGAGGGAAAATTCACACTCAACTATGCTCTCATGCTTCACAACATCTTAAATCAGTGTATTCCAGCCCTTAACATCAACATATTTTCATTTGGCTTAACATCTCTTCTTAATGACTGTACAGCAAAAGCTTTTAGCTTACTCTCTTCTTATTTTAATATAAATAACTTTAGCCAAATCAAATCTTCCAAGTCTGTTGCGTCAGGCTCTGACGACTTAAATCATACTTATGGTTTAATAATTTGGGTAAGATAACATAAAATGGTGTTTACTTGTATAATTGTAGAAAAATCAATTTGGTACTCTATGCTTCCAAGTTAAACGTCAATAGGAAAGGTCGCCAAATCTCTATGCTGATTTTTCTTTACCCCAAATCTTACCGCACTTCATAAGTTTATTACTCAACACTAGCAAGTGTTTTGCACGTGATTATAATGACTACTCTAGTTAGTTCTTGGTAAATTCAAGCAATTGATATAGGTTGTGTAATTCTTTTTCTAATTCCAATTTAAAATTTTGAGTTCAAGTGAAAATCACATAGACATTCCCATTTTAGTTTTTTAAATTGGTAACCTTTGATTTCTAACTTCAATTTAACTTAAAAAGAAGATATTTTACTTTTATAGATAGTGAATGTTCACAAAAGAGTATTTAAAAGAAAATGTTGTATTTCAAAAAAAAATTCAAAGTGTGGCTGAAATATTGATAAAGTAAAAGACATAAAAAAGATGTGTTTTACTTACCTTTTAATTTAGCTTTCAAAAATTTCTTTATCAAAAGAAAAGTACAATCAAAATATAAGTGCAGCAATGTGCCTTATACTAAATATTTTACAAAAATAAAAGCTCTAACATAGTTGTGGAAAATTACTTCTTATTCAATTTTCCCATGTTTAAAGTTAAAAATAAAGAGTTACTAACTCAATACCTTAAACAAACTTCAACTCCTATATTTTCCAAAAATCTCAAACACCAATGTTTCTAATTATTTTTTATAGGAAAATATTTCAAATAATTTAAATACTTTAATTGGAATAGATAAAAACAACATAACTTACACAAGCCCAACCACTTCATATAGCAATGCTCCAAGTGCATAGGGTTTTAGCTCCTCATCTTCTAAAATTGGCTATCTTATGCCTCTCCTCCAATATAATGTCCAACTCTAATGTATGAACACTCGCAACTATAGTTTTAAGGAGTCTTCCCTTATCCCTCCTTTATGCCTTATCGACATCACATTATTTTTTTACGGTCTAAAAACATGCAACTTATTCATAATTACTAGTTGGTATAAGAACCCTCTATTAGCAATTCTTTAAGTAACAAATTATAATATACGCGATGGATTTATTTTTCACCCTAGAACTATTTTAATCTTATAATTTATTTAACTCGTAGTTATTTGCTTCTATAAGGGATAAGCCAACAACTATCTCTACAAATCAAAATTTATAGGGTATGGTGTATAAATATACGTTTATATTTATTTATATATAATATAAAATTACAAATACATTCTCTCGTACGCACTAATTTAGTAGGAATCGCTTAACCTAAGCTCTGATACCAAATGTACCAACCTGCCATCTACGATGCCTCGATTCACGCATAGAATGACGTGGACATCTAGAACCTCACAAACCGTGAATCATATTGATGCAAAATATAAAATAGATCATAGATCTATCTACAAAATATACACTTTCTAAAACTCACAGCTGAAGGAATAAATATAATACTAATAAATACCATAAATAAATATGCACCCCCGGCCATTGCGCCATTGCACCATTGCTTCTCTGAAATTACCACTAGTCACCTTTATCCACCTATCAAAATAAAACAAAAGGGAGGAAAGGATAGAGGGGTCAAACATAAGTTTGCTGAGTGAAATGCATCATATAAGTGTATAATGTTGATAAGATAGTAAAACAACGTTTATGCTCGAAAATCATACCTTAACCCGTGTCACCTACACCCATAAGTCGGCTAAACATGGTATAATGCTATGGGTACAATAGTGACCTAGTGCGCTAAGGTTTCACCACAATGCTAACTAATTTCCTAGTACAGCATTGAGCGTGTCCCTATCGAGGATCATACTCTCATCTAAGGAATCCAAAACTATTTGTGTCGCTATTGAAATAAAACTCCAACCCGTGCGCCGCCGTACACTACACTATTAGGGTAAAGCCCTAACTCATTGTCGCCACACATTACAAGTACCATAGAAAATAAGTTTCCTCTAAAGTGTACTATAATGTCTATCATATGCCACACTATTAGAAACTAGTTCCAACTCGTGTGTCAACGCATATGCCACACTATTAGGGACGTCCCCACTTGCCCACATCAAAACCATATGCGACACTATTGGAATAGCTCCCTAAACTTGCCTTTGTCGAACTACCCACGAAATTGTTAAGATAAAGCCCAACTCGATGCACTACACATCAAGATACCACCGAGAAAAAATTTCCTCTGAAGTGAACTATAATGTGTAGCATATGCCACACTATTGGAAAACAATTCCAACTCGTGTGACGACCCATATGCGACACTATTGGATCAAGCCCCAACTCATCGTCCTTGAAACCCTATGCGACACTTTTGGTATAATGCACAGCTCACCATCGCCAACAGTTACTGGTGCTACCGAGAACAAATTTCCTCCAGAGTGTACGAAACACCTAAATGGAACCCATTAAATGAACGTATAAGGAATCTACTAAAAATGTACTTCTTTGAAGTGTCACATAATGCAACAATCAACAAACTAAAACATTCCTCATCTTTCCACGATCAATGCCACAAACTATGCATAAAACAGAGGTCGTTGCGAGAGTTATAAGCGTTTGAAGTATAGATGCATTTTCATAATTTAACTAATAAATTAATTAGTCTATTTAAAATAATATTTTAATATCACTGCTGTAGTGAAACGAATTTCCTAACAACCCATAGGCCGCAAAGTTTTTCTCGCTGTCGCCTTCGACCTATAATGCCTGATCTGATGCACTCTAACCTCCTTGTCGCACATGCTACACAACTGTGTCGGCCACATCAACTTCCGATCATCTCACTGACTTCCTCTGCATATCTACACCGCCACGCCTGAGATGATTGGAGGCAAACATAGGGCCCTACTCGATTCCCTCTACACGCCTATGCCCTTTAATTGTCCTACGGTCGTCGTTTCATCGTTGAATCCAAATGGAGAACCCACACTTTTTGAATCTTCCGACGTGTTTTTCAATCAATCCGTTAACCCCAATTGATGAACTAATACCCATAGTGGATTCATGTCGCCGAGAACTACAATTTTGTTATATAATATATTGAATTTAGAGCACTTGTATGTTTTGCACTTTTTATTTATGGAGAAATTAACCATTATCTTATTACAATCATAAAATTATTGTATTAATTAACTAGCCATAGAATATTAGATCCTAATCATGAATTAATACAAATTAATGTGATTTTTATCCAATTACATGTTTATAATTTGATTGATGACCATAAGGGGTGAATTATTACGTCTTATTAGTATATACCTAAAGAAAAAGATTCCCACTCATCAATTAGGCATGTATTCTCTCTGATTTGGTGTGAACTCCAATTCTCCTTCGTAGTCTAGAATTTCCAAGCCTTCAAAACTCTGATTCTCACGATAACTTGGATTTTTTACATAGATGTCTTTGTAGTGATCGGTTTCATATATCATTTTGTTTAATTTGGATTTGATTTGGGAAAATTGTAACTGATTTAAGGATTAGGGTTTTCTAAGTGGAGGTTGAACTTAGATCTAGGTGGAATTAAAAAATATTGTTTTCCCCTAATTTATAGCCTGAAATTTCGGTCCAAAAAGCTCAAATCCTTAAATACAATGTTATTACGAAAATGCAATGATTTTTGCCATTTTGACCCGATTTATTGGATTCAACAAGTAATTTATGTTTTATGACTGGAAACGGCATACCAAACGCAATGGGAAAATACAGCTTTTTTAAAAATTTATTGTTTTTCCCTTTTATATAAAATTATGATTTTACCATTTCAATTTAGTTATTTAATTACGTAAAACTATGATGTGTTACAAGACTCCCGAAGCAGTACTTTGTGTATGTAAGTCTTCTGTCCAAAATTTCTATTAAATGCGCATGTTATATTATTTTATTATTACCTCATATAGACGATTATTATATGGTATCAGTCATTCTATCTAATGGGATTGTTGTGTGCTCTCCACTTGGACTTGCTCTATGCTCATCCATTATTTGTTTGATTATGTGGTTACCTATTTAGCGATTAATTATGAGCTCATTACTACTTTGACTTGTTGCATGTCTATCTACATCCTTTTGGCTGTATGCTTGTTTTGATATATCATCCTATGTCATATTTAGTTAATGCTCAACTTTACCATTATGTACCTTATGGGTGATTTAATTATGCATGGTAAAGGTATTTATGTGATTCCATAGTGAGAGTTTATTCATCATGCTATTATATGTTATATCCTTATAATACCAGGCATATTATACTATTACTGACCTTTGATTTGAGACATAGTCTTATCTATTTATTATTTATATGATACTCGGGTCATCTGAGACTTTTCTGGTTCAAGGACACATTAAACTCCATGGATGTTGGGCTTAATTTTGAAATGGCACGGCAGTTTGGCTTATGATATATACATTTTGTAATTTGTGTTATGTATATGATCTTGATGTCTCATTGTATATATTTGATGATATTTTAGGATCTATGATGTATGAGACTAGTATCGATGTGTACTTTATAGTACGTCAGAACCTCTTTTTTGCAGACCTATTTGTGATAGACATGTTATGATATTATATTTATCGTTGTGTTCTATGGCACTATGATCTTAATGTATATTATGTATTGTTCTATCCTAGAAAACCCACATGTTTATTGCTTTGTGCTGATATATCGTGTGTATGTTTGAGGTATTATATGAGGTGAGAAAATGTACCTGTGTTTTTCCAATGGAATATTCATGTGTTATCATCTAATATCATCTTATTCTCTTTATTGCTAGACAGTATTACTCAGTAATAATCTTTAGTAGTATGGATATAGAGGTGTGGTATTAAAACGACCAATTACGATGATATTAACCTTCTATTCAAGGGAGATGATTCCTCTCATCAATAGTGTTCACTTCAAGTGGTTCGACTTATGCTCAACTATGGCCATAACACAATCATCAAGTTGAGCAATTGACTATAATCAAAGTATAGTTTAGAAACCTAAGATTTACACTATTCTCAGGTCAAATGACTACTGCATATCGTCATGTGAGGTCTTCTATTTAACTTTTAACCTATAAAAGACTCTCTTGTTTTATAATTATTCTAAGCAAGAACACGTACGTAACCCTTTGGTGCCCCGACGGTGCTGAGTAATTCATCCACCGTCATATGGAGAACATTACGTACACTGGTCTCAATGGATATATCGATATTTTGTTCTCAATTCATAATCACTAGGAGCTTTTAAGGATAACTATTTGTTTCATTAGATTCAATACTCATGGTTAAGAACATATTCGTAATTGCAATTGATCATGTACTTTTCCTAAGGACTTTCTACTTGTATATATCAAATATATTAAAACATTAATTATATCCTAACATAATAATATGTACAATAGAAAATAAAACCGAAAACTTACTTTATCGTGCAAAATCTGTTATAAGAGTCAAGTAATATAATCTAATTACGTAATTTCTCATAGAGCATGATAATGATGATTCAAATTTTTTTTGTAGATTTCATTTACCAATTCCTCAGTACCCACTATCATAGAATATTCATGTGGCATTTTCCTAGATTTAGCCTCTCTTTCAAGAGGATTCACAGAATCTCAAGCCTTGGTGAGGTTCTTTGCTTTACATCGAATTAGAACACATGTTCCACCACTTGTGTGGGCCTCCATCAATTCCTTTGAGTCTCATTCATGTGAATGTACATTAAGGGTGTACCTAGAGGAAATTATGCAATTTAATACGTAATTTAGCTCTAATAAAAGAATCTTATTTGAAATATTGTAAGCATCTATTTCGTTTTTATATATGTTGTTATATAGAGATATAAATGATAAGTTAAATACATTTAAATTATATAAGTAGAAAATCCTTAGGAGAAATATTTTCGGATTAAGTTACGAATGTGTTCGTAACCATGAGTATTGAATTGACACACACACTCTCCTTAAATGTTCCTAGTCAAGATGTATCAAGAAAAGGACATCGATACATCTGTTGAGAGTAGTGTATGTAACGCTCTCCGTATGATGGACGATGATTTACTTATGAGCATTAGAGCACCAAGGGATTACGTACTTGTAGCTATTTGGAACAAACTCCAAACTCCTCAACGAGAGTCTTCCATAGGTTAATATAACTAAGTCAAAGTAGAAGATCTTAGGGTAAAGACATACAGTAGTTTTCAGACTTAAGGGTATTTTCGATCTTCAGTAACTAGACTATACTTTGATAGGGTCAAGCATATAGCATGGCGACCGTGTTATGACCATAGTTGGATACACATTGAACTACTTGAAGTGAAACACTACCCAAGAGAGGATTCGTCTCCTTCGTTATAGAAGATTAGTATCAACGTATTTGGTAATCAAATTAACGTCAAAATCACTGACCATATTAAATCGATTAATTGATAGATGTTATTTGATTGAACTAAGAACTTTAAAATGGCTTATACGATTAATACAGATATTAATAGAGTTTATTGACCTTAGACCAAACTCTATATATCTAAATGATATAGTGATGACGAAAAGAATACATGTACAAACTGTTGTTACTAGGTGAGGTTATTTTAGACTAGAAATTCGATTATGCCTAAACGGCCTATAAGCATTGAACTTGGCCCAATATTTTGCATCAGCAAGGTCCGTACAGGTTTCAGTGTTAAATTGTTTAAATATTGACTGAGGACAGAATTCACATTAGAGACTCAACACAACCGCGTTGTTAATTATTTCTGATTTCGATCAATAGTAAAATTAATTTATAAATGTTACAAATTTATAACAAGTTAATATAGATGTTGTATTAATATTTGTGATGCTATTTTAGTTATTTACTTATAGTTTAAAATTGAACAAAATGTTGAATAAAAGTTATACGATGATTCAATCGACTTGGGAGCTGGTAATTAAATAATTGAAAGTAATTCAAATAGGAGTCAAAAGGGACCGTGAAGCCTCGGTTGTCTCACATAGCCGCCAACAACTACTCATATCCCATCGGTGAAGCCTTAATTCAGTGTTGCAAACTAAAGTTAAGGAGGCAACCATAAAGCTCCAAGTATCTAATTAAATATTCTCATAAATATATTTAGTTAAAAAAAGTTTTGGATCAGAATAGTATATATCAATATATATTTCACATATGTGTGTGTATATGTAGGGGCGTGTGTGTGTTATTACTAAGTCAAAGTATTTAAGAATTGAACTTTTCAACAATATTAATTTTTGGCCAAATTTAAATTTAAATAAAAGTTTGTTGGCGACTAAAACTATTAAAAAAATATTTAAAATAAATCAAATATATATATTTGAAATTCAGAACCATTTCATCAATTGTCAAAAAAAATCTAATAATTATATATATATATATATATATATATATATAGTCTAAAATATATCTTACATCAAATAAAATTATTTTATAATAATGTTTATATATATCTATATAATTTAAAATGTGTGTGTATCATATATGTTTTAAATATAAATATTATTTATAAAATATTAATGGCCAAAAAAATCACTTCATTTTGTATAAGTACATATATGATATCATATGATTTATTTTATGACATTAAGTTGACATCTTTTCATCACACATGACATCTTATTGACCGTAGGATACAACAGCCAATTTTTCCAATGAACCCTTGGGATATTTTATTTATTTATATTGTTGTGATGTTTATATTATGAATATGAACATCAAAATTATTAATATTTAAAATTAAAATAAATTAATTAATTCTAAATTAAATCATTAATAAATATTTTTTAAAACATTAACAATGAATAAATTTTAATTAATTGAATAAATTAAAATATTACCAAACTCATTTATTAATTAAACACTTAATTTAATTTAGTATGAACCAAATATTATTTACACAAATACGAAATAAGGTCTTGTGTAATTTAATAAAAAGTATTTTTTTGAACTCACTTTTTTTACACTGCTATTAGTGCACCAAAACACTAAATGGTATTAAAGCCCGCACTTTGTTTGTGTGAATAATATACCAACACGCATGATGCTACTTTTAGAAAAGTCAAAGTAGATACTGGTCTAGGAAAATGTGCTTAAAATAAAGAATGTCGCTCTAATTACAGACCATTTTATGTGAAAAACTTCTTGATCTCCTGATTTTTTACTGCCTCATCAAAATGGTCGGTTTCTAAGGGTGCCCTTATAGCAAACTCGAAAGAATTTTGAGCCTTAGGTTGATTAAAATAAATGTTGTCTAACGACGGTCGGACCAAGCTTTCCATCTCCAGCGCGTGGCGTACGCATATGACTTGACCGACGGTTTATTGTAGCAAAAGGAATTCCTAAAGTTACGTGTCTGCCGATCCATATTTGTACACCACTTCTCCAAGTTATTTAGCAATGTGAGACTATTTCAATTCCAAACCGTCGTTCCTTCTTGCCACATGAGAGACAACCCTAACAATCTCTGCATTGACTCGCATCCACTTGGAGTGCTTTTGAGAGCATTGTTTATCAGCATGGCCTAGTTCGTAACCTTCGGCTTTGATACCAATTGGTGCGTAAAGACGGTCGGACCAAGCTCTCCATCTCCAGCATGTGGCGTACGTATATGAATTGGCACACACTTTATTGTAACAAAAGAAATCCCCAAAGTTATGTGCCTACCGATTCATATTTATACACCACTTCTCCAAGTAATTTAGTGATGTGGAAATATTCTAATTTCAAACCGTCGTTCCTCCTTAACACATGCGAGACAATCCTAACAATAAACATATTTGAACGTTATTAAATCTGTTTAAAATTGGTTTAAGTTTATTAAATAATTACATAATTTTATTAACAAATACAAAATGCATATTTAAAAAAAAAAAAAATATTAATAATATATTTATAAATTAATTAAATTATTCAATTAAGTAAAGAAAACATATAAATATGTACACACAATTTAATAAATTATAAATTACTACAACGGAAAATCGGTTTTACTACCTCAAAATGGCATCGACCTAGCATCAGAAAAACTAGTGTGGAAAATATAAATTTCCACAGAATTTTAATGGCATTTTTTTCCGACACTGTTCCGAGGCCTTGACTTTCCAACGCCATCTCCACATCGACGCCTTTTTAAAATACAATTTTTGGATTTTCCCATGCCTCTGATGTCATTCCTGAAGCAAATTTGCACTATTTCTAATGCATTTCTAATAATCAAACACAACATATGAAACAACTATTTCGACTGCCAAACAAGCAATTAAACACATCTCAATTAAACAAAAGAATATCATCAACAACATCATAAGTGTTAAAAAAAAAGACAATAACACAATTGACTAACATTCAAATAACACACAGCATTCATATTATTATCCAATACAACTTAAACTAATGTCTCATGCATGCAAGTCTAAACCAAAATGTTATCCAGATAGTAAATAGATACATATACATCACATTGTCGGAAGCAAAATAAAACATAACTGCATATCAAACAAAAAATTCATGGTCTGCTGCATAGTCCTGGGGGCCTCATCTGCTTGTCCACTCGTGTGATCCTCAATCAATCAAATAAGCTTCTCACAATTTGATTGAAGTATTTTGACTTTGGCATCCGTCGCTACCAACTTCTGATCCATGTGGACCTTAGCCACTAAGCTCGCAAGCATTAGGTTAGGTATTTGATTTATTCATATTTCAAAATACGGTCAAATGTGTTTACACGTCAGATTTAACAGAGTACTCGATTAAAAACCCAAGTATTGCTACTCGTTTTAAAAGCTGAGTAATTAGCCATGAACACAAGTGTGTGCACATCTAAAGTGCCGGCACTAATTGAAATTGGTAATATTCAGGTAAAATACAATATAGCCCGTATATACTTTTCTATACTGCAATTAAATACCAGCATGAAGATAAAGATAAGAATGAACATACGCATATTATACGCATTCGTACAAAATATATAAGAGAAAATGAGCTGGAGATGCTGGATCAGTGTAAACAAAACTGTAGCATCTTCACAAATACTTTATAACATGTGAGTTGTGAAAAACATTATGGTATAACATGTGAGTTAGTCAGGGCTGCCTAGCAACCATGGAACAAAGTTCCTTAAAGTCTAAGACTTGAAAGCTGTTATCTCTCAAAAAAGCAAAAACAGCTTGTGGGATTGATGCTTCTTATTGGACTGGCTTAAAGCAGGGGTCGGTTGTGGCGGTCCAACTGAATTTCCTAGCTCTACGCCCCGGAGTGGAAAAAAAAGAGTTATGTTTGAAAGTTTTATACTAACATCAAAATTGCCACTTGGTCTGCTACAGTGAGATGATTTTATAAAGACAACGCAAGTATGTTGTTAATAACATACAAAACAAACATATAATATATTAGAAAAAACAGGGAAAAATAATGCCAAAGAAAATTCCTTACAGACATGAGACAAGGCAAGTCCCATATCCTTGCAATCCACTTAGTTGTATAAGGAGGTTAAATCAAAATAAAATTATTAGTAAAGACTCAAATTTCACCTTCCCAACAAAGGCAGATGAACCACCAAGTCTGGCAATTCCAACTATGACATTTGTTGGCTAGAGCTTTCCTGATTGCAGGCCACATCAGCTAATGATAGTCCACCAATAGTGGGAACAAAATCATTTAACATTTCTCCGAAATAGACAATAAGGAAATCACTTTTCTCAACTTGAAATATTGATGCTTGAAGCAATTTTTATCTTTTCCTATAATAAGAAACAAAACCATAAAATATCGTTAGAATACACTAGTATAAAATGCACGTGCGTGCATCTAATATTCAAATATATTTACCTTTTAATTAATAAAAAAATGAGTAGACGGATGTGTGCTGTAAGTGCGAAGGTTTTGGTAGTTACAATACTTTTATTTCAAACTGTTTTGTCCGTGGTATCGGTGGCAAATTGATAGTAAAAATTCCGTTGATGGGTTAGCCGGAAAGGGGATGGTAGTAAATGTTGCAAATCAGTGGTGAGACTTCGTTGATAGATAGGGATATTTTTGGAATTTCAAAAGAACACCGTGGAAATCATATTCATTGAATTCTCTTTATTAGTAGAGTAAAGATAAAGATAATTGTGAGGAAGTTTACAACATTCAGACTTCTTATAATGCACGCATGCATTTCATTAATGGAAAGTAGTCTGGTGATTATGAAACTAAAAACTAGTTAACATCAGTATCAAAGTAATCTGTTAGACAAGTGCAAGACAGTAAAACTATCATTTGTTCAGTGAAAAGAATTTGCTCTCTTGCATGTCATGTTAACACCAATCAAATGGAGTTAATTGACATTTTCATAACCAGGCTAGAATATTAAAAATATGCAAGATATGCTTTACCCAGCAATTCTTTTGACTTAAGTAACCATGGTAATCTCACCTCAAAAAAGTCGGAAAATGTAGTTATCTTGTATGGATTTCTAACCAATTTTCAAGTTGAAAATAAACATTAAAAAAAAGAGAGGAGAAAAATCAGTTTAAACTGGCACACAAATCAGGGAACACCAAATGAGCTGGATAAGATGCATTTCATCGTTAAAAACGCATTGTGAGAAAAGATCGTCATATTGACCTGTGACAAAAAAGCTGATATGAACCATTACATCTCACTGTTAGATGTCATTTTTAGGTGTTCCCAAAAATATCAAAATCAATGTTATAGTACATGCTCATAATCCACAGCACACTTATAAGCTGCCAGGTCTAACATGCTAAAGTAACACGAAAAAACAACAAAAGGCAAAATTTATTCCAAATTTAGATTTAGATTATAGTTATACATCATTAATAACAATGAATGTATTAGTTTAGCCAAGAAGAAATACCTTTGCATGATCATGCACATCACTGTTGGGATTAGAGATATGCCTAAGAATGTGAAAAGAGAGGAGGCAGTCACACATTTCATTTGCTGCTATGAATAATGCAAACAAGAAGGGAAAGGAGAGCATGGCTCTGTGGTTGGTGAAATTGCCTACTGGATCAAATGACAGCGGCGATGGAAATTGAGATTTTTTACTGTCAACAACATAATTCATTTATATATTATAAAAGAGAAATTTTAACAGTCATGTTTTCACTACTCAACACAATGATAACCTGTGCAAATATTCATCTAATATACCCTTAATACCCAGTTCTATTTACATCTTAGCTTAGAGCTGTAAATTTTAGGATGATGTAAAACAAATCATTATTCCAGGATCACATTCAGCATTTGTAAAATAAACTGGCAAGAAAACACAATTAAGAATAGAACGAGTTCTCACACAGACCACTTCCTCGGTAAAAAAATTCAGGTCTATGTGATACGGAGTAACGAGGCATGTGCACAAGAAATGATACACTGATGTATGGTTATGCTAGCAATAGGTCTAGATAGAACAATTACAGCAACAAATAGCTTTATGACATTTTCTATTTTTAATTTTGTTACAAATTGGCTATGATTCAATACTTTTAGACCGCCAATTGTAATAGGCCAGCTAAACACAAGTTGTTACAAGAATCCTATGTAAAACTGTTTATATATATGCACAATGATGAATGAAATGGGAAGGAATTTGGCTAAATCTTCTTTATAATGCATCTCTCTATGCCTACTTCTCTTTCTCCTCTTATTTTATTCTTCCTCTCATTCCTCCAACTAAATAACTCCACATCATTTGGTGTTTTCACCGACCTCTCGTCATGGGTGAAACACTAACAATGCCTACCATGTAGACATTCACTCCTCCCTACAAGCTATCCAAAGCACCATCTTGGCATAAGAAATAATGCTCCAATCCCGACATGCCACCTTCACCAACTTAAATTCCACCATCGCATCTCAAAACACAACCCCACAAAACATCACATAAATCTTGTCAAAACCTTTGCCAAGTCCTACCATCCACCATCACTACTAAGTCCCTCCAAACTACAACTTACATCATCTGTGGCACAATCGACACTCCACCCCAATTCACGGCACTTGCTGTCGTCTGCAGCCATAGCTTCGGCTGCCCTAAAATCATCCACTCTTCCCTCTGTTGGGCCTTCACCGCCACCTCCTGTAATGACTAGAGGTGTTAACCGGGCGGACTGGACCGGACATAGGTGCCGGACATAGGTGCGTTCATGCCATGTTCTATAAGAGTTTTGAACGTACATGGATTGAACTAGACTTTGGCTCGGACACACTCTGTACGCGCCGAACAACGGACGGACGATGTATGGGCAATAGAAACTTCATCGAACAATTCGTACATATGAAATGTCGTACAAATTTTCTTGTCTTAATTCGTTCCCTAAATAAGAAATGGACCGACACGAATGGACCTTTTTCAACTTCAAACCGGGTCGGATAACGAATACTCATACAGAATTAACACCCCTAGAAATGCCCCACCTCTCCTCTCCTATTAGTCAATGACAACAAACCAAGATTCGAGAACTCGGTTTCGGTCTCAATTTCAGTCATTTGAAATTTTGTTAGTTTCGAATGATTTCGTAAATTCCGAAAGTTTCGGTTTTATTTTGATTTCGATCCAAATTTCGCTTTTCAATAGTTTGTTAATAAACCTGTAATAAAGATCTTTGTAAATAAATTATTATAACAATTAAATAGCCCCAACTAAATTACAATACAAATTGCCCTAAACAATAATTACATATAAGTATAAAAATAGCAAAACACCGCCCCCCCCCCCCACATATTCTATTTGCACAGTAAATATTATTTATAAAATCAGCCAAGCCCACACCCCCCCCCCCCCCATTTCACGTTTCCCCTATTCTATTTTCAAACCTAAATTACAATTCATGTTTCCCTCCATTCTATTCGCAGTTAACAGAAGAAAAAAAGGAAAAGCAATAGTTGACTTCATTGTTGTAGTTTGATGACTCAAATCCTTCATCGCCGCACAACCTTCGCCTTCGTTGTTGTCTGTCGAACAAGGTGCTTTGTCGATTTTGCTGTGCCGATTCCTTTAATTTTAGGGTTACTTTGATGATTGCGCTTTTTTTAGATGATAGCCGAAACTGATTTTAAGCCCTAATTTCGGTTAGCTGTAGGTGGACACCGGTACGGTACCCCCGAAATTTCGAGGTACCGGCCAATACCTTAAACCATGCAACAAACCTTCTTCCTCCCCCATCTCCAATCCTCGAGCTAGTCCCAATCTCCGCCTCCATGATGCCAACCCAAACCACACAACTCGTTAACCGAAAACCATTTGTCTCTACTCCTCATCAAAAATCCAAACCAGCACTAAAACCCTCACTGACCTTTCATCAAACATCACAAACCCCCTCTCAACAAGTCACCAACTCACCCTCCAAGCTCATATTTTTCTTCCACGCCATGTCTCTAATGTAATGACTAAAGATCACATCTGATTCCCTCCACAAATCCAAGCTCCTCGGTAGGTTGTACCGCTTACGCGATAGTTTGGAGGTTGCTAAACTATATGATGATATGACTGAAAACTATGAATATAAAATTTTGATTTCATGTTGGAAAGAAATAGGAAAATTATATTTGGAAATGCTTTATTTGTATTTGATCCCGATGGAACGTTCACCGTCGAGAGCATTTTCGACCTTGAGGACAAGGTCAATTTCGAGGGGATGGTAATGATACGCAGTAATGAGGCATGTGCACAAGAAATGGATACATTGATATATGATTATGCTAGCAATAGCTCTAGAGATAATAATTATAACAACAAATAACTTTATTGCATTTTCTCTTTTTAATTTTGGTACAAATTGGTTATGATTCCATACTTTTACACATCCAATTGTAATAAGCCAACTAGACACAAGTTGTTACAAGAATCCTATGTAATACTGGTTATATATAAACAAAATGATGAATAAAATGGAAAGGAATTTGCCTAAATCATCTCTCTAGTTCACCTTTCTGTGTTTATTTCTCTTCTTCCTCTTATTTTCTTCTTCATCCCATTCCTCCAACTAATTAACTTCACATCAGATATTGAGTTAGTTAGTTGGAATGAGAAGAGGAAGAAGAGAAATGGAGTTGATTAGCTGAATGAATGGGATGAATAAAAAATAAGAAGAGAAATAGACATAAAAAGATGCAGCAGACAGAAGATTTAGCCAAATTTATTCTCATTTAATTCATCATTGTGCGTATATATAACCAGTTTTACATAGATATGCCTAGCTGGTTTAATAAAATTGGTTGTCCAAAAGTATTGAATCATAGCCGATTTGTAGTAAAATTAAAAACAGAAAAATGTAATAAAGCTATTTGTTGTTATAAATGTTATCTCTAGAATTGATGCTGGCATAACCATACATCCAGTATGCTAACCTATAACAGGTAAGCGGAAGTTTATGTAGGAATAAATTTGTTGTTGGTTTGTCAATTATCACACTCCTCAAAAATCCACAACTTCATATGAGTTTAAAAGAAAAGTTTACCAAAATAAAGTAAAGCAATACAATTAACCTTATTCTACGGCTGGAACTGGGTGAGCTCTCTTGTCCCTTCTTGTTCTCTTCTTCAAAGTAGTTTTATGAGCCTTTAAGTATTGTTGCATATGAAGATCGAAACTTTCGGTGCTCTTTAGCAGAGAGAGCAGTGGCAACTGTTTGAAGGAATACCTTTGGATTTTTCTTGCTAATTCAAATCCAAAGATTGGAGTCGGAAATTATGGTCAGAAGGGATGGCGTCGGAAATTGTTGCGGTTGCAGGTGGAGTTGCGGTTGCGTCCGATCTGGGATGGTCGAGGTTGAGTAGCCCGGTTGCGGGTAGAGTCGCATGGGCCTGAGATGCCTGAGGTAGAGTTGGTGGAGTAGCGGGTGGAGGCGCAGAGGGGCTAGGGTTTTTCTTAATTTGGTTGTGGGAATGCTCTTTGTGCGTAAAAAGAATTAAACATGGAGAGAGGAATAAAGCACCACCAGGGGCTCTTTGTATGTGGCTACTGAAACAGAGACTGGTTTATATACCGCCAAAGTCTTTACCATTATAATATTTTGCCTTAAAATACTTTTCTTGGTTAACAGCTGGTTTGAAAGCGTAAAGTTTTGGTCCGACCGCGAACTTCTAAAATTGCCCTCTACATAGGACATGGAAAAAAGATATGCTAATGTATAATTAGTTTAAACAAATGAATATATCTTAATTTATTTCTAGAGATTTATGAATCTCAAGATTATGATTAAACAGTGAATAAATGATACAAATATCTAAATAGAAATGATTTTACAATGTTAGAAACGTTTTAATTAGCTGATTCTGATTAATTAATTTAAATAAGTGAGTATATCTTGATTTATTATATAACATATTCGAAGATTTATGAATTTTAAGGTTATGCATTAAACTGTGAACAAATGATACAAACATCAAAACGTATATGTATGAAAAACTTAATAAGTGCAAAAATAGATCTAGGGAAAGATGAATAAAATGTTGAAAAGTGAAATTAATAAGCATTAATTCAATAACGTTGTTACTATATCGATTTACTGCACCATCAAGCAAGTGGTTGATATAACGTTATACAATTATGAGAATAAATGTATAGCAAAATTAAGAGCACCAACCATATAACATTATACAATTATGGGCACCAACCATATAATGTTATACAATTCTGTTTATAAACTAAAAAGCATAACATGTTATATGGATAGCAATGATATCGCTCTATTAATTTTTCAATGAAAAACCTATTAGAGTATTTATGACCATTAGATATCGCTCGGTAGCATATATCATGTAAAACGTTACATAATATTTGACTATATTAGTCGGTTAATATTTCTCTAGACTATAATTTTTTTTCCACCCTAATCCGGAAATTTCTGAATCAATGAATGAGTTAAGATATTGCAAATGAGTTAAAATAGACGTGACATGCATATCCATGACCCTTACTTGGTCCAACATAAAAATATTCAAACTTCATAACACAAATATAGCATTCTAGAAATATCTATCAAATCCTATAAATGTCACTCACTCTATCCATCCACATTCATATATTTTTCCACCACTATTCATTTTCTACTTCTCTCTTTTGCCATCTCTATTCAAATCTCTCGCTACCACTGTTTCTTTTTGGACATGCTTCATTGAGTTACTCGTCATCGTTAATCTCTGATATCATAGCTTCAGGTTAGTGTAATTATACCACTAAAACTATATTTTACACTATAGCCATATCTTGCACTTATATATTTTAATCTTATTCTACAGGAAAAAAAATCATTTCCGCGACTACACCTTCTACACTTCTGTTTTATATTTAAAAGGTAATTTGTACTTTTTAGAATTTGTTCGTACTGTTTATTTAAGTGCATGCTCTGTATATTTTCAAAAGAATATAATGATTACATGTTATTTGTGGACATAAAATCAACTGAGCGATGAAAATTTATTCTTTTTCGATGTTATTTTTTATTTTTAAATATATTTCAATCTTATTCTACAAGAAAAAAAATCATTTCTGCAACTGCAAGTTCTACGCTTCTGTTTTATATTAAAAGGGTAATTTGCACTTTTTTAAAATTTGTTTGTATTGTTTTTCAAGTGCATTGCTCTATGTATTCTCAAAATAATATCATGATTGCATGTTATTACGAACATAAAAATAACCGATCAATGAATTTTTTCTTTTTTCATGTTATTTCTTATTTTAAATATGCATCAAGATTATGCTTCTTATAAAAAATGTTCAAAAGTACATGTCGGCATCACGTTATTATTACTTAATCTATATATTAAAAAATTAATTTCAACATACAACATAATTTATCAGCCAACCAATCAATATTAAACACTCTGATAAGGAAAGATCGACTCAAAAAGATGATATATCTCCAAAAGCATCTTCATCGAAAGATAGTGTAGTGTATATGTCTAGAATTCAACAAATGACGATAAAAAATCACACTCAAAAGATGATTATGGTTGGGATGATAAATTTACTTCTGAAGTGGTAAGTGATATATCATTCAAAAATTATGAAAAAATAATATAATTTAATTTTGTTATCTTATCGATTTTCTCTTTCTGTTTTTGCTATCAGCGTAAACTTCCATAAATGCATCTCTATAGATATTACCAAATGTTACTATTACTTAAACATAGGATCCAGCAACTATATTTTTTTACAAATTTAATACGCTCTCCTATATATATTACCAAACTTAGTATCACTTAAATATATGATCTAACAATTAAACTTTATATAGATTTTCGCTCTTTGTTAATTGATAACAGAAACAAAAATTCAACCTAACTAAAAAATTAAAAGTTCCAACTTAGAAGCGAAATTCAAAATGATTACACATGATTCCAACGTAAAAACATAGCTGCATATTTGAAAAAATTATTTCTCTTAAACATGTTAAACACATATAATTTGTAAAAAGAAAATCAATTTACTCGCGAAGCATTTGCTATCGTCACATGCGAAGCGCGTGCTATAACACTCATAAATTATAACGGCAAAGACATCGCACTTATAATTAAATTTTAATCATAACGGCGAAGACTTCGCCCTTATGTTCTTATGTTTTTTAAAAAAAAATTGGTATGTGGCTGGTTCGTGTTACCTAAGCGCATAGCTCATTCGCTCGGTCCGAAAGTAAAAGGGAGAGTGAAATGAACAGGTTGGATGGTTGGTAATGGTCTAATGAGTGGTAAAATTTTCAGTGGTTACCGTAGCGCTAGAGGCATGAGCCACAACGGGGAATTTGAGCGACGCAATTGAGCGGGGAAGTTGATTGAATGGAGAATGCATTTGGCGCTACAAACGGGGTATTCGAGCGGTAATCTGAGTGGAGTATTTCAAATGTACATTTTAAAATAAATTGATTTATATTTAATTAATTTTTTAGATGAATAATATGTGTCAATAATTTGAAAAAATAAATAAATTTTAAAATTATAAATTGCTTAATTCAGTTAAAATCAACTTCATAACATAGAGCACTTTAATACGGTCGCAACGCAAAAAACAGCATCTCAAACAGACCTTATTTGCACAAGTTATAAATTTTAGAAATTTATAAAACTATAAATTTTACAGAGGACAAAATTTTAATATAGGCTTGCCAAAAAACCAATTCAACTTATAGGTCTTATTAAGAACTAATTGTAAAACTAGGCCTGAAACATTCTCTCTCTTACCACTAACCATATTATTTAATTTGTTGCTTGTGGTGGAAATCAAAGGGATACAGGGGTGTTGTAAAACAAGGATGTCGTTGAGCACTCACATGTGTGTATATAATGCATAAAGAAAGCTGGAGGTTAAAATAAATAAAACCCAGGAGACATTCGATATCATGAGTTAAACATTGAACGTACATAAATAATATATGATATCATGAGTTATACTTGTTAAATTCATATCCCTAAAACATTCGATAATACTCTACAAAATTATTTTGAATTAGAGAATTTAGAATAATAATGCTCTCCGTCATTTATAATATAAAATGAATACCTCACATACCTAAGGTTGTTGAGAAAACTCAAACCATATAATATCTAAGATGATGTTTATTGTGATGACCCGCCTCCTCGACCCTCGGAAATCGACACTAATACATCTTCGGTATTCACGTGCTGCAAATCCAAGTGTCGAAGATGCAGATTATCATGAAGTAAAAGAAAATAAAGATAGAACAGAATCTTACACGAATGGAATAATACAAATTGTTTCGATATCTATATCTTTACAGCGGAAATTTTAAATACATTTTTTAGACTCTATCCTATAAATCAGCCTGGACAATTATAAATCTCGGTCTTTATAAATGCTGAATACAATTAGTAAAATAATGCATCGGAAAAGGAAATGGAGAACAATCTAAAGGAACATCTTCAGCTCTAGACTTCAAGCTCCATTAAAATGCTCCAAGTTAAACCTAACAACTAGGCTGCCCGAAAAAGTAGGGCATCCAAAGTTTAAAGAAAAGAAAATAAACTCCAGGTCAGTCATGGGACTGGTGTGAGAAACACAAAATACGGATACTTGTAAACAAAGGGCATTCCATAAGACAACGCTGCACATAAACATGGAACAGGTTTTTACCTTATGATAACCAAAAATTTTACCGTGCAAAGTCTAGTAATATTATTTTTAATGACTTTCTTTTAAAAACACTTTTCAAGTAAACTTATACAATCATAACCGAAATTGTTACATTGATTAAATTCCAGCATAATAGGTTCTACAATCAAGTCTGAAGGCAGTTATTGGAGAATGAATATCTATACAATGATAGGTAAGGAACTACCTTCCATTCAGTACATCTCTAAAGGGTTGTACCGAGGATCAACACCTTTGAAATCTCTGCACCTGGTAAGATCGACATACCCGTAGACCCATCTAGTGGCGGATAGAACCAAATATGACATCACCCAAGTCATTCCGGACCTATCCGAGAGCCCTCTTAGCATACACAGCATACCCGATATATAGAGGGTAATTTAGAAAGGTGATGACCATGCCCTAATGGTTACAAGCCACATAGCCTTACGACATGCCATGTTTAAGCCATTTTCGGGTGATGAGGCCCGAGGTAACGATTACCTTTCACATAGCACATTTCACTTTGAATGTCACATTGCCAATTCCATCACACACTATTGATTTCCACAAATGTACAACTTCTGAGCTTGTACGTCTCAAAGAAGGGTGTTAAGTTGTGACGCCCCACCTCTATGCTCATAATAACAAAGAGTATTAAAAGAAATACTGTCTATTATTACGAAGAATAAGGCTGGATAGGAGCGACCATCCGTAATTGGCCTTACACTAATATTGGTTATCTCGGTAGGAGTGGTATATATACTTTTTATTTTTCATCTATTATTTATTTACTCCCATCGACATATCCAATTATCAGTATAAAACAAACTACGATAGTTCATAATAGTTTAGGACATTAGATATAACAATAACACAGATAATATAAATGCGGAACACAGATAAAAACAAAAGTCTCATATATATATATATATATATAACTGATGTCAGTTAATACATAGTTGACTCAATACATATGATACAACTACAACTGTCGACTCTAGAAGTTATATATACAAGTACATTATCAACTAATATACATGAATACATATCGTTCTATACAATGACGCGACTACTACAAAATGACACAGACAACTTCAGAAGATGTGAAAAGTCTTCAAATCCTGAACAGCAACTCAAAGAAGAAAATCTACAACCTGAAAAACTCGGGTCTGACCCGAGTATTATATTCAAAAGAAAATAATACCCAGGTCAGTCTAATTCAAACCAGTTTATTAGTACATAGGCAGCAATAATAATCAATCTCAAATAGATGACAGTCACAGAAATCTCGTATACCCAACTTCTCGATAAGAGAACCGGATAACGGCAGATATAACACTAAACAGTGTTAATCCACAAAACAGAAATCCAAAGCAGTTTAAACAATTGAAATGTCAATTTAAAACAACGGTGCTGATTGACTGCAGTACACGCTAACGTGTACTGCCTCGCCAATACAGTCTATCAAATACTCAGAAGATCAATGAATCCAAAAACCAACAAATCCAACTCAAATCCAAATGAACCAATTCAAAATACGCTTAATAAGACAGAACAGATGGCATCAAATTAAATTAAATCTCGGTGTGGCTGCAGTACACGCATGCGTGCACTGCCTCGCCACTACCGTACGTCGAAACTGCAAAACCAAATCACTTACAAAATGCAGAGGTCAAGTTACTGACTCAACTCAACTGCAGCAACAAAACAGTGCAGCGATGCCCAAAAGAACAAGAACACTTGTATACAAGCAGTGCGGAGATCACCATGAACTGGTAATGTTACACGCTACAAACTAGAACGGTGCACCCAGGAGTGCAAGGGCGATCAATATCCAACAGAGACAACTAACCATAACAGGTATACACTGTAAACTGGACAGTGCAATTATAATTCCCAAGGGCAAGGCCATAATACCACTTAATTCAACCTACCAAAAGTGGAACAACTCAACTGCAATTAAACTACAGAGTCCAGAGGAAGTCCAGGCCAGTAAAAATATTCAAGAACCAAAGAAGGCACCAGTACAAAACTGGATGGTGTAACCTCAATAAAATGTATATAACCTGAAGTCGTACTAACTTACAAGGACATGAAAGCCTCAAGTACACATCAAAATAAAGTGGGTGGCTGTCTCAAGCAACCGCAGCCATACATGTTCGAATCGAGCATAGGAATGCCAAAGTGGTCAAGACTAAGATTGAACAAAACAGTTTCAAGTGACGGCAGTATGAAGTTCCAATCAAGTGAAAATGCAACTCAATGATGCTACACTGTTAATATGAACAAATATGCTATGTAGTGAAGCCAAAGCTACTACAGATCAGGTTAACATGAGTGTATAGTCACACATGTATAAAATTTATTTACAGGGATATAAAACTAACAAGGTACATAGTGGCCATTATATCTACCCCACTTCAATGCATTTACATGAATCAGGAGTGTGCAACAGAGTGATACATGCAATGCAACACAGTGGATGAAACTGAAGGAATGCAATATGACTCGAAGCATATACAGGAATGCAACTAAGTGCAATTGAAAGTATCAGGTTTGAACAAGATGGTGAAGCCACCAGAATTTAGTATCAAGCAAGTTCGACAACCAGTAAACAGTGCAGTAATGTTACTGCAGTTCAATATCAACGTAGTGGGATTAAAATTCACGGATTTGAATTCTCAAAACCAGATGCCGAAGTCACAGACTATAGTTCAGTAAAGAAATCAATGCCATAACAAAGCAATTTATCAACATCACAAGTGAACCAAGGGATCAATGATATATTAAAGCGATTTATCAATGTCAAACAAATATATACGAACTCAACAAAGTGTTCGAATATAAATCAAGACCGGAGTCAATGAAAATCAAACTGCAATGGTCACTAGATACAACCGAAGCCAATAGAGACATGAATACACAGATCGAAATCAAAGTTGAACAAGTCAGAGACGTGGTGGTAAAGTAACAACCAAGTCAAAGTTGAAGTCATGAAAACCTATAACAGCAAGTTCAACCTTGAAGAGTCCAAAATCAACTCATAAACAACAACGCAATCGAAATCAGGTAAACACGAATACATGTTGCCAAAGTTACAGAGATATCAAATGACAATTCAAAGTCATGGTTAATGAAAGTTCAATATGCAGAAGACTCAAGTCAAAAGCCCCAAGTAAACAAATGTATAATGGCTGAAGCCAATACCCCCAGCAGTATCAAAGCCGACGTGAACAAAGTAAAGTCGAAGACTATTTTAAAACTGTCAGAGAAACAATGAAAATCATCTAGGAATCGCGACCCCAAATCAATGTCGTTTTACATAAATGACAGTTTGGAACCAGTAATAAAAACAATTTAAATCACTAGCCAAGGCAACTATCCCACAATACACGAATTCGAGCAGAGTCTCAGTCAGGAAGAACAAAATCAATAAAATGCGAATCGAACCAAATAGATAGAAATCATCAACAACGAAATAAAATCGAACGACCTACGCATGATACTGAGAATGAATTAAATGTGAGTGTTAGTTCACTCACCTTTGTTTTCCCCCAGCACGAATCGAAGACCGACAGTGCTTGTCGAAGCGGAGACGAACTCAAATCAACCAAGGTCGAAATCGAAACTCTACCAAGTGGCCACTCTCACACTCGTTTGATTTAGCTTGCGACACGAAAATAATTGGAGGAGGAGGAACAACGAAGAAGTCGCCATTTTTTTTCGTCGCCTGTTTTTTTTTTCGTTTAGGGTTTTTTTTTTTTGGAATGAGAGGGGGAACGGGTATACGTTTGATAACACGGCACTGAACAAATTAGACCATGGGCTAAATTTACAAGCCCACTAACCATTGCAATCTATAAAAGAATTTCAACTCACTTCAAAAACTTCAATTGCAATTGCCATTTTTTTTCGTCGTTTGACAATATTCAACTGCTATAAAATTCTGGGTTGTTACAGACTCCCCTCCTTATAAAAATTGCGTCCCCGCAATTTTCATAATGAAGGTCGTCAGTATCTATTATTCTTCTAACACAAACTGGTTAAGCTAGAAAAGTAAAAATCGAGAATTCAAACGTCAAAGAAATCTTTTAATTCCCATAAAAGAGATTCACAACTTTTCAACAAAATCTAACTATCAATAGATAATCAGAAAACAGCAAAACTGAATAATTGCAATTTTCAGCAATATTCAATTACCAATTAGACAATTAGAATTCAGAAATCACAAAATAGCAACATCTAATTATCGGTACGATAACTAGAAAACAGCAAAATCTAATCATCCAAACGATAGTCAGAAACAATCAACAAATATTTAATTACCACAACCGGTAATCAAATTTCAAATCAACAAATATTCGATTATCAAAACAATAATCAAATTTCAAATCAACTATTATTCGATTATCAAAAACGATAATCAAATTTCAAATTCAACAAATATTCGATTATCTAAAACGATAATCAAATTTCAAATTCAACAAATATTCGATTATCAAAAACGATAATCAAATTTCAAATCAACTATTATTCGATTATCAAAAACGATAATCAAATTTCAAATCAACTATTATTCGATTATCAAAAACGATAATCAAATTTCAAATTCAACAAATATTCGATTATCAAAAACGATAATCAAATTTCAAATTCAACAAATATTCGATTATCAAAAACGATAATCAAATTTCAAATCAACTATTATTTAATCATCTGAAGCGATAATTAAATCTCAGATCAGCAAATATTTAATTATCTAAAGCGATAATTAAAAGCAACAAATATCCGATTATCAAGAACGATAATCAGAACTCATATCAACAAATATCTAATTATCACAAGCGATAATTAGAAACAACAAATATATGATTATCAAAAACGATAATCAGAACTCATATCAACAAATATCTAATTATCACAAGCGATAATTAGAAACAACAATTATCTGATTATCAAAAACGATAATCAGAACTCATATCAACAAATATCCAATTACCTGCAGATAATTGGAAGCAACAAATATCTAGAAATCAATTAAGAAGACTAGAAAATCAACATAAAAGCTTGGATCGATCCCATCAGATGGCGAGTTTTTAATTCGCCGCACGTGCATCAACAAATGGCCGAAGCCTACCAAGTACTCAACATAATTTTGGCGCCCAACAAATGACCCGAAGGTCTAGTACTGGTATTTGACCCGAAGGTCCAACAAATGACCCGAAGGTCCTCATAGTGGCTCGAAAGCACACGAAAGCATCAAAATGTTTCAATTAACGAGTCCGGAATTAACCGAAATAGCAAACGCACATGTCCCATACCACGTGTTTTACTAAATCGTTTGATTCTCTTCATCGTTTCCTTGAAAGTGTGAAATCATCAAATTCATCAAAACAACAGATATTCAATTAACGAGTCCGGAATTAACCGAAATAGTAAAAGTGTGGTTCCATACTCCGCACTTTTGCTAAATCGTTTAAATCACTTCATCGTTTCCTTGAAAGTGCAAAATTGTGTATTTTATAAAAATACACTTTACATTCTCAAACGGACAAGTCCGGAATTAAGCGAATCAGTAAAAGAAAGGGGTCATAGTCCTCGATTTTGCTGAAACGTTTAAATCGCTTCCTCATTCTTTTGAAATCGCAAACTGTAAAATTTTTTGAAAACAATTTTATTTATTTTGTAAAAATAACAATTCGCATTCTCAACTGAACAAGTCCGGAGTTAAGCGAAACAGTAAAAGAAAGGGGTCATAGTCCTCGATTTTGCTGGATCGTTTAAGTCGCTTTCTCATTCTTTTGAAAACGCAAACTGCTAAAATTTTATAAAACAATTTTCATTTTAAAACGATTTTCCAATCACGTGATTTCAAACAGCAAATCAGTAACAATTTCGATAAGGAAACTGTACTTCTCAAAATACCGTAAAAACGGTTTCAAATCAGCATTGCGGTATAACCGCTTGAAAATCCACTTTTAAAATTTTGACTGTTACTGAAGTCAAAGCAACAGTAATTTTAAAACATCAAATATCTCATCAAAATAATTCACATCAAAATGTGACATCAGTGAATTTTCATTCATTAAAATTGTCAATAAAACACCGTGCTTCAAAAATCTAGCATTGGTGTAAAGATCCCGTTACAAAAATAACGGCAACAAAATACGTTTCATAACCAAGCATCGGTTCAACGTAAAATAAATGCAATAACGTGCAATTCAAATTTTTGCACGTACTACAAAATGAACAAAGAAATCATTCAAATGTATCTTCAATGAGGATAATTCAAAACAGCAAAAATCTAATCAATAGATGATTAGTACAAAAGAAAGCCAGCGGAAATTTCAACAAAAATCACATATCTGCAATTTCTTCGAATCCTCAATTTGGATTCGAAGTTCTCAAAGAAACAAAATAATTACAGCTATGTAAACAACAAATGAAATTCATATCAATTTCGTATTTTGATTTTTTTTTTTTTTTTTTTAAATCAAAAAGATTATCAGTTGTACTCAGCGAAGACAGTTTCACTGTTTCCGCTGCGCACTCTGATAAACAGGACACAATTTCACTATTATTTTTAAATAAAGTTATTTAAAAATTTCATCCAAATTTCAAAACTTTTGTTTTGACTTAGGCACAAATAAAACATCGACCAATAGTTGTAACATATGTTCCTTTCGAGTTAAGTTTTATATTATGTCCATAAACCCCAAGCTCTGATACCAACTGTGACGCCCCACCTCTATGCTCATAATAACAAAGAGTATTAAAAGAAATACTGTCTATTATTACGAAGAATAAGGCTGGATAGGAGCGACCATCCGTAATTGGCCTTACACTAATATTGGTTATCTCGGTAGGAGTGGTATATATACTTTTTATTTTTCATCTATTATTTATTTACTCCCATCGACATATCCAATTATCAGTATAAAACAAACTACGATAGTTCATAATAGTTTAGGACATTAGATATAACAATAACACAGATAATATAAATGCGGAACACAGATAAAAACAAAAGTCTCATATATATATATATATAACTGATGTCAGTTAATACATAGTTGACTCAATACATATGATACAACTACAACTGTCGACTCTAGAAGTTATATATACAAGTACATTATCAACTAATATACATGAATACATATCGTTCTATACAATGACGCGACTACTACAAAATGACACAGACAACTTCAGAAGATGTGAAAAGTCTTCAAATCCTGAACAGCAACTCAAAGAAGAAAATCTACAACCTGAAAAACTCGGGTCTGACCCGAGTATTATATTCAAAAGAAAATAATACCCAGGTCAGTCTAATTCAAACCAGTTTATTAGTACATAGGCAGCAATAATAATCAATCTCAAATAGATGACAGTCACAGAAATCTCGTATACCCAACTTCTCGATAAGAGAACCGGATAACGGCAGATATAACACTAAACAGTGTTAATCCACAAAACAGAAATCCAAAGCAGTTTAAACAATTGAAATGTCAATTTAAAACAACGGTGCTGATTGACTGCAGTACACGCTAACGTGTACTGCCTCGCCAATACAGTCTATCAAATACTCAGAAGATCAATGAATCCAAAAACCAACAAATCCAACTCAAATCCAAATGAACCAATTCAAAATACGCTTAATAAGACAGAACAGATGGCATCAAATTAAATTAAATCTCGGTGTGGCTGCAGTACACGCATGCGTGCACTGCCTCGCCACTACCGTACGTCGAAACTGCAAAACCAAATCACTTACAAAATGCAGAGGTCAAGTTACTGACTCAACTCAACTGCAGCAACAAAACAGTGCAGCGATGCCCAAAAGAACAAGAACACTTGTATACAAGCAGTGCGGAGATCACCATGAACTGGTAATGTTACACGCTACAAACTAGAACGGTGCACCCAGGAGTGCAAGGGCGATCAATATCCAACAGAGACAACTAACCATAACAGGTATACACTGTAAACTGGACAGTGCAATTATAATTCCCAAGGGCAAGGCCATAATACCACTTAATTCAACCTACCAAAAGTGGAACAACTCAACTGCAATTAAACTACAGAGTCCAGAGGAAGTCCAGGCCAGTAAAAATATTCAAGAACCAAAGAAGGCACCAGTACAAAACTGGATGGTGTAACCTCAATAAAATGTATATAACCTGAAGTCGTACTAACTTACAAGGACATGAAAGCCTCAAGTACACATCAAAATAAAGTGGGTGGCTGTCTCAAGCAACCGCAGCCATACATGTTCGAATCGAGCATAGGAATGCCAAAGTGGTCAAGACTAAGATTGAACAAAACAGTTTCAAGTGACGGCAGTATGAAGTTCCAATCAAGTGAAAATGCAACTCAATGATGCTACACTGTTAATATGAACAAATATGCTATGCAGTGAAGCCAAAGCTACTACAGATCAGGTTAACATGAGTGTATAGTCACACATGTATAAAATTTATTTACAGGGATATAAAACTAACAAGGTACATAGTGGCCATTATATCTACCCCACTTCAATGCATTTACATGAATCAGGAGTGTGCAACAGAGTGATACATGCAATGCAACACAGTGGATGAAACTGAAGGAATGCAATATGACTCGAAGCATATACAGGAATGCAACTAAGTGCAATTGAAAGTATCAGGTTTGAACAAGATGGTGAAGCCACCAGAATTTAGTATCAAGCAAGTTCGACAACCAGTAAACAGTGCAGTAATGTTACTGCAGTTCAATATCAACGTAGTGGGATTAAAATTCACGGATTTGAATTCTCAAAACCAGATGCCGAAGTCACAGACTATAGTTCAGTAAAGAAATCAATGCCATAACAAAGCAATTTATCAACATCACAAGTGAACCAAGGGATCAATGATATATTAAAGCGATTTATCAATGTCAAACAAATATATACGAACTCAACAAAGTGTTCGAATATAAATCAAGACCGGAGTCAATGAAAATCAAACTGCAATGGTCACTAGATACAACCGAAGCCAATAGAGACATGAATACACAGATCGAAATCAAAGTTGAACAAGTCAGAGACGTGGTGGTAAAGTAACAACCAAGTCAAAGTTGAAGTCATGAAAACCTATAACAGCAAGTTCAACCTTGAAGAGTCCAAAATCAACTCATAAACAACAACGCAATCGAAATCAGGTAAACACGAATACATGTTGCCAAAGTTACAGAGATATCAAATGACAATTCAAAGTCATGGTTAATGAAAGTTCAATATGCAGAAGACTCAAGTCAAAAGCCCCAAGTAAACAAATGTATAATGGCTGAAGCCAATACCCCCAGCAGTATCAAAGCCGACGTGAACAAAGTAAAGTCGAAGACTATTTTAAAACTGTCAGAGAAACAATGAAAATCATCTAGGAATCGCGACCCCAAATCAATGTCGTTTTACATAAATGACAGTTTGGAACCAGTAATAAAAACAATTTAAATCACTAGCCAAGGCAACTATCCCACAATACACGAATTCGAGCAGAGTCTCAGTCAGGAAGAACAAAATCAATAAAATGCGAATCGAACCAAATAGATAGAAATCATCAACAACGAAATAAAATCGAACGACCTACGCATGATACTGAGAATGAATTAAATGTGAGTGTTAGTTCACTCACCTTTGTTTTCCCCCAGCACGAATCGAAGACCGACAGTGCTTGTCGAAGCGGAGACGAACTCAAATCAACCGAGGTCGAAATCGAAACTCTACCAAGTGGCCACTCTCACACTCGTTTGATTTAGCTTGCGACACGAAAATAATTGGAGGAGGAGGAACAACGAAGAAGTCGCCATTTTTTTTCGTCGCCTGTTTTTTTTTTCGTTTAGGGTTTTTTTTTTTTTTGGAATGAGAGGGGGAACGGGTATACGTTTGATAACACGGCACTGAACAAATTAGACCATGGGCTAAATTTACAAGCCCACTAACCATTACAATCTATAAAAGAATTTCAACTCACTTCAAAAACTTCAATTGCAATTGCCATTTTTTTTCGTCGTTTGACAATATTCAACTGCTATAAAATTCTGGGTTGTTACAGTGTAAGAGAGTTACTTCCTACACCATCAAACAGATGTACGTTTGTAAAAATCAATGTACGTGCATTTTAGAAATGCAATGTTAGACATTCGCCCATACAAGTTGTCCAAGAACAAAATAAACCGAAGGAACTCTCCTACCACATCCTCTCGGGAATCATCCTCAGGATTAGTAGCGAGCAGCTCTTGCATAAAGATCAAATGAAGATACTACTGCCACATATATATGATATGGGAAATTTCCCCCGAGGGTCAATGACAAATAGCCCTTCATTCTGTTTATTATCATTCCATGTCTTTACCTTTGAACATGTAAATTTGTTCGAAGTGGTTTTCAGATACGAATCGCTCAAATCCAATCATGGTTCCTTCGAACCAATCATCGAGAAAAAGATGTTAAGTGAATAGGTGTTTATCATTTGATTAATTACTTTCTCTTTATCAAAAATATGTTCTAGAGATATATATTTTTAAAACATTTTTTTTCCGGTATATACGGAATCATTAAACCTCTCTTTAACTTTGGAAATACCAAATCATTTTCATAAGTCATACTGGAAAACATCATTGAGTTAAAAAGGGTCGATAAAAATTATACCAATTCTACTCTACATCAATTTCCGTATTCAACATTTACTATCCGTCGAATTACGGTGAAATCACCTTTTAAATTCACAAAGATAGTACGTGTTCCCTTCTCGGAATTTAATACCAAGTGTAAAAAGGTTATTTCTATACAATCCCAATTTGTATTAAATTTTTAAATTTGAATCTTTTATACTTGTCTCATTTCCGACATTTCGACCTTATTTATTCCTCGCCTAGGAAAGAGGCCAGATGAGCCTGGGTACTTGTTGCTCCTGAACATCTCCTTAGTTTAAGCACCTCATATCCGGATCTCACGAATAGAAAAATCCAGCCTACTCATCGGCTTTTAGAGCCAAAATTAACTCACTTAATTATAATAGCTTTTCTTTGAATCATTTATTTAAAAAAATTATAAATTATAAAACTTCTAAATCGTCTTTAAATTACTTAAGTATTTATTTGAAAACATTATAAAAAATTTGGGAAAGAATACTTAAGTTTAAAGCCATATTTTAAAAGTGCTGCAAAAAGTTCTACGAATAGTGCTTTTAAGGCTTATTTGATCAAAAAGACTTTTCGATCATTTAGAAATCCATTTTTATAACTCAAAACTCTTTTCGCAGATTTCGCCGTGTACCAAACTCCAAAATGCACAAATAAATATACTGTAGGGATCAACACGACGAGACGATTAAGATGGTATAAAGATGTCAGTGGTTTGATTGGATTATAAAAATTCGAAATTTCTAATAGTGGGAAACGTAAGAAAAACGCTGAAAAATAAGATCGACGGAGCCAAAGATGTCCGAATTTGGAAAAACGACAAACTGACATCTTACTCAGAAGATGGTTTAGAATTTTTCTATGTAAAAATATTTAGGTTTCGGAAATATTTTACTTTCATTGCTTTTTAACTGATTAAATTGAAGTAAGTTTACGCGCGAAATAAACTTTCATATTTTCGGACGAAAATTTACCAGTTGCTATGTTTAACTAGACGTATTCCAAATATTAAATTTTTATTTCAAAATTTTATCGTTTAAAATTTCACAAAATTTCAACTAATTACGTTATTAAAACAGTTAAAATTTAAGGGTCGTTACACTCTCCCCCACTCAAAACTTTTCGTCCCCGAAAAGGAACGAGGTAGGAGAATAGAAACAACCAGGAAGAAAAACAGATTTGAAATACAAAATAACAATTAATTTAAACCATATAAATTCAAATTTAAATTAATTGATATTCAACATTTGATTTCACTAAAATCAATCTCAACTATTTCTAAATTCATTATCTTATTATCCCATTTTCTTCGATTTACAATTTCTAAAACCATAAATTTTGAATAGTCTTTTATTATAATCATATTTTCTTCAACAGTTTTGATTCTTCTTTATTCCAAATTATTATTAAGTTTATTTTACTTAATATATCTTATTACATATATTTAACCCATATAAATTAATTTAAACCATAAAAGTTTCGATTTAAATTAATTTACATCTATTAATTTTTTTTTCAAGGTATTTTCATATGTTGATCAAATTTCAATTTATTAATTCTTTCAAAACAAATTTATTAATTCTTCCAAAACAAATTTTATTTCATTATTAACTGAGTTTACTTATTATCCTATCTAACTCTATTAACACCTTTATAATAAAATTTAGTGTATAACCTTTATTATAAACACTCAAATTTATTTATAAATTCAATTTATCTTATATATTATCCAATTACATATTCAACTTCTGAATGACTTAGGTAAGTTGTATTAGAATGCAGCTGAACAATATACAAATAAAATTTTCCCGATTCAATTATTCAAGTTTAAATATTTATTCCAAAATTTTAGCTTTATTTATAATTGAAACATCCTTTAACAAAATTTTAAGAATTAAATTTCCGATTAACTTTAAACAGTTTAAAGATATATATAATGTATTTATATCAAATTAAATTTTAAAATAAGATACCTATATATATAAATCAAATTATACTGAATCAAAATATTTTCCAAACAAAACCATAGCAAAGCTACAGAATAGTATCTCCACTTCGAAACTCGAAAATGAATGTCGATGATGCGGCCGCCATCACCGAAATTATTTTCCAACGACAAAGAGAAGAGCACTGATTTCAACATTTTTAAAAATTCTTTGAAAACGATTTCTATTCGGAAATACTTCCAATAATATATACTTTAAGATTTTAAAAACCAAAGTTCGAAATCACCGGAAACTAATAAATTCTCCAATTTCTGAATTAAATTCATTTCAAATTCCAATCAATTTATAACCAAGTTTATAAATTCATTTATTTATATTATGCAATAGTCAATGGTTTACAAAACAATAAATGAAAATCAAATATTATTATTTCAGACAACAAATTCATTAACAATTTAATTTCAGAAAACTTATATTTATATATAATATAATCATTCAAAACTATTTTGTTTATCAAATTTGAAAACAACATTTTTAATATAAATTTACAAATACATTTATTTGCTCGACGATACAGGAATGGATTTTCAAAATAAGGATAGGGATTCAAATTTGATGGGCTCAAATCAAAGAGAATTTTGATTCGAAAATAAGTTTGAAACAGAAGATAAGATAATTCAATTACCACAATCAGAAGATGGATGAGTTTATTTAATTCACGGGCAACCTTAACCGAGTCGTCCGTAACTTCAAGAATAAGATCGATGCTGAATTCCGAGGTAAATCAACACTCGATCTCACGAGATGGAATTCAGGTATAGCATGGAATAGATAGCATCGTAAACCGAGGATACAGAAATCTTTGGTAAATCGATGCCTATTATAAAGGAGTTTTGCTCCTTTACGAATCATTCGAAGATTGGCGGGACCGCCGATCTATTATAGATAACATTCAGAATGGAGTTGTGGGGTGCTCCATGATTGAAAGAAGACGAATAGTGAAGGACACGAATGAATTTCGAAACCGAGGGGAACGTTTCAAAATTCGAAAGAATCGAATCAAAACGGAAGAGATTGAAACTCGAAATGAAAGTGATTCTGTAAATACATTTACCCTATATGTTAAGTTTTTCCTAGAGCTACCAAAGCTCTGATACCAACTGTAACGACCCGATATTTTGGACCATTCGCATCCATTATAAGTGTATAGGTAGACACTCATGCCGGAGTTGAATTGCTCAAAATACCGCGTTGTTAATTTAAATTTGGAAAAACTGAACATATACAGTAAATAAATAATCACTGATCACAGACACAGAGTAATAAGTGCAGCGGAAATAAAAGAGATAGTAGTTTATGAAGCTACTATATGAATATATAAAATACATCAGAGTTTACAACAGAAGGGTAACACGTTACATCAGATACAAATCAGAATACATCACTGGAATCATCGAATATCTGAAAACAGAATAGATGGCTGGATCTTCAAGCAAGCTCCAACTTCAAAGGTGAGTCTCGAATACTGGATCACTCAGTCTGACCCGAGCGTAAAGCAAAAACACAAGACACTCGAGTCAGGATTAACATTCTTATATTAATAAATCCAACTCAAGTGAAATAGCAATTGAAATACAAGTAACTCAAAGGATGTTTGGAATAACCATCCTTTAAGGATCCGTTAAACTATCTACTAGGTAGTAGTGTACGATAAGTAGATAATGTCTATCAGTAATAATAAGATATCAAAATAGCGTTAAGTCATGGCCCATTCCACCCTTAACACATTTTTATTCCCAAAAGCATATACAAGACCGTAGTTTCCCCAAAACCGGAAGTCACCAGAGGGCAATCCATATACTAAAGGTACAAATCAAAATCGTAGTGGTCGCGCATAAATGGAATACAAGTATGACAAGGCACATGAGGCAATACCCAAGGTAGTGATACTACCGTTCGCCTGATCCGGACTGGTGAGAACGCAACGCCGCAACGCCGCAGCGCCCGCAACACCGTGAAACAACACTCCCAAAATCAAGGGTGCACCAATCGACAACAAGTATAAGTAGTTCGAAGAAGTGTGTCCACTTGAGGTAGCTAATCCTCCATTGGCCCGGCACAGCTCCTGTTTTAGTCATTTCCAATTTGACACAAGTGTCAAGGCTATCCATTATCGTTCACTTTCTTCAGTCATCACGTACATCATTCCAACCACTTCATTCTGGATCATCACTCCGCGTATAGTTATTAAAGTGGTTTCGGTTTAGATAGAGAGTATATCCATTACCGATCCCGGTCTCTTTAATAACTTTCGTAATTATTACACCGATTGGTCGTTTATATATTTTAAAACCAAATCAATTTCAATTTCAATTTCAATTCGCAAATCAACATTTCATTTGTCTATCAAAACAGTTTCCATACTTTACGTTTCAAAACTTCCAAATTACCATTTCAAAATCTTATAATTCAATTTCAATCTTTATATTGAAAACAATTCAAATATTGATTCAAGTTCGTATATTAGTTTCATTTCAAAATCATTAAAATTAATTTAATTTAACATTCAAACCAATTTAAATTCATTTATCTATTTCATTCAATATTCGTTAAGTTACTTTATCATTCAAAACAATTTCTATTAAATTTCCAATTCATTAAATCAATTTCTTAAGTTCACCTTCATTAAATCAACTTACACTTTTGAATTAAACTAAATTCGTCAAATCAATTCTTTCAATCACAAGTTTTACATTAATTCCAAAATATCACATTTTCATTTCTTGTTAAAGAAATTCCATTTCACTTATTTACTTTCTTAAATAATTTTCCCAAAACTTAATTTATAAAGAAACTCAATTTCAATTATTTACGAAGTAAAATTCACTTATTCAAAAATTCAATTTTTCTTATTAAAGAATTCAATTCAATTAATCATTAAATAATTCAATCTTATTTAATTTTTAAATAATTCAAAACTTAATTATTAAATAATTTTCAAGGTTTAATAATTTCAAACTTAATTATTAAATCATTTCAAAGTTTAATAATTTCAACTTAATTATAATTTCAAACTTAATTCAATCATTTCTCAAAATTAAACAACATTCTTTCATCAATTACATTTTTAATATTAAATATTCACATTTAAATTTCATTAAAATTCAATTTCCAACTTTGTTTCAAAACCATATTATTTATTCAAATAAAATCTTCATTTTATTTTTAAATCAATTTATTGACCAATCGGATTTTATTAAATTTTCTATCCTAGGTCAAAGTTCAATTTGGGTATTTATCATTTCAACCCGATTCCAATTCAATTCAAAATCAAAGCATAACAAAGGGAACTTGCAGTGTGATAACTGGGATAGTGTCAAAGTAAATAAACAAGCAATAACAACAAACAATAACAATCCAATAATCAATTCAAATAATCTCGAAATAACCGGATTAATTCGCATTGTTATTTGTACGAATTAATATAATTATTTCTAGAATCTACACTATCATTTCATGTAGATTAAAGATTATTACATTACGGTTTTCACTTGTCATCTATTACAAATTCATACATCATCAATTTAACAACATACATTCACTGATTCAAAATGTAATTAAACAAATCCTACGTGTCAATAAATTCAACAGTTAAAGGGGTCATATTATACAAATGTCATTTAATCAAATTTAACATTTTAATTATCCTATATCAAGTTCAATTTCATACTATTTATCATTTTAACATTAACAATTTATCGTCCAATATAAACATCAACAATCAATCAATTATCAGCCAAACTGTATTATCATTGCATAAATAATTAACAGATAATAGTGTCAGATGTCATAGGTGAACTGATACAGGTAATAGCATATATAACAGTGTAATTAACTAACAGCAGCATATTTCAATTGCCGTTTCAATTGAAATCAAATTTAATAAATAAAAGAACGTTAATCGTGAGTGAGTGCTCACCTTTCGAGGCTAGAGAGAATAGGAGATGACACGGATACGAACACAGATACGGACACTGAGATTGAGTTACGAATTCAAGCCCGAATCCCAAATCAAATCTAGATAGGCACGGATTGACGAACACAACTGATAAATTAGAATTAATGACAACAAGTCAGAACTGGATCGATGGAGGAAATTGATATAAGTGAACTGTTATATATAATATTATAAGTTTTCTTAAAATCAATACTCAACTTAACACCTATCAAAAATAATACCTATATATATTTCAAGATCATTGTTGAATTTGCTACATACATCCAAAATATATACATATCTTATATTTCAAAACAACACTTATCTATATATACTTATTTTAAATCATTCTACCTATGTATTATGTTCAAAAATATACGCCGACCATATAGATCTATACTGCCACATTATAAAGTTATTACAAAAATTTCAAAATAAGAACAAATATAAAACCAACTTGTCGAAACTTATATTTTATAACCTAGCAGAATCATATGACTTTATACACCAGCTTAACTATAACTATATATATATACACACTTAAAATGAAACAGGTACAGTGTTCAAACTTTTATATATATATATATATATATATATTTATACTGTTTTAGACATAAACTTTTTAAAAATCAAAATTTTCCTCCCGAGATTTATAAATATACAGACCAAGTATATGAAATATAAACCTTATTACATTATACTAGATATACAAAAGTGTATATATCAACTATTCACAGACTAATGTATTATAAACCATAACACTTTAAAACCCGCATATATATATATATATTCAGTACAACAGTAATGTAAACCAGGTTCAAGCATATTAATATATATATACACATCACTATGTTATAAAGTTAGTACATATATGCAATACAGTCCGATGTAAACATAGGCTTTGTTAGAAATTTCATAACTAATATAAAGTGACTTGTATATATTATAAGAACGTGTATAATTAACCTGAAGTGAGATATATAACAGATGTAACAGTAACTATGCATATATTCCTATATTATACATAAGACACTTAACTATATAATACACGGTAAATGTATATACTTGCACCGCACATATGAAACACATATACGAACAGTAAGTTATGCATCTATGCGTGTATAAACAAACTAAAACACCTAACCTATAATATATATATATATATATATATATATATATATATTCAAGCAAAATAAATGACCCAGCTTTATAATTTAATACCCAGCCAAACTTACAACTAATCTAATCTAATAAAATAAGTATGATACCTTTATGAAAATATGAAAGGAAAGTGCAAAGTGGACTGGTGAGGAGATGTTGATGAGCACATGGGTGGTTATTCAAGCGAAGGGCGATGGAAGTCGATGGTGGCCGATTGTTATGCTGGATGGTGGTAGCATGGCTGCCGAAGTCGAGTCGATGTGGATCGAAGATGAAGTCGGGAAGAGAGTGGGGTGTGACGTGGCGCCTGGGCGGGTGTGCCTCGGCTGCACCGTGTCAGGGACGTGGGCAAAGGAGGCTACAGGGAAGAGGGAGGGTGTGAGCGCGGAGGGGTTCGGTCGACTGTTGACTTGGTTGGTGGCGGGTCCTGTGTCCAGAGATAGAAGGGAAGGCGCGGTGGAGGGGGCCGAAGGGGAAGGTCTGGGTTCTCGTGCTTGGGTCAGTGAGGCTGTCAAGGGAGGCCGAAGACTTGATGGGGAGGGAGGAACAGCTTGTGCGATGAGGTGGCAGAGATTGGCTGAGAGATGGTTTTGATCGACTAAAAGTGAACGACGTGTGGGATTTCTCAATGCAGAAGAAAACTGGGTATCAGCCATGAAAGGGAAATAGAATGGAAGATGAACAAGCTACAGCAAAAATATATAAAAACTAGGTATAAAATATTATTTTACTTAGTTGCAGACGAAATGAGGCATAAAGCGTATGAACTAATTCGAAGATGTATGGACCAAGTTGGAATAATAAAAGTCAGGACGTTGAATTCAGGAAGATATTAATAGCTAGTGTCCATTAGTTTTAGTCGATAGGCAAATAACATAAAATACTCGGGAGATTCAAAATGGATACCGGTATGGCAACCCTTTTCGCAGATTTCGCCGTGTACCAAACTCCAAAATGCACAAATAAATATACTGTAGGGATCAACACGACGAGACGATTAAGACGGTATAAAGATGTCAGTGGTTTGATTGGATTATAAAAATTCGAAATTTCTAATAGTGAGAAACGCAAGAAAAACGCTGAAAAATAAGATCGACGGAGCCAAAGATGTCCGAATTTGGAAAAACGACAAACTGACATCTTGCTCAGAAGATGGTTTAGAATTTTTTTATGTAAAAATATTTAGGTTTCGGAAATATTTTACTTTCATTGCTTTTTAACTGATTAAATTGAAGTAAGTTTACGCGCGAAATAAACTTTCATATTTTCGGATGAAAATTTACCAGTTGCTATGTTTAACTAGACGTATTCCAAATATTAAATTTTTATTTCAAAATTTTATCGTTTAAAATTTCACAAAATTTCAACTAATTATGTTATTAAAACAGTTAAAATTTAAGGGTCGTTACACTACTTCTCTCTTTTGCCATCTCTATTCAAATCTCTCGCTACCACTGTTTCTTTTTGGACATGCTTCATTGAGTTACTCGTCATCGTTAATCTCTGATATCATAGCTTCAGGTTAGTGTAATTATACCACTAAAACTATATTTTACACTATAGCCATATCTTGCACTTATATATTTTAATCTTATTCTATAGGAAAAAAAATCATTTCCGCGACTACACCTTCTACACTTCTGTTTTATATTTAAAAGGTAATTTGTACTTTTTAGAATTTGTTCGTACTGTTTATTTAAGTGCATGCTCTGTATATTTTCAAAAGAATATAATGATTACATGTTATTTGTGGACATAAAATCAACTGAGCGATGAAAATTTATTCTTTTTCGATGTTATTTTTTATTTTTAAATATATTTCAATCTTATTCTAAAAGAAAAAAAATCATTTCTGCAACTGCAAGTTCTACGCTTCTGTTTTATATTAAAAGGGTAATTTGCACTTTTTTAAAATTTGTTTGTGTTGTTTTTTCAAGTGCATTGCTCTATGTATTCTCAAAATAATATCATGATTGCATGTTATTACGAACATAAAAATAACCGATCAATGAATTTTTTTCTTTTTTCATGTTATTTCTTATTTTAAATATGCATTAAGATTATGCTTCTTATAAAAAATGTTCAAAAGTACATGTCGGCATCACGTTATTATTACTTAATCTATATATTAAAAAATTAATTTCAGCATACAACATAATTTATCAGCCAACCAATCAATATTAAACACTCTGATAAGGAAAGATCGACTCAAAAAGATGATATATCTCCAAAAGCATCTTCATCGAAAGATAGTGTGGTGTATATGTCTAGAATTCAACAAATGACGATAAAAAATCACACTCAAAAGATGATTATGGTTGGGATGATAAATTTACTTCTGAAGTGGTAAGTGATATATCATTCAAAAATTATGAAAAAATAATATAATATAATTTTGTTATCTTATCGATTTTCTCTTTTTGTTTTTGCTATCAGCGTAAACTTCCATAAATGCATCTCTATAGATATTACCAAATGTTACTATTACTTAAACATAGGATCCAGCAACTATATTTTTTTACAAATTTAATACGCTCTCCTATATATATTACCAAACTTAGTATCACTTAAATATATGATCTAACAATTAAACTTTATATAGATTTTCGCTCTTTGTTAATTGATAACAGAAACAAAAATTCAACCTAACTAAAAAATTAAAAGTTCCAACTTAGAAGCGAAATTCAAAATGATTACACATGATTCCAACGTAAAAACATAGCTGCATATTTAAAAAAATTATTTCTCTTAAACATGTTAAACACATATAATTTGTAAAAAGAAAATCAATTTACTCGCGAAGCATTTGCTATCGTCACATGCGAAGCGCGTGCTATAACACTCATAAATTATAACGGCAAAGACATCGCCCTTATAATTAAATTTTAATCATAACGGCGAAGACTTCGCCCTTATGTTCTTATGTTTTTTAAAAAAAAATTGGTATGTGGCTGGTTCGTGTTACCTAAGCGCATAGCTCATTCACTCGGTCCGAAAGTAAAAGGGAGAGTGAAATGAACAGGTTGGATGGTTGGTAATGGTCTAATGAGTGGTAAAATTTTCAGTGGTTACCGTAGCGCTAGAGGCATGAGCCACAACGGGGAATTTGAGCGGCGCAATTGAGCGGGGAAGTTGATTGAATGGAGAATGCATTTGGCGCTACAAACGGGGTATTCGAGCGATAATCTGAGTGGAGTATTTCAAATGTACATTTTAAAATAAATTGATTTATATTTAATTAATTTTTTTTAGATGAATAATATGTGTCAATAATTTGAAAAAATAAATAAATTTTAAAATTATAAATTGCTTAATTCAGTTAAAATCAACTTCATAACATAGAGCACTTTAATACGGTTGCAACGCAAAAAACAGCATATCAAACAGACCTTATTTGCACAAGTTATAAATTTTAGAAATTTATAAAACTATAAATTTTACAGAGGACAAAATTTTAATATAGGCTTGCCAAAAAACCAATTCAACTTATAGGTCTTATTAAGAACTAATTGTAAAACTAGGCCTGAAACATTCTCTCTCTTACCACTAACCATATTATTTAATTTGTTGCTTGTGGTGGAAATCAAAGGGATACAGGGGTGTTGTAAAACAAGGATGTCGTTGAGCACTCACATGTGTGTATATAATGCATAAAGAAAGCTGGAGGTTAAAATAAATAAAACCCAGGAGACATTCGATATCATGAGTTAAACATTGAACGTACATAAATAATATATGATATCATGAGTTATACTTGTTAAATTCATATCCCTAAAACATTCGATAATACTCTACAAAATTATTTTGAATTAGAGAATTTAGAATAATAATGCTCTCCGTCATTTATAATATAAAATGAATACCTCACATACCTAAGGTTGTTGAGCAAACTCAAACCATATAATATCTAAGATGATGTTTATTGTGATGGCCCGCCTCCTCGACCCTCGGAAATCGACACTAATACATCTTCGGTATTCACGTGCTGCAAATCCAAGTGTCGAAGATGCAGATTATCATGAAGTAAAAGAAAATAAAGATAGAACAGAATCTTACACGAATGGAATAATACAAATTGTTTCGATATCTATATCTTTACAGCGGAAATTTTAAATACATTTTTTAGACTCTATCCTATAAATCAGCCTGGACAATTATAAATCTCGGTCTTTATAAATGCTGAATACAATTAGTAAAATAATGCATCGGAAAAGGAAATGGAGAACAATCTAAAGGAACATCTTCAGCTCTAGACTTCAAGCTCCATTAAAATGCTCCAAGTTAAACCTAACAACTAGGCTGCCCGAAAAAGTAGGGCATCCAAAGTTTAAAGAAAAGAAAATAAACTCCAGGTCAGTCATGGGACTGGTGTGAGAAACACAAAATACGGATACTTGTAAACAAAGGGCATTCCATAAGACAACGCTGCACATAAACATGGAACAGGTTTTTACCTTATGATAACCAAAAATTTTACCGTGCAAAGTCTAGTAATATTATTTTTAATGACTTTCTTTTAAAAACACTTTTCAAGTAAACTTATACAATCATAACCAAAATTGTTACATTGATTAAATTCCAGCATAATAGGTTCTACAATCAAGTCTGAAGGCAGTTATTGGAGAATGAATATCTGTACAATGATAGGTAAGGAACTACCTTCCATTCAGTACATCTCTAAAGGGTTGTACCGAGGATCAACACCTTTGAAATCTCTGCACCTGGTAAGATCGACATACCCGTAGACCCATCTAGTGGCGGATAGAACCAAATATGACATCACCCAAGTCATTCCGGACCTATCCGAGAGCCCTCTTAGCATACACAGCATACCCGATATATAGAGGGTAATTTAGAAAGGTGATGACCATGCCCTAATGGTTACAAGCCACATAGCCTTACGACATGCCATGTTTAAGCCATTTTCGGGTGATGAGGCCCGAGGTAACGATTACCTTTCACATAGCACGTTTCACTTTGAATGTCACATTGCCAATTCCATCACACACTATTGATTTCCACAAATGTACAACTTCTGAGCTTGTACGTCTCAAAGAAGGGTGTTAAGTGTAAGAGAGTTACTTCCTACACCATCAAACAGATGTACGTTTGTAAAAATCAATGTACGTGCATTTTAGAAATGCAATGTTAGACATTCGCCCATACAAGTTGTCCAAGAACAAAATAAACCGAAGGAACTCTCCTACCACATCCTCTCGGGAATCATCCTCAGGATTAGTAGCGAGCAACTCTTGCATAAAGATCAAATGAAGATACTACTGCCACATATATATGATATGGGAAATTTCCCCCGAGGGTCAATGACAAATAGCCATTCATTCTGTTTATTATCATTCCATGTCTTTACCTTTGAACATGTAAATTTGTTCGAAGTGGTTTTCAGATACGAATCGCTCAAATCCAATCATGGTTCCTTCGAACCAATCATCGAGAAAAAGATGTTAAGTGAATAGGTGTTTATCATTTGATTAATTACTTTCTCTTTATCAAAAATATGTTCTAGAGATATATATTTTTAAAACATTTTTTTCCGGTATATACGGAATCATTAAACCTCTCTTTAACTTTGGAAATACCAAATCATTTTCATAAGTCATACTGGAAAACATCATTGAGTTAAAAAGGGTCGATAAAAATTATACCAATTCTACTCTACATCAATTTCCGTATTCAACATTTACTATCCGTCGAATTACGGTGAAATCACCTTTTAAATTCACAAAGATAGTACGTGTTCCCTTCTCGGAATTTAATACCAAGTGTAAAAAGGTTATTTCTATACAATCCCAATTTGTATTAAATTTTTAAATTTGAATCTTTTATACTTGTCTCATTTCCGACATTTCGACCTTATTTATTCCTCGCCTAGGAAAGAGGCCAGATGATCCTGGGTACTTGTTGCTCCTGAACATCTCCTTAGTTTAAGCACCTCATATCCGGATCTCACGAATAGAAAAATCCAGCCTACTCATCGGCTTTTAGAGCCAAAATTAACTCACTTAATTATAATAGCTTTTCTTTAAATCATTTGTTTAAAAAAATTATAAATTATAAAACTTCTAAATCGTCTTTAAATTACTTAAGTATTTATTTGAAAACATTATAAAAAATTTGGGAAAGAATACTTAAGTTTAAAGCCATATTTTAAAAGTGCTGCAAAAAGTTCTACGAATAGTGCTTTTAAGGCTTATTTGATCAAAAAGACTTTTCGATCATTTAGAAATCCATTTTTATAACTCAAAACTCTTTTAAAACCTTTTAAAATATTTATTGAATTTATTCCATATGTTTAAACAATTAAAAATATCCATTTTGAAGAATTTATCGCTTTGGTTTCCGAACTGCCAAACTACGACTATTCTGAAAACTTGTTTTGCTCATGTTTCAAAATCTACTAAAAAAATCTCGATCTTTATCTTTTGTTTAAAAACTATGATTATAAGAGTTTGAAAAATTCTTACTACAAAGAATTCTGACTCTGAATCCATCGTATAGATGGATTTGAATTTTTATGGCGCAAAATCGCGAACTGCCTTTACACGACGCGCCTATTTTTAACTCTACTTTCATAACTTATCCAAACTTCACCATATTGGGTTTTAGTGTTTACAAAACATTTATAAACCATTTTATATCATTTCAAAGGGGTTTAATGATTTCATATCACTTTTATAACTTGATTCGAAAAGTGATTTCCTTTATAATATCGACGTGTATTTAACGTGACTTGTTTACACAATTAAACATTCTATTAAAAGAACCAATACTTGATTATCAAAGCATAGTAAACATCCATAGCAATCATCTCATGTCATCATTATATATATATATATAGTTTTTCACTTTTATTGGATATTGGGCTTATGAAAACGAACGGTTACTTTGCTACGATCGAATCAAGGCTTATGGAATCGAGCCCGTGACCTTTAGGAAGGCTCGGCTTATGCTTACAAGTGGAGGTGGGCTTGACTAAGCATGGATATGGGTGTGGCCGTGAGCTTTGAGTGAAGATGTGGAGTGATTTGCCATGGTTTTGAGGTGGAATGACATGGTATATGTATGTGTATATATTTTACTTTATTTTGCCATAACTTTGCAAATAATTTTTTCAAGGCATGGAAGCCATTAAAAAAGAGTTCTTAGAGCTTTAAGAAGAAAGAGGAAGAAGAAGGGAATGAATGAATGGAATGAGAGAGCTAAGGTCCTGTATTTATAGGCAAAAATGTGCGAAAAATATCTAAATGTGAATTTCCTTTTCTACCCTCAACTCACACCCCTCCTTTCCCATAATTCCACATGTTTCTCCCCCTTTCCATGTGCCTCCATCATTTCACATCACTTCATGGCATGTGCATTGACTTTGCATAGCTTAAGGATGGAGTTTTCTAAAATACCTTAGATATTTTTTACCATATATGTATATATAAATGTATATATGTGTTATGTATATATATATATGGGTATATGTATATGTTAGGGTGTGTATGTGTGTGTTATATATGTGCACAAAACATATAAATGAGGGTGCAACAACTTTGAACAACTTCCGTTCGCTAAACCGTTGAAAATCTGAAACCCGATTCCAGGTCACATTTTCACTTATTAATTAAATTACATATAAATGTAAACAAAATTTGAAAACTAATTTCTTATCATTTTTAAGTAAATAAAATGATCAAATTTGAATTATAAAACCATATAAATTAATATTAAACGGTTGTTTACAAAAAGTGTTGTTATATTGATAAAGCGATATTACTTTTTCTTATAATTTCAAGTCAAATATATATCTTTATAAAACTATTATAAATGTTTTATTATCACTTCATATCTAATTAAAATTAATTATTATCAATTAAAATAATTATTTTAATAATCATAATAATTATTAAATCATTAAATCTCAATTTAAATTCATAAATCGATTATTAAATAGGGTGGCATTATTGATGATGTCATAAATACATTTCATTTCCCAAAAATAAATAATTTTATTTCATATTTTTGTTTATGTGGATAAATAAGTGTGTATATCCAGCTCCATGCGTGAATTCTGATAATTATAGAGCTGTTTATTAATAAAACGGTTTTCGGTCATTTTATCGATATTTTTTCAAAGCATATATTTTTGTATATACTTATCCAAAATAAGATTACCATCATCATTTATTATTCCATACATCATAATCTATGTTCAAAAATCTTATATTTGAATCTTTTAAAAATAAATACAAATTAATCAATGTGATAAATTTGCTGGTCGTTACATTTATGTTTTATATAAGCAAGAATATTGTGTAGCTTTTTTGAGAAGACTCAAGGGTGACAATAACCCCCCCTTCGGATATTGCGAAATGATGAGTTTATGGTATCTAATGTACATCATGACTTTTTGATTAAGCTCAAGATAATGAAGTTGATTAGGAGCATAGTAAAAGTTTGGCAAGGAGTTATATACGTACTATAATTAGTAAAAGTTATTCACCATTAATGGGGACTGTAATTTGTTGAGCAAATTCAAGGTTCTTGTAACATGATAAACAGATCCTAACACACAGTGAACTAATTCATGAACTTATATACATCTTATAGGGTTTTTGAGAGATACAAAATTCAGTAAGAGTCTTATTAGATAAATAAAATAAATATATAATAAAAATAAGAACATATGTGATATTAAAGTTATCTACTAAAATAAATTTGTATAGTTAATATAATTAATAAAATGTTTGTCAATTAAAATGTACTAAATGATATGAATTAAAGATTGATGAAGAAATGTAAAATATGCTTACCGATAAATCTTTTGACATGTTTTTACTATAAGGTCAATGCAAGAGTCAAAATTATATAACCATTAATTACATGCATGCCTTGGTCACTTAAATGTTAATTTGTCCAAGACTATCTATTGTCTTCTATGGACTATGAGTTTCGAACTCTAAAGCAATACAAGAGTATGATTATTTGATCCACATTCGATCAAATACAAAAGTTGTATGATGAATGGTCGTGTTCGTATTGTACAAAATCTCGATGAAAACTTTTCACTAGAAATGGTCAAATAAACCATAGTATGAGATTATGTGCTCAACATGACTAAATACAATAAGAATCATGTTGTGTTAGATATAAAACTAGACCAAGAACCATAATACATGCCTAGGATTTAGATTATTGAGATGTTAGTTTGAATAGTTTAAATTTCTTTGATATCCTTAAATGTTAAGGACAATCAAATCCATTACTATTGTTATACCCTAAAATTCCTAAAAGATGGTCATCATGGATTAACGAAATGGGAGGCTCTCATGTGATATGCATAAGGGTTATCATGGGACATGAGCAAAAGATATCATGGAGCAACCTTATCAATCACCGTGAATGAAAATGTAGCTATGAAATGGGAAGAAATGTAAAGCTATTGCATAGAAAAGTTATGTCATCGTGACATGATTTTCAATGGTCATCGCGAGATGATTGACAAAGCTACATAATTATCATGTGTTAAACTTGAACATGAATTTTAGAAGCCATCGTGATGTGAATCATTGAAGCCATCATGATGAATCCTATAAAAATATTATAACGCGAAGTACCTAGAGCCATTATAAGGAATTTATAAATCTATCGTGGAACAAAGAGCCATAAGTCATCGTGAGGTATTCTCATATAGCCATTGTGATGTAAAGCATGGAGAGTTATCGTAAAGCATTACATCAAAGCCTTTGTGGCGCATTTCTAGGAGTCATTCATCTGAGCCATCGTGAGACGTTCATTAGAGCCATTATGTAATATACATTCGTGAGTTATTTACCAGAGCCATTATGGGACATCTATTAAAGCCATTGTGTAATATACATTATAGCCATTGTAAGTCATTCATTAAAGCTATCGTGGGACATTCAATAGAGCCATCGTGAGACAACCGAACCATCACAAAATAAAGCACTAGTGCTATCATGTCATACGAGACAAGTCAATGGAGTAGCTATCTAGAATAATCCCTTAAATCTATCATGTCGTATTCTTTAAAAAACCAAATAAAATGGATTTCAAGTCTACCGCGATATGTATTCCAGGCTATTGTGAGTCAAAAGGTAAATTGACTAAGTCTTTATGAAACAAGATAATTCAAACCATCGTGATTTAAACAAAATTTCTCTATGAACATAAACAGATCTGCACTGCTCATCCACATCATGTGACATGTGGTGCAAATCCGATGGTCGGAATTCTCTATAAATAGACATGTACCCCTATAAAGAGGTGGATTTTTTAGAATGTACCTTCTTCCTCCTTTTCATTTTTCTTTGGAATAAATAAATAAGCTTGAAAAAAGGATGTAATGGCCGATTAGACAAACTTGATTTCACGATTTAATAAGCAATGACCCAAACAAATGACTATTTGCATAATAACCTTCTTTGCTCTCTTTCTGGCGCCACTTAACTAAGAACTCTACCTTACACAAGTGTCTTCATTCTCTAGGAGATAAACACATTGGTTTAACCTAAGTTTAGCACTAACATTAACTGTTGCTTTCATTGAGAGTTGAACTCGAGGCTTATTTGTGAACTCGTCAACAATTATCCTTACATGGTGGGAAAATCATCCAAGAAGGTGAGCGTTCAATTTCAAGAGGAATCGATTCATCAAATCAATCTTGAAAACAATATAACTCCTCAATTTAATATAGATAATACGGAAAGCGGGACAAACATCCACTCCAAATAAAGTGCTTAGGGAAGAGAATGAACTCCAAGTTTTAAAAAGAAAGTTAAAACTATGCATGAACTTATCAAATAATTGGTTTCCCAAAAATCTTTAAGAACATCAAAGTTGAAAAAAGAAGTGGGAGGGGAAGAAGTTGAATCTCCATGAAGGAAAGCAAAAAAATCGAACTTGAAAAGCAAAAAATTTGGAAGAGTGCTTTGGGATTACAGAGAAAGGAGGAAAATTACTTGACCCAAAGACCTAATAGGAATTCAAGATCACCATATGAAAAGTCTGCAAGCTCCGCTTTAAAGAAACAATACAAGTCAAAATGAGAAAACTATGAAGATGATGAGGCATACTTGAGGGATTTAGCAAACAAGATGATAAAAGATATGGTCGTTTAAAAGGAGAGAACGATTAATCCTATGGTCAACAATAACTTTAGGGGAGCACCGTTCACAAAACAGATTATGGTTGTGCCTTTAGCATCTTATGTAAAAATCTCATTTATCAAGTACGACGGCACCACTAATCCAAATGATCATCTAATCGCATTCGAAAGCTAAATGGATCTGTATGACGCCCAAGGGTACTGCGATACAGATTGTTCCCAACCACATTCTTTGCAGCTACAACAAAATGTATCGGTACTACAAGGAAAAGATAATCCATTCTTGGAAACAATTCACATATGAATTTTCAGCACAATTTAGTGTGGGTTGCAGAATTATGGATCTTAAGGCTAATTAAACGCTAGAGGGGGTGAATAGTGTTTTTTAATTTTTATGAATCTTTTTAAAATTCTTTCAAGATTATTATTAATCAACACAGAATGAACAATCATAGATGCAAACATAGGTAAGTATAAATGCAGTAAAGTAGAAAGTAGAGAATTAGAGAGATCACATTAGAGATTTTTAAACTGGTTCAAAGTTACTCTACGTCCAGTCCCATATGATTGCTTGTACAGATTTCTTTTCAAATGCCAATCTTTAAACAAGCAGAAGGCAAGCCCAATAAAATCTCAATTTCAAGGCTACAAGATACACCCTCCATATTTTTCGAGCTCTGGGTACACTGGCTTGATTTGGACGAGACATAAGCACATCCACTTGGATTTCTGGGACACCAAGTACACCCAATTGATTTGAACGGGCTACAATCACACCCACGTAAATACAACTAAAGCTTGATGATTTTTCTAAAGACAATTTCTTGATCTTTGGTTATAATTGATCCTATAGCCTCTTGGACATTACTTTGATCTTTGATTGAGAGAGAGATGACTGAAATCAGAGAGTAAATAGTAGAGAATCAATACAATGAAGATTGAATTGATTCTGGTTTGAATTTGAGAAGATTTGTATAAATTTTCATATGAAATTTTGGGAGAGTAAGAGGAGAGAAGATAATAATAAAGTAGTTGTTAAAAAATTCGTTTGAAATCCCCTGTATATAGAGAATAAACAGACATATCCATTTGTGAAGAGTTATGACGAATAGATGCTTCATTTCAAAATTTGAATTTCAAGTGGGCGGCATGTATGTTGACATATCATCTGCCTATATGTCGACATAGGCTAGTGTATTTTGAAAACTTCTTTATTTTAAAATGTTTTGAAAATTTTGTGCTTTGTAAATTATTTTGATACTTTGTAAAATAATTTAAGCATAGTTTATAAACATTTTGAACTTAAAAAACTATTATTAAATATTTTTAAATATATTTTAAACATATACTTTGTTTTAAAATTAAAGAAGAAGAAAACGAGAAGATAGAGATCAAAGATTGCAACCAAGGGCTTTAACAATATTCTATGACTCTATATATTATACCATAGTCTTGAGATTTTCATATTTTGATCTTTATACTCATGAGTCTTTATGTCCATTGGTTGAGTCTCTATACTGTACAATCTTCGAATTAATAACTGTATAATATCCTGCACTATATTCTATATAACTTGAAAAAAACATTAGTATCCATATTTTATATGAACATATTATTGTTACTAAGGTTGTTGTCATCAAATTCAATAACTGAGGTATTAACAGTCTCTCTCTTTTTGATGATGACAACCATTAATATCTTGTATATATAAAATATGATATAACTTTCCCTGAGTTAGATAACTCCCCTTAATATGTGCATATGTATATTTTATATTTTTCTCTTTCTTTGTCAATAACAAAAATGGGTGAAAATTACGAAAGACTTAAGAAAAACTTAAGAAAGACTTAAGAAAAACTCACCCTAACTAAAATATATGATGACATATGATTTAAAATCAGTAATCTAAGTTAAAAAATGATATATATATATATATATATGATGCATACTATAAATGATACTGAACATGATGATAAATGATAAAGTAAAATTTACTAATGTAATTTCAGACTATACAATTTCAACACATTCAACTCAATCAAACCAAATCGTTCATACAAACAATCAAATGCAATCTAATTCAATCCAAATACACACCAAGTCATTCAAACGAAATCCTAAGAGTACTTATATATATTTACATATTAAATCCAAACCTAATAACTAGACGTTTCGAGCAACTTTAACCCAACCATCGGACCCAAAGGTTGGATATGCTTTGATGGCATCCAAATTTTCATTTACCTTATTAATAGTATACTCCTGATGGTTGGTTGGTTCATTTTTGTTTAAAGAAGAAATCATCCACTAAATCGCATCAAAATACTTTTCGTGTTCCTTTATCATCAGCATTTGACTTATTCTAAGTGCCTTTGATTTCATAGGATAAAGGAGAGAATATCTTTGAAAGATTGAAGAGTTTGTTCAAGATTTTCATATAACTTTGATGTGGAGAAGACATATTTGTAAATATATGTTCGAGAATGAAAATAGAGTATAGAGCAAAATGATAAATGAATTTTCTAGAGGAAATAGGCTTATATAAGATTGAGAAGTCATTTGGAATGAATGGATGGATAGTAGTTATTATCATTTTGAAATTTAAAAAGTTTACTTTTTGGCCATTATACGTCAACATATCATATGTACGTATGTCGACGTACATACCTAATTTTTCAAAGCTAAAGTTTTTGTTACAGTTTTTGTTATTATCCTACACTATTATACATTTATGACTTCCAGAGACTAATAAACATTGTAGAATAATAACATATAATTTTCATTACTAGAATTTGAGGGATGCATGGATTTCAACGATAAATAGTGGAAAATACATAGAAATAACATGTATTTTAAACTAAAAACACACAATACAAAGCTAGATAACATAAGCAAACAACTTAGATAAGTTTAGAAGGATGTAGATGAAGATGATGAAGAGCCACCAAGCTTGCGAATGACTTTTCCAAAGAATTTATCCATTTTGTTGGAAAGAGTAGTGAACTTTTTACTAAAGAAACGTTTAAGCTTCTTTTGGTTTTTAAGAAGCTTCTCTTGGATCCTTAATATCTCTTTATTGGTAGGGTTGGCTTGTTTTTCAAAACTTTCCAAACAAGAATCCATTTCTTCATCCTCCTCTTCTTCTTCCACTTCCATTTCATCCCCTTCTTCGTCCTCTTCTTGTTGAATTTCTTGCTCTTCTTCCCATGCCAACCTTTGCTCCTTTTCGGGAAGAGTTTCATATGATTCAAAAAATGATGGAATATGCATAAGTGAGATAATTGTCGAAAACCTTACGAGGAATGGATTTTTCTCCTCTTAAATCCACACCAAAATATAAGAAAATTATAGTAAGATACGCACCATGAAAAAGTGTGTTCTTATGTCTAGAAATGTTCTTTTGAACAAAGTCATCTAAAATAACTTATGCCCAATTTATGTCATAGCGACCATAAATAGCGAAAAGGGCTTTGAAATTTTTTTGAGTATGATTATTATAATTACCCGTCTTCGGAGTTATGCTTTGTTGTAAAATGGGACTCATAAGTCTCGATTTTGGACGAAGATTTTTGCGTTTAAATTCAAAATCATCATCATTTTCGAAAATATCATGAAATACTTTACAGTTTTGAACATCAATTTAAAAAGTGAAGAGGTTAATTCCACTAGACTTACAACCAAGAATATGATCCAAAAGTTCATAATTTAAAACTATTTAGGTGCCATTAACGCTATTCTAAATTTGACCTTCTTCTCTTTGATAAAATTTTCCATTTGAGAGAAATGTGTGATCCTCTAAAGTAGAGGAAAGCACACATTTCGACCATTTAAATTAGCACATAACATTTCGACCAAATTGGGGTTACAAAAAAAATCATTTTAAGAAAATTCAATCAAACTAAGAATATTATTTTCGAAACAAAGATCATGTAGACTATAAGAATAAAAATCTTCAAATTATTAAACCTTCCGGGAGAAACATTTCTGAATGTATTATATTCCATATATGCTTCTATGGCTTCTTTCTCATTGAAAAGAAAGCATTTTTTTTCTTAGAAAGCTTAATGGTTTTTGGGTTTTGATTAGAGGAAGCCATTACTGAAAGTATGAGGATATAAGGGAGTGAAATGATATGTGAATTATGAAATAAACAAAATGAAACGATAGGATAGAGATGAAGTGAATAAGTACAGAATCAAAGGACACATTCTCTGGTCAAAAAGGCATCTTTTCAAGACATAGGAGTAAGTGAAAAGTGAAGGGAAGTTCAAAATTTTAATTTAAAATGAAATTTCAAATTTCATTTTTCTAGAATATACGTCGACATATAGGAGAGGCATATGTTGATGTATAGCCGTTAAATTTTAAACCTAATCTTTGAATAAATTATTCCTATATACTTATATATCTCTATATTCCTAATTATTCTAGTATTATTATTAATTTATAGGATATTCCTATTAACCAAAGGAAACCAAAAAAATTAAAATGTAAAGCGTACCAATTTTTGCTGCTTTTTGTTGATTGGTTTTGACTAGTCTGTTGCTGCTATGAAACATGTAACAACCTTGGTCGAGATTACCTAGAATTAAACTTAAAAATATGATTTAATTTATCTTAACTAATCTTAAGATAAAATTGGGAATTTTATTAGTTATAATTTCCAAATAAAAAGGGATTTGGGATTTAATAAATTGGAAATTCAATAAATATCCTTTTATGAAACTTAATTCTTATATTTTATAATATAAGAATAATTTTGGGAAAATGTGATAATTAAATATATGAAAATAATTTTTAATGTAAAAATGTGAATTATAATGTTTTATTAACTTATTTATTTTAAGTGGAGATTTGTGATAAAATATTTTTCGTCTTAAATTATTACAACAAGTGTTGTAAATTTAATAAATTTTTAATATTGAGATTTATTATTTAAAATGAGATTTTTACAATTAATAGTTTAGCTTTTTGAAAATAATGAGAATAACTTTTAATTTTAAAAGTTAAATTTAATTTTATAAAATATCTCAATATTATAAAAATAAGGACTTTTAACTTGTGATTGGTTTTGGTAAAATTTGAGAAATTAAACTTATATTTTTATAAGTCATTGTTTACTTGAAAATTTGTGTTTTGCAAGTGAAATGAGAAGAAAATAATAACATTTTCTTTTATTAGGTCCATGAAGCACCCAAGCACATCTAACTAAGGAGAAAATGCTTTTTCTCAATTCCTTATTCGTTCATTATTCATATAGTGTAGACTGAATATTAGAAAACCAAATACCCTTTTTCAAACCCTAGCTCCAACAATCCCAAAATTTAAGTTATAAATTAATGGGCTTTAGGCTAATTCTTCTAGAAATTAAAAGAAGGTAATCTCATACATTTATTGCTACATCTTTCGATCAATTTAGATTAGGATTTCTTGTTCTAAGACCCTATTTTTGGTTGCATTTTCTGAAATCAAATTAGGTTGTGTGGCTAAGAGGTGTTAGCTTAAGAGAATCCAGGATTATCTCATTAATTCAAGTTATATATGTGAGTTAACACTCGCACAACTATTTCTAAAATTAGATGCAAGTTGTTGTTGTGTTGTTGGATGCATTGATGTTGTATCGATCTCAACTTGATTGTGTTATTCTCATATTTTGTTGCTTTGATCTCTGGTAGCTGAAAACCTAAACTAGTAATCTCTTATAGTAGCAATTCCATGATAGTTGTGTGTTTGCATGCTTCATAATTAGTTACCCTAGAGATCAAATCATCCGCAACTCGAAAACCAACGATTAACGGATCGCCAAAGGGCAACCTGGAGCTGAAATAGCTCTAGGTTTCACCACCACTAGTGGACCGGTGGGCACCACTGGTGCACCTATGGTGTACACTCCTAGATCTATTTCAGCTCCAAGTTGATGTCCCGATCGCCCGTTCGACTGTTTGTTTCCCCGGGGTGTTTCCATGAATGTTATGTGCATTGTTTTATGGACGATTTCATACAGATTTCAATGCTATTTACATATTTTTGATTTAAGAATTTATGAATTCGTTTTGGAATTTTAATACCATAGATTTTTTTCTATGGGTTCATGGCATAACACATAATTTTCATCGCGCATTTTTAACTAGAGTTTTAAAAAGGCTGATTTTTTAAATCGAACCGTTTTCTCTATATCTTTTTAGGTATAAAATTATTTCTTATATAAAGAATATTTGAAATTATATGTACATATATATTATTTATATAATAATAATAGTTTTGACATATAAACTAGGTTATCTGTAATCAAATGTTTAAATACCTATATGGGTTTGGAAATTTGAGTATTTGTGGTTTATAATGTAAATAGACTTGTTATCATCAGAAATCATTTCAACTTTGTCGAAACCATAAAGATTATAAAAGGAGGATTAACAAAGAATGATAACAATAACAGAACCTTTCAAAAGAGTCGAAGGGATACTTTAGCAAAATGTTGGATGAGCAATGGACTTTCGAAGAAGTTGAAAGGCGATGAGGCCACCCTTCCGATTCAGTTAATTCCTTTCAAAACGGATGATTCCGTATGCATAAAGGGGGTTTCAAAAGAGTTGAGAAGCACCTTTCGAAGGTATCAGATAACATGCTTCTATATATGCGCCAAACCTTGCGAAACAGTGGGTTTCACCATTATTAGCCTTCCGCAAAAGAACGTTTGGCCAAAACTACCCCTTTAAAAGGATAGATCGGCCTTTCAAATCGATTGAAGCCATCCACAATTACAAAGGAAAGCTTACATAAGTCCAATATGTCTTCTTCAAACACCATAAGATGGGTTCCGCATTGATCAATAGGGATACTTTCGAAAGCTACCTTTCGCAGTTAAACTTTTTACTATGCATCAACCTATTCGAAGACCCAAAGATACACCTTTCGACAGTATCAAAAGCCCACATCCTTTCCTACTTGCAACAACACATCAACAACAGAGTAGAGGGTGCATTCATACCTTTCGATGGAGTCGAAAGCACTCAAGTTCCATTCAGAAGCGAAGTTAGAAGGGCGCCCTAGATTTAGTGGCAATGAAAGGACTTCAAGGCACCCTTTCGACTAAGTCGAAAGGACTTATTCGAAAGGGTCCAACCTACGCCTATAAATAAGACCCTAGGTTGTTTAGGGGATCTGATTTCATTCACTTAATACTTGTTCTTTCTTGAATTTGTAACCCTAATCCAAAAATCAAGTTGGGGATTTTACTTCTTTGTAATACTTAAGCTTCTTGTATTCAAGAAAATTATCGTTAAAGAAAGTATATGGCATTTCTGAATATATTGATTGATCTGTTGCTTCTATATGGTTCTGGTTTTGGTTTACTTGTATCAATATCAATCGAAAGGTTGCCTTTCAAAGGAGTAGAGACATATTAATTCAATTAAAACCCTTAGATCCATTAGGTCCTAACCTTTAGTCACCTCAACCACTTCAAAATGAGGTTCCAAAAGGATCTTAAGCCAATTCAACTAATTCAAAAGGTAATTTCGAAGGAGTCCCAATTATCTCAACCGTTTAGAAAGGTTCTTTCAAAGGAGTTCCAATTGTCTCAACTGTTTCGAAAGGTTGTTTAGAAGGAGTTCCAATTGCCTCGACCTTTGTAGAAGGTGGTTTCAAAAGAGATCTAAATTACCTTGATTGATTTTAAAGAGAGATTCGAAAGGGTTTAAACTATCTTAACCTGTTCGAAAGGTGGTTTCGAAAGGTTCACTTACACTTTGAACTTTGCTTTGGAGTGTTGACACGATTTCCTGTTAACATTTTTGGCGCTAGATGGAGGGCCTGAACCTCTATTATTGTTGAATTCCTAACTTTATTTTCCTCTAACCCTATTTTATTCCAAGCTTAACTTAGACCTTACACCACCATGCCTAGTAAAATTAGAAAATCCGAGCAAGGATCCTCAGAGCCACACTCAATTGGATTCTCCCATGGAACTATTGAAGATTATAAACTATATGAAGAGCAAATGTTAAGATTGGAAGCTTTAAGAATCATGAAGAAAAAGAAGGCTGAATCTTATAATCCAGACAGATGGAGCTTAAACCCCTTTCACATTGGCCCTACACCCATTTTTGCTTTATGGGGAACAAAAGATAAGAGTGATAACTTGTTTGATCAAATGAAAAAGAAAAATTAATTCTATACCAAAGACACTGTCTTTGAAGAAGGGATGATGGCTGATTACCATACCTTTGCACAAAAATGGCATTAAGCAACAAGCGGAACATTAACTACATATGAGCTTCAAAATGTTTTTAAAAGGAAATTGGTCGTTGAGGGTGAAGCTCCTGGATCAAGCAATAAAAAATCTAGAAATCATCCTTAAAAGACAAGCTTCAAATCAAGACTCTCTAAGGAATGCAATTTGAATACATCAATTGAGAACGTTTATTTACTAACCAGGGAGGAACTTAACTGTTAGCCATCCAAAAAGAAAAAGCCCAAATACGAAAGGAATCGGGGAGGATCCTACTGTCACTATCACATGATGAATGGATACGAAATAAATTAATGTAGAGCACTTGAAGGAATGATTATCAACTTTTTCAAACAAGGGAAGATCCACATATTTGTAAAGCAACCCTAGGAAAAATTTAGTAAAGCGCCTTTTAAAGAGAATCTACATGGTCGGGAGTAAAGTTCTCCTTAATCTTGGAAATTACCTTAAACGGTTATAAGCCTTTGTCCACGCCGAGTTGGCCATGACAAAGCACCTCCTGGAGGGTGGTTAGAGTAAACCTTTATCTACGCCACACTATGGCCAAGTTAAAGTTCTACAAGCCCTTGATCGCGCTACTATATGGCCAGATCAAGGCGCCCCTTAGAGGGGGGACGAAGTAAGCCCTTGGTCCTATCATGCTATGGACTGGCCAAGGCATTGACAACCTTCAGTCCCGCCTATAAGGCCTAGCTGTAGCACCTCCTGGAGGGAGGACAAAGTACACCCTTAGTCTCACCATGTAATGGCCTGGCCAAGGCACCGAACAAGCCTTTAGTCATGCCTATAAGACCTGGCTGGAGCGCCTCCTAGAGGGAGGTTGGGAATGTCCTTAGATCCTGCTTGTGGATAAGCTAATCAAGCGCACCAGACAATAATGGACTAAGAGGTCCATGCCTGAGAAGCGACACACCAAACAATGACAACATATGAAGCCTAAAAGATGGCACATGTGAAAAGAATCAAAACCCAAAGAGTGGTGCAAAACAAAAGGCTCAAATAAGAATCTACAGCCTTCGACTGATTTCCAAAAGAGGATTTCTAGACTTCATTTATTAATACCTGAATCTAGGTTTCGGGTTTCTTACTATTGATTTCTGTTTTTCACTTATACTTGAATCTGGGTCTCGGATCTTCTATTATTAACTTTTGGATAGTCCTTATCAACACCCGAATCTGGGTTTTGGATCTTCTAACATTTCTAGATAAAGATTTCTGGACTCATATTATTCGTTCCTAAAAGAGGATTCCTAATCTTCTATGACTTATTTCCAGATAATGATCTCTGGACTTTTATTATTAAATGATTATTCTTGGTCTTCTATAAATTTTTTTAGAAAAGGATTTCTAAACTTCTATTATTAATGCTAGATTTGGATTTCTGGCTTTCCATTATTAATTCCATAAATAGTCAGATTTCTGGTCTTCTCTTATCATTACCAAATTTGGATCTCAAGACTTCTATTCGTTTCTAACTGTGGAATTTCTCTTCACTTATTATTTTTACATGATGATCTGTTAACTTCCATTACTTAGATTTTTTGAATTTTATTATCAGGATTCCTCATACTATTGCCAATAATATGAAGAAACACCAAATATATTCTTGCAAAAATTTCAAATTAATGATAAGAAATGTTGTCTACTTTGTACTTTTATGGAAAACAAGGTCAATAAGGAAGACTGAATGAGTCGACAAATACAAAAACCATAACCGAAGTTATCAGGAACCAAGTTCGGAAACAACATTTATAAGTACAAGCAAAGACTACAAACCAGGTGATATTTACATAATTTATAAAATTATACACAAGTATATAGCATAAGTGTATGTTTCATAGATCCTGGACAACCTTATCTAGATTCTTGGTAATTAAAGGATCGACAATATGGTGAAGCTCCATACAAAGAATTTTTTTAAGCTTCTTTTCCTTTTTCTTGATTTCGTCACCATCATCAATAGACTCAATGCGGGTCTTCAAAGCACGATTGAAAGCTTTGTTGGCACCTTTAAGCGTCTTGTTTTTCCTTTCTAAATTGGCAATGAGCTTTGGGAGAAGATATTTTTCATGTTAAAGTTTTTGAATTCTAGCTGCATACTCGTTAATGCGCTGTGAATACCTCACTTTCTATTGGTCGTCAAAATATCTCATCATTTCAAGTTTGAACTTCCTCCACCATTTGCCTACTGCCTTCTCATTTAAACTTGCGGGAGGATTAGTCGTAGCTGGAAATTTTTGAATAGCTAGAGATGAAGTGTGACGACCCAGAATTTTGGATATTTGAAATGGGAATATTTTATTGATTTTAAATATTTAAAAGTAAATTTCTAATTTGAATTTCAAATATCACTATTTATTGGGTTATTCAATTATTAAATTAAATAATTTGAAGTTGGGTAAAATGTTGAATCTGGAGTTTTAAGCCTGTTAAAAATAATTTGAAGGTTTGGAAAATTTACATTGATAGTTCTGAAGATAATAGAACTTTTAAAATTGAATTTAAAGGTGTTTTGTTCAGTTTTGAAATTTTATAGGTTAAATTGAATTTAAAAATAGCCTTCCGAGGCACAGTCTCGGAATTCGACGAAACCAGTCCCATTGGATCCGTAATATTGTATTATTATCGGATTTCAATTTTCATACTGATTGGAGTTGTTGTGTGAGCATACGATATACAAACACGCTGAAATTTATATCAAAAACAATATTTATACTTTGATTGGTCAAATAAACTTAACATCAAAGCCTTTTCCCTTTTCAGAATCACTGTAACCCATCTGGTACACGTTACCCTCATTTCAAATGTCACCTTTCCCCTTTATTTCATTTCAGCCGAAAGAAATTTGTGCTGGAAGCTTCAAATGAAAGAGAAAAATATCTATCGTTCGAAATAATGGCCGAACACTTCACAAACAAATCAGAGAAATTCGATACCCTTACTAAACTCGAGTTTCCCTTTTCATTTACCTCATTCGAAAGAAAATTTCAAATGGCCGTAGCCTTTTCTAAAAATAAAATAAATATATATCGCGTATTCCCAAATTGATTCTAAATCGACTTCATCCCTCAGAATGATGGTGAGTCATGAGCAAATCAGCGTCGCGTAAGGAGGGTATCGATCGAAGGGGGTTTCGTAGCTACGATGGAGCGAAGCTTCGCGTGCGTGCAGGCGCAAGCAATCGCGAGGGCGACGCGGAGCAGTGAAGTGACCGATTGAGGCGGCGCGTGGGCAGTTGCGGCGAGGTGGAGGTTGGACAAGCGAATGGTAGTTGCGAGAGCGGTGGCGCTCGAGCTCAGGGTTGTGACGTTGTTCGTGGATGATGGGATCGGGGTGACTGGATCTAGGGCATAGTCTATCTCGATCGGTAGAGAGGTATTTGATATTCGTCTTTTTCATTTTAACTTGTTAGTATATTTTTATTCAGATTTATATTATGTATAGCTTAAACGGAAAATAATATATTCATAATTAAGATTTGGAAATTAGAAATTTTAAGGGTTTAAACAGAAAATATAGTTATACAATGAGGTGTGTATATATATGCAGTTTCCACATGTATATATATATATTTGGAAAGCAGAAAAATAATCATAGTAAAGTATAAAAATAACTCTGTTTTTAATTTGAAAAATATATATATTCACATACATATTTAAAACAGTAGATATATGTATAAAGATAGGACTTTTGAAATTGGAGATTTTAAAATGTTTGAGTTTATATAAAATTTTTTTTTTCTATATAGATTATTTTATAAAAATATACGTGGTTTCAAAAAGGGAAGATAAATAAATAAAGATGCAGGTTTAAACTTACTAATTTAAAATATATATATATATATCAGTGATTAATTTGTTTAATAAATTGATTTAATTTATTTATGTTAAAAATGGTTTTAAAGGGGAATTATCGGTTTAAATTAAATTGTTAGTTAATTAAATTAATAAATGGTAATTGACTGTTAGATTTATTTCAGATATTAATAAAACCATATAATGTTGTACAAGGTCTAAAACTATGAAGGAACAAGTCGAAATTTGGATTGGAATTTCAAACATCAAAGGTGAGTTAATCTCACTCATCTGGTTGTAATTTAAATTTAAATAGTTAAATTTAAATAATTGCTTGGATGATTAAATTGATTGGGTATGATATTATATATAGTATATATATATATATATATTGGTGATTGATATTCCCGCATTATATAGCGGATGAGACCCTATGCGCCGCATAATAGCGGATGATATTATATTAATCTCATATACCGCGATATTCCACCTCAAAGTGGAATTGGTATTTTATATTGTGCTAACGTCTGTGGATGCAGGGAAACAGGTTGGAGGAATCCAACTGGATACCTCAAACAAATTTATTTAGATTTGTTTAATATCCTATGTTATGGTATTCTGTGATGAATTATATTGATAATTGGAATATTGGATATTATGGTCTGATTGAATACATTTGAGTATAATGAGTTACCAAAATAAATAAATTGGATTTTGGGAAAGAAAATAAAAGAGAAATCTTTAAGTAAATGATTATAGAAGTTTGGATAAATTTAAGGATAAATTAAAAGGGGATGTTTAATAAAAAGGGAAATAATGAATTTTAAACTTAAAGTGATATAATTTAAAGTAATAAAGAATTTACTTTAACATTTCAAGGATTAAATTTTATTTAAAAAGGATAAAAAGGAATTTGGGAAATATGAAAATTGGTATTCAGTTAAAGGATTTCTAATTGTAAATTAAGAAATAAACACTGAAGTTAATGGATTCTGAAGTAAATAAGTAAGTAAAGGAATTTATTTCAAAATGGAAAAATCTTGAAATCAAATTTGGAAATTGATATAAGTGTTTAAAAATTTGAAATTTAGAAGAGAAATGAGATTTTGGAATGTATAAACTGGGTTATGAAGTGGAATGAAATATCGGTGGATATTTGAAAGTATAAATTCAAGGTGAGAATTTATAAAGGAATGTAAATATGTTTAGAAATAAATGGTGATTTATTTTTAAAGGATGTGAAAGAGATATGTATTTCTCTGGATAACCAAGTACGTTTTCAAAAGCAAATTTAAAGTATAAATTAAAGATTTTAATGTAGTCTTAAAAAGCATGTTTTAGAAAACCTATTATTTCTAAATGTTAACTATAAGTAAGTATTTTCCAAATCTATTATTGTAATAAATATATTAAAAAGTCTTGGTATTATGTTTTAAAAAGGAAATTTAAATTTATATTTACAAAGTGATTTTATTTTAAAAATTCTTAAATTATATATTTTAATAAAGTATTAAAATAGTTCCAATTTCAATATTTTAAAGTATATTTATAATAAAGTGCTTTTAAATTGTTTTAAAATCTAAAAGTATTTTGTACTTGGTGTTTCAGTGGAAATAAATATTTGGGAAATGTATTCCGTAAAGAGGAAATTGTTTTGAAAACTGTTTTCAAAAAGGGGTTTTAAAAACAGAATTATATCTTGTGAAGATATTTGAGAAACAAATAATTTGGTGAAATTATTTACTATTGATGGATGTTTGTGAATGTTAATTGATAGTTAAATAACCGACTATCAATATTGGCCAATTCATTGATCGTTTCGAAGAGACCGGGATCGGGAGTTTTTCCCGAAAACCACTTCGATCCGGTTTGTATGATTCGTGGAAACGATTTCGGAGTCGAAGATGGAGCAGTGAAGTGCAAGGGCTAGTCGCTACTAATCCTGAGGATATTTCCAAAATGGATGTAGTAGGAGTAGTGCCTTCGGTTTTGTTCGGACCCGGGACGGACTTGTATGGACGAATGCTTTCGGAACATCGTCAGCGGACGATGGGCATTCTAAGGGATATGTTCTGAAAGGTAACGCTTAGCCTCAAGCCTCATCAACCGGGAATGACTGAAAATTAGAAGTTATGCAGCAAGGCTTCGTGGGTCGCACCCACTTGAGAGTAAGGTCATCCCTATCTAGATGTCCCTTTTTATATTCGGCTTAGATGTGCGGTTGCTGATCACAACCGTGGGGTGGTCTTATTCGGAATTATCCAGTAAGGGATGGTTCCGGCCTTGTGTGGCAGGGGACTTAGGGTGGGTCCTCGGTACTGTGATCTAGGCCACGTACTGTGACAGGTGGTACCCTAAGGCCTAGTCATTGATGGAAATCCATTCTCCCTACGTGCCTTGTACAGTATTTGTTTGTATTACCCACTTTGTGGCTACTATGCTGGAATTTAATCATGTAACAATTTCAGCTATTTGAATAAGTATTTGTATATAGACACTACTATAATATCAGAGGATTTGATAAAAAGTGTTTTAGCTATCGTAAGGGAAAAACCCGACATGTTTATTTGTGGCGTGGTCTTACGAGATGCTTTTATTTTCAAAGGATTTTGAAACCTTAATAATAAAATTGAGTGTGATTTTCTCACGCTGGTATTCCAGACTGACTCGGGTGTTGTTTTATATGATGCTCGGGTCAGACCGAGTATTATAGGATACAGGTTATGATGCTGTGGAGTTCAGGAGACGAGCTGGTTGGCGAGACGTATCTTCCGTATTTGTGTATGTATATTCCACTGTGTAGATAGCTGTACATTCAGTTGTACTGAGGACATGATATGATTATTGTCCAGTTGTATGTTATGTGTACTCTGATGATGTATTGTGTAAAACAGATATAGTTTTAATTTGTGTAAAGATCAGTTGTTATCTATTATATTTTATTCCGCTGCGATGTGAGATTCTGATGTTGTTGTTTTCTATTTTCTTCTTCTACCTCTTCTTCTTAACTCAAATGGTTCGTATTTCCGTTCTTCTTGAGTTCATTAATGGACATTAATGTCAATTCAAGGGGTACGGTTTTGCGGGCTGTTACATGAAGGCCTTGTCGGTTTCGCAATAGACGAAGCGATTAGAGAAGTTGGTAAATTGATATTTGGAATGTCACCTACCATGGTAGATTCCAGGGATTTGCACCGAGCTTGACTATCTATTAATTTTATCTCTAAATCGCTTATCTATTGGGGAAGTTTAGACATTTCTTTATCAAAGTCGATCGAAGGGTTTGATTTAATTTGATGATTTAATTGAGAAATTATTTCATCTTTATTCTTGATATCCGCTTCGAGACTAGTGATCTAATCGTTAAGGTTCCTAATAATCACCTTTTGAAGCAAAAATTTCTTACCCCATTCCAATGCCTCAGTGTTACCTTGAAGCCGGGCGGGCAAAGGATCTTTAAGCACGCTTCTCTTTTCAATGTCTGCCACCAACCTATCTTTAATACTAATGAAGCTAGATAATGGATCTAGTGAGAGTAGAGTAGTAGTTAACTGTAATTCCTGTCAAATAAAAATAATTAATTAATAACTCAAGAACAAATTTCTTTTATTACAATAGTAGAAGTTATAACTCAAAAGGAAATAAAACAAAAAGTACAATATCAATGCTATAGTCAAATACTCACTTTGCCCTATCACATTTAAAGCCTATGAATAGCATTTTTAACTTTATTCAAAGAGTTGGCCGTAAGAGAGATTGTTGATTCAAAGGAGGCATTAAATCCTTCTGGGGTAATAACTGGGGGACATTTGCTATAATCTCATTCTCCCGCTGGAGGACTATCATGACAGCAAATCAATTTTGTATGATATGTTCGAATCTACTTAAGGAGTCTCTCCTTTTCTTCGCTTAGAAAATCAAAGCGAATGCGGGGATGTTGCATATAAAGTTTTGAAGATCCCTACGAAAGCAATATTTAGCCAACCTTAAAGATTTTAAGAGCGAGGCCTTTTCTAAGTAATCTCCTCTTAATTTGATGTATTTGCTTAAGTAGTCTCTAGAAAGAAGGCTGCTTGGGAGACATTTATTATGTAGTAACATAGGATTAAGTATAAAAGAAAACTAATACAGAAAATTCACAAATCGATATTATTACATGATTACAAATGTTTATCTGGTTCGTACAAAACTGATTTTTTGAATAACTTGGAAATGAATTTATCCTTATAATATTTGAGTTTTTCTGCAGGCAATTCATGAGGGATTGATTTGACTCGTGGTAAATTCCAGCAAGCCCCCGGATGTGGATCAGATCCAAAGTCATCTTGATATCTCATATGTAGATATCTAAGTAGACCTCCACTTAAATCACCCAAGTATGAAAAATCAATAATTAGATGTCTACAATAAGCTTTATATAGGAAGTATACTAGGATATCTCTGTCCTCAACCAACATCCAAAAGAGTGTTATCAATTCCATGTTTCTTCTAGAAGCTTGTCATAACGAAGGCACGCCCTTTTCAGTCATGGCGCTGCTTCCTAATCTTTAAAGGATGCTAACACTACAACGCTTTTATTAAGCTTATAATACTTGTCAGAGAGTGCGTTATGTTCTTTTAGTTGTTTATTTAACTCCTTATACATGCTATTTATTTCCGCCTGTTTTCTTTCAAGCTTTGTTTTATAAAGTTGAATGGATTTCTTCTTTATCTAAAATAGAAAGATATCAGTTATTGTTATCTTGGAAGTGAAATCCATGTAGACAAAATTCCATACTTGAGAAACAGGAATTGAAGTTTGTGAGGTCTGCTTTTTCCCCTCTTGTTCTCCAACATCCACATTGTCGTCTTTTTCATGGATATCAAAAGGCTCAGGAAGTTCAGTTTGACTTGCTTCACGGGCACTATAATCGGGGATGACTTTCTCTGAAGCCTCGGGAATATCATTGCCATCCCCTCCATGATAACCGTCATGATCACCTCCGCTGCCGACAGAACCCTGACTTCTATCCTTATTTTCAAGGTTATCATCATCGTCGTCGTTGCCACCTTCCTCAACGACGACTTCATCATCCTTATCATCTTCCTCCTCCTCGAAGTCAGAATTTCCTTCTACATATGGGACTTCGAAAGAAAAGAGTTTAGTGGCGTTAATTTATTCTCTCTCAGGAACCTCAATCCCTAGCTCCATTTCTTTAATTTTTTCCATGAATCTTTTGACCGGCACAAGATCGAGTGAGGGGAAGCTTAAGTCTGGACACTTCTCGATATTGTCGGAATAAGCCAGCATGAGAGCATCCTCATAAGAATTCACAATGATGTCATTAAGAGAAGTGCTTAAAATTATGCCACCTTTTGTTTGGCCTTAGAAATGGCTTTGATGGCCATAGTTAAAGAATTTTCTTTTTCTCCAACTTCTTCTTGAAAAGAGTGCATTTCTTTTTGAGAGAAGTTTGTTTAGCAATCATCCAGGCCTTTTCTTCCTCCGACTCTTTTAGAGTCGTTTTTAAAGCCAAAATCTCATCATCTAAGATTTGTTTCACCTTCCTCTCCTCGAAAATGGTGGATTCCGCTTAAGCAAGGGAAGCGCTCAACCTTTCTTGTTCCCTCACTGCATTATCTTTAGCAGCAAAGAAGGAAGTAATCTGGTTATTTAGAGTTGAGACTTATTCTTTAAGCTTAGACATCTTAGTGGAAAACTTTGAAGCATTTTCCTAGAATGAGTACCAATTTTTGGAGATTTAAAAGGAAAAGTAAAACATAAGTCAGGATTCAATATTAAATGGTAATACGAAAATTGTAACGACCCGGAATTTTGGTCGTTAATTTTGGACAATTAATTCATTTTAAATGTTGAATGTGAATAATAAATTGATTTTGAAGATGAATATTTTGGTTGAATTAGTAAAATGAGTTATAATTTCGAATATAACGATTTAATTGGATTTGGATAAATAGTAATTTAATAATTGGAAATTGGGACGATACGGGAATCTGAGAATAAATGGGGGTGTAAAGTGATTTCTAAAATTGATTTAAATTCTATTTGGATTAGAATTATAATATTGGACTTGTGAATGGAATTTAAAGTCGATATGTTTAAAATTTGGAATTTATATATATATATATATATATTAATTTAACAGTGAAATTAATATATAGTAATAATGAAAATAATTGAACTTTGATTTAAAATGAATCTGAATGATCTCTAATCTAGATATAAATTCTATTTGAATTATAATGGAGTTAGTAAAACTTTAAAATCAAAATTTCATATGATTTCGATGATTTTGAAAATCGCTCGATTTAATCGACAAGTTAAAATAGCCTTCCGGGGCGCAGTCTCAGAATTCGACGAAACCAGTTCCATTGGATCCGTAATAGTGTATTATTGTCGGATTTCAAATTTCGTAGCGTTTGGAGTTACCATTTGTTCGTATGGGTGAGAAACACGTTGAAATAAATATCGAAAATTTAATATTTTAATTCAATTCAAAAAGCTATTTTCCACATACGATCAAAGTAGCCTCCGAAACATATTCCATTGTGCTCGAAAGGTGGGTAAAACATTATAAACGCCAGGCAATAATAGCAAAAAGTTTAAGGAATTTAAAAGCTCAACTTCGAGGATGGGTAATTATAATAACCCTACTCAAAAAGTTTTCAAAGCTTTTTTCACTATTTATGGTCGCTACGACGTAAATTGGGGACAAGTCATTTTAGATGACTTTGTTCAAAAGAACATTTCTAGACATGAGAACATGCTTTTTCATGTTGTGTATCTTACTAGAATTTTCTTATATTTATGTGTGGATTTAAGAGGGAATAATCCATTCCTCAAAAGGTTTTCGACAAAGCCAATATCTCACTTATGCATATTCCACCATTTTTTGAACCTTTTAGGGCATAAATAGTTATCGATAGGAATACACAACATTATCGATAGGAATACACAACATTATCGCTACGACGAAAAATTCTAACGCGCTTGATCAACGTTATCGATAGGAATCTCCTAAACGCTTTGATGAGACAGTTAGACACAATAAATTGACTTGTAAAAAGTAAATTTTTATAAAAAGATGATTACACAAAGTTAATTATAATTTTGAAAGTCCTAGCTTTTCAGGAAAGAGGATCGATTAAAGGAACTCTTTTCCGATGCTTTTATTCTTGTGTTTCCCTAAGCGAACCAAGACTTCATTGGTTGTACCGATACTAGTCGTATTGGTTTTGGTGTCATTCTCTTGCAATGGGAATGTGTTATCACATTTGCTTCTAGACAATTAAAGCTTGTCGAGACTAGATATGCCATTCATGATCTGGTGCTCGCGACTATTGTTTTCGCTTTTAGAATTGGCATCATTTTTTTTTGGGGAGAGAAATTTGTTCTCTACACTAATCTTAAATTTTGAAGTAATTATTTTCTCAAAAAGAACTCAATTTGCATCAACAACGTTGGCTTGAGTTCCTTACCTCTTATGATCTTGATATTTTTATATACTTCTGGAAAGGGCAATCGAGTTGCCGATGCCCTTAATCGTATGCAACAAGCGGATGTTTCTTTGTTGATATCTGAATGGAATGATCTCGAGATTTTATCCACTTGTGAGATTCGAGATCGTGAATCCGATCCATGTTCATCTCTTGTTTTGTGTAGCCTTGAGGCTCGTCCTTCTCTTTTTGACTATACCTCTTTTGGCTAAACTCTATGTCAAAGTGTTAAATTGCATGGAGTTTCTACTTTTATTATTTGCAGTAGTGATCCATTATTTTACTAGTGGATTTTTGGAAAGGTCTCCAAAAGCTTTGGGAACAAAGCTTATTTTTAGCACCGCTTATTGTCCTCAATCAGAGGGACACGTCGAGCGTGTGAATCAAACTCTTGAAGATCTTCTTTGTGCTTGTGTTCTTGATTTTGGTGGAAGTTGGGAAGATCATATTTCTCTCGTTGAGTTTTCTTCCTATAATAGCTTCCAATCTAGTATTAGTATGGCACCTTTCGAGGCACTTTTCGGAAGGCCATGCCGATTTTCTTCATGTTGGCTTAAAGTCGGTGTGAAGCTGGTTTTAGGTCCAGATTTTTTTGGTGTTCATTCGTGTTTCACCTTTGATGGGTGTTGTGCGTCTCAGACGATCGAGAAAATTAGCACCTCGATATGTTGGTCCATTTCCCATCACCGAACGTATTGGTTCTGGAGCTTATCACCTATTTTATTTACCGGCTCAATTTTCTGCTATTCATGACGTCTTCCACGCCTCTCATCTATGGAAATGCCTTAGGGATTCCGATTCTATTCTTGAGCCCGGTGAAATTGGAGAAATTGAAGTTTCACCAAATTTGACTTATGAGCAACATTCTATTCGTATCATTACTTCGGAGGTTAAACGCCTTCGAAATAAAGATGTTCTTCTTGTGAAAGTTCAATGGTCCTTAAATCCTAAGGATTATTCTTGGGAATCTTGAGAATTCATCGAGCAAACACATCCGGACTTACTCTTTCGTGCTCTTTATGGTGAACTTCATGTTTCAAATTTTCTTTTGTGTCGATATGCTTTTATGGTTGTTACTCTTTATTTTCTTCTTAAGTATTACGAGGATGCAATTTCTTTAAGGAGGGGAGTCTGTAACAACCCGCATATTTTACAATGGTGTATTTAAATATTTTATTTAAATATAGCGTCGTTAGTCGGATTTTAGCCCGAAAAAGTCACTATTCGAAGAAGAACAATCGAATTAGTGAAGTGTCTTTGTAGATTGTGTTTCGGAGGAGTCTAATTGAAGAAAAACTGTCTCCCAGGAATTCAGACGTCTGAAATGCTACATTTAGACGTCTGAAATTGTTCAAATCAAACCAGAAAGATAATAGGCAAAAATTGCCTATTTCGGACATCCGAAATGGACAATTCAGACGTCTGAATATTGTTCTTGAGAACTCCTATATTTCTAGATTCAGACGTCTGAATCGTTCAGTTCAGACTTCTGAATGAAGTTTGAAGTTGAGAATCAACATTTTGGACTCGAAACCATTTCCATTGTGTTCAAAATGGTGTTTGCGACTTTTTTGAGTATAAGCTTCGATAGGTTTGGAGTAAGTTGAATTTGGCTATTTTCTATTGGGCTTTGGGTTTGGGTTTCACCCCAACTCACTCTATAACCTAACTCAGCCCCTCTCTTCATCCATTCATTCTCATTCATTTCCTTAACTCTCTAGCTCAACTGAAAATGGGGAGAGGAATGGGAAATTAAAACTCAAAACCTAGTTTTCTTTGCAATCTCAAATTCTTGCTCCAAAATCCAAGTGAAGCTTAGGTAAGCCTTCTCTTCTTCTTCTCCATCTCATTTCCTCTTCAATTTCAGAAATGTTCTTAACCCTAAACTTTGAAGAACTTCATCTTTGATTATAGATTGAAGTTCTCGAGGTATTATTGAAGAGAGATTAACCTATTGCTTGTTCTAGAGCTTATCATTGTTTTTGGTGTTAAAAGGTGAGATTTTTATCTTACATCTATGTCTATATCTTTGATAGTGTTAGGTAGTAATTCCTAACATATAATCCTTGTATATTTTTTCTTGAATTGAATATGTTTAATTAATATTCCAATTTTTGGCGTTTGAAGTCAAAATCTATGAAAATCCTTATATGGTTGTTTGGGCATATTGGTCGGAATGTATTGGTGAGTCTCTAAGGTTAGGTAGTCGTTTGGCGTAAACCCCTAGCTATCATCACTCATCCGATTGCTTCTGATATGATTTGGACATCTTTGGCCTAGGCAAAGTATTGCATGAGTACCAGTTTCAAACGTCTGAAATATACAATTCAGACCTCTGAATCTGCTTGTCTCAGCCCAATTTGCCTATTTTGTGTGGGATTCCAATTTTTATCGATTCGTGATTATCCGATTTGTTGTTATCATTTATTATTGACTTTGATGATTCCTTTTTGATTTCGTACATGGGTTTTTATAAAATGATCTTTTCAAATTGTCTCGTTTCTCCAATTTATAATTTCTATTCAAAACACACACACAACTTTGCACTTCGAGCGAAGAGGAAGGAGAATTAAATGATTAAATAAAATGCATGCAATGAACATGTGCGTTTATCTTTTTAGTTAATTCCTAATCTATTTGTTTGACCGTTTTGATCTTTGGGTCTGGTTTACCGATGAGATGAGGTGAACTTTGTACTGCTTTGAGTGTGAAATTGGCTAACGGTTAGTAAACCGTTTAGTGCGAACGTGGGGTATGGGACTCACGTTAACATTTTCCGGGTTCCTTTCTGAGAGTTGTGACACATTCCGCCGGACAGTGGTGTTCAGTACCGCCACTACGATTTGTCGCCTTCGGGGTTTGTTGCCTTCGGGCTTGAACCTTCGGGGTTTGTTGCCTTCGGGCGTTGCCTTTTGGCATTGCCTTCGGGGTTTGTTGCCTTCGGGCTTGAACCTTCGGGGTTTGTTGCCTTCGGGTGTTGCCTTCGGGCGTATGGATCCTTGTTACAGTACTGAGCTCAAGCACCTTTTGTTTCTTTGACATTCATATTTCCTTAGTGTATCGCTTTTCGGGGTAGGTTCTTTGAACCACACGATATATAGCGATTACCTTGTGGAAACTTGTGTTACCTTTATTGGTATTTGTTAATTGCCTTTTGGCTTGTTTTGGGATATGATATCCTTTGTCTATTGGGATTGCCGATGATATGAGGCTTGTTTTGATTCATCTTATGTTAGATGATTTGGTTATCTCTTTTGGAGATATTTGTGGTACTTTATGATCTTGTATGTTCATTATCTTTTAGTTTGTTTAACTGATTTGTTTAGCTAGACTGACCCGTGTATTTTATACTCGGGTCAGACCGAGATGATTCAGGTTAGGTACATTGGACTTAGCCTGTTTTGCTTCCGCATCGTCTATTCTGCTATCTCCTTTTTGTTATAGCTTTTTGTGTAGTCCTTTTTGGCTGTAACTCTGATATGTATTCTTTTAAATCGTCTGTATATTGTGGTTTACTTTACCACTTGACATGTATCATTTTGTATACTCTGTAATGTATCTGTATATGTGTAAATGTATGTGATGATCAACTGTTCTATGATGTGTATTACATTTGAGTTGTCATATTTGTTATGATAGATCCTTCAGCCACCTATGGCTTTGTGTTAAGTATTTATTGGATATGTCGATCCACTTGAGAAAAATATAGATATATTCTACCTTGTCGACGTATTCAGTAGATAATTAAGGCAAGGCTATAAATGGTCGCTCCTAACCAGCTCTATTCTCCGCATTAGCAGACGGTGTTACCTTGTAATACTCTTTGTTAATGTGGATCTCAGAGTGGGGCGTTACACCAACCTTTGCTCCTTTTCGAAAAGAGTTTCATAAGGTTCAAAAAATGGTGGAATATGCATAAGTGAGATATTGGCTTTATCGAAAACCTTTTGAGGAATGGATTATTCCCTCTTAAATCCACACATAAATATAAGAAAATTCTAGTAAGATACACAACATGAAAAAGCGTGTTCTCATGTCTAGAAATGTTCTTTTGAACAAAGTCATCTAAAATGACTTGTCCCCAATTTACGTCGTAGCGACCATAAATAATGAAAAAAGCTTTGAAAACTTTTTGAGTAGGGTTATTATAATTACCCATCCTCGAAGTTGAGCTTTGTTGTAAAATGAGACTCATAAGTCTCGATTTTGGATGAAGATTTTTGTGTTTAAATTCAAAATCATTGTTAACTCCTCTTTTCCGCGACCCAACGATCTAGAGTGATAAGCGACCTAACGACCTAAAGAACCAACGACCTAACTACCTACGGGAACAACGACCTAACGACCCAAACAGATGATGACTTAGCAACTAGCACAAGCCAGAATGAGCTAGCGACCTAAAGGGTGGAACGACCTAGCGACCTAACTATCAACACGGGGCAACAATATACCACAGCAGATAGATGTAGCGACCTAGCGACCTAAGGTTATCATGACTTATCAAGTGTACGACCTATGACTTACAAGCTTCACATCCTTATGTCGCTTAAGATATAGGCGACCCGCACTAAATCGTTGCTACCATCACAACTTACCTAGGTCGCTCCACTAGGTATCTCAACATGGTTAAGTCGCCAACTACTCCCCTAGGTCGCTCACGACCTACAACTTACCAACCCATTCAGACAGATCAAGTGCAACTCTATCAAGCCATGTCTTCTAGGTCGCTGGCGACCCACAACCTACCTTAGGTCGCTCACGACCTACGACCTACCTTAGGTTGTTCACGACTTATGGCTCAGCACAGTTTTTTCCCTATAAATACTGCATCTGCTCTAACTCAGAGGGGACTTTTGGAATCATTTCGGGAACGCCGATACTTTGCTGCATTCAGGACATCTACAACACTTCTACTACCAAAAACATTCCAAACTACTGAAGAAGGAGACCAACTACATTCAAGATGAATTCTAGAATATCTTTCGCATCGCATTACTAATTACTTGTATCGATTGTTGTGTAATCGAAGGAATTCTTGTAAAGCTTGTAATCGAACCCGTGATAAAGAAGATAAAGTGGACGTAGGCTTAATTTCGAGCCGAACCACTATACAACTTCTGTCTCTTTACTTTTCTGCTATTTTCTGCTTATTTCTAGTTCCCATACCAACGGGTGGTGCTTTCACTTTACTAATACTCACACCGGGGTGTTAGCGTCGATTTTTACGTTAACAATCATCATCACTTTCGAAGATATCGTGAAATACTTCACGGTTTTGAACATCAATTTGGAAATTATAGAGGTCAATTTCACTAGACTTATAATTAAGAATATGACCCAAAAGTTCACAATTTAAAACTATTTATGTGACATGTATGCTACTCCAAATTTGGCCTTCTTCTCCTTGATGAAATTTTCCGTTTAAATTAGCATAAAACATTTTGATCAAATCGGGATAACAAGCAAAATTATTTTCAGAAGATTCAATCAAACTAAGAATATTGTTTTCAAAACAAAGATCACGTAAACCATAAGAATAAAAATCTTCAAATTTAGTAAACCTTCTGGGGAAACTTTTCCAGAAGTAGTATATTCCATATAGGCTTCTATGGCATCTTTCTCATTGAAGAGAAAGCCGTTTGTTTTCTTTGAAAGCCTAATGGTTATTGAGTTTTGACTAGAGGAAGCCATTATTCAAAGTTTGATAAGATAAGAGAGTGAAATAATTTTTGAATTTTGAAATAAAGAAAATGAAATGGTAGGATAGAATGGAATGAATAAGTAGAGAATCAAAGGAAATATTCTCTGGTCAAAAAGGAATCTTTTTAGGACATTCTAAATATAGTAAAATTCACTTTGTTGTACATTTCAAAAGTGGGAGATCCAAAAGAGAATTAGACGTGGTGGAATCAAATCCAGCTAGGAAGCAAACAATTCTCTGTGAGTGGAAATATCGAGTTTTTCACATTTCTGTAATGGAATGCTATTTAATTGGATTTGATGTATGCCTTGGGAAATTTTGGTAAACGACAACATAACATCTAAAACCCCCATAATTTTCCTAACTAAATATCAATCTTTGTATATGTTGGAATTATAATTGTTTTTGTTATTAATAAATTAGAATATAATTATTTATTGAGAATTAGATAATCTATGGTCTATTCAACCTATTTTCCCTGTTTTAAATTGGAGGGCTAAAGGGTTCAAAGAAAAAATAAATTGGAAATGGTGTGTAAAGTATGAATCGAATTGTTTGCAGTTTGCACCGCCAATTTCCATTACTTAAATAAATAAGGAACTCCTTTCTCACTCCAAAATGATGTATATAAAGGTTGAATTGAATATAGGCGATCTAATTTGTGAAGGTCTATTCTTTGAAATAGAGAAGGGATTCTAGTTTATCGATATGGAACAAGTTGTAGGTATTCCATGTTTGTACAAATATATTTTGTTTGGCCGTGGTAGTAGCAGTTCTTGTTGAAATTATAGATTCGTATGAGATTGGTATTTCAAAATATAGTGTAAGCGAATTATTATCGAATTATTGTAACATAATGGTTAGACCTTAAATTCTACACGTAAAAATAGACATATATAATATTAACATATTGACTATTAAAACCAATAACGTATTTGAGATGACCAGTCTCCTCGACCATCGAAAATCAACAATAATGAATCCATGGTATCCATGTGCCGTAATTCCAAGTGCCGAGGAGGAAGATTATCCGGGGTGAAGTGAAATAAAGGCAGAAGATAGAAACACAAATTCTCACATTGCATTTAACTATATAGATAGATAGTACATACAACCACTCTCACAAGTGTACATCGGAGTTATGGTATGAACTAACCCAGCTAGGAACAGGTATAATTGCATGCTCCCACACTTACTGGTACAAAAAAACTAGACATAGCAAAAAATAAAAGGATAGATAGATACCCACATAAGATGCTCCTACTCCATGCTCCTAAACTCCTCCCAAAATGCTTCACCAAAATGCTCCTAAAATGATCCTGACTACATGGCTGCAAGGGGAAAATAAGGCACCCAGAGTTTAAGGGAAAAGAAAATAAACTCCGAGTCAGCCATGGGGCTAGTGTGAGAAAACTTAAAAGAGCGTATACTTTTGAAATCAAAGGTATCTCATAAGAGCACGCCACATATAAACACGAACGAGGTTTTTCCCTTATGATAACCAAAACATTTGCTACGTAAAATCATTTGATATTATTTTTAAGACATTCTTTGAAAACATTTATAGGTGAACTTATTAATCTTAGCCGAAATTGTTACATTGATTAAATTTCGGCATACTAGCTACAATGTAGATTATACAATCAAAATGACAGGCACGTATTAGAGAATGGATTTCCAACAAATGACTAGGTAAGGGACTACCTTCCGGCAGTACATCACTAGAGGAATGTACCGAGGCCCAACTGATTGTCCTCTACCAACAGAAGATTGACCTACCTCTAACTAGATAGTACCGAATATGTCATCACCCCGGTCATTACTGACCTATCCGAGACATCTCTTAGCATACTTCCATAATAATTAATACCCGAATGTTATAGCGGGTAGAAATATAGCTAGAAGGGGATGATCATACCCTAATGCTTGCGAACCACATAGCCTTACTGCATCTACCTTGTTTTGGTCATTTCCAGATGTGGGGCCAGAGGTAAAGATTACCTTTCATATAGCACATCATCTTTCCTCTTTGAATGCCACATTGTCGTTCCATAATCACACAACTGATTTCTACAAACGTATAACTCATGAGCTCGTACTTCTTAAGAAAGGGTGTTAAGCTAAGAGAAGTTACATTCTCCATCACCAAACAGATGATACGTTTATAGAGATCAATCAATGTGATTTTAAAATGCAATGTAAACATTCGTCTATACAAGTTGTCCAGGAATAGGACAAACCGAAGGCACTTCCCCTACCACATCCTATTGGGAATTTCCCTTAGGACTATAGCGATTTGTCCTTGCAAATCGAAGATTTTCATAACAGAGCACTACTGCCACCATAATATATGATATGGTAAATTTCACCAAGGGTCTAGTGGCAAGTATCCCTACATCATGAAGATCTTCGTCTTCAATGATCTTTGTCTTTAACATGTTTTACTTCGAAACGTAAATTGGTTTGAATTGGTTTTCGGATAGGAATCACCCAAATCCGACCCTGGTCTCTACGAATCCAATTATCGGGAAAAAAGATGTTAAGTGTGGGTGATTATTAAACAACATTTTCATTCACCAATATCTTTAGAGATATATATATATACCTCTAAATTCATTTTAGCATATACGGATTTGTTAAACCTCTCTTTAAATTATTTTCTTTTATTCCATGGAAATTATTTCTAAAGGGTATCTTTTTTTTGGAAAAACTTAAATTGGATCTTTTTAAAGCATCTGGGCTTTCCTTTGATCTGTTCCCCCTCGTCCAGAAAGAGAAAACAGAGGCCGGCCAAGTTTAGGGCACTAGTTGATCCATCCATAATCTTAGTTACACACCTTGTCTTATCTTTCCAGATTTTACAGGCGGGACAAATGTACTAGTCGTTTCTGCATACTCCTTTCATTATTAAAAATCATTTCAAAAAAATGTTTGGAAAGAAAACTAAAGTTTTTAAAAAATCGTTTTTCAAAATTCGTTGATAAATTATGGAGGAATGGTGATTTTTTGAAGCCTTGAAGCTAAAATTTCATTCTCTACATCTTTTAAGTCAAAATTTATTATTTCAAACTCCTTTAATATATTTAAAATAATTTTAGGAATTTATTCTCTATTTATAAGAATTTAAAAACAATTATTTTAATAGATTTTACTACTTCGGCTGTTTAACTATCGAAGCATGATTTTTTGGAAAAATTAACTTGAACATAATTTAAATTCTTTTAGATGAAATCTTGATTTTTTTTCTTTTTCATTTGAAAACTATAGTGGAAAGAGTTTGGAAAATTCTTATTTCAAAAAATCCAATTTCAAATGCATCGTATAAATGGATTTAACTTTTGCGGTGCGAAATCACGAACTGCCGTTATGTGACGCGCCTATTCCTAGTTGATTTTCAACTCTTTAAATCTTTGCCAAAATCATGTTAAATACTTTTTAAAACATTTCTAAGTCATTTAAAGTCATTTTCTCATGTTTTTAAAAAGAGGTTCACAAGTCGCACACACTTTTGAATTTAAATAAGGAAGTGATTCCTTTTGTGATTTTTCGACGTGTAATTTATCGTGACTTGTTAATATCAACCTAAAAATCATTCAACATCCATATAACATCTAAACATGATATCAAGAAACATAACAAGTATGAAAGCATGTCATAACATAAGAGTAGAGAAGAGATATAGTTTTCTCACAAAAATGTTCTTTCTGATCTAACTTTGTTACTACGGATTTAACTATAGCTTCGCTACCATTTTCCAAACTTCTTGAAATCTAGCTATAGCTCTGCTATCTTAGAAGTTGAGATGAAAAGAGGTGGAGATGGCTTTTAGGTGGGCACGGCCTTGCATGGAGGGGTGGATGGAACTTACTAACTTGAACTGACTTAAGTGGTATATTTTTTGTCGGTTATTTTACCATAACTTTGTTGCGCTTTTGGAATTTTTTTTAGAGAGGCATGAAAACCATTAAACTCTAAGGAAGATGAAGGAGAGGCTTAGAAAAGAATGGAATGAGGTGCGAAGAAATGAGAAGGAAGCTTGGGTATTTATAGCCTTAAATTACTTAAGGAGTAAGCTTTGTTCTTTTACATTTTTACCCCTCCCATCACCTCATTGCACACGAGCCAAGGCATCTTCATGTGATTACATTACCTTATGTCCTCTTTTCTTACTTCCTTAGTTTTTAAGGGATGTATTTGGATTGATTTATGGCTTAAAGTGAAGGTTACATTGGTTTTGGTGAGATTTTGTTGACTTTTGTAAAATATCTTACTTTTCTTTACTTTAAAATTTGTTAAAATAATTATTTATTTATATATGTTATATATATATTACTGAGTATATTAGTATGTCTTAAAGTGTTTTAACTTCCAATGTTGCGATATTTAAATATAATTTTTGACCGTTAAGCCATTTTGAATCCAAAATTCAATTTCCGGTCACATTTTTACATTTTTCTTAAAATATTTATTTATGTAAATAAAACTCAAAAATAAGTTTCTTTTCATCCTTAAATAATTAAAACAATTTTATTTTAGTTATATAACCATATTAAATAATATTAAAATCTAATTATAAAAATACGACATCGATTTGTCAAAATGCGATGGAATTTGTATACTTTTATAAAACAGGTATATATGTTTATAAAACCATTATAAATCAAATTTCTATTTTTATCATATCATTATATAACCATTGAAAAGAGTTATTTATCATTTACAACAATTGTTCGAATGTATATCAAATTTTATCGAAAACCAGCTTTTGTAAATTTTACGACGAAACTCCAAACTTCTTGATTTTGTAATTCCATTCTAAAAATAAGTTTATCATTCTTATTTATTACATAACAAGATTATTTAAGTTTGAAAATTCTATATTTAAATATTTAAAGTTAATTAAATATTCCATTTAAAAGTGATAAAATTACGGGTCGTTACATACTTCCGCCTTAAAAGAATTTCTTCCCTGAAATTCCAAGGACGAAAAAATATAACGAAACCAAACAATTAAGTACACCTAAAAAATAAATATCACCCATAATCCCAGTCGGAGGTACGGTGCCTTATCCTATCTATTTTATTTATCAAATTAAGGTAGTTTCATTTTAAAATTCCTAGGTTGATTTACTAACCTAGACAAATTTTACTTAGGCACCTAACCTAAGCTCCGATACCAGCTGTGATGACCTGGATTTTCGGACCAGTAAAAATCATCGAAAAACTCATCCGCTCTAAAACTTTGAATGAAAACTACTAAGTTAATGCACAATATTTGATAAATATTCAACACTATTAAATGTATAGGATACCATTTTCAATTGTACAAGTTATCAGAGTAATCAATTTAATCTACTAGGTGTGATTTAATACATACCAAATACAGATACAAATATCTAATGCTGCACAACTATGATGAGAGAGATAGCAGTAGCCATTTCTGCAAACTCAATAAACATGTCAAATGCAGAATATAATAATAAGCAGGAAAGATACAACAACACAAACAATAAACACGAAAATGGTTAGAACCTCGAATTTTAGTGTTTTGATTATGACAACTATATAAGTAAATATATCTTTTAGATCTAACTAAACTTGTAGGAGAAGATATTGTTTTTTACTCGAGAAATATTCTAAAAATTTGAAGACCAGATTCCGGATTGAAGCTTCAGCAAAGTGTTAAGTTTAAGGTTTGAGTTTAGTAGTAAATATATGTTAAAATCTCTCCGAAGTGGTATATGCACACACACCTGTGCAGTTAATGCCCCGCTATTACTCCGCTATAACCCTGCTATATCACATAGCGGATTTCTACCACTATGATTTTTCCATATAGCCCCAAATATAGCCTTTCCGCTTTAAGCCCCCTACTTCCGTTATATCCCCCTACTATATTCTGCTATTTCCATTATATCTTCTTTAAAAGAAATGAATTGAAAAATGACATTTATACATTATAAAGATTATGAAACTAATTTATCCAATTGAATTTTTAATATATTTTCAAAAATGAAAATACTCTAATATTCTACTATATTCAATTACGTTATATAAAAGTTTTACGTTTATTTATTATATATTCGCACATGTTTTTATTTAAAATTATTTATGTATTAATTATAATTAAATTGAATGTTAATTTTTCATTTAATTACCTTTATACATTGATAAAAACATTAAGTACGAGTTTTATATGCTATTTTAGAGTCATCCGCTATATCCCGCTATGACTTTTTGCACCTCCACCGCATTGATTCCGCCAAGCGCATTAACTGCACAGACACGCACATAATATAAAGTTCATCAAAACAAGTAGGAAACCCAGAAAATACTAACTCGGCTGGCCGAATGGCATGAGTCGGCCGGGTGGCGGTTGTGCATGTGCACAAATATGATTAAATATTCAGATGGCTGAATATGATAATTCAGTCGGCTGAATTTGATGCTTTTTGCACTATTTACTTGTGGGTTTTATTTTTAATCAATTCAACCGACTGAGTTGCTCCATTCAGATAATTGAATCTTCATAATGGCTAGTTTTTCAAAAGACACTTCATTTTAATGAACAAAAATAACTCTTGATTCAAGAGTTGCTTCCATATCTTTTCATGACTATCTTTCATGAACGAATACAACTCTTAATCTTTATAAATAGCCATAAATTCCATTGTTTTGATTATCAATTCTTGTTCTTAAATCTAATATATCTTGATATTTGAACTTTAAGCATTCAATGCTTAAAAACTTCAGTTTGATCACTTGTTCATCCAAGAATGCTTCATTAGTGATCTAATAAACTACTCGTCTTCACGAATTACACGATATACCATAAAGGAGAAGATTAAAGGAAGGGTGTACTCTAAAGACTTATATGTGCTATTAAAAACACATTCAGTCAGATAATTTTATGTATTATTGAAGTCCTGTTCGGTTGCTCAGGCGGTTGAAGTCCTATTATGTTGCTTATGCGGTTGAAGTCCTGTTCGCTTGCTCAGGTAGTGTAATAATTGTTCCCTCGGGTTAAGTGAGGGTTGATAGTTAAATTTCAGAAGGAGTCTGGGAATGGACGTAGAACGGAAAGTTAGAACAAGTATAAAAATCTCTAGTGTCATTTACTTTATTACTTTAATTTTACATTTACATTTTGCATAAGTAGATAGTTTATTAAATACTCCATATTGCACGATCCTTAGTCACTTTTAAAAATGATATATTATTATTGGGGCTGATCGCTACCACTTATGACTGCCTACGTACCCCTATCTAACTGGGTATCCAATTAGATACAGGATCAAGCCAATGTAGTTCTCCTACCACAAATTGGACTCATAGAGCCTACGATGTAATAAAAAAATATGTGTTAACCCGCCTTTAGGCAAGGTAGCGTACAGGTGGATTTAACCCAATCGACTGCAAAATTATCGAAGCTGAATTGTCACGGACTTGGTTCTGATTTGAATGAATGGACGATCGATCACAAATGATAAACATGAATATGTGGTCGAGATTCGGCATAGTCGATGGACAAAAACCACATGATACTTGAAATATGGGCTTCAAGAAAAGTCGAGTTGCATGGGGTTGTTTGGAGTTTGCTTTGAGTCACTTTTGAGGCTCCTTCGGGTTTTCAGGCAGGTTACATCGATTTGGAGAAGAGCTTACTTTGGGTCTTTGAAGGATTGGTATATTTACAAGGGCTACGCAACTACTTCGAGTCATCTCAGCACTTGCTTCGAGTTACTGGAGGGTCTACTTCGGGTTAAAGAAGCAGCTACTTCAGGTCAGAGTCATGGATCGATCAATATCCATATACTTCGAATCCATTCCCTTTGTATCTGTGTGCTTCGTATCGATCCATTTCATACTCACCCACTTCGTATCGATCCCACTCCAACATGTTTCATATCGATCAGTCAATTAATTGATACAAAGCAAGGAGCCAAGCATCGATATGAAGCCATAAACCAAGCATCGATCCAAAGTACATAGGGATCGATCCGAGTTCATTTGCTCTACAACTGCCTGCTTCGTATCGATCCCATTTCTGTATATTTCGTATCAATCAATCAAACGATTGATACAAACCAATGACCATTTGATCGACACGATGGCGAGGATGTTGCATCGATACGAAGAGTAGAGTGCCATACGGATACGAAGGAATGAGTTGAACCAAAAGAAGCGATCAACAAGCATGAAATATGGATCTCCCCTAAACTCTCGCACTACGTCATTGATACGAAAGGTATCGATACACATAGATCGATACGAAGTACTCAGCCAACTTGCAAATCTAATCTTGGATCGATCATAACTCAAAAGATATGTGTCCAAATGCTATGAAATTTTGACAGGAGCTTCCTAATCAACTGAAGAACCATCATGATCGATCGCAGCTCCATCTAGCCGTTATTTGATCGATACGAAGTGTATAGGGATCAATCCCAAACAAGCCCTGATCAATATGGTGTGCCCACCCACATGTGAGAAGAGGTATTCCGAGCTTTAGGGGAGATATTTCCAGATCTACACCTATAAATAGCACCCCTATGCCTACAGAAAAGGGACTTTTAGCACTTCTACGCCGTTACTCTGTTGAAACTCCATTGTATCTTGAATGTTATCAATTGTACTATTGTAAATCAATTGGGAATCATCAATAAACAGGAAACTCTTTAAAGTGGACATAGGCTACAATGCCGAACCACTATAAATCTCGTCTTTTTACTGCTTTCTTTTTAATTTTTAGTTGTTCTTCATATTTATATCCTCTTTATACATCCTATCTGTGATCTGTGACTGTGAGTTGGTGCTTTCATCTGCAATTGGGTGTTTGTGAGCAATTTTGGTGCAAACATTTTGGTGCTTTCACTACGAAAGCTAGCACTCAGGGATTCTGAAGCTTGGATTTTGGATTTGAAGGCTTATGAACTTGGATCTAGGAAGCAATGGCTAACCAATCAATAAGGAGACAAAGAACGGAAAGGAGCCATCATGAAGGAAGTCAGGAGGCTTCCTCGGGAGCTAATTAGACCTCGGTTTTCATCACCAGAGATGAGATGGAGATGATGATGGATGCTATGCAAGAAAGGATGTTGAAAAGGTAGGAGGAAATGATGCAGAACCTACTTCGATAGGTTGGACAAGTTGGAGTGCAAAGTCAAGGGAATGGAGTTGCAAGGAATGCAGGAAATGAGGATCACGAAGTTGGAGCAGCAGGAACAGAGGCAATCTAAAATCAGGACCGCTGTGCAGTTTGGCATTGTTCGGGATATGGATATTCATCCAGGACGATAGGTTTCAGGATTCCCTCATGGCCTCAAGGGGCAGGTTGGAGATAGCAAGTAGAGGCTACCACTTGATGACAACGACAGGTTAGCGGACATGATCAGACGGGCTATGAGGGGAGGATTGGTGAATAGAGATTTGGAGGATGTGAATAGGAGCCCCTTTACTCATATGATCAGGCAAGCTAGGAATCCACCGGATTTCAAACTACCAACGGTGGAGATGTATGATGGGAGAACAGATCTTGTTGTTCACTTGATAAGGTACATGAGGCACATGGAGGTACTCGGGGCATCAGAAGAGGACATAGCGCGATGCTTCCCTTTGTATTTAATGGATATAGCAGCACTATGGTTTAGACAACTGGAAATCAGCTCTATTGGCACTTGGACGGAGTTGATTGAGAGGTTTATGAGGCAATTTCGAGTCCACATCGTGAGGCCCGAAAATGTAATGACTTTAACATCGATGAAACAGTGGAAGGGAGAATCACTTAGGGATTTCTTAACCAGATTCAATGCGACAGTGGCTTCAGTGGATCGACCAAATCCGTCGATGGTTTTGATGGCAATAGTCTCAGGAACTGCTAATAATTCGGATTTCAAGATATTGTTGGAGCAGGATCCACTAATGGATCTCGAGGAGTTTTACTATAATGACCCATAATTTCAGTCATTCGAAATTCAGATATTTAATTGATTTTAAATATTCACAAGTTAATTTTATAAGTGGAATAACTTATATTTCAAATATAAAGATTAATTGGATAATTAAATTATTAATTTAATAAAATTGCAGAAATAATTGGAATTTGAATTTTATGTGAATGAAAATGATTTATAAAGTTGATTTAAATTCTATTTGAATTAGAATGATGTTGGTAAACTTTTAAAATTGATTTAAAAGTTAATTTATAGAAATCGGATATTTTAATATTTAAATAACGTGTAAAAATAGTCATTTTTGACATGGTTGCGAATTTCAACGAAACCAGTTTCATCGGATCCGAAATGTTATATTATTATAGGATTTCAAATTTCGTATCAATCGGATTTACGGTTTGGTCGTGCGAAGCTATAACGCGTAGAAATTTATTTAAGTGATTTTTAATTAAAATAATTCGATTCGTAAACCTATTTTCCAAATACGATGGAATTGGCTCCCGATATATATTCCATTATGTTTGGAATAGGGGTAAATCATTATAAATGCCAGGCGGCATGCTTCGTTTGGAGTCCGAAAATATTTCGGGTGAATAGTGTTTGGATATTTTTCTTTAAAAGGCCACACTTTTTTCTTCTATTCACAAAACCTAGGGTTTTAACCCTAGCTGCCGGTTTTTATTCAATGGCCATAAAAGCTCGATCCTTTCTCCCTTATTTTCTTCCAATCCATATGTTAATCCTTTTGATTCGCGACATAACGAGTTAAAGGTGTGACCGACTTAAGAGGAAGACCGACTTAACAACAGCCGATTTAAGGAAGCATACGACTTATAAAGAGTGCCGACTTAGCAGATCACGACTTAAAGCAGCATACAACCTAAGCTACAGGTCCGACCTAACAGGAGCCGACTTAAGATAATCTACCACTTAAGAACTAAGACCGACTTAGGGAATGTTCCGAGTTAAGGAAGGCTCCGAGTTAAGGAAGACCGACTTAAGGAATGTTCCGAGTTAAGGAAGGCTCCGAGTTAAGGAAGGCTCCGAGTTAAGGAATGCTCCGGCTTAAGGAATTGCTCCTACTTAAGAAGGTGACGAGATAAGAGAGTCTCCGACTCAAGGTCGTTACCGACTTAACCACTTAAGGGCTCCGACTTAACCACAGGACCGACCTAAAACACACCCACCTGAGCCGTGCGCCGACTTAAGAAAGCTCCAACTTAAAAGTCTACGAGATAGATAAGTCTCCGACTTAAGACCTACGACATATGTTAAGTCGTTGCCGACTTATGACTTAGCTCATTCTGGACATGTTCAAGAGTAACCAGTGCAAGTGTTTCTATCTCGTCGCCGACTTAAGACCTACGACTTACTATAAGTCGGCTACGACTTAGAACTTAGAAGATTTTTCCGATTCAGATTCTACCCTATAAATAGCGTCCAACCTCCAACAAGGGGGGGACTTTTGGCCATTCATTTTCTGAAGCAACGTTACTCTGCCGAACTTTCAGCTCATTCTACAATTGAAGATCTTCAAACACTCAAGGCACTACAACAAGCTTCGTGAAGGACTTCATTCATCCGACACGGATTTAGCAAGTTTTAACACCGAAGTTTGAGCTAGTAGTCGAGACTGTTTTGTGATCAAATTGTACTGTATTTGACAAATAACTTGTATCGTCTTGTAAACCGATTCAGTAATAAAGACTATAAAGTGGACGTAGGCTCAATTACGGGCCGAACCACTATAAATCTGCTGTTCCTTTACTGTTTACTGTTATTTTCAGCCTACATTCTGTTCCCGTACCAACGGGTGGTGCTTTCACGAATCTGATACTTACACCGGGTGTTAGCGTTCACTTTTTAGCGTTAACATTTTGGTGCTTTCATTGAGAGTTGAACTCAGGAAGATTTTCAACGTTGCTTCGCAAAAACTTGTGAAAAGAACCTCTCTTAAAACCAGAAGTTCATCAGAGACAATGGCTCCTGGAAGAAGAGGTAGACCTACCAGATCCGGAACTGCTCATGAAGGAACCTCCGCTTCCCCAACAGCAGACCAAGCAACTCCTACCGTTGGAGTCACCAAGGCTGAATTAGATGAAGCAGTTTCTGGATTATATCAACGAATTGAAACTCAAAACGCTTTGGTAATGGATAGATTAACTGCTCTGCTTGGGGCAAATCGTCAACCAGAAAACCATCAAACAACTTTTCCTGAAATGCCACCTTTCCAAGCTGAAGGTTTTATGTCGCAGCCAACTTGTCACGAACAGGTGCCCAGACAAGCTTCCGAGAGAAGGGCTGATACATGTCCGGAAATGTCTCTGAACGATAAAGAGTACCTTTCCGAAATGGTGGGCTGCATCATGAAAGAGAGCATGCAGAGGGAAGAGAATGAGAGTGACTGGGGATTTGCACCAAGCAGAACTCCGTTTACTGAAAGGATCTTAAAAGCTGAATTTCCAAGGAAATTTGCACCTCCTACTATCCAAGCCTATAGGGGAACGAGTGACCCTAATCATTTCCTATACAAATACGATTGGCATATGACCGGTGCGAGAGCATCAGACGAGATCAAGTGTCGATACTTTCCAGTATACCTGGAAGGTGTGGCTTTACTTTGGTTCACAAAGCTTCCAGTTCGGTCTGTAGATAAGTTCTCCGACTTAACGCAAAAGTTCCAAGAACAGTTCAGATTGTATGCTTCAAAAGCTAAGGATATAATGTCACTGTCTAACCTTGAACAAGCGCCGGAGAATCAATCAAATCTTTCTTGAGCCGTTTCAATATAGCTTTAGCCGAAGTAGAAAATGCAGAGCCACGCATGATCCTGACTTATTTGATGCGAGCCATTGATAAATCGAGCAAATTTGGAATATGGCTAAAGATGAAGGAACCGAACTCGCTTGAATTTTTTTATAAAAAGGCCGACGAGTTCATTCGCCTTGAAAGCCTTTCTACGACATCAAAAGTAGTTGTTGCCCAAGCTAACGATAACAATGTCGCATCTAATAAAAGAGAATCTGAAAGTCAGAAAAGGGAAAATGAAGGAGGAAAGAGCCAGGGAAATGAGAAGAAACTCCGTCGCTTTAATCCTTCGAACTTTACTCCTTTAACTGACACCCCGGAAAATATCTTTTTTGCAACAAAAGATGTTGTCATGTATCCTAAGCCACCGGAGATGAAAAGAGGTGTTGTGCGTAATGGGAAATTCTGCCAATTTCACAACCAACCAGGCCATGACACTGATCAATGTCGCCAATTAAAAAGTGTGATTGAAAAATTGCTGAAAGAGGGTAAACTTCAACAGTATGTGAAGAAAGGCGGAATTGATCCAACCTCATCTACTCGGGGGCAACAACATCCTATCCATCAATCCGGCTCTCACAATAGCACAGCAGTGCAAGAGTCCGAGCAGCTTATCATTAATGCTGTCACAGGAGGTCCATACCCAGCGAGCAGAAGTTGGGATGACTACTAATGACCCACGAAAACTGCGGCTGGGGCATCTTTCACTTTCTCTGGCATAAAAATCCAAAAGCTATGAATCAATCACAAATGGAAATCCAGACTGGAGATTCTGAAACAACAATCACTTGCATCTATTTTTTACTTAACAGCATTGCTAAAATTTGTAAAATCATGATGGATGTATAACTTTTGCATTGTAAACCGCTGAGAAATCAGTGTGATTCAATAATGAAAAACTATAAATTCTGTGTTCCTTATTACAAAATGCCGGTTATATTTCGATGTGTAAATACTCTAAATGTATTGCTAAAATATCGATCTAATATTGCAGGTCATTAAAGCAAAGCTCAACCATCACAAAGCCAAGCGAGCCCTATAAGTCGCTCAACAAACGAATTTCAAGCAACAAAAATTCCAAACTCAAATCCCATACAAGAGAAACTCCACATAAAAAGTTGACGACCCCACTGAGTCAAGCCCTTGTTAACTAGTTGCGATCGTTGATATAAAAAAAATGCAACCAAGTAACTTGCGTTTACCCTGTGGAGTCACTCAACAGTGAAGTCTACTTCTTTGGATAAAGCAATTTACTTGCAAAATAAAGGAAGACACGCTTGGAAATAATGATAAAGGATCGCAGATGGGTAGATGATGGAAAAACATGAGCCGGCAAACATAGAAGCAACCAAAAGGAGGTATGTCTCTTAATAAGAAGGCCGGTAGATCCACTAAAGGGACGCCTTCCCAAGCAGAAGGAACAAGACCCTCGCTAACTGATCATGATGCATCCGATCAGACAGCTTGCGTCCGTCCCGTGGATCCACTCGCCCCTGAGACGCAACCTTCCTGGCACACCAACCAACCAAAGCCCTTTAACGAGGCACGCCAATAAATGGGAGTGCTTTCCTCAATCAAAAAGATCGGTGGGACTACCGAAGGGGCACCTTGTTAGTTGATTGCGATCGTTTGTACAAACGAACATCCAATCAAGCAACTTGCATCCGCCCCATGGACCCATCCGACTATGAGAAAGTATCTTCCAGGCAATCAACAAGCCCTCTTCGGAGGCACAAGCCCTCTTCGGAGGCACAAGCCATCTTCGAAGGCACGCTTCACCATGCTTGAAGCATAAAATAAAAAGCCCTCTTCAGAGGCACAAGCCCTCTTCGAAGGCACATTTCACCAGAATAGAAGTGTAAAATGCTCCTCTTCGGAGGCCCACTTCACCAGAGCTGAAATGAAAAAAATCGCTTCTCTTCGGAGACCAAAATTGCCTCTCTTCGGAGACCAAAATTGCTTCTCTTCGGAGACCAAAAGACCTCTTCAGGGGCACGCTTCACCATGCTTGAAGCATAAAATCACAAGCCCTCTCCGGAGGCACAAGCCCTCTTCGGAGGCACAACTCTTCGGAGGAGCCCTCTTCGGAGGCATGTCCCAAAATAGGATGCTTGAACCAAAAAGCCTTCTCCGGAAGCACACTCGAAGTACCAAAAATAAGCCCTTCACTGGGGCACAAAATCAAAGTCTCCTTCAGAAGTTCATTTCACTGCGTAGGAAAATCTACTTTTTAATGAAAGTGGTCATCTCCGAAAGTTGAAGTGTTCTTTAAAAAAAAGAAAGAGAAAATAAAAATTTCTCCAAAGACAAGATATACTCTATTAAAAGCAGAATAATTCTTCCCTTAAAAAGTGGAAAGTTGTTCTCTAAAATAAGAGTATCGGTCTTGTAAAAGTAAGAAATATTGCAATATACTTGTGGTATGGGGGCAACATTATACAATTCAGTTACATTAATAAAAGTAATATACAAGCGACACACCACAAGTTCATTGCAATATCACGTAAAGAAGATGTGGAATAAATGCGTTCTTGAAACACAGACAAAAAGTTTGTACAAGTAAAAAGAATCGTTTACTCTACACTTCAAATGAAAAACAGATATATTCCTACATACACAAGAATTTGTACAAGTAAAATATCTATTTTATTCAATACTATGAGAAGTTTTTACACTGTACAGATTACAAAAAGAAGCGGGGACCGGTACCCGCACAATCTCCGGCCGATACAAGCAAAAAGCAAAATAAGAAAAGGAGAATCCAGATTGTCACTCCTTCTTCTTACCACCCTTAGTACCCTTGCCTGGTTTGATGATTAGCTTTTGAATCCGGCGGGGATGGGACGGAGAAGAAGGAGGAGAGGGTGCAGCTGGATCTTCTTCTGCCTCATCTTCTCCAGTGGAAGTATCTTTCTTCATCTTCTTCATGACACGCTTCCCTTTCCTCTTCGAGGAAGACTCATTTCCCGGAGTAGTAAGTAGCGCAGAAAGCTTAGTGTCTTCATCAAGGGATTGATCTGGAGTCTTCTCGCTATCCTCAAGATCCTCCGCTTTTTGTTCTTGCGAGGCAGGCGGATCCTCCAAGCCTCGAAGGGCTTCTATCTGCTCTTCCTACGAACCCGGTTGGGAAGCAGGAGTTACTTGAAGAGTTGGAGGAGGAATAGCTGGGAGAGGAGAAGAATGTATAGCGCTCGGTGCCTCCGCTGCAGAAGAAAAGAAGTTAAAATCGATATTCTCCGAAAAAAGTGAAGTTATTAGCTCGTCAAACTCGGTTAATTTGAATAGGTGATTGACTGGATCCGAGTTGACACCAAAGTTACCTGGGGAAGTCGGTTTCGAAAAATTAATCTCGAATTTCTCAGCCTCAATATCTTCTAAAGCCTCGTCCTCAGTAGGAGTGGTCACAATTTCTGCGTCAACTTTGGCAGGAAGCAAAGAATGGGCGCTGAAATCTATAATATTGGCATCACCTGGACTCGAAGTATGAGCAGGGGCAGTTGAAGGAGCTCCCTCTTTCGGGTGTTCATCTCCTGGAGACTCAGCTCGCGCTCTGGCAAGTTGCTCTCTTCCTCTAGCAAGAGCAACACGAGCTTCATCGTCAAGGTAGCGTGTCTCAAGCTCTGCCTCATCATAGCCGGCACCACCTAACATATCAACTGCGGCTTCCCACACCTCAACCAGAGTAATCTCGTATTCAGGACCCAGAAAGGATAGGCTCCCACGCCCTAGGACGCTGTGTAAATAAAAGTCAAATAAGGTAGAGCTGACATTGGCTTTCGTTGTTTCATGTGATTGCTCAGTTGCTTCTTTTTCGGCAACGGCTGCAACCCGACCAGCAATAGCCTCATCGCGCTCTTTTTCCACTTTAAGGAGCCTAGTTTTTAACATCTCGATCTCCAAATCCCGAGAACTAACCTTTTCCATCAACTGAGCGACATCTGTTCGATATTTCTCAGTCGCATGACGTTTTGCCTCAAGGTTTAGCTTGGCATTTCTCTGGGCAGCGTGCGCATCCCGCACTTGTTTTTGAAGCACCTCCTCTTTCTGGGTGTGCGAAGCAGAGGAAGTGGCAAGATCTTCCTTAAGACGCTTGACTTCAGATTCAAGTCTTGCATTGTCATTTGCAATGCTTGTCATTTCTGCATCATGCTGCTTGCACCATTTATCCCATTCAGCTTTATCGTTCTCCAAAGTCAACATATTTTCAAGATTCATGTGATTGACTCTTTGGAGCTCATCAACAAGCTTTTGCCATTGCGAAATCCTCTCAATGTCAAGCTTGACAGCATCTAGATTTCTAAGCATGGCTTGTTTATCAATTGGGACCAAATCTAGATCGAAGCGAACTCCTTTTAAGCACCAGTTCGGAAACCAGCTTTGAAGTGTTGGGGGCCGTCTTTAACTTGATATTGTGGCCTTGTAATGATTGCTTGAATGTCGGACTTCTTTAAAGGAGGAGAACCGGCCGGGATATTAGAAGAAATAGGAGCATCGGTCTTCTCAGAAATTGCCGACACGTCACTATGCTTGGACCGCTTGCTTGATTCGTCAGCAATATGAGTCTTCCCCTTATCATCATAAGACTTTTGCTTATGAGAACTATCACTTCTGTGGGAAGAGTCGTATCGTTCGTCTCTCCTCCCGTATTGATTCTCGTAATCCCGTCTTTCTTGAGCTTTCCTAATAGCTCTTTCTTCATCCGTCTCCCTCGGGGCATCGAGATATCGCCTAAAATCATAAGTTCCGCGGCCCCCATAGCGCTGAAATCTATCGTAATGTGAGCCAGAGCGCCCCATCGGAGAATCTGAAAATAAAAAGAAGTGAAGTTTAGAAATCTCCAGAAAAAAAAGGATAAGTGCGTATAAGTACCGAAAAATCCTAAGTGTGTGCGGCGTGCAAACTACGCGCGTCGAACTACAAACCACGTTTTAATGTGGAAACGGAGACAACTGGTGTAGAAGGTGTCGAGGCTTGTTTCAAAGAGGAAGTCGCTTCAACGACGGGGGAGATCGCTTTTGAAATATTATCTTTAAAGAGCTCCTGAGAGGTTATCATGATATCGCTCAGATTATCAAAAGTATCGTCGCCATGATGCACGGGAGAATTATCTTTTTCAACTTCTGCCTCAGCCGTCTTTTCAGAAATGAGAAGATTGTCCTCTTCTTCAGTAATCGGGGCAAGTGCTAACTTACTGGACGACTCCGCAATGTCGGTAGAAGTAGAACACTTTACCAATGAAGTCTCAATGGTAAGTTCGTTCGGTGAAAGTTCTTTAGCAGGAGCGGGGGCATCTGACTCCTTAGCTGGAGAGTCAGGGACTTCCTGTGGCTGAGTAAAGCAGGAAGGTTGTAGAAGCCCGAATCGGTGTAAAAATTCGTTTGTCAATAGAAATTGGATACTCCTTTCCTCGACTGGCACTGCCAAAAGCCTTTCAAAAGTCGCTTTGTGACCGGGATTTCTAGAAGGAGGAGGAAGTGCTGAAAAGAAAAGGGCAAAGTTAACACTTGATAACTCGGACTTCGGCAAGTTCGAAAAAACATAAGAAACAGAGACAAATGATCTTACTCCCTACTCTCCAGATGGCGTAAAATCCTGGAGGACAGCGGACATAGGAAAACTGACTTAGGAAACTGTGAACACTGTTAGGGAGACCAACGATCAACTTACGATTTCTAACACTTCTCACAACTGTAATGGAAGGATGGTCTTTGTGCTTTGTAAATGTGCACAGGAAGTGAATTTCTCCAAAATTAGGAAAACGGTCCAGCGTTCTCCTAAAAAGCACACACAGTCCCAGCAGGATGGAATAGCCATTGGGGTGTAGTTGAAAAGAGGAGATAGATAATCGAAGGAGAAGTTCTCGAAGACAGTCGTTAAATGGTGGGATAGCTCCACTCAAGCACATTTGGCGGTTAACTGCGACAAAGCCATGGGGCGGCCTATCAGCAGTGTCATTGATTCCAGGGAACAAAGCGTCAGCTTCGGCAATGCCAAACTGAATGCATAATTGACGAAAAACTTTATGGCTCAGAGTGGTAGGGGTCCTTTCCAGAGGATCGTTCAATGGAGTAGCAATTGGAAAGGTTCCTCCAGCTGGTTCCACGTCTTCTTGTTGAGATGACATTCTACATAATGAACTGGATGATCAAACATTAAGGTGCACGTTTCCTAAAAAGTGTGAAGTGTTGTGCAGAGCCAATAAAAATAACAAGTAAACACAACTGGAATTAAACTAGTCGACAATCGGTTGATTATGAGATTTCAGAACTTGTTAATATTTAAGTACAGTGTTAATACAAACAAATCAGTTTCAGTTGGCTATTACGATTTTGCTTTAATACTTCACTTGAATTGGTTATTGTACAACATTTCATTCATGCAGTTCTAATTTAATTTTTTCTTTATCAACTAATCTGTCATTCGATGTGGGCAGTCAATGGCAGTATATGCGTCCCTGTTTTCTGCGAATGTTGTGATTAACAGGTTGTTGACTTGTAAGATAAATATGGCGTGTGGGAAGGTTCAAACAGTTAAAATTGGGCAGTTTGTTCCAGCATTTCAAGTCGAGAAATTCATGTCAGAAGTATGTTCCAAGTTAAAGAATGCAAGTTTCAATATTTCACTAAGTCTTAACTCGGCCGCGACCTGGAACCCATGCTACTGAAATTAGGCCGGTTAGATTATTCAAAGTCCTAGGTCGAAAATTCTTCAGGACGCGATATGCAAGTTAAGTGGTCCACGACTTAAAAGGGGCAGACTATGATTTAGATTAAGTCATCTGTTCCTTAAGTCGGACTGCAAAGAAAGGTCTCAAGCCGAAATGAAGAAAAACCGCAAGTCCTAGGTCGTTGCCGACTTACAACCTACTTTAACTCGTACACAATTCAACAGGTCATCAAAAGTTAAGTCGTGATTTTTAAGGCCTTAAGTCGTCTGTCTTTTCAATACACCAATTCGACAAACTCCTAACCCATTAACCTCTTCTTCAACCAAAACTCTCGTTCCTTCAATGCATCTAATCATCAAAATCGCCATAAACTCGGTGTAATGTTGTTTCATCACGAACAACGAGTCAGACAAGTTGAATCGCTGCAATCTGTCGCCTCGTTCATACAGATTGTCCAAGTCCAAGACAAATCATCTCGAAACCATCGATAATCGATTGAAACGAAGATTGCAATGAAACATGACATAAGAAGAATAGGTCAGAAATGGGATTCGCGATTCAGTGACAGTCGAAGATTGAATGGGGAGGCCGATTTCACTTACGCAATATAATGATGAGGATAACTGGTGATTGAGTAATTGATTTCGTCTTCGAAGATTTCAAATGCTTGTTAATAGCGGAATGAAGTAATAAGAGCAGGTGGAGGAAAAGAAGGGACGACTTAAACTATTTATATACTGGGGCAGTAGAAGATGAATCGGTACATACGACTTACGACCTACGACTCATCTTAAGTCGTCCACAGAGCAAGCTAGGGGAATCGAAGCACACGACCTACGACTTAGGCGTGTACTTCGAGGGGCAAATGTTAATCCTTTTGATTCGCGACATAACGAGTTAAAGGTGTGACCGATTTAAGAGGAAGACCGACTTAACAACAGCCGATTTAAGGAAGCATACGACTTATAAAGAGTGCCGACTTAGCAGATCACGACTTAAAGCAGCATACGACCTAAGCTACAGGTCCGACCTAACAGGAGCCGACTTAAGATAATCTACCACTTAAGAACTAAGACCGACTTAGGGAATGTTCCGAGTTAAGGAAGGCTCCGAGTTAAGGAAGACCGACTTAAGGAATGTTCCGAGTTAAGGAAGGCTCCGAGTTAAGGAAGGCTCCGAGTTAAGGAATGCTCCGGCTTAAGGAATTGCTCCTACTTAAGAAGGTGACGAGATAAGAGAGTCTCCGACTCAAGGTCATTACCGACTTAACCACTTAAGGGCTCCGACTTAACCACAGGACCGACCTAAAACACACCCACCTGAGGCGTGCGCCGACTTAAGAAAGCTCCGACTTAAAAGTCTACGAGATAGATAAGTCTCCGACTTAAGACCTACGACATATGCTAAGTCGTTGCCGACTTATGACTTAGCTCATTCTGGACATGTTCAAGAGTAACCAGTGCAAGTGTTTCTATCTCATCGCCGACTTAAGACCTACGACTTACTATAAGTCGGCTACGACTTAGAACTTAGAAGATTTTTCCGATTCAGATTCTACCCTATAAATAGCGTCCAACCTCCAACAAGGGGGGGACTTTTGGCCATTCATTTTCTGAAGCAACGTTACTCTGCCGAACTTTCAGCTCATTCTACAATTGAAGATCTTCAAACACTCAAGGCACTACAACAAGCTTCGTGAAGGACTTCATTCATCCGACACGGATTTAGCAAGTTTTAACACCGAAGTTTGAGCTAGTAGTCGAGACTGTTTTGTGATCAAATTGTATTGTATTTGACAAATAACTTGTATCGTCTTGTAACCCGATTCAGTAATAAAGACTATAAAGTGGACGTAGGCTCAATTACGGGCCGAACCACTATAAATCTGCTGTTCCTTTACTGTTTACTGTTATTTTCAGCCTACATTCTATTCCCGTACCAACGGGTGGTGCTTTCACGAATCTGATACTTACATCGGGTGTTAGCGTTCACTTTTTAGCTTTAACACCATACAATATTATTGAAAACTTTCTAAAGCAAAATTGTAGAGTTTCGCTAACTCAACATATCCATACGGTTATGATTGGATTTCACGATGTATATCGACGGTAGTTTGAGAATGAAGGTGCGGCCTTACGTGGCATTTTTCACGGCGACGTCGGCATTAGGTGAGGCTGGTCTTTGGCCGAAGGTGCGTGGGGGAGTGGGCGTTCGTTAGGCATAGCCTGATGGTGCTCTGGTTCATGGAGGAAGGAGCGGTGATCAACTAACGAACGACGGCGAGTGGGTTCACGTTTGAACCTGGAAATTTCAAACGCAAGGAAGAAGAAATGCACGAGGCCTTGATTGGAAGTAATGAAATCGAATGGCCCAGATTTTTTTATCAAGGTTAAATATAAAAATAAAAGTTGTAAATAAATTATACATAAATTTGTGTCGTCTTTAAAATGTATATCTTTGTCATACGAGGTCCGTTTCGTATGAAACAAGTTGCCTTGGGTTCGTATTCTCAAATACTTGCGATGGAGCAGGATTGGAGTTGATTGGAGCTAGTGAAAATTTTGGGTAAAATTAAATGTTCGTTTAATTTTATTCGAAATAAAAGGCTGCAGCGTCTATCGGAATCAAAGTGAGTACAACTCACTTTATCTGACTCGCTTATATTTTTATATAAGTGAGAATAAATTTATTTATGATGATTGATGATTGTTTGGGTGATATATGATATATATTATATATATATATATATATATATTGATTGGTCCATATTTTGGAATGTTAAAAAATATTAAAATGATGATTTCAAATTAAAAAGGTTGTTTAAGTGATTCTTGAAGTCATATAAGCTTTTAATAATGATTTGTAAAGTATTAAAAGAAAATTTTATTTAAATGGAATCAGAATATGATTTTTGAAATATGGAGATAACTATTTTGTAAAACAAGTTAAATTGGGATTTTGGACTTATTATAAATGGTTTACATATAAGATTTATAAAATCGATATTTTATAAATAAAAGAAATAGGATTATAAACGAGTTTTATAACTGTTAATATGTAGTATAAATAAATCTTATAAGTAAATAAGATTTATGAATTGATGAAGTTATAAAAAGAATGAATATGTAAATAAAGAGATTTATAAGTAAATTAACTTATAATTGGATATTGGCATGTAAATGCGATAAATGGAATTGGTTAATAAAGGAATTTTTATAAAATAGAAATGTGAATTATAAACATTGTTTCATAAATGTGGAATCAATTTAATTTGATAAGTTAAATATGGATTTTTATTAAAGGAATTTATTCACGATTTTAGACATTGAATAATCCTTTAAATTAAATGTGTAGAAGTATTAAATTTGTTAAGAGAATTATATTCACGATTTTGGACAGTAAATAATCCTTTAAATAAAATAAATGTTTTGGAAAGTGATATTTTAAAATGAAGTTTGAATGGTTTGAAAATAAAGTAAATAGTGAATTCACTTATTATTAAAATAAGTATATGGAAATGTTTTCCAATAGTGAAATATTGAAATAGTTTTGTGAATATATCTTTTTAAAGATAAGTTGAAGTTAATGATTTGGAAAGTGATTTAATTAATAAAAGATTGATTAAAAGGGCCTAGTGATTGCTTATGGTGCTAGATAATTGTTGTTTGCTTTGATAGTAAAATAACCGACTATCAAATTTAGCCATTTTAGTTTCTCGACTTGATGTGGAAACTATTTAGTTGTATACTTAGTACATAGCCATCTATATAGGCTTGATTATCGTTTGTGTTGAGAAAGTTGATTTGTGTAGTGCGGAGTGATTACTCCAATCTATCGAGCTTCCTTCTTGGCCGAAGGATAACAAGTTGAAAGTTGGAGATGTGATAAGTCTATGAGAATTAGTTTCTGTGTGAGGTTGAGAAACGCTTTTGAATTGTTGGTGCGAAGAGACCAGGATCAGATTTATCTGAAAACCACTTCAGACCAACGTATATGTGTTCGATTGTGCAGGTTATTGAAGATATTGAGATTTAGGATTTTCAAAGTGAAGGACTGCTTGTTGATCGTTTGGGGTTAAAATCCCAATATACATCCAATTGTAGTATTCTCTTCGTTTTGAAATATCCAATGCAATAACAATTCGCTACTAATCCTAGGGATTTCCTGACAGTATGTGGTAGGAAAGTACCTTCGATTTGTCATGTTCCTGGACAACTTGTATGGATGAGTGTCTGACATTGCATTTCTATGATTACATACATTGGTTTTTACAAACGTACATCAGTTGGTGGTAGAGAAGGCAACTTCTCTTAGCTTAACATCCTCCTTGAGACGTACGAGCTCAAGGGTTGTATTTCTGTGGAAGGCAATTAATAGTCAACGGAAATGGCAATGTGGCATTCAAATTGATGTGATATGTGATATGTGAATGGTAATCGTTACCTCAGGCCTCATCAACCGGAAATGACCGTAGTAGGGTTAGATGTAGCAGGGCTAAGTGGGTCACATCCCCAATTAGGATATGGTCATCCTCTTCTAGATATATTTCTTCCCGCTATGACGTTCGGGATGTAAATTAATGTGGTTTATATGCTATGTGGGCCCTCGGAAAGGTCGGTAACGACCGGGGGATGACATATTCGGTACTACCTAGTTATAGAGGTGGGCCAGTGTTGTGTTGGTAGAGGGCAGATGTTCTGTCCCTCGGTACATTCCTCTAGAGATGTAATGCCGGAAGGTAGTCCCTTCACCTGGTCATTTTATGGAAATCCAAACTCTGCTACATGCCTGCCATTTTGATTGTATTTCTCACTTTGGGATATATGCTGGAATTTAATCAATGTAACAATTTCGGCTAAGATTAATATTATTTGTATACTAGACACTAGTATAATATAAGTGGATTTGATATGAAATGTTTTGGTTATCGTAAGGTAAAAACATGTCCGTGTTTATGTGTATGCATGTCTTGCGAGATACTTTTGTTTTGAAAAGAAAAGTTTTGGTAATTTAATAAATTCAGTTGAGTGTGTTTTCTCACGCTGGTTTACCAGACTGATCCATACGTTCTTCCCTTTCAATGCCCGGGTCAGACCGAATATATTTACAGGTTTAGATTTGGTGCTTTTGGAGCTTCAACAAGCGAGCTGGAGATCTTTATGTCGTATACACGTATCTGTTTATTTTCCGCTGCTTTGTTATTTAAATTATTGGCAGTTGTAAGAACAGGTTATTATAACTGTCCAGACTGATGATTAGTGATTGATTGCTTAACTCTGATTAATGTATATGATATTACAGTTTCTGTTATATAAAGATCATTGATATGATATTATATGTTATTCCGCTGCGATGTGAGATTCTGTATTGTTCTGTTTAGTTTTCTTCTTCTCTCTTTCTTTTCTTCTCTTCTTCTCTCTTCTTTTCTTCCTCATGACTTTTCGTTATTCTATGCTTTTTGGGTCAGACATATGTGGTTTATTGTCGATTCAAAGGGTACAAATTTATGGTTTGTCACACGTGGTATCAGAGCTTAGATTTAGTATATTCCTAGGCTTTGATGTGTACTCAGTATAGATAGGGTCAGTAGCACCCTAGATTGAGTTTGAGTGTATTATAGATATCAGTGCGTATTTGTTAGTGATTATAAAAATGTTTTATATTATGTTTACTTATCCATTGAGCTGCTTATGAATTCTGGTCGGTGTGTGGGACGCCATGTTATCGATAGGGATTTCTAAACACTTAAACGAGGCAGGTCGACATAGTATAGATTTTAAATTGGGTAAATGAAATAATTTTACCTCGATAATATTTTATATATAAAGGAAACAATCTTTTAGAAATTATTATACTGTATATAAATTGATTATTTGGTTGTTTGGAAATGTAAATATATATAAGTTAATATAAAGCTGTTTGAATAATCTAAATAAAGACAAAAATTGTAAAAGAATTTGTGAATTATAAAGTATGGAATTATAATTAAAATGATTTACAATTGTGAAATAATCTTATATATAAGAAGTGAAACTACATGAGTATATTTATAAATATGAGTTGTAAATAAAAATGAATTTAAACCAAGAATTTGAGAATTTGAATCCCGTTGATTTTGAAAGTTATTTTTCAAAATTTAAAGAGATTATATTATTATAAATCTAAATAAGATAAGTAAATTTGGAATGAATCTTATATAAGTAAAATGAATAAGTGAAATTTTATAAGTAAAAAATTTATAAATGTGATTTGTAAATAAAAAGGAATTTTAAAAGAATATAAAGCACTGAATTCACTACCGTTGCTGGAAAATAATAAGGGTGATGACTACAGCATCATCAGTATCATTTTCGAGTTTATGTGTGATTGATTTGCTACCAACTGTAAATTGAAATTGAAGTTGTGTTGTGATAAACAAATTTGAATTTAAAATCCAAGTTTGAAATTGATAAATATAAGTGGAATGAGTTTTGAACTTATAATTGGAATTAGTATGTATAAGAAAAAGGAATTTCAAAAAATTTGAGTGTGAAATTGAGATATGAAATTAAAATTAAAATTCAACTTAAGTAAAGTTAAATAAATTTGAGTTAGCATAATAAGATATATGATTTGAAATTTAACTAAAGGAAAGTTAAATAAAGTGAAATGGTATTTGAACTGGATTAGATAAGTTACTGAAATAGAAATTAAACTTAAGAGATAAGTGATTATATAATATGGATTTGGAAGTATACTTAGGTAAATGTTCATGGAATTATAAATAAATAAGTTGTATAACTTATAAAGTGGGAAAATGTAAGTAAAACCAATTGTTAAAAAGGTTAAACAATTTTGTTAAGCAAAACAAAATCTGAATTTAAATAGTGATATAAAATTTGACTTAAGTAAAAGTTAAATAAAATGACTTCAGAAATGAAATATAAGTTAAGTTAGAAGGAAACGATCTTTGAAGATGAAATTTAACTCAAGTAAAGAAAAAGTAATCAGCTAATGAAATGAGTTAAATAAAATAGAATTTGAATTAAATTAGAAGTTAACTTAAGTTGTATAGTGAAAGTAAATGTAAATGAGAATGAAATGAAACATAACTTAAGTGATGTTGAATGAAGTTGATTTTGATATCAAAATGAATTAATAAAGTGAATTAATGAATGAAGCGATTAAATGAATATGAACTTGAGTTATATAAATTAAATTCAAATTTAGTTGTAAAATGAATTAGCAATTGAATTAATGAATGAATTGATATGGGATAATGGATGTAAGTGTTAATTCATTAAAAGCTAATGAAATTGGAAATCGAATAAGTGAATGAAAATCAATTAGATATCAACCAATTGAAATTAAAAGTGTTAAACCAAATTGAACGTAAACGAAGTAAATATGAATGTTTGAGTATAAATTAAATTAATTTGGTTATGTTGGATATGCATTAGTTGTTAGATGGTTGTTAGTTGGTTGTATAGAAATTCATTAAATGTTAATGAAATTGAAAGCAAAATAATTGAATTCAAATTGGAAGTGAAATGAATCTATATAGAATTGAATTTGGAAGTGAACTAACTTGAATGTAAATTAGTAAATGTAAACTAATTGAAAATTTATAAATGAATGTTAGTTTAATCTAATGTTAATGAATCAAATGTGAATAAATTGAAAACCAATTCAATGAATATTAATGAGAAATGAATGTATATTGATTTGGTTATGGATTGATTGGATAGATATTGGTTTGTTGGATATTAGTGGGATGATAGTTGCTTGATGGTTGGATTTGTTGCTTTTGATTGCATTTGCTATATTGGCATGAATAGTGGTTGTATTGGTATATGTTGTATATTGATATTACTTTCCATATATACATGTACTTATTGGTTGTTGAGTGTATAGTAGGTGCAGATGGCGTATGCTTTGCATTTGGAGCTCGCTTTCACGCTATATTAGCCGTATATGCTCGATAATAATATATAAGGTACATATCTCAGATTACATATCGTACTTTTATATATTTTTCCCTACGGGACGCCTCATCCTTGAAGATGAGATGTATATTTGTGATATTATATATATTGTAATTTTTTTCGGATCGAACTGCGCAAAGGAGCCTATGGCGAATTTTTTTGAAAATTTAAGGCGTTGGAAAATTTTTGGAAAATTGGAAAAAAATTTGATAACTAAAATTTTGATTTTGAGTTAAAAGTTAAACGATATTAGTTTGTTTTGAAAAGATAACTAAGAATGGATTTGAAAACTTAGAAAAGTTTTTTATAAGAAGTTTAACTAATGGATTTTGGAAATAGTTAAAAGGTTTAAATAATGTTGGTAACCTAGTTTGAACGAATTGTTTTGAAAAGTTAATGGATTTTGTGACTTTTTCTTACTTGGTAATTTCGAGGACGAAATTCTTTTAAGTAAGGGAGAATGTAACGACCTAGAATTTCAATCATTCGAAATTCAGATATTAAATTGATTTTAAATATTCACAAGTTAATTTTATAAGTTGAATAACTTATATTTCAAATATAATGATTAATTGGATAATTAAATTATTGATTTAATATTTGAAATTGCAGAGATAATTGGAATTTGAATTTTATGTGAATGAAAATGATTTATAAAGTTGATTTAAATTCTATTTGAATTAGAATGATGTTGGTAAACTTTTAAAATTGATTTAAAAGTTAATTTATAGAAATTGGATATTTTAATATTTAAATAACGTGTAAAAATAGTCATTTTTGACACGGGCTCGGATTTCGACGAAACTAGTTTCATCGGATCCGTAATGTTATATTATTATAGGATTTCAAATTTCGTGTCAATCGGATTTATGGTTTGGTCGTGCGAAGCTAAAATGCGTAGAAATTTATTTAAGTAATTTCTAATTAAAATAATTCGATTCGGAAACCTATCTTCCAAATATGATGGAATTGGCTCCCGATATATATTCCATTGTGTTTGAAATAGGGGTAATCATTATAAATGCAAGGCGGCACGCTTCATTTGGAGTCCAAAAATATTTCAAATGAATAGTGTTTGGATATTTTTCTATAAAAGGCCACACTTTTTTCTTTTTTTCACAAAATCTAGAGTTTTAACCCTAGCTGCCAGTTTTTATTCAATGGACATAAAAGCTCGATCCTTTCTCCCTTATTTTCTTCCAATCCATCCAATATTATTGAAAACTTTCTAAAGCTAAATTTTAGAGCTTCGCGAGCTCAACATATCCATATGGTTATGACTGGATTTCGCGATGTATATTAGCGGCAATTCGAGAATGAAGGTGCGGCCTTACATGGTGTTTTTCACGGCGATAGCGGCAGTAGGTGAGGCCGGTCTCTAGCCGAAGGTGCGTGGGGGTAGTGGGCATTTGTTTGGCATAGCCTGATGGTGCTCTGGTTCACGGAGGAAGGAGGGGTGATCAACTAACGAACGGGGGTGAGTGGGTTCACTTTCGAACCTGGAAATTTCGAACGCGGGGAAGAAGAAACGCACGTGGCCCTGATTAGAAGTAATGAAATCGAACGGCCCAGATTTTTTTATCAAGGTTAAATATAAAAATAAAAGTTGTAAATTAATTATATATAAATTTGTGCAATCTTTAAAAATGTATATTTTTGTCATACGAGGTTCGTTTCGCACGAAATAAGTTGCGTTGGGTTCGTATTCATGAATACTACAAGATGGAGCAGGATTGGAGTTGATTGGAGCTAGAGAAAATTTTGGATAAAATTAAACGTTCGTTTAATTTTATTCGAAATAAAAAGCTACAACGTCTATTGGAATCAAAGTGAGTACAACTCACTTTATCTGACTCGCTTATATTTTTATATAAGTGAGAATAAATTTATTTATGATGATTGATGATTGTTTGGGTGATATATGATATTATATATATATATATATTGGTTTGGATATATTCCCGCATATTTTAGCGGATGAGACCCTATACGTTCCCGTGTATGAGCGAATTACCTTTTGTACGCGCGTCTGCCTCAAAGCGGACATTGTATATATTTTCTCATATGTATATTTGTTGCAGGTGACGGGTTGGACGGATCCAACTGGATTCCTCACCAGTGTGATTTTATTTACAGATATTGTTATATATGTTGTTACCATGCGATATATGATGTTTGGATGTCATGATTGATATGATTGATGTGAATTCCCTTATTTAGCATTTCTGCAGCATTGGGCCATATTTTGGAATTTTAAAAAATATTAAAATGATGATGTCAAATTAAAAAGGCTGTTTAAGTGATTCTTGAAGTCATATAAGCTTTTAATAATGATTTGTAAATTATTAAAAGAAATGTTCATTTAAATGGAATCAGAATATGATTTTTGAAATATGGAGATAACTATTTTGTACAATAAGTTAAATTGGGATTTTGGACTTATTATATATGGTTTACATACAAGATTTATAAAATTGATATTTTATAAATAAAGAAATGGGATTATAAACGAGTTTTATAAGTGTTAAAATGAAGTATAAATAAATCCTATAAGTAAATAAGATTTACGAATTGATGAAGTTATAAAAAGAATGAATATGTAAATAAAGAAATTTATAAGTAAATTAACTTATAATTGGATTTTGGCATATAAATGAGATAAATGGAATTGGTTAGTAAAGGAATTTTATAAATGAAAGTTTTTATAAAATAGAAATGTGAATTATTAACAGTGTTTTATAAATGTGGAATCAATTCAATTTGATAAGTTAAATATGAATTTTTATTAAAGGAATTTGTTCATGATTTTGGACAGTGAATAATCCTTTAAATTAAATGTGTAGAAGTATTGAATTTGGTAAGAGAATTATATTCATGTTTTTAGACAGTGAATAATCCTTTAAATAAAATAAATGTTTTGGAAAGTGATATTTTAAAATGAAGTTTGAATAGTTTGAAAATAAAGTAAATAATGAATTCACTTATTATTAAAATAAGTATATGGAAATGTTTTCCAATAGTGAAATATTGAAATGGTTTTGAGAATATATCTTTTTAAAGATAATTTGAAGTAAATGATTTGGAAAGTGATTTAATTAATAAAAGATTAATTAAAAGGGCCTAGTGATTGCTTATGGTGCTAGATAATTTTTGTTTGCTTTGATAGTTAAATAATCGACTATCAAATTTGGCTATTTTAGTTTCTCGACTTGATGTTGAAAGTATTTAGTCGTACACATAGTACGTAGCCATCTATGTAGGCTTGATTATTGTTTGTGTTGAGAATGTTAATTCGTGTAGTGCGGAGTGATTACTCTAATCTATCGAGCTTCCTTCTTGGCCGAAGGATAGCAAGTTGAAAGTTGAAGACGTGATAAGTCTATGAGACTTAGTTTCTGTGTGAGGTTGAGAAACGCTTTTGTGTTGTTGGTGCGAAGAGGCCAGGATCATATTTATCTGAAAACCCCTTCGGTCCAATGTATATGCGTTCGATTGTGCAGGTTATTGAAGATATTGAGATTTAGGATTTTCATAGTGAAGAACTGCTTGTTGATCGTTTGGGGTTAAAATCCCAATATACAACCAGTAGCAGTAGTCTTTTCGTTAAGAAATATCCAATGCAAGGACTATTCGCTACTAATCCTGGGGATTTCTTGACGGTATGTGGTAGGAAAGTACCTTCGGTTTGTCATGTTCCTGGACAACTTGTATGGCCGCGTGTCTGACATTGCATTTCTATGATTACGTACATTGTTTTTTTACCAACGTACATCAGTTGGTGGCGGAGAAGGCAACTTCTCTTAGCTTAACATCCTCCTTGAGACGTACGAGCTCAAGGGTTGTATTTTTGTGGAAGGCAATTAGTAGTCAGCGGAAATGGCAATGTGGCATTCAAAGTGATGTGATATGTGAAAGGTAATGTTACCTCAGGCCTCATCAATCGGAAATGACCGAAACAGGGTTAGATGTAGCAGGGCTAAGTTGGTCATTCTAAATTAGGATATAATCATCCTCTTCTAGATATATTTCTTTCCGCTATGATGTTCGGGTTGTAAATTAATGTGGTTTGTATGCCATGAGGGCCCTCGGAAAGGTCGGTAACAACCGGAAAATGACATATTCAGTACTACCTAGTTATAGAGGTGGGCCGATCTTGTGTTGGTAGAGGGTAGATGTTTTGTGCCTCGGTACATTCCTCTAGAGATGTACTGCTAGAAGGTAGTCCCTTCACTTAGTCATTTATATGGAAATCCAAACTCCGCTATGTGCCTGCCATTTTGATTGTATTACCTACTTTGGGGAATATGCTAGAATTTAATCAATGTAATCATTTCGACTATGATTAATATTATTTGTATACTAGACACTAGTATAATATAAGAGGATTTAATATGAAATGTTTTGGTTATCGTAAGGTAAAAACATGTCCGTGTTTATGTGTGGGCGTGTCTTACGAGATACTTTTGTTTTGAAAAGAAAAGTTTTGGTAATTTAATAAATTCAGTTGAGTGTATTTTCTCACGCTAGTTTACCAGACTGATCAGGGCGTTCTTCCCTTTCAATGCTCGGGTCGGGCTGAATATATTTACAGGTTCAGATTTGGTGCTTCACCACGCAAGTTGGAGATCTTCATGTCCTATACATGTATCTGTTTATTTTCCACTGTTTTTTATTTAAATTATCGGCAATTGTAATGATATGTTATTATAACTGTCCATGCTGATGATTAACGATTGATTGCCTAACTCTTATTGATGTATATGATATTATAGTTTCTGTTTTATAAAGATCATTGATATGATATTATATGTTATTCCGCTGCGATGTGGATTCTATATTGTTCTGTTTAGTTTTCTTCTTCTCTCTTTCTTCTCTTCTCTTCTTCTCTCTTTTTTTCTTCCTCGTGACTTTCTGTCATTCTATGATTTTTGGGTTAGACATGTGTGGTTTATTATCGATTCAAAGGGTACGGATTTGTGGTTCGTCACATTTACCATGAAGCGGAAAGGTTTCTACGACAGGAAGATGCAACGGCTGAAAGAGTGGGGAGAGAGGTTGGAATTTATGCGGTAAAAGGTGGAGGTCCACTCTGGGAGGATTCAAACAAGGACGATAGAGGCAAAAGGAAAATGAATGACAGTGGTAACACATCGAAAAGGCAACGAAGGGAATCAAAATTCTCTTCTTACATGGATTTGATTGAAACTCCAGAAAGGATTTATTTGGATACTCAAGGATGCCTCCAGTATCGAAGGCCGGCAAAAAGGGAACCCTCCCAATACGAGCGGGCATCGGGAAAGCATTGCCTATTATATGAGCTGGATGGGCACAACATGAACGACTACAGACATTTGAAGGATATCGTTGAGGAGCATGTAAGTGATGGTCATCTACAACAATACGTAAGGAATCGAGCTGTGGCAGTGGAACATGAGCAGCCATCGCCCGCCTCAGACGAAGATGACACTGGATCTAGGCATCGTCGGCTTATTATCAACTGAATGGTTTTATGGCTTTGAATAAGTAATAAACCCCAAGTAAGGCGGCTATGTCACTTAGACATGTACAGGATCAAGGATGGTCCCTAGGCATACTCTGAGATGATGATATACCATGATGCTCGGGTTCATGAAATCTTGTTTTTTCTGTTTTTTATGAACTTTGGTTTCTTTCTTGGTACTAGGGCTATTTGGTTTTCTTGATTGTACGAACTTTTATTTTATCAATTGAACTCTATGTTGATTGGATTTGGATTGATGTAATAAATAATACAGGTCACGCGATTACGGTCCTGACCGAGGAGACGGGGTAGAAACCGTGAGTTACGAGTCCTTTTGCCGGAGAGCGAAGGAATGGACTCAAACAAGGAATACAAAGTCCTTGACCGGAGAGTCGAGGCCGGAGAATACAAAGTCCTTGACTGGAGATTCCGGGTCGGAGAATATAAATTCCTCGACCAGAGAGTCGAGGCCGGAGAATACAAAGTCCTTGACCGAAGAGTCGGGGCCAGAGAATATAAAGTCCTCGACCGGAAAGTCGAAGCCGAGGAGAGATACCCTACGGATTAAGTCCTTTACTGGAGAGTTGATGTCGGAGAAGAAAAACCATGGATAAGCCCTCGACCAGATAGTCGAGGTTGGAGTAGAATAAATGGACCCGGTGAGGTCCCGACTTTGAATATGGACCTGGCGAGGTCCCATATTTGGATTACAAGACCCGAAGAGGTCCCAAACTTGGATAAAATGACCCGAAGAGGTTGTGGATTCTGTTAATGGACTTGGAATGATTCAGGATTGGATATTGACTCAGGACAGTCTTGGATTTGTTAATGATCCGGAGAGATCAAGGAATTGGTTTGGCAATGGACTAGATTTAAGGTTGAATATGGCGATCGGTGGATTATGGACTTTGAATTTCGAACTTATGGCATACAAAACACACCTTCCTATCGCAAGGTATGTTTTGGGGGGAAAGTGTTAACCTGTATTTTGGCAAGGCAGCGTACATGCGGATTTAACCCAATCGACTGCATAATTATCGAAGCTGAATTGTCATGGACTTGGTTCTGATTTGAATGAATGGACAATCGATCACGAATGATAAACATGAATATGTGGTCGAGATTCGGCATAGTTGATGGACAAAAACCACATGCTAACTTGAAATATGGGCTTTGAGAAGAGTCGAGTTGCTTCGTGTTGTTTGGAGTTTGCTTCGAGTCATTTTTGAGGCTGCTTTGGGTTTTCGGGCAGGTTACTTCGGGTTGGAGAAGGGCTTGCTTTGGGTCTTTGAGGGATTGGTATATTTACAAGGGCTCCGCAACTACTTTGGGTCATCTCAGCACTTGCTTCGAATCACTTGAAGGTTTACTTCAGGTCAAAGAAGCAGCTGCTTCAAGTCAGAGTCATGGATCGATCAATATCCATATACTTTGAATTCATTCCCTTCGTATCCATGTGCTTCGTATCGATCCATTCCATACTCACCCACTTCGTATCGATCCCACTCCAACATGTTTTGTATCGATCAGTCAATTGATCGATACGAAGCAAGGAGCCAAGCATCGATACGAAGCCACAAACCATGCATCGATACGAAGTACATATGGATCAATCCGAGTTCATTTGCTCCACAACTGACTGCGTCGTATCGATCCTATTTTTGTATATTTCGTATCGATTAGTCAAACTATCAATACAAACCAATAACCATTTGATTGATACGAGGGCGAGGACATTGCATCGATACGAAGAGTAGAGTGCCAGATGGATATGAAGGAATGGGTCAAACCAAAGGAAGCGGTCAACAAGCATGAAATATGGATCTCCCCTAAACTCTCGCGCCACGTCATTGATACAAAAGGTATTGATACACATAGATCGATATGAAGTACTCAGCCAACTTGCAAATCCAATCTTGGATCGATCATAACTCAAAAACTATATGTCCAAATGCTATGAAATTTTGACAGGAGCATTCTTATCACCTGAAGAACCATCATGATCGATGCAGCTCCATCTGGTCGTTATTTGATCGATATGAAGTGTATCCCAAACAATCCCTGATCGATCTGGTGGGCCCACCCATGTGCAAGAAGAGGTATTTCGAGCTTTGGGGGAAATATTTCTAGATCTACACCTATAAATAGCACCCTTACGCCTATAGAAAAGGGACTTTTGGCTCTTCTACACCTCGACTGAAACACCATTGTAGCTTGAATGCTATCAATTGTACTATTGTAAATCAGTTAGGAATCATCAATAAATAGCAAACTCTTTAAGGTGGACGTAGGCTACAACGCCGAACCACAATAAATCTCATCTTTTTACTGCTTTCTTTTTAATTTTTAGTTATTCTTCATATTTATATCCTCTTCATACATCCTATATGTGATCTGTGAGTTGGTGCTTTCATCTACGATTGGGTGTTTGTGAGCAATTTTGGTGCAAACAATATGCAATTCCCAAACTACCCATTTAGGCTTAATCTTCACATTTAGATTCTTCAAATTAACTTTTTTTATTTCAAAATATGTTCCCTTCGAACATAATCTCTTCAAACTAAATTCCCGATTTCATTCCAAAAACCTTGAAATAATATATATATATATATTTTGTATCAAACTATACTTTACTTCGGGATCTTAAAACAAATCAACTTGAAATATATATTTGAAAATCTCAAAATACTGCTATAAAAGCATATCAAAGTATATGCAACCAGATCGGGAGGTTTCTCCCAATAACAAGGCAATCGGGTCCCAGCCTTCATACAGTTAATAAATAAGTACATCCCTGCATTCCAAGAGTGGACTATACCAAAAACACATGACCACTTTTTAGTTATGGGTTACCCAAGTCATCGGTAACATATCAAATCGTTTTATATCCCGAAGCAATAAATTATTTTCACTAATATTCACACATACTTTCAAATCATAGTGTTGCTATTTCCCAAAACCTTTTGAAATCATTTTCAAACACTAAGTTTTTAGTCCTCGAAATTCTCTTCATTTATAAAACACTTTTATAAACCATTTTATAACCTCCTCAAAAATATTTATTCTTAAAATATTTCTATTACTTTTCAAAAGAAATCATTTCATTTAAAAGATCAATTATCTTATATTCCTAAAATTATAATAAACGTCTTTTATTATAGTTCCTGCTTAACCAATATTTTTATTGAACACCTTATAGTCAAACTGTGAAATTCTAATCATAAGGTGTTTGTATTTAATCATTCTCCATTTATTGTCTTCCCAGCCCATGCATATCAAAGGGTAAACTGCTCATAAACTAGTCGAGCCTAATTCAAACAATCAATCAATGAAATAAACACAACAATACATGATAATCATGCTTCATTCTATATAATTTTTATAATAATTTTTATTTTATCTTGGGTTAAAACGGTTTGATATTTATTTTGGAGCATCCGGGCTTTTCCTTCGACATGTTCCGTCCCTCGCCTAAGTCTCTTGGAACTCACAGACGAAACACGTGTACTAGTCGTTTTAGCACGCCCCATTAAGTATTTAACTTCTAAATTTTAAAATACTTAATTAACCATCCAAATAGTCAAACAAGGAAATCAAACCATTGTTTTAGCAAAAAAAGTAAACAAGCATTCAACAAGGGTTTTCAAACAACACTCAACACTTAAAGTTCCTTCAACTTAGCAATGGTTTTAATGAACTTAAAAGAAGAAATAATTCACTTTGGATTCCACTTCGTCAAACTTTAAGGCAAGAAACTCAAGATCTAAACCATACTTCCTACCATGCTTCGAAACCAAACCAAAATAAGCCCAAATTCCTCCTTCCTCTCCTCATTTGGACCTCTTAACCATCTTGCCTTGACTCTAAACTTGGCATACAACCTTCTAATGATGAACTAATGACTTTGGAAAAGTTTGATATTGTTTTGAAAAAGTTAGTAAGGAGAGAAGGAAGAAGAAGCCATTAAAATAGCTTAAAGGAAGAAGAAGAAGAGATGGATTTATGTGTGTTAAAATGAGAGGAAAACTTGTGTATTTATAGAAAAAGAAAGAAGTGGTAAGTTACAAATTAACCCCTTACCAAATTACCAAAATACCCTTTCTTAACTTTAAAGTAAACTTACTTCTTTTAATACTTACCATCATCCATCACTTCATTACTTTATGTTATTTTCACTTAATACTTAAGGAATGTATTTGGATGGAAAAGTGGATTAAAGTGAAGAATTTCCTTGGTTTTGGTGAGATTTGATTTGATGTTTGCTTTTTGACTTTTTTAATTGCCTTACTTTTACTAATGACGTTCTAGAATTTTCTAATGATACTTAGTAAAACTAAACTTGATTATTTGTAAAATGTATATATATATATATATATATGTGTGTGTGTGTGTATTAAAATATGTTAACAAAGGTGCAATAACGTTGTGATAACTTATATTGGACAAAACGTTGATTTTCGACAAAACATTTTATGGTCACATTTTTATGTTTTTGTTAAACTATTTATTTATATAAAAAAAACTTGAAAATAAGTTTCTTTTCATCTTTAAATAATTCAAAACATGTTTATTTAGTTATAAACCCATATTAAATAATATTAAAATCCAATTATAAAAATATGATGCCGATTTGTCAAAGTGCGACGAAATTTGTATACTTTTATAAAATAAGTATATATGTTTATAAAACCATTATAAATCAAATTTCTATTTTTATCATATCATTATATAACCATTAAAAAGAGTTATTTACCATTTACAATAATTATTCGAATATATATTAAATTTTAACGAAAACTGACTTTTGTAATCTTTACGACGAAACTCCAAACTTCTTAATTTTGTAATTCCATTCTAAAAATAAGTTTATCATTCTTATTTATTACATAACATGATTATTTAAGTTTGAAAATTCTATATTAGAATATTCAAAGTTAATTAAATATTCCATTTAAAAGTAATAAAATTATGGATCGTTACAGTATTGATTACAGCGTATTGAGCGTGATAATTAGTATTATTAGAATAGTTAGGTAATATTAATTTGTACAAAGGAAGTTACTATAAATTAGGAGTTAATCCCTAATTAGAGGTATAATGAGGGGATATCTTATATGAGCTCAATTATTAATAACGTAGGATGATATATGTATATAGTTTGTATACATATAAGGTATGGCTAAGTTATAAGGATGCGAGGTTGGTCCCTACATGGAAGTCTACCCGATTAAATCTGGCTACCAATGGTGTGTCTTTGTAGATTAATGTGGGACATTGCCAATAATAAATAACCATAGTAGATGCGAGGTTAGTCCCAATTTTGTAGGGTAAACTTGCCTAGTCATTCTGGCTACCAGTACCTATGAATAGTCGGACAAACTTAAGACATCACGAGTGAGTTATGGGTCATAAGTTGTGCTTTTGGATGCACTAGACGAAATCCTTAGGAAGGGTCTAGTTCGGTTAGAGGTATTAAGTGGCTATGATAGGGTTCATGGCTTTCTTAGATGAAGTATTAATTGGCCTAATTGGATTTCTTACGATGTCATTAAGAAAGAACCATGTAGGGACTCGCCTTGGGGTTAGCTCTTAAATGATGAGATTTACTTATTTTATAGGTCTTGAATAACCAGAGTCTGCCTAAATCCCGTTAAAAAGGTATTAAGTGGTTCAAGTGATTCCTCTTACATCGAAAATGCTAGCTACGTTAGAGTTGTATAGTCAAGCTGGAAGAGCCTTCGGGCTTACTGTTGACTTTCGTATAGTCAGACTAGAAGAGCCTACGGGCTTACAGCCGACTTTTGTATAGTTGGACTTGAAGAGCCTTCGGGATTACAGTAGATTTTATACGTATGTTATATAGTTGGACTGGAAGAGCCTTCAGCTTATAGTTGACTTTATATGTATGTTACGATATAAGACATATTTCTTATTTAAATAATACTGCCCAAGTACAATTATGGTAAAGCTTGAGATTTCCATTTCACTAGACATTTGTTGTTCTGACCAACTCCTCATTACAACATAGGTTAAAGAGAGTAATACCGGTTTAGGAGACAAAGATGGAGGTGAAGATTTATGACAGTTATCTATCTATTTATGCTTTTTAATTATTTTTTATTGTACCCATTTTAGATAGTTATGTTACTTTGGAATATTGTATAATGAAAGATTTATGTAGACATGTTGTAATATTTAATATGTTATGTTTCAGAAATGGTTTTCTTTATGAGATAGGTACTTGTTTCTAATATTATATTCTATTCCACTATGAGATTCTGAAAGTATAGATAGATAGCTCTGTATATTGTATATTGTATTAATTTTATGCAGTTATAAGCTCGCCTTGAGATGGGCCTAAGGTTTGATGGGCTTTTGTTGGGTTGAAATCAGATCCGTTTCGGGGCTGGTTGTTACAACTTCTCATTTAATTATTTCATAATCATAATTTTAAATTAAATGCTAAAAAAAATTATGAGTGTTATGGTCTTTGTGTTAGTTTCTCAGTTCTCACCCAAAGTTAAAACTTTGCCATTAATTTCTTTTAACAAAAATTATTTTTCCAAAAGGAAAAGGTATTAAAATACAGTAACCTTTTGTCCCTCCATGTTATTGAAACATATCACATGGAATCTTTGGGATATCATATGAACTTGCACAACACCGATCTTGCCTAAAGCATATTAGAGCCACTGTTCTTAACATTGGTTTGACAACGCCACACCTTCAAATACTTGACATGGGGTAGTTATAACTTCCCCTATCTAGAGGTCTAAAGCTAAACGCTACAGATGTTGTAGCCATCTATAATATTAACTTTCGACGACTAAATACGGCTATGTTAATGGTATCTATAATATCAGAAGCACTTGGATATGAAACAAATCACATATTTCAAAACAGAATTTTCCATTACATTTCAAAACACATGTTCCATATTCATATTACATAATCCTAATATTTTTCCCAGGCAATGATAAAATACTTATTACAAAATACGCCAAGAGCGGCATATGAAGATGCCCCTTGGATGATCAGGGTCATATAGTCATAATTGACTTAATACATATACAGTGGAAATAAATAACAACAAACAACTGCAACTACTAAATGGCTATCTGTAAGCCTCTTGCTCGTCTCCAGTATCTTTATTCATCATCCTACTAAAACTTGAAAGAACCTCAACCCTAAGCCTACTCAAATCAATTTTGAGCACCCGAGAGTTTAAGGGGAAAACACAAACTTCGAGTCACATCCCGATTATTAATGTTAAGTGAGACCTCGTCGCTTAGCGAAACGGGTTTCTCCTCACTAACATTCTTTTTAAACATATCTTTTGCAAACCTTTATCCTACAACCAAAACTGTAAAGCATTATTATGTAAACATACATATTAGGTAACAAATGGACTATCTGTCCGAACACAATAATTTTTATTTGGCTTACTATTAACCTTTGGCTGACTCGGGCCTACCATACAAAATAACAAAATTTATCTAACATTTGTTAGACACGCCTCTTCTGGATGGCCTGTTCTTAACTGTCTGTTAAATACTTCTCTTCTGGACAGTCTGTCCCTAACTTAACATCTTCTAGTGTAACTAACCGGGATTTTCGACCCTCGAAAATCCACACTAATACATCCACTGTATCTCATGCCAAGAAATCGAATGCCAAAAAACTCAATTATTAGGGGGAAATAAAAGAAAGATAGAAGAAGAAACAAAAACAACAATATAGAATATCACAATCGCAGCGGAACAAAGTATAATATATATCAACGGATCTTGTACAAAGAAAACCTGTAACTATACATATCAATTATTAGAGTACAACAGTCAACAAACCAATACTAGACAGTTATAATAACTTGTCCTCACAAGTGCTGAATATAAAGCCTACAATACACAGTGGAATATAATCAAGTACGTGTAATACGTCTTCGTCGTCCAGCTTGTCTCTTGAGCCCCATAGCATCCTAACTTGAATCTATAATACTCGGTCTGACCCGAGCATTATAATAAAATAACACCCGAGTCAGTCTGGAAAACCAGCATGAGAAAACACACTCAATTTAAATTATTATATTTTTCAAATATCCTTTGAAAACAAAGGTATCTCGAAAGACCGCGACACATACAAACACGACGGGTTTTTCCCTTACGATAACCAAAAACATTTGATATCAAAATCGTCTGATATTATAATAGTTTCTATAGAAAGTAAATTAGAAAATAGCTGAAATGCTTGCATCTCACGTTTCAGCATAGTTGGGCACAATCAAAACCGCACAGGCACGTATTGGAGAATGGATTTCATACAATGACTAGGCATTGGGGTACCACCTATCACAGTACACATCTAGAAAAATGTACCAACGACCTCGCTGGGATCCCCTACAACACAAGACCGGTTCTACCCCTAACCTGGATAGTATCGAATATGTTACCACCCCCGGTGTTCCCACCCTTATCGAGAGCTCTTTTTCCATGCACCACCGTATCTATAAATTATAATATATCCAAGGGTATCTAGAAAGGTTATAACATACCCTAATTGGGTGCAACCCACTTAGCCTTGCTGCATCTTCCCTGATTTTCAGTCATTCCAGTTGATGAGGCTTGAGGCTACGATTACCTTTTTAAGGAATTTATACTTGGAATGCTCATTGTCCCCCAATGACAATGTACTGATAACATTCATCCATATAAGTCAGTTCTGGGTCTGAGCAAAATCGAAGGCACTATTCCTACTACATCCATTTTGGAATCATCCTCAGGATTAAAAGCGATTAGCCCTTGCACTTCAATGCTCCAATTTCGATTCCATGCTCTTGTCTTCACTTCGAAAACGTATTCGTTGGATCAAAGTGGTTTTCGGATAACTTATCCGATCTCGGTCTCTTCGAAACAACGTTCGATATTTCCGGTAAACTCAACCTTGGTTCTTTAGGAAATAACAGACGAAAATAAGGTTAGAGATCACTTCCTAACCGTCAGTGGACGAATTTCCTTATCATCATCCTAGAAGAGCGAAACGAGTTTATACGTACAGTATAGCACCTTCGATAGTAACTTTACCATATAATCCCTGAGTTTCTCCTAGATATTTCCAAAATTATGTTTTTGGTCCAGATTTGATAGTCGGTTATTCAACTATCAAATAAACAATCATTCAACAAAAGGTTTTGTTTTCCACTGAAATCACTAAGCCTTATTTAATTTAAATTTTTAAATAAATTAAATCTCTTAATTCAAAAGTATATACTCATCTCACCGAAACAAGTATATTCACAAACCATTCCCTTCAAAAATATTTGAAAACTTTTTAAAATAATTATGGAAAGCACCATGCGGTATCAACCACGGATTCACAGCTCAATGATTACGTCTTTATCCCAGAGAAATCCCAAACTTAATTGCAGACAATCTCTGCCTTTGATTTCCGCCATGAAAGTATACTATTACTTTTTGAAAACTTTATTTAATAATTAAATATACTTTTAAACAATTAAAATGATTACATAACTTTGAAATAATAATTAATTCTTATTTATTAATAAATTCTAATCGATTTACAAGGCTTGTTTATAAAACTTATAATTCATTTTGACAATTTAAAAATATTTAAATAACTAACTTTCTGAAGTATTTCTATGCTAAAACATTTTTAAATTACCCAGTTAAATAATTAAAAATCCTCTTTTTAAAACAAACTCAACTTCTAAATACAAATATATTTTTCAATTCCAATATAACAAATCTAATATTTATAAATCTCTCTCAATTTACCACCAATCGATTTACGTCCCCAATTCCATAAATCCCTTTTCACATTTTCGAAAGTAAAATCTATCATTTCTTTTCAAACCGATTTACTCATCTCATTATAAATTCTTACCATGAATTTATACCTCCAATTTATCAAGTGATAATCATTTCATTTTATTTATAAACACTGTTTATAAATCTCATAGTCTCATTTCCAGTTTACAACAGTTTCACATCACTTAAATCCATTATAAATCGATTTCTAAGTTAAATTTCATTTATAAATCAATTTCTTAAATAACCCATTATATTCCAAAACCAACCAAATCTCGATTCTACTTCCATTTCGTGATTTAGAAATCTTATTTAAGATCCAGTATAACCAATTTTATTTTTTTATTTCCAAATTCCCTTTTGCTCTCCCAACCTATTTAAAATCTCGATTTTTAAAACCTTTTATATATAAACAAGTATCACTCAAGAACTATTATTTAAAATCCTTTATATACATCATTCCAAAATCTCCATTAAAAATATCATGAAATAGTCAAGTACAAAGTCAAACCATTTATTTTATCCAAATCAATTTCATCTAACTAATCCAAACTCTATATAAACATTTCACTTTCAAAATCCCTTTTTAATTTCTTTTCAAATTTAATATATATATTTATGGTATTTTAAAATACCAAAATCTAGGCCAGTATTACCATAGCATCCAATAAATTCAAATCTGGTCTCGTACGGACACGATATGAATAAATGAACGTTTGAGATAATTAAACATTAATTAAATTAAATTAAATTAAGTTTTAACTAATCACCTTTCCCTCTTATTCATGCGAACAACCTAGGCCATGCCACCCAAACTCGACCGTGTTTCAATGTTCGCCGCCACCGCCTCGTGCATCCAGCACCGCTGCAAGCTCGCCGAAGGCAGCCGCATCCCTGTCGCGCCGATCCCCACTGGTCTGACCCTCTAAATCTCTACCTTCATCGAGAAAAACGAACCCATACCGCCGCCATTCATCTCCAATTGCATGTCGCCACGTTCGTCCATTCGCCACCAAAATCCGGTTGTGCCTAGCCCTCCGCATCCTCTACGACTTCCCTTCAAACACCATCACCCAACGACGACCCAAATCGCTATAAATCATGAAAATAGATTTCAGTTCAACTACGAACTATGGCCACCACATAACGAACCACGACGATCCTTAAGTTGAACTTCCTCGTCTTGGCCTTCTGAACAAAAGTCTAGTTGACAACTTCGCCTGATTTGGCCTTGAGTAGCTCTGATCGAGCATGGCTGTTTGATTGACGAGGAGGAGAATTTAAAAAAACGAACGAATCGTTCTCTGGTTACACATGATTATAAAGGGGCAGTGGGTATGGGTAGATATGATAGGATATGGGGTAGGTATGGATATGTAACAGTGTATATAATAGGATATATATATTATTTTATTTTTAAAATATCCAACATTACATATCCAAAAATTTCGAACTCCTATCGAAGCGTGTTGACCGGCGTTCTATATTAAATACCACTATTTCGAACACAATGGAACTAGCTTCGAGACCTAATTCGATAATATGTAGAAGTTAGTTTTTCAGATCCAATTATATTAATTAAATTTCCTTTAATTAATTTCTATGCGTTTCGAGCTTGCACGATCAAATGATACAATCACCATGCAATTCGTTAACATATAATAATTTACTATTACAGATACAATGATACTGGTTTCATCAAAATCCGAGACAGTGTCCCAATAGGCTATTTTCATACGTTTATTATGACGAATTATTACTAAGGCCGGTTTAATCACTTTTAATTCTAATTTTAAAAGTTTAATATAATCATTCTTATTTAAACTAAATTTAAATAAGATTTTTGAAATCATTTTTATTCCAATTAAATCCATGATTCAATTATTAATAATTCCAATATTTGAAATTCAAACTACTTGACTTTGAAATTTATATATCAATGTTTAAAATAATTAAATATTTCGAAATCAAATGTTTAAAATTCAGGGTCATCACATTCTTTCCCTCTTAAAAGAATTTCGTCCCCGAAATTATCAAGGTAAGAAAAATGCCACAATCCCTTTAATTCTTCAAAAATTAATGTGTTGAAACTTGTTATCAAATTTCCTAACTCTTTAAATTTACGGAATATTTCTACAGCGCCTCCTTTGCGCAGCTAGATCGATACAACTACAAATCGTCACTACAACCCATACCAATCAAAAGAAAACAAAAGCCAAGTGGCTTATCATAAAATCATCAAATCAAACAACAATATAAACATGTACCTATTTGTCGGGCAACCACCCTACTCATGAAACCAAAGGCATCAAACTAGCTTTTTCATCTATGTACTTGCATCTTACTTACACATAATATTTAACAAATTCAAATTTTGCCTTTTACTTGCTATTTTACTTGCTATTTTACTCAAATTTATAAGTTAGCAAAACTTATTTTCTTATGTTTTCTCCAACACTTAGCTCAAATTCTTTATCCAATTTGGAAGTCTCAGCTGTCCAAAATCGTCAGAAATCCCATTTTAATTTCAATAAATGAGAATTTACAAACAACATATCAAATAGAGATACAAAACCACTCTACTCTAGTGCATAACTTACATGCATCCATATGTTGGAAATTTTAGACTTAAACACCCGAATTCATTTCAACTTTATTTTGAAATAATATATAATATATCTCTTTTTGCATAACAAATCATATTTGGGATTTAAATAAAAACTTTCTTTACCAAAACAAATCTTCTATGGTATCAATCTGTTTACTTAGAAACTCGAAAATAAATGTCGATGATGCTACAGTCATCATTGAAATTATTTTCCACTGACCGAAGTGAGTTCAGTGCTTTCTATCTCTTTTAAATTCCATTTTAAAATATTTCCATTCAAAAATATTTTCCAAATAATATTATTATTATTTTCCAAATAATATTATTATTATTTTCCAAAATTTTGAAAAACCATTTTCAAAATCAACGGGATTTAAATTCTCAAATTCTCAGCTTTTAATCCTTTTTATTTGCAAATCATATTTATAATTTCCGTTATATATAATTTCACTATGGTTATATATAAAACCATTTCTTAATTGTTTATCTTGTTTACATTAATATAATAACTACTTTTATTAGAGCACAAACAACAGACAATAAACAATAAATGATAATAATAAAATATTATCATTCACTAACACCCAAACAAACCATATATACTATAATAATTTCTAAATTTTTTTTCCTTTATGTATAAAATATAATCAAGGTAAAATTATTTCATTTGCCCAATTTCAAAACAATATTATGTCAATTGGCCTTGTTCAACTGCTTGGAGACCTCTATCAATAACGTTAATTACTTGTATTGACCATAATCCAAAAGCCACTCAATAGATCAATCAACACAATATAAAACATTTTTATATCACCACCAAATACGCGCTTATACACACACACACACTCAAACTCATTCTATGGTGCTACTGATCCTATCTCTAATGAGTAATCCCCACCAAAGCAAAGGTTCTCGCTTAACCTTGTGCTCTGATACCACGATGTAACGACCCACTTTTATGTACAGTTTAAACGGACAATCAACCACACATGACTCACTCAGATTGAACGAAAAGGCAGATAGTTAGGAAAAAGAAAGAAGACAAGAAGAAACTAAACAACACGGAATCTTATAGCTGAACGAATAACCTATAATATACAACAAATCTTTATATAAAGATAAACTGTAATATACATACATTAATCGGAGTACACTAACCAATTTCAGCCCAGAAAGTTATAACAGCCCGTCCTTACAATCGCTGATAAGTACAACCAACAGACAATACAACGGAACACAAAGAAATACGTAGATACTTCTTGGACCTCCAGCTCATCTCTTAAGCTACAATGCATCCAAAGCAATCTGTAAATATGCTCGGTCTGACCGGAGCATTGAAAGGGAAGAACGCCCGGAACAGTCTGGTAAACCAGCGTGAGAAAAACACACCTCAAATGGAATTTAATGTTTATCAAAAATCTTTCAAATAAAGGTATCATGTAAGACCACACTGCATATAAATACGGACGGGTTTTTACCTTACGATAACCAAAACATTTTCTATAGAAAATCCATTTATATATAATAATGTCTAGGGTTCAAAGTAAAATATGAATATAACTGAAATGTTTGCATCTCACTTTCATCATAGTCGAGCACAACTAAGTCCGTAAAGCTCATATTGGAGAATGGATTTCATATTATGACAAGGTAAGGAACTACCTTCCGATGGTACATCTCTAGATAAAATGCACTAAGGTCTGATAAGAACATCTTGTACTCCTGCCACATAGGACCGGCCTACCACTTGACTAGTAGTACCAAATATGATCACCCCACTTTGGCCCCGAAGCATACATAAGTAGATGGTAATCGATCTAGATTTGGGATGACCATACCTTGATGGGAGCGACCCACATGGCCCTGCTGCATGTCCGATTTTTTCCATTTCCCGGTTGATGAGGCTTAGGCTATGTTGCTACTTCTACTTGGAATGACCATACCTTTATATAGCACTTCCCACTTGGAATGCTACATTGCCTTCCAATCGACGACACAATGTCAGCATTCATCCATACAAGTCGTTCAGGAGATGAACGAACCAAAGGTGCTACTTCTACTACATTCATTTTGAAATCATCTTTAGGATTAGTAGCAAGCAGCCTTTGCACTTCAAAGAGCTTCGTCTTCAAGTTCCATCATCTTCAAGATGTTTTCACTTCGAAACACTTGAGTTGGATTGAAGTGGGTTTTGGATAACATATCTGATCCCATTCTCTTCGAAAGAACATTCGATAGCTTTCGGTAAACTCAAACCCGGTTCTTTTGAAAATAATCAAACAATAGATAAGAGCAGAGACCATCTTCTAACCGTTAGTGGATGGGTTTCCTTATCACCTGTCCTTGGAGAACAAAATGAGATTTATACGCACAACATAGCATCATCAAAGATGACTGTGCGATATAACTCACATGTTTCTCCTAGATATTTTCAGAGTCACGTTTTGGTCCATTTTTGATAGTCGGTTATTTAATTATCAACAAACAAACATTCAATTAGAGATTTAATTCCATAGCGAATACCAACATTGGTTAAGTATATAAACAACCGCTAACCTCTTTACTTATTTTTTTATTAATTAAAATCACTTTGTAAATACTTGTATTACAATACTTTTACAAAGATTCATTCACAAGCCCTATATTATTTCAATACTTGGAAAAAATTATCCACATACTTATCTCGACGATATAAGTATATTCACAGCATTGAGAAAGATTTCCTTTTATACAACCCAAAATCATTTCTAAACTCCTTTTAGAAATCTCTAAACCCCTTTATAAATCTCTTTGATAAATCTCTAAAAATCATTTATAATCTCTTTTATAAATTTCAAAACATTTATAAAACTTTTTTATAAATTTAAAAACCATTTATCAGACTATTTTAATAAATCTCTAAAACAAATTTATACCCCCCTTTACTAAATGAAATTCATTTTATGAATCCATAAACTATTTATAAAACCCATTTTATAAACCTATAAACCAGTTCTAAAATTCTTTTATAACTATCTAAAACCAATTACAAGGCTCTTTTTATAAATCTCGAAAACATTTATAAATAAACAGTAGTCATTTACTTCGAAAAAACTATTATATAATAATTATTAATAATAAATATTATAAATAAATAATAATTATTAACTTCAAAACATCTTAAAAATAATAATTAACAATTTCAAAACATTATTAATTCAACAATAATTGATTTTCAATATTATAATAATAAATAATGACTAACATTCAAAACATTACTAATAAATAATTTCAACCCATATTAATTATTTAAATAAATAGATTTTCAAAATATTAAAAATATTGTTAAATAACTTTAAAACAATATTAAATATAAATAATCTTTTTAAACAATATTAAATATAAATAAATAATCTTTTAAAACATTTCTAAATGACTTAGAAAAGACATATAATAAGGTTGGAGTAAAATAGAAATTAAACCCTTTTAAAACAAAATATTTTCGGAAACCCCGAATTCAGATTTTAAATCATTCTCCATCTCAAAACCAACTCCAACCTAAATGGCAACTTATAGTATTTCAAAATACTAATTTGAGGCCAACAGCTACCAAACGTTTAACCAATATTGATATTGATTTCCTATTACTATAGGGTTTAAATTTGAGCATATAACAATGTCATAACCCATAGTGTCAACAATCAGGTTTGATTTTTAAAAGTTCATATAGTAGGAATGTTATAGAAAACATTTCAACAACAACGAGGAATACCATTGGACCCCTCCAACTTGTCCCCCCCCCCGCATCACAACTCATATATATCAGCACACACACATATATAAATAAAATCAACAATGGTGAAATATCCTATTGGATCCCTCCAACCTGTTCCCCTACAATTGATTTCATATATTAACCACTTTCAAAAGAGACATTCCATGAAATCCAAACAATCAACATATATACATCCAAACATTCATTCAATAATTTTTATCAACTATATAACATTACTGGTTAATCAAAAAGGCGAGTTTAACTCACCATTATTCTAGTTGTCGCAGATGTGTTCTGCTTTTCGTCTGAATTCGAACGACGTTCGAATTCAACATAAAATTCTACTAGCTCCAAACATCACCAATCTAATTCCATTATGTAGTGTTCGCAGATACAATCACAACGCAACTCGTTGCATTCAAATCCGACCTCGTATTGACAATATACGAATTAATGAACGTTTTAGATAATTAAACATTAATTAACTTAAATTAATTTAAATTTTAACTAATCACCTTTCCCTTGCATTCACGCCAACACCCCAGGTCACGCCACCCAAACTCGATCGCATTTCAATGTTCGTCGTCGCCGCCTCGTGCATCCAGCCACCGCCGCTAGCTCACCGAAGGCCGCCGCATCCCTACCACGTCGATCCCCACTAGTCTGACCCTCTAAATCGCCGTCTTCATTGAGAAAAACAAACCCATACTGTCGTCGTTCATCTCCAATTTCCCACTGCCACGTTCGCCCATTCGCCACCAAACTCCGACCGTGCCTACCCCTCATCATCCTCTACGACTTCCCTTCAGACACCATCACACAACGACGACCCAAATCGCCGCAATTTGTGAAAATAGATTTCACGTTCAACTACGAACTGTGGCCACCACGTGACGAACCATGCCGATCCCACCTTTGAACTTCCTCGTCTTGGCTATCCAGACAAAAGTCTAGTTAACAACTTCGCCTAATTTGGCCTTGTGTGGCTCCGATTGGGCATGGTCGTTCGATTGACGAGGAGAGGAATTAAAAAAAACGAATGAATCATTCTCCGGTTACGTGCGATATAAAGGGGTAGTGAGTATGGGTAGATATGATGGGGTATTGGGTAGGTATAGGTATGTAATAGTGTATATAATAGGGTATATATATGATTTTACTTTTAAAAGATTCGACATTACATACCCAAAAATCTTGAACTCCTATCGAAGCGTGCCGAATGGCGTTCTATACTAAATAACCCTATTTCGAACACAATGGAACTAGTTTCGAGACCTAATTCGATCATCTGTAGAAGTTAGCTTTTCAAATCCAATTATATTAATTAAATTTCCTTTAATTAATTTCTATGCGTTTTGAGCTCGCACGACAAAACGATACGTCTGATTGCCACAAAATTCGTTAATATAAAATAATTCACTATTACGGATCCAATGGCGCTGGTTTCGTCAAAATCCGAGATAATGTCCCAGCAAGCTATTTTCACACGTTAATTAAAACGAATTATTATTAAGGCCAGTTTAATCACTTTTATTTTTAATTTTAAAAGTTTAATATTATCATTCTTATTTAAACTAAATTTAAATAAGATTTTCGAAATCATTTTTATTTTAGTAAGAATAAATAATTCCAATATTTGAAATTTAAGCTATTTGAGCTAGAAATTTATATTTCAATATTTAACATAAATTAAATATTTCAAAATTAAATGTCTAAAATTCTGAAATGACCCTATTAATTTTACCTAATTTTTTACTAGGATTTTTTTTTACATTGATAAATTTCTTAGAGTCATTTAGCCTTTCTATTAAATTATCCAGGATCCTAATTTTCCCACTAATATATTTATATCAGTTTATCAATAAATATTCACACACATATGAAGATGTATGTGACCCTCTTGCTTGAATCAGAGTGTTGGTAAGCAAGAGTGCATCTTGATTGAATTTGAATTTTCTGGTCAATCAGTACATAGCTCATTTTCTTTTGTTTTGATATTTGGGTGTATCTTATAATTACATATAATTTATGACTGGTAATTTTTGATCATTCTTTTGGTTGTTTGCCTGTTAGTTTAGCTTAGCAAAGTGACCTTAGATTATATAGCAAGCCATCACAATTTTAGTTTATTTATTTGATATTTGATCAAAACCAGAGAGAAAATGATATTCACATCTATCATTTTCAACATAGGTGATCTTTATCCCAGCCTCTTTGATATTTGAAATCCAACAGTTAAGTGATTCTTTCACAATTTGTATAGTTGTGTTTCTCTGAATCAAATCCATTCCCTAATCCCTGAGTTACCTCAGTTGTGTACTAAAATAAGGGTTGGTCTAGTAGGTTTAGGAAATCCAGAATTTCTAATCATAAAGCATGAGTGATATCTATGTGGTATGTGTGCATATCAGATGTGTTGAGCTTTCTGAACTAAGAAAGCTACTCTAAATAAAAGTGAATTGCTCAAGTATTTGAAAATGTCTTTGTACATGCATTTGCAAAGAAAACTTCAGATTTTACAAATGCATTTTCTTCCTTTAAACCCAAAAACTCTGGTCATCTTGATCAACCAGACCTCATTCCTTTTGAGGTAGATTAACCTTATAGCTAAGTTGTCCCAACCTTAATGTCTGATCATTACAATATCAATCCAGATATCAGAAACTTGAAGATCCCTTAAGGCCTATACACATCATTAATCAGTGTTCAAAAATACATACTTTCTTTTATCAAAATACTCCAGCATATAGACACAAAATTCTTTAAAGAATATGCTTAAACAAAACTCAGATTTTAACCTCAAAACTTAAAGCTTTTCAAGTGTCTCAAGACTGATTAATACAAAATACTTATATATACATATCCAAATTTTTTTTAATTATAGGCATATATCATCTACAGATCTCTACCACAATACTGAAATATATTTTCTTGCATAAGATTCAACTAAGTCTTCAATTTTTCCCAACTTTAATATATTACCAGAATTCAATTAAAACAACTAAATAAATCCAAACATTCATGATCATTACAGAACTTCAAACTCAGAATTATAAAACTTCCAAGATTACATGCAAATAGTTCATTCTAAGTTCTTATTTAATTCTAATTAGCATGCTTATCCAAACATTCTCACTAGCCATAGCAGCTTCCTACTTAGAACCAGCATTCCCTGTAAGAGCATTAGAGGCTGCCCCATTTTAAATGAGACACCCCAGATGCCATAAGCAAACAAGGGTCAGATACAAGATCTGGTATGAGCAATATCAGAAATTCCATGATATTAAGCAGTTAAATGAGACATAAGCATTTTGTACAAGTTAGTATAACTTCCTTAATCAATTGGTCTGACTTGTTTCTGATATGTTGTGCATATATGATCAGTATTAAAACTAATTATGTACACATTTTTAACTATACAAGCATACACATCAAACAGAGATACTCAGGAACTATCATAGCTCCAGTTCAACCAACCTAGGAATAACTCAGTTCCTACTTCATCAATTTAAGGTTGCATTTACCAAATTTCTTCTTAGCCTCATCTGCTATAAAGGAATCACGGGGACACATTGCAATAAAATAATTCACAATATTGCACAAAGATCTCAAGGCTTAAACAAGCCAAGTGCCAACTTGCCTATTTTAAATACAACAAGCATTCCAGCAGTCTTCTTGGCTCACAATCCTTAGTTTATTTACTAAGTGTTCATGTTTGATCCTATCATGAGATAGCTAGGTGATTAAATCACAGTGTACATGCAACATTACAAGCATAATTCAAAAACAAGCTAGCATTCATATCGAGGGAAATCATATTTTCAAATATCCTGGCTTAAAGAAAATACAAGAATATTTACAACTGTTTATAGAGACTAGGCATGTGGGATTATTGTTGTTTCATGAACAACCATGTTTGAACTAAATTCAAGATCTAGCTTAAACAAGATTTCTGGCTCATGGGTTTTCTATTTGATCAAGGGTTCAACACTTGGGATATTTCCATTACACCCCTGAATCTCTCATCTGGGCCTTAGCACTTACCCAAGGGTAATGCAACTCATAAACATTTTGATTTCTATATTTTCATGCCATATCTAAACTAGTTACAAATATTCTCTATTTACTTTCATAATCTAATACTTTAACATTTTTGGATGTAACCAAACAGAGCAAAATACTCAACCATCAAAGCAATAAAAAGCATTCATAAACACCCATTAAAACATCCATTAAAACTATAGTAATAAAATCAGAAATATGTAGAAAATGGCATGAACTTGGTTGCCTCATAACAGGACTTAATGCCATGGGTTTAGTGAGATTACTCACAGAAAATGCTTCTCTTGCTTAATCCAGAAAAGAAACCTTTTAAAACTTGCCTTTCTGCTTGCAAATATTTTTCTTCTTTGTTTTCTTAAATGTCTTAGGTAGCAAGTGATTTTCTGGTTTGTACTTGGATTTATAAGAGAGGTTTTTCTAGGGTTTTATCATTGTAAAATCCCATTCCTACCCTGGCCAAAACTCATGCATTTTGCATTTCAGATTTGCTTATTTTCCACCCTTGATTCCTCGGCCATATGTGATACTTACCTCCCCTTTTTCTTTTCCAGAACTTCTATTTTGTTTTCTTTCTAAATCATGACAATTGTGTGACATTGTCACTTGTTTATTTTCTAGAAAATCCTCCTTTCTATTTTCTGCCTAAAGCAATTGTTTTGCTTGTAACATGTCTCTTGCTATTTTAGTGTTACACTTTTCCTTACTTATTTCTGTTTAATATTTTCAGTACTTATAGAAATGTACATATACATATATATATATATATATCTTATCTAGGCTTACTTAACTCCTCTTTAATTTCAGAAAGACATACACATATATGTGCATACATGTTTCAAATGATTTTCCAATTTATCCCGGGTTCAAGTAAAACTCTGCTTACTTGTTCAAATCTTGCCTTTTCTTATCTTCTAAAATAATTCATATAATCCAGAAATCAAATATCCATATTTGGGTTTAATAATGTTTCATTACAAAATCATGTTTGTAATGCTTTTTTTTTAATTCTTGTTTTAGTTTCAGGGAATTTGGGGTTCTTTCTTGTCCCATATCGGTGTGCACGTGCACACATGCACACACCTGTGCACTTAGCTGATCCCATACATTTCTATGCAATAATTACATATATTTTCAGAATTTACCTAAAATAAAATTTCATGAATTTCTGGGGCATTACAATCACCCCACCTTTTCAGGAATTGTGTCCTCACAATTTTCTCATTTTTACTTTAAACCTTTCCAGATTTTTTTTTTAAAATCTATCAAACATTGCACCAGCAATCAATTCAGTCAATAACAATCATACATATTAAACCTTTTTAGAAAATTTGAATTTACCTTCCACTGCAAAAAGCTTAGGGTAATCCATCTTTATCTTATCCTCTAACTCCCATGTACAATCATTAGGGTCTAGGCTCCATTGAACCTTCACCAATTTCAGAGTTTTGCTCCTCAACTTCTTTTCCTCTTTAGCTAAAATCCCCACTAGTTCTTTCTCGTAGACCAAATCAGGATTTATTTGAACTTGAGTGGGTTTCTCCAGAATTTCCTCTTTATCATGCACCCATCTCCTAAGTTGTGATACATGAAATACATTGTGCATTGCACTCATCTCTTCTGGTAGCTCCAACTTGTATGCTAATGAACCTACTTTTTCCAAAATTTTGTAAGGTCCAACATATCTTGGAGTAAGTTTTCCTTGCTTGCCAAATCTTAGCACCTTCTTCATAGGTGAAACTTTGATGAAAACATAGTCATCAACTTTATATTCCACCTGCTTCCTCCTTATATCTGCAAACTTCTTTTACCTATCTTGAGCTGCTGCCATCCTTTTCCTCACAAGATCAATTTTCTCTGTAGTCTCTTTAACATACTCAGGCCCTAAGACAGCCCTTTCTCCTGCTTCAACCCAACATATTAGTGACAAACATGGTTTGCCATACAAGGCTTCAAATGGTGCCATGCCTATGGTGCTTTGATAACTATTGTTATATGTAAATTCAGCCAGGTGGAGGTGATCTTCCCAATTACCTCCAAAGTCTAATGCACATGACCTCAACAAATCCTCCAAAACTTTGTTTATTACTTTAGTTTGACCATCTGATTGGGGGTGGTATGCAGTACTCAAGCATAATTCACTCCCCATGGCTTCTTGAAAGCTCTTCCAAAATCTGGATGTAAAGATTGTGTCCCTATCACTCACTATAGTTTTAGGAATTCCATGCAACCTTACTACTTCTTTCATGAATATCTAAGCTAGTTTAGGTGCATTTCTTTCTGCCTTCACTGGTATAAAGTGTGCCACTTTAGTTAATCTATCAACTACTACCCAAATGCTTGTGTTTCCTCTCTTTGTTCTAGGCAGACCATCTATGAAATCCATAGATATATCTTCCCACTTCCACCGTGGTATACTTAGGGGTTGCAATAGGCCTGAGGGTCTTTGGGTTTCTGCCTTGACTTGTTGGCAAGTCATACACTTTGCAACATGCTTGGCTACATCTGCCTTCATCCCTTGATCATCCAATTGCATGTCATTGAAAATTCTGTCCAGGGTTCTCAACCATGCTTGAATTTCCATCACATTTTCGGTCCCTTCAAAGCTCTTGCCTCCCAAATTGGTATAAATTTTCAATAGTTTGGCTAATTCCTCATGAGGATTTTCTTCCCTGTGCACTGCTCCTTCTCTAAATGCCCTCACCAAATCTTGCAAATTAACCATTGGTGTTGTGTTGGAGGGTCCTGCCCTATGACTTGGTGGTCTTCCTACCATGATTCACTATTCAATTGCATAGCTAGTTAGTCATATTTTTAATTTAATCATTTTCTGCAATTTATTTCTACTGTATATATATATATATTTATTTATTTATTTTAGAATTTTATCCATACAAGAAAATTGAATAATGTATTTATGCTATGTTTTGACAACCTGACTCTGATACCAAATGAAATGACCCTATTAATTTTACCTAATTTTATTCTAGGATTTTTTTTACATTGATAAATTTCTTAGAGTCATTTAGCCTTTCTATTAAATTATCCAGGATCCTAATTTTCCCACTAATATATTTATATCAGTTTATCAATAAATATTCACACACATATGAAGATGTATGTGACCCTCTTGCTTGAATCAGAGTGTTGGTAAGCAAGAGTGCATCTTGATTGAATTTGAATTTTCTGGTCAATCAGTACATAGCTCATTTTCTTTTGTTTTGATATTTGGGTGTATCTTATAATTACATATAATTTATGACTGGTAATTTTTGATCATTCTTTTGGTTGTTTGCCTGTTAGTTTAGCTTAGCAAAGTGACCTTAGATTATATAGCAAGCCATCACAATTTTAGTTTATTTATTTGATATTTGATCAAAACCAGAGAGAAAATGATATTCACATCTATCATTTTCAACATAGGTGATATTTATCCCAGCCTCTTTGATATTTGAAATCCAACAGTTAAGTGATTCTTTCACAATTTGTATAGTTGTGTTTCTCTGAATCAAATCCATTCCCTAATCCCTGAGTTACCTCAGTTGTGTACTAAAATAAGGGTTGGTCTAGTAGGTTTAGGAAATCCAGAATTTCTAATCATAAAGCATGAGTGATATCTATGTGGTATGTGTGCATATCAGATGTGTTGAGCTTTCTGAACTAAGAAAGCTACTCTAAATAAAAGTGAATTGCTCAAGTATTTGAAAATGTCTTTGTACATGCATTTGCAAAGAAAACTTCAGATTTTACAAATGCATTTTCTTCCTTTAAACCCAAAAACTCTGGTCATCTTGATCAACCAGACCTCATTCCTTTTGAGGTAGATTAACCTTATAGCTAAGTTGTCCCAACCTTAATGTCTGATCATTACAATATCAATCCAGATATCAGAAACTTGAAGATCCCTTAAGGCCTATACACATCATTAATCAGTGTTCAAAAATACATACTTTCTTTTATCAAAATACTCCAGCATATAGACACAAAATTCTTTAAAGAATATGCTTAAACAAAACTCAGATTTTAACCTCAAAACTTAAAGCTTTTCAAGTGTCTCAAGACTGATTAATACAAAATACTTATATATACATATCCATTTTTTTTAATTATAGGCATATATCATCTACAGATCTCTACCACAATACTGAAATATATTTTCTTGCATAAGATTCAACTAAGTCTTCAATTTTTCCCAACTTTAATATATTACCAGAATTCAATTAAAACAACTAAATAAATCCAAACATTCATGATCATTACAGAACTTCAAACTCAGAATTATAAAACTTCCAAGATTACATGCAAATAGTTCATTCTAAGTTCTTATTTAATTCTAATTAGCATGCTTATCCAAACATTCTCACTAGCCATAACAGCTTCCTACTTAGAACTAGCATTCCCTGTAAGAGCATTAGAGGCTGCCCCATTTTAAATGAGACACCCCAGATGCCATAAGCAAACAAGGGTCAGATACAAGATCTGGTATGAGCAATATCAGAAATTCCATGATATTAAGCAGTTAAATGGGACATAAGCATTTTGTACAAGTTAGTATAACTTCCTTAATCAATTGGTCTGACTTGTTTCTGATATGTTGTGCATATATGATCAATATTAAAACTAATTATGTACACATTTTTAACTATACAAGCATACACATCAAACAGAGATACTCAGGAACTATCATAGCTCCAGTTCAACCAACCTAGGAATAACTCAGTTCCTACTTCATCAATTTAAGGTTGCATTTACCAAATTTCTTCTTAGCCTCATCTGCTATAAAGGAATCACGGGGACACATTGCAATAAAATAATTCACAATATTGCACAAAGATCTCAAGGCTTAAACAAGCCAAGTGCCAACTTGCCTATTTTAAATACAACAAGCATTCCAGCAGTCTTCTTGGCTCACAATCCTTAGTTTATTTACTAAGTGTTCATGTTTGATCCTATCATGAGATAGCTAGGTGATTAAATCACAGTGTACATGCAACATTACAAGCATAATTCAAAAACAAGCTAGCATTCATATCCAGGGAAATCATATTTTCAAATATCCTGGCTTAAAGAAAATACAAGAATATTTACAACTGTTTATAGAGACTAGGCATGTGGGATTATTGTTGTTTCATGAACAACCATATTTGAACTAAATTCAAGATCTAGCTTAAACAAGATTTCTGGCTCATGGGTTTTCTATTTGATCAAGGGTTCAGCACTTGGGATATTTCCATTGCACCCCTGAATCTCTCATTTGGGCCTCAACACTTACCCAAGGGTAATGCAACTCATAAACATTTTGATTTCTATATTTTTCATGCCATATCTAAACCAGTTACAAATATTCTCTATTTACTTTCATAATCTAATACTTTAACATTTCTGGGTGTAACCAAACAGAGCAAAAATACTCAACCATCAAAGCAATCAAAAGCATTCATAAACACCCATTAAAACATCCATTAAAACTATAGTAATAAAATCAGAAATATGTAGAAAATGACATGAACTTGGCTGCCTCATAACAGGACTTAATGCCATGAGTTTAGTGAGATTACTCACAGAAAATGCTTCTCTTGCTTAATCCAGAAAAGAAACCTTTTAAAACTTGCCTTTCTGCTTGCAAATATTTTTCTTCTTTGTTTTCTTAAATGTCTTAGGTAGCAAGTGATTTTCTGGTTTGTACTTGGATTTATAGGAGAGGTTTTTCTAGGGTTTTATCATTGTAAAATCCCATTCCTACCCTGGCCAAAACTCATGCATTTTGCATTTCAGATTTGCTTATTTTCCACCCTTGATTCCCCGGCCATATGTGATACTTACCTCCCCTTTTTCTTTTCCAGAACTTCTATTTTGTTTTCTTTCTAAATCATGACAATTGTGTGACATTGTCACTTGTTTATTTTCTAGAAAATCCTCCTTTCTATTTTCTGCCTAAAGCAATTGTTTTGCTTGTAACATGTCTCTTGCTATTTTAGTGTTACACTTTTCCTTACTTATTTCTGTTTAATATTTTCAGTACTTATAGAAATGTACATATACATATATATATCTTATCTAGGCTTACTTAACTCCTCTTTAATTTCAGAAAGACATACACATATATGTGCATACATGTTTCAAATGATTTTCCAATTTATCCTGGGTTCAAGTAAAAATCTGCTTACTTGTTCAAATCTTGCTTTTTCTTATCTTCTAAAATAATTCATATAATCCAGAAATCAAATATCCATATTTGGGTTTAATAATTTTTCATTACAAAATCATGTTTGTAATGCTTTTTTTTAATTCTTGTTTTGGTTTCAGGGAATTTGGGGTTCTTTCTTGTGCCATATCGGTGTGCACGTGCACACATGCACACACCTGTGCACTTAGCTGATCCCATACATTCCTATGCAATAATTACATATATTTTCAGAATTTACCTAAAATAAAATTTCATGAATTTCTGGGGCATTACAATCACCCCACCTTTTCAGGAATTGTGTCCTCACAATTTTCTCATTTTTACTTTAAACCTTTCCAGATTTTTTTTTAAAATCTATCAAACATTGCACCAACAATCAATTTAGTCAATAACAATCATATATATTAAACCTTTTTAGAAAATTTGAATTTACCTTCCACTGCAAAAAGCTTAGGGTAATCCATCTTTATCTTATTCTCTAACTCCCATGTACAATCATTAGGGTCTAGGCTCCATTGAACCTTCACCAATTTCAGAGTTTTGCTCCTCAACTTCTTTTCCTCTTTAGCTAAAATCCCCACTGGTTCTTTCTCGTAGACCAAATCAGGATTTATTTGAACTTGAGTGGGTTTCTCCAGAATTTCCTCTTTATCATGCACCCATCTCCTAAGTTGTGATACATGAAATACATTATGCATTGCACTCATCTCTTCTGGTAGCTCCAACTTGTATGCTAATGAACCTATTTTTCCAAAATTTTGTAAGGTCCAACATATCTTGGAGTAAGTTTTCCTTGCTTGCCAAATCTTAGCACCTTCTTCATAGGTGAAACTTTGATGAAAACATAGTCATCAACTTTATATTCCACCTGCTTCCTCCTTATATCTACAAACTTCTTTTGCCTATCTTGAGCTGCTGCCATCCTTTTCCTCACAAGATCAATTTTCTCTGTAGTCTCTTTAACATACTCAGGCCCTAAGACCGCCCTTTCTCCTGCTTCAACCCAACATATTGGTGACAAACATGGTTTGCCATACAAGGCTTCAAATGGTGCCATGCCTATGGTGCTTTGATAACTATTGTTATATTTAAATTCAGCCAGGTGGAGGTGATCTTCCCAATTACCTCCAAAGTCTAATGCACATGACCTCAAAAAATCCTCCAAAACTTTGTTTATTACTTCAGTTTGACCATCTGATTGGGGGTGGTATGCAGTACTCAAGCATAATTCACTCCCCATGGCTTCTTGAAAGCTCTTCCAAAATCTGGATGTAAAGATTGTGTCCCTATCACTCACTATAGTTTTAGGAATTCCATGCAACCTTACTACTTCTTTCATGAATATCTGAGCTAGTTTAGGTGCATTTCTTTCTGCCTTCACTGGTATAAAGTGTGCCACTTTAGTTAATCTATCAACTACTACCCAAATGCTTGTGTTTCCTCTCTTTGTTCTAGGCAGACCATCTATGAAATCCATAGATATATCTTCCCACTTCCACTGTGGTATACTTAGGGGTTGCAATAGGCCTGAGGGTCTTTGGGTTTCTGCCTTGACTTGTTGGCAAGTCATACACTTTGCAACATGCTTGGCTACATCTGCCTTCATCCCTTGATCATCCAATTGCATGTCATTGAAAATTCTGTCCAGGGTTCTCAACCATGCTTGAATTTCCATCACATTTTCAGTCCCTTCAAAGCTCTTGCCTCCCAAATTGGTATAAGTCTTCAATAGTTTGGCTAATTCCTCATGAGGATTCTCTTCCCTGTGCACTGCTCCTTCTCTAAATGCCCTCACCAAATCTTGCAAATTAACCATTGGTGTTATGTTGGAGGGTCCTGCCCCATGACTTGGTGGTCTTCCTACCATGATTCACTATTCAATTGCATAGCTAGTTAGTCATATTTTTAATTTAATCATTTTCTGAAATTTATTTCTACTGTATATATTTATTTATTTATTTATTTTTTTTAGAATTTTATCCATACAAGAAAATTGAATAATGTATTTATGCTATGTTTTGACAACCTGGCTCTGATACCAAATGAAATGACCCTATTAATTTTACCTAATTTTTTACTAGGATTTTTTTTACATTGATAAATTTCTTAGAGTCATTTAGCCTTTCTATTAAATTATCCAGGATCCTAACTTTCCCACTAATATATTTATATCAGTTTATCAATAAATATTCACACACATATGAAGATGTATGTGACCCTCTTGCTTGAATCAGAGTGTTGGTAAGCAAGAGTGCATCCTGATTGAATTTGAATTTTCTGGTCAATCAGTACATAGCTCATTTTCTTTTGTTTTGATATTTGGGTGTATCTTATAATTACATATAATTTATGACTAGTAATTTTTTATCATTCTTTTGGTTGTTTGCCTGTTAGTTTAGCTTAGCAAAGTGACCTTAGATTATATAGCAAGCCATCACAATTTTAGTTTATTTATTTGATATTTGATCAATACCAGAGAGAAAATGATATTCACATCTATCATTTTCAACATAGGTGATCTTTATCCCAGCCTCTTTGATATTTGAAATCCAACAGTTAAGTGATTCTTTCACAATTTGTATAGTTGTGTTTCTCTGAATCAAATCCATTCCCTAATCCCTGAGTTACCTCAGTTGTGTACTAAAATAAGGGTTGGTCTAGTAGGTTTAGGAAATCCAGAATTTCTAATCATAAAGCATGAGTGATATCTATGTGGTATGTGTGCATATCAGATGTGTTGAGCTTTCTGAACTAAGAAAGCTACTCTAAATAAAAGTGAATTGCTCAAGTATTTGAAAATGTCTTTGTACATGCATTTGCAAAGAAAACTTCAGATTTTACAAATGCATTTTCTTCCTTTAAACCCAAAAACTCTGGTCATCTTGATCAACCAGACCTCATTCCTTTTGAGGTAGATTAACCTTATAGCTAAGTTGTCCCAACCTTAATGTCTGATCATTACAATATCAATCCAGATATCAGAAACTTGAAGATCCCTTAAGGCCTATACACATCATTAATCAGTGTTCAAAAATACATACTTTCTTTTATCAAAATACTCCAGCATATAGACACAAAATTCTTTAAAGAATATGCTTAAACAAAACTCAGATTTTAACCTCAAAACTTAAAGCTTTTCAAGTGTCTCAAGACTGATTAATACAAAATACTTATATATACATATCCATTTTTTTTTAATTATAGGCATATATCATCTACAGATCTCTACCACAATACTGAAATATATTTTCTTGCATAAGATTCAACTAAGTCTTCAATTTTTCCCAACTTTAATATATTACCAGAATTCAATTAAAACAACTAAATAAATCCAAACATTCATGATCATTACAGAACTTCAAACTCAGAATTATAAAACTTCCAAGATTACATGCAAATAGTTCATTCTAAGTTCTTATTTAATTCTAATTAGCATGCTTATCCAAACATTCTCACTAGCCATAGCAGCTTCCTACTTAGAACCATCATTCCCTGTAAGAGCATTAGAGGCTGCCCCATTTTAAATGAGACACCCCAGATGCCATAAGCAAACAAGGGTCAGATACAAGATCTGGTATGAGCAATATCAGAAATTCCATGATATTAAGCAGTTAAATGAGACATAAGCATTTTGTACAAGTTAGTATAACTTCCTTAATCAATTAGTCTGACTTGTTTATGATATGTTGTGCATATATGATCAGTATTAAAACTAATTATGTACACATTTTTAACTATACAAGCATACATATCAAACAGAGATACTCAGGAACTATCATAGCTCCAGTTCAACCAACCTAGGAATAACTCAGTTCCTACTTCATCAATTTAAGGTTGCATTTACCAAATTTCTTCCTAGCCTCATCTGCTATAAAGGAATCACGGGGACACATTGCAATAAAATAATTCACAATATTGCACAAAGATCTCAGGGCTTAAACAAGCCATGTGCCAACTTGCCTATTTTAAGTACAACAAGCATTCCAGCAGTCTTCTTGGCTCACAATCCTTAGTTTATTTACTAAGTGTTCATGTTTGATCCTATCATGAGATAGCTAGGTGATTAAATCACAGTGTACATGCAACATTACAAGCATAATTCAAAAACAAGCTAGCATTCATATCTAGGGAAATCATATTTTCAAATATCCTGGCTTAAAGAAAATACAAGAATATTTACAACTGTTTATAGAGACTAGGCATGTGGGATTATTGTTGTTTCATGAACAACCATGTTTGAACTAAATTCAAGATCTAGCTTAAACAAGATTTCTGGCTCATGGGTTTTCTATTTGATCAAGAGTTCAGCACTTGGGATATTTCCATTGCACCCCTGAATCTCTCATTTGGGCCTCAGCACTTACCCAAGGGTAATGCAACTCATAAACATTTTGATTTCTATATTTTTCATGCCATATCTAAACCAGTTACAAATATTCTCTATTTACTTTCATAATCTAATACTTTAACATTTCTGGGTGTAACCAAACAGAGCAAAATACTCAACCATCAAAGCAATCAAAAGCATTCATAAACACCCATTAAAACATCCATTAAAACTATAGTAATAAAATCAGAAATATGTAGAAAATGACATGAACTTGGCTGCCTCATAACAGGACTTAATGCCATGGGTTTAGTGAGATTACTCACAGAAAATGCTTCTCTTGCTTAATCCAGAAAAGAAACCTTTTAAAACTTGCCTTTCTGCTTGCAAATATTTTTCTTCTTTGTTTTCTTAAATGTCTTAGGTAGCAAGTGATTTTCTGGTTTGTACTTGGATTTATAAGAGAGGTTTTTCTAGGGTTTTATCATTGTAAAATCCCATTCCTACCCTGGCCAAAACTCATGCATTTTGCATTTCAGATTTGCTTATTTTCCACCCTTGATTCCCCGGCCATATGTGATACTTACCTCCCCTTTTTCTTTTCCAGAACTTCTATTTTGTTTTCTTTCTAAATCATGTCAATTGTGTGACATTGTCACTTGTTTATTTTCTAGAAAATCCTCCTTTCTATTTTCTGCCTAAAGCAATTGTTTTGCTTGTAACATGTCTCTTGCTATTTTAGTGTTACACTTTTCCTTACTTATTTCTGTTTAATATTTTCAGTACTTATAGAAATGTACATATACATATATATATCTTATCTAGGCTTACTTAACTCCTCTTTAATTTCAGAAAGACATACACATATATGTGCATACATGTTTCAAATGATTTTCCAATTTATCCTGGGTTCAAGTAAAAATCTGCTTACTTGTTCAAATCTTGCTTTTTCTTATCTTCTAAAATAATTCATATAATCCAGAAATCAAATATCCATATTTGGGTTTAATAATTTTTCATTACAAAATCATGTTTGTAATGCTTTTTTTTTAATTCTTGTTTTGGTTTCAGGGAATTTGGGGTTCTTTCTTGTGCCATATTGGTGTGCACGTGCACACATGCACACACCTGTGCACTTAGCTGATCCCATACATTCCTATGCAATAATTACATATATTTTCAGAATTTACCTAAAATAAAATTTCATGAATTTCTGGGGCATTACAAATTCTAGGCCGTTACACGACTTCTTCTCCAAAATTAAACAGAAATCTAACCATGATGTGTTCTTCGTCATATCAAACTTTTCATAACCGGATCGTAAGTCCAACTATGATGACTCAAGGTTTAAGTTTTTGATCGTTCAACCGATCAAACTGTTGGAGCCGTGTATTCTATCTTATAAAAAGTCTACACATTAAAATACAAGTTATACGCAAAAATATCAAAATAAAAATACTAGGCAGACGAGCTCTTGAGGGTCTTTAAGGTCAACAACTGAAATTGTATACTATTACAGTGCACAACTGCACAACGTCAAAAGTTTAGTGTCAACAAACTTAATGAAGCTTGCAGTGACGAATAACGAAACGTTGAAGCTTGCCATTTAGATTTTGAAACGATAATGAATTTTGCGATGTGATTTATTTTTATACAAAACATATACATGTTGAGAATGAGAGAACATGATACAGTGAGAAAACATGGGAAAAGTAAAAGAATTGCGGTTCAATCAGATAAAATGGAAGGTTGAACAACTTTGAATTCGTACACGACTGATGTCTAATCGAGTTTCAAACTGAAATGGTACATGGTTCGGAACCATTCGAGGTTGGACCGCGGTTGCATCCGGCCATGATAACACAGGTTTCTATAACTATTAGGTTTGTTGGCAACATTTTTTTTTGATGTTGTTAGTGCTCACTCTAATTTTATTATTATTTAATAATAATAATCATATTGGTCTTTATTCTTGTTTAACGCGGGAAAAGCCAGTTATCCCTACACTTGAAACCTTGCATCAAAACCACCCAAGATCCACAACTACACAACCACATCCACGTAAACACGCGTCACTTTCCCATTCGTTGCAACATCGCCAGATGCTTTCCAAAATTACAGACTCCGCTTCTTTTAAAAACTCTTCCCCTCCCTCCAATTTCAACCCATTTTCCTCAATCTTCTTTCTTTAATGGCAACTTCTCTTTTCCAGTCCAAGCTTTTTCTCTCCCAGAACCCTAAGCCTAAACTCTTTATCCATCCTCCCCCTTGCTCTCGTCAATTTCGCCTCCATGTTCGTAGCCGCTTCCTCCGTCCACTTTCCGCCGTCGAAATCGGCTCTCCTGTGTCTATCCCACCGAAATCAACGTCCACTTCTATTCTAATCGACGTATCTGGCATGATGTGCGCTGCGTGTGGGGCGCGGGTCAAGTCGGCGCTCGCCTCAGACCCCAGGGTTGTCTCGGCGGCAGTCAACGTGCTGACTGATTCGGCGGCGGTGAATATTAGGTTGGAGGATGGGGACGTTGATTTGGTGGCGGAAGAGCTGGTGACGAAGCTTTCGGGGATAGGGTTTCCGTCCAGGAGGAGGAAGTTGGGGTTTGGGGTGGGGGAGAATGTGAAGAAATGGAAGGAGATGAAGGAGAGGAAGGAGATGATGCTGATGAAGAGTAGAGGAAGAGTTGCTTTTGCTTGGACTCTTGTTGCTTTGTGCTGTGGTTCACATGCTTCTCATTTGCTTCATTCCGTTGGGATTCATGTTGCTCATGGTGAGAAAAATAACTGTGAACCCTTTTCTTTCAATATTTATCCAAGTGAAAGTCATAACTTAGAAGCCATGATTGCTGTTTTGAAACGGTCATATTTTATTTTATTTTGTTTACATGGTCATAAGTATTTTGTGGAAATGCTACAGTCCCTTTTATTTGACCTTTTCACACTTCTAAATCAGTAAGCACAAACTCATGTTTCTGAACATAAATTAATGATGGATGGCACAAAATTTACTGGAAATGCCGAGGAGTTGAAATTTGAGATTTATCTACATAGAGGAAGTTAGAAGTATGAACTTTTGGTCTCATGATTCATTGCTAATGGGATAATGGACGCATGTCCTTTCTATCTTATCAACACTATGATTTTACACTCAGGATCATTTTGGGAAGTACTGCACAACCCTTATGTGAAAGCTGGCATTGCAGCTGTTTCTTTGCTCGTCCCTGGTAAAGGTAACTATCGTCGACTGCTCTTGTTGTTGATCATGTTCTGCAGATTTTGCAAATTCAAGTTGTCAGATCAATAAGATTATTTTTCCTGTTACCCTGCTCCGTCTGTAATGTCTGTTGTAGATATAATATCAGTCATCTCCATTTCCTCCTATGCTATTCCTGCAGATTTGCTGGTTGATGGACTCAAAGCTTTCACTAAAGGATCACCAAACATGAATTCCCTTGTCGGGTTTGGATCAACAGCTGCATTCCTCATAAGCTCAGTGAGTTTAACACTTATTTATTGGCATATATAAACGAACGTTTAATGACATGGTTGATTTCCTTTTGGGTCCCTTTTAGCTCAATTCTTGTGTATAATGTATATAGGACTTCTGTATCCTTTTGGCTTACTACTTTTATTGACTTGCATAATTGACTAACTATTGTTTATACTGCAGGTGTCACTGTTAAACCCTGGGCTTGAATGGGATGCATCCTTTTTTGATGAACCGGTGAGTTTGTTTGTATGATCTTCCACAAACTTTTAGTCCATTATATGCCATTTCTGCAACAATCATTGAGTTGAGGATAATATTGCCTTCAGATGTAGTTTCTTTTAAGTAGATTTTATAATATAAATTCATGATTTAAGCAATCAAAATTCAAATTTATACTTGATAGTTTTAATTCATTTTGTTGATAACAAAAGTGATACTTAATTTAAGCAGAGCAGATGTCTTGGGGATCGAACCCGAACCTTTAGAACCACAATCTACAGATTTTACCACTTGAGCTAATGGTCATTGACTTGATAATTTTAATTCATACTAGTTTGTTTTGGACTGAAAATATTTTTGTAGCATTATACACAATATTAGTTAACTCATGTATGAATAGATTATCTTAACCAAGGATTTATCTTGTAGCATGCAGGTCATGCTTCTTGGCTTTATACTTTTGGGCCGTTCACTTGAAGAAAGTGCTAGGCTTACAGCTTCGAGTGATATGAATGAACTACTAGTAAGTTGTAACGTTTGTACAAATCATATTGTTAATTTGTCGTCATATTCAAAATCAAATTCTGAAAAAGCTAACCTAACTACCTAAGGTTTGCACACCATATATATGATAATGCTAATAGATAAAAGCTATTTTATATACTCCTTTTCATGTTCATTGTCATTCTTCCATTATCTTTATTCAAAGAATGCATAATTCTATTATGGAATATGTTTAGCTAATTATATTTGAGAGTATGTATTATATTTTAAAATTTGCTGTGTGATCCATGCAGTCGCTGGTATCTTCTAAGTCAAGGTTATTAATTTCTTCCTTTGAGGATGCTTCTGCAAATGATGATGTCCTGGGCATCAATTCAATTAGCGTTGAAGTTCCAATTGACGATGTTCGAGTTGGAGACTCAGTTTTGGTTTTACCTGGAGAGACCATCCCTGTTGATGTATGCCTTCCTTGTTAAGTGCCCTCTTGTTTACTCTAAACTGCACATTCACTCGTTTGATTCAGTTGGGTATATCAAACACATTAGATATAATGGTTGGTTACAGACATTTGTATAAGCATTTATAGGGATGTATATATTTGCTTGTAAATGATTTGAAGGTGCATATCAGTATACTGGGAAGCAGTAGCGTAAACAATATTAGCTTGGCTAAATTAGCACTTAAGATAGGCTGGAAGTTTTATTTGATACGTCTTCGCCATTTTACTCAAGGGGGTGAAGTTGTAAAAACAAATAGCCAAATTCGGGAACACTGTTCCCCAAGTATTATACTTCATTTTCTTCCTGAAATAAATAATTGTTTGTTTTTCATTTTCTTGCACTGCTGATATCGAATCATTTACATGCATCACATGATTAGCATAAAGACATGAACATTTTGTGCTATAATCCCTACACTCAAAGCACTGACTATTTTGGTAAGCTAGTAACATTATAACTACGTGAGAGATCATTGCATCTGTTTTCATACCAGTACTCGCTGTTGTTTTTGCAGGGAAAAGTTATAGCAGGAAGAAGTGTTGTTGATGAATCTATGCTAACAGGGGAGTCACTTCCTGTACTCAAGGAAAGAGGATTAGCCGTGTCTGCTGGCACAGTTAATTGGGTATAGAAACTACTCCCTCCATCAATTTATAGGTCAAATTCATTGAATATATGAATTTGGATAACAGTATATCTATGATCTATTATGTCTTTACAACTCAGGATGGCCCTCTTAGAGTCGAAGCATCTAAAACTGGTGCCATGTCAACTATATCAAAGATCATTCGCATGGTGAATTTACAGTTTGTTTTTTCCAGTTCCTTTATATGTATGTATTATGGTTCAGAAGTTTTTACATTAACTGATATACAGGTTGAGGATGCACAATCCAGAGAAGCACCTATTCAAAGGCTAGCGGATTTAATTGCAGGACCATTTGTATACAGTGTGATGACAGTTTCAGCTGCAACATTTGCTTTCTGGTTTGTTTAGCTTCAACATATTTACATATATTTTTAAAATCACAAATCATTTACATGGGAGAACTGCAAATTCGATCAATTCCATCAAATTATTTTGCACTATCTATTTACAAGCACACACACATGCAAGTCCAGTGCCGCTAACTTGGATGGTAGTGAACACAAATTTTTGAACCGTCGATGGTATATTCCATAACAAATAGACTATTGTACGCTTTGTGTTGTATTCGTGCATAAATGTGTTACATGTGCGCTATTATATCTTTCAAAATATTATGAGGCCCATCGTTTCTGTAGCTTTATTTTTCAAACTAGCACAGACTGTGCCATCTATATATTGATCTCCAGGAAAAGTGTTCTTTGTTCATTTCAAATTGTATCATGTCCTACTTTTGTTTGCTTTACCACTGAATTTATTGATATGTACCATCTACCAGTTTTTGTTGAGTTTTTTTAATTGTTTCCCTTCGTCTCAACTTACCGTATTAGGTATGCTTGTTTAGGTATTACATTGGATGCCATATCTTCCCAGATGTGCTGCTTAATGATATTGCTGGTCCAGATGGAAGCCCCTTGCTACTCAGCTTGAAACTTTCGGTGGATGTACTAGTAAGTGCTGATTAATGGATTTTGTCCTTCCTGATTTGATTTATGTAGATTGCTGATAGTGTTAGGCTGAAGTCCCTTGAAGAATTTATTTATCAGACTACTGGTTTACCCGGAATTACCATGATCAACATTTTTTTCTTCTTCCACCAAATCTCATGTTGTTATCCTAGATAGCACCTATTTTCCTTCTAGTTCAACAAAGGCAGCTGATTTTTCTATATATGGATGGTGTTAATCGGTTATATTCAAAAATAGCGTGTACTTTGTCAACTTGATTAGTCAGCTTTGTTAAATTTGATTTGTCATTTGAATTCTGGCGCACAGTATTTGTTTTCAACAATAAATGACCAGTTGCACTTTTCTTTATATTCACTGATTGTCGGCCTTGTATTTTCTTCTCAGGTAGTGTCTTGCCCATGCGCTCTGGGTCTTGCTACCCCCACAGCTATCTTAGTTGGAACCTCTTTGGGTACTCTCTCTTATCTTGTAGCTAGAATAACTATGCATGTGCAAATTTTCTCTCTCGCATTAATACGTATTCTGGTAGCTTATAGGAATTGTTGGTCCTTGTTATTGCTGTATATTACCGAACTTGTGTCCTGGAATTTCATTACATTGTTTGATCAGCTTGCTAGATTCAATCTTGACATTGGACCTAGAGATTAAAACTTGATTTTAAAAATACATTCCTTAAATTATTTAGCACACTTGTGAATAGGTTGCTTTATGTTTTGCACGGAAAAAATAATTATTCTCATGCACTAATTTTAATGCATTTACAAATTTGTCAAAACCTCCATTTTTAACGTATTTTCAATGTTGTTCCATAATATTCCCTAACTTAGGTTTGTTAATGGTCGGATACGGATACTGATAGTGCCGTAGCTGCATCCGTATTCGTTCTTCTTTGAATATCATATATCAACATTTGCAGATGCAAACGGGTATCATATATTTTTTGCATTCACTCACAATTAATAACTCAATGAGCATATGAAAAGAAAATTTTGGTCCAACATAAAAGTCTTTCGATACCAGTGCTTATAATACTACAAGAATGAAAAATACCACGATAAGACATAGTATTGTGCAACAGATATTCAATTATTTTATGTACTAAAATATACATAATATATTATTTTAACTTAATAAAAGTCGGATGAATAGTTTTTGGATGTAGATATGGCCATATCTGCATATATACCCATTTTTAGGATTTAGGATATCGGATACATTGATGCAGAGAAACTTTGGATTTTTGAGTATCCATTGGAAGGCCTACACAAACTGAACTATGAACGAACATTGCTAAATTCATGAGATAATGGTTTCAGATAGGGTTAATAGTGTTGTTTTTTGAATGAATCAAAAGTGACAGTTTAGCACATCAGCCATTATCAACTCAATTTCCAATAATGGGCAGTCCATATTATAAAGAAACCAGGTAGCAAATTATCCATTCAACACATTAACTTAGTATGGTGCTAAAGTAGCCTTGATTTCTTCTTACCAATACCAAGTATAAAAAATACTAATAAATATGCCTACTATGTTTCGTAGCACCATCAATAACTTAGAGCCTATCAATACTTATCCAAATTCATCAAAAACATAAATTTTCAGAAGAAATATACAAACTTTGTCGAAAATTTGATTGGTTCCTCAATCTTTATTGTCAAACAAGGAAGCCAAATCATGAAGATCATGCTTCGAAGAATCCCTTGAATCAACGTATAAATTTTTGTTAAAGAAAATGAACGTATTATTTTCTACTTTCTTTTTGCTTCAAAAAAAATAAAAATAAAAAATAAAATAAAATTGCAGTTTTAGAAAGTTGTAATTTTCAAAAAAAGTAGGAAGCGTTTGGCTTGAAAAGGAGTTTTGCGTTTTGCATTTCCAATATGTACTTTAAAATGCACAAAATATGAGAATGAGATGAATAAATGTTGATTTGGAAATTGGTTTTAACATATAAAATTGAAAATAATTTTTCTTATTTTCTGCCTTTTGGAATATATCGAAAGCTATTGTTTTTGGTCTCCATCTCCTCTTGGTTGGAATGACTAGAATGTTCCAATTTCTTGTTCTCCCTCACGCCATTTGACGTACATACGCAAAATACAAAACTCGTTTTCAAGTCAAAAACTACCATGGTTTCAAAGATGCTGCGATTGATGTATTTTTAGATGGAGTTTTTTTTTTTTGAGATCACGGGGAACCTTAAGATCATGGTATTCATTGATACTCACTTAAGTAAACCCCACGCCGTGTGTCTACCCCGCTTTTATTTAGTCGTCGCACACGGATGCGTAACGTTGAAACTCCCACTGATGGTTTGGCGCTGGGATTCGAACCTGCCCGGACACAGTCCTTTGGTTCCCAGCTCCCAGCTCCCAAACCAACCGAGCTACGAACGGCGGGTATTTTTAGATGGAGTTAATTTCTAAAATTGTTTTTCTGTAAATATTTTTAGAAATTGCCGTGCGTCAATGATGCTACACCAATTGATATCGTATCTCATTGACAACATTCTTTTGTTTGGCAAAATATAACCGATAAATTTCAATCTGCACGATTATGCTTCATTGTTCAGCCATTAAGTATTGAGTAATGAAATATACTCGTGGTATTAGAAAGAGTACAATTTTATTTGATTTTAATTAAATAAAATAGTATTAATAAGAACAAATCAATGCACCTTCAACAACACACTTGATCATGTATATACTTGTTAACTAAAAAAATGGATCAACACCTGAATCAAGTGTGAAAGCACCATCCTTAACGACAATCCAGAAAACAACAACACATATCACAAAAATAAGCAGATAAAAAGAAAAAATAAATAAAAGAGACGAAATTTTTATAGTAGTTCGGCAAAATCTAAGGCCTACATCCACTTTATAATTTATTTATCACTTATAGTTTCATATTACAAGAGATTTTGAAGAGGAGATGAGAAGTCACCTTTTCTGTTTCAATTCACCCCTTTTCTTTTGCAATACTATGTGTATTTATAGCTGTAAGCCTTAATCCAGCGATGGTGTGGGATTGTAGTGACGCTGACTAGGCTGATATTAATTGCACCATAATCTTCTTATTTAAGGTAAAGATGAAGAGAATTAAGGAATATTTGATATGGAAATGGTTGGCATTAATTATTAATAAATAAGCATGTTATCATGATATTTATTGGACATTAAATCCGACTTTGATGGGTAATGAATTGGTATTTATGGTGAAGATATGACTGGTTTTTATCAAGTAATGAATTAGTATTTATGGTGGAAATATGGTTGTTTTTTATTAATTATTTGAGGTAATAAATGCAAGAAAATCAGGAAGTAAATCTTTAATTTTTTCTTCAAGGATGGTGACTAATTTGCTGGATAACATTTGCCCCTCGAAACATGCCTTGTTGGCAACGAGGTATGCTTCGCTCAAGAACTTGTGTTGGTGAAAGCAAAATTTGTTGGCATCAAATTCTCATCTCTTTGGATGTTTCAGATGTTAAGTGTTGGATCATTCTTGCACAAGAAGATAGAGTTAATCATTTCTATTCGAGAGCATTCATATTCAAGAGATACTTTAGAGAGCAGTTCTCAGGTCACTTTTATAATATTTGATTGAAAGCAAGAACGATGTTGTAAAGATTTTTGAAAGGTGTTATCCTTAGGAACAAATCGGAGCATGGTTGTGGACCGTTTGTAGTCGCTCATCACATGTGTAAGCCGTTTTCTGAGCACTAATCTTTAAAACTGATTTTATGTAAGAAATAATTTTTAATGAGGTGTCGCTCCTGGGAAGGAATCAAAGCGTTGGACCGCTTACATTCGGGATCTGATTTCTTCTGAGCGACACCTCATAAAAAAACGTCTTCTTGCATACAATCAGTTTTAAAGGTTAGTGCTCAGAGAATGACTTACACATGTGATGAGCTACCCCGAACGGTCTACAATCATGCTCTGATTCGTTCGTAAGAGCGACAGCTTTCAAAAATCTTTACTGCATCGTTCTTGCTTTCAACCAAAATTTATAGAAGCGATCTGATAATTGCTATCTAAAGTATGTCTTGAATATGAATGCTTTCGAGTATGAATGATTAACTCTATCTCCTTGTGCAGGAATGGTCCGACACTTAACATTTGAAACATCCAAAGAGATGAGAATTTGATGCCAACAAATTTGCTTTCACCAACACAAGTTCTTGAGCGAAGCATACCTCGTTGCCAACAAGGCATACTTCGTGGGGCAAATGCTATCCAACAAATTAGCCACCTTTCTTTAAAAAGAAACTAAAGATTTACTTCCTGATTTTCTTGCATTTATTAACTCAAATAATTAATAAAAAGCAGCCATATTTCCACCATAAATACTAATTCATTACTTGATAAAAATCAGTCATATCTCCACCATAAATATCAATTTATTACCCATCAAAGCCGGATTTAATGCTAAATAAATGCCATGATAACCTGCTTATTTATTACTAATTAATGTCAATCATTTCCATATCAAATATTCTTTAATTTCCTTCATCCTTACCTTAAATAAGAAGGTTATGGTGCAATTAATATCAGCAGTCAGCGTCATTACAATTTCACACCATCACCGGGTAAGGCTTACAGCTATAAATACACTTAGTATTGCAAAAGGAAAATGAAACAGAAAATATGATTTCTCCTCAAAATCTCTTGTAATATGAAACTACAAGTGATAAATAAATTAGAAAGTGAATGTAGGCCATAAGTTTTGCCGAACCACTATAAAAATTTCGTCTCTTTAATCTCTTCTTCTTTTTATCTGTTTATTTTTGTGATCTGTGTTGCTGTTTTCTGGATTGCCGTTAAGGTTGGCGCTTTCACACTTGATTCATGGTGTTGATCCATTTTTTGAGTTAACGATACCATTATTATATCCTCCAAGCATGATATTCACCTTGTTAAAATCATTCTGCATGCAGGTGCTAAGCAAGGACTACTTATCCGAGGAGGTGATGTTTTGGAACGTTTAGCTGGAATAGATGTTGTTGCTCTTGACAAAGTACTTATTTTAACTGTCAAGAACTTTCTTTTCTTGTTAGCCATCACATTATATATGAAATATGTTGGGGTTTCTCACATTTTTTATGAGAATTAGGTGCGCTTTGGAATGTTTAGCTCACATTTGGAAAAAACAATAGAAAGGTGGTGGGTTAAAAATACACACAAATGTGCGTGCGTGAGTGTGTACATACATACACATTACTTTCTATACACCCCTTCTACACCTTTATGGTTCTTACTACATACTTCGATATTAAATGAGACTTTGGAGATGCCAATTTACACTACACACACAGAGGGTAAGGATCCACTGCACTCATTATGCCACACCTCAACATTTTGAAAGTTGTGTAATTCAAAATGAAACCAAACTTTGTAGATATGTTTTCTTATAACATTTAAGATCATCTTCACCGAAATTCGTTTATTTGGACCATTCTAACATATTCAAGAAATGACTTGAGTTGAAAAGTAGAGCCCTCAAGGGCGAAAGCTGAAATTCAACAAAAGCTCAAGGATTTTGATACCATCTCATGGACAACTTTATAATTTAAAGTATTGCTGACTATCTCTCCTAGACTCCTAGCTGAAAATTTCTGAGAGGTTATCAAAGCTATCTTCATTGTAATCCTGTATTTAGAGTCAGTTGTTCATGTAGAAACTTTTTTCCATCATGCAGTTGATGCCTTTCAAATTTATATCACTTGGCAACCATGTATATCGGTAGATAATTAAAAAGACAACATCGCATACCCATTCCATTTTTTTAAGCTTAATACTATATCTTACAGACCGGGACCCTCACCGAAGGAAAGCCTGCTGTTACTGCTATTGCCTCTTTAATTCATGAAGACTCCGATATTCTTCAACTAGCCGCTGCAGTAGAGAAAACAGCATTACATCCCATTGCTAAAGCTATTTTAAATAAAGCAGAACTGATGAACTTGAAACTACCTAACACAAGAGGTCAATTAACTGAGCCTGGTTTTGGTACTCTGGCTGAGGTCGAGGGATCCTTAGTAGCTGTTGGTAAACTTGACTGGGTTAAAGATCGCTTCCAGAAGAAATCACTAAAGACAGAATTGATGGATTTGGAGAAGTGTATAGAAAACTCAACCAACAAGATATTATCATCATCTTCAAACCAATCACAGTCAGTAGTGTATGTTGGACGAGAGGGAGAGGGAATAATAGGCGCTATTGCAATATCAGACATTCTTCGTCCTGATGCCAAAGAAACTGTTAGTAGGTATTTTCAAAGCCTTTTTTTCTTCATAAAAAACCTATTTGAAGTTTGAATATCTGGAAAGCTGTATATTTGAAAATGCTCAAAAATATACTTACCCTAAGCGTTTTAATATATTCTGTGCTGATCCGTACTGTTGATTTCTTCAGTATAATGGCTATATTTCCGTTGATAATCTTGTGCTGCGATGCCAGGTTGTTAACATACTAAAATTATCCTTTTCTCTATACCCTTAAATGTTCCTTTAGCTTACTTCCATGCAGACAGCTTATGCTTCAGATATCCTTATCGACTTATCCAGAATATGATATTTTTAATTGTGATGCATTTATTAATGATGATCCCCGAGATAAAATGATAAATTGGTAATTTGAGAATTAGATAAACATTTGGTTACGTGTCCTGATGGTGTTATGTCATTTTCCTTTTAGATGTCGGCGATCAGGAGTTTCTTTTTTAAGTAACAAGACTCAATTATAATAAAATCAAGAATTTATCTTATATCTACTATGCCTATATTATGTGAAATTGTTCAGCGGCACACATAGAACCCTTATGTCAACTGTCACACAATGATTTTTTTTTACATCTCTTTGTTATATGACAGCACATAGCAAAAAACAAGCCTAAAGAAAATGAAAAGGCAAATAGAAAGAGCGTGAAGAGAATACAGAGATACTTGTTTCAGACTAAGATTACATAGCTGTTTTTTTGTGTTCATCAGAATACTAATCCATCTTTACTTTAAAAATAAAAGGCTCCAGCAAAAGGGAATCAAGACTGTTTTATTATCAGGAGATAGGGAAGAAGCAGTTGTGAGTACTGGTAGATTGGTTGGAATTAACGATGAAAACATAAGCTCATCTTTGACACCCAAGCAGAAATCGAACTTTATAACAAAGTTGCAATCAAAGGGACATCGTGTTGCAATGGTAAGCAATGTATATGGTTTGACGACTGGTCAAGCACAAATTTTACATGATATTATTCGTATTAAGCAATGACTTGATCTATCTTTGCCTGTAAGATTGGGGATGGCATAAATGATGCTCCATCATTGGCAGTGGCTGATGTTGGAGTTGCTGTACAAATTGAAGCCAAAGATAATGCTGCATCTGATGCAGCATCAGTAATACTTCTGGGCAACAAGCTTTCTCAGGTAAGTCGTTCTATTTATAATTGCTTGATTGTTTGCAGGTCTCGTTAAAAATCAACTTGATACTATTTTCTCGCTCTTAATCATCATAAGAGCTAAGCTATGATGGCAACGTCCATTATCTATTCACTTCTAAATTTCCCAAACAATAGATATAACCCTGATAGAGACTACATATTCTAGCCACTAGACTCCTCTCTCTAAATTATTTCAAAAAATATGCCTGTTTGCTTAAGGTGATAGTAAATTCTTGGGACAGAAACAAAACCAAGTTCTGTTTTTTATTTTATTTTTGATAGCAAGAGTGGTACTTTATTCAAACAGAGCACTCATTATGATGTCTCATGGGTTCGAACTCATGATCTCTAGAACTTATGTTATTTTATTCGAGCAGAGCATTCATTACGATGTCTCGGGGTTTGAACTCATGATCTCTAGAACTTATGTATATAGTGTCATACTACTAACCGGTTGACTTAGTGGTCCTTCAAAACCAAGTTTAATTTGAAACATACTGTTTAGACTTTGCTCATTTTGAATTTCATACATTCTCTAGCCAACTCTATACAACTATTAACTTGCATTATGTTAGTTTGTTGTACTTAAACTAATATCTTCAATTTATTCATGATTAGCTAGTAGATGCATTAACTCTAGCTCAAGCAACCATGTCAAAAGTACGTCAGAATTTGACGTGGGCTGTAGCATACAACATCATAGCTATTCCCATTGCTGCTGGGGCTCTACTTCCTCAGTACGACTTTGCCATGACACCTTCCATTTCAGGTTAGTCGATCAGTATATACAATTCTACTTTTGTTGCTAACCATCGTCTTAGATTTAATAAAATTGAACTCCATGTAAATAAAATAAAATTAGGTGGAATGATGGCGATGAGCTCTATATTTGTAGTCACCAATTCTTTACTTCTAAAGCTGCATCGGTCATTTAAGCAGAAAGAAACAGAACTCTGATTAACAGCTTATGATAGAGGTACCCTTCTTAGTATCTTCATATGCATATACTACGTTCCCAGGAAGTAATTCAGATGATAAAAGCATGTCTATGCTGATTATTCATTCAAGAGCGATTCATATGATACGCACTTAAGAAAGCATTTTGTATCTATGTAATAAATTCTACCCATTTTCTATGTATAACCTCATTTATTATGATAATAATATATAGTTCTACTCATGCTATAATATACTGATGTACTGCATCACCAGAGAACATTACATGGTGTCCATAAGTTTCTCTTCTAATTTTCGTCTCTTTCCATCACATTTTTACTTATTTTTGGTCTTTCTATTGTTCCAATTGCTGAAATATCAGATGGTTTTGCTGTACGCTTGTACTTCAGCGCTGCATACAATAGCTTTAGGTTTAAGCATTAGCAACTCTTTGTTTGACCGGAACGTGTTGCGTTGCAACTTTTGCAGATACTATTATTCAGAAAATGATATTAAAAGGGGGAAATAACCATGTCCTTAACATGTCATTTTAAATGTTTATGCAATTTAGAGTATGTTTTATTTTTTGGCTTCTTTGATGCATGCATCTAAACCCTGCAAGAAACTATAGCCATCAGACAGGCAACACAGTTTAAGGTGCTGGAATTGGTGGACACCTAAGCAGGTTTGCTTTCTTAAAAAAATGGGATGGGAGGTTGGCGTGTTAGAATTGGTCAACGTTCATTGAAAGGATGGAATTGCTGCTGAAAAGAAGATTGACTAGACAGTTTATTTATTTTAATTTCAAAACGTCTCGATTTACGCAACTCAAAATCTTAAACCCCTATCGAGCCATGCCTAGGCGTTTATAATGTTATATCCCTATTTCGAACGCAATGGAAAAAGTTTTGAGTTCTAATTCGATCGTATGGAAAAGATAGCTTTTTGGATCTAATTAATATATTGAATTTTAGATATTAATTTCAACGCGTTTATATTCCGTACGATCAGACGATAACTTCAAAAGCTACAAAATTTGAAATTTGATGATAAAACATTATTACGGACCCAATGGAACTGGTTTTGTCGAAATTCGAAACTGTGCCTCGGAAGGTTATTTTTACTTGTCAATTTAAACAAGTTATTTTTAAAATCGAACAAACCACTTTTAAATTCATTTTAAAAAGTTTTATTATCTTCATTATTATTAATATAAATATAAATTTTGCAAGCCTTTAAATTATTTTTAACAAGCTTAAAACTCAAGATTAAATGTTTTAACCAATTTTCGATTTTTAAATTCAATAATTAATATCCTATAAACCATTATATTTGAAATTCAAGTTAAAAATTAACTTTTAAATATTTAAAATCAATTAAATATTTCAATTTCAAATAACCAAAATTCTGGATCGTTACATTCCTCCTTCCTTAAAAGAATTTCGTTTTCGAAATTGCTAGGTAAAAAGAATGATCCAAAATCCATTAACTATTTCCCAAAACCAATCAATTGAACAACTTTTCAAAATCAATTCATTGAAAACACAATATCACCTTTACTAATTTCCAAATTCATCCATAGATTTCAAATAATATTATCTATTCAATCATTTCAGATTCTAACTCAAATTCAATTTTAGTTACTAATTTTTTTTTTCAAAATTTTCTAACTTCTTAAATTTTTGAAAAATTTCGCCAGCGTCTCCTTTGAGCGGCTAGATCGAAACAACTACAAATTGCCACTACGAGTTCAAATTATCAAAGAAAACAAAAGCCAAGTGGCTCAATCATAAAATCATCAATTTCAAACAATAATTTAAACATGTACTTTTTTAGTCGGGCAATCAAATTTTACTTTTGAAATCGAAGACATCAATTTAGCTTTTGCTTTTAAATACCTGTATCTAACTTGCTAATCATATCCAATCATACAATTCAAAATCATTTTATTCAGCATTTTCAATTTTCAATATTTCACCAAAACCCGTACGATATACATATCATCCGTACGCAACATCAAATCCGATCGCTCACTCGATCACACAATTTCACTTTCGAACTAGTATCGTTCACACGACTCTCTAGTGTGGACTCAGATCTTGTTCCTTGATCGGAAACCTTTATTCTCCTTGCATAGCCATATACTATGATAGAGAATTCCAGAATCAATCAAAAATCCGTATCCAGGGTTTGCCGTCGAAAATCGAGTGAAAATCCTAACTCGGATGATATAAATGATCTCGAAATTCTGTGCTCGGATCTGGATCAAATCGTCATGCGAATAAAATAGTATACGTACAACTTACGTATTAATTTCAATTGATTCTTAGCTATATCAAATTCTTTTTATTAACCTGCATTTTACTTATAATCAATCATCCATAATTATTATTCTCATTGTCTTCACATTCGTTTCATTTACAATCAATTATTCACAATTATCATTCACATTTAAACTTCACATTCACTGATTTACTTAGTATATCCCTGTAATACCAATTTCACTTAAGAATTTCACCATCATTTTTCTTAAGTCTATTATAATATTTTATACAAACTTCTTAGATTTATTTCCACTTCACCACTTAAGTTTATATCCATTTCTATTCAAATTCAATTTTGATTCCATTTAACTCAATTTATCTCCCAATTTAAAATATTGAATTTTATTAACCATATTCAATTAACTAACTAATTTAATTTAATTAGTTCCCTTCATTAGTTCATTTCAATCTGAGCAAATTCCATTTCCAACAATCACTCCATTTACAAATCAATTCCAATTTCAATTCCATTTAACTTACTAATTAAATTAGTTAGTTCATCCACTAATTTATTTTCAATCCTAATAAATTCTATTTTCAATAGTTATTTCATTTAGCCTACTTAGGCTAAATTCTCAAATTCACTTTATTTAACTTAAGTTCAGTTTAATCCCATTCCAACATCAAATTTCGAATTTTATAAGTTATCAAACTTATTTATATTCCATTCACTAATTTCTTCCAATTCACTTCATTTAATTAGTTTACTTTACTAATTTATTCCATTATCACACTCACTTTCATTTAACGCTTCTTAAGTTAAATTTTATTCTTCGTTTTAACATTCAATTTTATTCACTGTATTTAGTTTACCTTAAGGAAAGATTCATTTCAATTTTTCTTTCCAGATTTTATAAGTTCAATTATTTTCTTATACTTCCAATTAAACATTTCAAATCATTTTAGAAACCCTATATATGTATACACAAAATTCCACTAATAAATCAAATCATAACTTTGAATTCCAAAGCCAAACCTAGTTTTACTAAACAATCCCAATGGTAGCAATTCCTCTCTTGGAAACTCGAAAATGAATGTCGACGATGCTGCAGTCATCATCGAAATCATTTTCCAGTGATCGAAGTGAGTTCAGTGCTTTTATTCCTTTAAAATTCCTTTTTAAAATATTTCCAACTCAAAAACATCTCCAAATAATATCATGATTATTTTCCAAGACTTTGAAAAACATTTCAAAACCAACGGGAATTAAATTCCCAAATTCCCATCCTTTAAATCGTTTTTATAAACCATATCATCTTTAAATATTCCTCTGGAATTCCATTTCATTTCAAATTATAAATCACCTTTACAATATCACATTGTAACGCCCCACTCTGAGACCCACTGTAACAAAGAGTATTACGGGAGTAATACTATCCGTTAAAGCGGAGAATAGAGTATAGTGGAAGCGACCATTTGTAATCAAGCTATAACTATCTACTGAATACGTCGAAAGGATGGTATCTATATATTTTTCTCAAGTGGTTCGACATATTCAATAAATATTTATAACGAAATTACAATGGCTAAAGACCTATCAGAAACAAGCATAGTAATAAATGATAAAACATCACAGAACAGAATCACATAACAGATATAAAATCCCAGAACAATACATCGTCAATACAGATACAAATACTGTAAGTGGGTACAAAGCCACTGCTCACACATGTGAGTCAAAAATATGTACATATCAAAGTCTGAATAATAACAGAGTAGCAGAATAGTGGACAAATTAAAGCGCTATCTATCAATATAGCAGATAATGTCCAAGCGGAAGCACAGAAGCTAAGCCCAGAGACCTAACCTGAAACAACTCGGTCTGACCCGAGCGAAAACACTCGGGTCAGGCTAGCTAAACAATCAGTAATAACTGAGATATATAATAATGCGGTACATAAATAAAATAGCACTTATCCAAAGAGAAGTATATTATGAACCACATGAATATATTGACGATCCCTAATCATCAATAAACAATAAAAATCTCCAAAGAGAAATCAACACCAAAGTGTAGAATAAATAAAATCGCCTCATATCATCGGCGTAGCCAAAGCTATAAAAAGATGCCCATAGGCAATGATCCCAAGAGTGACCAGAGTCTGTAATCAATGCCCAAGCAAAGATTGATGCTCCAAAGAGCAATGGGGATATACTGAAAAGTCAATGAAATCCAACACTGAAAAGCAGTGTCCAGAGACACTGTGAATCCATAAGGCAATCGCACTTACATCGTATGGTTCCATAGAACCAACACCGAATGGCGGTACTCGAATGGATATAAAAATCATTAAATAATACCAGTATTGCACGTGCACCGACCGGAGTCGTTGTTGCCAAGTACTGTAGAGTTGTGATCGATCACTCGCATAGATGCGGAACGCGCGAGACGGCGAGATCCTTCCCAGAAGGATAAAGGCCCAGAGGCGCACGCCGAAAAATAAACTGCTCCATAGAGCAGGTGTCCAGAGACGGTTGCCCAGAGGCGTGGTGACCCAAAGGTCCAGTACTGGCCGCCCAGAGGCTAATCTGTCACAAACTTCTTGGAGAGGAACCCGTAAAGTGTTAACAATGAGTCCCATACCCCATGTTCGCACTAAACGGTTTACTAACCAATAGTAAGCTCACACTCCAAACAATAAAAAGTCCACCTCGTATCATCGGTAAACTAGACCCAAAGGTCAAAACGATCAATCGAATAGGTCGGGGATTAACCGGAAAGAAAATACACACGGTTCCATAGGCCGGAGATTTCCTAACCGTTTAAGCACCTTTTCACTTCGCTCGACGTGCTAAAAAGTGAGTGTGAGATTTTTATTATAGAAAATAATGGTGCGAAACGGATTTATAATTGATTTTGAAATCACTTTAAAACGGCTTTTGAAAACTCTCATATTATGGAGTAATTAATTTAATAATTAAAAATAATATTATATAATAATTTCGAAAGCCATTTAGAAGTTAAAAATCTTTTGAAAATAATTCATAAAACCCGTGTACAAAATCTAGAGACAAATCTCAAAGAAATCAATAAAACCAAAAAATCACTGAAAAATATTCTAAGTGTTTGTAAACATTCAAAAACAGCTGCGAACCCAAGTTCGACAATTTATTTGGACCAGCAAACTGTGTCCAAATGTCATGAAAATTTGCAGGCATGTAGTCCAACATCCCTACTTTAAGATGCAAAAAGAATTTCTGGATTCCGAGCTGAGACGAAGTGGCAGCGACATCTCAAAGTTGGACCCAGAAAAAGATTCATACTGTTTACCAACAACGACCAGAGTTCAAATTCGACACGAAATTCGAAGTACCAAACGAACTCCGATGTTGCCCAAATTTTCCGAAGATGGAGATCGAAACTCCACCTTTCCAACGAGACCAAAAACGTCGAATTCCGACTTCAGATGCGATCGTGGCGGCATCGCGAAGTGGAGATAAAAAAAATCTGAAAACATGACTTAACATTTTTTTTTTAAGCCCAGCCCGCCTGGGCTGGGAAAGCCCCAGCCCACGCGGGCTGGGGTTGGTTCTGGCCCCAGCCCGCATGGGCTGGGGAAGCCCCAGCCCACGCGGGCTGGGGTCCATCGGGTCCCCAGCCCGCCTGGGCTGGGGAAGGCCCCAGCCCACACGGGCTGGGGTCTTAGGGTCCCCAGCCCGCCTGGGCTGGGGAAGCCCCAGCCCACGCGGGCTGGGGCCCCAGCCCACGAGGGCTGGGGTGTGTTTCGATCCCCAGCCCAAGCGGGCTGGGGTGTGTTTCCTCCCTAGCCCAAGCGGGCTAGGGTCTGGTTCTGCCCCAGCCCAGGTGGGCTGGGGTGTGCAGCAGCCTAGGTGCAGCCCAGGCCTGCCCTGGTGCACCCATATCACTGTTTCAGACTATTTTCAGGCTGAAACACTTCAGCCGGCATTAATGTTGATTTTTGGTGGTTTAGGGGTGGTTTTTTCAAGTTTTGGCATCAAATTTTCACCAAAATTAACTAGCAATAATCACTAATAGATAGTAATTACCTCTACCAATCATGCAAATAAGCAAACACTTCAAGTGCAACTTTCCAAAGCAAAGAGGATGCGGATTAGAGAGCTTCAAAATTAAAAAGAGAACAAAACCAAGGATTACAAAGAGATTTCAAAAATTAAAATAAAGATTAGAGGGTGATTAGGCCTAGGATTGCATTACCTTGCTAGGATTAAACAAGTTTAGCTATGTAGAGAAGGAGATGGGTCTTCTACCAAAGGGAGGCCATTAGTTATGTTTAGATCTAGGTTTAGGAATTATGAAGAGGAGGGTTAGGGTTTATGAAAGGGGTTTGAGATATTATATAGAAGTCGGTAGGCTAATGGGTCATGTTAGGAGGTTTTAAAACCCATTAGGACTTAGTTTAATTTCTAAGGTTATCATGTGAACAAAATCCTAAGTGGCAACCTAGTTTTAATCAAAACCATATAATTGTCTCATTAGCCAATTAAACCCATTATCACATTTAAAAATTCCCCTTTTAAATATTAAATTCCAAAAATATTAATTTCCCCATTTTAAACCCAAAATACTTTAATTTGCAAACCAATTGCAAATTTAAATTTCCAAAATTTTGTTTAACTCCCTTTTTCAACTTAAAATCATAATTTTTAATTTATTATTCGGTAATTGCAATCTCAGGGTTGTTACAGACTCCCTCCCTTAAGAAAATTGTGTCCCCGCAATTTCCTTAAATATAGAAGTCGTCTATAACCTCTAATCCACAAAGGAATACAGAGGATAAAATATAGATGCTCACCCGTGCCGGAAGATGGAAGAAAACCAGGATAAGTACGCTCGATAAATGCTCTGGTCTCCCAAGTGCAGTCCTTAGGGTTAGACGACCATTGAATCTTCACAAGCGGAACCTCTTTGTTTCGAAGACGTCTGATCTCCGAATCAAGCACACGAAGAGGTTGCTGCTCTATAGATAGATCGGGTGAGATCTCCAAATCGGGCACTATATGAGGCTCGATAAGAGAATCAGGGTCGCGCACACACTTGCGAAGCTAAGAAACATGGAACACATCATGTATTCCAGAGAAATGAGCAGGTAGAGCCACACGATAAGCAACGGGGCCGATGCGTTCCGTAATAGGAAATGGTCCGACATAGCGAGGAGCCAACTTCCCTGTAGAGCTGAAACGCACAACCCCCTTCATGGGAGATATCCGAATAAAGACATGATCACCAATGGAGAACTCAAGAGGCTTCCTACGGTTGTCCGCGTAGGATTTCTGGCGGTCCTGTGCCTCTTTCATTCTCTGACGGATAAGAATAATCTTCTCAGAAGATTCCCGAACTGAATCTGGACCAAGAAGGAGCTTCTCGCCAGATTCTAACCAACAAGCAGGAGAGCGACATGGCCTTCCGTAGAGAGCCTCGAAAGGTGCCATGCCGATACTAGACTGAAAGCTGTTGTTGTAGGAGAACTCTACAAGCGGTAAGTGATCCTCCCAACTACCTCCGAAATCCAGAATACAATAGCGCAAAAGATCCTCCAAAACACGATTCACCCTCTCCGTTTGACCGTCGGTCTGAGGATGATAAGCAGTCGAGAGATTCAGCTTTTAGCCCAAAGCTGACTGTAGGCACTTCCATAAGTGACTAGTAAAGATAGTGTCTCGATCACAGACGATAGAGCTAGGAATGCCATGAAGTCGAACGACTTCCTTCATATAAAACTTGGCAAGCTGAGGAGCAGTCTGAGTGGACTTAATAGGAATGAAATGAGCAGATTTGGTCAAGCGATCGACGATGACCCAAATAGAAGTATGGCCTGACCTCGATCGAGGCAGACCGTCAATAAAATCCATGGATATCTGGTCCCATTTCCACAATGGAATCTCTAGCGGCTGAAGAAGACCGGATGGACGCTGGTGCTCAGCTTTGATCTGTTGACAAGTCATGCAACGGCTTACATAACTTGCAACATCACTCTTCATGCCTTCCCAATAATATACCCGACACATATCGGCATACATCTTGCTCGAACCGGGATGGATGGTGTACTTAGTGCGATGACACTCGTCCAGAATGTCATGCCTAAGTGATAAATCAGATGGTACCAAAATACGGTTCTTCCTGCGAAGACACCGATGAGAATCAATAGAATAATCCAACAATGTCTCATCACTGGATTCCGACTCAAGGAGATGAATATATCGCAACAAGTCTGGATCCTGCCGTTGAGCATGGGCAATGCGATCCAATAGAATAGGTCGAGCTTCCAAGCTGAATAACAAGATCTGAGGATCAGAAGATGGAGCTCGATCTCGAATATCACACATAGAAAGAGTCTCAAGAATATCCCACTCGGCTATCATCATAGAAACTCTTGCCGAGTGTTTTCGACTGAGTGCATCAGCCACACGATTACCCTTGCCAGGGGTATACTGAATGTCTAAGTCATATGAGGCGAGAAACTCAAGCCATCGCTGCTGCCTCATATTGAGATCCTTCTGACTGAATAAATACTTCAACGACTTGTGATCGGTGTAGAGAATGAAACGTTCGCCCAATAGATAATGATGCCACGTCTTCAAAGCAAAGACGATAGCTGCTAACTCAAGATCATGAGTAGGATAGCGAACCTCATTTGGACGTAGCTGCCTAGAAGCGTAAGCAACCACCCGATCCTTCTGCATAAGAACAACACCGAGGCCGCTACCACAAGCGTCGGTGTAAACAACAAGATCCTGGTTACTCTCAGGAACCACAAGGATAAGAGCATGAGTGAGAAGTTCCTTCAATCGCTGGAAAGAAACTTCACACTTATCAGACCAAATAAAGCGAACCCCTTTACGAGTCAGAGTCGTGAGGGGAAGTGCAACACGAGAGAAATCCTTGATAAATCGACGATAATAACTCGCCAGCCCAAGGAAGCTGCGAATATCATCAACGTTCTCGGGCTGCTTCCAATTCTGAATAGCTTCGATCTTGGCAGGATCGATAGAAATACCCTTAGATGATACAATATGGCCCAAGAACTTGACCTTGCTCTCCCAAAAATGGCACTTGGAGAGCTTGGCCTTAAGCTGATGCCGACGAAGAGTATCTAAGACGATCCGCAAATGATGAGCATGCTCTGCCTCGGATCTAGAATAAATAAGAATATTGTCGATGAAAACCAGAATGAATCTATCGATGTATTCCTGGAATACTCGATTCATAAGATCGACAAAGAAAGCCGGAGCATTCGTCAAGCCGAACGGCATGACCAACCACTCAAAAGAACCATAACGAGTGCGAAATGCTGTAAGAGGAATGCTGCCTTCGGCGACTCGTAGCTGATGGAATCCGGTGGCAAGGTCGAGCTGAGAGAAGACCTTCGCACCGTTCAACTGATCAAACATATCGTCTATCCGTGGCAATGGATAACGATTTCTGATGGTCAACTCATTAAGCTTGCGATAGTCAATGCAAAGCCTAAGAGAGCCATCGAGCTTCTTAACGAAGACCACAGCAGCACCCCATGGCGAAGAACTGGACCGAATGAACTGCTTCGCCTCAAGCTCTACTAACTGTTTCCTGAGTTCCTCATTCTCTTTTGTAGACATCCTCATGGGAGGACGCCCAATTGGGTGGGAGCCTGGAATGAGATCGATGCGGAACTCAATGGCCTGCTTTGGCGGCAGGCCTGATACTGGCTCGAATATATCGGGAAAATCCCGAACAACAGGAATACAAGATATGTCCACATCTTCATCTCGTGAATCAAGAGAAAATAAAGTAATATCAGAAATCCCAACATCCTGAAGAGCAATAGCAAACGGAGCGGACGAGTCAGGATGATGAAGAAATAATATCCGCTCTGAACAAATGATTTTGGCGTCGTACTGAGCGAGCCAATCCATGCCAAGAATCATGTCAAAGCCCAAATACTCCATAACGTGCAGATTCGCACGGAAAGAAAATCCACAAAGATCAATATCTATATCCTCACAAAGCAAGCTAAGGGTCGTGGATCCGCCGATGGGATTCACAATCCTTAGTGAAGAAACCAAACAAGTAACATCCAAAGATAAAGTATCAACTAGTTCCTTTGATACGAATGAGTGAGAGGCACCCGTATCAAAGAGAACTCTACAAGATCTACCATGAAATAAAATAGAGCCTTCAAGAACGGAAGGATGTGTACCTTTAGGCTGAGCAGAAGTGGTAGGAGCCTTGGCAGCATTAAGCCTGCCAGGCTTGGCACTAGCTGGAGCAATAGGACAAGCGGAGATCCTGTGTCCCTCCTTCTTACAGAAGGTGCAATAGAGAGGTTTGGGACACTCTCGAATAAAGTGATTTGGCAAACCGTAGTTGAAGCATTTCTTCGGAGGACGTGTCTCACTAGGCTGTGCAGGAGTCTGGGACTGAGGACGAGTCTGAGTATGAACAGTGGAAATGCCAGTCTTCTTCTTCTTGTGCTGAAAAGAAGAGCCAGACTTGCCAGGAGGAAACCTCTTCTTGGTGGGGTTTGTGGAACCCCCACCACCATCATCACTATGCTCCATCTCGACTGAATCAAGATGTAGAGCTGCATCGACTAGCTTCTCGAATGAGAGCTCAAGCTGTAGCATAAGCTGCCTCTTCAGATATTTCTTCAAGCCCTCAACAAATTTGAGGTTCCTCTTATAAGGAGTAGCAATAAACTCAAGGCCGTACTTGGACAGGGCCTCAAAGGAAGAGACATAATCGGATACGGAGGACTTCCCCTGCTTGAGATCAAGAAAGCGGCGAGCAAGGGAATTCTTCTCTGAATCTGGGATGAATTTGAGCTCAAATCTCTCACGAAACTGAGCCCAAGTAAGCAAGGTCTCATCGATCTCGGTAATAAGGAGTTCGTACCGATCCATGGCACGACTCTGAAGCTGACTGGAAGCAATAAGAACACGGTCATGATCCGGGATATCCATACGAGTGAAAATGCGCTCGCATATCCGAATCCAAGCCTGGACCTCTAAGACATTCTCGGAGCCACTGAACGGCTTCCCTCCAAGATGGGTAAAATCACTGCAGAGACGCACAAAAGAGGACTTGCGCGGAGCATCAGCAACTGGGGCTGGAGACTGACAATGAGACTGGGAATTCCGAACCAGCTCCATGATCTGGTCGGTGGTCATGAACACACCCTCTGGATGAGTGTTGCTGGACTGCCCAGCAGCACTGGTCTGACGTGTGGTTCTCGCTCTTCCCCTTCCAGACATACTGAAAGTCAAACGGGAATTAGAGTTAGACATGATTCAATGATAGATAATTAATTAAGGAATACTACGGAATATAACGGATTCCTAAACATATTCCTAACTTATCTATCAATAAACATAAGGAAGGGATTTGATTTAATTCGGATCTAATGAAAATGTATTGTACTAAGTGTATCTGTTCTGTGTTTATTATGCTTATTCCTGAAACCAGGCTCTGATACCAAGCTGTAACGCCCCACTCTGAGACCCACTGTAACAAAGAGTATTACGGGAGTAATACTGTCTGTTAAAGCGGAGAATAGAGTATAGTGGAAGCGACCATTTGTAATCAAGCTATAACTATCTACTGAATACGTCGAAAGGATGGTATCTATATATTTTTCTCAAGTGGTTCGACATATTCAATAAATATTTATAACGAAATTACAATGACTAAAGACCTATCAGAAACAAGCATAGTAATAAATGATAAAACATCACAGAACAGAATCACATAACAGATATAAAATCCCAGAACAATACATCGTCAATACAGATCCAAATACTGTAAGTGGGTACAAAGCCACTGCTCACACATGTGAGTCAAAAATATGTACATATCAAAGACTGAATAATAACAGAGTAGCGGAATAGTGGACAAATAAAAGCGCTATCTATCAGTATAGCAGATAATGTCCAAGCGGAAGCACAGAAGCTAAGCCCAGAGACCTAACCTGAAACAACTCGGTCTGGCCCGAGCGAAAACACTCGGGTCAGGCTAGCTAAACAATCAGTAATAACTGAGATATATAATAATGCGGTACATAAATAAAACAGCACTTATCCAAAGAGAAGTATATTATGAACCACATGAATATAATGACGATCCCTAATCATCAATAAACAATAAAAATCTCCAAAGAGAAATCAACACCAAAGTGTAGAATAAATAAAATCGCCTCATATCATCGGCGTAGCCAAAGCTATAAAAAGATGCCCATAGGCAATAATCCCAAGAGTGACCAGAGTCTGTAATCAATGCCCAAGCAAAGATCGATGCTCCAAAGAGCAATGGAGATATACTGAAAAGTCAATGAAATCCAACACTGAAAAGCAGTGTCCAGAGACACTGTGAATCCATAAGGCAATCGAACTTACATCGTATGGTTCCATAGAACCAACACCGAATGGCGGTACTCGAATGGATATAAAAATCATTAAATAATACCAGTATTGCACGTGCACCGACCGGAGTCGTTGTTGCCAAGTACTATAGAGTTGTGATCGATCACTCGCACAGATGTGGAACGCGCGAGACGGCGAGATCCTTCCCAGAAGGATAAAGGCCCAGAGGTGAACGCCGAATAAACTGCTCCATAGAGCAGGTGTCCAGAGATGGTTGCCCAGAGGCGTGGTGACCCAAAGGTCCAGTACTGGCCGCCCAGAGGCTAATGTGTCACAAACTTCTTGGAGAGGAACCCGTAAAGTGTTAACAATGAGTCCCATACCCCACGTTCGCACTAAACGGTTTACTAACCAATAGTAAGCTCACACTCCAAACAATAAAAAGTCCACCTCGTATCATCGGTAAACTAGACCCAAAGGTCAAAACGATCAATCGAATAGGTCGGGGATTAACCGAAAAGAAAATACACACGGTTCCATAGGCCGGAGATTTCCTAACCGTTTAAGCACCTTTCCACTTAGCTCGACGTGCTAAAAAGTGAGTGTGAGATTTTTATTATAGAAAATAATGGTGCGAAACGGATTTATAATTGATTTTGAAATCACTTTAAAACGGCTTTTGAAAACTCTCCTATTATGGAGTAATTAATTTAATAATTAAAAATAATATTATATAATAATTTCGAAAGCCATTTAGGAGTGAAAAATCTTTTGAAAATAATTCATAAAACCCATGTACAAAATCTAGAGACAAATCTCAAAGAAATCAATAAAACCAGAAAATCACTGAAAAATATTCTAAGTGTTTGTAAACATTCAAAAATAGCTGCGAACCCAAGTTCGACAATTTATTTGGACCAGCAAACTGTGTCCAAATGTCATGAAAATTTGCAGGCATGTAGTCCAACATCCCTAATTTAATATGCAAAAAGAATTTCTGGATTCCGAGTTGAGACGAAGTGGCAGCGACATCTCAAAGTTGGACCCAGAAAAAGATTCATACTGTTTACCAACAACGACCAGAGTTTAACTTCGACACGAAATTCGAAGTACCAAACCAACTCTGATGTTGCCTAAATTTTCCAGAGATGGAGATCGAAACTCCACCTTTCCAACGAGACCAAAAACGTCGAATTCCGACTTCGGATGCGATCGTGGCGGCATCGCAAATTGGAGGTAAAAGAAAAAAAATCTGAAAACAGGACTTAACATTTTTTTTAAGCCCAGCCCGCCTGGCCTGGGAAAGCCCCAGCCCACGCGGGCTGGGGTTGGTTCAGGCCCCAGCCCGCATGGGCTGGGGAAGCCCCAGCCCACGCGGGCTGGGGTCCATCGGGTCCCCAGCCCGCCTGGGCTGGGGAAGGCCCCAGCCCACGCGGGCTGGGGTCTTAGGGTCCCCAGCCCGCCTGGGCTGGGGAAGCCCCAGCCCACGCGGGCTGGGTTTCTTAGGGTCCCCAGCCCGCCTGGGCTGGGGAAGGCCCCAGCCCACGCGGGCTGGGGTGTGTTTCGGTCCCCAGCCCGCCTGGGCTGGGGAGCCCCAGCCCAAGCGGGCCGGGGTGTGTTTCCTCCCCAGCCCGCCTGGGCTGGGGAGCCCCAGCCCGCTTGGGCTGGGGTCTGGGTCTGCCCCAGCCCAGGTGGGCTGGGGTGTGCAGCAGCCTGGGTGCAGCCCAGGCCTGCCCTGGTGCACCCAGATCACTGTTTCAGCCTATTTTCAGGCTGAAACATTTCAACCAGCATTAATGTTGATTTTTGGTGGTTTAGGGGTGTTTTTTTTCAAGTTTTGGCATCAAATTTTCACCAAAATTAACTAGCAATAATCACTAATAGATAGTAATTACCTCTACCAATCAAGCAAATAAGCAAACACTTCAATTGCAACTTTCCAAAGCAAAGAGGATGCGGATTAGAGAGCTTCAAAATTAAAAAGAGAACAAAACCAAGGATTACAAAGAGATTTCAAAAATTAAAATAAAGATTAGAGGGTGATTAGGCCTAAGATTGCATTACCTTACTAGGATTAAACAAGTTTAGCTATGTAGAGAAGGAGATGGGTCTTCTACCAAAGGGAGGCCATTAGTTATGTTTAGATCTAGGTTTAGGAATTATGAAGAGGAGGGTTAGGGTTTATGGAAGGGGTTTGAGATATTATATAGAAGTGGGTAGGTTAATGGGTCATGTTAGGAGGTTTTAAAACCCATTAGGACTTAGTTTAATTTCTAAGGTTATCATGTGAACAAAATCCTAAGTGGCAACCTAGTTTTAATCAAAACCATATAATTGTCTCATTAGCCAATTAAACCCATTATCACATTTAAAAATTCTCCTTTTAAATATTAAATTCCAAAAATATTAATTTCCCCATTTTAAACCCAAAATACTTTAATTTGTAAACCAATTGCAAATTTAAATTTCCAAAATTTTGTTTAACTCCCTTTTTCAACTTAAAATCATAATTTTTAATTTATTATTCGGTAATTGCAATCTCAGGGTTGTTACACACATTCACATAATTCCATTTTGTTATATGAAATTATTTCTTAACTGTTGACTATAATGTCAACTTTTTATTCAATCACCACAACAACAAATGATAATAGTTTAATATTATCATTTCTTAACAACCAAACACACCATATATAACTATAATAATTTATGAAAATTATTTCTTTATATATATAAAAATAATCTGGGTAAAATTATTCCATTCACCCCATTTCAAAACAATACCACGTCGAATTGCTCTGTACAAGTGTTTAAAGACTCCCATCAATAACGTTAATTACTCGTATTGACTAGAATCCATAAGCCACTCAATAGATCAATCAACACAATATAAAACAATTTTATATTCACTAATAAATATGCATTCATATCTATTAATACACTCAAACTCATTCTAGGGTGCTACTGACCCTATCTCTAATGAGTTACCCTATCAAATCCGAGGTTCTCGCTTAACCTTCAGCTCTGGTACCAAGTGCGACGGCTCGGATTTTCGACCCTCGAAAATCGACATCAATACGTCCACTGTATTACATGCCGAGCAATCGAGTGCCGGAAATACCAGATCGTTAAAGGAAAAGAAGAAGAGGTAGAAGAAGAAAACAGAAAAATAACAACACAGAATCTCACAATCGCGGCGGAACAACATATAATAGATATTAACATGCCTTTATACAAAAAAAACTATAATTGTTACTTATACATTACATCATGAGAGTACAATAAATTAACAACTCAATACCGGACAGTTATAATAACTTGTCCTCACAAATGCTGAATATAAAGCATACATGTAACGACCCGTATTTTTACGGATCGACAAGTTCGACAAAATCTGGAATTTTAGAGTTTTTGAGCCATTTCAGATTTTAGGCGAAAATGGCTAAATCCTGAGTCGTGAACGACTTAGTGTAAGTTGTGAGTCGTATACGACTTAGAGGATAGGAGCGACTCAGGGGTTTGGCTAGTTAAGGGTGTAAGGATAAGTCGTTTGAACGACTTAAGGGGTAGGTGCGACTTAAGGACTGGACGAGATAAGGCTTAAGTTGTAGCAGTTGAGTTGTACCCGAGTCATCTGATGAGTCGTGACTGAGTTATCTGATGAGTCGTGACTGAGTTATCTGATGAGTCGTACCCAGGTTATCTGATGAGTCGTGACCGAGTTATCTGATGAGTCGTACCCAGGTTTTCTGATGAGTCGTGGCCGAGTTATCTGATGAGTCGTACCCAGGTTTTCTGATGAGTCGTGGACGAGTTAAGGGATGAGTCGTAGCCTTTGTGATGAGTCGTATACGAGTTAGTAGTTGAGTCGTCTAACCAAGTGAGGCGTGCGCATTTAAGTCGTAGACAGGGGGGTCTGGTGAGTCGTAGGCGCATGCTATAAGTCGGAGACGACTTAGGAGATAGCTGATTTATAGTGAGTCATAGGCTGAAGTGTGTTAAGTCGTTGAGTCGTAGGGCTTTGAGTCGTGAGTCGTAAACGACTCATGGAGACAGACGAGATAGGAATTTTAGCTATAAATAGGAGAGTTTCTCTTCATTTTTGGGATCCGGATTTTGAAGCGACGAAGTGCTGCCATTTTGAGAGCTCGATTTCTACACTTCTTCACTTCTTTTCTCCACTATAATCTAGTGCTTCCTTCCATCCAAATCAAAGATCAAGATTGAAGATTCAAGAGCTAAAGTTGAAGATCTTCATCTTTTCAAGAGAGATTTCATCGTTTGAAGCGGATTCGTGCTAGATCAAGCTTGATCCTTCGCTGTCCAGATCTGAAGCGTATTGATTTGAGGTTGTTTAGGTGATTTGGTGAGTGGTGATTATCTCTCACACGGATCCAAAGGAGTATATCGGATTGTTGGCCCGATTTGGTGTTAAAATAGTGATTTCCATGCATTTTCTTCATCCTAAGTATAGATCCGTATAGATCCATTGTTCATGATGATGTTACATCCATTTTATCATATGTTAACCTATGCAAGTTCATTCATCAAGTTTGTAGAGATATAATCCATGTTTTCATGCTTATTGGACTTTCAACTCTTTAATTACGAAAATGCCATTATTGTTATAATTGTCTACTTAGATCATTTTTGAATGCTTGATTGCTTGGATTGATGTTTGATTTGATTGATTGTTATGAACTAGATGATTTATGATTAGATCTAGATCGAAGATGATTCAAAAGCTAAGGGAAAGGCTCTTGAATTGGAAAAGCTGCTCGTGGCATATGTAGCGGGATGTTGGAGCTCTTATGCATAGATTTGATGATGTGAAGTTAAGATGAGGCTTTGCAAGGATGTAATGAAGCGAAGCATCATGTGATGAAGACTTGGTCTAATCCAGACGGGATCATTCCAAGCATGTTGATAACTCGGTGATATGATTCGAGTTGAGGATAATGAATGGATATGAGAATAGTCGTCGAGGAGGATGACTAGGAGGCTTGGATAGCATCGTTGTTGAAGGTTCTAGCATGCTCTAAGCAAGAGTATGTTTGGGCAGATTCGATAGTCCCAACGGCCAACTGTTGATGGTCGAGTACTCTGGGCAGATTCGATAGTCCTAGGCACGGGCTGCGACGACGTGCGGGAGTTGTGTCTAGAACCGGGGTTTCCATTAGCCCTTGACGGACGGTTGAAAGAATGTGCCAGTCATTCAATTAACGGTGATATCGAAGCAATGATAACAGTGATAGCCAGAGTCATGGATGTTTGGTTGTATCGTCATTCGGACTCAAGAGCGGTATTTTCTGGGTGCTTATCTGATTTAGGCCTTGGTACTTGGAAAACATCGCCCTTGACTCGAGTGATAGTAGCTTTATTTTAAATTGTATGCTCTGCTATGTTTGCTTCTGCTTAGTGTGTGTCTGGGGGCTATCACTGTAGAATGAGGTTGGAGTGGGAGGGTTGTATTCCTATTCCTTTTCCTTTATGCTCTTTTGGTATGTTGTTAGTTAATTTACTGCTCACTAAGACTGTTGTCTGACTCAAGGCTTTATGTTTTAATTCTTATTGCCTTGGGCTGTTCGTCCATTTTGGGACGGGCAGACTAGGTAGCAGGTGACAGGTGCTGTTCTCTTCTCACGATGCTGATATCGAAGACGAGCTAGAGGGTTGCATATTATCTTCTTATTTGTACTGGATATTCCGCTGTTTTGTATTCTATGAGAGATATGTAGTGAGGCTTGATGTATTGACTATTTGGATGCTTGTATTCAACTATTATGAAGTTTTATATGATGTCATTTTGTTCTGTAAAGCTTCACTATACATATGTTCTATTGTATTTTGTCCATGCGCTGTGAGTAATACGATAGATTCTGTTGTTTTAAATCTTACCTTGACAATCGTCCATGGTCGCCTGGCACACTTTACAGCGCTCTATCTTTAGATTCGGTGCAGGGGTCATGGGCGGTCGTCACATTTGGTATCAGAGCATTGGTTTATCGATTTTACCCAACGCTCGCTGAAGTAACCACGTATGAGAGACGTAATTGTATTTTGATGGATGAATACTATATATAATATAGTAGCTTAGTAGGGTTGAGTCCTTTATGCAGTTGTTTCTCTAGATGTTCTAATCATTCCTTTTTATAGATATTGAGAATGAGTCGAAGAGGGAGACTAGCTGCTAGGGAAGGCCGTGCTACTGAAGAGACTGCTGATTATGCAGTCATGTTCGAAGCTATGATGACTTCGATCATGAGAAGGATACCAGTTCCAGGGGCAGCAGTAGATGTTGGAGTTCAAGTCCAAGCTCCGAAACCAGTGGATTTTGCTAAGTTATGCAAGGATTATACTGCTATTGGAGGGAAGGTTTTCTTGGGAACAGAATCAACTATCGAAGTCCAGAGATGGATAGATGCTTGTAGAAGGATCTTTGGTGATTTGGGAATTGATGATGCAACTAAGAGGAAGTTGGCATCAAGGCAGCTTCAAGGGAGAGCCTCTGATTGGTGGAACTCTATTACCATCACTACTCCGGAAGAAGAGATTACTTGGGAGCAATTCCAAGTCAGATTTGAAGCTAAGTTCATTTCTACAGCTCAGAAGTCTGTTCTGTTCAAGAGGTTTGTGGAGCTCAAGCAGGGTGGAAGATCTGTTCTTGAGTATGTTTCTGAGTTTGAAGCTTTGTCCAAGTATGCCCGGTCATATATTGAGTCTGCTTACCAGAAGAATGAGAAGTTTGTGACCGGCTTGGATAGTTATCTTGGGAGACAGTTGGTGGATCATTTGGACGATTCATTTGAGAAGCTTGTGGAGAAAGCTCTTAGGCATGAGAGTCTGTTTCCTAAGGAAGGATCTGTTGTTGTTGTGACCAGGGAAGAGTCTAAACCCCAGCAGGGTGGAAACAAGAAGAGGAAGCAGCAGCAGCAGCAGAAGGGTAAGGATGGTCAGAAGAAGCCGAAAGGCGAGGTGACTTGCTACAATTGTCAGCAAAAGGGCCATTTCTCTAAGGATTGTAAGAATCCGAAGGTGCCAATGAAGTGTCACAACTGTGACAAGCCGGGGCATTTCAGGAAGAATTGTCCAGAACCAAGGAAGGACAGGCAGATTGTGCAAGCCTATGCTTTAGGAGCTGTTCCGTCGTCTTCGAAAGCTCCTACTGCTGAAGAGAAGGGAAAGAGTGTGGTTGTTCAAGGTACTCTTTTCCTATGTGGTGTTCCAGTTAGAGTTCTGTTTGATACTGGAGCGTCGCATTCATTTGTTTGTAGTGAACTCGTAGGCCGGTTAGGTTTGGCACCGGATATTGTTGATAGGCCATTGGTTGTGACTAATCAAGTTGGGGGTTCGTCTTGTTTGTGTATGTTATGCCATGGTCTAGTTGTGTCGAGTCATGGTTGCTCTTTTGTTTGTGATTGCTTTGTTATGAACTTTGCGGGGTTCAGAATTATCTTGGGTATGGACTGGCTTAGGAAGTATGCGGCAAAGGTTGATTGCGAAAGGCTGGAAGTGACAGTCGAGAATGTGGAGGGGCGAAAGGTTGTAATACGATGTAAGCATGAGGAAGGCGTCTTCATGAGCTTCATGTATTCGCTGGTTGTTCCACGAGATGGACTGTCATCGGTGCCAATCGCTAATGGATTCGAGGATGTCCTTGACGAAGTCAAAGGGTTGCCGCCGCATAGAGAGATCGAGTTTCGAATAGATCTTGTTGAAGGGGCCAGACCTGTTGTGATGCCTCTTAGGCGGATGGCGCCTAGGGAACAGCAGGAGTTGAGGGTGCAAGTTGATGACCTTTTACAGAAAGGATTCATTCGGCGTAGTGTGTCCGAGTGGGGTGCACCAGTTGTGTTTGCAACCAAGGCTGATGGGTCGTTGAGATTGTGCGTCGATTATCGTGAGCTGAATAAGGTGACTAAGAAGAACAAGTATCCATTGCCGAGGATAGATGACTTGTTTGATCAGTTTCACGAAGCTAAGGTGTTTTCTCAGATGGATTTGGCAACGGGATTTCACCAGTTGAGAGTAGCGAAGGATAGTGTGCCGAAGACTGCTTTTAGGACACCATCCGGTTTCTTTGAGTGGCTGGTAATGCCGTTTGGATTGACTAACGCGCCAGCATATTTTGTGGATCTTATGAATAGAGTGTTCAGAGATCAGTGGAACAAGTTCGTACTTGTGTTCGTGGATGATATTCTGATTTATTCCAGAACGGAAGAAGAGCACAAGACGCACTTGTGTATTGTTTTGGAGATCTTGCGGAAACATCAGCTGAAGGCTAAGTTTTCGAAGTGTCACTTCTGGGAGAGTGAAGTGAGGTTCTTAGGCCATGTGATTTCTGGAAGTGGAATAACGGTTGATCCCGCTAAGGTGGCAACAATCCAGGATTGGGTTAGACCTAAGAATGCATCTGATGTGAGAAGTTTTCTTGGATTAGCAGGATATTATCGACGGTTTATCAAAGACTTCTCCAAGGTAGCTGCACCATTAACAGGATTGACGAAGAAGAACCAAGTGTTCAGTTGGGATGCTAAGTGTGAGCAAGCTTTCGGAATCCTGAAAGAGAGATTGACGAGTGCTCCTGTTTTGACTATTCCTAGTGGGAATGATGAGATGGTGGTTTACACCGACGCATGTGGTACGGGACTTGGAGCAGTGCTGATGCAGAAGGATAAAGTTGTTGCGTATGCCAGTCGACAACTTAAGCCGCATGAAAGGAATTACCCAACTCATGATTTGGAATTAGCGGCGATTGTATTTGCTCTGAAGATGTGGAGGCATTATCTGTTGGGAGTTCGATTCGAGTTGTTTACGGATCACAAGTCGTTGAAGTATCTTTTCTCCCAAAAGGATTTGAATCTTCGGCAGCAACGTTGGCTAGAGTTTTTAGCATCATATGATTTTGGTATAGCTTATACTCCGGGAAAAGGTAACGCAGTGGCAGATGCGTTAAGTCGAAGACATGCAGGATTGGGAGCCATGTTTTCTGAATGGAAGAATCTCGAGTATTTAGCTGGATTTGACTTCAGGCCTAGATGCGAATTGGAACCTGAGATGTTGGAAAACTTATCAATAAGACCCACTCTTGTGGAAAGGATTGGTGAGAGCCAAAAGCGAGATGATAAGCTTGTCAAGATTATCCGTGAATTGGAATCTGGATTGGATCCAGAAAAGGATAAAGGATTCGAGGTCGATCGAGAGGGTTGGCTTCGGAAGCAAGGACGACTAGTTGTTCCCGATATAGATGAATTGAGGAGTGAAGTTCTGAAAGAAAGTCATCACTCAAAGTTGACAATTCATCCAGGTGGAAATAAGATGTATCGGGATATGAGGAGAACCTACTACTGGGAAGGTATGAAGAAGGATGTTGGAAATTTTATTTCCAAGTGTATGAACTGCCAGTTGGTAAAGGCCGAACACAAGAAGCCAAGTGGATTGCTTCAGCCATTAGAAGTTCCTACATGGAAGTGGGAACAAGTGTCGATGGATTTTATCGATGGATTGCCTAGAACCAGAACGGGAAATGAAGGGATTTGGGTCATTGTGGATCGTCTGACTAAGAGTGCACGATTCATTCCTATTCGATCGACTAGAACTGCATCAAAGTTGGCTGAGTTGTATGTTAAGTGGATAGTTCGTTTCCATGGTATTCCGAAGAGTATAGTGAGCGATCGAGACCCATTGTTCACTAGTGGATTTTGGAAGAGCTTCCAGGAAGTCTTGGGAACCAAGTTGTGTTTGAGTACAGCTTATCATCCCCAAACAGATGGTCAGACCGAGAGAGTCAACCGGGTTTTGGAAGATCTTCTTAGAGCTTGTGTTTTGGACTTCGGAGGATCATGGGAAGATCACCTTCATTTGGTGGAGTTTGCGTACAACAACAGTTACCAGTCAAGCATTGGTATGGCACCGTATGAGGCATTGTATGGAAGACCGTGTAACTCTCCAACATGTTGGTTGGAAACTGGAGAAAAGCTGATGCTTGGGCCAGAGATGATTCGTCAGACTTCAGATTGTATAGAGATCAATCGGCAACGAATGAAGGCAGCCCAAGACCGTCAAAAGAGTTATGCTGATAAGCGTCGAAAGGATTTGGAATTCGACGCAGGATATATGGTTTTTGTGAAGATTTCTCCACTGAAGAATGTTATTCGATTCGGGAAGAAAGGAAAATTGACTCCAAGATTTGTTGGACCATTCCCGATCATCGAGCGAATTGGAAAGCTCGCCTATAGGTTGGAGTTACCTGAGAAGATGTCGGGTGTGCACAATGTTTTTCATGTATCATATCTACGGAAGTATGTGCACGACTCGAATACAGTGGTTTCTGCTGATAACTGTGAAGACTTCGAAGTTGATCCAGTCGATAGAAGACCTCGTAAGCCGCTTCGTGTTGTTGAAACCGACACGAAACAGCTTAGGAGGAAGGTAGTTAAGTTGCTCAAGATACAATGGAGTGACGATGATAACGACTGTACGTGGGAGGTGGAAGAGAGGATGAAGGCAGCTCATCCTGAACTCTTCAAGGTATGGCCCTAAGGTGTCGTATCATCTAACAACATTGTAACTTGTTCTAAGTCTTAGAATTCTGTACGCTAAGCTAGAATTGGATGCATGGTTTGCTGATTGTTATGGTTGGTAGGCGTACAGAATAGTCTTCGATTGCTTTGTTTGTTTGGAATTTCGGGGGCGAAATTCCTAAGGGGGAGAGAATGTAACGACCCGTATTTTTACGGATCGACAAGTTCGACAAAATCTGGAATTTTAGAGTTTTTGAGCCATTTCAGATTTTAGGCGAAAATGGCTAAGTCCTGAGTCGTGAACGACTTAGTGTAAGTCGTGAGTCGTATACGACTTAGGGGATAGGAGCGACTCAGGGGTTTGGCTAGTTAAGGGTGTAAGGATAAGTCGTTTGAACGACTTAAGGGGTAGGTGCGACTTAAGGACTGGGCGAGATAAGGCTTAAGTTGTAGCAGTTGAGTCGTACCCGAGTCATCTGATGAGTCGTGACTGAGTTATTTGATGAGTCGTGACTGAGTTATCTGATGAGTCGTATCCAGGTTATCTGATGAGTCGTGACCGAGTTATCTGATGAGTCGTACCCAGGTTTTCTGATGAGTCGTGGTCGAGTTATCTGATGAGTCGTACCCAGGTTTTCTGATGAGTCGTGGATGAGTTAAGGGATGAGTCGTAGCCTTTGTGATGAGTCGTATACGAGTTAGTAGTTGAGTCGTCTAACCAAGTGAGGCGTGCGCATTTAAGTCGTAGACAGGGGGGTCTGGTGATTCGTAGGCGCATGCTATAAGTCGGAGACGACTTTGGAGATAGCTGATTTATCGTGAGTCATAGGCTGAAGTGTGTTAAGTCGTTGAGTCGTAGGGCTTTGAGTCGTGAGTCGTAAACGACTCATGGAGACAGACGAGATAGGAATTTCAGCTATAAATAGGAGAGTTTCTCTTCATTTTTGGGATCCGGATTTTGAAGCGACGAAGTGCTGCCATTTTGAGAGCTCGATTTCTACACTTCTTCACTTCTTTTCTCCACTATAATCTAGTGCTTCCTTCCATCCAAATCAAAGATCAAGATTGAAGATTCAAGAGCTAAAGTTGAAGATCTTCATCTTTTCAAGAGAGATTTCATCGTTTGAAGCGGATTCGTGCTAGATCAAGCTTGATCCTTCGCTGTCCAGATCTGAAGCGTATTGATTTGAGGTTGTTTAGGTGATTTTGTGAGTGGTGATTATCTCTCACACGGATCCAAAGGAGTATATCGGATTGTTGGCCCGATTTGGTGTTAAAATAGTGATTTCCATGCATTTTCTTCATCCTAAGTATAGATCCGTATAGATCCATTGTTCATGATGATGTTACATCCATTTTATCATATGTTAACCTATGCAAGTTCATTCATCAAGTTTGTAGAGATATAATCCATGTTTTCATGCTTATTGGACTTTCAACTCTTTAATTACGAAAATGCCATTATTGTTATAATTGTCTACTTAGATCATTTTTGAATGCTTGATTGCTTGGATTGATGTTTGATTTGATTGATTGTTATGAACTAGATGATTTATGATTAGATCTAGATCGAAGATGATTCAAAAGCTAAGGGAAAGGCTCTTGAATTGGAAAAGCTGCTCGTGGCATATGTAGCGGGATGTTGGAGCTCTTATGCATAGATTTGATGATGTGAAGTTAAGATGAGGCTTTGCAAGGATGTAATGAAGCGAAGCATCATGTGATGAAGACTTGGTCTAATCCAGACGGGATCATTCCAAGCATGTTGATAACTCGGTGATATGATTCGAGTTGAGGATAATGAATGGATATGAGAATAGTCGTCGAGGAGGATGACTAGGAGGCTTGGATAGCATCGTTGTTGAAGGTTCTAGCATGCTCTAAGCAAGAGTACGTTTGGGCATATTCGATAGTCCCAACGACCAACTGTTGATGGTCGAGTACTCTGGGCAGATTCGATAGTCCTAGGCACGGGCTGCGACGACGTGCGGGAGTTGTGTCTAGAACCGGGGTTTCCATTAGCCCTTGACGGACGGCTGAAAGAATGTGCCGGTCATTCAATTAACGGTGATATCGAAGCAATGATAACAGTGATAGCCAGAGTCATGGATGTTTGGTTGTATCGTCATTCGGACTCAAGAGCGGTATTTTCTGGGTGCTTATCTGATTTAGGCCTTGGTACTTGGAAAACATCGCCCTTGACTCGAGTGATAGTAGCTTTATTTTAAATTGTATGCTCTGCTATGTTTTCTTCTGCTTAGTGTGTGTCTGGGGGCTATCACTGTAGAATGAGGTTGGAGTGGGAGGGTTGTATTCCTATTCCTTTTCCTTTATGCTCTTTTGGTATGTTGTTAGTTAATTTACTGCTCACTAAGACTGTTGTCTGACTCAAGGCTTTATGTTTTAATTTTTATTGCCTTGGGCTGTTCGTCCATTTTGGGACGGGCAGACTAGGTAGCAGGTGACAGGTGCTGTTCTCTTCTCACGATGCTGATATCGAAGACGAGCTAGAGGGTTGCATATTATCTTCTTATTTGTACTGGATATTCCGCTGTTTTGTATTCTCTGAGAGATATGTAGTGAGGCTTGATGTATTGACTATTTGGATGCTTGTATTCAACTATTATGAAGTTTTATATGATGTCATTTTGTTCTGTAAAGCTTCACTATACATATGTTCTATTGTATTTTGTCCATGCGCTGTGAGTAATACGATAGATTCTGTTGTTTTAAATCTTACCTTGACAATCGTCCATGGTCGCCTGGCACACTTTACAGCGCTCTATCTTTAGATTCGGTGCAGGGGTCATGGGCGGTCGTCATAATACAATACACACCGGAATATAATCAAGTACGTGTGATACGTCTTCGTCATCCAGCACATTTCCTGAGCTCCATAGCATCCTATCATGTATCTGTAATACTCGGTCTGACCCGAGCATTATAATAAAGTAACACCCGAGTCAGTCTGGAAAACCAGCGTGAGAAAACACACTCAATTTGAATTTATTAAAGTTTTAAAAATTCTTTGAAAAAAAAGTATCTCATAAGACCATGCCACACATAAACACGATGGGTTTTTACCGTACGATAACCAAATATTTTATATCAAAATCATCTGATATTATAAGTGTCTAAGTACAAATACTTATTTAAATAGTTAAAATTGTTACATTAATTAAATTCCAGCATACTAGGCTCTACAACCAAAACCGTAAAGGTATGAATTTGAGAATGGATTCCATACGAATGACTAGGCACTGGGGTACTACCTGTCATAGTACATATCTAGAAAAATGTACCAAGGACCACATCGGAATCCCCTGCAACACAAGACCAGACTAACCCTAACCTGGATAGACCAAATATGCTCTCACCCCGGGTGTTCCCACCCTTCCCGAGTCCTTTCGCGCACCGTACTAATAATATCCGAGGGTATTTAGAAAGGTGATAAACATACCCTAATTGGGTGCGACCCACTTAGCCTTGCTACATCTCCCCTGATTTTCAGTCATTCCCGGTTGTTGAGGATTGTGGCTACGATTACCTTATAAGGAATTATACTTGGAATGCTCATCGTCCTCTAATTACAATGTACTGATAGCATTCATCCATACAAGTCCGTTTCGGATCTGAACGAAACCGAAGGCACTATTCCTACAACATCCGTTTTGGAATCATCCTCAGAATTAGTAGCGATTAGCCCTTGCACTTCAATGCTCCATCTTCAATTTCACGCTCTTGTTTTCACTTCGAAAACATATTCGTTGGATCGAAGTGGTTTTCGGATAACTTATCTGATCCCGGTCTCTTCGAAACAACGTTCGATATTTCCGGTAAACTCAACCCCGATTCTTTAGGAAATAAATAGACAAAAATAAGATCGGAGATCATCTTCTAACCGTTAGTGGATAGATTTCCTTATCAACGTCCTAGAAGAACGAACGAGTTTATATGTACAGTATAGCACCTTCCAACGGTAACTGTACCATATAATTCCCGTGTTTCTCCTAGATATTCCCAAAGTTATGTTTTGGGTCCAGATTTGATAGTCGCTTATTTAACTATCAAATAAACAATCATTCAACCAAAGAGTTCATTTTCCACTGAAAACACTAAGTCTTATTTAATTTAATTTTAATAAATTAAATCTCTTTATCAAAAAATATGTACTTATCTTATCGGAGTAAGTACGTTCACTAACCATTCTTTTCAAAAATATTTGAAAAACCCTTTAAAATAAATAAGGAAAGCACCACGCGGTATCAACCATGGATTTACAGCTCAAAGATTACGTCTCTATCCCAGATAAATCCAAACTTAACTGCAGGCAATCTCTGCCTCCGATTTCGCCATGAAAGTACACCATTACTTTTCGAAAACTTTATTTAATAATTTTCTCAAAATAATACTTATAAAATTTCTATGATAATTTTCCCAAGTTTAATTTCGGCAAATACTCTTTTATAAAAGTTATTATATAGAATAATATTAATATTGAATAATTTATCTTTTAAAAATAATAATACTGGTTTATTCTTAAATAATAATTAAATTAATATCAACTCATTATAAACTAACTTAATTAATAATTAATTAGATTTTAAATAGTTTAAAATAATTACATAACTTTGAAACAATAATTAATCCTGATTTATTAATAAGATTCTAGTCGATTTACAAGACTTATTTGTAAACTTATAATCTATTTTGACAATTTTAAAATATTTAAATAACTAATTTTTCTGGAATATTTTTAAACACGTTTTAAATTACCTAGTTAATAATTTAAAATCCTCTTTTTTTAAAAATAAACCCATCTCCTCGATAAAATATATTTTTCGATTCCAATATAACCAATCTAATACTTATAAAGCTCTCACGATTTATCAGCAATTTGATTTACGTCCCAATTGTGTAAATCCCCTTTTTCACATTTCTAGAAGTAAATATTTCATTTATTTTTAACCCGATTTACCTATCTCATTATAAATTCTTACCATGAATTTATACCTTCAATTTATAAATGATAATCACTTCACTTATTTATAAACATTGTTTATAAATATCACAGTCTTCAATTCCAGTTTATAACGGTTTCACATCACTTAAATCCATTATAATTTGATTTCTAAATTAAATTCTATTTATAAATCAATTTTCTTAAATTGAATTTCATTTATAAATTAACTCCTTAAATAACCCAACTATATTCCTAAAACAACCAAATCTCAATTTTACTTCCATTCCGTAATTTAGAAATATTATTAAGGAGGATCTAATATAACCAATTTTATAATTATTTCCAAATTTCCTTTTTATATTTCCAATCTATTTTTAAATCTCGATTTTTAAAACCTTTTATATTTAACAAGTACCACTTAAGAATTTTTTATTAAAATCCATTATACACATTATTCCAAAAATCTCTATTTACAATATTTCGAAATAGTTAAGTACAATTTTAAAGTCAAACTATTTGTTTTATCCAAATAAATTTCTTTTAATTTATCCTAAATCCTATATAAATACTTCACTTCCAAAATCCCTCTTTAATTTCCTTTCCAATTCAAATATATATATTTTTGATATTTAAAAATACCAAAAATCTAGGTCAATGCAACCGTAGCATCCAATCAATTCAAATCACACTGTAATCTATCATAAATTATTCAATAGATCATATATCACTATATATGAAAATTAAATTCAACATTTTTGATGAATCCAATTGGATCCCTCCAACTTGTTTCCCTACAACAACAGATGTCAATACAACATAAAAATACCAATCCCACTTCGAGGGGGATATCGTGGTATATAGGGTCATCCGCTATTATGCGGGGCGCATAGGATCTCATCCGCTAAAAATATGCGGGAATATCAATCCAACTACCAATATATAATACTATATATAATATCATATTCAACTGATAATAATAATTATCAAATCATCCAATTAATAAATAATTAACTTTAACTATTTAAAATTAGTTGGTAATCCAAAATTAAGTGAGATTAACTCATTTTGATTTTTATTGTCGCTTCGCGTTCCGGTTCTGGATAAATTCGAACGCGTTTGAATTTATCTGAAAATTCAGCAAGCTCTAATTTCAACCAAACTGATTCCATAGCCAAGATCTCGTTAATATGAACCCAACGCGACCGACCGCGTTGAATTCGGACCTGGAACGAACGAGATATGGAATTTACAATTAAACAATAAATTATATAAACTATTTACTTTATTATATTAAAAAAAAACCCATACCCATTCGAAGTCAAACCCGGCCCAAACTATCTTCTTCTTCCCCCTTTTCCAAAAATGCCGCCTGAAGCTCTCAATTATGCTCGATCACTGCCGTGCACGTGCACGACAACCAGGGCTACCCACGACCATCGCAAGTTCACCCACACTTCCGCATCTCTTCCCTCTACCTCTCAGACCATTCTACAAGACTCTCGAATGACCCCCCTGAATCGTGACCTGCTCACGATCGAACACCCTAGCCAATGTTGCGATTTCCCTTCTTACGCCGCACCCCTCCAAATCACAGCCTCGCGTGCGCCCCACCCCTACGAAGCCAACTCCAAACTTCGTTCGACCTTTCGGTGATCGAAACCCCAAAAATCCCTAACCCTACTTTCTCGAGTTTCCCTGTACACGATATCAAACGACGACAGCCATCCCCGCACTTCCTAAATCGCATATCAGATTGAAGCTTGTGGAAAACTATGATTTTACAAACTTGTTTGGATTTTTATCAAGTAGAAATGGAGAAATAATATTTTTTGAAGTTCTTCTTTTATTTTTTTTACTCTGAATGAATGTTCAACAACGCTTCTGGTTTAAAAAAAAATGGGATGAGATGTTGGCATGTTAGATAGGTCAACGTACAGTGAAAGGATGGAATTGCTGCTGAAAAGAAGATTGACTAGACAATTTATTTATTTTAATTTCAAAACGTCTCGATTTACGCAACTCAAAATCTTAAACCCCTATCGAGCCATGCCTAGGCGTTTATAATGTTATACCCTTATTCCAAACGCAATAGAAAATGTTTCGAGTCCTAATTCGATCGTATGGAGAAGATAGCCTTTTGGACCCAATTAATATATTGAATTTTCGATATTAGTATCAATGCGTTTATATCCTGTACGATCAGACGATAACTCTAAAAGCTACGAAATTTGAAATCCGATAATAATACATTATCACGGACCCAATGGAACTGGTTTCATCGAAATCCGAGACTGTGTCTCGGAAGGCTATTTTTACTCGTCAATTTAAACAAGTTATTTTTAAAATCGAACAAATCACTTTTAAATTCATTTTAAATTTTTTTATAATCTTCATTATTATTAATATAAATTTTGTAAGCCATTAAATTATTTTAACAAGCTTAAAACTCAAGATTAAATGTTTTAACCAATTTTCAATTTTTAAATTCAATAATTAAATTATCCAATAAACCATTATATTTGAAATTCAAGTTAAAAATTAAATTTTAAATATTTAAAATCAATAAAATATTCCAATTTCAAATAACCAAAATTCTGGGTCGTTACATAATCTCTACGCTTTACTCAAAATCACCTTGCCATGTTATATATATACTTTACTTAAATCTTAGTTGATGAAAACACCAAAACCTATGAAAGTCCCCACTTCAAATCGATTGAAAGTACCTCTTTTGAAACCATTGAAAGTACCCCTTTTGAAACCATTCTCAATCCCTTTCGAAACCTTTGGAAATCCTTCCTTTCGAAAGCATTAAAAACTTAGACATCTTTCTTTTAAAACCTTTAAACCTTGCCTTTCGAAACCCTTGGAAAACCTTTCCTTTCGAAACCATCAGAAAAACTATACCTTTCGACTCCTTCGAAACCATTGGGGAACCACCCCTTCGAAAGCTCTTTTAAAACCCATCGAAAGCATTAAATCTAAACCTTTCGAAAGCACTTGAGTTCAAATTTAAGCATGTGGAAAAACACTTTTCGAAATCATTTAACTCATCTCTTTCGAAACCAATTTGGGTTATAATTCAATTGAACAAAAGGGTCATTAAACCATTTAAGTCGAAAGCCATTCTTTCAAAAGCATTTCCTAAGTAAAGAAGTGATGGTGTCGAGACCATCCCTTCGAAAACATTGGAGACTGGACAGGTTCTTAAAACAAAGCAATTCCTTCGAAACCCTCTAGGTTGAAAGGTAAAAAGACGACAACTGGGTGTTCCAACTTAGTCAAAAGCAATCATTTAAAACAAAGGCGCAACCCAATCGAAACCATTTCCTTTCAAACCATTTGACATGGTCGAAACCCAAACAAGTCGAAAGCATCTTAGTCGAAAGCAAGCAGGCGCATTTTCATTTAAAAACAAAGTAAAGCCTCAACCCCTTCGGAACCCATGGGTTTGACCCTGTACGTTTCGCCTATATCCAATTCACTATGTACCAGTTGCCTAATACCATATGCATTGGTTTTGACTGTGTCAGAGGCGAAGGAATGAAGGCGGAACCTGGTGCCGAGGGTGTCGAAACAGTGAAAAACCCATTTATTTGTACTTTTAAACTATTTCTTTTGTACCTAACCTGCCTTGTTTGTCTAAATCTGATTGGTTGCCATTTTACTTTTTCAAAAGTGCTGCCAATTTTAAGAAATAACAATTTCAAATTATTTACAAAAAGCCCCTTTCTCCTTTTAAAATATAAAACATTTATGTCTCATACCTTAAATAGTTTTATATACCCATCAAAACACTTAAGAAAAATCTAGAAAATCTCTTTTAATATGTTTTCTAACATATAAAAATTTCAGACCCTAATCTTTTTTTATTTCACCGTAAATAATTTATAACCCAAAATATCATTTTATTTACTAGAAAATTCATATTAAATCCACATAAATTCCAAAAATTTGGAAAATTGAAACCCATCTCCAAAATATTATTTTCGATCTTCATAAAAATTCACAAGACATTTAGATTTGGTTTTTACCTTAAAACATATCATAAAATCAATATGAACATGTGTAAATCATTAAAACATATCATAAAATCAATATGAACATGTGTAAATTGTTAAAACATATCATAAAATCAATATGAACATTCCATCATTCAAAAACATGGCAAAATATTGCAAAATATTTTGGATTTCTCCTTAAAACCGAAAACAAAACATATTAGAGATGTAAACATTATTCACCTTAGCTTTTGTGATTAAAGAGATTGAGATATGAATAGATTTGATTTGCTTAAGCTTCTTCCTAGCTTTTCTCTATCTTTTTCCCCTTTTTCCTTGATAATGGTGGCCGTGCTTTTTTTTTCAAAATTTGGAAATGAAATGACATGTTTAATTTACACGGCCATGGGTAATAGATATAGGAAATGCCTCTTTCCTATTTTACCCCTCCTATATTTCATTTTAAACCTTTTTTTATTCATTGTTAAGTGGCACACTACCCCTTTAATAAAATCAAATCTAAATCCCTTAATCAACACATTATTTTATTTAATTTATCTAATTAAATATTCTAAATAATGTTATCAAAATATGGGGTGTTACAACTTGTGTCAATTTGAAATGGCTAAAATAAGAGGGCTTGATAGGGCCAATGAGGGTAGCTACCTCCAGCGGACATCCGTTCTTTTATTTTCTTTTTTGGACTTGGTCCATACTATTTCTTTGTTGCTGTGTTTCGATTAGTGCACCTTGATTTAGGATGACCTCCCTTTGACTCTATATGGGATGGATGGACGTTGTAACATCCCGAATTTTCGACTTTCTAAAATTCGACATCGATACTCACTTTATCGACTGCCGAGCAATCGAATGCCGGAAACTCGAAAAGTTAGGGTTTTAAAAAGAAGAGGTAGGCAGAAGAAGAAGAAGATAGAAGAAAAAGAAGAAGATAGAAGAAAGAAGAGAAGAAGAGAAGAACAATAGAACAACATCAGAACAGAAACAATATCAGAATCTCACATATCGTAGCGGAACAATATACAATAGATAATTACTAGTCTTTTAAAACAAAGAGCTATATCAGTTTATACATACATCAATCAGAGTCAATATACAACAATGGACAGTTATATAACTTGTCCTCATACAGAATACACAGCGGAATAAAATAAAGTATAGGTGATACGTTTCGCCATCCAGCTTGCTTCCAAAGCTCCAGAATATCCAGAATATCCTGATAACATAACTCTAGGCTGCCCGTGTGGAAATTGGTGGGCACCCAGAGTTTAGAAGGGAAACAATAAACTCCGAGTCAGTCATGGTGACTGGTGTGAGATCGTAAAACAGTTATTTTTCATAAGGAAAATAAAATAGATTCGCAATGCTTTTGGAAAATGAAACTACCATAAGACCTCCCGCCACACACACAATGCAAATGCAGAATTGGAGGAGATTTCTTCTTATGATAGTCAAAGATGCTTACTACGCAAAATCAAATCCTTTTTGATATTATTATTAGTGCATAGTGTAGAAAACATTTCGAAAGTAGAATATAAATCTTAGCCAGCATAGACATTTCGAACTATGCCTACTATAGCTACCATCCAAACAGTGGGGCGCCACCATAAGTGAATGATAGGTTCTACAACTAAAACCGTACAAGGCTCGTATTGTTTCTTTGGATTTCCAACAAATGGTCAGGCGAAGGAACTTCCTATTCCACGAAGGAACGCCTCTGGAATGACGTTCCGAGAACCTAACCGGATCTTTGCCAACACAAGGCCGGGTTACCTCTGCAAAAATAGGTAACTACTGACACGCGTATGCCATCCCCCGATCGTAACCGATCTTCCCGAGGATCCCCGATTTCCAACAACCACATAATAATAATAATGCAGTAACCACATAGGTTAAGTATCTGGGCTCCATACCATGATACCACCTTTATCCAGAAGGAATGACATACCCTAAGGGGCGCTACTCCCTAGAACCTTGCTGCATCCTTCCTGTTTTGACCATTTCCGGGGTGTGAGGCTCGACGAAGTCTGGTCCACAAAGCTACGCTTTTCAAAAGCCATGCTTCGGGTCAAACAAATGATCAACCTATGATCACAAAGATATAAGATCAAACAAATGATCATATCGCAAATGATCAAACATTGATCATTTCACAGCAACACTCAGTATGCCACGTTACCAAATTGGGAATATATCGCTGATAAATTTCAACTACATAACATCTGAGCTCGTACGTCTCAGAGAAGGGTGTTAAGCTAAGAGAATAAATTCTCCGCCACCAACAGATATGTATTTGAAAGAAATCAGCTTTATCTCTCAATCTGTAGCGTCAGACATACAATCCATACAAGTCTGTTCCGGGATCGAACAGTACTGAAGGCACTTCTCACGAAGCCCTTGCATTTTCGGATAATTTTGTAATCACGTCCGGACTTCCCGTCACTAAGGGTGATAAAACCTCTAAACCGGAGATCAGCCGATGTAGAGTAACTCGACAGTAATCCTTCCGTTTTCAAAAATATCCGGCCTTCAACACCGGTCATCAAATGCGATCCATATACGACGTATCACATATTCAGAATGGGTTATACGACCCCATGGTCCTTTCCCGGCTAACCCGAATAGTGAGCGCTTATTCAAAAATAAGTGTGGCATTCAAATTTATCCAATTCACAACAAATACCCATTCAAGGTAATTATTGATAGTCGGTTATTTAACTATCAATAAAGATGCGCAACATCATCAGATTCCAAATAATTTCCCAAATTATTTATTCTTCAAAAATATCTTTACTAGATATATAATTTCCACACTTCAAAAATAAATCGATATTTATTTTTAAAAATGAACTCCCATTTCTTTTATAAATTCCATAGTGAATTTATATTCCAAAAATATCTACTGATATACGATTTTCAAATCGATTTCAATATTCAATTTCAATTTATCTTTACAAAGATAAATTCTCAAAACGTTTCATTTCATATTGGAAAAGCAATTCCATACTTATTTAATAATAATTAATTCACAAATCTCATTAATTTTCAACATTTGAAAATATTCAATATACTCAAATCAAAATTTAAGTATATATTCATTCTTTAAGGAAAACATTTACTATAACAACATTTATTTGAGTCAAAACGAATGTTACGTAAAACATCGTTACGACGACTCGAAATCACTAGTATAGGGATTCGAAATTAAGATAGATATGTAAATCCCAATACTAGATAAAAATATCTCCTTTCGGAAATCATTTACTATAACAACAGTGTTATAGTCCACCATTTCCTTATTTCTCGAAAAACGTCTATTTCAACAATGAATGTTGAAATCTATGATTTTGATAGTTAATACATTTTTAACATTGTTAAAACAATTAACTTCATTTTTAATGTCACTTCTCCAAAACTATCCATTTTACTTAACGATATATTCACTATCCAAAATCGTGAATATACTTCACTAATTACATTTCACTATTTTCTACACATTTTATTTCAATAATAATTCGCTATCCAAAATCGCGAATATATCTCCTTTAACAACCTTCTATATTTAATTTATCAAATCCAATTGATTTCGAATTTATAAAACAACGTTTATAAATTCTATTTCTATTTTCTAACAACTTCAATTTAATAAATCTCCTTTATTAACAATTCGATTCATAACTCAAATCTTATACCAACAATCCATAATTATAAGTTAAATACTTATAATTCCTTTATTTTACAAAATCATTTCCATTTATAAGTTCACAATTTATAAATTTCATTATTTATAAATTCTTAAAAATTCATTTTAACGCTTATAAAACTCGTTTTATAATACCAACATTTTAAAGTTATAAATATCAATCTTGTACATCTTTTACATACATCGTTTTTTATAATTCAAAAATTCCAATTAAAACCATTTTATAAATTTATTAACTATTTATTTCAAAAGAAATTACCTTTTGGTTATAATTCACAAATCTTAACTTTTATAACTTTAAAGTTTGAACGTTTATTTATTAATTCAAAATTTAAATAAAACGTCTACTTCCAAAAATCACTTTAAAATCCTTTTAAAGTAAAAGTCGTTATTTTTAAACTTCAAAACTGAATCCGATGATGCAACAACACCAACTAGTCAATCACAACAACAAACATCATATATCAATATGATAACAGAATATACATCAATATCTGTAAATAAATAAATACTGGTGAGGAATCCAGTTGGATCCCTCCAACCTGTTTCCCTGCATCCACAGACGTTAGCACAATACCCATTCCACTTCGAGGTGGAATATCGCGGTATATGGGTTTTATAAAAATCATCCGCTTACTAACGGCGCAATAGGGTCTCATCCGCTATACGAGGCGGGAAATCAATCAATCCAATATATACATATGCCAATATGTATATATTGCTATATATATATATAGATATATCCTACTATATCTAATATCACATCCAATAGCAATCATCAATCAATAACTGTAAATTCAAATTTTATTTGAGTGAGAAAAATCTCACCTTTGCTTTTTAATTTGCAATCCATTTCCATTTTGACCATTCCTCCGTTTTTAACCTTGTATAATCAATTTATACAATTTATTAATATTCGAAATAAATCGAATAATTAAATTACTTCAATTTTAAAATAGTGATTTAACTTTAAATAAATTCTCCTTTTTAAATAAAAATCCTTTAGTAACTAAAATGAATTAATTTCCATTAAATGGATTTATTCAATCTTAAACTGATAATTTAAATTCCTTAAACCCATTTCCCTTTCATAAATTTAATTAACTAATAGTTCTGTAGACTTATATATTCATTATAATTTAAATTTCACTTTAAGCTAATATTTTAAATTTTTAAACAAAATTCCTTTTTCTTTAAACTTCATATACCAGAAACTGTATAATTCCAACTTTTATAAATTTAAATAAAACAATACCTCTACTTACTCGAATCGAAACCACGATTCTGCCCAGCATCACGAGAGGAACCCCACTGTCAGAGTTCACCATCGCGACCATCAGCCCACATCTTCGAGCACCACCCCAGATAAAACTCGCATGCGCCTGTCGCTGCCACACGTACGAACCCCAGCTTCGAACCCAGTCGAACGCGCCGCCGTTTACCCCTACGCGCCCTCGACCTCACGGCATCGCGCACCTCCACGCGAAAGCGCCTCCGCCTTGTCGCCGCGCCCTAGAACGCGCGCGCCATCGTCTTCAGCTTGCGATTGATTTTCGATCGCGATAGCCTCCCCCCCCTCTGAATCGCGGCTATTGACTTGAATTCGAACGAAGAATAGATTTCCTTTTTGAACGGCCATTTAATTTTAAAACGAGCACAGCTCGATTTCAATCTGGAAAGGCTCGACCATACTTTGATTTTGAACGAGGACAGTATGTTTGTGAATTTAATTTGGGAAAGAACGAGCGGCCATTTATTTTCTTCTGATTTAAACGAACAGATCTTGTTTTTGAGCGAAATAATTTCGTATAAGATTTGTAAAGGGATGGGGAGACAAGGAGTACTCGACTTTGCAGAGAGAATGTGATTTTTCAGAGAAAAGATCGTGTGCCTTATTTTTGATGTCGGCAAAAGTTTAATTTTAAAATTTAAATTGAATTTGATTAAATTTCAATACGTTTATTCACCGTACGGTTACATAACAACTCCGAATGCTACGAAATTTGAAATCCGGTAATAATTCAATATTCCGGATCCAATGGAACTGGTTTTGTCGAATTCCAAGACTGTGCCTCGGACTGCTATTTTTAAATATCAATTCGAACGATGTAATTTCAAAATTGAACAAAACAGTTCGAAATTAAATTCTGAAGCTTCTATCATTTCCGGTATTGTCAATACGAATTTTAAAAGCTTTTGAAATATTTTTCTTCAATTTTAAAATTGAAGATTCAAATTTTTGTTCAACTCTTAATAGATTAAATTTTATAATTTAATCGCTAAATTCAAAGTTATATCGGGGATTCAAATTAAATCATCGTTAAAATATTTAAAATTAATTAAATATTTTCAATTTAATTTGTTCAAAATTCTGGGTCGTTACAAACTTCCCTCCTTAAAAGAATTTCGTCCCGAAATTACAAGTTAGGAAAAAAGGTCCTTAACTCGTCTATTATTTTACCAAAACCCAATAGTTTTGTCAGATTTTCAAAACAAATCTTCCTACGAATGTCATGCCTAAGTGATAAATCAGATGGTACCAAAATACGGTTCTTCCTGCGAAGACACCGATGAGAATCAATAGAATAATCCAACAATGTCTCATCACTGGATTCCGACTCAAGGAGATGAATATATCGCAACAAGTCTGGATCCTGCCGTTGAGCATGGGCAATGCGATCCAATAGAATAGGTCGAGCTTCCAAGCTGAATAACAAGATCTGAGGATCAGAAGATGGAGCTCGATCTCGAATATCACACATAGAAAGAGTCTCAAGAATATCCCACTCGGCTATCATCATAGAAACTCTTGCCGAGTGTTTTCGACTGAGTGCATCAGCCACACGATTACCCTTGCCAGGGGTATACTGAATGTCTAAGTCATATGAGGCGAGAAACTCAAGCCATCGCTGCTGCCTCATATTGAGATCCTTCTGACTGAATAAATACTTCAACGACTTGTGATCGGTGTAGAGAATGAAACGTTCGCCCAATAGATAATGATGCCACGTCTTCAAAGCAAAGACGATAGCTGCTAACTCAAGATCATGAGTAGGATAGCGAACCTCATTTGGACGTAGCTGCCTAGAAGCGTAAGCAACCACCCGATCCTTCTGCATAAGAACAACACCGAGGCCGCTACCACAAGCGTCGGTGTAAACAACAAGATCCTGGTTACTCTCAGGAACCACAAGGATAAGAGCATGAGTGAGAAGTTCCTTCAATCGCTGGAAAGAAACTTCACACTTATCAGACCAAATAAAGCGAACCCCTTTACGAGTCAGAGTCGTGAGGGGAAGTGCAACACGAGAGAAATCCTTGATAAATCGACGATAATAACTCGCCAGCCCAAGGAAGCTGCGAATATCATCAACGTTCTCGGGCTGCTTCCAATTCTGAATAGCTTCGATCTTGGCAGGATCGATAGAAATACCCTTAGATGATACAATATGGCCCAAGAACTTGACCTTGCTCTCCCAAAAATGGCACTTGGAGAGCTTGGCCTTAAGCTGATGCCGACGAAGAGTATCTAAGACGATCCGCAAATGATGAGCATGCTCTGCCTCGGATCTAGAATAAATAAGAATATTGTCGATGAAAACCAGAATGAATCTATCGATGTATTCCTGGAATACTCGATTCATAAGATCGACAAAGAAAGCCGGAGCATTCGTCAAGCCGAACGGCATGACCAACCACTCAAAAGAACCATAACGAGTGCGAAATGCTGTAAGAGGAATGCTGCCTTCGGCGACTCGTAGCTGATGGAATCCGGTGGCAAGGTCGAGCTGAGAGAAGACCTTCGCACCGTTCAACTGATCAAACATATCGTCTATCCGTGGCAATGGATAACGATTTCTGATGGTCAACTCATTAAGCTTGCGATAGTCAATGCAAAGCCTAAGAGAGCCATCGAGCTTCTTAACGAAGACCACAGCAGCACCCCATGGCGAAGAACTGGACCGAATGAACTGCTTCGCCTCAAGCTCTACTAACTGTTTCCTGAGTTCCTCATTCTCTTTTGTAGACATCCTCATGGGAGGACGCCCAATTGGGTGGGAGCCTGGAATGAGATCGATGCGGAACTCAATGGCCTGCTTTGGCGGCAGGCCTGATACTGGCTCGAATATATCGGGAAAATCCCGAACAACAGGAATACAAGATATGTCCACATCTTCATCTCGTGAATCAAGAGAAAATAAAGTAATATCAGAAATCCCAACATCCTGAAGAGCAATAGCAAACGGAGCGGACGAGTCAGGATGATGAAGAAATAATATCCGCTCTGAACAAATGATTTTGGCGTCGTACTGAGCGAGCCAATCCATGCCAAGAATCATGTCAAAGCCCAAATACTCCATAACGTGCAGATTCGCACGGAAAGAAAATCCACAAAGATCAATATCTATATCCTCACAAAGCAAGCTAAGGGTCGTGGATCCGCCGATGGGATTCACAATCCTTAGTGAAGAAACCAAACAAGTAACATCCAAAGATAAAGTATCAACTAGTTCCTTTGATACGAATGAGTGAGAGGCACCCGTATCAAAGAGAACTCTACAAGATCTACCATGAAATAAAATAGAGCCTTCAAGAACGGAAGGATGTGTACCTTTAGGCTGAGCAGAAGTGGTAGGAGCCTTGGCAGCATTAAGCCTGCCAGGCTTGGCACTAGCTGGAGCAATAGGACAAGCGGAGATCCTGTGTCCCTCCTTCTTACAGAAGGTGCAATAGAGAGGTTTGGGACACTCTCGAATAAAGTGATTTGGCAAACCGTAGTTGAAGCATTTCTTTGGAGGACGTGTCTCACTAGGCTGTGCAGGAGTCTGGGACTGAGGACGAGTCTGAGTATGAACAGTGGAAATGCCAGTCTTCTTCTTCTTGTGCTGAAAAGAAGAGCCAGACTTGCCAGGAGGAAACCTCTTCTTGGTGGGGTTTGTGGAACCCCCACCACCATCATCACTATGCTCCATCTCGACTGAATCAAGATGTAGAGCTGCATCGACTAGCTTCTCGAATGAGAGCTCAAGCTGTAGCATAAGCTGCCTCTTCAGATATTTCTTCAAGCCCTCAACAAATTTGAGGTTCCTCTTATAAGGAGTAGCAATAAACTCAAGGCCGTACTTGGACAGGGCCTCAAAGGAAGAGACATAATCGGATACGGAGGACTTCCCCTGCTTGAGATCAAGAAAGCGGCGAGCAAGGGAATTCTTCTCTGAATCTGGGATGAATTTGAGCTCAAATCTCTCACGAAACTGAGCCCAAGTAAGCAAGGTCTCATCGATCTCGGTAATAAGGAGTTCGTACCGATCCATGGCACGACTCTGAAGCTGACTGGAAGCAATAAGAACACGGTCATGATCCGGGATATCCATACGAGTGAAAATGCGCTCGCATATCCGAATCCAAGCCTGGACCTCTAAGACATTCTCGGAGCCACTGAACGGCTTCCCTCCAAGATGGGTAAAATCACTGCAGAGACGCACAAAAGAGGACTTGCGCGGAGCATCAGCAACTGGGGCTGGAGACTGACAATGAGACTGGGAATTCCGAACCAGCTCCATGATCTGGTCGGTGGTCATGAACACACCCTCTGGATGAGTGTTGCTGGACTGCCCAGCAGCACTGGTCTGACGTGTGGTTCTCGCTCTTCCCCTTCCAGACATACTGAAAGTCAAACGGGAATTAGAGTTAGACATGATTCAATGATAGATAATTAATTAAGGAATACTACGGAATTTAACGGATTCCTAAACATATTCCTAACTTATCTATCAATAAACATAAGGAAGGGATTTGATTTAATTCGGATCTAATGAAAATGTATTGTACTAAGTGTATCTGTTCTGTGTTTATTATGCTTATTCCTGAAACCAGGCTCTGATACCAAGCTGTAACGCCCCACTCTGAGACCCACTGTAACAAAGAGTATTACGGGAGTAATACTGTCTGTTAAAGCGGAGAATAGAGTATAGTGGAAGCGACCATTTGTAATCAAGCTATAACTATCTACTGAATACGTCGAAAGGATGGTATCTATATATTTTTCTCAAGTGGTTCGACATATTCAATAAATATTTATAACGAAATTACAATGACTAAAGACCTATCAGAAACAAGCATAGTAATAAATGATAAAACATCACAGAACAGAATCACATAACAGATATAAAATCCCAGAACAATACATCGTCAATACAGATCCAAATACTGTAAGTGGGTACAAAGCCACTGCTCACACATGTGAGTCAAAAATATGTACATATCAAAGACTGAATAATAACAGAGTAGCGGAATAGTGGACAAATAAAAGCGCTATCTATCAGTATAGCAGATAATGTCCAAGCGGAAGCACAGAAGCTAAGCCCAGAGACCTAACCTGAAACAACTCGGTCTGGCCCGAGCGAAAACACTCGGGTCAGGCTAGCTAAACAATCAGTAATAACTGAGATATATAATAATGCGGTACATAAATAAAACAGCACTTATCCAAAGAGAAGTATATTATGAACCACATGAATATAATGACGATCCCTAATCATCAATAAACAATAAAAATCTCCAAAGAGAAATCAACACCAAAGTGTAGAATAAATAAAATCGCCTCATATCATCGGCGTAGCCAAAGCTATAAAAAGATGCCCATAGGCAATAATCCCAAGAGTGACCAGAGTCTGTAATCAATGCCCAAGCAAAGATCGATGCTCCAAAGAGCAATGGAGATATACTGAAAAGTCAATGAAATCCAACACTGAAAAGCAGTGTCCAGAGACACTGTGAATCCATAAGGCAATCGAACTTACATCGTATGGTTCCATAGAACCAACACCGAATGGCGGTACTCGAATGGATATAAAAATCATTAAATAATACCAGTATTGCACGTGCACCGACCGGAGTCGTTGTTGCCAAGTACTATAGAGTTGTGATCGATCACTCGCACAGATGTGGAACGCGCGAGACGGCGAGATCCTTCCCAGAAGGATAAAGGCCCAGAGGTGAACGCCGAATAAACTGCTCCATAGAGCAGGTGTCCAGAGATGGTTGCCCAGAGGCGTGGTGACCCAAAGGTCCAGTACTGGCCGCCCAGAGGCTAATGTGTCACAAACTTCTTGGAGAGGAACCCGTAAAGTGTTAACAATGAGTCCCATACCCCACGTTCGCACTAAACGGTTTACTAACCAATAGTAAGCTCACACTCCAAACAATAAAAAGTCCACCTCGTATCATCGGTAAACTAGACCCAAAGGTCAAAACGATCAATCGAATAGGTCGGGGATTAACCGAAAAGAAAATACACACGGTTCCATAGGCCGGAGATTTCCTAACCGTTTAAGCACCTTTCCACTTAGCTCGACGTGCTAAAAAGTGAGTGTGAGATTTTTATTATAGAAAATAATGGTGCGAAACGGATTTATAATTGATTTTGAAATCACTTTAAAACGGCTTTTGAAAACTCTCCTATTATGGAGTAATTAATTTAATAATTAAAAATAATATTATATAATAATTTCGAAAGCCATTTAGGAGTGAAAAATCTTTTGAAAATAATTCATAAAACCCATGTACAAAATCTAGAGACAAATCTCAAAGAAATCAATAAAACCAGAAAATCACTGAAAAATATTCTAAGTGTTTGTAAACATTCAAAAATAGCTGCGAACCCAAGTTCGACAATTTATTTGGACCAGCAAACTGTGTCCAAATGTCATGAAAATTTGCAGGCATGTAGTCCAACATCCCTAATTTAATATGCAAAAAGAATTTCTGGATTCCGAGTTGAGACGAAGTGGCAGCGACATCTCAAAGTTGGACCCAGAAAAAGATTCATACTGTTTACCAACAACGACCAGAGTTTAACTTCGACACGAAATTCGAAGTACCAAACCAACTCTGATGTTGCCTAAATTTTCCAGAGATGGAGATCGAAACTCCACCTTTCCAACGAGACCAAAAACGTCGAATTCCGACTTCGGATGCGATCGTGGCGGCATCGCAAATTGGAGGTAAAAGAAAAAAAATCTGAAAACAGGACTTAACATTTTTTTTAAGCCCAGCCCGCCTGGCCTGGGAAAGCCCCAGCCCACGCGGGCTGGGGTTGGTTCAGGCCCCAGCCCGCATGGGCTGGGGAAGCCCCAGCCCACGCGGGCTGGGGTCCATCGGGTCCCCAGCCCGCCTGGGCTGGGGAAGGCCCCAGCCCACGCGGGCTGGGGTCTTAGGGTCCCCAGCCCGCCTGGGCTGGGGAAGCCCCAGCCCACGCGGGCTGGGTTTCTTAGGGTCCCCAGCCCGCCTGGGCTGGGGAAGGCCCCAGCCCACGCGGGCTGGGGTGTGTTTCGGTCCCCAGCCCGCCTGGGCTGGGGAGCCCCAGCCCAAGCGGGCCGGGGTGTGTTTCCTCCCCAGCCCGCCTGGGCTGGGGAGCCCCAGCCCGCTTGGGCTGGGGTCTGGGTCTGCCCCAGCCCAGGTGGGCTGGGGTGTGCAGCAGCCTGGGTGCAGCCCAGGCCTGCCCTGGTGCACCCAGATCACTGTTTCAGCCTATTTTCAGGCTGAAACATTTCAACCAGCATTAATGTTGATTTTTGGTGGTTTAGGGGTGTTTTTTTTCAAGTTTTGGCATCAAATTTTCACCAAAATTAACTAGCAATAATCACTAATAGATAGTAATTACCTCTACCAATCAAGCAAATAAGCAAACACTTCAATTGCAACTTTCCAAAGCAAAGAGGATGCGGATTAGAGAGCTTCAAAATTAAAAAGAGAACAAAACCAAGGATTACAAAGAGATTTCAAAAATTAAAATAAAGATTAGAGGGTGATTAGGCCTAAGATTGCATTACCTTACTAGGATTAAACAAGTTTAGCTATGTAGAGAAGGAGATGGGTCTTCTACCAAAGGGAGGCCATTAGTTATGTTTAGATCTAGGTTTAGGAATTATGAAGAGGAGGGTTAGGGTTTATGGAAGGGGTTTGAGATATTATATAGAAGTGGGTAGGTTAATGGGTCATGTTAGGAGGTTTTAAAACCCATTAGGACTTAGTTTAATTTCTAAGGTTATCATGTGAACAAAATCCTAAGTGGCAACCTAGTTTTAATCAAAACCATATAATTGTCTCATTAGCCAATTAAACCCATTATCACATTTAAAAATTCTCCTTTTAAATATTAAATTCCAAAAATATTAATTTCCCCATTTTAAACCCAAAATACTTTAATTTGTAAACCAATTGCAAATTTAAATTTCCAAAATTTTGTTTAACTCCCTTTTTCAACTTAAAATCATAATTTTTAATTTATTATTCGGTAATTGCAATCTCAGGGTTGTTACACACATTCACATAATTCCATTTTGTTATATGAAATTATTTCTTAACTGTTGACTATAATGTCAACTTTTTATTCAATCACCACAACAACAAATGATAATAGTTTAATATTATCATTTCTTAACAACCAAACACACCATATATAACTATAATAATTTATGAAAATTATTTCTTTATATATATAAAAATAATCTGGGTAAAATTATTCCATTCACCCCATTTCAAAACAATACCACGTCGAATTGCTCTGTACAAGTGTTTAAAGACTCCCATCAATAACGTTAATTACTCGTATTGACTAGAATCCATAAGCCACTCAATAGATCAATCAACACAATATAAAACAATTTTATATTCACTAATAAATATGCATTCATATCTATTAATACACTCAAACTCATTCTAGGGTGCTACTGACCCTATCTCTAATGAGTTACCCTATCAAATCCGAGGTTCTCGCTTAACCTTCAGCTCTGGTACCAAGTGCGACGGCTCGGATTTTCGACCCTCGAAAATCGACATCAATACGTCCACTGTATTACATGCCGAGCAATCGAGTGCCGGAAATACCAGATCGTTAAAGGAAAAGAAGAAGAGGTAGAAGAAGAAAACAGAAAAATAACAACACAGAATCTCACAATCGCGGCGGAACAACATATAATAGATATTAACATGCCTTTATACAAAAAAAACTATAATTGTTACTTATACATTACATCATGAGAGTACAATAAATTAACAACTCAATACCGGACAGTTATAATAACTTGTCCTCACAAATGCTGAATATAAAGCATACATGTAACGACCCGTATTTTTACGGATCGACAAGTTCGACAAAATCTGGAATTTTAGAGTTTTTGAGCCATTTCAGATTTTAGGCGAAAATGGCTAAATCCTGAGTCGTGAACGACTTAGTGTAAGTTGTGAGTCGTATACGACTTAGAGGATAGGAGCGACTCAGGGGTTTGGCTAGTTAAGGGTGTAAGGATAAGTCGTTTGAACGACTTAAGGGGTAGGTGCGACTTAAGGACTGGACGAGATAAGGCTTAAGTTGTAGCAGTTGAGTTGTACCCGAGTCATCTGATGAGTCGTGACTGAGTTATCTGATGAGTCGTGACTGAGTTATCTGATGAGTCGTACCCAGGTTATCTGATGAGTCGTGACCGAGTTATCTGATGAGTCGTACCCAGGTTTTCTGATGAGTCGTGGCCGAGTTATCTGATGAGTCGTACCCAGGTTTTCTGATGAGTCGTGGACGAGTTAAGGGATGAGTCGTAGCCTTTGTGATGAGTCGTATACGAGTTAGTAGTTGAGTCGTCTAACCAAGTGAGGCGTGCGCATTTAAGTCGTAGACAGGGGGGTCTGGTGATTCGTAGGCGCATGCTATAAGTCGGAGACGACTTTGGAGATAGCTGATTTATCGTGAGTCATAGGCTGAAGTGTGTTAAGTCGTTGAGTCGTAGGGCTTTGAGTCGTGAGTCGTAAACGACTCATGGAGACAGACGAGATAGGAATTTCAGCTATAAATAGGAGAGTTTCTCTTCATTTTTGGGATCCGGATTTTGAAGCGACGAAGTGCTGCCATTTTGAGAGCTCGATTTCTACACTTCTTCACTTCTTTTCTCCACTATAATCTAGTGCTTCCTTCCATCCAAATCAAAGATCAAGATTGAAGATTCAAGAGCTAAAGTTGAAGATCTTCATCTTTTCAAGAGAGATTTCATCGTTTGAAGCGGATTCGTGCTAGATCAAGCTTGATCCTTCGCTGTCCAGATCTGAAGCGTATTGATTTGAGGTTGTTTAGGTGATTTGGTGAGTGGTGATTATCTCTCACACGGATCCAAAGGAGTATATCGGATTGTTGGCCCGATTTGGTGTTAAAATAGTGATTTCCATGCATTTTCTTCATCCTAAGTATAGATCCGTATAGATCCATTGTTCATGATGATGTTACATCCATTTTATCATATGTTAACCTATGCAAGTTCATTCATCAAGTTTGTAGAGATATAATCCATGTTTTCATGCTTATTGGACTTTCAACTCTTTAATTACGAAAATGCCATTATTGTTATAATTGTCTACTTAGATCATTTTTGAATGCTTGATTGCTTGGATTGATGTTTGATTTGATTGATTGTTATGAACTAGATGATTTATGATTAGATCTAGATCGAAGATGATTCAAAAGCTAAGGGAAAGGCTCTTGAATTGGAAAAGCTGCTCGTGGCATATGTAGCGGGATGTTGGAGCTCTTATGCATAGATTTGATGATGTGAAGTTAAGATGAGGCTTTGCAAGGATGTAATGAAGCGAAGCATCATGTGATGAAGACTTGGTCTAATCCAGACGGGATCATTCCAAGCATGTTGATAACTCGGTGATATGATTCGAGTTGAGGATAATGAATGGATATGAGAATAGTCGTCGAGGAGGATGACTAGGAGGCTTGGATAGCATCGTTGTTGAAGGTTCTAGCATGCTCTAAGCAAGAGTATGTTTGGGCAGATTCGATAGTCCCAACGGCCAACTGTTGATGGTCGAGTACTCTGGGCAGATTCGATAGTCCTAGGCACGGGCTGCGACGACGTGCGGGAGTTGTGTCTAGAACCGGGGTTTCCATTAGCCCTTGACGGACGGTTGAAAGAATGTGCCAGTCATTCAATTAACGGTGATATCGAAGCAATGATAACAGTGATAGCCAGAGTCATGGATGTTTGGTTGTATCGTCATTCGGACTCAAGAGCGGTATTTTCTGGGTGCTTATCTGATTTAGGCCTTGGTACTTGGAAAACATCGCCCTTGACTCGAGTGATAGTAGCTTTATTTTAAATTGTATGCTCTGCTATGTTTGCTTCTGCTTAGTGTGTGTCTGGGGGCTATCACTGTAGAATGAGGTTGGAGTGGGAGGGTTGTATTCCTATTCCTTTTCCTTTATGCTCTTTTGGTATGTTGTTAGTTAATTTACTGCTCACTAAGACTGTTGTCTGACTCAAGGCTTTATGTTTTAATTCTTATTGCCTTGGGCTGTTCGTCCATTTTGGGACGGGCAGACTAGGTAGCAGGTGACAGGTGCTGTTCTCTTCTCACGATGCTGATATCGAAGACGAGCTAGAGGGTTGCATATTATCTTCTTATTTGTACTGGATATTCCGCTGTTTTGTATTCTATGAGAGATATGTAGTGAGGCTTGATGTATTGACTATTTGGATGCTTGTATTCAACTATTATGAAGTTTTATATGATGTCATTTTGTTCTGTAAAGCTTCACTATACATATGTTCTATTGTATTTTGTCCATGCGCTGTGAGTAATACGATAGATTCTGTTGTTTTAAATCTTACCTTGACAATCGTCCATGGTCGCCTGGCACACTTTACAGCGCTCTATCTTTAGATTCGGTGCAGGGGTCATGGGCGGTCGTCACATTTGGTATCAGAGCATTGGTTTATCGATTTTACCCAACGCTCGCTGAAGTAACCACGTATGAGAGACGTAATTGTATTTTGATGGATGAATACTATATATAATATAGTAGCTTAGTAGGGTTGAGTCCTTTATGCAGTTGTTTCTCTAGATGTTCTAATCATTCCTTTTTATAGATATTGAGAATGAGTCGAAGAGGGAGACTAGCTGCTAGGGAAGGCCGTGCTACTGAAGAGACTGCTGATTATGCAGTCATGTTCGAAGCTATGATGACTTCGATCATGAGAAGGATACCAGTTCCAGGGGCAGCAGTAGATGTTGGAGTTCAAGTCCAAGCTCCGAAACCAGTGGATTTTGCTAAGTTATGCAAGGATTATACTGCTATTGGAGGGAAGGTTTTCTTGGGAAAAGAATCAACTATCGAAGTCCAGAGATGGATAGATGCTTGTAGAAGGATCTTTGGTGATTTGGGAATTGATGATGCAACTAAGAGGAAGTTGGCATCAAGGCAGCTTCAAGGGAGAGCCTCTGATTGGTGGAACTCTATTACCATCACTACTCCGGAAGAAGAGATTACTTGGGAGCAATTCCAAGTCAGATTTGAAGCTAAGTTCATTTCTACAGCTCAGAAGTCTGTTCTGTTCAAGAGGTTTGTGGAGCTCAAGCAGGGTGGAAGATCTGTTCTTGAGTATGTTTCTGAGTTTGAAGCTTTGTCCAAGTATGCCCGGTCATATATTGAGTCTGCTTACCAGAAGAATGAGAAGTTTGTGACCGGCTTGGATAGTTATCTTGGGAGACAGTTGGTGGATCATTTGGACGATTCATTTGAGAAGCTTGTGGAGAAAGCTCTTAGGCATGAGAGTCTGTTTCCTAAGGAAGGATCTGTTGTTGTTGTGACCAGGGAAGAGTCTAAACCCCAGCAGGGTGGAAACAAGAAGAGGAAGCAGCAGCAGCAGCAGAAGGGTAAGGATGGCCAGAAGAAGCCGAAAGGCGAGGTGACTTGCTACAATTGTCAGCAAAAGGGCCATTTCTCTAAGGATTGTAAGAATCCGAAGGTGCCAATGAAGTGTCACAACTGTGACAAGCCGGGGCATTTCAGGAAGAATTGTCCAGAACCAAGGAAGGACAGGCAGATTGTGCAAGCCTATGCTTTAGGAGCTGTTCCGTCGTCTTCGAAAGCTCCTACTGCTGAAGAGAAGGGAAAGAGTGTGGTTGTTCAAGGTACTCTTTTCCTATGTGGTGTTCCAGTTAGAGTTCTGTTTGATACTGGAGCGTCGCATTCATTTGTTTGTAGTGAACTCGTAGGCCGGTTAGGTTTGGCACCGGATATTGTTGATAGGCCATTGGTTGTGACTAATCAAGTTGGGGGTTCGTCTTGTTTGTGTATGTTATGCCATGGTCTAGTTGTGTCGAGTCATGGTTGCTCTTTTGTTTGTGATTGCTTTGTTATGAACTTTGCGGGGTTCAGAATTATCTTGGGTATGGACTGGCTTAGGAAGTATGCGGCAAAGGTTGATTGCGAAAGGCTGGAAGTGACAGTCGAGAATGTGGAGGGGCGAAAGGTTGTAATACGATGTAAGCATGAGGAAGGCGTCTTCATGAGCTTCATGTATTCGCTGGTTGTTCCACGAGATGGACTGTCATCGGTGCCAATCGCTAATGGATTCGAGGATGTCCTTGACGAAGTCAAAGGGTTGCCGCCGCATAGAGAGATCGAGTTTCGAATAGATCTTGTTGAAGGGGCCAGACCTGTTGTGATGCCTCTTAGGCGGATGGCGCCTAGGGAACAGCAGGAGTTGAGGGTGCAAGTTGATGACCTTTTACAGAAAGGATTCATTCGGCGTAGTGTGTCCGAGTGGGGTGCACCAGTTGTGTTTGCAACCAAGGCTGATGGGTCGTTGAGATTGTGCGTCGATTATCGTGAGCTGAATAAGGTGACTAAGAAGAACAAGTATCCATTGCCGAGGATAGATGACTTGTTTGATCAGTTTCACGAAGCTAAGGTGTTTTCTCAGATGGATTTGGCAACGGGATTTCACCAGTTGAGAGTAGCGAAGGATAGTGTGCCGAAGACTGCTTTTAGGACACCATCCGGTTTCTTTGAGTGGCTGGTAATGCCGTTTGGATTGACTAACGCGCCAGCATATTTTGTGGATCTTATGAATAGAGTGTTCAGAGATCAGTGGAACAAGTTCGTACTTGTGTTCGTGGATGATATTCTGATTTATTCCAGAACGGAAGAAGAGCACAAGACGCACTTGTGTATTGTTTTGGAGATCTTGCGGAAACATCAGCTGAAGGCTAAGTTTTCGAAGTGTCACTTCTGGGAGAGTGAAGTGAGGTTCTTAGGCCATGTGATTTCTGGAAGTGGAATAACGGTTGATCCCGCTAAGGTGGCAACAATCCAGGATTGGGTTAGACCTAAGAATGCATCTGATGTGAGAAGTTTTCTTGGATTAGCAGGATATTATCGACGGTTTATCAAAGACTTCTCCAAGGTAGCTGCACCATTAACAGGATTGACGAAGAAGAACCAAGTGTTCAGTTGGGATGCTAAGTGTGAGCAAGCTTTCGGAATCCTGAAAGAGAGATTGACGAGTGCTCCTGTTTTGACTATTCCTAGTGGGAATGATGAGATGGTGGTTTACACCGACGCATGTGGTACGGGACTTGGAGCAGTGCTGATGCAGAAGGATAAAGTTGTTGCGTATGCCAGTCGACAACTTAAGCCGCATGAAAGGAATTACCCAACTCATGATTTGGAATTAGCGGCGATTGTATTTGCTCTGAAGATGTGGAGGCATTATCTGTTGGGAGTTCGATTCGAGTTGTTTACGGATCACAAGTCGTTGAAGTATCTTTTCTCCCAAAAGGATTTGAATCTTCGGCAGCAACGTTGGCTAGAGTTTTTAGCATCATATGATTTTGGTATAGCTTATACTCCGGGAAAAGGTAACGCAGTGGCAGATGCGTTAAGTCGAAGACATGCAGGATTGGGAGCCATGTTTTCTGAATGGAAGAATCTCGAGTATTTAGCTGGATTTGACTTCAGGCCTAGATGCGAATTGGAACCTGAGATGTTGGAAAACTTATCAATAAGACCCACTCTTGTGGAAAGGATTGGTGAGAGCCAAAAGCGAGATGATAAGCTTGTCAAGATTATCCGTGAATTGGAATCTGGATTGGATCCAGAAAAGGATAAAGGATTCGAGGTCGATCGAGAGGGTTGGCTTCGGAAGCAAGGACGACTAGTTGTTCCCGATATAGATGAATTGAGGAGTGAAGTTCTGAAAGAAAGTCATCACTCAAAGTTGACAATTCATCCAGGTGGAAATAAGATGTATCGGGATATGAGGAGAACCTACTACTGGGAAGGTATGAAGAAGGATGTTGGAAATTTTATTTCCAAGTGTATGAACTGCCAGTTGGTAAAGGCCGAACACAAGAAGCCAAGTGGATTGCTTCAGCCATTAGAAGTTCCTACATGGAAGTGGGAACAAGTGTCGATGGATTTTATCGATGGATTGCCTAGAACCAGAACGGGAAATGAAGGGATTTGGGTCATTGTGGATCGTCTGACTAAGAGTGCACGATTCATTCCTGTTCGATCGACTAGAACTGCATCAAAGTTGGCTGAGTTGTATGTTAAGTGGATAGTTCGTTTCCATGGTATTCCGAAGAGTATAGTGAGCGATCGAGACCCATTGTTCACTAGTGGATTTTGGAAGAGCTTCCAGGAAGTCTTGGGAACCAAGTTGTGTTTGAGTACAGCTTATCATCCCCAAACAGATGGTCAGACCGAGAGAGTCAACCGGGTTTTGGAAGATCTTCTTAGAGCTTGTGTTTTGGACTTCGGAGGATCATGGGAAGATCACCTTCATTTGGTGGAGTTTGCGTACAACAACAGTTACCAGTCAAGCATTGGTATGGCACCGTATGAGGCATTGTATGGAAGACCGTGTAACTCTCCAACATGTTGGTTGGAAACTGGAGAAAAGCTGATGCTTGGGCCAGAGATGATTCGTCAGACTTCAGATTGTATAGAGATCAATCAGCAACGAATGAAGGCAGCCCAAGACCGTCAAAAGAGTTATGCTAATAAGCGTCGAAAGGATTTGGAATTCGACGCAGGATATATGGTTTTTGTGAAGATTTCTCCACTGAAGAATGTTATTCGATTCGGGAAGAAAGGAAAATTGACTCCAAGATTTGTTGGACCATTCCCGATCATCGAGCGAATTGGAAAGCTCGCCTATAGGTTGGAGTTACCTGAGAAGATGTCGGGTGTGCACAATGTTTTTCATGTATCATATCTACGGAAGTATGTGCACGACTCGAATACAGTGGTTTCTGCTGATAACTGTGAAGACTTCGAAGTTGATCCAGTCGATAGAAGACCTCGTAAGCCGCTTCGTGTTGTTGAAACCGACACGAAACAGCTTAGGAGGAAGGTAGTTAAGTTGCTCAAGATACAATGGAGTGACGATGATAACGACTGTACGTGGGAGGTGGAAGAGAGGATGAAGGCAGCTCATCCTGAACTCTTCAAGGTATGGCCCTAAGGTGTCGTATCATCTAACAACATTGTAACTTGTTCTAAGTCTTAGAATTCTGTACGCTAAGCTAGAATTGGATGCATGGTTTGCTGATTGTTATGGTTGGTAGGCGTACAGAATAGTCTTCGATTGCTTTGTTTGTTTGGAATTTCGGGGGCGAAATTCCTAAGGGGGAGAGAATGTAACGACCCGTATTTTTACGGATCGACAAGTTCGACAAAATCTGGAATTTTAGAGTTTTTGAGCCATTTCAGATTTTAGGCGAAAATGGCTAAGTCCTGAGTCGTGAACGACTTAGTGTAAGTCGTGAGTCGTATACGACTTAGGGGATAGGAGCGACTCAGGGGTTTGGCTAGTTAAGGGTGTAAGGATAAGTCGTTTGAACGACTTAAGGGGTAGGTGCGACTTAAGGACTGGGCGAGATAAGGCTTAAGTTGTAGCAGTTGAGTCGTACCCGAGTCATCTGATGAGTCGTGACTGAGTTATTTGATGAGTCGTGACTGAGTTATCTGATGAGTCGTATCCAGGTTATCTGATGAGTCGTGACCGAGTTATCTGATGAGTCGTACCCAGGTTTTCTGATGAGTCGTGGTCGAGTTATCTGATGAGTCGTACCCAGGTTTTCTGATGAGTCGTGGATGAGTTAAGGGATGAGTCGTAGCCTTTGTGATGAGTCGTATACGAGTTAGTAGTTGAGTCGTCTAACCAAGTGAGGCGTGCGCATTTAAGTCGTAGACAGGGGGGTCTGGTGATTCGTAGGCGCATGCTATAAGTCGGAGACGACTTTGGAGATAGCTGATTTATCGTGAGTCATAGGCTGAAGTGTGTTAAGTCGTTGAGTCGTAGGGCTTTGAGTCGTGAGTCGTAAACGACTCATGGAGACAGACGAGATAGGAATTTCAGCTATAAATAGGAGAGTTTCTCTTCATTTTTGGGATCCGGATTTTGAAGCGACGAAGTGCTGCCATTTTGAGAGCTCGATTTCTACACTTCTTCACTTCTTTTCTCCACTATAATCTAGTGCTTCCTTCCATCCAAATCAAAGATCAAGATTGAAGATTCAAGAGCTAAAGTTGAAGATCTTCATCTTTTCAAGAGAGATTTCATCGTTTGAAGCGGATTCGTGCTAGATCAAGCTTGATCCTTCGCTGTCCAGATCTGAAGCGTATTGATTTGAGGTTGTTTAGGTGATTTTGTGAGTGGTGATTATCTCTCACACGGATCCAAAGGAGTATATCGGATTGTTGGCCCGATTTGGTGTTAAAATAGTGATTTCCATGCATTTTCTTCATCCTAAGTATAGATCCGTATAGATCCATTGTTCATGATGATGTTACATCCATTTTATCATATGTTAACCTATGCAAGTTCATTCATCAAGTTTGTAGAGATATAATCCATGTTTTCATGCTTATTGGACTTTCAACTCTTTAATTACGAAAATGCCATTATTGTTATAATTGTCTACTTAGATCATTTTTGAATGCTTGATTGCTTGGATTGATGTTTGATTTGATTGATTGTTATGAACTAGATGATTTATGATTAGATCTAGATCGAAGATGATTCAAAAGCTAAGGGAAAGGCTCTTGAATTGGAAAAGCTGCTCGTGGCATATGTAGCGGGATGTTGGAGCTCTTATGCATAGATTTGATGATGTGAAGTTAAGATGAGGCTTTGCAAGGATGTAATGAAGCGAAGCATCATGTGATGAAGACTTGGTCTAATCCAGACGGGATCATTCCAAGCATGTTGATAACTCGGTGATATGATTCGAGTTGAGGATAATGAATGGATATGAGAATAGTCGTCGAGGAGGATGACTAGGAGGCTTGGATAGCATCGTTGTTGAAGGTTCTAGCATGCTCTAAGCAAGAGTACGTTTGGGCATATTCGATAGTCCCAACGACCAACTGTTGATGGTCGAGTACTCTGGGCAGATTCGATAGTCCTAGGCACGGGCTGCGACGACGTGCGGGAGTTGTGTCTAGAACCGGGGTTTCCATTAGCCCTTGACGGACGGCTGAAAGAATGTGCCGGTCATTCAATTAACGGTGATATCGAAGCAATGATAACAGTGATAGCCAGAGTCATGGATGTTTGGTTGTATCGTCATTCGGACTCAAGAGCGGTATTTTCTGGGTGCTTATCTGATTTAGGCCTTGGTACTTGGAAAACATCGCCCTTGACTCGAGTGATAGTAGCTTTATTTTAAATTGTATGCTCTGCTATGTTTTCTTCTGCTTAGTGTGTGTCTGGGGGCTATCACTGTAGAATGAGGTTGGAGTGGGAGGGTTGTATTCCTATTCCTTTTCCTTTATGCTCTTTTGGTATGTTGTTAGTTAATTTACTGCTCACTAAGACTATTGTCTGACTCAAGGCTTTATGTTTTAATTTTTATTGCCTTGGGCTGTTCGTCCATTTTGGGACGGGCAGACTAGGTAGCAGGTGACAGGTGCTGTTCTCTTCTCACGATGCTGATATCGAAGACGAGCTAGAGGGTTGCATATTATCTTCTTATTTGTACTGGATATTCCGCTGTTTTGTATTCTCTGAGAGATATGTAGTGAGGCTTGATGTATTGACTATTTGGATGCTTGTATTCAACTATTATGAAGTTTTATATGATGTCATTTTGTTCTGTAAAGCTTCACTATACATATGTTCTATTGTATTTTGTCCATGCGCTGTGAGTAATACGATAGATTCTGTTGTTTTAAATCTTACCTTGACAATCGTCCATGGTCGCCTGGCACACTTTACAGCGCTCTATCTTTAGATTCGGTGTAGGGGTCATGGGCGGTCGTCATAATACAATACACACCGGAATATAATCAAGTACGTGTGATACGTCTTCGTCATCCAGCACATTTCCTGAGCTCCATAGCATCCTATCATGTATCTGTAATACTCGGTCTGACCCGAGCATTATAATAAAGTAACACCCGAGTCAGTCTGGAAAACCAGCGTGAGAAAACACACTCAATTTGAATTTATTAAAGTTTTAAAAATTCTTTGAAAAAAAAGTATCTCATAAGACCACGCCACACATAAACACGATGGGTTTTTACCGTACGATAACCAAATATTTTATATCAAAATCATCTGATATTATAAGTGTCTAAGTACAAATACTTATTTAAATAGTTAAAATTGTTACATTAATTAAATTCCAGCATACTAGGCTCTACAACCAAAACCGTAAAGGTATGAATTTGAGAATGGATTCCATACGAATGACTAGGCACTGGGGTACTACCTGTCATAGTACATATCTAGAAAAATGTACCAAGGACCACATCGGAATCCCCTGCAACACAAGACCAGACTAACCCTAACCTGGATAGACCAAATATGCTCTCACCCCGGGTGTTCCCACCCTTCCCGAGTCCTTTCGCGCACCGTACTAATAATATCCGAGGGTATTTAGAAAGGTGATAAACATACCCTAATTGGGTGCGACCCACTTAGCCTTGCTACATCTCCCCTGATTTTCAGTCATTCCCGGTTGTTGAGGATTGTGGCTACGATTACCTTATAAGGAATTATACTTGGAATGCTCATCGTCCTCTAATTACAATGTACTGATAGCATTCATCCATACAAGTCCGTTTCGGATCTGAACGAAACCGAAGGCACTATTCCTACAACATCCGTTTTGGAATCATCCTCAGAATTAGTAGCGATTAGCCCTTGCACTTCAATGCTCCATCTTCAATTTCACGCTCTTGTTTTCACTTCGAAAACATATTCGTTGGATCGAAGTGGTTTTCGGATAACTTATCTGATCCCGGTCTCTTCGAAACAACGTTCGATATTTCCGGTAAACTCAACCCCGATTCTTTAGGAAATAAATAGACAAAAATAAGATCGGAGATCATCTTCTAACCGTTAGTGGATAGATTTCCTTATCAACGTCCTAGAAGAACGAACGAGTTTATATGTACAGTATAGCACCTTCCAACGGTAACTGTACCATATAATTCCCGTGTTTCTCCTAGATATTCCCAAAGTTATGTTTTGGGTCCAGATTTGATAGTCGCTTATTTAACTATCAAATAAACAATCATTCAACCAAAGAGTTCATTTTCCACTGAAAACACTAAGTCTTATTTAATTTAATTTTAATAAATTAAATCTCTTTATCAAAAAATATGTACTTATCTTATCGGAGTAAGTACGTTCACTAACCATTCTTTTCAAAAATATTTGAAAAACCCTTTAAAATAAATAAGGAAAGCACCACGCGGTATCAACCATGGATTTACAGCTCAAAGATTACGTCTCTATCCCAGATAAATCCAAACTTAACTGCAGGCAATCTCTGCCTCCGATTTCGCCATGAAAGTACACCATTACTTTTCGAAAACTTTATTTAATAATTTTCTCAAAATAATACTTATAAAATTTCTATGATAATTTTCCCAAGTTTAATTTCGGCAAATACTCTTTTATAAAAGTTATTATATAGAATAATATTAATATTGAATAATTTATCTTTTAAAAATAATAATACTGGTTTATTCTTAAATAATAATTAAATTAATATCAACTCATTATAAACTAACTTAATTAATAATTAATTAGATTTTAAATAGTTTAAAATAATTACATAACTTTGAAACAATAATTAATCCTGATTTATTAATAAGATTCTAGTCGATTTACAAGACTTATTTGTAAACTTATAATCTATTTTGACAATTTTAAAATATTTAAATAACTAATTTTTCTGGAATATTTTTAAACACGTTTTAAATTACCTAGTTAATAATTTAAAATCCTCTTTTTTTAAAAATAAACCCATCTCCTCGATAAAATATATTTTTCGATTCCAATATAACCAATCTAATACTTATAAAGCTCTCACGATTTATCAGCAATTTGATTTACGTCCCAATTGTGTAAATCCCCTTTTTCACATTTCTAGAAGTAAATATTTCATTTATTTTTAACCCGATTTACCTATCTCATTATAAATTCTTACCATGAATTTATACCTTCAATTTATAAATGATAATCACTTCACTTATTTATAAACATTGTTTATAAATATCACAGTCTTCAATTCCAGTTTATAACGGTTTCACATCACTTAAATCCATTATAATTTGATTTCTAAATTAAATTCTATTTATAAATCAATTTTCTTAAATTGAATTTCATTTATAAATTAACTCCTTAAATAACCCAACTATATTCCTAAAACAACCAAATCTCAATTTTACTTCCATTCCGTAATTTAGAAATATTATTAAGGAGGATCTAATATAACCAATTTTATAATTATTTCCAAATTTCCTTTTTATATTTCCAATCTATTTTTAAATCTCGATTTTTAAAACCTTTTATATTTAACAAGTACCACTTAAGAATTTTTTATTAAAATCCATTATACACATTATTCCAAAAATCTCTATTTACAATATTTCGAAATAGTTAAGTACAATTTTAAAGTCAAACTATTTGTTTTATCCAAATAAATTTCTTTTAATTTATCCTAAATCCTATATAAATACTTCACTTCCAAAATCCCTCTTTAATTTCCTTTCCAATTCAAATATATATATTTTTGATATTTAAAAATACCAAAAATCTAGGTCAATGCAACCGTAGCATCCAATCAATTCAAATCACACTGTAATCTATCATAAATTATTCAATAGATCATATATCACTATATATGAAAATTAAATTCAACATTTTTGATGAATCCAATTGGATCCCTCCAACTTGTTTCCCTACAACAACAGATGTCAATACAACATAAAAATACCAATCCCACTTCGAGGGGGATATCGTGGTATATAGGGTCATCCGCTATTATGCGGGGCGCATAGGATCTCATCCGCTAAAAATATGCGGGAATATCAATCCAACTACCAATATATAATACTATATATAATATCATATTCAACTGATAATAATAATTATCAAATCATCCAATTAATAAATAATTAACTTTAACTATTTAAAATTAGTTGGTAATCCAAAATTAAGTGAGATTAACTCATTTTGATTTTTATTGTCGCTTCGCGTTCCGGTTCTGGATAAATTCGAACGCGTTTGAATTTATCTGAAAATTCAGCAAGCTCTAATTTCAACCAAACTGATTCCATAGCCAAGATCTCGTTAATATGAACCCAACGCGACCGACCGCGTTGAATTCGGACCTGGAACGAACGAGATATGGAATTTACAATTAAACAATAAATTATATAAACTATTTACTTTATTATATTAAAAAAAAACCCATACCCATTCGAAGTCAAACCCGGCCCAAACTATCTTCTTCTTCCCCCTTTTCCAAAAATGCCGCCTGAAGCTCTCAATTATGCTCGATCACTGCCGTGCACGTGCACGACAACCAGGGCTACCCACGACCATCGCAAGTTCACCCACACTTCCGCATCTCTTCCCTCTACCTCTCAGACCATTCTACAAGACTCTCGAATGACCCCCCTGAATCGTGACCTGCTCACGATCGAACACCCTAGCCAATGTTGCGATTTCCCTTCTTACGCCGCACCCCTCCAAATCACAGCCTCGCGTGCGCCCCACCCCTACGAAGCCAACTCCAAACTTCGTTCGACCTTTCGGTGATCGAAACCCCAAAAATCCCTAACCCTACTTTCTCGAGTTTCCCTGTACACGATATCAAACGACGACAGCCATCCCCGCACTTCCTAAATCGCATATCAGATTGAAGCTTGTGGAAAACTATGATTTTACAAACTTGTTTGGATTTTTATCAAGTAGAAATGGAGAAATAATATTTTTTGAAGTTCTTCTTTTATTTTTTTTACTCTGAATGAATGTTCAACAACGCTTCTGGTTTAAAAAAAAATGGGATGAGATGTTGGCATGTTAGATAGGTCAACGTACAGTGAAAGGATGGAATTGCTGCTGAAAAGAAGATTGACTAGACAATTTATTTATTTTAATTTCAAAACGTCTCGATTTACGCAACTCAAAATCTTAAACCCCTATCGAGCCATGCCTAGGCGTTTATAATGTTATACCCTTATTCCAAACGCAATAGAAAATGTTTCGAGTCCTAATTCGATCGTATGGAGAAGATAGCCTTTTGGACCCAATTAATATATTGAATTTTCGATATTAGTTTCAATGCGTTTATATCCTGTACGATCAGACGATAACTCTAAAAGCTACGAAATTTGAAATCCGATAATAATACATTATCACGGACCCAATGGAACTGGTTTCATCGAAATCCGAGACTGTGTCTCGGAAGGCTATTTTTACTCGTCAATTTAAACAAGTTATTTTTAAAATCGAACAAATCACTTTTAAATTCATTTTAAATTTTTTTATAATCTTCATTATTATTAATATAAATTTTGTAAGCCATTAAATTATTTTAACAAGCTTAAAACTCAAGATTAAATGTTTTAACCAATTTTCAATTTTTAAATTCAATAATTAAATTATCCAATAAACCATTATATTTGAAATTCAAGTTAAAAATTAAATTTTAAATATTTAAAATCAATAAAATATTCCAATTTCAAATAACCAAAATTCTGGGTCGTTACATAATCTCTACGCTTTACTCAAAATCACCTTGCCATGTTATATATATACTTTACTTAAATCTTAGTTGATGAAAACACCAAAACCTATGAAAGTCCCCACTTCAAATCGATTGAAAGTACCTCTTTTGAAACCATTGAAAGTACCCCTTTTGAAACCATTCTCAATCCCTTTCGAAACCTTTGGAAATCCTTCCTTTCGAAAGCATTAAAAACTTAGACATCTTTCTTTTAAAACCTTTAAACCTTGCCTTTCGAAACCCTTGGAAAACCTTTCCTTTCGAAACCATCAGAAAAACTATACCTTTCGACTCCTTCGAAACCATTGGGGAACCACCCCTTCGAAAGCTCTTTTAAAACCCATCGAAAGCATTAAATCTAAACCTTTCGAAAGCACTTGAGTTCAAATTTAAGCATGTGGAAAAACACTTTTCGAAATCATTTAACTCATCTCTTTCGAAACCAATTTGGGTTATAATTCAATTGAACAAAAGGGTCATTAAACCATTTAAGTCGAAAGCCATTCTTTCAAAAGCATTTCCTAAGTAAAGAAGTGATGGTGTCGAGACCATCCCTTCGAAAACATTGGAGACTGGACAGGTTCTTAAAACAAAGCAATTCCTTCGAAACCCTCTAGGTTGAAAGGTAAAAAGACGACAACTGGGTGTTCCAACTTAGTCAAAAGCAATCATTTAAAACAAAGGCGCAACCCAATCGAAACCATTTCCTTTCAAACCATTTGACATGGTCGAAACCCAAACAAGTCGAAAGCATCTTAGTCGAAAGCAAGCAGGCGCATTTTCATTTAAAAACAAAGTAAAGCCTCAACCCCTTCGGAACCCATGGGTTTGACCCTGTACGTTTCGCCTATATCCAATTCACTATGTACCAGTTGCCTAATACCATATGCATTGGTTTTGACTGTGTCAGAGGCGAAGGAATGAAGGCGGAACCTGGTGCCGAGGGTGTCGAAACAGTGAAAAACCCATTTATTTGTACTTTTAAACTATTTCTTTTGTACCTAACCTGCCTTGTTTGTCTAAATCTGATTGGTTGCCATTTTACTTTTTCAAAAGTGCTGCCAATTTTAAGAAATAACAATTTCAAATTATTTACAAAAAGCCCCTTTCTCCTTTTAAAATATAAAACATTTATGTCTCATACCTTAAATAGTTTTATATACCCATCAAAACACTTAAGAAAAATCTAGAAAATCTCTTTTAATATGTTTTCTAACATATAAAAATTTCAGACCCTAATCTTTTTTTATTTCACCGTAAATAATTTATAACCCAAAATATCATTTTATTTACTAGAAAATTCATATTAAATCCACATAAATTCCAAAAATTTGGAAAATTGAAACCCATCTCCAAAATATTATTTTCGATCTTCATAAAAATTCACAAGACATTTAGATTTGGTTTTTACCTTAAAACATATCATAAAATCAATATGAACATGTGTAAATCATTAAAACATATCATAAAATCAATATGAACATGTGTAAATTGTTAAAACATATCATAAAATCAATATGAACATTCCATCATTCAAAAACATGGCAAAATATTGCAAAATATTTTGGATTTCTCCTTAAAACCGAAAACAAAACATATTAGAGATGTAAACATTATTCACCTTAGCTTTTGTGATTAAAGAGATTGAGATATGAATAGATTTGATTTGCTTAAGCTTCTTCCTAGCTTTTCTCTATCTTTTTCCCCTTTTTCCTTGATAATGGTGGCCGTGCTTTTTTTTTCAAAATTTGGAAATGAAATGACATGTTTAATTTACACGGCCATGGGTAATAGATATAGGAAATGCCTCTTTCCTATTTTACCCCTCCTATATTTCATTTTAAACCTTTTTTTATTCATTGTTAAGTGGCACACTACCCCTTTAATAAAATCAAATCTAAATCCCTTAATCAACACATTATTTTATTTAATTTATCTAATTAAATATTCTAAATAATGTTATCAAAATATGGGGTGTTACAACTTGTGTCAATTTGAAATGGCTAAAATAAGAGGGCTTGATAGGGCCAATGAGGGTAGCTACCTCCAGCGGACATCCGTTCTTTTATTTTCTTTTTTGGACTTGGTCCATACTATTTCTTTGTTGCTGTGTTTCGATTAGTGCACCTTGATTTAGGATGACCTCCCTTTGACTCTATATGGGATGGATGGACGTTGTAACATCCCGAATTTTCGACTTTCTAAAATTCGACATCGATACTCACTTTATCGACTGCCGAGCAATCGAATGCCGGAAACTCGAAAAGTTAGGGTTTTAAAAAGAAGAGGTAGGCAGAAGAAGAAGAAGATAGAAGAAAAAGAAGAAGATAGAAGAAAGAAGAGAAGAAGAGAAGAACAATAGAACAACATCAGAACAGAAACAATATCAGAATCTCACATATCGTAGCGGAACAATATACAATAGATAATTACTAGTCTTTTAAAACAAAGAGCTATATCAGTTTATACATACATCAATCAGAGTCAATATACAACAATGGACAGTTATATAACTTGTCCTCATACAGAATACACAGCGGAATAAAATAAAGTATAGGTGATACGTTTCGCCATCCAGCTTGCTTCCAAAGCTCCAGAATATCCAGAATATCCTGATAACATAACTCTAGGCTGCCCGTGTGGAAATTGGTGGGCACCCAGAGTTTAGAAGGGAAACAATAAACTCCGAGTCAGTCATGGTGACTGGTGTGAGATCGTAAAACAGTTATTTTTCATAAGGAAAATAAAATAGATTCGCAATGCTTTTGGAAAATGAAACTACCATAAGACCTCCCGCCACACACACAATGCAAATGCAGAATTGGAGGAGATTTCTTCTTATGATAGTCAAAGATGCTTACTACGCAAAATCAAATCCTTTTTGATATTATTATTAGTGCATAGTGTAGAAAACATTTCGAAAGTAGAATATAAATCTTAGCCAGCATAGACATTTCGAACTATGCCTACTATAGCTACCATCCAAACAGTGGGGCGCCACCATAAGTGAATGATAGGTTCTACAACTAAAACCGTACAAGGCTCGTATTGTTTCTTTGGATTTCCAACAAATGGTCAGGCGAAGGAACTTCCTATTCCACGAAGGAACGCCTCTGGAATGACGTTCCGAGAACCTAACCGGATCTTTGCCAACACAAGGCCGGGTTACCTCTGCAAAAATAGGTAACTACTGACACGCGTATGCCATCCCCCGATCGTAACCGATCTTCCCGAGGATCCCCGATTTCCAACAACCACATAATAATAATAATGCAGTAACCACATAGGTTAAGTATCTGGGCTCCATACCATGATACCACCTTTATCCAGAAGGAATGACATACCCTAAGGGGCGCTACTCCCTAGAACCTTGCTGCATCCTTCCTGTTTTGACCATTTCCGGGGTGTGAGGCTCGACGAAGTCTGGTCCACAAAGCTACGCTTTTCAAAAGCCATGCTTCGGGTCAAACAAATGATCAACCTATGATCACAAAGATATAAGATCAAACAAATGATCATATCGCAAATGATCAAACATTGATCATTTCACAGCAACACTCAGTATGCCACGTTACCAAATTGGGAATATATCGCTGATAAATTTCAACTACATAACATCTGAGCTCGTACGTCTCAGAGAAGGGTGTTAAGCTAAGAGAATAAATTCTCCGCCACCAACAGATATGTATTTGAAAGAAATCAGCTTTATCTCTCAATCTGTAGCGTCAGACATACAATCCATACAAGTCTGTTCCGGGATCGAACAGTACTGAAGGCACTTCTCACGAAGCCCTTGCATTTTCGGATAATTTTGTAATCACGTCCGGACTTCCCGTCACTAAGGGTGATAAAACCTCTAAACCGGAGATCAGCCGATGTAGAGTAACTCGACAGTAATCCTTCCGTTTTCAAAAATATCCGGCCTTCAACACCGGTCATCAAATGCGATCCATATACGACGTATCACATATTCAGAATGGGTTATACGACCCCATGGTCCTTTCCCGGCTAACCCGAATAGTGAGCGCTTATTCAAAAATAAGTGTGGCATTCAAATTTATCCAATTCACAACAAATACCCATTCAAGGTAATTATTGATAGTCGGTTATTTAACTATCAATAAAGATGCGCAACATCATCAGATTCCAAATAATTTCCCAAATTATTTATTCTTCAAAAATATCTTTACTAGATATATAATTTCCACACTTCAAAAATAAATCGATATTTATTTTTAAAAATGAACTCCCATTTCTTTTATAAATTCCATAGTGAATTTATATTCCAAAAATATCTACTGATATACGATTTTCAAATCGATTTCAATATTCAATTTCAATTTATCTTTACAAAGATAAATTCTCAAAACGTTTCATTTCATATTGGAAAAGCAATTCCATACTTATTTAATAATAATTAATTCACAAATCTCATTAATTTTCAACATTTGAAAATATTCAATATACTCAAATCAAAATTTAAGTATATATTCATTCTTTAAGGAAAACATTTACTATAACAACATTTATTTGAGTCAAAACGAATGTTACGTAAAACATCGTTACGACGACTCGAAATCACTAGTATAGGGATTCGAAATTAAGATAGATATGTAAATCCCAATACTAGATAAAAATATCTCCTTTCGGAAATCATTTACTATAACAACAGTGTTATAGTCCACCATTTCCTTATTTCTCGAAAAACGTCTATTTCAACAATGAATGTTGAAATCTATGATTTTGATAGTTAATACATTTTTAACATTGTTAAAACAATTAACTTCATTTTTAATGTCACTTCTCCAAAACTATCCATTTTACTTAACGATATATTCACTATCCAAAATCGTGAATATACTTCACTAATTACATTTCACTATTTTCTACACATTTTATTTCAATAATAATTCGCTATCCAAAATCGCGAATATATCTCCTTTAACAACCTTCTATATTTAATTTATCAAATCCAATTGATTTCGAATTTATAAAACAACGTTTATAAATTCTATTTCTATTTTCTAACAACTTCAATTTAATAAATCTCCTTTATTAACAATTCGATTCATAACTCAAATCTTATACCAACAATCCATAATTATAAGTTAAATACTTATAATTCCTTTATTTTACAAAATCATTTCCATTTATAAGTTCACAATTTATAAATTTCATTATTTATAAATTCTTAAAAATTCATTTTAACGCTTATAAAACTCGTTTTATAATACCAACATTTTAAAGTTATAAATATCAATCTTGTACATCTTTTACATACATCGTTTTTTATAATTCAAAAATTCCAATTAAAACCATTTTATAAATTTATTAACTATTTATTTCAAAAGAAATTACCTTTTGGTTATAATTCACAAATCTTAACTTTTATAACTTTAAAGTTTGAACGTTTATTTATTAATTCAAAATTTAAATAAAACGTCTACTTCCAAAAATCACTTTAAAATCCTTTTAAAGTAAAAGTCGTTATTTTTAAACTTCAAAACTGAATCCGATGATGCAACAACACCAACTAGTCAATCACAACAACAAACATCATATATCAATATGATAACAGAATATACATCAATATCTGTAAATAAATAAATACTGGTGAGGAATCCAGTTGGATCCCTCCAACCTGTTTCCCTGCATCCACAGACGTTAGCACAATACCCATTCCACTTCGAGGTGGAATATCGCGGTATATGGGTTTTATAAAAATCATCCGCTTACTAACGGCGCAATAGGGTCTCATCCGCTATACGAGGCGGGAAATCAATCAATCCAATATATACATATGCCAATATGTATATATTGCTATATATATATATAGATATATCCTACTATATCTAATATCATATCCAATAGCAATCATCAATCAATAACTGTAAATTCAAATTTTATTTGAGTGAGAAAAATCTCACCTTTGCTTTTTAATTTGCAATCCATTTCCATTTTGACCATTCCTCCGTTTTTAACCTTGTATAATCAATTTATACAATTTATTAATATTCGAAATAAATCGAATAATTAAATTACTTCAATTTAAAATAGTGATTTAACTTTAAATAAATTCTCCTTTTTAAATAAAAATCCTTTAGTAACTAAAATGAATTAATTTCCATTAAATGGATTTATTCAATCTTAAACTGATAATTTAAATTCCTTAAACCCATTTCCCTTTCATAAATTTAATTAACTAATAGTTCTGTAGACTTATATATTCATTATAATTTAAATTTCACTTTAAGCTAATATTTTAAATTTTTAAACAAAATTCCTTTTTCTTTAAACTTCATATACCAGAAACTGTATAATTCCAACTTTTATAAATTTAAATAAAACAATACCTCTACTTACTCGAATCGAAACCACGATTCTGCCCAGCATCACGAGAGGAACCCCACTGTCAGAGTTCACCATCGCGACCATCAGCCCACATCTTCGAGCACCACCCCAGATAAAACTCGCATGCGCCTGTCGCTGCCACACGTACGAACCCCAGCTTCGAACCCAGTCGAACGCGCCGCCGTTTACCCCTACGCGCCCTCGACCTCACGGCATCGCGCACCTCCACGCGAAAGCGCCTCCGCCTTGTCGCCGCGCCCTAGAACGCGCGCGCCATCGTCTTCAGCTTGCGATTGATTTTCGATCGCGATAGCCTCCCCCCCCTCTGAATCGCGGCTATTGACTTGAATTCGAACGAAGAATAGATTTCCTTTTTGAACGGCCATTTAATTTTAAAACGAGCACAGCTCGATTTCAATCTGGAAAGGCTCGACCATACTTTGATTTTGAACGAGGACAGTATGTTTGTGAATTTAATTTGGGAAAGAACGAGCGGCCATTTATTTTCTTCTGATTTAAACGAACAGATCTTGTTTTTGAGCGAAATAATTTCGTATAAGATTTGTAAAGGGATGGGGAGACAAGGAGTACTCGACTTTGCAGAGAGAATGTGATTTTTCAGAGAAAAGATCGTGTGCCTTATTTTTGATGTCGGCAAAAGTTTAATTTTAAAATTTAAATTGAATTTGATTAAATTTCAATACGTTTATTCACCGTACGGTTACATAACAACTCCGAATGCTACGAAATTTGAAATCCGGTAATAATTCAATATTCCGGATCCAATGGAACTGGTTTTGTCGAATTCCAAGACTGTGCCTCGGACTGTTATTTTTAAATATCAATTCGAACGATGTAATTTCAAAATTGAACAAAACAGTTCGAAATTAAATTCTGAAGCTTCTATCATTTCCGGTATTGTCAATACGAATTTTAAAAGCTTTTGAAATATTTTTCTTCAATTTTAAAATTGAAGATTCAAATTTTTGTTCAACTCTTAATAGATTAAATGTTATAATTTAATCGCTAAATTCAAAGTTATATCGGGGATTCAAATTAAATCATCGTTAAAATATTTAAAATTAATTAAATATTTTCAATTTAATTTGTTCAAAATTCTGGGTCGTTACAAACTTCCCTCCTTAAAAGAATTTCGTCCCGAAATTACAAGTTAGGAAAAAAGGTCCTTAACTCGTCTATTATTTTACCAAAACCCAATAGTTTTGTCAGATTTTCAAAACAAATCTTCCTACTAAAGATTCGTTATCAATTCAACTAAATTTCCAACTTCAATTATAAGTTTCAAACAACATTGTTTACTTCAAAATTCAAATTTAAGTTTAAATTCAAATTTTAACTTTCAAAATTTTTCAAAAATTTTATAACACTCGAAATTTTCAAAAATTTTCGCCAGCGTCTCCTTTGCGCGGCTAATACGGCACGACTACAAAACATCCCTACGGACTCTCAGATTTCAAAAAGAAAAGAAAAATGCCAAGCGGCTAGAGAAGAAATCAGCAAATTTCATATTGAAATTGAAATACTTACCTTTTGTCGAGCAATTCAAATTTATCTTTGAAAATCAAATCCCATTCCTTTATAACACCTGTATATCCTACTAGCCATAATATCTAGTTATATATCCAAACCATTTTATAAATTCTATTACAAAATTTCGATACTTACTTCTTATATATTTTTATTTCACTATTGAAGTTATATCCATTATCATTCAATTTTACATTTCAATTTCATTTGAATTCAATTTCGAATTTCAATTTAATTTGGATTCAGTTTAACTTCTGAATATTGAATTTATCAATTATCTTTCATTCATAACTGCACTATTTTAGATTAGTTCCAATTACTAATTCATTACAAATTCTAATTCACTTACAAATTCAAATTTGTTTTCAACATTCAATTTACTTTCATGTATTTGCAATAGCAAACTTATTCATTCATCCACAATTTTATTTTCATAATTCAATACTCAATTCCAATTCATTTGTTACTATTCCAAATTTATTTTCAACTTAATAAATTTTCTTTAAGTAATCATTTAACTTTATTCAATTGATTCACTTGTACTTACATTAATTTAACTCCATCCTTTAAGTTAGATTTATTCTATCAAAATTCAATTTGTAGAGGTTATCAACCTAATAACATTCCATAGGATTTCAGAGTCGTTTCAACTTTTTCAAAACCATTTTGAAAACAATTCAAATTATCTTTTTGAATTTCCAAAACAAAACCCATTTTTCCAAACAACTTCCATTTAAAACAATTTGGCAGCAATTCCTCTTTTGGAAACCCGAAAATGAACACCGGTGATGTCGCGATCATCATCGGAATTATTTTCCAGCGACCGAAAAGAGTTTAGAGCTTTCAACTCTCCAAAATACTTTTCAAACCTTTGAAATTCATTTTCAAATCAAAAAGATTTAAACTTTCCAAATCTCCAAAATTTTCAATTTCTTTTTTTAAAACATTTCCAAAAACTTCTGGAATTCCGTTTCAAATTACAAATCACATTTATAATTTATATTCTCAAATTTCATTTGTATGTGAATTTATTTTCTTATATTCTTAATTTACATTTATAATTTCCATTTGTTAAATGGATTTATCTCCAAATCTTTGGTTATTATTTTAATTTCTCATTCAATTTCAATATAACAATGATAATATTTCAATGTTATTACTTCCTAACAACCAAGCATCCATATACTATGATAATTCATAGAAAAACATTTCTTTTCTATACAAAAATAGTTTTGGGCAAAATTATCTCATTTACCCTATTCAAAACATATTGTGTCGAATTGTTCTATTCAAGTGTTTAGAAACCCCTTCGATACAGTTTTGCAGACTGTGCCGACGAAGGTTCATATGCCACTCAACAAACCAATCATCACAATATAAAACAATTTTATATTCACTAACAAATACGCGCTCATATCTATTATTACACTCAACTCATTCTAGAGTACTACTGACTCTATCTCTAATGAGTAACACCCAACAGAGCAGGGTTGTCGCTTAACCATATGCTCTGATACCACGTTGTAACATCCCGAATTTTCGACTTTCTAAAATTCGACATCGATACTCACTTTATCGACTGCCGAGCAATCGAATGCCGGAAACCCGAAAAGTTAGGGTTTTAAAAAGAAGAGGTAGGCAGAAGAAGAAGAAGATAGAAGAAAAAGAAGAAGATAGAAGAAAGAAGAGAAGAAGAGAAGAACAACAGAACAACATCAGAACAGAAACAATATCAGAATCTCACATATCGTAGCGGAACAATATACAATAGATAATTACTAGTCTTTTAAAACAAAGAGCTATATCAGTTTATACATACATCAATCAGAGTCAATATACAACAATGGACAGTTATATAACTTGTCCTCATACAGAATACACAGCGGAATAAAATAAAGTATAGGTGATACGTTTCGCCATCCAGCTTGCTTCCAAAGCTCCAGAATATCCAGAATATCCTGATAACATAACTCTAGGCTGCCCGTGTGGAAATTGGTGGGCACCCAGAGTTTAGAAGGGAAACAATAAACTCCGAGTCAGTCATGGTGACTGGTGTGAGATCGTAAAACAGTTATTTTTCATAAGGAAAATAAAATAGATTCGCAATGCTTTTGGAAAATGAAACTACCATAAGACCTCCCGCCACACACACAATGCAAATGCAGAATTGGAGGAGATTTCTTCTTATGATAGTCAAAGATGCTTACTATGCAAAATCAAATCCTTTTTGATATTATTATTAGTGCATAGTGTAGAAAACATTTCGAAAGTAGAATATAAATCTTAGCCAGCATAGACATTTCGAACTATGCCTACTATAGCTACCATCCAAACAGTGGGGCGCCACCATAAGTGAATGATAGGTTCTACAACTAAAACCGTACAAGGCTCGTATTGTTTCTTTGGATTTCCAACAAATGGTCAGGCTAAGGAACTTCCTATTCCACGAAGGAACGCCTCTGGAATGACGTCCCGAGAACCTAACCGGATCTCTGCCAACACAAGGCCGGGTTACCTCTGCAAAAATAGGTAACTACTGACACGCGTATGCCATCCCCCGATCGTAACCGATCTTCCCGAGGATCCCCGATTTCCAACAACCACATAATAATAATAATGCAGTAACCACATAGGTTAAGTATCTGGGCTCCATACCATGATACCACCTCTATCCAGAAGGAATGACATACACTAAGGGGCGCTACTCCCTAGAACCTTGCTGCATCCTTCCTGTTTTGACCATTTCCGGGGTGTGAGGCTCGACGAAGTCTCGTCCACAAAGCTACGCTTTTCAAAAGCCATGCTTCGGGTCAAACAAATGATCAACCTATGATCACAAAGATATAAGATCAAACAAATGATCATATCGCAAATGATCAAACACTGATCATTTCACAGCAACACTCAGTATGCCACGTTACCAAATTGGGAATATATCGCTGATAAATTTCAACTACATAACCTCTGAGTTCGTACGTCTCAGAGAAGGGTGTTAAGCTAAGAGAATAAATTCTCCGCCACCAACAGATATGTATTTGAAAGAAATCAGCTTTATCTCTCAATCTGTAGCGTTAGACATACAATCCATACAAGTCTGTTCTGGGATCGAACAGAACCGAAGGCACTTCTCATGAAGCCCTTGCATTTCCGGATAATTTTCTAATCACGTCCGGACTTCCCGTCACTAAGGGTGATAAAACCTCTAAACCGGAGATCAGCCGATGTAGAGTAACTCGATGGTAATCCTTCCGTTTTCAAAAATATCCGGTCTTCAACACCGGTCATCAAATGCGATCCATATACGACGTATCACATATTCGGAATGGGTTATACGACCCCATGGTCCTTTCCCGGCTAACCCGAATAGTGAGCGCTTATTCAAAAATAAGTGTGGCATTCAAATTTATCCAATTCACAACAAATACCCATTCAAGGTAATTATTGATAGTCGGTTATTTAACTATCAATAAAGATGCGCAACATCATCAGATTCCAAATAATTTCCCAAATTATTTATTCTTCAAAAATATCTTTACTAGATATATAATTTCCACACTTCAAAAATAAATCGATATTTATTTTTAAAAATGAACTCCCATTTCTTTTATAAATTCCATAGTGAATTTATATTTCAAAAATATCTACTGATATACGATTTTCAAATCGATTTCAATATTCAATTTCAATTTATCTTTACAAAGATAAATTCTCAAAACGTTTCATTTCATATTGGAAAAGCAATTCCATACTTATTTAATAATAATTAATTCACAAATCTCATTAATTTTCAACATTTGAAAATATTCAATATACTCAAATCAAAATTTAAGTATATATTCATTCTTTAAGGAAAACATTTACTATAACAACATTTATTTGAGTCAAAACGAATGTTACGTAAAACATCGTTACGACGACTCGAAATCACTAGTATAGGGATTCGAAAATTAAGATAGATATGTAAATCCCAATACTAAATAAAAATATTTCCTTTCGGAAATCATTTACTATAACAACAGTTATAGTCCACCATTTCCTTATTTCTCGAAAAACGTCTATTTCAACAATGAATGTTGAAATCTATGATTTCGATAGTTAATACATTTTTTACATTGTTAAAACAATTAACTTCATTTTTAATGTCACTTCTCCAAAACTATCCATTTTACTTAACGATATATTCACTATCCAAAATCGTGAATATACTTCACTAATTACATTTCACTATTTTCTACACATTTTATTTCAATAATAATTCGCTATCCAAAATCGCGAATATATCTCCTTTAACAACCTTCTATATTTAATTTATCAAATCCAATTGATTTCGAATTTATAAAACAACGTTTATAAATTCTATTTCTATTTTCTAACAACTTCAATTTAATAAATCTCCTTTATTAACAATTCGATTCATAACTCAAATCTTATACCAACAATTCATAATTATAAGTTAAATACTTATAATTCCTTTATTTTACAAAATCATTTCCATTTATAAGTTCACAATTTATAAATTTCATTTATTTATAAATTCTTAAAAATTCATTTTAACGCTTATAAAACTCGTTTTATAATACCAACATTTTAAAGTTATAAATATCAATCTTGTACATCTTTTACATACATCGTTTTTTATAATTCAAAAATTCCAATTAAAACCATTTTATAAATTTATTAACTATTTATTTCAAAAGAAATTACCTTTTGGTTATAATTCACAAATCTTAACTTTTATAACTTTAAAGTTTGAACGTTTATTTATTAATTCAAAATTTAAATAAAACGTCTACTTCCAAAAATCACTTTAAAATCCTTTTAAAGTAAAAGTCGTTATTTTTAAACTTCAAAACTGAATCCGATGATGCAACAACACCAATTAGTCAATCACAACAACAAACATCATATATCAATATGATAACAGAATATACATCAATATCTGTAAATAAATAAATACTGGTGAGGAATCCAGTTGGATCCCTCCAACCTGTTTCCCTGCATCCACAAACGTTAGCACAATACCCATTCCACTTCGAGGTGGAATATCGCGGTATATGGGTTTTATAAAAATCATCCGCTTACTAACGGCGCAATAGGGTCTCATCCGCTATACGAGGCGGGAAATCAATCAATCCAATATATACATATGCCAATATGTATATATTGCTATATATATATATAGATATATCCTACTATATCTAATATCACATCCAATAGCAATCATCAATCAATAACTGTAAATTCAAATTTTATTTGAGTGAGAAAAATCTCACCTTTGCTTTTTAATTTGCAATCCATTTCCATTTTGACCATTCCTCCGTTTTTAACCTTGTATAATCAATTTATACAATTTATTAATATTCGAAATAAATCGAATAATTAAATTACTTCAATTTTAAACTAGTGATTTAACTTTAAATAAATTCTCCTTTTTAAATAAAAATCCTTTAGTAACTAAAATGAATTAATTTCCATTAAATGGATTTATTCAATCTTAAACTGATAATTTAAATTCCTTAAACCCATTTCCCTTTCATAAATTTAATTAACTAATAGTTCTGTAGACTTATATATTCATTATAATTTAAATTTCACTTTAAGTTAATATTTTAAATTTTTAAACAAAATTCCTTTTTCTTTAAACTTCATATACCAGAAACTTTATAATTCCAACTTTTATAAATTTAAATAAAACAATACCTCCACTTACTCGAATCGAAACCACGATTCTGCCCAGCATCACGAGAGGAACCCCACTGTCAGAGTTCACCATCGCGACCATCAGCCCACATCTTCGAGCACCACCCCAGATAAAACTCGCACGCGCCTGTCGCTGCCACACGTACGAACCCCAGCTTCGAACCCAGTCGAACGCGCCGCCGTATACCCCTACGCGCCCTCGACCTCACGGCATCGTGCACCTCCACGCGAAAGTGCCTCCGCCTTGTCGCCGCGCCCTAGAACGCGCGCGCCATCGTCTTCAGCTTGCGATTGATTTTCGATCGCGATAGCCTCCCTCCCCCTCTGAATCGCGGCTATTGACTTGAATTCGAACGAAGAATAGATTTCCTTTTTGAACGGCCATTTAATTTTAAAACGAGCACAGCTCGATTTCAATCTGGAAAGGCTCGACCATACTTTGATTTTGAACGAGGACAGTATGTTTGTGAATTTGATTTGGGAAAGAACGAGCGGCCATTTATTTTCTTCTGATTTAAACGAACAGATCTTGTTTTTGAGCGAAATAATTTCGTATAAGATTTGTAAAGGGATGGGGAGACAAGGAGTACTCGACTTTATAGAGAGAACGTGATTTTTCAGAGAAAAGATCGTGTGCCTTACTTTTGATGTCGGCAAAAGTTTAAATTTTAAATTTTAAATTGAATTTGATTAAATTTCAATACGTTTATTCACCGTACGGTTACATATCAACTCCGAATGCTACGAAATTTGAAATCCGGTAATAATTCAATATTCCGGATCCAATGGAACTGGTTTTGTCGAATTCCGAGACTGTGCCTCGGACTGCTATTTTTAAATATCAATTCGAACGATGTAATTTCAAAACTGAACAAAACAGTTCGAAATTAAATTCTGAAGCTTCTATCATTTCCGGTATTGTCAATACGAATTTTAAAAGCTTTTGAAATATTTTTCTTCAATTTTAAAATTGAAGATTCAAATTTTTGTTCAACTCTTAATAGATTAAATTTTATAATTTAATCGCTAAATTCAAAGTTATATCGGGGATTCAAATTAAATCATCGTTCAAATATTTAAAATTAATTAAATATTTTCAATTTAATTTGTTCAAAATTCTGGGTCGTTACAGTCGTGGTGGTCAGTCGTGGCTACGATGCGTTACCACTAGCCCTATGACTCGAACTGGTAGTATCCTACCTTGGGCATTGCCTCATGTGCCTTGTCATACTTTTATCCTTATACGAGACCACTACAAGTTTGGTTTAGTGTTGTCGTATAACGGCGCATCCCCATCCCCCGACGTGCTACTGGGGCGTTATATGCAAACTATACGACAATGCTTAAAAAGGCGTTAAAGGTGATTAATGTAAAGCCTTAGCGCTAAGAAAAATATTTATTTGACTGATTAGACATTACATATGTAGCGTATTCTACTATATATAGATATTTTGACGGATCCTTAAGAGATGGAAAATCCCGTAGCATCTCTTGAGTTATTGCACGTATGTTATGCACTTAATAGGAGATGTAAAACTCGTAAACATCTCTGACGCTATTACACTTCTGTTATATGTGATATCAATTTGACTCACATAAGAATATTTTAGTTTTGACTCGAGTGTATTGTTTTACTTTATGCTTGGGTCAGCACCGAGTTTTCAACGCATTGAAGATCGTATTATTCTGGAGGACGAAGACGAAGGTTTGGTATATTATATTACTAGTATTATTCCCTGCATCATGTTGTTCTGCTGCATTGTTTTATTTTTTGTCTCTGTTGTATATATAATCTGATAGATATTGTAAAATCAAAATCAAATTTATAGTATAAATAGCTTCATGAATTATTTATTTGATTATTATATTTTGTCATTCTACTGCGAGATTCTGTATTTGTTTTTTTCTTTTCTTATTCTTCTTAATTAACCTCATTGATTATTTGTGTTTTGGATTGTTTGAGTTGGACATGTGTGGATTATTTTCAACTTAAACCTTTCAAAATGTGTGTCGTCACAATGAACCTTTACGATTTTGTTTGTAGAACCTAGTATGCCATAAAATTTAATTATGGGTAACAATTTCGGCTATTTTTATGATATGTGAAAAGTGTATTCAAAGGAATGTCATTAAAAATAATATTAAATTATTTTGGTGTAAAAGTGATTTGGTTATCATAAGGTAAAACTCGTCCGTATTTATGTGTGGACGTGTTCTTATAAGACACCCTTCTTTTCAAAGGTTTTAAAATTGGCATCAATCTATATTTCGAGTATCTCATGCTGGTTTATCAAGCCTGATCAAGGTATTTTTAATACTTGGGTCAGATCCGAGTAATTTCAGGTTTAGTTGAAGACGCTTGGAGTTTCTTCCTTTATGTATGGACGTATTCTATTATTTGCTACATCTATTGTATTTGTTTTTTGTTTTTTCAGCATTTGTAAGTACATAAAGCTTATAACTGTCCAGGCTGAATCTAAGTTAGACTCTGATATTATATTCGTAATTTTTCGCTGTAAGGATTATTGTTGAAATAATATATGGTATTCCATTCGTTATGAGATTATGTTCTATCTTTATTTTTTTCCCTAGCACTCGGGCTTTCTAACACTTGGATTTGTGGCATGCGAATACCGATGATGTATTAGTGTTGGTTTTCAAGGGTTGAAAATCCGGTTCGTTACAGTCGGATGGAAGCAGATGAAATAGGGTGATTTCAATTTTTTTCTATTTTGGATTATAATGGGCGTATGAAGTCTAATGGGCAGTGCTAGATCCAATTTAGATTATTTAAATAAAGTTCAGCTTTATTTAATTTTCTGATTCAATTAATTAATGACTTAATTAAATAATGTTATGTATATTTTATATGTATATCATTATATACTCATGTGTATAATGTGCACATGCAACATAATAATGAGTACATGGTTAATGTATATATACGTAGATGCTGGGATTTTCATCTACAACTTATATGTTCACCATTTATATATACATAATGGTTATCAGAAAAGATATTTCAAATTTATATGTGTATATTTAAAGTTTTCAATATTAATTTATATATTAAATGAAATAAACAATTTAAAATATTTGAGTAGAATTTGACTAAGTCAGTCAATTTATTTTAAATTCTATATACGAAATATTTAATTTTTCCAAGTAAACAGCTTTAAATTTCAAAGTTAAATTTATAAAATAATTAGATTATCTTTCAAATATTCATAATAAATATATTCAAAGATATATTATAAAATAATGATATTCCAACAGTAAAATATTATTTTATTTCTATTAAATAAGTAAACTAATACACTATATAAAAGGATTAATATATAATCATTTTGTAATAAGCAATTACTAAAATGTATTATATATTTAAAAATTCTATTAGGACATATTAAAATTATTATTTTTATTAATTAAAACAAAAACTATGATTCATAAAATAAATACATATTGCATATTTCAGAATGATTTAAAATATTGTTTAAATAATTATTAATTTATATATAGTTTTGTTATATTTAAAATACAAATATGAATAAATTAATCTGTTTAATCTAAAACTAAATTTTGTTATAATATTCTTAATAAAATAAATACATAGTGTATATATGTTTTAAAATCATTTAAAACATGGTTTAAATAATTATCAGTTCAAATACAGTTATATTATATTTAAAATATAGATTTGATTAAATAAATTAAAGCGAAAAAGAATTTCACATTTATAATAAATTTTTAAAGCGCGCACGCACATATGTATGTTTAAAATTAGCGTAAATGGCTGATTAAATTATTTAATTAGATTTTGTTATATAAAATAATCAAACATAAATTATCATTAATTATATACATTACTGAATTTTTTTTAATATGATTTTATGCAACAATCTGATAATAATTTTAGTCAATATAGATGATCCAGTGATATATAAAATCAGTTAATTATGGGTGAAAACAATTGCACATATAAAATCATATTATAAGGGACATATGGAAAATATAATATTAATAATTTAGAATTTTTTCCCTCAGGATGCTGCCTTTGAATACATATTGATTGATGTGTCCTCCTAGATCGACCTTGAATTAATCTCTCCTAGCATTGCAATGGCTTGGAATACCACGATATTAATTTATTTTGATGCATCTAGGATAAAGAAATTTTCAGCCAACGGGAATTGAGGAGCTCACGGCCATGAAGTGAGCTAGAGGAGAAGTGTAACGGCCCACTTTTCCATACAGTTTAAGTAGACAATCAACCATACATGATCCATACAAATTGAACAGAAAGGCGGATAATTAGAGAAAATAAAGAAGGCAGGAAGAAGAAAACTAAACAATACAGAATCTCACAGCGGAACGAATAATCTATAATATACAACAAATCTTTACATAAGAAAAGGTGTAACATACATACACCAATCATAGTACACTAACCTATTTTAGCTTGGACAGTTATAACAGCCTGTCCTTACAATTGCTGATAAATACAACCAAAAAACAGCACAGTGGAACACAATGAAATACACAGATATGTCTTGGGCCTCAGCTTATCTCCAGAAGCTCAAATGCATCCAAACTAAATTTGTAATATGCTTGGTCTACCCCGAGTATTATCCTAAAATAATATCCGAGTCGGTCTGAAAAACCGACATGAGAAAACACAACCAACTAGATTTTTAATGTTTCAAAAATATTTTGAAAATAAAAATATCTCATAAGACCACGCCGCATATAAACACGGACGAGTTTTTACCTTACGATAACCAAAACATTTTCTATAGAAAATCCACAAATATATATATATATATTATAATAGTATCTAAAGGGCAAAGTTAAATATGAATATAGCTGAAATGCTTGCATCTCACGTTTCAGCGTAGTTGGGCACAACTAAGTCTGTACAAAACTTATTGGAGAATGGATTCCACACAATGACTGGGCTACCGGGGTACCGCCCATCATAATGCTTCTCTAGATAAAGTAACACCAAGGACTTCGCCGGGATCCCCTGCCAACACAGAACCAGCCTACCACTTGACTAGTAGTACATAATATGATCACCCCTCCGTTAATGGGCCCCGAAGCATAACAATGAGAGATAATATCGACTTTAGATAGGGATGATCATACCCTACTTGAGAGCGACCCACTTAGCCCAACTACATCTCCCATGTTTTAGTCATTTCCGATTGATGAGGCTTGAGGTTATGTTTTACCTTTTATATGGCACTTCCCACTTGGAAAGCTAACACTGAGTCCAAGCAGCAATGCAGTATCAGCATTCATCCATACAAGTTCGTTCTGCGACTAAACGGAATGCTTGAGAGCTCTGTCTTCAATTCCATCATCTTCAAGATGTCTTCACTTCGAAATGCATTTATTGGATCGAAGTGGTTTTTAGATAACGTATCTAATCCAGGTCCCTTAGATTCGATGGTTTCCAATAAACTTAACCTCGGTCTTTTAGGAAATAAACAGTCAAAGATAAGAGCGAAGATCACCTCTTAACCGTTAGCGGATGGATTTCCTTATCGTTTGTCTTAAGAGAATGAAACGAGATATATATGCACAACACAACATCATTGGAGATGACTGTGCCATATAACTCACGTGTTTCTCTTAGATATGTCTAAAGTTACGTTTTGGGTCCATAATTGATAGTCGATTATATTACCATCAATAAACACACATTCAAATCAGTGATTCAATTCAAAATAGGAAAACCAACATTGGTTAAGCACATAGGCAATCGCTAGCCTCTTAAATTAATCTTTTCATTAATTAAAATCAATTTGTAATAATTGTATCAAGATACTTTTTACAAAGATTTATACACAAACTCCTATATTTTAATACATGGGAAATATCCATATACTTATCTCAACGGTGTAAGTATATTCACGAAACTCCGAGGGAGGTTTCCTTTTTATACAATTCTAAATCATTTATAAACTCCATTATAAATTTCTAAAACCATTTATAACTATTTTATAAATATCTGGAACCATTTATAGAACTCTTTTATTCATTCCTAAAATCATTTATGACCTCTTTATAAGTCCATAAAACCAGTTATAAAGCTACTTTTATAATTCTATAAACCTATTTCTAAAATTCTTTTATAAATATCTAAACCATTTATAAAACCCTTTTTTTTATCTTTTAACTAATCTTCCTTTAAGTTTCCAAACCATGTTATAAAACACCTCTTATAAAACTCAAGTCTTTTAATTAACCTCTATTTACAAATCTTGAAAACATTTATAAATAAATTCTAATCATTTACTTTAACATTATTATATAATAAAAATTATCAACAATAAACATTATAAATAAATAATTATCGTTAACTTCAAGCATCTTAAAAATAATAATTAATAATTTCAATACATTAGAATAGTAATTAATCTTTATCATTATTATAAATAGTAATAATTTATTTTCAAAACATTATTAATAAATCCTTATTATTAATTTCAAGCCATATTTATTTTTAAAATAATTAACTTTTCAAAATATTAAAATATTGATAAATAACTTATAAACAACACTAAATATAAATAATAACTTTAAAACGATACAGAATATAAATAAATAATTTTAAACAATATTAAATATAAATAAATATTCTTTAAAAACAAAAATATTAAATATAACTTTTAAAAACATTTCTACCGACTTAGGACTGCCAGATAATAAGGTTGGAGTAAAATAGAAATTCAGTTCTTTTTGAACAAAATATTTCCCAAAATCAAATTCAGATTTTGAAATCATTTCCTGCCTTAAAATTCAACTCCAACTCTAATGATAATTTATAGTATTTTTAAAATACTAATTCATGGCCAATTGCTACCAAACGGTTACCTAATATCGATATTGATTTTCTATTACTATAGGTTTTTAGTTTTGAACATAAATAATGTCATAATCAACAGAGCCAACAATCATGTTTAATATCCAATAATTTATATAACAGGAATATTATTGAAATTAACGTCAACAATGGCATGGAATCGTATTAGATCCCTTTAACCTGTCCCCCTGCATCACAGCTTACATATACCAGCCCATATATATGTAAATAAAATCAACAACGGTAAGGAATTCTATTGGATCCCTCTAACATGTTTTCCTGCATTACAATAATTATATAATTACATAATATGGGTCATATGTTCCCAGGGTGGGAATAAATCCTAGCCAATTGATAAAACAGTAAATCATCCAAACATCCAATCAACAATTTTTATCAACTATATAATATTACTAGTTAACCAAAAAGGCGAGTTTAACTCACATTTATTTCAGTTGTCGCCAAGACATTTTGATTTCGTTCGAATTTGAATGACGTTCAAATTTAGCATAAAATTCAACGAGCTCCGATTGTTTCCAATCCAACTCTATACCGTAGTATTCGCCGATATGAGTACAACACAACTCGTCGCGCTTGATTCCGAACTCGTATGAATTAGTTATTGCATTAATAAGATTACAATTTAAAATAAAAATTAAACTTTACTAATTACATCATTATAACTTAATTACCATCATTTAAATTAATTAACTACCTAATCTCTCTCCCTCTCGCATTCGAACCCAACCCACGCATGCTCGATAATTTAATGGCCTCCTCTGCCTTGGGCCACGAGTCACCACCACATGCTCATCCAAGCTAGCCTCGACATCCCTCCATCTCACGCCATTGGCCACATCGCCTGAAATGCCTCCGCCACCACTAAAAACCCAAAAACAATTTTCCGTTCAACCTATGATTGCCACCGCCAGGGTCAACCTGATATCGTCGCACTTTGCCAAAACCTTTCCTAAACCATTCTCGACAATTTCCTCGTTGAAGACTTCACGCTAAACCCTCTAGAGTGGCTATAATAACCCAAAACCTGAAACCCATCAAACTACGTTCGAACGATATTTCTGCCTCCACGTTCCACCGTGACTTCATCCAACCATACAAAAAGTCAAGCTTCTCCTCTTCTACAATTTCCTAATCGATAACTTCGGCTATCGACGCCTCTAATGGCTTGGATGAACGTGGATCATTGGATCGGGAAGAATTAAATTAATTTTTTTGAACCAATTCCCTGTTTTGAATGCGAATTTATAACTGAGGGGTATCAGTTTAGACGTGCTTGGGTAGGGGCTAATAGTGCAAGCATGGCTGATGGTATTGCCTAATGTATGGTTATAGAATGGTATATATTTTAATTAAAATATCAAGCTTTTAAACGCCTAAAAATTACGAAATCCTATCGAGACATGCCACCTGACGTTCTATACTAAGTGCCCCTACTTCGAACTCAATGGAACTAGTCTCGAGACCTACTTCGATCATATATAGAAGATATCTTTTTTAAACCCAGTTATACTATATTAATTTCTGAAATTAGTTTCTAAGCATTTCGAGCTCGCATGACAAAATGATACGTCCAATCGCCATGAAATTTAACAACATATAAAAATTCACTATTATGGATCTAATGAAACTGGTTTCGTCGAATTCCGAGACAGTGCCCGGAAGGCTATTTTCCCACGTTAATTAAGACTTATTATTATAAAAACCAAATTAATCACTTTTAAATCTTAATTAAAAGTTTATATACCATATTTATTTATGCTGAATTTAAATAAGATTTCAAAATCTTATTAACTTTATATCTAAGATTACATTATTTAAACAATTCCAAATACTCAAATAACCATTATATCTAAAATTCAAGTCTTTAACTTATTAAATTAACATTCAATATTTAAAATCAATTAAATATTTCAAAATCAATTTACAAGGATTCTGGATCGTTACATTCTCCCCCCTTAAAAGAATTTCGTCCTCAAAATTAGCAAGTAAGAAAATGCCCAAACCCATTAACTTTTTTTTAAACAAATTAGTTGAAATTGATTGCCAAATTATTTTAAGGCTTTTACTTTTCTAAATATAAAATTGTTGAAACTTCTTTATCAACTTTCCTAAGTCTTTAAATTCATTCATAGATGCTACCTAATACCATTCCAAGTTATAATATAAACATCAAATTTTTAGTTAACAAAAATTTTTCAAAATTCTCAAAAATTTCCTAACATCTTAAATTTACGAGAAATTTGGCCAGCATCTTCTTTGCGTGGTTAGATTAGAACAACTAGAAATCGCCACTACGGGACCAAAACAAAAGAAAACAAAAGCTAAGTGGCTCAACAATAAAACCATCAAACCAAACAAAAATATAAATATGTACCTGTTAACAAGATTTCTTGTCAACACCCTAAAGTTATGCTAAGAAGGATGGATAGACTTTTGGAGAACGGTGGGCGTGATTCCCTTAGGAACTACCTTGAAATTTGGTTTTATTTATGAATAATCCTTGAATCAGACCTTTCGACGTCGTTGAAAGGTTCAGTCTTTGAATTGAATAACCTTCTGACCTTGTTGAGCTTGTCTGATGTCTCTTACAAAGGTTTTCCTTTCGATTAGGCGAAGATTCCCTAGGTTAAGTCCTTAAATGGTAGGCTTCAATCTTGTCGAAGGCTAAGGTGATAGCTTTCATTGGGTTTGAGTAGGGAATGATATGCTTTGGTGGATATGGAATAGGTTTCGACCTTGTCGAAAGGTTAGATCACTTATATGAAGTAGGTTTCGACCTTGTCGAAGGGTTAGATCACTTGGTTTATAGCTTCGAAAGGTTACAGGTATTGTTAGAGCATATAGAACTGTCGACCTTGTCGAAGGGTTTGGAGCACAAAGCTAATGGCTTTGGAAGGTTGCAGTAGATGTTAGAGTCAGAAGTGTTGTCGACCTTGTCGACAAGAAGCTTTCGATGAAGTTAAACCTGGAAAAATGCGGCTAATCCAACAAAGATTTTAGTAAATCAACAAAGTAATTAACAAAACTCAAGACTTCCCCCTTTATCCAAGAAAAACTCTACTTTTATTAAATTCCCAAATCACCCAATTAGGGTTACAATGCTTTGACTAAGAAGATGCAAGATTAGAATAAAAGAAATCAGATCCCCAAAACATGACCCCTTGGGTCTTATTTATAGATGAAGGTGGCCCACCTTTCAACTCCATGCTCTCGACCGGGACGGAAGGTCTCCCTTTTATATGCAGCTATGATCCTTTTGACTTTGTCGAAAGGTTTTTTCCTCATATGCCATTATGGACCTTTCGACATTGTCGAAAGGTCTGCTTTTCTTTATGCCTTCATGTATCTTTTGACTTTGTTGAAGGTTTTGCCTACTATATTTTGTTGTGAACCCTTCGACCTTGTCGGAAGGTTGCTCTTCACTTGATTGTTGTGAACCCTTTGACCTTGTCGGAAGGTTGCTCTTCACTTGATTGTTGTGAACCCTTCGACCTTGTCAGAAGGTTGCTCTTGACTTGTACGTTGTCGAGAGCTGTGCTTCCCTCCTATGTTGTCGAAAGGTTGTCTTTCATTCTTTGCTGACTTCTGAGTTTTACCTTCTTCATAGAACCTTTCGACTTTGTCGAAAGGTATCCTGATGAGTCTTAACCGATTCGAAAGGCTTGCCATGCTTTCGAAAAGGTCACCATGGGGTTGCTAACACTTGCTTTGACTTACCCGGATTTTTCGAAAGGTCACCATCGATTCGAAAGGTCACCATCGATTCGTATATTTCACGATGGAAGGTCAAAACATAATTTATTGGATTAAAATGAATGGTGCGTAAAAAAAATCGTTACGACAACCCAAAAACATTAGTATAGGGATTCGATAAAATAAATGGAGATAAATCCCATTTACTATATAAAACATTTCCTTTCGGAAATCATTTACTATAACAACAGTGTTATAGTCCATTCCTTCCTTACTTCCCCAAAAACGTCCATCTCAACAATAAATGTTGAAATCTATGTTTCCTTTACATATCTCATCTTAAATCATTTTCAAAACCATTTAAATCCATTTAATACCATCTCCTCCTAAAAGCATTACTTCCAAAAGACAAATTTACTTTAAAACGATTACTTTATCAAAATATCACTTTTAAAACTCCTTTGAATAAAAATCATACTTACATCTCAATACAAAACATCTCCATATTCATAAAACCATTTTTTATTTATAAATCTCCTTTCGATTTTATAAAACTTCTATTTTATAAAATTCCTTATTTACAAAATTCTATTTATAAATCCATTCTTAATTTAAAATTCCTTTTATTATCAAAATCCATTTATAAAATCTATTTCTTTAAAAATCCAATTTATTTATAAATCCATTTATAAAACAGCTCCAAAAAACTTTTCTAAACATATATAAATTTCAACCATAAATATATTTCTTATTTATAAAATCTCACTTCTACAAATCTTTTATATAAAATTATTACAAAATTTCTAAATCAAATTATTTCTCAAAACTATATTTTATAACATAAAAAATTATAACTTTTATAAGAAAACAAATTCCTTTTTTTTATTAATTTCAGAAATCATTAAAACATATATACTTCCAAAAATTCACTTCATAAACCTTTTCAAATCAAAATCATCAATTTCAATATTTCCAAAATATTGAAAAACAAGGCCCAGTGCAACCATAGCACTAAATAAGTCAAATCACGTCAAAACATCATCATGATATCCAAACAATCATATACATCATATATAAGGAAATAAAATCAATAGTGGTGAGGAATCCAGTTGGATCCCTCCAACCTGTAACTTGCAACAAGTATGCTTATGAGAATATGTACAATGTCTGCTTCGAGGTAGACGCGTGTACAAAGTGTCATCCGCTCATACACGGGAACGTATAGGGTCTCATCTGCTCCAATTGGCGGGAATATAGCGAAACCAACTAATATATACATAATATCATATTTCATCCAAACAAGCATCAATCATCATAAATAAATTTATTCTCACTTATATAAAAAAATAAGCGAGCCAGAGAGGTGAGTGAACTCACTTTGGTTGCATTTGTCATTGCAGCATTTATTTTAATTAAAAACGAACATGTGTTCGAATTTAACCAAAATTCGTACGTGCTCCAAATCAGTCCAATCCAACTCCATTGCATAGTATTTGACAATACGAATCCAACGCCGCTTCTTTCGTTCGAATCCGACCTTGTATGTAAGAGTTATGGATTTTTAAACATTCGATAATTTAAAATTTTAATTAACTAAATTAAATTAATTTTAAACTTCATACCCATCATCCTATCTTCCCTCCCAGGCCGCACAGTACCCAGGCCTTCACGCGTTTCATTTTTTTCTATCGATAACTGCTCACCGCACCACCCACGGTCGACGCCGACCAGGCCGCCACCTACCGCTCTACCCACGCCAGCACCGCGACTCACCCTAAGCGCGCCTCGACCTTCCAGCGCCACGCGCGTACGCGTGAGATTCGAGGATGCAACCCAAAAATTGTGCTCGAACGGAGCCCGATTCTAGCCACCACGACAATTCATCACCCATTTCCATCGTTGATCCCCTATAGATTATCGAGCTCTACATTTTTGTAGTTGGGGTCAGAGGCTACTTCGACTTTGAGTGGCTCCGATCAATGTCGATCGTCGGATGGAAGCAAGATATTGGCGGCTGGAAATTTATTTCTAGGGTTAGGGTTACAAATGAATGATGTTGGGGGCAATATATAGAAGATTTTGCGACACTATTCATCCATGAAAATTCTGACTCCAAATGAAGCGTGCGGCCTGGTGTTCCTAATGTTTTACCCCTATTCCGAACACAATGAACTTGTATCGGAGGCCAATTCCGTCATATACAAAAGATAGGTTTTCGAAATTGAATTATTTTAATTAAATTTCTTTTAATTAATTTCTACACGTTTCGAACTCGCACGATCAAACGGTAAGTCCAATCGGCACGAAATTTGACAGCATACTATAATTCACTATCACAGATCCAATGAAACTGGTTTCGTCAAAATCCGAAACAGTGTCAAAAATGACTATTTTTACACGTTAATTAAATTATAAAAATTTCAATTTATATTTATTCACTTTTAAATCAATTTAAGAGTTCACTAACTCCATCCTAATTTAAATAGATTTCAAATAAACTTTAGAACTCATTTTCATTTATTTTAAATACAAGATTCAATTACTTCCACAATTTAAAATATTAAATCAAACAATTTAATTATCCAAATAAATCACTATATTTGAAATATAAGTTATTTAACTTATAAAATTTATTTTTGAATATTTAAAATCAACTAAATATTCCCATTTCGAATGACTAAAATTCTGGGTTGTTACACTTATGTATTCTTTGAAGCATTAATTTATTTTGAAAACAAATACCATTATTATAGTTTTACCATATAACGAATACTTATAATATTCATATTGAAATAAAACCATGTCTATTTTCAGTCAATTCTGAAAACATATATTATTTTATAAATAATATTTGGTATATGAAAACAAATTTTCGTAACTTAACGTGTCCATTAAAAATTAATATATGGTCAACACCCACTATTTCCGCCATTACTATAATAGCTATGAAATACAAAGCTCCATTAAACCATATATTATAAAGTTTTATTTAATACACTATAACTAGTTTATAGTCTAAAATATCAGATGAATTATTTTGAAATCGAAGAAAGAACTTTCATAGGAAATAATTCTCTATATGAAAATACATCTAGAATAGAAATCAAATTTCTCATTCTATATTAATTATCTTTTATCATTTCATACAGTTTTCATTTCCAATATCTCTTCATGAGCTTTATATTATACAATTTTCATGAAGCTTTTAGTTTAAGATCGGAGGAGTTTTATTTTATTTTATTGTATGAGGGGCATTGCTACATGCTAGTTGTTGGTAGCCCTTTGTGGAATAAAACACATAAGTGTTCTCTTCGAATAAAGGATCGCTCATTTTTCTCAAAAAAATTTAAGGCACACACATACCCAAATATATAAATATATATCAACTATAAATTTTATAGATATATATACACATATCAATATATATGTTTATATTAATTAATTAATTATTAATTATTAATTATTTAATCAAATTAATTAAATTATTACATAGTTTCAAGAATATTAAATAATTTTCAAAATCAATTTTTTGAAAACTATTTTATTACCTTAATAGAATTTATTTTAAATTTTAAATTTAACCTTTAGACTTAATTTAAAAAAAATACAAGTTGAATTTTGAAAATTAGCCTAAGTCCCAAATTAATTTAGGCCTTTCGAATCAGGCCTACCTATTAATCATACTTCACCATAGTGTCATTCCAATAGCTAGGGATGAGAGAATACTTGATATCCAACCTTAAGCCTAGACAATACTATTCTAAATGCCAAAATAACAAGTTGCTTTATTAGTCAGCTTAAAGTTGCTAATTTGGAACACATTAGGACTCTAATACCATTGTTGGAACCGGGCCTGTCGATAGTGGATGAAATATGTGGATTTCAAATTATTTTCCTATTTTGGATCGTAGTGGGCCTATGAAGTCTAATGGGTAATAATAGATCGAATCAAGATTACTTAAATAAAATCCAATTTTATTTAATTTTCTAATTTAATTGATTAACTACTTAGTTAAATAATGTTATATATATATATATAGTTTATAAGTATATTATTATATACTCTTGTTAACAAGAAAATTTGTTAACATCCCAAAGTAGAGTTTAAGGGAAAGGTTAGTCCTTTTTGGTCTCTCTTGGTCAAGTAGAAGAAGTTAGGATGTGAGTACTTCCTTTGATTACCCTTTCGAATAGGTCTTTATAGTGAAAAATTTCCTTTATCGACCTTTCGACCTAGTTGAAACACTTGTTTTTCTTACTTTCAAACCATTCGAGCTTGCCGAAGTTGATTAGTTAACCTTTCAAAACCTTCCTTTCGAAATAGTTGTGAAACACAACAGTTGTCTCTAAGGGTTCAATAAGTATGTTTTGCTTAGGTAGGTTTCAACCCTATCAAAAGCTAAATTCCTAAGTGACTTGGGTTTGATTCTAAAATCTAAGGTAAAACTAGCTAGGTTTAAGGTTTCGACCCACTAAAAGGTAAGTATTTGGTGAATGGTGGTTTGGAGTTAAGGGTTTTGATTATTTGGAAAAGCAGGGGTTTCGATCTTATCGGAAGGTACCTTTCGATGAGGTCGATACCTGTAAAACATAGTTAGATCTAACAAAAGCCTTCGAAACAACTGTATAATAAAAAAATATTTAAATCTTCCCTTTATTAATCCATTGAAATCTTTACTGTCAATTTTTCCCAATTTGATCTACAAATTAGGGTTTACAACTTTGAAAAATTAAGAAAATACAAGTATGGAGTGAATGAATTCGAATCCCTAAAACCAAACCCCTTGGGTCTTATTTATGATGCAGTTTGGCACCTTTCGACCTAGTGCTTTTGACCTGGTCGAAAGGTGACTTCAGATACTTTCCGACTCCTTTGACATTTGCGCATTCCTCTACAATGCTTTTGAATGGGCTTGAACACTTCCATCTTCATCGAAAGGGATGGTTGTGCCTTTTCTCTTTGTGTTGCTTTGTTATCATAAGAAATAAAAGTACGATCTTTTAACTTTGTCGATAGGTAGTTTCCTATGGTTTCGAAGTTGTTGAAGTGTTGATGGTTTTGACGTGGTAGGTAGCTTCCGGATATATGCTTGTGACTTGATGTGGAACCTTCCCTGGATATTAAAGGCTTCGACCAGTTTGAAGGGCTTGATTATGTTTTCGAATGGGTTGTTCTGACCAAGGCATCTTTCCAAGTAGTTTGAATAAAGGCATAACCTTTGGTTTTGAAAGGTTTGGCACGCATATGAAGGGTAGTCAATCATTTTCTTCGAAAGGTGTTTCTTTAACTCATTCGAAAGGTCTTCATGCATGCGGAAGCACCTACTTCGAAAGTTAATCACTGAAACGGAAGGGTGCTTTCAACCCTTTCGACCCCTTCGAAATGTTGTGATACTTCTAGTCTTTGGTTATAGCATCCCTTCGACTCCTTCGAAAGGTCTTGCTGGAGCTATTTTCTCTTGTTCTTCTTTGTCTTCTACTCAATCTGGTTTCGACAAGGTCGAAAGGGTATTCTGTAGTAACATTTGCCCCTCCTCCCCCCGCAAAGCGATGCCCTTGACTTTCCAAGTCAACCATTTCGAAACCCTCAATATTTCCTGCCTTTTCATATTATAGTGTAAATCTAGCCGTTCATTTAAATTTGACCGAACTGTTTGCTGTCTTTACTAACTTTTCTTATAAATCATGTTATTTTCTTCTCCTCTTTCATTCATCTACAATCAATATAAACTTTGAGTAAAAATAAAAGTTCTCAAACTCTCAAATAATCTTTATCTCCAACAAATAAGAATCTAGATCTAAAGTAAGTCTCTATTATCTCATTTATTGAATTTTTCACTTTACAGTGAATTTCGATTTTTGAAACTTTCACAGTATTGGATCTGAACCGTTGTCTTGACACAATAGAAATCTTTTAAGTTTTCATTTGCTTGAAATCATTCCATAATTTTTTCCATGGCTTGATTTGATTTATTTCCTTGTTAGTCTTCATTTTAAATCTGTTTGATTTAGATTTTATTGTTATCGTTATTATTTTTAAAGAATTCGAATCTTCATCTCAAAAATTCTATGATTATAAATGGTAAACTTGTACTCAAATCCATTTTGTTATTGATTTTTTAAATTTCTGGGTTGAAATTAGATTTGAGGAAGAAGGAGGTTTTTGTTTACTTCGTCTAGAAGTTTTTAGCTGTGTGAATCAAAATTTGGTGCAATAATTTTACCTTTCTACCCTTTCGAAAGGAATTAAGGTGGCAACATTCGTTTTGCTTTTTCAGCTCCTTTCGATGGGGTTGAAAGGTAACTTAGCATCATATTTAATTAACCTCACTGAAAGGTTGTTTAATTAGTATGAAATCGACCTCTTCGAAAGTAGTTCTGTATTTTTGTGTATTCCAATTCTTTTCGAAGAGGTTGGCTAATGTGTCTTACTAAATAATAACCTAGTACATACTTTCGAATGCACAAACTTTGTCTTATAGGTTTTGCAACCTTCAGTACATACTTACTTTCAATTCGTTTAAGTAAAGACACATATAGTTTATTAATTGAACTGGAGAGAGCATACTTTGTATAAGTTGCAAATCAAGTAAAATGTTTCGCCTTAGTCAAAACCTATTGTATTGATTGAAATATAGTTGTTGGTACGCTTTCGAAACCGTGCAGCCCATTCGACTCTATTGAAACCCTCTGTATCTAATCGTGATTTGATAATCACTATATACCAATATTGTCGAAATGTTCCAAGGACTTCTCATTTTTACTAATATAATTTAAACTTAAACCTTTCGACTTAATTGGCATATAGGGTTTCGACAGGATTCATGTTCTTTTAGAAAAATTGAGTTCATGGGTTTCGACAGCGTCGAAAGGTTTTTTGCCTTGTTTTTTAAACATTGATAGCATATATTTTATTTAAATTTGTAGGTTTTAACTACTTTCTTTTAATTACAAAACTTCTATTGAGCTTTCGACATTGTTGAAGTTTGTTTATTGGACGTGTACTTCCATCCTCCATTTCGACTCCATCGAGAGCTTAGTAGATTTTATCCTTGGGCTTTCGACATTGTTGAAGGATGTTTGTGGGTGTTAACTTCTATTTTCCCTTACCTGTCGAAAGCTCAGTAAAATTATTTTTCTAACTTTAACATTCTTTCAAGAATATGAATTTCATGTTTTGCTTGTTGTTCAAATTGTTGTAATAGGTTTCCAATATCTTTGAAAGAATGTTAAGTTCATAACAAATTATAATTTCTAACTAAAATGATTTCACCAGGTAGAATCATGGGTTCACCTAAGAAGATTGAAGCCACCTCGAAATATTCCTTAATATCCACCCAGGATGTGGTGGATGCAATTTTCAATGACTTTGGCATTACAGGGGTAGAAGCCATTCCCCCTACTGATAATGACACCATTCACAGCCAACCTGAAGGGTACTTTGCCTACACAACCATCCATATTTGGCGTGGAGGATTCCTTCCCTTCCCGGACATCTTATCTAAGTTCATGGCCTATTTGTTTGTTGCTCCAATACAACTATCACCCAATGTGTATACCTATCTTCTATCCTTGGAGCTCTTGCCATTTGAGTCTGGCATTCCCTTTCTTAATGTTGAAATGCTGAATTATCTTGTTCGGTTGGTTAAGCTTAGTGACTTGAAAAACCAAATCTTCCGAGGTAATCCCCCCCAAAAGCTAATATCTGAGGAGGTGAATAAATTCAGGGACTAGGAAACACAATTTTTCTATGTTAAATGCTTTATCAACATTAGCGGGGTTTTCTCTTATCCACATAAGTTGATGTCAGATTTTATTTTCCCATTTAGTTATTTTTCTTTGCTAACCTATGCTTTTTGTCAGGTGCTTCTACTAAAGAGCTAAATAAAGAAGATCAGAAGACGGTAAAGTTGCTGATCGCTGTTTCAATTAAGATTGGGAACAGACTGATCCTGTTGAATCCCACAGATTTACAAAAGCATTCTCTCTTGCCAGCTGGCTAGAGGATACTTGGCCAACTTCCTCTAGTCTAGCATACATCCCGAAACAAACGCTTCATCTCTTTGGGAGATCCAAAAAACTTCTCTCCAATGTCGCCAATCTGCGCTAATCACTCTGGTAGGTTTAAACGCCGTACTTGTAGTTTGTTGTGGTGTTACTTCTTAAACTACTTTTTTGACTTATAATTTATTTGAATTTTCTGCAACTGCTCCTCAGGTTGAACAACCTATAAGTGATTCGGCTCTCCCTTCTTCAACTTCTCGTGCGCCATCTTTTTCCCAGGCCATTACTAAGTCAAAGATAGCTGCGAAAAGGAAATTGGGTAAAACGATTATGGTGGAACCATCCCCTAAGAAAGTTAAAGAAGTTCCCGATTCTCCACCACAAGACGACGGGGAATTTGTTGATATTGATAAAACTTTAGAGAGTCCATCCATTGAAGTTTCTCTTGATCAATCGAAGAAAACTCCCGCAAAGGTAGATCCACTTTCATGCATTTTCATCTCCTGCTCTCCAAGTGTGTTATCGCATAGATGCAGAAAGACTTGGGAACTTCGACTCCTCCCTAGAAGCTGCACTCTCCCAGACTCACCTTACCTCTTCCTCCGAGCGATTTTGAGAAGATGGCACGGTCTATTTTTAGTTCCCCATCTTTTAGTTACATCTGTCCTCCTTTATCCGTTTATGATTCAATGGATTATCATTGATCTCTTATTGAACAATAACTTCTGACATGCTTCATATTACCCAACCTTATTATTATTGCTTTTCCTTAAGTTTTCTTACTTATATTGTATTTTTTCTTCCAGATTTCCAAGAGTTGGATTTTATTACATGAAAATGCTTCAAAATTCTCCGTAGAATCATCTAAGCTTCAAGGAGAAATTTCAAATTTAACCAATCAAGTTTCCTCCCTATCCGTGGAGAAAAATGAAGCGATGTAAGAATTGGAGCGATTGAGGGCTTCTCTTGCCCAATCATAATCTATTATTTTAGAGGAGAGGAAAGCTTGTCAACTTCTCGTTGATGAAAATTTTGCATTGACAATGACTCTAAAAGAGTCCAAGGAGGAAAAGACACGAATGGCGGCCAAATAATCTTCCTTAAAGGGAAAGCTGATGTGATATCCCGGGAATTTGGACAGTATCAATTTAATAATCTGCATTGGAAATTAAATTGATTTGATAATTTGTTAAATAAATTTGAATTAATTTAATAATCTAATTAAAATAAATATTTAATTAGTGATTTATCTTTTAAAAGTTTAATAAAATATTTTCTATTTATAATATATATATAAGTGTATATATTGTAAATAGATGAGTTGGTTTGAATTTAACAAATAAAGTTATGTTTTCAAATTTCTAATATTTTGGTAATTTGGAAATTATGATTTAAAATAATATTTAGCTTTTCAAAGATATTTAATAAATAACTATATAGTTTAAAATACATATTATAAATGTTTAATTGTTAAAATAGATTTTTAGCTTAAGTTCAAATTTAAATAAAAGATTTGTTTTATTTCTTTACTTGATATATATGATTTTAAAATAGAAGTAATTTATAATCTCTTTTATAAATTATTTAAAATTGTCAAATTTGATATTTTCAAATAATAATTATAATACTTTGTTTTTATAAACATAAATAGATTTTCTGGAAATAGAATTGTTATTTTAAATTTAAATGGTAGTTATATATGCATATATATAACTTGATTTTAAATTGGATTTTTAAATTTAAATTGAATATAAATTTGGATTTATAATAGAAATTAAAAGGATAAACATTCTAAAAATATTTAGATAAGCTTTTAAATTTTATATAATTGTTTATTTACATTTTCTCTAAAAGAGAAATGCATATATACATTTACATAAGAATTTATTTATTAAGTTTAAAATCTTTATTAACATTTTTAAATAAATAAAAATATGTATTAATGACTTAAAAGACAAGTGTAATAAAATTAAGACACCTAAATAACATGTGTTAAGTAATGGATTAACAATGAGACAAGTGTCAAATTTAAGTTAGTTTTTCTTTTATTTTTATTTACATATAATTTCAGCCTTTATATAAACAAATCCTTTTCCATTCCATTCTTTTTCTTTTAAAAATCTAAAGCTTAGTTAACAAAGCCTGAAACAATAAGCAAACTCCTCTCAAAACGAAATCTGTAATTCATACCTCCACAAACCAAATTGAAATCAAGAACCTGTAACCTCTCTTCAATCTGAATGCATTTCAAAATCTGGAAGCAATTTCTTCTCTGTTTTAAAAAGACAAAATCATTTCAGCTAGCAAGTAAATCAGCTTAGCAATGCAAAAGACTCAAGTATTTAAATCAGAGCAGCATTCAAGTTCAAAGTTTAAAGTTTCAATAGCAAAAGCATTTCAGTTTAAGGATTCAAAAGATTTCAAGTGCTGTTTTCAAAAATCAGAAAAGCCCTGTCTCTATTTTAAATCTGTGAGTAACTCTTAACATTTAAAATACAAATGGTTGCATGCTAGTAGTGGTCGAATATAAATGAGTATTGCATATATCTATAAGTGAATGTCTATAGGTAATTGTATGTTTTTCTGTAATATTCTCTGTTCTTGTTTTCCTGATTGTTAAAACAGTTCAAATCTATTGCATGTGAGAAATTAATATGGATATGATATAATATGTTTGCATGAATGATTCATTTTTGAAATATGATTGAAACTACCCTGTATACATGGATGTAATTGTTTGAACTACTGAGTATATACATACGTGCATATCTGTCTGGCCTCTGTTTGATTCTAACAGACTAAACAAGTTTAAAATTCTATATCTCTAGATCGAATTCAAATCTGTTGATGTTATAAACTATGAAAACGTTTATTTTTGTGTGTAGTTTAATTTAAAAATAATCCTATGGATAGATTATGCTGTATAGTTAACAAGTGATAAGTTTTACAGTAAATAACCAAATTGGGTGAAAATTTAATGTATTTAAAACAAGAATTCAAGCATGCTATTTAGATTCTTTTATAGAAATAAGAATTTTAGAAGTAAAATTGTGATTTTTAGTAGTTCATAATGTAAGGAATTTTAAGAGGACCAATTTCTCTTTAAAAATTAATTTCACAACCGTGGGTGGGGGAGACATCGGGACGGTGACGCTGGGAGGTGCGCGTAGTTATGGTGAAGAGCTTGACCGTGGCCATTTGTTGGATTAAGGCTTGGATTGGGTTGGGTGATGGATTTTAGGGTTTAGTGTTGGTCTCAGTTGTGGTGGAATCGCGACCAATTTGGGAGTTCGTGAGATGATCGGAATGTGTAAATTTTGGCAGAAAGGTGGCGTCAGGCTAAGGCTTTCGATCAATGGTAGCGTGGCTTCGATCAGAGAAATGTGGTGGAAGCAGTTCATCGATTTTGGGCTGGAACTTTTCTCGATGGTTCAAGCGAATACTGTTTTTCATTTGGGGAAGATGCACGTCATCGTCGAGAGGGTAGTATCGATCAGTGGAAGAAGAGGCATCGGATTAGGGGCTCGCGAGGCCGGATGGATCATCGGAGGAATGGTGCATGTGCACCGCGTGCACGTGATATCTCGGCATGGACGAATTGGAGATTGGGGAAGAAGGAGTGGGAAACTCGGGTTGTTCTCGTGGAAATGGATTGGAAACTCGAAGGAACTCTCGAGTAAATGAAGGTATGGCTCGGGTTAAAATATATGTGTTACAGGTTTTAGAAGAAACCTGTTTTGTTTTAAAAATTTAACCTGGAGTTTAAACTGTAAAGCTAAGATTTAAACCAAAGTTTAAATCTGAAATTTAAATCAGAATTTAAGTTAGTTTGAAAAACTAGTTTTAAAAAAATGTATTAAGTATAGATTCAAATCTAAATTTGAATTCTAAGTTAACATAAGATAAAGTTTTATCAAATTTAAAAGTGTTTAAATGACTTTAAATGTTAAAGAATATTTTAAAAGTGATTTTTATTTAAAACAAATTTGGTTTTTAAAACTATTATAAATTCTCTTTATAAGTTAAGTGTTCTTAACATGTGATTTAAAAGGGTTTTAATTGTTTTAAATCTTGATAAGTTAAACCATTTTAAATCTTAAATTTAAAATGAAATTTAAAAGTAAATTTAAAGGTACATTGTTTTAAATGCTTTATTAATGATAGTTTAATCATTAATAGAAATAAAGTGTTATCTTAAAGATAATTGAGATTTAATAATTTAGGATAAAATAAATTATTAAGGAAATTAAAAGTTAATTAATCAACTTAATTAATTTATGACTTGGGTTAATAAATTAGTAATTAAGGGTTTAAAACTTTATTGATGAAGGATTAATTAAATTAATTTAAAGGTTAATTAATTTGAATTAAGGATCATTAATTTTATAAGTTAATGGTTAGGAATAAATTAATCAAGTAATTAAGGTTTAATTAAGTTATAGTTAAGTACTTAATTAATTAAGTAATTAGAGATTAATTTATTGATAATTAGGATTAATTAAGTTGTAATTAATAATGGTTAATTAATGTTTAATAATTTTAGAAAGGTAATTAAAATAATTAATAGTTAATGTAGATCAGTAACTAAGGATAATTAATTAAGTTTAATTAATTTAAAGGATAATCATTTGTGAAATTAATAAAATTACTTAATGGAAGTAATTAAGAAATTAATTACTCATTGTAATTAATTGAGTTTAAATTGATAAGTTAAGTTAATTAATTTAGTTTAATTAATTTAAGATAATCATTTAATGATTTGTATAATTACTTAATGTAATTTAAGGAGGTATAATTACTTAGGAAAGTAATTAATGGATAATTACTGATGTAATTAATAAAGTAATTAAGGGTAGTTAATTACTTAATGGAAGTTAATCAAGGGATTAATTAAGAAATTAATTAAGGAATAATTAATTTATTTTAAGAAGTAATTAAGGATAGTTAATTACTGAATGTGATTAATCAATAGTGATTAATAATTATGGTTTAATTAATTTAAATAAAGTAATTAATGATAAAATGTAATTAAGGATCATTAATTTATATAATTAATGATGTAATTAAGAATTGATTAATTAAGTAATAATTATAAATGAAGTGATTAATTAATGTAATTAATTAAGGAGTAATGTAATTAATTATAGTTAATTAATAAAAGAAGTAATTAAAGGTTAATTACTATAAGTAGTTAAGAATAATTAATTTGTGAAATTAATTTAAGTACTAATTACTTGAATATAATTAAATGTAATTAATCAAGGATGATTAATTAAAATGAATAATTGGATAAGGGTGGATTAATTAATTTATAATTAATTAATAGTGACTTAAGCAAGATTGTTAATGATGAAAGTAATTAATTTAATTTACTTTAAATTAATTAGAGATGAAGTATTTAATTTAATTCATTTTAAATTAACTATATATGTGATTAATAAATCATTGCTTAAGGATATTGAATGATATTGATTTACCTTGAATGGTTTGAGATCTCAGAGATGAGATAATTGATACTGTATGATTTGGATGCTTTGGTTGCATAATGCTGATGATATGGATTATCTGCTTTTAATGATAATGTTGATTATCTATTGTGAATATGTGAATTATCTATCTGTGTGTAAATAGATAGTATAATTGAATTGTTTTAACTTTAAAACAACTTGGCCTTAAAAGATACGTTTTGGATTTCGATGAGACCGGGATCGGGTTTCCGTATACCGGTATTCCAGGTCTGGAGACCCGAATACCACATCGATCCAAATTAACGATAGGTCGTGAATCTCAAGTGAAGATGAAGATTCAGAGTGCAAGGGTTATTGTCGTTAACTCTGAGGGTGATTCCAAAATGAGTGTAACGAGATAATGCCTTCGGTTTCGTTCGAACCCGGAACGAACTTGTATGGATTGAATGCTTTCAGAACATCGTCAGGTGGACGATGAGCATTCTAAGTGGTGTGTTCTGATTAAAGGTAATCGTAGCCTCAAGCCTCATCAAACCGGGAATGGCTAAAACAGGGGAGGTGCAGCAAGGTTAGTGGGTAGCACCCAAGTAGGACAAGATTATCCCTGTCTAGAGGTCCCTTCTTATTATTCGGTTGAGTGGGCAGTTGAATTGCAACAACTGCTGGGATATCTTGTGCGGGAATTATCCAGTAAGGGATGTTCCGGCCTTGTGTTGCAGGGGATTGGGAGTGATCCTCGGTACGGTGATCTAGGCCACGTACTGTGACGGGCGGTACCCCGGTAGCCCTACCATTGTATGGAATCCAAAATCCAATAAGTGCCGTACGTATTAGTTGTGCCCAACTATGTTGGAACGTGAGATGTAAGCATTCCAGCTATTTCTGTATTTTACTTGAAAACCCTAGACCCTATAATAATATAATCGAATTTCCTATCAAATGTTTTGGTTAGCGTAAGGTAAAAACTTACCCATGTTTATTTGTGGGGAGTCTTACGTGATACTTTTTCTTTCGAAATAGTTTTTGAAGTTAAACAAGTTTAACCTGTTACTCACACCAGACCCATGTCTGACCCAAGTTGTTTATTTCTGTTTTATAAACTCTTGGGTACTCAAATTTTTACGAGTAGCCAAGGGATTCAGGTTAGCTTTGACGAGTTATCTGGAGGAGCAATGGAGCAGGAGGCTTCGGCGTTGTAGATATAGATAGTAGTTCCGCTGTGTTAATCTCTGAATAAAGTTTTGTGTTGAGTTGTAATAATTAGACAGATGTTTATAACTGTCTAGTATGTGTTGTATAATCTGTGTAACTCTGATAGTCATTGTATATTATGTAATACTTTTGTTATTAATATAATTTATTCGTTCCGCTGTTGAGATTCTGTTGTTGTTCTTCTTCTTCTCTTTCTTTTCTACTTTCTCACCTCTTTCTTTTCTTCAAAACGATGCGTCTTCCTGGACGTAGGATGGCGGGTTGTTACAAGTGGTATCAGAGCATTAGGTTGAGTGAACACCTAGGCTCTGGAGTGGCGTCTATCTTGAGAGAGCGTATTTGTAATTTTTATATAACTATATATATATTTATTCTACCTATTGTTGGATTACCTGTTCGGGTTTTCCAAATTAAGTTATAAGGGTAGATGAGGTAGGCTGTGTGTAACATGACTACCATTGATTGGAGTTTGAATGTTTGGAGTTAGAAGTGTATCTGATGAGACTGTAGACCCAAATACCGTCTCGAGTAAGCTTTGCTGTGGTAAAGGATTTCATCGATCTCCGAAGGAAACTGTTAAGGTTCGGAGTCAATCTTTGAAGTGCAGTTGGATGAGTAGAGTTTGGAACTACCAGTTAAGTAGAAGCGAGTGATGGTATCTTGGTAACTTCTGGAAGAAGTAGCTGTGTGATGAGACGCAGTGACTATGGATATTTCCGAAGATGTTTTCTTTGGAACAAGTTTAAGGAGTAAGTCTGCTTCGGTGTTGTGGATGAGTTCAGCATAGCGTCTCTGTTTGAGGTTCGAGTTTCTCGAAGAGCTTTGAATTAGGAAGTCCTTGGCATCTGTGGCAGTAGTGCAGTTCGGAGTGTTTTGTGTATTAGCAGGAAGTTTTCTGGCTGAGCAGTTTTTCTGAAGATGGAGTTCAGAAGTAGCAGAGTATATCCATTTCTTCGATGAATTGGATAGATAAGTGTAAGCTATTCTGATTTGTTAAGAGAGAATAGTATCTTTGGATACTGGACTGGGTTGATCGCAAAAGTGACTTGCGATAGTTTGAGTGATCTTTGAGTTATTGAAGATTTTATGGATGTCTTCAGGGAAGTCAGAAGTTGTCCGCATCTGGAGATGAGTTTTCTTATCGACAGGATTCCAGGAGTGGTACCGGTGGTTCAGCCAAGTTGAAGGATAGTTCTTAGAGATAGAGTTGGGTGAAGCAGCTCAAGTTTTGATGGAGTATCTGAGTATTCTTTATGGATTTGTTGAACCATTTCTTCTGGGATGAGTTGTCCAGTCTGTGCTTATGTTCTTCATCAGCATTTTCATTCTATTTCAGATCAGAGTTGAGCAGCGAAAGCAGTTTGGAGTGTATCTCTGGATGGGAGGAGTAAGTTTGGAATCTACTGATAGTTGTGAAGTAGAGTTATGTTTGGATCTCGTCTGTGTTCTGATTTGGATAAGTATTTGGTCTTCCGGATTGAATTGTCAGTTTGGACAACTGGAATTTGTTGTATTTTACGTATCTCTGAGGGAGTACGTTTTTGATCTATCTTTGGTTTTGGAACCAGCAGTTCAGGAGGTTTGGTAATTGAGTCAGACTCGTCTATAGTCTGATATCCTGTCTAGTTCTATAGATCTAGATGAGTAGGAGTTCTGTAGCTTCGTAGTTTAGATTGTTTGTAAAGCGAGTATCCCGATATATATATACTTGGGGAAACTCGAGGAAATTTTATCCAGAATTTTGTCTGGATAATTAGAATTGTTTGATTGGATGATTGTTTGCTATGGTTGTTAGCATATGGTTGATAATATATGCTTGTTAAATATTAAATAGATTATTAAATTACCTTTGTTTAAATTTCGGGGACGAAATTATTTTAAGGGGGGAGGAATGTGATATCCCGGGAATTTGGACAGTATCAATTTAATAATCTGCATTGGAAATTAAATTGATTTGATAATTTGTTAAATAAATTTGAATTAATTTAATAATCTAATTAAAATAAATATTTAATTAGTGATTTATCTTTTAAAAGTTTAATAAAATATTTTCTATTTATAATATATATATAAGTGTATATATTGTAAATAGATGAGTTGGTTTGAATTTAACAAATAAAGTTATGTTTTCAAATTTCTAATATTTTGGTAATTTGGAAATTATGATTTAAAATAATATTTAGCTTTTCAAAGATATTTAATAAATAACTATATAGTTTAAAATACATATTATAAATGTTTAATTGTTAAAATAGATTTTTAGCTTAAGTTCAAATTTAAATAAAAGATTTGTTTTATTTCTTTACTTGATATATATGATTTTAAAATAGAAGTAATTTATAATCTCTTTTATAAATTATTTAAAATTGTCAAATTTGATATTTTCAAATAATAATTATAATACTTTGTTTTTATAAACATAAATAGATTTTCTGGAAATAGAATTGTTATTTTAAATTTAAATGGTAGTTATATATGCATATATATAACTTGATTTTAAATTGGATTTTTAAATTTAAATTGAATATAAATTTGGATTTATAATAGAAATTAAAAGGATAAACATTCTAAAAATATTTAGATAAGCTTTTAAATTTTATATAATTGTTTATTTACATTTTCTCTAAAAGAGAAATGCATATATACATTTACATAAGAATTTATTTATTAAGTTTAAAATCTTTATTAACATTTTTAAATAAATAAAAATATGTATTAATGACTTAAAAGACAAGTGTAATAAAATTAAGACACCTAAATAACATGTGTTAAGTAATGGATTAACAATGAGACAAGTGTCAAATTTAAGTTAGTTTTTCTTTTATTTTTATTTACATATAATTTCAGCCTTTATATAAACAAATCCTTTTCCATTCCATTCTTTTTCTTTTAAAAATCTAAAGCTTAGTTAACAAAGCCTGAAACAATAAGCAAACTCCTCTCAAAACGAAATCTGTAATTCATACCTCCACAAACCAAATTGAAATCAAGAACCTGTAACCTCTCTTCAATCTGAATGCATTTCAAAATCTGGAAGCAATTTCTTCTCTGTTTTAAAAAGACAAAATCATTTCAGCTAGCAAGTAAATCAGCTTAGCAATGCAAAAGACTCAAGTATTTAAATCAGAGCAGCATTCAAGTTCAAAGTTTAAAGTTTCAATAGCAAAAGCATTTCAGTTTAAGGATTCAAAAGATTTCAAGTGCTGTTTTCAAAAATCAGAAAAGCCCTGTCTCTATTTTAAATCTGTGAGTAACTCTTAACATTTAAAATACAAATGGTTGCATGCTAGTAGTGGTCGAATATAAATGAGTATTGCATATATCTATAAGTGAATGTCTATAGGTAATTGTATGTTTTTCTGTAATATTCTCTGTTCTTGTTTTCCTGATTGTTAAAACAGTTCAAATCTATTGCATGTGAGAAATTAATATGGATATGATATAATATGTTTGCATGAATGATTCATTTTTGAAATATGATTGAAACTACCCTGTATACATGGATGTAATTGTTTGAACTACTGAGTATATACATACGTGCATATCTGTCTGGCCTCTGTTTGATTCTAACAGACTAAACAAGTTTAAAATTCTATATCTCTAGATCGAATTCAAATCTGTTGATGTTATAAACTATGAAAACGTTTATTTTTGTGTGTAGTTTAATTTAAAAATAATCCTATGGATAGATTATGCTGTATAGTTAACAAGTGATAAGTTTTACAGTAAATAACCAAATTGGGTGAAAATTTAATGTATTTAAAACAAGAATTCAAGCACGCTATTTAGATTCTTTTATAGAAATAAGAATTTTAGAAGTAAAATTGTGATTTTTAGTAGTTCATAATGTAAGGAATTTTAAGAGGACCAATTTCTCTTTAAAAATTAATTTCACAACCGTGGGTGGGGGAGACATCGGGACGGTGACGCTGGGAGGTGCGCGTAGTTATGGTGAAGAGCTTGACCGTGGCCATTTGTTGGATTAAGGCTTGGATTGGGTTGGGTGATGGATTTTAGGGTTTAGTGTTGGTCTCAGTTGTGGTGGAATCGCGACCAATTTGGGAGTTCGTGAGATGATCGGAATGTGTAAATTTTGGCAGAAAGGTGGCGTCAGGCTAAGGCTTTCGATCAATGGTAGCGTGGCTTCGATCAGAGAAATGTGGTGGAAGCAGTTCATCGATTTTGGGCTGGAACTTTTCTCGATGGTTCAAGCGAATACTGTTTTTCATTTGGGGAAGATGCACGTCATCGTCGAGAGGGTAGTATCGATCAGTGGAAGAAGAGGCATCGGATTAGGGGCTCGCGAGGCCGGATGGATCATCGGAGGAATGGTGCATGTGCACCGCGTGCACGTGATATCTCGGCATGGACGAATTGGAGATTGGGGAAGAAGGAGTGGGAAACTCGGGTTGTTCTCGTGGAAATGGATTGGAAACTCGAAGGAACTCTCGAGTAAATGAAGGTATGGCTCGGGTTAAAATATATGTGTTACAGGTTTTAGAAGAAACCTGTTTTGTTTTAAAAATTTAACCTGGAGTTTAAACTGTAAAGCTAAGATTTAAACCAAAGTTTAAATCTGAAATTTAAATCAGAATTTAAGTTAGTTTGAAAAACTAGTTTTAAAAAAATGTATTAAGTATAGATTCAAATCTAAATTTGAATTCTAAGTTAACATAAGATAAAGTTTTATCAAATTTAAAAGTGTTTAAATGACTTTAAATGTTAAAGAATATTTTAAAAGTGATTTTTATTTAAAACAAATTTGGTTTTTAAAACTATTATAAATTCTCTTTATAAGTTAAGTGTTCTTAACATGTGATTTAAAAGGGTTTTAATTGTTTTAAATCTTGATAAGTTAAACCATTTTAAATCTTAAATTTAAAATGAAATTTAAAAGTAAATTTAAAGGTACATTGTTTTAAATGCTTTATTAATGATAGTTTAATCATTAATAGAAATAAAGTGTTATCTTAAAGATAATTGAGATTTAATAATTTAGGATAAAATAAATTATTAAGGAAATTAAAAGTTAATTAATCAACTTAATTAATTTATGACTTGGGTTAATAAATTAGTAATTAAGGGTTTAAAACTTTATTGATGAAGGATTAATTAAATTAATTTAAAGGTTAATTAATTTGAATTAAGGATCATTAATTTTATAAGTTAATGGTTAGGAATAAATTAATCAAGTAATTAAGGTTTAATTAAGTTATAGTTAAGTACTTAATTAATTAAGTAATTAGAGATTAATTTATTGATAATTAGGATTAATTAAGTTGTAATTAATAATGGTTAATTAATGTTTAATAATTTTAGAAAGGTAATTAAAATAATTAATAGTTAATGTAGATCAGTAACTAAGGATAATTAATTAAGTTTAATTAATTTAAAGGATAATCATTTGTGAAATTAATAAAATTACTTAATGGAAGTAATTAAGAAATTAATTACTCATTGTAATTAATTGAGTTTAAATTGATAAGTTAAGTTAATTAATTTAGTTTAATTAATTTAAGATAATCATTTAATGATTTGTATAATTACTTAATGTAATTTAAGGAGGTATAATTACTTAGGAAAGTAATTAATGGATAATTACTGATGTAATTAATAAAGTAATTAAGGGTAGTTAATTACTTAATGGAAGTTAATCAAGGGATTAATTAAGAAATTAATTAAGGAATAATTAATTTATTTTAAGAAATAATTAAGGATAGTTAATTACTGAATGTGATTAATCAATAGTGATTAATAATTATGGTTTAATTAATTTAAATAAAGTAATTAATGATAAAATGTAATTAAGGATCATTAATTTATATAATTAATGATGTAATTAAGAATTGATTAATTAAGTAATAATTATAAATGAAGTGATTAATTAATGTAATTAATTAAGGAGTAATGTAATTAATTATAGTTAATTAATAAAAGAAGTAATTAAAGGTTAATTACTATAAGTAGTTAAGAATAATTAATTTGTGAAATTAATTTAAGTACTAATTACTTGAATATAATTAAATGTAATTAATCAAGGATGATTAATTAAAATGAATAATTGGATAAGGGTGGATTAATTAATTTATAATTAATTAATAGTGACTTAAGCAAGATTGTTAATGATGAAAGTAATTAATTTAATTTACTTTAAATTAATTAGAGATGAAGTATTTAATTTAATTCATTTTAAATTAACTATATATGTGATTAATAAATCATTGCTTAAGGATATTGAATGATATTGATTTACCTTGAATGGTTTGAGATCTCAGAGATGAGATAATTGATACTGTATGATTTGGATGCTTTGGTTGCATAATGCTGATGATATGGATTATCTGCTTTTAATGATAATGTTGATTATCTATTGTGAATATGTGAATTATCTATCTGTGTGTAAATAGATAGTATAATTGAATTGTTTTAACTTTAAAACAACTTGGCCTTAAAAGATACGTTTTGGATTTCGATGAGACCGGGATCGGGTTTCCGTATACCGGTATTCCAGGTCTGGAGACCCGAATACCACATCGATCCAAATTAACGATAGGTCGTGAATCTCAAGTGAAGATGAAGATTCAGAGTGCAAGGGTTATTGTCGTTAACTCTGAGGGTGATTCCAAAATGAGTGTAACGAGATAATGCCTTCGGTTTCGTTCGAACCCGGAACGAACTTGTATGGATTGAATGCTTTCAGAACATCGTCAGGTGGACGATGAGCATTCTAAGTGGTGTGTTCTGATTAAAGGTAATCGTAGCCTCAAGCCTCATCAAACCGGGAATGGCTAAAACAGGGGAGGTGCAGCAAGGTTAGTGGGTAGCACCCAAGTAGGACAAGATTATCCCTGTCTAGAGGTCCCTTCTTATTATTCGGTTGAGTGGGCAGTTGAATTGCAACAACTGCTGGGATATCTTGTGCGGGAATTATCCAGTAAGGGATGTTCCGGCCTTGTGTTGCAGGGGATTGGGAGTGATCCTCGGTACGGTGATCTAGGCCACGTACTGTGACGGGCGGTACCCCGGTAGCCCTGCCATTGTATGGAATCCAAAATCCAATAAGTGCCGTACGTATTAGTTGTGCCCAACTATGTTGGAACGTGAGATGTAAGCATTCCAGCTATTTCTGTATTTTACTTGAAAACCCTAGACCCTATAATAATATAATCGAATTTCCTATCAAATGTTTTGGTTAGCGTAAGGTAAAAACTTACCCATGTTTATTTGTGGGGAGTCTTACGTGATACTTTTTCTTTCGAAATAGTTTTTGAAGTTAAACAAGTTTAACCTGTTACTCACACCAGACCCATGTCTGACCCAAGTTGTTTATTTCTGTTTTATAAACTCTTGGGTACTCAAATTTTTACGAGTAGCCAAGGGATTCAGGTTAGCTTTGACGAGTTATCTGGAGGAGCAATGGAGCAGGAGGCTTCGGCGTTGTAGATATAGATAGTAGTTCCGCTGTGTTAATCTCTGAATAAAGTTTTGTGTTGAGTTGTAATAATTAGACAGATGTTTATAACTGTCTAGTATGTGTTGTATAATCTGTGTAACTCTGATAGTCATTGTATATTATGTAATACTTTTGTTATTAATATAATTTATTCGTTCCGCTGTTGAGATTCTGTTGTTGTTCTTCTTCTTCTCTTTCTTTTCTACTTTCTCACCTCTTTCTTTTCTTCAAAACGATGCGTCTTCCTGGACGTAGGATGGCGGGTTGTTACAGCTGAAGAAGAATAAAGCTTCCTTAAAATTGGAAATCGACACTATTTCTGACGCAAAGCGGCGAGTGTCTCAATTCCTTTATACTTCTCTTGAGGATATCATCGTCAATTCCATTGAGGATGCTATGATGCTTGCCTACACCAACAATGTTGATAACTTCCTGAACTTGAGCTTTCTTTCACTTGACCCTGCTCTTGTGGGTAGGGTTATGGATAAAATTAAAATGATGGAGCAGGGAGTTAAAGTCGTCAAAAGGGAGGAGATCGACGCCTCTAAAATTCTATCTTTTGAAGTTCCTTCCTTCGAAGTTGAATCCGACTCCGAAGAAAAAGGTGACAAAGATGAGGTCATCGAAGAAGAGGGTGGCAACGATGATGATGATAATGATGACGCCAATGATGATAACAATGAGGATGACAATGCCGATGGAGGTGAAGGTTCAGGCGGCGAAAGAGGTGATCAAACTAAGGCTTTAGAAAGAGATGGCGATGATAATACGAGAACCTCTGAAAAGGTCAACCCTGATCCATCTCTTTATGAAGCAAGCCCGCATGAATCTCCTGCGCCTTCGGGCCCTCAAGAGTATCCTGCTTTCATTAATGTGGAAGTGCCAAAAGAGAAAGAGCAGGTTTCCCAAGCATTAATTCCCATATCTCAGGTATGGGACTCTTTGTTTAAATGACTTTCAGTTCCCAGATAGTAATAGTTTAAATCATCTATTTTAGATAAGGAGGAAATCCATTCACCCATATAAAACCAAGCCTGAAAAAAAACAAGCAGAGATAAATAGTTTATATAGGGAGTTAGATAAACAACTGAAGGAGCACAATATTCTCTCTGATATATATCATAGACTTAATAGAAGTGTGGCAGTGTTAGCATCCTTCAAAAATCAAGAAGCGACCCCACGACTGAGGAGGGAGCGCCTTCGATATGATGCTCTTTTGAAAGAAAATCGGGAGTTGATCCTGCTTTATTGGATGCTGATAGAGGAGAGAGACATTTTCGTAGATTTCTTATACAAAGCCTATTGTAGACACCCAACCCTCGATTTCGCATACTTAGGTGATTTTAGTGGGGGTCTACTTAGGCGTCTATACAAAAGATACTTGAATGAATTTGGATCTGACCCGCATCCTGAAGCCTGTTGGAACTTGCCACGAGTCAAATCAATTCCCCATGATTTACCTTCTAACAAACTCATATATTATAAGGACATATTCATTTTAGAATTACTTACAAAGTCGATTTTGTATGAACCGGATTAATAATCATAAATATTTAATAATATTGATTTGTGAAATTTTGTTTTAATTTTCCTTTTATACATAGCTGCATTTTATTATGTCATCACAGAGAGAATGTCCCACAGGGAATTTTGTCTCTAGAGATTACCTAAGCCATTATGTATAATTAAGAAGATATTATCTCGAAAAGGCATCAATTTTGAAATCTTTAAAGCTAGCGTGATATTGTTTTCTTAGAGATTTGCAAAACATTATATGGAACATCCTCGTCTCTGCTTCGGTTTTCTTAATGAAGAAAAAAAAGCTACTTAAGGAGATCTGGACATATCATACCAAACTAATATGTGGTCATGATAGTCCTTCTGCCGGCGTATGAGACTATAGCAAATATTCCTCGGTTATTACTCCGAAAGGACATAATGTTCCTTTTGACTCAACAGTTATTCTTTCTACTAATTCTTTGAGTAAAGTTAGAAATGCAGTTTCCCGTCTTTAGATGTAAAACAGATGTCTAATTGTACCTTTTAGTTTCATTGTTACTTGAGTTGTAATCTTTTATTGTTGTAATAAAGAGATTGATTATTGTAGTCATGACTTCATTCTTTTTCCTTTTTGTTTAAATAGGAGTTATAGTTATCCACAATACCTCCCTCGTTAGATTCGCCATCTCGCTTTATTAATATTAAAGATAAGTTGTTAATGGATCTTGAAAAGAAATAGCCTCTTGATGATACTTTATTTGCTCGTTCTCAAGGTAACACAGAAGCATTAAGATGGCATAAGAGATTTTTACTTCAGAAAACAATTATAAAAAATATCAATGATCAGATTGCCAATTTAGAAGCGGATGTTAAAAGTAAAAATGAAGCAATTTCCACACTGAAACATTAAATTAAGTCAAATTCTTCGATTGACTTTGACCATAGGATGTCAGAACTTTTCCAACAAGTGAGTGACTTGTAAATTAAATTGAAAAATAGTCAAGCTCAGTGTGAATCGCTCGAAGTTATTATGGGAAGTAATATTTCAAACATCGATTCACCCACTTCTTTTATCATTCCCTCTATTTCCAAATCAACAAGGTCTACTTCTCTTGCAATCCAAAAGTTCCCCACTATGACAGGTCCTCCTCCTGGTTTAGACAAAAAAGTAGTAGGAGAATGGTGCAGGAAAATCAAATTTGAAATGATGAAGTACTTTGATTAACAACAGAAGATAAGATACTCACAGCGCATAAATGATTATGCTGTTGGAATTCAAAAGCTAGAACGTGAGAAGTCTCTTCTTCAGAAGCCTACCGCTGATTTGGAAAGGGAAAATAAAACCCTTAAAGGCGCAAACAAAGCTTTTAGTCGCGCTTTGAAAACCAACATTGAAGCTATTGATGATGAAGACATGATGAGGAAGAAAGAGAAGAAAGTTAAAGAGGTACTTCACATTTCTATTCATCACATCATGGATCCTTTAATTGTCGAGAATCTGAATAAAGACATTCATGACTTATGAACAATTTACATTAATATAGTGCATACATTTTTTTGTATACTTGTAAATAATTTCAGAAATTTTATAAATTTTGAAAATTTTGTAAATATCACATAGACTATGGTTCTTTCCTATAATGTTATTTCTGAATATCTATTTGATAGCTTTTACATGATTTCTGTTTTCGCTGGAACTTTTAATCCTCTTTAGTGGTCTAATTTCCTTGAGAAGCATGAAGCAAACAATATTTCTTGTTGTTAGCTTGAAATCAATATAAAAGTCTATCTATATCATTTGCGAAGATTAATAAATCATTATGTCAACTTATGACAGTAAATGAAAAGTAATTGTATTTGATTAAATGTCTTGAAACCCATCTTTGGTAATGATGAGAAGTAACTAAGAATTTAACTTTAACTATATTGCTGGAATATCTGAAGTCTGATGGCAGAAAATCTTATCCTCAACCAGGGGTATAAATGTTTTAGAAAATCTTCATTTGAAGATAGCTAATAGAGAATTAATAATAATCAAGTAATAGAAGTTTAGAAATCATTATCTGAAAATTTGTATTAGAAGCCTAGTGACCTAGATTCAGGTATTAATGAATGAAATATAAAAGTTTGGAAGTCCGAAACCTAGATTCGGGCATTAGTGGATGATATTTAGAAGTTAAGAAATTTGAAACTCAGATTCGAGTATTTGTGGATGATAATCGGAAATTCATAATAACGATCTTCTTAATAGAAGTCTTTGACCCAAATTTGGGCATTAATGAATAAAGTTCAATAGTAGCTTCGAAACCCAGATTCGGGTATTGGTGGTGGATTATCTTCATAATAGAAATCTCAAGCCCATATTAGGGCATTAATAATGTGAAGTCCTGTAATAGTTTCGAGACCCACATTTAGGTATGATAAAAACAATAAATTATTGGTAAAGACCCAAAACCTAAATTCGGGTATTAATAGATGAAGTTCAGAAATGAAGGACCCAAAATCTGATTCGGGTGTTAATAAGCAGAGTTCTACTCTTCTCCTTAGATTTTGTCTTCTTCGACATATGTAACCCTTTAGACTGTGTATGTAGTTGTGGTTTTATAGGCTGCTTCTCGAACTTGGACATCTTAGTCCATCATTTGATATGCTACTTCTTGGGCTTGGACATCTTAGTCCTTTGTAGATATGCTGCTTCTTGGGATTGGATGTCTTAGTCCGATGTTTGATGTGTCGCTTCTCGGGCTTAGATGTCTTAGTCCATTGTAGATATGCCGCTTCTTGGGCTTGGACGTCTTTTTCCGTTGTTTGATATGCCGCTTCTTGGGCTTGGATGTCTTAGTCCATTGTTGTCTGGTGCGCTTGGTTAGCTTACTCGCAAGCTGGAACCAAGGGCATACCCAACCTCTCTCCAGGAGGCGCCTTGACCTGGCCATAGCGTGGCGCGATCAAGGGCTTGTTCTGTGCCTTGGCCAGGATATAGCATGGTGGGACCAAGGGCTTACTCTTTCCACCCTCCATGAGACACCTTGATCTAGCCATAGCGTGGTGCGGTCAAGGGCTTGATCGGTGCCTTGGCTAGGCCATAATGTGGCGGGACCATGGGCTTACTCCATCCTCCCTCCAAGAGGCGCCTTGACTTGGCTATAGCGTTGCGAGGTCAATGGCTTGTTCGGTGCCCTAACCATGGCATAATGTGGCGAAACCATAAGCTTACTCCATCATCCCTCTAGGAGGCGCTTTGCCCTGGCCAACTCAGTGTAGACAAAGGCTTTGACCGTTAAAGGTAGTCTCCAAATGAAAGGAGTATTCCACTCCCAACCATGTAGCGCTTTGCCCTGGCCAACTCGGTGCGGACAAAGGCTTTGACCGTTAAAGGTAGTGTCCAAATGAAAGGAGTATTTCACTCCTAACCATTTATATTTTTCTTAGTTAAGTAATTCTTTATTGACTTCATTTACGATCTTTTTACAAACTCATTGATTTTTCATTGCTTGAAAAAGTTAATGATCATCCCTTCCAAGGCTCTACAATGATTAGTTTCATGACCATTCATCATATAGTAATGGCAGTACGACCCACCTTGGTTCCTTTTATATTTTGGTTTCTTCTTTTGTGATGACCAATAGTTGAGTTCATCCTTGGTTAGCAAGTAGACTTTCTCTATAGATGTTGTTAGATTGCATTCTTTAGGTAGTCTGGACTTGAAACTTGTTTCTTGAGGATGGCTTTTCGGTTTCTTGTTACTTGGCCTCGTAGTTCCACCCTCATCAATTGTTTTCTTTTTAACACCCTTTGGGCTTCCAGTGGAAGTGTTCTAGTTGTAGCTTGTTGCCATTTGTGTGCAAAGGCATTATAGTCTACATTATCTCTTCTTCAAAGATTATGCCTTTGGTATAATGTTGAATCGTTTTCCTCATTTGATTAAATAAGTTGTCACTTCCACTTTTCTTTTCCCCCAAGGCAAAGATAGGTGTGAATATGAAAGGGATTTAAGCTTCATTTTTCTAGATCATATGATTCCGCTCTTTTCTTGTTCATAATCCTTAGAGCTTCCAATTGTAGCATTTTCTCTTCATATAGTTTGGAATCGTTGGTTGTTCTTGGGGAGAATCCTATTAAGCGTGGTTCGGAAGACCCTTGCACATATCTTTTAACTTTTCTAGCCATGACGAAGTAAGGTCAAGAGTAGATAAGCTTGAAATAGAGTTAGGTAAGAGATGAATGGTGTTGGATCTTCAACTGAATCGAAGGTTCGAGCCCTCATTCTAGCACCGAAAATGTTAACAAGAAAACTTGTTAACACACTAAACTAGAGTTTAAGGGAAAGGTTAGTCTTTTTTGGTCCCTCTTTTTAAGTAGAAGAAGTTAAGATGTGAGTACTTCCTCTGATTACCCTTTCAAATAGATCTTTATAGTGAAAACTTTCCTTTATCGACCTTTCGACCTAGTTGAAACACTTAGTTTCCTTTCTTTCAAACCTTTTGAGCTTGCCTAAGTTGATTAGTTATCCTTTCAAAACCTTCCTTTCGAAACGGTTGCAAAACACTAACGGTTGGCTCTAAGGGTTCAATAAGTATGGTTTGCGTAGGTAGGTTTCGACCTTGTCGAAAGCTAGATTCCTAAGTGACTTGGGTTTGATTCTAAAATCTAAGGTAAAACCAGCTGGGTTTAAGGTTTCGACCCACCAAAAGGTGAATATTTGGTGAATGGTGGTTTTGAGTTAAGGGTTTGGATTATTTGGAAAAGCAGATGTTTTGATTTTGTCGGAAGGTACCTTTCGATGAGGTCGATACCTGTAAAACACAGTTAGGTCTAACAAAAGCCTTCAAAACAATTGTATAACAAAAAATATTGAAATCTTCCCTTTATTAATCCAGTGAAGTCTTTACTGATCAATTTTTCCCAATTTGATTTACAAATTAAGGTTTACAACTTTGCAAAATTAAGAAAATACAAGTATGGAGAGAATCAATTTGGATCGCCAAAACCAAACCCCTTGGGTCTTATTTATGATGCGGTTTGGCACCTTTCGACCTAGTGCTTTTGACCTAGTCGAAAGGTGACTTCTGATACCTTCCAACTCCTTTGACATTTGCGCATCCCTCTGCAATGCTTTCGAATGGGCTTGAACACTTCCATCTTCGTCGAAAGGGATGGTTGCGGCATTTCTCTTTGTGTTGCTTTGTTGTCATAAGAAGCAAAAGTATGAGCTTTCGACTCTGTCGATAGGTAGTTTCCTGTGGTTTCGAAGTCGTCGAAGTGTTAATGGTTTTGACGCGGTAGGTAGCTTACGAATGTATGCTTGTGACTTGATGTGGAACCTTCCCTGGATTTTAAAGGCTTCAGCCAGTTCAAAGGGTTTGATTATGCTTTTGAATGGGATGTTCTGACCAAGGCATCTTTCTGGGTAGTTTGAATAAAGGCGAAACCTTTGGTTTCAAAAGGTTTGGCGCGCATATGAAGGGTTCTCATTCATTGTTTTTGAAATGTGTTTCTTTAACTCATTCGAAAGGTCTTCATGCATGCGGAAGCACCTACTTTGAAAGGGAATCACTAAACAAGAAGGGTGCTTTTGACTCTATCACAACATTTCGAAATGTTGTGATACTTCTAGTCTTCTGTTGTAGCATCCCTTCGACTCCTTCGAAAGCTCTTGCTGGAGCTATTTTCTCTTGTTCTTCTTTGTTTTCTACTCAATTTGGTTTCAACAAGGTCGAAAGAATATTTGATAGTAACAACTCATATATGTATAAAGTGCATACGTGAAATGAAAGTGTGTACACATTTAATGTATATGTACGTAGCTGTGGGGATTTGCATGTACAACATATACATTCGCCATATATATATATACAATGGTTGTCACAAAACATATTTTAAATTTATATGTAAATATCTATGAATTTCAAAACAGTTTATGTATTAAATGAAATAAACAATTTAAAATGGTTGAGTAAAGTTTGACTAAGTCAATAAATTTTGTTTAAAATTCAATATCAAAAATATCTAATTTTACCAAGTAAACTGATTTAAATTTCAAACTTAAATTTATAAAATAATTAAATTATCTTTCAGATATTCGTAATAAATATATTTAAATGTATATTATGAAATAATGATAGTGTCGAAATAATTTTTTTTATTAAATATATAAATTAATAAATTACATAAAAGAATTAATATATATACATTTTGTAATAAATAATTATTAAAATAAATTATATCTAAAAATCTTTTTGACCAGTTTAATTTTTTTTATTTTTATTTGTTTATAAACCAAAACTATTTTTTTATAAAATCAACACATACTACATATTTCGAAATGATTTAAAACACGGTTTAAACTATTAATTTAATATAATTGTATTAGTTTTAAGCTACAAATTCGAAATTTTTTATTTTTTAATCTAAAACTAATTTTTATTATAATTACTTTTAATAAAATAAATACATGATGTATGCATGTTTAAAATTTAAAATATAGGTTTGATAAAAAATTAAAGCCAAAAGTATTTTATATTTATATATAAATCTTTAAAACACACACTTTTTATATATATTATGTATGTATGTACGTTTGTATACGTGTATATATATGTGTGCGTGCGTGTGTGTATTTAAAATTAGTATAAATGGTTACTAAATTATTATATAGATTTTGTTATTTAAAAAAAATTAAAAATAAATTATTAATAGTATACATACCCAAAAAGTTTTTAGTATGATATTATGCAAAGATCTAATAATAATTTCAATCAACATAGTTTATTCAGTTATACTTAAAATCAAGTAATTATGGGTGACAACAATTACACATATAACATCATACCATAAGGGACATATAAAAATATAATATAAATGTAATTCAAACTTTAAACCTTTAGGTTGCCACCTTTGAACACACGTTACTTTACCCATTCTTTTAGATTCACCTTGAATCAGTATACTAGCATTACAAAGGCTTAGAGTACCACAATATTAATTTATTTTGATGTATTTAGGATAAAGAAATTTCAACCAATGGAAATAGAGGAGCTAACGACCGTGAAGGAAGCTGCAGGAGAAGCAAAAAGGAGAGCGCCAAAGTGGTTAAGTTGGAATATATAGAGAAAGATAAGGAGAACTATTCTCCTTCCTTTTCAAATCCACTTTGTACGAATTCCAGATCTAATATTTTAAATCTAAAACCCTCCTTACCTCCTAATAGCAACCAAACATATAGGCTATATGGACCTTCTAATGCTCTAAACCTATTTAGTAAATAATACGCATTTAAACCTAATTTAAATGCGTATGGATACGATTTATACATATATACGTTTTATATACGCACCCAATCATTTACTAACGACATCTAAAAATTAATTATACCATCTAGTGCATCAAATAAATAAATAATTAATATTTCAAAAATATTATCGATTTAATTAATCTATAAATATTTATAAATCAACTAAATCGTGTGGGTTTCAAAGAAATTACCAATGCAATTGTGCCACTCGTAAGTGTAAATTCAGTCAACGATTAATATCGAACAATTCGAAAAATTAACGTTCACTTATCACTTTAGCTAATGGAGTGAAGGTTTGGTTGGCCAAATTCATCGCTGGTACATCTTTATCGGTAAAATCCACTTTTATAATTTTAAGTGGTGGCTTTTAGTAACGAATGTTTATAGCAATTCTCTTCGTCAACACTATATCACATTAAGACTTATGGATATAGTTTTGGTTAAAATTCCAACATTATTCATATTCAACTTAGTTAGTCCATAACAAAGATCCTGGTTAAGTAATAACATTTATTATTATCTATACTGCTCTAGCCAGAGATTTTTAATTGAGTTGACTATAGTTGATTGTGATACTGACCGTGTTTTACTTTCAATGCTTCAACTCAGATCCAACTATAGTCATTTGATGGACGTCATGCCATGACTTAATTATAATCAATGTGGAGTATCCACATTGAGGTTCAATAGTATTCTCAAGTCGAGAGAATTGTGTAATATTATCATTTCGAGATTTCCTGTTTGACCTTGGTTATTGTTAATTAATAGGAAACTCTCGAGTGAGTTATTCCATTATTATCCAAAAATAGTCAGTACATAACCCCTTGGTGCCCCAATAGCCATGAGTAATACATTGTCCAACATTTGGAGAGAATTACGTACTCTGGTCTCTACAGATGTACTGATATCCTTTCTCGAAACATCTTAACTATGAATATTTAAAATAATATGTTATTTTATTTTGTAATAATTTTGTCATGATTACAAGTCCTTGTACTTATTATCACCTAACATATCAACTAATGATTTTTTGACTAATATATTTTAAATTAATACTTAATTAATTATATCATAATATAACATAGAATATGTAATGACCCATAATTTAATCACTTTGAATTTAAATATTTAATATTTTTTAAATATTTAAATAATGGATTTTATAATTCAATCAGACCTCTTTTTAATAATAAGTAATTATGGTAAATTTCTTTTAAAATTTGGTTTACAAAAATAATTAGTTCGGAGAAAAAATCGAAAATGTGACCGAAAATCGTTTTTTGGATTTTCGACTTTTCATCAACCAAAAGTTGTCGGAATATGTTGTGTACACTAGTGTACATGTGTACACATTTATATAAACAACATATGATTTGGTTAGAATTGAATAAGTTTAAATATTTACTTAAAATAAGAAATTAAATTTGACTTTTCTTTTAAAAATTTAAAAAGAAAGGACAATGGTAAAAAGAATACATCAAGTCATGTAAAGTGGTGATGTGATGGAGAATAGGGGGAGGGGGTTGGTTGCGTGTGAAATTGGTGAAGGAAGGATGAGGTACCAAAAATTTATGGGTACGGGTTAAGGTCATTTTAGTAATTTACCTCCTTTCATTTTCTGTAAAAGTAACTCGCCATTCTCACTTCATTATGTACTTCATTTCTTTCTTTTTCTAATTCTTACCTCCTTTCATTTTCAAGCTTTTCAAGCATTCATCCATGGCTTCTAAAAAGATTTGAAATTAAAAATCACTTCTTTTTCCATTTTTTCTTAAGCAAAGTTGCTAAAACTTCTTCCTTTCTTATCTACATCACTCCACCACCAAAAACAAGACCGATAACCACATCCAAAATTATTATCCAAGCACTATACCCCACTTGGACAAAAATAAATGTCCCCTCTAGCACCGAAAAGTCTAGTTTTTTTCAATCAAAAGCTAGGTCTATTCGCCAAATAAAAAGTTATGGCAGTTAAGCTCAAGTTCGAGTTTATTTCAATGAGTAAATATCACCTTTAAAAAGAAAGTTTAAAATTTATTATTATGTTAACAATGGATGTTAGTTACTTGTGTTTATAGGTGTTGGAAAATAATGATTATTTGGTTTGGTTCTTGCTTGAAGCGGATGACATCGGTAATAATTATTCAACGACTTGAGATTTAGTCGAAATGTTTAAGTAATTATTTGCAAGTGATGCTCTGTCCATGTTATACAGATGTTATTTGTATTTGTATATACGTATATACTTATGATTATGAGATGTTTGGATGAATACATATGACATATAAAATGTTTATGGAAGTGTCCATATAGCACTATCGCTGTATCGACACTTTGAGAATATCATCTCTTTTGAAAATCTTTTTGTAGATCCCGTGCTTTGTTTTTCGCAAAACAAATACTTGATTGTGTCTTGACCCTTTTAAAAATTTTGTTTGAACCATTGTTTAAAACAATTTTGATTTATAAAACAAGTTTAGAAGTTATGGTCCTTATTGGGGTTAGTAGCTATGAGTGCAGTTCGGAGATATTAATGATAAATTATTTTAATTATTCATTCTAATAATGATGTTTTAAAACTATTTAATCATTTTAATAATGATGTTTAAAGTTGATTAATCATTTTAATAATGATGTTTTAAAATTAATTAATCATTTTAATGATGGTGTTTAAAGTTAATTAATCATTCTAGGATGTTTCAAAGTTAATTAATCATTTCAATGATGACAATTGAAGTTAATTAATCACTTTAATAATGATATTTAAGGTTAATTAATCACTTTAATAATAATGTTTAAGGTTAATTAATCATTTTAATAATGATGTTTAAAATTAATTGATTATTTTAAATAATAATGTTTGAAGTAATTAATCATGTCTAAAGTTAATTAATTATTTTAAATAAAGATATTTGAAGTAATTAATCATGTTTAAAGTTAATTAATAATGCTGTTTAAAGTTAATATTTGTAATGTGAAATCCAAGCACAAATTCAGTTTTAAAAGTTTAAAAGTATGAATCGATTATGAAAAAGATAAGAAATTTAATTTCCATAAACGATATTGCTTATATAAAAAGGATTTAGTCATATTCTCCGCATTAAACGTCGAGGTACGGAAGCTCGCCTCTATCTCAAAGGTTAAAAATGTCATTAAGGCAAAGCTTAGAGGTAACACTACCTTTACTTTCCTGACTTCATTTTCAATCGAGGGATAATACAAGTTTGAAATTTACGAGTTATGGTAAGGGTCTGAGATTTAATAGCTATATACGATCATTTTAATTATTCCTGATAGTTGATTTATCAATTATGGATTCTGCCATCTTCTTTGTGTATCGTCAATATGAGACGATTTGTTGCTTATTTGAGAATTGATATCCTTTGTCGGAAATAACTAAAACTAGAAAGTGAGTGGACTTCAAGCTTGTTAGTACCTTAGGTATTGGTTTTGATGATAACAACTATATGACATAATATAAAATATAGATACTAATGTTTTATCAAGTCATATATAATATATAGTGGAAGATATTATACATGTGTTAATTAAGAAGACCGTACAATATCAAGAGTAAATTCAAGATGCTGATAAAACATTTCAAGGGTCAAGATTTCAAAATATTCTAGATAAGTTATGGAGTCATAGAATTTTTGTTAAAACCTTGATAGTACTTTCCTGATCTCTTTCATCCTATCTAAATTTTGTTTTAAATTATTTTTCAAATATTCTTGTGACGGTCTGCCTTTCTTACACCTAAAGACGATACTTAATACATTCTCGGTATTCCTGTACCTATCATTCAAGTATTCGAAAGACAAGTCGTGAGGTATAGAAATCATAGTCAAGAGAAATGAAACACAGATTTCATTACAACATGAGAATCATACACAACACCACTGAATAATACATAAAGTCACTCCAAAATATTACATCAAGTTACAACAAGTACTACTTCAAATCCAAGAATAAGGATAGCTAGATCAGACTACCCATTAATATTACATAATATACACAACCAAGCGGAAATACAAATATGACTACTAGATGCTGGGAGGACTCCTGCTTCAAAATGCTTCTCTAAACCTGACTACTTAGCAACTCAAAAAAACCGAGTACCCGATAGTTTAGGAAAAAGAAAAATAAACTCCCGGTTAGACATGGGCCTGGTGTGAGTAAAGCATAAAGTTTAACTTTATAAAAACCTTTAAACAATAGTATCTTGTTAGACCACACTGCACAAAAACATGAACGGGTTTTTACCTTACGATAACCAAAATATTTTATATTAAAATCATTTGATATTTTCAAAATGCCTAGATTTAAAGTAAAATATAGAATCTTAGATGAAATTATTACATTAATTAAATTCCAACATACTAGGCTCTACAAGAAAAACCGAAGGCTCGTAATGGAAATTGGATTCCAACTATAAAAGGGTGAGGGTGTACCCGTCGAATCCGTACACGACTAGATAGAATGTACAAGAGGTTATAACACGTTGCACCTTTGCTACTCAGGACCAGCACTACCCCCTTCTCGACTTGAACCGAATATGGTCACCTCTTTGTTGCGATCAACAACCATATAATGGGATCCCAAAGCGTACATGGATACCGCTCTAGATTTGGGATGATCCTACCCTACTCGAGTGCGAGCCACTTAGCCCTACCACATGTCCTGCCTTTATTCATTTCCCAGGTGTGAGGCTCGAAGAGGCCACACTTTTACCATTATTACCTCCTAGAAAACCATCTTCGAAAAGCTAATATTACCCTTCAGGCAACCAATGCAATACTAGCATTCATCCATAAGAGTTGTTCCAGGATCGAACAGACAATCACAAATTACTATCTTCCATATTGGAATCACCATAATGAAGAACGGTATAGCTCCATAGCATACTTCATAACGATCCAATGTGAACGTTATTAGTTTGGAGTGGTTCAGAATAATCATATTATCCGAAATTGGCGTCTCCAAACTAAGCAATATTCCAACTAACTCAATTCTGGTTCTCTTAGAAGTATGCAAATGTATTTTAGTCCTCATCGGGGAATTCGAACTTACAACCACACTCCCTAAGTCAAAACAAGTCAATTGATCAATAGCGGAAAATCCGCTATTTAAAGGTTATTATACAAGGTTAATATATGGATAACCATACACTTAATTGAATGTGAAACATTCATGGAAAATAAATCTCCCATATCTATCATGTTTCCAACATTTCAACATTATCATACCCCTAACCTAGAGATAAACTCTAGATCTCACAGGTAGACGATCAGTCTACGCATCGGCTTTTAGTGCTAGCTATGGGATAACTTACTTTCCATACATGTGTCACCACATTACTTGGGTTTGATATTTTTTTAAAGTTACTTAAGGGTAAACGACATAAAAATCCCTTGATTAAAACATTTGAAAATAGAAAGCACTTTCGAAAAGATAATAAATCGATATTTGAAATCAATTGATAATTAAAATCCCTTAACTTTATTAATTAGTTAAATAATCAAATTTAATCCTTCATTAAATAGTAATTAAACTTAATTAAACCCTAATCATAACTTGGTTATCCTTAATTAGGAATTAATTAAGATTAAACCCCTTTTAAATAATAATTAATTAATAAAATAATAGTAAAATAATAAATTAATTTATCCTTAATTGAATACTTAATTAATAATTAATTTTAGTTACTTTACTAATCATGATTAACTCAATTGATTAACATTTAAGTATAAGTAACCTTTTATGAACTGGTGATTAGTGTTAATTACCTAAATTAATTAAATGATCATTAAATAAATAATTAATTAAAATCTTACTAATTACCTTCAATTAACTTAATTAAGGTTAAAAACATTTACTGTAGAGTTTCTAAGGTCAAACATTTAAATTTTGTAAATTAGTTCGTTTTTAACGAACTGCACGTATAACAACTACCACTATATAGACCCATAATTCTAACTTTTTGAAATTTGATTTCTAAGTTATAAAAACGTCAATTTTGAACCCTTATTTCCTTTAAAACAGAAAAATGAACTTTTGGAAGCAAAACTAAATTTTAAAACTTAAAACCGTTTCACTTTTGAAAACAAATTCCTTGCTTTGACATAAGTGGATCTCTACATCGCTTTTGGTTAGCTAATCGCTAACTTCATGTCACGTACCTTATGCAACAAATAAATCATTTCAAACACCATACCACAACATACACCATAATACTAACATAAGCAATAATATTTTTTTTTCACAGTCGCTAACTAACATTTTCCCAAAATACAAATAGAGACTTTCTTGCCTACTCAAACTTCAACGCACACAATTATCACCAAATCATCACATAATCAAGCACACATCATATAAAACATTCATACACAAATATGCATCATAAATTTGCTAACTTTAATAAAGTTAACTAATTGTTTAAAAAGCGTTAAATTTACTCACCAAAACGTGCCAAAACAAGGTTGAAATTCACCGAAATTTGAACACGACCTAAACTAGCCTCTTAGCTTTGGAATTTTTGGATTGGGTGCTAAAGTGGATCAATATGGCTTAACCTAAGGGGTTTTCTGGGCTCAGCCAACAAAAAAAAGAGGTGATGGAGTGTTGTTTTAGTGGATATGAAGCTTAGAAGTGGACAGAAGTGATTTAGAGTTTTTTGAAGTGGTTTTAGTAAATTTTGAACTAGTTTCTTCTTGAAATATTTTTCTAAGAAGCCATTAGAATGGACAAAAGCAAGAAGAAAAGTAATGAAGAAATAATGGAATGTAAATGAATTTTGGTAAAGATGGTGGGGTATTTATAGGCTAGGAAAATGGATAAAAGACTAAACTACCCTTTTGTATTAAATAATATATATGCATACATGCTACATCATACTCCTCCACCTTCCTAGTACACGTTGTCCCCCCTCTACCTCCCTAAATCATGCAAGAAAAGCCTTGTGTGTGTACTTGAGGTTTGGAGGTATGTATGTATATGTATAAAAGTGTGTGTGTGTGTATATATATGTTTATATTTTAAACATAACTTGTCATTTCATGATTTAATATATATATATATATATATAAGTTAATATATTTTTAAGTGAGATTTATTATCACTAATTATATCATTTAAATGTGTGTACATGGTGCATAAATGTGCACAACGTTTTCGACAACTTTTCGGTATCGAAAGGTCGAAATTTTGGAAAACGCTCTTTGGTCACATTTTCTGTTTTTCTATGAACTATCTATATTGGTAAACAAATTTTTGGAAACTATTTTATCATCATTAATAACTAATTAAAATATGTTTATTTATTAATAAAAATACATTTATTCATTATTTAAAATATATTTAAATAGCCTATATTAAAGTGGTAAAATTTTAGGTTGTTACACTCTCCCTCTTAAAATTAGGAATTTCGTCCTTAAATTTTCTAACTAAGGTAAACAAAAATAAACCCAAAATTCATATATCATATATCATGAAATTCATATGAATAACATACACTAAGCATTCATAACAATACAATACATACACTATAAAAACAAACAACCAAAGACTATCCTAACATCAACTCCGAATAGGGTTTCGACATATGATCCACCATCTCCAAAGTACAATCTCAGGGATCCTTACTCTATTGAACCTTTACCAGCTTCACCATTGCATTCCATAACGTTTTCTCATCTTGATCAACAATATGAACTAGATGCCAAATCATAGTTAAGTTCAGCTCTATCTCCAAATTATCTTGAACCGATGATTCCACAATCAAAGATGAGTCATGAACACTTTTCCTTAAATGTGATACATGAAAATAATTATGAACCCCTAACAATTTTTTCGGTAACTCAACTCTATAAGCTAATGGTCCAATCCTTTCAATCACTTTAAGCGGTCCAATGTACCTTGGTGCCAATTTTCCAGCTCTTCCGAATTGAACGACTCCTCTAATTAGAGCTATCATTACAAATACAGAATCACTGACTCCGAACTCTAAATCCCTTCTTCTATTATCAACATAACTCTTTTGCCGATCCTGGGCCTCTTTCATTTTTTTCTTAATCAATGCAACTTTTTCAGTAACCTCTTAGATCATGTCTGCCCTAAGTACTAATCTATCTCCTGTCTCTACCCAACATGCCGGTGATTTGCACGGATGTCCATAAAGTGCTTCATAAGGTGCCATGTCGATGCTCGCGTGGTAACTATTATTATAGGAGAACCCAACCAAATGCAGGCGATCTTCCCATAATCCACCAAAATCTAGAATACAAGCCCTCAAAAGATCTTCCAGAATCTGATTCACCCACTCCGTCTGTTCGTCTGTTTGAGGGTGATTGGCGGTACTTAAGCTCAATTTAGTTCCTAGAGTTGTCTGTAGTGCCTCCCAAAACTGACTAGTAAATAATGGGTCTTGATTGCTTACTGAACTCACCAGGACTCCATGTAACCTAATTATCTCTCTCATAGATATTTCGGCTAACGAAGCTGCGGTCCTTGTAAGTTTCACTCGGATAAAATGTGAGCTCTTCGTTAGCCGATCCACGATAACCCATACTCCTTCATTTCCTTTTCTTTTTTTGGGCAATCCATCGATAAAATCCATTGATATCATTTACCATTTCCAATTAGGTATTTCCAAGGGTTGTAATAGTCCGGCTGTCTTCTTATGGTCACCTTTGTTTAGTTCAGTTTGAATATCTGCTAACATAAATCAAGATATCCCTCTTTATCCCTTTCTACCAAAACACACTCTCATATCATGAGGCATTTTAGAAACACCTGGATGAATACTCAATTCTGATCGATGACATTCTGCCAAAACTTCCTGCCTTATGCCATCGACATTTGGAACACACAATCGTCCATTCATTCTTAAAGTACCTCGACTATCCATCTCAAAATCAAAACATCTACCCTCTTCAACACCTTGAATTAACCCTTCCAGTATCTCAACCTTTCTCTGATTCCTCATAATCCTTTCCTGAAGTTTCGGGGTAACCTCCAAAAGAGTCAAAACAGCGTTCCTGCTTAAGGCACCTGCTACCGCATTAGCCTTTCTTCGCGTGTATAAAATGTCTAAATCATCCACCGCTAGATATTCCATCCATCTTTGCTGTCTCAAATTTAGGTCCTTCTGCATGAAAAGGTACTTCAGGGACTTATGATCCAAGAAGAGTTCAAACCTTTCACTCAGCAAGTAGCGTCTCCACATCTTCAATGCAAAAACTACAGTTAACAGTTCCAAATCATGCATCACATAATTTTTCTCATGAGGTTCTAATTGTCTACTTGCATAGGCTACTACCTTCCCAGGCTGCATAAGCACTGCACCCAATCCCACTCTACTAGCATCAGTATAAACCGCCAGTTTTTCACCTCCATCAATAATTGCCAAAACTGGCGCACTAGTCAACCTTTCCTTCAACTCAAGAAATGCGCTCTCACACTTTGGCGTCCATTCAAACTTTACATCTTTCTTTGTCCGCTTAATTAAATGTGAGGCGATCTTAGAATAATCCTTGATAAATCTTGAATAATATCCCGCCATACCTTTAAAGCTTCTCACTTCTGTAGGAGTTTGGGGTCTCTTAAAGTCCCTAATAGCTGCTACCTTGGCCGAATCCACTAAAATGCCATCCCCAAATATAACATGACCAAGATATCTTACTTCCGACAGCTAAAAGTGGCACTTGGAAAACTTTGCCTTTAAAATGTTCTTCCTTAACGTTTCCAATATCACTTCCAAATGGTATTTATGCTCTTCTTCAGTTTTGGAATAGACAAGGATGTCATCAATAAAAACTAATACAAAATTATTCAGAACATTCCTAAATACTCGGTTCATCAGATCAATGAAGAATGCAGGTGCATTAGTCAGCTCGAAAGGCATAACCAACAACTGATAGAAAAGTTCTGAATTCCTGAAAGCAGTTAAGGGTATACTATCCTCAGCTACCCATAACCGATGGAAACCTATAGCAAAGTCTAACTGAGAGAATATCCTAGCCCCATATAGTTGGTCGGACACATCGTCTGTAACGAACCGGATTTTTGATCCTCGAAAATCGACTCTAATACGTCCACCGCATCACATGGCGAACATTCAAGTACCAGAAATAACGATTTGTTTGGGTGAAAGAAGAAGGTATAAGTTAGAAGAAAACTAAACAACACAGAATCTCACAACACAGCGAATAATATATAATACAACAATGATCTTTACAAAAAGGAATTTTTTTAATATAACATCAGAGTACACTAGACTTATCCTAAATTTGGACAGTTATAAAAACTTATCCTTACATTGACAAACATACGAACTCTATAATACAGTGGAAGAAAAATATACGTGAAAACTTCTTGACCATCTAGCTGCTTTCCAACTCTAAAGTATCTCGCTAAACCTAGGAAAACATGCTCGATCTGACCCGAGCATTACATGGAATAACACTTGGGTCAGCCTGGTAAACCAGTGTGAGTAAAATTCGATAACAAGTAACAACCAAACTGATTTCTACATTTGAAAACCTTTAAAACAAAGGATAACTCGTAAGGCCACACTGCACATAAAAACGGTTGGGATTTTACCTTATGATAACCAAAACATTTTATGTCAAAATCCAGTGATACTATCATAGTGTCTAGGTTTAAAGTAAATAGATAAAATAGCTGAAATGCTTGCATCTCACATTCAAACATACTAGGCTCTACAATCAAAAATGTAAGGCACGTATTAAAGATTGGATCCTAACAATGGCAAGGTAAGGGACTACCTTTCGATGATACACCTCTAGAAAATGCATTGATGCTAACACAGAGCAGGCTGCCCTTTAACATGGCAGACTAGACACCCCTTTGACACCGATGCCTTATACTACCACGGTGTTTGCGTGCAAACCAACTCTGAAAGGGACATCTAGAATGGGATGACCTCTCCTAATGGTAGCTAACCACATAAATCTGCTGCATGCCCTGTTTTTTTCCATTTCTCTCGGTTGTGAGGTTTGAGGCTATGCTTTACCTGTCTAAATAGCAATCCATCTTTGAATGCTAACATTGCTCTCGAGACGTCAATGCAATGCCATCATTCATCCATACAAGTTCGTTCTGGGTTTGAACGAAACCGAAGGCACTAACTCTACTACATCCATTTTGGAATCATCCTTAGGATTAGTAGCAGCATGCCTTGCACTTCATAGAGCACCATCTTAAATCATTATCAAGATGTCTTCCACTCGAACGTACATGTTGGTTCAGAGTGGTTTTCGGATATATAAATTCGATCCCGTTTCTTCATACCAACAATCAATTACTTCCGGTTGGTTCATTCCCGGTTCTTTTGGAAGTAAGTATTCAAGTCCTCATCGGGGAACTCGAATTTCATTCATACTTCCTAAGTCAAATTGGGTTAAACTTGGTAATCGGTTATTTAACTATCAAATAAACAAACAATAACTAATTCCATTTGAGATTTATTTATCCATAACAACCACTAAGTCTCAAAACATATCTTTATTTAATAAATATCTTTCAAAAATATTCATAACTTATCTTTCTGACATAAGTATATTCACAAAATACTTGTAAGATTTTCCATTACCAAATCCATAAAAAGGATTTAACTATATTGTAACGACTCAGAATTTGACCACTTTAAAATATACTATTTAAAGCGATTTTAAATATGAAATATATAACATTTTATGATTTAAATAATATTAGATAGGATTCGCAAAGAGAAATATACACAAAAATAGGAATAATTGCTTATATCGACAAAAGTGTTAAAATCCTGATTTAAAAAAAAGTAAGTTTCAATGGTTAAATAAATTGTTTTAATTAATTTATGAGTGTTTATATTTTTAGGTAATATTATACAAATTTATTTTTCAATTTGGTCTACAGAAATAGATAGTTTAACTAAAACGTCAAAATATGATCGTAAAATGTTTTGTTAAAGATCAACGTTTTGTTCACTATAAGTTGTCGCAACGTTGTTGCACCTTTATTTTATTATATACGAACACATTTTCAAATAGTATAAGTATTAATTAATTCACTAATCAAGTTTACTTTTACTAAACATACTAAGAAAATTCTATAATGTAATTAACAAAAAGTAAGCATAAAAAGACAAAAAGTGTTACAAAAGTCAAAAAGTAAACATTAAATCAAACAAACATAATTATTATATTCTTTACTTAATACCTAAGTGAAAATGACATAAAGTAATGATTTGAAATGTGATATTAAGTGTTGAAAAAATTAGCTTGCTTAAATGATAAGCAAAGGGTATTTTGGTCTTTTTACAAAATATTATTTTAATCCAAATTTTTTCCTATAAATACCAACACACTTTCTCACTTTTTTTCACACCTTTCTTCTCCATTTGCAAGCTCTTATTCCACTCTTTAATGGCTTCCATGCCTCTCTTAAAAAGTTCCAAAAGCGTAACAAAGTTATGGCAAAAATAATCGACAAAAATTTATATCACTTAAGTCATGTTCAAGCTAGTAAGTTCCATCCATCCACCCAAGGCCATGCCCACCTAGAAGCCATACCCACCTATTTTCATCTCAACTTCTAGAATAGCGGAGCTATAGCCGGATTTCAAGAAGTTTCGAGAAATAGTAGCGAAGCTATAGTCAAAATCCGTAGTGACAAAGTTAGTAAAATTGGTAGGAAGTATGGTTTGGATCTGGAGTTTCTTGCTTTAAAGTTTGACGGAGTGGAATCCAAAGTGAGTTATTTCTTCCCTTTTAGTTCATTAAAATTATTGCTAAGTTGAAGGAACTTTAAGTGTTAAGTGTTGTTTGAAAATCCTTGTTGAACGCTTGTTTACTTTGTTTGCTAAAACAATGGTTTTATTTCCTTGTTTGACTATTTGGATGGTTAATTAAGTATTTTAAAATTTAGAAGTTAAATAATTAATGTGGTATGCGGAAATGACTAGTACACGTGTTTCTTCTATGAGATCCAATGAGACTTAGGCGAGAGACTGAACATGTCGAATGGAAAGCCCGAATGCTCCAATATAAATATCAAACTATTTTTAACCCAAGATAAAATAAAATGTTGTAAATATTTGTTAGAATGAAGCGTTGATTTATCATTTATTGTTATGTTTATTTCATCGATTGATTGTTTGAATTAGGCTCGACTAGTTTATGAGCACTGATTATTATTTATTGATTGTAGATGACTTTGATCGACCTGTTTATGAGCAGTAAATTATCCATATGCATGGGCTGGGTAGAAAATAATTGTAGGCTAACACCTTATGATTTACTCACGATTTGACTATAAGGTGTTTAACGGTAATATTTGGTTCACTTTAATTTAATGAATTGTTTTGAAAATTTGTTTTCAAGTTGAAATGTTTTCCTTTAAAAGAGAAAAAAAGGATATTTGAGAATAAATATTTTGAAGTGATTTTTTTGTAAAAGTAGTTTGTATAAAGAATGTATTTATAAAAAAGTTTTATAAAATGGAAAAAATTTCGATGAGTAAACCCGATGGTTTTAAAATGATCTTTGAAAGGATTTGGAAATGGAATTATCGTAGATTAGAAGTATTTGTAATTATTAGTGTAAATGATTTTGTCACGTCGGGATATAAAATGATTTGTTTTGTTACCAAAGATTCGGGTAACCCATAACTAAAAATGTGGGCAAGGTAGGTGCAGATGCTCTGTAGCCTTAGTATAGTCCGCTCTCGTTGAAGAGGGATATACATATCTATATTTATTTTTTTGGAAGGCTGGGACCCAGTTGCCTTGTTATGGCTAGAAACCTCTCGATTAGGCATCATATAATTTGTATGCTTGTATATTAGTATCATTTCAAAATGTGAAATGTTTACAGATCCTAAAGTAAAGGATTAGTTTGAATATAAAAGATGTGCATATATATATATATATTTCAAAAGTTTTGAAATAAGAATTCGAGAATAAAGTCCAAAGAGATAATTTCCGTAAGGTTAATTAGATTTTAAAAATCTAAAATTAAAGATTAAGCCTAAGTAGGTAGTTTTGGAATTGCATATTGTTTATTGCATCGTAGGCTCTATGAGTCCTATTTGCTGTACGAGAACTATGTTGGCTTGATCCTGTATCTAATTGGGTAACCAATTCGATAGGGGTACATAGGCAGTCACAAGTGGTAATTATGCAGCCCCCAATAATAACATAACATTTTTTGTTTATTGTTTGCTATATATCATGCATTGATGTTCTCTTCTTGATTACTATTTTATTTCGCATTTGACATGTTTATTGAGTTAGCAGGAATGACTATTGCTATCTCTCTCATCAGAGTAGATTTATTTGTATTGGTATTTGGTATGTATTAAAGCACACTTAGTAGATCAAATTGATTACTCTAATAATTTGTAAAATTGAAATTGTATCCTATACATTATATAGTGTTGAATATTTATCAAATATTGTGTATTAAGTTGGTAGTATCCATTCGTAGTTTTAGAACAGACAGATTTTTTGGCGACTTTGACTGGTCCGAAAATCCGGGTCGTCACAGATGGTACCAGAGCTTAGGTTAGGTGCCTAAGTAAAATTTTTCTTGGTTAGTAAATCAACCTAGGAATTTTAAAAATGAAACTACCTTAATTAGATAAATAAAATGGATAGGATAAGGCACCGTACCTCCGAACGGGGTTATGGGTGATATTACTATTTTTGGTGTGCTTAACTTTCATTAATTGTTGTTTTTTTCGTTATATTTTTCTGTCCTTGTAATTTCGAGGACGAAATTCTTTTAAGTAGGGGAGAATGTAATGACTCAGAATTTGACCACTTCAAAATATAATATTTAAAGTGACTTTAAATATAAAATATATAAAATTTTATGAATTAAATAATATTAGATAGATTTGCAAATAGAAATATACACAAAATAGGAATAATTGGTTATATCGACAAAAGTGACAAAATCCTGATTTCAGAAAAGTAAGTTACAATGGTTAAATAAATTATTTTAATTAATTTATGAGTATTTATATTTTTAAAGAACATTATGCAAATTTATTTTTAAATTTGGTTTACATAAATAAATTGTTTAACTAAAACGTCAAAATATGACCGTAAAACGTTTTGTCGAAAATGCAGGCAAGGCAGTGTAGATGTTCTGTAGCCTCATTATAGTCTGCTCTCGTTGAAGAGGGATGTGACAAACCAAAATTTGAGCTATAATAATTAATTAATGAATTAATTAAACAATAAAATAAGTTTGTGAAATTGTCAGAATCGAGCCACGGAAGCTGCACCATTTGGGTCCGTGGTAATTTTCTAATCAATTTCCATATATAACTTGTCGAAATCCGAGCTAGTATGGAGAAGTTACGAGAGAAACAAGGAATAAACCAAAACGAAAAAAATAAAAATAAATTAAACCCCATAGGGGTCGACCCTTGTATTGGTCAGGTCGACCTATAGGTCGACCGCTAATATATATAGGTCGACCCGCCATATACCTAGGCCGACCCGCCTTATTTCCTGGACGCTATTTCTTCCAGGTACGAGCCGAACAACCTATTTTGCAATTTTTGTCAAATCTCATGCGTTCTTAGCTGCATCCAACGGTTCCTAGTGAGCCTATGACGTGGTTGCACCAGATTTAATCTTTAAATTCGACCGCCTGGGATTCCTAAGTCACACTATAAATAAGACCCTAGACCTAGCTATTTTTCTCATTCAGATTTTCTCCAATTGGGTTCATTGCCTGAGGATGAACCCTAAATAGAATTTTTTTCTGGGGAGAAAATCTTTTTAATAAAAATATTCTACACCTTAGTAGCGGATCCAAGAAGGCCCAGGATTAGAGCTAAGGACCACTAGTGAGTGTTTTGTAATTATTTTTTATTTTTAAGTAACTTAAAATAATAGGGTTCTCAATAGTTGTAGTTTTTCTACAATTTTAAGATAGTTTTATTTAAGTTTATTTGCAGTCTATTTTTAAGTAAATTTTAGAAGTTCTTTTCAGTCTATTTTATTTAGCTATTTTATTCAGTTATTTACAGTTATTTACATCTGTTTTAAGTTAGAATTTAGCCTGTAAATGTTAATTTCTTTTTATAGAGATTTAATATCTTTTTACACAAATAGAATATTAAAAAGAGAAGAATTCACAAATATGGATTAAAATAGAAAAACATTAAATTTACAGAAATCAGATGTAAAATGAGAAAAACTGTAATAAAATAGAGATAGACTAAAATATGCAAATTCAAGATATTTGCAAGCATGATTATAACAAGTGGTTATAACTAAAAAGAAATAATAGGAGAGGCTTACTTTAAAACTAAGATCCTGGATTAAGTTAATAAGAAAATATAGCAAAAATAACAGAAAATGCTTATTTTAAAACTTAGATTATGTTAATAAGCAAATATAGAAGTAGGGCCCGTACCCAGAGCATTCCCTTTTAGATCTTGGATTGATGGTCTCACAATAGGGGGTAAGGCTGGGACATGCTTATGCTGATTAGGGTAAATAAGTGGCCAATAGATAGATACTCAAATCTGGGTATTTGGGCAAGGGGCGCAAAACCAGAAGATTGTTTGATAGGATCAGCACCCGCAGCATTCCCTTTTAGGTCTAGGACTGATGGTCTCAGAACAGTTAGGTGAGGCTGGGCAGCATTCCCTTTCAGGTCTAGGACTAATGGTCTCATAACAGTTAGGTGAAGCTGGGCACGCTTATGCTGATTAAGGTAAATAAAGGGTAAAATAGGGGGCGACAGTTAGTGTGTACCAGCGATGACCGAGTGTGCGGCATCGATTAGGGTAAATAATTCGCTACTGCATCCTAAGCACTAAAGAGGTGTATTTTGCTATGACCAACAAGATTGGTTTACAGTGGCACAACAGAGATAGGAAAGGCCAATCAATGGGTAGAATTAGGATTTTATCCTAATCAAGTTAGCAGTTGAGTTATAAACCCATACTTAGAACCCCTATTAAGAGAAAAATGGAACACCCCACAGTGTACAAATTAAACTTTGTAGCGAGTACAAACGTTTCTTTCCTCCCCACATAGATAAAAGTAAGTAAACATGAATTAATTCTAATTCCCACATGACAAAAAAAAGTAAAAGATCTCTAGAACAAAATAAGCCTATTTGACCACTGTACATTGCTAACATCAGGAAATAGAATAATCGCGGATTTCGAGTAATCACAATTAGAATTTTAAACTTATGTAATTATTCTGGTTATCCCAAGAAAAATGGGATTTATTTCTCATAAATAGAATTTAGTTAGTCTAGGGGAATACGGTAAATATAAGATGATACCGAAAATAGAAATTATTTATTTTCAAAACCTAGCTGCTGCAATGCCAAAAATCGCAAGTTGAAGTGAAAATTTGCTTACAGTAAATCGTATTTGAGTTGTTTTGATTTTCTGTGTAAATTTGCCCCGAGTAGCATCTTTGTGCTGTTGTATCTCTCCATTTCGGCAATGAAATGCTGCCAGATTTTCTCTGGTTTGTAGACCATGTTCTGTAGATTATGCACGCCAAATATTAGGTCATTTTGACCTATGTAGCTTATAGAAATTTGCTGCCGATCTTTGATTCGAGGCATGTTTTTGCCTAGATTTTCGCAGTGAAATCATTGCCTGGGTACAACACTGAGACATCACAACTTTCTCATTCCTTGTTCAAATTGTGTGATTTTTTTTCCAGTTTAAAGTATGAGTGTTAAACTTTATGTGTGCCAAATTTCAGGTCATTTCGATCTCTGTAGCTTACATAAATCTATTGCCGAACTTTGATTCAGAGCATGTTTTTACTCCAGATTTTTATTATAGTATAATTCCGTTCTGGGTTCAACTTTGAGACATCATAACTTTCTCATTCCTTGTCCAAATTTTGTGACCTCTATTATCGTTTATATTGTGTTTTGTTCTGAATAGATCTTGTAGCCACCATCATTTTGTATTAAGCATTTATTGGATATTTCGAACCACTTGAGAAAGAAAAAAAATGGAGCACTAAATCGATGTATTTAATAGGTGTTAAAGACAGCTATGGATGGTCACTCCTAACCAGCCCTTACGATTTTAGCCTAATCATAGTAGTTTAAGACAAGTGCAAACAATCAAACAATCAAAGCAAACGGTCAAACAGAATTAGAAGCAGTATTTTATCTGAGTTTTATCTTTTCTATATTTTCCTTTCAAGCTAGAACTATTGCTTAGTCTATTATCTTTATCTTGCTAAGAAATGCTAGTAATTACTTTCGCTCACCAAACTTATTGTCTGACCCACTCCTCTATCTTTCCTTTTCTCCTAATAGGCCAGTAGAATTGAGGATAGTTGATTTAGGTTGCTTGGAGATTCATTTCCAGGGTTTCCTCATTTCAGATGTATTCTTATGCTTTTCATCTTTTTCATTTGTCTTATGATGGATTGGCACTTGTGAAAGGGATTATTATTATTATTATTATTACTACTACTTTTGTACTCAGATTTTATGAGACTGAGATGTATTTTCATGAGACATGAGACATTTTGAGTTTTTGAGACATTTTATGTTTTTATGACTTATTTTGAAATGAAGTTTAATTCTAAATGATAAGTTATTATTTTAATGTTTTGCTCTATTTTTACTTATTTATCTTGTGAATCTTAGTCTCTATGATGCTTAAGCTATACCTATAATGTACCACATCCTTTGGTGTGCCCTTTTAGAGAATCCTAAGGGGTGTGGGGTGTTTCATTTGGTATCAAAGCCTAAGGTTATAGGATTACTAAAAACTTGTTTTAAAAGTAAAGTATTTTTCAAAGATAATATATCTTCGAACTAAAAGTATTTTTCAGAAAGAAATTCTTATTATAGAAACATTTTTCAAGTATAAAAGAGTTTTTATAAAAATCCCCTCAAAGTCCAGTTCAACCTTCTTTCGATTCTTTCGAGCCTAAATTTTCTTTTCTTTGCATAGAATGACAGATGCCCCAAATCGTCCAGAGGATGTCCCAGTCCCTGGCTGGTTCCATTTGCATGGAGCGGATATTTGGGCTGTTAGGATTGGAAGACCGGTAGAGAGTTCAGCTTGCATCTTGGTAGTTGAAGGGAGAGGCTTCTTACTAGTGGGAGACTTTAGAGATGGAGGGTAGAGACATTGGTTGGTTTGGATTTCGAGAAAGGTTTGAGAGAAAGATCTTGTCACAAGCCGAGGAAAGCATGTAGTTGAAGAAGTTCTATAATGACCCACCTTTTTGGACAGTTTAAATCGACAATAAACCACACATGTCTACTCAAACGATTCAAAAGGGAGGGCTGTTGATGTGGTAAATAAGAAAATAAGAGAAAAGAAGAAGAAAACAAACACAGAATCTCGCAGCGGAATGATAAAATATAATAATCAAATAAACATTTCATGAAGCTGTTTATACAATACATTTAATTATAATCTATAGAACATTTATCAGAGTTATAAATCATCAGGAATGAATAAAGTAATGCAGTAGACAACATGATGCAGGGATACTAATAGTAATAATATACCAAATCTTCGTCTTTGTCCTCCAGAGTAAGTCTTCAATAAGTTGAAAAACACAGGAGTGACCCGAGCGTAATGAAAAGACAAAACACTCTAGTCAGGACTGTAATATTCTTATGTGAGTCAAATCAATATCGCATATAAAATATGAATGTCATGGCGTTAGATATGCTTACGGTCTTTCGCATCTCCTATCCCGTGTATAACGTTCGTGCAATAACTCAAGAGATGTTATGGGATTTTCCATCTCTTAAGGATCCGTCAAATTTTTTATATGTAGCAGAATACGCTACATATATAATGTCTAATCAATAAAATAAATATTTTTCTTAGCCTTAAGGCTTTACATTAATCCCCCTTAACGCGTTTTTAAGCACTGTCGTACAGTTTGCACATAAAACACCAGTTAAACGGTCGGTGGATAGGGATGCGCCGTGATACGACAACACTAAACCAAAATCGTATGGGTCTCGTATAGGGATAAAAGTATGACAAGGCACGTGAGGCAATGCCCAAGGTAGGATACTACCAGTTCGGATCGTAGGGCTGGTGGTAACACATCATAGCTATGACCGCCCGCCGCATCCATCCATCCCCTATCGAGTCAAAGGGAGGCTATCCTAATCAAGGTGCACCAATCGAAACCAACTATAAGAGTAATAATATCGACCGAGTCCAAGAAATCGAAGAACGGATGTCCTCTCAGGGTAATTAGCCCACTTGGCCCTGTCAAGCCATCCTGTTTTATTCATTTCAAATTGGCACAAGTGTCGGGGTCTATCCATCATCGTTCTCTTTCTTCAAATCCAGCAATCATCTCCAAATCCAACCACTTCGTTCAAGAGTCTCCTCCACGTACACAGTTGTTAAAGTGGTTCCGGTATCGACAGAGAGTATGCCCATATCCGGCCCTGGTATCTTTAACAACCAAACATCGTTTTACACACCGGTTGGTAGTTTTACGTTTCGAAAACAGTTCATACTTGATATCAAAAATATCATATTTGCTTCGAAATCAAATCCATTTTAAAATCGTCATATTTACTCAAAATATACCATTTCAATTCAAAATCATGTTCATCTTAATATATCGATTTCGATTCCAAAATTGTTTCGAATTTCAATTTGGGTAATAACTTCAATTTAACCCTATTCGTATTTAAATCCATGATTTAAAAATCAACATTCCACCCTTTACCAGTTTGAAACTTTTGAAAAAGAGTTTGAATAGTTTTAAAATAGTTTAAACAATTAAAATAGTTAAAAATAGTTAAAATAGTTAAAATAGTTAAAAATAGTTTAAATGGTTAAAAATAGTAATGGTTAAAATAGTTAAAAATAGTTTAAATGGTTAAAAATAGTTTAATATAGTTTAAATGGTTAAAATAGTTTAATATAAAATATTTTAAATATTAAAATGGTTTATATAGTAAAATAATTTGGAAAACCAAAATAATTTGAATATTTAAAGAATATAGATTTTAAACAGTTTATACTAAATAATTCAATTGAAAAATAGTTTCAAAGTCAAACTGATTCACTTTTCAAATCTTCTTAATTCAAATCAATCCAATTTCCATTTCGATTTATATCGATTCAATTGCGATTTCAATTCGAATTAACTTCGATTCTGGTTCATATTCAAATCAATTCCAATTCTGTTTCCAATTAATTTAATTTCGGTCTCAATTCCAATTTGAACTAATTTCAATTCAATTCTCAATTTAAATCATTTCGATTTATATAAATTCCAAATTCGATTTTGAAATATCGATTTAAAACACTTGAATCAAATTTACCTTCAGTATTCAATTTAAAATCAAAATTTCAAATATAATTCAACTCCGAGCACAATTTTGAAATATCGTTTTATATCACTTTTAATTAGTAATATTCAAAGTTCGAATATAAATCCAATCTTTTAAAAACAAATCAATTTATGAAATTCAATCGTATTTCGATTATAACCTCAAAATCTCAACTTCAAATATTTTAAACAATTTCGGTTAACACAATTTAATTCCACAATTTGGACCCAAGTTCGAAAAGAATTCGATTTCCATAAACTCGATTTTATTTCCTTAAATCCAAATCATTTTAAATAAATCTCAAACCAAAAATTCTAAAATCATTTAATTTAACCAATTCGGTACCGGTATGTAATTTTCTATCCTATGGCCAAGTGATCAATTATTTCAATTTAATTTCAGGGATGGATATATATCATTTCAGTCCAAATCACAATGTCATAGGTATATATCGTTTCAACCTATTTCTTAATTCATTCAAAATAATCCAATTTACAGTTTATACACTGTAAATAAATATACAGGGTGATAACGAGATATATCAGAATAAATAAACATCCACATCATCCAAAATATCAACCAATAGCATCCATCACAATCAATCATCCAACAGACAATATAATTCACAACAATTTGATAGTCATTCATATCGGTATTTTACGGGCAATTAAATCCCAATTTCAAATCTATCTGTCAATCTTAATTTTTATCAGTTAATTTAAATGACTATTAAATTTACCAAGCTACGACTAATAAATTTATATCACTTCATAATTTCAAATTTAACTAGCATAAAAATATTCTAGTACTTGTGAGCGTTATAAAACACTCACCTTGAGTTTTCAATTTTAAATTAAATCGAACGACGTTCGATTTAACCTAAAATTTTAACTAGCTCCAATAGTCTCCAAATCAGTTCTAGAATGTAGTGCTTGTTGCCATGATCCCGTCGCCGCTTGTTTCGTCCAATTCCGACGTCGCATGACCAAGGTATACATTTTATAAGTTTGAATATAATTTATATACACAAATTACTTTGTTTTTTAAAACAAGTCTGGGCCGTTCAATACACTGGGATGAAAATCAAGCTGCCCAATTCCTTCTTCTCGTATGCGAGTTACAGGTAAAAGTCGTGACTAAGAACCCATCACGACATTGACTTCCCTTCTTGCCGCAGCCACCACCAAGGATCGGAGTTTGATCGAACGACGTCAACACGCGCGCCTATGCTTGCTACACCTCAGCCCCAAACCACGTGGCACTCGACAGTCCCCCCATCTCGAAAATCATGCTCGAACGTCGCACCTTCACAAGCAGATTCTGGCGAATCTAGGCCACCATCGACGATCTCCACCGTTCACCTTGTAGAGCTCGACGAGCTCTTCGACCTAAGTTTAGGAAGTTTTCGAAAATAAAGCTTGGATCAAGAGATAAATGAGGAAGAATATGGGACAATTTTGGCCATTAAATTTTTATAGACGGCAGGTGTGAATAATAGGGTTAGGGCATTTGCTGTGCGCGTATTTATACGTGTGAACCTATTATTTTAATATTATTTTCAACTTTTTTCTGAACGAACTCCAAACGAAGCGTGCCGCCAGGCGTTTATAGTATTCTAACCCTATTCCGAACACAATGGAACATGTTTCGGGGCCTAATTCAATCGTATGTGGAAGATAGCTTTTTGAACCTAATTATTATATTAAATTTTCGATATTAATTTCAATGCGTTTCTATCCCATATGACCAAATGATAACTCCAAACATTACGATCTTTGAAATCCAATAATAATACACTATTACGGATCCAATGCAACTAGTTTCGTCGAAATCCGAGACTGTGCCCTGGATCGCTATTTTTAACGTCTCGATTATAATATAAAATTTCCAATTTCTAATTATTCACTTTTATATTCAATTTTAAATGTTAACAATCTTCATTGTTGTTTAAATAAAATTTTCATCAACTTCCGATATGAATTTCAGTCATATCAAATTCAGAATTCTATTATTCAAATAATTTCCAATATTAAATTTAAATAATTTAACTATCCAATAAATCAATAAATTCAATATTAGATTTTAAATGAATTTTAGTTATCAATCAAATTCTTTATTTACATCTAATGAATCCCATATTTATTATTTAATCCAACTATTGATTGTAAACTCATTTAATACATAGCATTACCTTTCAATACTTGTTATTACTTAAATCTTCGAAATTAGTTTATTTCAGAATTTTATTCAAGTCCATATCAAATAACTTACATTCAACATCATTAGATTTTTATATTTTACCATTTTTATTCAATAATTACATTAATTTTAATAATTTAAAATAGTCAAAAATATGGGTCGTTACAATCTCCCCCACTCAAAACTTTTCGTCCCCGAAAAGGCGTTAAGTAAAGAATTTAACTTTTAATGTATTATTCCCAATTATCAACTTATAAAACAATAAAATCTTATTGAAAACTTTTACTATGCTTCCGCTATGCTACTCCGATTGGCTTACGGAATTTACAAGCTAGTAATCAAAACAAGCTATAAATTTTTTTTAAAACTTCAATTTTTTTTCTTACACCCAGATTTACAGAAAATTTCGGCAGAGTCTCCTTTGCCCGGCTAGATCAGAACAACTACAAAACGCCACTACGGCCCCAAACCAACAAAAGAAAACAAAAGCCAAGTGGCTCCATCATAAAACCATCAAATCAGATGACAAAATAAACATGTACCTTTTTGTCGGGCAATCCATTTTTCTTGATTTTAAATACCTGCATCTTATTTACCAATGATATCCAATCATATAATTTAAATCATTTTATTTTTTTGCATTTTCAATTCCCAATATTTGCTTTACTTAAGCCCGTACGATGCCCATATATCATCCGTATGGAATATCAAATCTGATTGCTCACTCGATCACACAATTTCACTTCCAAACTTGTATCGTCCCCACGACTCTCTACTGCGAACTCATATTTGGTTCCTTGATCAGAAATCGTCATTCTCCTTGCATAGCCATATACTATGATAGAGAATTCCAGAATCAAATAAAAAATACATATCCAGGGTTCGCTGTTGAGAATCGAGTGAAAAATCCTAAATTGGATTGATATAAATTATCTCGAAATTCTGTGCTCGAATCTGGATCAAATCGTTATGCGAATAAAATAACATACGTACAACTTACATAGTTATTTCTATTGATTCTTAGCTATACTAAATTCCTTTGTTCACATTTACTTCCTTTTCATAATTTCATTTAAATACAAATTTATTTGTGAAACATTTTATTAATCATCAATTTAGTTTATAATCATTTTATAAAAGTCAAACTTATTATATGTGACTTTTTCTAAGTTTATAGTTATCTCAAAAGTTACAAATTCAATTTCACAATTTCTTTGCAAATTTATATTTAATTCTATAAACAATTTACAAAGATATTATTTGATCCACTTGTCCACTTTCTTAAGTTCCACTTACTTATTCCTATTTAGTCATTATTCATTTCATATTATATTTAAGTATATAACATTTATTATTACAACTAACTTTCCATTTATATACGTTTTAATTACTTTTTAAGTTTTGTTTTCTTGTATAATATCCCACTACATATCCAAATCATTATTTTAACTTTTAACATTTGGTAAGTCTCATTATATGTTATTAGAATGCAATTTGGTATTATACAAATAAATCTGATTCATTTTACTTTATTAGAATGTTCACTTTTTTAACTTATTTAAATTTTCTTTACTTTCAATTTAAGAGTTTCAAACTTCAACTCTAAAGTTTCTTAAAACATTTAGCTTAGATTTCTTAATTCTCTTATTTTATAGGTTCTGGTTATTCAAATATTTCATGTCATTCAAATGATTTGAAGATTATTAATTAACAGAACTTAAAAATTCTAAACACCGGGTTCATTTCAAATCATTTGAAATAATGTGTATACTTATATCTTATATATATCAAATCAAACCTTTGGAGCTTAAATCAAAATCCATTTATCAAAACAATTTAAATAGCCTATATTAAAGTGGTAAAATTTTAGGTTGTTACACTCTCCCTCTTAAAATTAGGAATTTCGCCCTTAAATATTATAACTAAGGTAAACAAAAAATAAACCCAAAATTCATATTTCATATATCATGAAATTCATATGAAGAACATACACTAATCATTCATAACAATAGAATACATACACTATAAAAACAAACAACAAAAGACTATCCTAACATCAACTCCGAATAGGGTTCCGGCATATGATCCACCATCTCCAAAGTACAATCTCAGGGATCCTTACTCTATTGAACCTTTACCAGCTTCACCATTGCATTCCATAATGTTTTCTCATCTTGATCAACAATATGAACTAGATGCCAAATCATAGTTAAGTTCAGCTCTATCTCCAAATTATCTTGAACCGATGATTCCACAATCAAAGATGGGTCATGAACACTTTTCCTTAAATTTGATACATGAAAATAATTATGAACCCCTAACAATTTTTTCGGTAACTCAACTCTGTAAGCTAATGGTCCAATCCTTTCAATCACTTTAAGCGGTCCAATGTACCTTGGTGCCAATTTTCCAGCTATTCCGAATTGAACGACTCCTCTAATTGGAGCTATCATTACAAATACAGAATCACTGACTCCAAACTCGAAATCACTTCTTCTATTATCAACATAACTCTTTTGCCGATCATGGGCCTCTTTCATTTTTTTTCTTAATCAATGCAACTTTTTCAGTAACCTCCTAGATCATGTCTGCCCTAAGTACTAATCTATCTCCCGTCTCTACCCAACATGCCGGTGATTTGCACGGACGTCCATAAAGTGCTTCATAAGGTGCCATGTCGATGCTCGCTTGGTAACTATTATTATAGGAGAACCCAACCATATGCAGGTGATCTTCCCATAATCCACCAAAATCTAGAATACAAGCCCTCAAAAGATCTTCCAGAATCCGATTCACCCACTCCATTTGTCCGTCTGTTTGAAGGTGATTGTGACGACCCGACTTTCCACTCCCGGAAAATCGCATCGACAGAAAGAAAGAAAGGGGTGAGAAATAGAAAAGAGAAGAAGAGAAAAGAAAACAACAACAGATACTCACAGCGGAAACGAAACGAAATATAATATATCACATAAATCTTACATAGTATCATATACATCATCTATCAGAGTTACACAGATTACACATCACATACTAGACAGTTATAAACATCTGTCTAGTTATTACATCTCAACACAATACAGATCAATACAAAGATCAACACAGCGGAAAACTACTATCTATATCTACAACGCCGAAGCCTCCTGCTCCATTGCTCCTCCAGATTACTCGTCAAAGCTAAACCTGAATCCCTTGGCTACTCGTAAAAATTTGAGTACCCAAGAGTTTATAAAACAGAAATAAACAACTTGGGTCAGACATGGGTCTGGTGTGAGTAACAGGTTAAACTTGTTTAACTTCAAAACCTTTTGAAAGAAAAGGTATCACGTAAGACTCCCCACCAATAAATATGGGTAAGTTTTTACCTTACGCTAACCAAAACATTTGATAGGAAATTCGATTGTATTATAATAGGTCTAGGGTTTTCAAATAAATATGAAATAGCTGGAATGCTTACATCTCACGTTCCAACATAGTTGGGCACAACTAAAACGTACGGCACTTATTGGAGTTTGGATTCCATCAATGGCAGGGCTACCGGGGTACCGCCCGTCACAGTACGTGGCCTAGATCACCGTACCGAGGATCACTCCCAATCCCCTGCAACACAAGGTCGGAACATCCCTTACTGGATAATTCCCGCACAAGATACCCCACGGTTGTCATGATTCAACCGCACACACTAAGTCGAAAATAGAAAGGGACATCTAGACAGAGGTAATCTTGTCCTACTTGGGTGCTACCCACTAACCTTGCTGCACCTCCCCTGTTTTAGCCATTCCCGGTTTGTGAGGCTTGAGGTCACGATTACCTTAGAAAAGAACACATCACTTAGAATGCTCATCGTCCACCTGACGATGTTCTGAAAGCATTCAGTCCATACAAGTTCGTTCCGGGTTCGAACGAAACCGAAGGCATTATCTCGTTACACTCGTTTTGGAATCACCCTCAGAGTTAACGACAATAACCCTTGCACTCTGAATCTTCATCTTCACTTGATTCACGACCTATCGTTAATTTGGATCGATGTGGTATTCGGGTCTCCAGACCTGGAAATCCGGTATACGGAAACCCGATCCCGGTCTCATCGAAATCCAAAACGTATCTTTTAAGGCCAAGTTGTTTTAAAGGTTAAAACAATTTAATTCAATTATCTTTATACACTTAGAAAGATAATTCACAATAGATAATCAACATTATCAATATCATCAGATAATCCATATTATCACAATTCAACTAAACATCCATATCACATAGCATATATCTCATCAGAGATATCAATCAAATGCAAAGCATTCATTATTATCATTCATCCATAAGTAATGATTTATATCATCTCTAATTAATTTAAAGTTAATTAAATTAATTACTTTTATTTTATAAATCCTTCTTACTTAAACATTAATTAATTACAAATTAATTAATTATCCTCTAATTACCTTTTTCAATTAATCATCTTTGATTAATTATCTTTTAATTACCTTCAAGTAATTTATCCTTAATTAATTACTCAAATTAATTAACCTTAACCACTTATAGTAATTAACCTTTAATTACTTCACTAATTAATTAACTAAAATTAATTAAATTAATCAACTATAATTAATTACATTAGACCTTAATTAATTACATTAATTAATCACTTCATTTATTAATTATTACTTAATTAATCAATCTTAATTACATCATTAATTATATTAATTAATGATCCTTAATTACAAATTAATTATTAATTACTTAATTACATTAAGTAATTAACCTTTAATTAAACAACATTTATTAATCACTCTGATTAATCTTCAATCAGTAATTAACTACCCTTAATTACTTCCATTAACTAAATTAATTACTTCTTAATTTATCTCTTAATTAATTCCTTGATTAATTCACAAGTAATTAAACTCAAATTACTTCCATTAATAAAATCATTATTCAACTAATTACTTCCAGTAATTATCTTATTATTTACTTCCCTAAATAATCATACCTTAATAATTACATTAAGTAATTATTATCAAATCAATTCTTGATTATTCTAAATTAATTAAACAAAATTAATTAACTTAAACTAAACCAAATTAACTTAATTAATTACAATAAGTAATTAATTTCTTAATTACTTCCATTAAGTAATTCATTTAAAACAAATTCTATAATTGATTATCTTTTAATTAATTAATCTAATTAATTATTAAAATTAATCCTATTAATTGATTATTTAATAATCCATAGTTAATGACCTTCATTAACAATTATTTAATTACTTTTCTTAAGTAATTAACTTAGATTAATTATTAATTCCAAATTAATAAATCTTAATAACCAATTAATTAATCTCTAATTATTTAATTAATTAAGTGTTATCCATAACTTAATTAATCTTTAATTACTCTATTAATTTATTCTTAATCATTAATTAATATTCTAATTTATAATCCATAATTATAAATTAATTATTCCTAATTAATTAATCTTAAACCTTAATTAAATTAATTTAAATCCTTAAATTAATTACTCTATTTAGTTTATCTTAATCATTAATTAAAAATCAAATCCTATTTAATTAATGAATCTTAATTACAAGTTAATTATTCTAAAAATAATTAATCTTAAACCTTTAATTACTTTTAAGTAATTATTTATTTTATTTATTTATTAGATAAATTAATTATCCATTTAATTTCCCTAGTAATTAAATGCATACGAATCATTAACTTATAATTTAACTTCAACAAGTTTTAAAATCAATTTAAAACCTTTAAGTGATAAATAATATTTTCCTTGTAAAATAAATTTTACAAGATTTAAACAAATCTCTTTTTAAATTCAAAATATTTAAATTTAACAAACATTTAAACTTATTAAAATATTTGAATTTATAAAACTTATTTATCTTAAATCTAAGATTCAAAACTAAACTTGAGTTTATATATTTAAACTTTGATTTGAAGCTTATAAAAACTGAGCTTGGAAAATACTTCGGGTCCTACCCGAGTTTACATGGAAACCACTTCGAGTCAACCTGCTTTCACTCATCTCTGCCTCTCGTCTTCCCTTCTTCTTCATTCCTTAACCAAGTATTTAGAGTTAAACAAAACTGCTATTTAAAACTCTCGCGAACTCGAGTTCTACTCGAGCCAATCGATCTCCTACCCGAGAATAGCTTCGAGTTGCCTGACCTCCTTTCCAAATCTCACGCCACTGACACCCCACAACCACGTGCACGTGCACATGCGATTGGACCATCTCCGGCCATCATCGTGATCGCCTCCACGTCGAAGACAACCCCCTCGACTCACTCGAGTTCCTCAATCCCCTGGTCCCACTGTAAATCAAAATCGAGCTCTACGTCACAGACTTTTAACGAAACCAGGCCACCAATTCGTCTCGTCCCCACTCCTCTGACCACCGGAGGTTCTACAACTCCGACCATGTCATCATCAACAACCAAGCTTCCCTCTCTCCAAAGCCTGAAGCACTCGATCCATTCTAGATGCCGCGATGATTGATTTTTCCTAATCTAGTTAAACTAGGGTTAAAATCTTTGATCCTAAATTATTTCTACCTCACTGCCTTAATTTAAATTCTAATAATTTTCCCTTCATCCACGATCATTCCACTATTACCAGACAAAATATTGGTCAATCAATCCTCCTAGATTAACAGTTCTAACCAAAAATCCATTTTCAGTTAAAACCAGAACTGCTCTTTTAATTCTAAACTAAAAGTTATGATTTTAATGTTAAAAATCATGTTATAGCTTATATATTCAATACATATACTTGAATTTATAAATTTACAAAGTTAAGTTTTACTTTATTTTAACATGCATTGATATTTTAGGCTTTCAGAGACACTTAGATTTTAATTTGACTTAACTAAAATTTTTAAGCTTAAACTTATGATCACCCAAACAATTTTTGTTTGTATCACAATTCATAACAATGCTTAGATCATGAGATAGGGGAATTTAGAACAAAAATACTGGTCTTGAATCTGGGAACAGAGGCATTTCAGATATTAGCATCCATACACGCATATATACATTCACACATATACCCAACATGCACCATAAATATATATACATATAACCATACGAATTCATACATATGAACATGCAACTGGTTATTTTATTTAGGTTTTTTTTTTTTTAAATAAAAAGTTACTCACCTTATTTAAACAGAGGCAGCCTTTAGCTTTTGAAAACTGCTTTTGTATTTTAAAACTTGAATTGCCTTGCTTATTTGACTTTTAAACTGAGTTGCTGGAAAGATACTTTTGCTTTTAAAACTTGAAACTGAGAAACTTGCATTCCTTATCTTCTTTGATTTTAAACTTGAGTTGTTGAAGCTTTTAATTGCTTTGAACATGATTCCAGAGATGAAAGAATTTCAGCAGGCTGAAGACTTGATTGTGAAAATGAGATAGGTTTTGATCTTTGATTTAAAAGAGTGATTTTGATTTTGGGTTGGAGGCATAATTGTTTACTGATTATCAGATTTGCATTAGAGAGGAAGATGGTTTCTTGTTTTTGAAAAAGGAAAATAGAAAGAATGAAGAAAAGGGATGCAAATGTATATATAACTAAATTTATGATTTTATAAAAATAAAAGAAAATGAAAAAAATTAAGACACTTGTCATTACATTAGCTAATTAAATTACACATGTTAAAATGAGTCATTAGATAAAGACACATGTCTTTTAAGTAATTATCTTATTTCTATTTATTTTAAAGTAATTAAAAAGCCTTTTTCTTATTTATAAAATACTTATCTATATATATAAATCATTTTAAAGAAACAAAACCAATTATATTTATAATTAAAAGTTATACAAATATTATAATATCCAAACAATTTAAATATTTATTCTCTTGAATTTCAAAGCTTAAATTCAAATTCAATTAAATTAAATCTAAATTCCCAATTTACCCAAAGCTTCTATTTACAATATATATAAATAAATATATATATTCAAATAGAAAATATCTTATTAACTTTTAAAAGATAAAATCACCAATTAATACTAATTTAATCAGATTATTAAATTAAATTCAAATCTTATTATCAAAGATCATCAATATCAATTTAATTATTTAACAGATTATTAAATTGATATTGTTAAAATTTCCGGGATATTACATTCCTTCCCCCTTAAAATAATTTCGTCCCCGAAATTTAAACAAAGCTAATTTAATAATCTTATTAAAGATTTTAAATTTTAAAACACAAGCATATACTATCAACCATATGCTAACAGCCATAACAACCAATTCATCCAAACAAACAATTCTAACTATCCAGACAAAATTCTGGATAAAATTCCTCGAGTTTTCCCAAGTATATATATATACCGGGATACTCGCTCTACAACAATCTAAACTACTAAGTTATAGATCTCCTACTCATCTAGATCTACAGAACTAAACAGAATATCAGACTACAGACGAGTCTGACTCAACAACTAAACCTTCCTAAACTGCTGATTCCAAATCCAGAGATAGATCAAATACGTACTCCTCAGAGATACATAAAACTCAATGAATTCCAATTGTCCAAACTGACAATTCGATCCTGAAAACCCAATACTTATCCAAATCAGAACACAGAAGAGATCCAAACATAACTTTACTTCACAACATCAGTAGATTCCAAACTTACTTCTCCTATCCAGAGATATACTCCAAACTGCTTCCGATGCTCAATTCTGATCTGAGGTAGAACACAAGCACAGACTGGACAACTCATTCCAGAAATAAGGTTCACTGATCCATAAATAAAACTCAGATACTTCATCAAAACTTGAGTTGCTGCACCAACTCCATCTCTAGGAAACATCCTTCAACTAGACTGAACTACCGGTACTACTCCTGGAATCCAGTCGATAAGAAAACTCAACCTTCAGATGCGGACAACTCCTGACTTCTCTGAAGATACTCAGAAAAACTCTGATAACCCAAGAGAACCCTCAAACTATCGCAAGTCACTTTTGCGATCAACCCAGCCTATTTCCAAAGAAAACTGTTCCTCTTAACAAATCAGAACAGCCCATACTTAACTATCCAATCCATCGAAGAAATGGATGCACCCTGCTGCTTCTGAATTTCACCTCCAGAAAAAAAACTACTCAGCCTGACAACTTCCTGCCATCACAGAATACTCCGAGCTGCACTGCTGCAAAAGACTTCCTATCCAAAGCTTCTTCGAGAAACTCGAACTCCAAACCAAACAGAAATACCATGCTGAACTCAGCCATAACACTGAAACAGACACACTTCCTTAAACTCGTTCCAAAGAAAACATCTTCGGGAACATCCATCGTCACTGCATCTCATCACACAGCTACTATTACCTGAGGTATCAAGATATCATCACTTGCTTCTGTTCAACCGATAGATCCAAACTCTACTCATCCAACTTTACAAATAAACTCCGAACCTTAACAGGTTTCCTTCAGAGATTCGATGAAATTCTTCATCACAGCAAAGCTTACTCGAGACAGTATTGGGTCTACAGTCTCGATAAATACACTTCCAACCTTAATTCCAACCATTGGTAGTCGTGTTTCATACACTACTACCCTATCTACCTTTATATCTTATATTGGAGAACCTGTACGGGTAACCCAACAATATAGGTAGAATATATATATAGTTATATAAAAATTACAAATACGCTCTCTCACGATAGATACCACTCCAGAGCTAGGTATTCACTCAACCAATAGCTCTGATATTCACTTAACCAAAAGCTTAGGCATTCGCTCAACCTAAGCTCTGATACCACGTGTGACGACCCGACTTTCCACTCCCGGAAAATCGCATCGACAGAAAGAAAGAAAGGGGTGAGAAATAGAAAAGAGAAGAAGAGAAAAGAAAACAACAACAGATACTCACAGCGGAAACGAAACGAAATATAATATATCACATAAATCTTACATAGTATCATATACATCATCTATCAGAGTTACACAGATTACACATCACATACTAGACAGTTATAAACATCTGTCTAGTTATTACATCTCAACACAATACAGATCAATACAAAGATCAACACAGCGGAAAACTACTATCTATATCTACAACGCCGAAGCCTCCTGCTCCATTGCTCTTCCAGATTACTCGTCAAAGCTAAACCTGAATCCCTTGGCTACTCGTAAAAATTTGAGTACCCAAGAGTTTATAAAACAGAAATAAACAACTTGGGTCAGACATGGGTCTGGTGTGAGTAACAGGTTAAACTTGTTTAACTTCAAAACCTTTTGAAAGAAAAGGTATCACGTAAGACTCCCCACCAATAAATATGGGTAAGTTTTTACCTTACGCTAACCAAAACATTTGATAGGAAATTCGATTGTATTATAATAGGTCTAGGGTTTTCAAATAAATATGAAATAGCTGGAATGCTTACATCTCACGTTCCAACATAGTTGGGCACAACTAAAACGTACGGCACTTATTGGAGTTTGGATTCCATCAATGGCAGGGCTACCGGGGTACCGCCCGTCACAGTACGTGGCCTAGATCACCGTACCGAGGATCACTCCCAATCCCCTGCAACACAAGGTCGGAACATCCCTTACTGGATAATTCCCGCACAAGATACCCCACGGTTGTCATGATTCAACCGCACACACTAAGTCGAAAATAGAAAGGGACATCTAGACAGAGGTAATCTTGTCCTACTTGGGTGCTACCCACTAACCTTGCTGCACCTCCCCTGTTTTAGCCATTCCCGGTTTGTGAGGCTTGAGGTCACGATTACCTTAGAAAAGAACACATCACTTAGAATGCTCATCGTCCACCTGACGATGTTCTGAAAGCATTCAGTCCATACAAGTTCGTTCCGGGTTCGAACGAAACCGAAGGCATTATCTCGTTACACTCGTTTTGGAATCACCCTCAGAGTTAACGACAATAACCCTTGCACTCTGAATCTTCATCTTCACTTGATTCACGACCTATCGTTAATTTGGATCGATGTGGTATTCGGGTCTCCAGACCTGGAAATCCGGTATACGGAAACCCGATCCCGGTCTCATCGAAATCCAAAACGTATCTTTTAAGGCCAAGTTGTTTTAAAGGTTAAAACAATTTAATTCAATTATCTTTATACACTTAGAAAGATAATTCACAATAGATAATCAACATTATCAATATCATCAGATAATCCATATTATCACAATTCAACTAAACATCCATATCACATAGCATATATCTCATCAGAGATATCAATCAAATGCAAAGCATTCATTATTATCATTCATCCATAAGTAATGATTTATATCATCTCTAATTAATTTAAAGTTAATTAAATTAATTACTTTTATTTTATAAATCCTTCTTACTTAAACATTAATTAATTACAAATTAATTAATTATCCTCTAATTACCTTTTTCAATTAATCATCTTTGATTAATTATCTTTTAATTACCTTCAAGTAATTTATCCTTAATTAATTACTCAAATTAATTAACCTTAACCACTTATAGTAATTAACCTTTAATTACTTCACTAATTAATTAACTAAAATTAATTAAATTAATCAACTATAATTAATTACATTAGACCTTAATTAATTACATTAATTAATCACTTCATTTATTAATTATTACTTAATTAATCAATCTTAATTACATCATTAATTATATTAATTAATGATCCTTAATTACAAATTAATTATTAATTACTTAATTACATTAAGTAATTAACCTTTAATTAAACAACATTTATTAATCACTCTGATTAATCTTCAATCAGTAATTAACTACCCTTAATTACTTCCATTAACTAAATTAATTACTTCTTAATTTATCTCTTAATTAATTCCTTGATTAATTCACAAGTAATTAAACTCAAATTACTTCCATTAATAAAATCATTATTCAACTAATTACTTCCAGTAATTATCTTATTATTTACTTCCCTAAATAATCATACCTTAATAATTACATTAAGTAATTATTATCAAATCAATTCTTGATTATTCTAAATTAATTAAACAAAATTAATTAACTTAAACTAAACCAAATTAACTTAATTAATTACAATAAGTAATTAATTTCTTAATTACTTCCATTAAGTAATTCATTTAAAACAAATTCTATAATTGATTATCTTTTAATTAATTAATCTAATTAATTATTAAAATTAATCCTATTAATTGATTATTTAATAATCCATAGTTAATGACCTTCATTAACAATTATTTAATTACTTTTCTTAAGTAATTAACTTAGATTAATTATTAATTCCAAATTAATAAATCTTAATAACCAATTAATTAATCTCTAATTATTTAATTAATTAAGTGTTATCCATAACTTAATTAATCTTTAATTACTCTATTAATTTATTCTTAATCATTAATTAATATTCTAATTTATAATCCATAATTATAAATTAATTATTCCTAATTAATTAATCTTAAACCTTAATTAAATTAATTTAAATCCTTAAATTAATTACTCTATTTAGTTTATCTTAATCATTAATTAAAAATCAAATCCTATTTAATTAATGAATCTTAATTACAAGTTAATTATTCTAAAAATAATTAATCTTAAACCTTTAATTACTTTTAAGTAATTATTTATTTTATTTATTTATTAGATAAATTAATTATCCATTTAATTTCCCTAGTAATTAAATGCATACGAATCATTAACTTATAATTTAACTTCAACAAGTTTTAAAATCAATTTAAAACCTTTAAGTGATAAATAATATTTTCCTTGTAAAATAAATTTTACAAGATTTAAACAAATCTCTTTTTAAATTCAAAATATTTAAATTTAACAAACATTTAAACTTATTAAAATATTTGAATTTATAAAACTTATTTATCTTAAATCTAAGATTCAAAACTAAACTTGAGTTTATATATTTAAACTTTGATTTGAAGCTTATAAAAACTGAGCTTGGAAAATACTTCGGGTCCTACCCGAGTTTACATGGAAACCACTTCGAGTCAACCTGCTTTCACTCATCTCTGCCTCTCGTCTTCCCTTCTTCTTCATTCCTTAACCAAGTATTTAGAGTTAAACAAAACTGCTATTTAAAACTCTCGCGAACTCGAGTTCTACTCGAGCCAATCGATCTCCTACCCGAGAATAGCTTCGAGTTGCCTGACCTCCTTTCCAAATCTCACGCCACTGACACCCCACAACCACGTGCACGTGCACATGCGATTGGACCATCTCCGGCCATCATCGTGATCGCCTCCACGTCGAAGACAACCCCCTCGACTCACTCGAGTTCCTCAATCCCCTGGTCCCACTGTAAATCAAAATCGAGCTCTACGTCACAGACTTTTAACGAAACCAGGCCACCAATTCGTCTCGTCCCCACTCCTCTGACCACCGGAGGTTCTACAACTCCGACCATGTCATCATCAACAACCAAGCTTCCCTCTCTCCAAAGCCTGAAGCACTCGATCCATTCTAGATGCCGCGATGATTGATTTTTCCTAATCTAGTTAAACTAGGGTTAAAATCTTTGATCCTAAATTATTTCTACCTCACTGCCTTAATTTAAATTCTAATAATTTTCCCTTCATCCACGATCATTCCACTATTACCAGACAAAATATTGGTCAATCAATCCTCCTAGATTAACAGTTCTAACCAAAAATCCATTTTCAGTTAAAACCAGAACTGCTCTTTTAATTCTAAACTAAAAGTTATGATTTTAATGTTAAAAATCATGTTATAGCTTATATATTCAATACATATACTTGAATTTATAAATTTACAAAGTTAAGTTTTACTTTATTTTAACATGCATTGATATTTTAGGCTTTCAGAGACACTCAGATTTTAATTTGACTTAACTAAAATTTTTAAGCTTAAACTTATGATCACCCAAACAATTTTTGTTTGTATCACAATTCATAACAATGCTTAGATCATGAGATAGGGGAATTTAGAACAAAAATACTGGTCTTGAATCTGGGAACAGAGGCATTTCAGATATTAGCATCCATACACGCATATATACATTCACACATATACCCAACATGCACCATAAATATATATACATATAACCATACGAATTCATACATATGAACATGCAACTGGTTATTTTATTTAGGTTTTTTTTTTTTAAATAAAAAGTTACTCACCTTATTTAAACAGAGGCAGCCTTTAGCTTTTGAAAACTGCTTTTGTATTTTAAAACTTGAATTGCCTTGCTTATTTGACTTTTAAACTGAGTTGCTGGAAAGATACTTTTGCTTTTAAAACTTGAAACTGAGAAACTTGCATTCCTTATCTTCTTTGATTTTAAACTTGAGTTGTTGAAGCTTTTAATTGCTTTGAACATGATTCCAGAGATGAAAGAATTTCAGCAGGCTGAAGACTTGATTGTGAAAATGAGATAGGTTTTGATCTTTGATTTAAAAGAGTGATTTTGATTTTGGGTTGGAGGCATAATTGTTTACTGATTATCAGATTTGCATTAGAGAGGAAGATGGTTTCTTGTTTTTGAAAAAGGAAAATAGAAAGAATGAAGAAAAGGGATGCAAATGTATATATAACTAAATTTATGATTTTATAAAAATAAAAGAAAATGAAAAAAATTAAGACACTTGTCATTACATTAGCTAATTAAATTACACATGTTAAAATGAGTCATTAGATAAAGACACATGTCTTTTAAGTAATTATCTTATTTCTATTTATTTTAAAGTAATTAAAAAGCCTTTTTCTTATTTATAAAATACTTATCTATATATATAAATCATTTTAAAGAAACAAAACCAATTATATTTATAATTAAAAGTTATACAAATATTATAATATCCAAACAATTTAAATATTTATTCTCTTGAATTTCAAAGCTTAAATTCAAATTCAATTAAATTAAATCTAAATTCCCAATTTACCCAAAGCTTCTATTTACAATATATATAAATAAATATATATATTCAAATAGAAAATATCTTATTAACTTTTAAAAGATAAAATCACCAATTAATACTAATTTAATCAGATTATTAAATTAAATTCAAATCTTATTATCAAAGATCATCAATATCAATTTAATTATTTAACAGATTATTAAATTGATATTGTTAAAATTTCCGGGATATTACAGTGATTGGCGGTACTTAAGCTCAATTTAGTTCCTAGAGTTGTCTGTAGTGCCTCCCAAAACTGACTAGTAAATAATGGGTCTCGATTGCTTACTGAACTCACCAGGACTCCATGTAACCTAACTATCTCCCTCATAGATATTTCGGCTAACGAATCTGCGGTCCTTGTAAGTTTCACTCGGATAAAATGTGAGCTCTTCATTAGCCGATCCACGATAACCCATACTCCTTCATTTCCTTTTCTGTTTTTGGGCAATCCATCGATAAAATCCATTGATATCATTTACCATTTCCAATTAGGTATTTCCAAGGGTTGTAATAGTCCGGCTGTCTTCTTATGTTCACCTTTGTTTAGTTCAGTTCGAATATCTGCTAACATAAATCAAGATATCCCTCTTTATCCCTTTCTACCAAAACACACTCTCATATCATGAGTCATTTTAGAAACACCTGGATGAATACTCAATTCTGATCGATGTAATTCTGCCAAAACTTCCTGCCTCATGCCATTGACATTTGGAACACATAATCGTCCATTCATTCTTAAAGTACCTCGACTATCCATCTCAAAATCTGAACATCTACCCTCTTCGACACCTTGAATTAACCCTTCCAGTATCTCATCCTTTCTCTGATTCCTCATAATCCATTCCTGAAGTTTCGGGGTAACCTCCAAAAGAGTCAAAACACCGTTCCTGCTTAAGGCACCTGCTACCGCATTAGCCTTTCTTCGCGTGTATAAAGTGTCTAAATCATCCACCGCTAGAAATTCCATCCATCTTTGCTGTCTCAAATTTAGGTCCTTCTACATGAAAAGGTACTTCATGGACTTATGATCCATGAAGAGTTCAAACCTTTCACTCAGCAAGTAGCGCCTCCACATCTTCAATGCAAAAACTACAGCTAACAGCTCCAAATCGTGCATCGCATAATTTTTCTCATGAGGTTCTAATTGTCTACCTCCATAGGCTAATACCTTCCCAGGCTGCATAAGCAGTGCACCAATCCTACTCTACTAGCATCGGTATAAACCGCCAGTCCTTCACCTCCATCAATAATTGCCAAAACTGGCGCACTAATCAACCTTTCCTTCAACTCAAGAAACACGCTCTCACACTTTGGCGTCCATTCAAACTTTACATCTTTCTTTGTTAGCTTAATTAAATGTGAGGCGATCTTAGAATAATCCTTGATAAATCTTCAATAATATCCTGCCATACCTTTAAAGCTTCTCACTTCTGTGGGAGTTTGGGGTCTCTTAAAGTCCCTAATAGCTGCTACCTTGGCCGAATCCACTAAAATGCCATTTCCAGATATAACATGACCAAGATATCTTACTCCCGACAGCTAAAAGTGGCACTTGGAAAACTTTTCCTTTAAAATGTTCTTCGTTAACGTTTCCAATACCACATCCAAATGGTATTTATGCTCTTCTTCAGTTTTGGAATAGACAAGGATGTCATCAATAAAAACTAATACAAACTTATTCAGAACATTCCTAAATACTCGGTTCATCAGATCAACGAAGAATGCAGGTGCATTAGTCAGCTCGAAAGGCATAACCAACAACTGATAGAAAAGTTCTGAATTCCTGAAAGCAGTTAAGGGTATACTATCCTCAACTACCCGTAACCAATGGAAACCTATAGCAAAGTCTAACTGAGAGAATATCCTAGCCCCATATAGTTGGTCGGACACATCGTCTGTAACGAACCGGATTTTCGATCCTCGAAAATCGACTCTAATACGTCCATCGCATCACATAGCAAACATTCAAGTACCGGAAATAACGAGTTGTTAGGGTGAAAGAAGAAGGTATAAGATAGAAGAAAACTAAACAACAAAGAATCTCACAACACAGCGAATAATATATAATACAACAATGATCTTTACAAAAAGGAATTTTTTTTTAATATGACATCAGAGTACACTAGACTTATCCTAAATTTGGACAGTTATAGAAACCTATCCTTACATTGACAAACATACGAACTCTATAATACAGTGGAAGAATAATATACGTGAAAACTTCTCGACCATCTAGCTCCTTTCCAACTCTAAAGTATCTTGCTAAACCTAGGAAAACATGCTCGATCTGACCCGAGCATTACATGAATAACACTCGGGTCAGCCTGGTAAACCGGTGTGAGTAAAATTCGATAACAAGTAACAACCAAACTGATTTCTACATTTGAAAACCTTTAAAACAAAGGGTAACTTGTAAGACCACACCGCACATAAAAACGGATGGGATTTTACCTTATGATAACCAAAACATTTTATATCAAAATCCAGTGATACTATCATAGTGTCTAGGTTTAAAGTAAATAGATAAAATAGCTGAAATGCTTGCATCTCATATTCAAACATACCAGGCTCTACAGTCGAAAATGTAAGGCACGTATTGAAGATTGGATCCTAACAATGGCAAGGTAAGGGACTACCTTTCGATGATACACCTCTAGAAAATGCATTGATGCTAACATAGAGCAGGCTGCCCTTTAACATGGCAGACCAGACACCCCTTTGACACTGATGCCTTATACTACCACGGTGTTTACGTGCAAACCAACTCTGAAAGTTACATCTAGAATGGGATGATCTCTCCTAATGGTAGCTAACCGCATAAATCTGCTACATGCCATGTTTTTTCCATTTCTCTCAGTTGTGAGGTTTGAGGCTATGCTTTACCTGTCTAAATAGCAATCCATCTTTGAATGCTAACATTGCTCTCGAGACGTCAATGCAATGCCAGCATTCATCCATACAAGTTCGTTCTAGGTTTGAACGAAACCGAAGGCACTAACTCTACTACATCCATTTTGGAATCATCCTTAGGATTAGTAGCAGCATGCCTTGCACTTCATAGAGCACCATCTTAAATCATTATCAAGATGTCTTCCACTCGAACGTACATGTTGGTTCAGAGTGGTTTTCGGATATATAAATTCGATCCCGTTTCTTCGTACCAACAATCAATTACTTCCGGTTGGTTCATTCCCGGTTCTTTTGGAAGTAAGTATTCAAGTCCTCATCGGGGAACTCGAATTTCATTCATACTTCCTAAGTCAAATTGGGTTAAACTTGGTAATCGGTTATTTAACTATCAAATAAACAAACAATAACTAATTCCATTTGAGATTTATTTATCCATAACAACCACTAAGTCTCAAAACATATCTTTATTTAATAAATATCTTTCAAAAATATTCATAACTTATCTTTCTGACATAAGTATATTCACAAAATACTTGTAAGATTTTCCATTACCAAATCCATAAAAAGGATTTAACTATATTGTAACGACTCAGAATTTGACCACTTTAAAATATACTATTTAAAGCGATTTTAAATATGAAATATATAACATTTTATGATTTAAATAATATTAGAAAGGATTTGCAAAGAGAAATATACACAAAAATAGGAATAATTGCTTATATCGACAAAAGTGTTAAAATCCTGATTTAAAAAAAGTAAGTTTCAATGGTTAAATAAATTATTTTAATTAATTTATGAGTGTTTATATTTTTAGGTAATATTATACAAATTTATTTTTAAATTTGGTTTACAGAAATAGATAATTTAACTAAAACGTCAAAATATGACCGTAAAATGTTTTGTTGAAGATCAACGTTTTGTTCACTATAAGTTGTCGCAACGTTGTTGCACCTTTATTTTATTATATACGAACACATATTCAAATATTATAAGTATTAATTAATTCACTAATCAAGTTTACTTTTACTAAACATACTAAGAAAATTCTATAATGTAATTAACAAAAAGTAAGAAGAAAAAGACAAAAAGTAAACATTAAATCAAACAAACATAATTATTATATTCTTTACTTAGTACCTAAGTGATAATGACATAAAGTAATGATTTGAAATGTGATATTAAGTGTTGAAAAAATTAGCTTGCTTAAATGATAAGCAAAGGGTATTTTGGTCTTTTTACAAAATATTATTTTAACCAAATTTTTTCCTATAAATACCAACACACTTTCTCACTTTTTTTCACACCATTCTTCTCCATTTGCAAGCTCTTATTCCACTCTTTAATGGCTTCCATGCCTCATTTAAAAAGTTCCAAAAGCGTAACAAAGTTATGGCAAAAATAATCGACAAAAATGTATATCACTTAAGTCATGTTCAAGCTAGTAAGTTCCATCCATCCACCCAAGGCCATGCCTACCTAGAAGCCATACCCACCTATTTTCATCTCAACTTCTAGAATAGCGAAGCTATAGCCGGATTTCAAGAAGTTTCGAGAAATAGTAGCGAAGCTATAGTCAAAATCCGTAGTGACAAAGTTAGTAAAATTGGTAGGAAGTATGGTTTAGATCTAGAGTTTCTTGCCTTAAAGTTTGACGGAGTGGAATCCAAAGTGAGTTATTTCTTCCCTTTTAGTTCATTAAAATTATTGCTAAGTTGAAGGAACTTTAAGTGTTAAGTGTTGTTTGAAAACCCTTGTTGAACGCATGTTTACTTTGTTTGCTAAAACAATGGTTTTATTTCCTTGTTTGACTATTTGGATGGTTAATTAAGTATTTTACAATTTAGAAGTTAAATAATTAATGAGGTATGCGGAAATGACTAGTACATGTGTTTCTTCTATGAGATCCAAGGAGACTTGGGCGAGAGATCGAACATGTCGAAGGGAAAGCCCGAATGCTCCAAAATAAATATCAAACTATTTTTAACCGAAGATAAAATAAAGTGTTGTAAATATTCGATAGAATGAAGCGTTGATTTATCATTTACTGTTATGTTTATTTCATTGATTGATTGTTTGAATTAGGCTCGACTAGTTTATGAGCACTAATTATTATTTATTGATTGTAGATGACTTTGGTTGACCAGTTTATGAGCAGTAAATCATCCATATGCATGGGCTGGGTAGAAAATAATTGTAGGCTAACACCTTGTGATTTATTTCATGATTTGACTATAAGGGGTTTAACGGTAATATTTGGTTCACTTTAATTTAATGAATTGTTTTGAAAATTTGTTTTCAAGTTGAAATGTTTTCCTTTAAAAGTGAAAAAAGGATATTTGAGAATAAATATTTTGAAGTGATTTTTTTGTAAAAGTAGTTTGTATAAAGAATGTATTTATAAAAAGTTTTATAAAATGGAAAAAATTTCGAGGAGTAAACCCGATGGTTTTAAAATGATCTTTGAAAGGATTTGGAAATGGAAATTATCGTAGATTAGAAGTATTTGTAATTATTAGTGTAAATGATTTTGTCACGTCGGGATATAAAATGATTTGTTATGTTACCAAAGATTCGGGTAACCCATAACTAAAAATGTGGGCAAGGCAGGTGCAGACGCTCTGTAGCCTTAGTATAGTCCACTCTCGCTGAAGAGGGATATACATATCTATATTTATTTTTTTGGAAGGCTGGGACCCAGTTGCCTTGTTATGGCTAGAAACCTCCCGATTAGGCAACATATAATTTGTATGCTTGTATATTAGTATCATTTCAAAATGTGAACTGTTTACAGATCCTAAAGTAAAGGATTAGTTTGAATATAAAAGATATATATATATATATATTTCAAAAGTTTTGAAATAAGAATTCGAGAATAAAGTCCAAAGAGATATTTTCCGTAAGGTTAATTAGATTTTAAAAATCTAAAATTAAAGATTAAGCCTAAGTAGGTAGTTTTGGAATTTCATATTGTTTATTGCATCGTAGGCTCTATGAGTCCTATTTGCTGTACGAGAACTATGTTGGCTTGATCCTATATCTAATTTGGTGCCCAATTAGATAGGGGTACATAGGCAGTCATAAGTGGTAATGATGCAGCCCCCAATAATAACATAACATTTTTTTGTTTATTGTTTGCTATATATCGTGCATTGATGTTCTCTTCTTGCTAACTATTTTATTTCACATTTGACATGTTTATTGAGTTAGCAGGAATGACTATTGCTGTCTGTCTCATCAGAGTTGTGCGGCAGTAGATTTATTTGTATTGGTATTTTGTATGTATTAAAGCACACTTAGTAGATCAAATTGATTACTCTAATAATTTGTAAAATTGAAATTGTATCCTATACATTATATAGTGTTGAATATTTATCAAATATTGTGTATTAAGTTGGTAGTTTTCATTCGTAGTTTTAGAACGGACAGATTTTTTGGCGATTTTGACTGGTCCGAAAATCCGGGTCGTCACAGATGGTATCAAAGCTTAGGTTAGGTGCCTAAGTAAAATTTTTCTAGGTTAGTAAATCAACCTAGGAATTTTAAAAATGAAACTACCTTAATTTGATAAATAAAATGGATAGGATAAGGCACCGTACCTCCGACCGGGGTTATGGGTGATATTACTATTTTTGGTGTGCTTAACTTTCATTAATTGTTGTTTTTTTCGTTATATTTTTCCGTCCTTGTAATTTCGAGGATGAAATTCTTTTAAGTAGGGGAGAATGTAACGACTCAGAATTTGACCACTTCAAAATATAATATTTAATGTGACTTTAAATATAAAATATATAAAATTTTATGAATTAAATAATATTAGATAGATTTGCAATGAGAAATATACACAAAATAGGAATAATTGGTTATATCAATAAAAGTGACAAAATCCTGATTTCAGAAAAGTAAGTTACAATGGTTAAATAAATTATTTTAATTAATTTATGAGTGTTTATATTTTTAAATAACATTATGCAAATTTATTTTTAAATTTGGTTTACATAAAAAATTGTTTAACTAAAACGTCAAAATATGACCGTAAAACGTTTTCTCGAAAATCAACGTTTTGTTCAGTATAAGTTGTCGCAACGTTGTTGCACCTTTATTTTCTTATATATGAACACATATTCAAATAGTATAAGTATGAATTAATTCACTAATCAAGTTTACTTTTACTAAACATTCTAAGAAAATTCTAGAATGTAATTAATAAAAAGTAAGCCTAAAAAGACGAAAAGTGTTATAAAAGTCAAAAAGTAAACATTAAATAAAAAAAGATAATTATTATGTTCTTTACTTAATACTTAAGTGAAAATGACATAAAGTAATGATTTGAAATTGATGTTAAGTGTTGAAAAAATTAGTTTGCTTAAAGTATAAGCAAAGGGTATTTTGGTCGTTTTACAAAATATTATTTTAATCCAAATTTTTTCCTACAAATACCAGCACACTTTCCCAATTTTTTTGCACCTTTCTTCTCCATTTTCAAGCTCTTCTTCCACTCTTTAACGGCTTCCATGCCTCTCTTAAAAAATTCCAAAAGCATAATAAAGTTATGGCAAAAATAATCGACAAAAAAGTGTACCACTTAAGTCATGTTCAAGCAAGTAAGTTCCATCCATCCACCCAATGCCATGCCCACCTAGAAGCCATCTCCACCTCTTTTCATCTCAACTTCTAGAATAGCGAAGCTATAGTCGGATTTCAAGAAGTTTCGGGAAATAATAGCGAAGCTATAGTCAAAATCCGTAGTGACAAAGTTAGTAAAATTGGTATGAAGTATGGTTTAGATCTGGAGTTACTTGCCTTAAAGTTTAACGGAGTGGAATCCAAAGTGAGTTATTTTTTCCCTTTTTAGTTCATTAAAATCATTGCTAAGTTGAAGGAACTTTAAGCGTTAAGTGTTGTTCGAAAATCCTTGTTGAATGCTTGTTTACTTTGTTCGATAAAACAATGGTTTTATTTCCTTGTTTGACTATTTGGATGGTTAATTAAGTATTTTAAAATTTAGAAGTTAAATAGTTAATGGGGTATGTGGAAATGACTAGTTCACATGTTTCATCTGTGAGATCCAACGAGACTTGGCGAGGAACGGAACATGTCGAAGGGAAAGCCTGGATGCTCCAAAATAAATATCAAACCGTTTTAACCCAAAATAAAATAAAGTGTTGTAAATCTTTGATAGAATGAAGCATTTATTTATCATTTATTGTTATGTTTATTTCATTGATTGATTGTTTGAATTAGGCTCGACCAGTTTATGAGCATTGATTATTATTTATTAATTGTAGACCTTGCTCGACAACTTTATGAGTAATTAATTATCCATATGCATGGGTTGGGTAGAAAATAATTAAAGGCTAACACCTTGTGATTTATTTCACGATTTGATTATAAGGTGTTTAACGGTAATATTTGGTTCACTTTAATCTAATGAATTGTTTTGAAAATTGGTTTTCAAGTTGAAATATTTTCCTTTAAAAGAGAAAAAAGTGATATTTGAGAATAAATATTTTGAAGTGATTTTTTATAAAAGTGGTTTGTATAAAGAATGGTTTTATAAAACACAAAGAATTTCGAGGACTAAACCCGATGGTTTTAAAATGATCTTTGAAAGGATTTGGAAATGGAAATTATTGTAGATTAGAAGTATTTGTAATTATTAGTGTAAATTATTTTATCACTTTGGGATATAAAATAATATGTTATGTTACCAAAGATTCAAGTAACACATAACTAAAAATGTAGGCAAGGCAGGTGCAGATGTTATGTAGCCTCAGTATAGTCCGCTCTCGTTGAAGAGGGATGTGACAAACCAAAATTTGAGCTATACTAATTAATTAACGAATTAATTAAACAATAAAATAAGTTTGTGAAATTGTCAGAATCGAGCCACGGAAGCTGCACCATTTGGGTCCGTGGTAATTTTCTAATCAATTTCCATATACAACTTGTCGAAATCCGAGCTAGTATGGAGAAGTTACGAGAGAAACAAGGAATAAACCAAAAGGAAAAAAATAAAAATAAATTAAACCCCATAGGGGTCGACCCTTGTATTGGTCAGGTCGACCTATAAGTCGACCCCTAATATATATAGGTCGACCCGCAATATTCTTAGGTCGACTCGCCTTATTTCCTGGACACTATTTCGTCCAGGTACGAGCCGAACAACCTATTTTGCAATTTTTGTCAAATCTCATGCGTTCTTAGCTGCATCCGACGGTTCCTAGTGAGCCTATGACGTGGTTGCACCAGATTTAATCTTTAAATTCGACCGTCTGAGATTCCCAAGTCACACTATAAATAAGACCCTAGACCTAGCTATTTTTCTCATTCAGATTTTCTCCCAATTGGGTTCATTGCCTGAGGATGAACCCTAAATAGAATTTTTTTCCGGGGAGAAAATCTTTTTAATAAAAATATTCTACACCTCAGTAGCGGATCCAGGAAGGCCCAGGATTAGAGCTAAGGACCACTGGTGAGTGTTTTGTAATTATTTTTGATTTTTAAGTAACTTAAAATAATAGGGTTCTCAATAGTTGTAGTTTTTCTACAATTTTAAGATAGTTTTTATGTAAGTTTATTTGCAGTCTATTTTTAAGTAAATTTCAGAAGTTCTTTTCAGTCTATTTTATTTAGCTATTTTATTCAGTTATTTGCAGTTATTTACATTTGTTTTAAGTTAGAATTTAGCCTGTAAATGTTAATTTCTTTTTATAGAGATTTAATATCTTTTTACACAAATAGAATATTAAAAAGAGAAGAATTCACTAATACGGATTAAAATAGAAAAACATTAAATTTACAGAAATCAGATGTAAAATGAGAAAAACTGTAATAAAATAGAGATAGACTAAAATATGCAAATTCAAGATATTTGCAAGCATGATTATAACAAGTGGTTATAACTAAAAAGAAATAATAGGAGAGGCTTATTTTAAAACTTAGATCTTGGATTAAGTTAATAAGCAAATATAGCAAAAATAACAGAAGATGCTTATTTTAATACTTAGATTAAGTTAATAAGCAAATATAGAAGTAGGGCCCGTACCGATAGCATTCCCTTTCAGATCTTGGACTGATGGTCTCACAATAGGGGGTGAGGCTGGGGCATGCTTATGCTGATTAGGGTAAATATGTGGCCAATAGATAGAGGCTCAAATCTGGGGATTTGGGAAAGGGGCGCAAAACCAGAAGATTGTTTGATAGGCCCAACACCCGCAACATTCCCTTTTAGGTCTAGGACTGATGGTCTCACAATTGTTAGGTGAGGCTGGGCAGCATTCCCTTTCAGGTCTAGTACTGATGGTCTCATAGCAGTTAGGTGAAGCTGGGCACGCTTATGCTGATTAAGGTAAATAAAAGGTCAAATAGGGGGCGGTAGTTAGTGTGTACCGGCGATGACCGAGTGTGTGGCATCGATTAGGGTAAATAATTCGCTACTGCGTCCTAAGCACTAAAGAGGTGTCTTTTGCTATGACCAACAAGATTGGTTTACAGTTGCACAACAAAGATAGGAAAGGCCGATCAATGGGTAGAATTAGGATTTTAGCCTAATCAAGTTAGCAGTTGAGTTATAAACCCATACTTAGAACTCCTATTAAGAGAAAAATGGAACACCCCACAGTGTACAAAATAAACTTTGTAGCGAGTACAAACGTTTCTTTCCTCCCACATAGATTAAAGTAAGTAAACATGAATTAATTCTAATTCCCACATGACAAAAAAAGTAAAAGATCTCTAGAACAAAATAAGCCTATTTGACCACTGTACATTGTTAACATCAGGAAATAGAATAATCGCGGATTTCGAGTAATCACAATTAGAATTTTAAACTTATGTAATTATTCTGGTTAACCCAAGAAAAATGGGATTTATTTCTCATAAATAGAATTTAGTTGTCTAGAGGAATAGGGTAAATATAAGATGATACCAAAAAAAAGAATTGATTTATTTTCAAAACCTAGCTTATGCAATGCCAAAAATCGCATGTTGAAGTGAAAATTTGCTTACAGTAAATCGTATTTGAGTTGTTTTGATTTTCTGTGTAAATTTGCCCCGAGTAGCATCTTTGTGCTATTGTATCTCTCCATTCCGGCAATGAAATGCTACCGGATTTTCTCTGGTTTGTAGACCATGTTCTGTAGATTATGCACGCCAAATTTTGGGTCATTTTGACCTATGTAGCTTATAGAAATTTGCTGCCGATCTTTGATTCGAGGCATGTTTTTGCCCAGATTTTCGCAGTGAAATCATTGCTTGGGTACAACATTGAGACATCACAACTTTCTCATTTCTTGTCCAATTTGTGTGATTTTTTTCCAGTTTAAAGTATGAGTGTTAAACTTATGCGTGCCAAATTTCAGGTCATTTCGACCTCTGTAGCTTAAATAAATCTACTGCCGAACTTTGATTCAGAGCATGTTTTGCTCCAGATTTTTATTAGTATAATTCCGTTCTGGGTTCAACTTTGAGACATCATAACTTTCTCATTCCTTGTCCAAATTTTGTGACCTCTATTATCGTTTATATTTTGTTTTGTTCTGAATAGATCCTGTAGCCACCATCATTTTGTATTAAGCATTTATTGGATATTTCGAACCACTTGAGAAAGAAAAAAAATGAACCACTAAATCGACATATTTCTTGTCCAATTTTGTTTGTTAATGTGGGTCTCGGGGTGGGGCGTCACAGCTATTACGATTTCAACCTAATCATAGTAGTTTAAGATAAGTGCAAACAATCAAAGAAAACGGTCAAACAGAATCAGAAGCAGTATTTTATCTGAGTTTTATCTTTTCTATATTTTCCTTTCAAGCTAGAACTATTGCTTAGTCTATTATCTTTATCTTGCTAAGAAATGCTAGTAATTAATTTCGCTCACCAAACTTATTGTCTGACCCACTCCTCTATCTTTCCTTTTCCCCTAATAGGCCAGTAGAATTGAGGATAGTTGATTCAAGTTACTTGGAGATTCATTTCCAGGGTTTTCTCATTTCAGATGTATTCTTCTGCTTTTCATCTTTTTCATTTGTCTTATGATGGATTGGCACTTGTGAAAGGGATTATTATTATTATTACTTTTGTACTCTGATTTTATGAGATTGAGATGTATTTTCATGAGACATGGGACATTTTGTGTTTTTGAGACATTTTATGTTTTTATGACTTATTTTGAAATGAAGTTTAATTCTAAATGATAAGTTATTATTTTAATGTTTTGCTCTATTTTTACTTATTTATCTTGTGAATCTTAGTCTCAATGATGCTTTAGCTATACCTATAGTGTACCACATTCTTTGGTGTGCCCTTTTAGAGAATCCTAAGGGGTGTGGGGTGTTTCATTTGGTATCAAAGCCTAAGGTTACAGGATTCCTAAAAACTTGTTTTAAAAGTAAAGTATTTTTCAAAGATAATATATCTTCGAACTAAAAGTATTTTTCAGAAAGAAATTCTTATTATAGAAATATTTTTCAAGTATAAAAGAGTTTTTATAAAAATCCCCTCAAAGTCCAGTTCAACCTTCTTTCGAGCCTAAATTTTCTTTTCTTTGCATAGAATAATAGATGACCCAAATTGTCCAGAGGGTGTCCCAGTCCCTGGCTGGTTACGTTTGCATGGAGCGGATATTTGGGCTATTAGGATTGGAAGACCGGCAGAGAGTTCAGCTTGCATCTTGGCAGTTGAAGGGAGAGGCTTCTTACTAGTGGGAGACTTTAGAGATGGAGGGTAGAGACATTGGTTGGTTTGGATTTCGAGAAAGGTTTGAGAGAAAGTTCTTGTCACAAGCCAAGGAAAGCATGTAGTTGAAGAAGTTCTGTAACGACCCACCTTTTTGGGCAGTTTAAATCGACAATAAACCACATATGTCTACTCAAACCATTCAAAAGGGAGGACTGTTAATGGGGTAAATAAGAAATAAGAGAAAAGAAGAAGAAAACAAATACAGAATCTCGCAACGGAATGGTAAAATATAATAATCAAATAAATAGTTCATGAAGTTGTTTATACAATACATTTAATTATAATCTATAGAACATTTATTTGAGTTATAAATCATCAGGAATGAATAAAGTATTGCAGTAGACAACATGATGCAGGGATACTAATAGTAATAATATACCAAATCTTCGTCTTTGTCCTAAAGGGTTAGTCTTCAATAAGTTGAAAAACGCAGGAGTGACCCGAGCGTAATGAAAAGACAAAACACTCGAGTCAGGACTGAAATATTCTTGTGTGGGTCAAATCAATATCGCACATAAAATATGAATGTCATGGCATCAGAGATGCTTAAGGTTTTTCGCATCTCCTATCCCGTGTATAACGTGTGTAACGACCCACTATTTTGGACTATTCGCATGCGCACATGTCGGACTTGAATAATTCAAAATACCGAATTGTTAATTTAAATTGGCAAAACTCAACATATACAGTAAATCAAATAATCACAGATCACAGACACAGACACAGAGTAATATAACAATAATGCAGCGGAAACAAAAGAATAGTAGTTCATGAAGCTACTATATATATAACAGAGTTAAACCAGATACAATAGAAGTCTCGAATATAATAGTCAAATACAATATCAGAATACATCACTGGAATCAACTGAATATCTGAAAGCTGGATAGATAGCTGGATCTCCAAGCGAAGCTCCAACTCCAAAGGTGAGTCTCGAATACTAGTACACTCAGTCTGACCCGAGCGTAAAGAAACACAAAACACTCGAGTCATGATTAACATTCTTATATCAATAAATCCAACTCAAGTGAAATAACGACTGAAATACAAGTGACTCAAAGGATGTTTGGGATAACCATCCTCTAAGGATCCATTAAACTATCTATATATACAGTAGAATACTCTAAGTAGATAATGTCTAATCAGTAAAGTACGATATCAAAATAGTGTTAAGTCATGGCCCATTCCACCCTTAACACATTTTTATTCCCAAGAGCATATACAAGACCGTAGTTTCCCCAAAACCGTAAGTCACCAGAGGGCAATCCATATACTAAAGGTACAAAACAAAACGTAGTGGTCGCGAATAGGATAATCAGTATGACAAGGTACATGAGGCAATACCAACTAGGATACTAGTAGTTGCGTGATCCAGACTGATGTTGGGCATAGCAGCTACTACCCCAACACCGCGAAACAACACTCCCATAATCGAGGGGTGCACCCAAATCGAATCACAAAAGTAATAGATATGGTAACGAAGAAGTGTGTCCGCTAGAGGTGGCGAACCTCAATGGCCCGGCGCGGCTCCTGTTTTAGTCATGTCAGGGGTCATCCAAAATCGTTCTCTTTCTTCAGTCAACGCGTTCATCAAAACCATCCACTTCATTCTGGATCAACACTCCGCGTATATTAGTTATTAAAGTGGTTTCGGTATCGACAGAGAGTATGTCCATATCCGATCCCGGTCTCTTTAATAACTACGTATTATTACACTGATGGTCATTTAATAAAATTTCAAAATAGTTATATTTCAAAACCGACATATCATTGCCATTTCAAAAACCATATCAATGCGATATCACTTTTACTTCAAATAAATTCATTTCCAAAATCATAGTACCTTTCCAAGGTTATAACGCTTTTGAAATCATAGTCTTTTTTAAAAATCAAAACACTTTGGAAATCACAGCTTTGAAATCATAGCATTTTCGGAAATCACAACACTTTGAAATTATAGCATTTTGGAAATCATAACACTTTTCTTTTAAACAGTTTAGATATTAAAATTAGTATATATAATAAAATAGTTTATAAATAAAGTAATTTATATTAAAATGATTTATATTAAAATAGTTTATATTAAAATAATTTATAAAGTAAAATATCAATAGTTTAAATATAATTTAAAATTTCTTTATAAAATAAAATAGCTTCCTCAAAATTCACAAATCGATTCAAATTAACTCGAATTCCAAAATTTTAATTTAATCAAATCTCAAATCATCAATTTCAATTCGATTCAGTTTCTAAATAACCATTTCAATCTATCGATTTCAAATACATATTTAAACCATAAAATAAGCCATTTCAATTTCAATATATTTCAAAGCTTTAAATATTTAACATTTCAATAACATCTAATACAACTTCAATTCACAAATTCAAATAAACAAAATATCCCATTTAAATTTATATCATTTGAAATATTCATTAAAGTCACTTTTAATCAAATTCAAGTTAAAACATATCTTTAGAATTTCAAATTTTATAAATTTCAAATCAAACTTTATTTAAGTATAATTCTTAAATAAATATAATTTCAAATCAATTTCAAATCATTATAAACTCTATATTTGAAAATATAGATAAATAAATACTTAAACATATTTCATATTGATTCAAATCAACTTTATTAAATCAACTTTAATAAATCTTTAAAATCATTATTTATTAAAACCATATATTTCTTTCAAAACCGTAGAAGTGTTTTTCAAAAACATTTATATATAGACCAACGGTGTCTGTATATATAATTTTCTATCCTATGGTCAAGTGATACGGATATTTATCATTTCAATCCGCAATTGAAAATATATTCGGGTATATATCTTTTCAACCCGAAATCCCAAATTCAATTTAATTTGAAAATCGCTTGGGTTTATCATTTCAACCCATAACGATTTTTCTCCTATTCTAAAGTCCGTTCGGGTATGTATCATTTCAACCCATAGTGGTTCTATACTAACAGGGAACTTGTAGAGTGATAACAGGTAAGATAATAATATAACAGCGGTAACAGGCATATATCATCAGTATAAATAACAGATAAGGGTGTCAGATGTCACAGGTGAACAAATATAGATGATGGCATATATATATATATATATATATCAATATAAATAACAGATAATGATGTCAGGTGTCACAGGTGAACAGGTACAGATGATGGCATAGATATAGCAATATAAATAACTAACAGCAGCATATTTCAATTGTCGTTTCAATTGAAATCAAATTTAATAAATATAAGAACGTTAATCGTGAGTGATTGCTCACCTTTCGAGGCTAGAGATGCACGAGAAGATGACACAGATACGCACACTAATACAGACATAGAGATTGAGTTACGAATCCAAGCAAAACAAATCGGCACGAATTCAACGATCAAAGCTGATAACAGAAATCGATGAAATCAAATCAAAACATTCAACATAGCAACAAATAAAACATGTCCTGCATCAAAGTTTAACAATATAATTCTATGTGCAGCCGAGATCGAAATGGTCTGAAATTTGGTATGAATAAAGATCAAAACTTGTATTTTAAATTGCAAAAGATTCACTTGTTTTGGACAAGAGACGAGAAAAGTTACGATGTCACGAACATAGACTCAGGCCATGTTTGCAGCAGTGTAAAATAATTTCTAAGTACAAAAGAACAGCTGTCTGGGTCTAACTTCCAAATCCTCGACCACTAATCAAACGATGTCGGATTTGGCTGAAATTTGACAGGCATAAACTAGGTAACTTTGACTCCTTTTTAAAAGTAAAATCAACCCATTCTGACGTAAGACAGAAGAGATACGATGCGTCAAACATGAACTCAGGTCGTGTTTGCAGCAGTGTAAAATAATTTCTAAGTATAAAAGAACAACTGTTTGGGTCTAACTTCCAGATCCTCGACCACTAATCAAACGATGTCGGATTTGGCTGAAATTTGACAGGCATAAACTAGGTAACTTCGACTCCTTTTTAAAAATAAAATCAACCCATTCCGATAAAACACGAGTGAGATATGATATCGTGAACATGTAGTCTAAGTGATGTTATTTCGAAAACTATACATATAAACCCATATATATAAACCAATAAAACTAACTGTATATACATAAACTTTATATACTGCTAACGTAAAAGATATATACACATAAATGCGTATGACACAACCAAAAATCTGAACAACATATGTGAACAACAACTTGTTTCAACCTTTACGTCCTCTTTACATCACATAAAAAGTAGATCCAACTAGCAAAAGTTTAAAATATAATATATATAACCTTAGTATATTATCTACTCTAGATGATGTAATTGGACACCTGTATTATGTTAAAATGTACGCACTTATTCAAGGCTTACTCAAAAGGCAGCACACATTATAAACTTTACTCTACCTATATACTATTCACATGCAACACACACAGTAAAATAAGGAAATATGATATTGCAACCTCTATATAGAGTAGACGTATTATTATATATGTACCTACATAAATCTTCTTAAACGGCTAATATATATAATAAAGTCTTATGAAAACTAACATGTTTATGTATTAAAACTTCACTGACTTGTATAATATATATATAGACTAACAAAATTAAACTCTGTATTACTGCAATGTCTAACAACTATTGTATACTCATACATACATACGAAATATATATATAATTACCATAGCATATTGCAGACTGACATGGGGAAGTCGGATCTATGGCAGCGGATGAGCTTGGGTGGGGTGTTTCCTACGCGCTAGGCTAGGAGGAGGTGACGAGATGCTCACGGCAGTAAAACATGGAAAGACGGAGGTTGTGGGTTGTTCGGTCAAGTGGGTGCTAGGCAAAGGTGGTTTGGAGGCTGTGTGGGCTGCTGGATGCTCGAGGTAGGTGGAGGGAGTTCTGAGGGTTGTTGCCTCACGTGGTGGTGGGTGGCGGTGCTGCCTTGGGCGTAGGCGGAGATTGGCCCTTGCCGGAAGAGGGGAGGACGAGTGAGTTTGGCCGTGGAGGAGTGTAGCTGCGGCACGTTGCAGCTATAGGGCGGAGGCTGGTTGCGCGAGTGAGCTGGCTCCGAGGTACAGTTCATGCGAAAAGGAACGGAGGTGGGAAATGTTGAGAGCTACAGGGAAAATTTCCTGTTGTCAACATTCGTAATTTTTTTTTTAAGATAGAAGAGGAGGAGACAATCTCAAGAAGAAGAAGAAAGTAAATAGAAAAATGAAGGCCAACCAACAACCCAAGCTTCAGAAGAATGAAATATAAACTTTAACATATATAATTTAAAATAGGTAACGTATAGCAGAGAGCATAAGAAATAAAAAAAAGAGCCAATTTGAATGTCAGACCATGCATGAGATAGCCTAGGGGATAGTTACAGCCTACCCTTGAACTGAGTAATTATAATAAAAGCAAACGTCTACTCATTTTCCCAGGACAAATGAAAAGACAGAATAAAAAAAGAATAAACGGTACCGATACAGATAACTGTTTCGAACATTTAACCGTGCACCGGACACCGAAATACACAACCGAATATACTACGAAGATCAGCGCGACGAGACGATCAAAATGGTATAAAAATATCAGTGGTATGATTGAATTATAAAAATTCGAATTTTCTACTGACAGTAAATGCAAGAAAAACGTTGAAAAATAAGATCGACGGAGCCAAAGATGTCCGAATTTGGAAAAATGACAAACTGACATCTTGCTCAGAAGATGGTTTAGAATTTTTCTATGTAAAAATATTTAGGTTCCGAAACATTTTATTTTCATCGTTTGTTAACTGATTAAATTGAAGTAAATTTACGCGCGAAATAAACTTCCATATTTTCGGACGAAAATTTACTAGTTGCTATGTTTAACTAGACGCATTCCAAATATCCAATTTATATTTCAAAATTTTATCGTTTAAAATCTTACAAAATTTCAACTAATTACGTTAGTAAAACAGTTGAAATTTACGGGTCGTTACACTCTCCCCCACTCAAAACTTTTCGTCCCTGAAAAGGAACGAGGTAGGAGAATAGAAACAACCAGAAAGAAAAACAGATTTGAAATATGAAATAACAATTAATTTAAACCATATAAATTCAAATTTAAATTAATTTATATTCAATAATTGATTTAATCCATTTGATTTCACTAAAATCAATCTCAACTATTTCTAATTTATTATCTTATTATCCAATTATCCTCAATCACAATTTCTAAAACCATAAATTTGAATAATCTTTTATTATAATCATATTTTTTTTCAGCCATTTAAATTCTTCTTTATTCCAACTTATTGTTAAATTTATTCTACTTAATTTATCTTATCACATATAATTAACCCATATAAATTAATTTAAACCATAAAAGTTTCGATTTAAATAAATTTATATTCACTAATTGCTTTTAAATTCAAGGTATTTTCATATGTTGATCAAATTTCAATTTATTAATTCTTTCAAAACAAATTTATTAATTCTTTCAGAACAAATTTATTTCATTATTAACTGAGTTTACTTATTATCCTATCTAACTCTATTAACATCTTTATAATCAAAATTTAGTGTATAACATTTATTATAAACACTCAAATTTTATTTATAAATTCAATTTATATTATATATTATCCAATTACATATTAACTTCTGAATAATTTAGGTAAGTTGTATTAGAATGCAGTTGAACAATATACAAATAAAAATTTCACAATTCAATTATTCAAGTTTAAATATTTATTCCTAATTTTTGGTTTTATTTATAATTAAAATCATCCTTTAACAAAATTTAAGAATTAGATTTCCGATAAACTTTAAACAATTTAGAGATATATATAATATATCTATATCAAATCAAATTAAATTTTAAAATAAGATACCTATATATATATATATAAATCAAATTATACTGAAGAAATTCAAATCAAAATATATTTTTCCTTTCAAACAAAACCGTAGCAAAGCTACAGAATAGTCTCTCCACTTCGAAACTCGAAAATGAATGTCGATGATGCGGCCGCCATCACCGAAATTATTTTCCAGCGACAAAGAGAAGAGCACTTATTTAAACATTTAAAATTTCTTTGGAAACGCTTTCTATTCGAAAATATTTTCAATCATATATACTTTAAAATTTTAAAACCAAAGTTCGAAATCACCGGAAACTAAATTCTCAAATTTCTGAATTAAATTCATTTCAATTCCAAATCAATTTATAAACCATGTTTATAAATTCATTTAAAATAATAAATTATAATCAAATATTATCATTTCAACAACCAATTTAATTAACTATTTAATTCCAGAAAATATTTTCTTATATATTTATAATATAATCATACAAAATTATTTTATTTACCAAATTTGAAAACAATATTGTGTCAGTTTGCTCTGCTCAAGTGTTTTGGAAATCCTATCGATAGTGTTGATCAGACGAATCGATCGGAAACCCAAATCAACATAAACAACTCAAACAACACAATATATTTTAAAACATTTAAATATAGATTTACAAATACTCTATCCAAGAATAAATTTTCAAAGCAAGGACAGCGATTCAAATTTGATTAATTCAATCAAAGAAAATTTTGATTTGAGAATAAGTTGGAACGAAAGATAAGATGATTATTTAACCGAATAAGGAAATAGATAATCTTATATAAATCGCGGGCAACCATAACCGGGTCGACCGTGACTTCAAGAATAAGATCGATGCTGAATTCCGAGGTAAATCAACACTCGATCTCAAGAGATAGAATTCAAGTATAGCAGGGAATAGATAGCATCGTAAACCGAGGATATAGAAATCTCCGGTAAATCGATGCCTATTATAAAGGAGTTTTTCTCCTTTACGAATCATTCGAAGATTGGCGAGACCGCCGATCTATTATAGATATCATTCAAAGTGGAGTTATGGGGTGCTCCAGAATTGAAAGAAGATGAATAGTGAAGGACACGAATGAATTTTGGAACCGTAGGGAATGTTCCAAAAGCCAAAGGAATCGAGTCAAAAGGAAGAGGTTGAAACTCGAATGAGATTGATTCTGTAAATACATTTACCCTATATGCTAAATTTTGCCTAGAGCTACCAAAGCTCTGATACCAACTGTAACGACCCACTATTTTGGACTATTCGCATCCGCACATGTCGGACTTGAATAATTCAAAATACCGAATTGTTAATTTAAATTGGCAAAACTCAACATATACAGTAAATCAAATAATCACAGATCACAGACACAGACACAGACACAGAGTAATATAACAATAATGCAGCGGAAACAAAAGAATAGTAGTTCATGAAGCTACTATATATATAACAGAGTTAAACCAGATACAACAGAAGTCTCGAATATAATAGTCAAATACAATATCAGAATACATCACTGGAATCAACTGAATATCTGAAAGCTGGATAGATAGCTGGATCTCCAAGCGAAGCTCCAACTCCAAAGGTGAGTCTCGAATATTGGTACACTCAGTCTGACCCGAGCGTAAAGAAACACAAAACACTCGAGTCAGGATTAACATTCTTATATCAATAAATCCAACTCAAGTGAAATAACGACTGAAATACAAGTGACTCAAAGGATGTTTGGGATAACCATCCTCTAAGGATCCATTAAACTATCTATATATACAGTAGAATACGCTAAGTAGATAATGTCTAATCAGTAAAGTACGATATCAAAATAGCGTTAAGTCATGGCCCATTCCACCCTTAACACATTTTTATTCCCAAGAGCATATACAAGACCGTAGTTTCCCCAAAACCGGAAGTCACCAGAGGGCAATCCATATACTAAAGGTACAAAACAAAACGTAGTGGTCGCGAATAGGATAATCAGTATGACAAGGTACATGAGGCAATACCAACTAGGATACTAGTAGTTGCGTGATCCAGACTGATGTTGGGCATAGCAGCTACTACCCCAACACCGCGAAACAACACTCCCATAATCGAGGGGTGCACCCAAATCGAATCACAAAAGTAATAGATATGGTAACGAAGAAGTGTGTCCGCTAGAGGTGGCGAACCTCAATGGCCCGGCGCGGCTCCTGTTTTAGTCATGTCAGGGGTCATCCAAAATCGTTCTCTTTCTTCAGTCAATGCGTTCATCAAAACCATCCACTTCATTCTGGATCAACACTCCGCGTATATTAGTTATTAAAGTGGTTTCGGTATCGACAGAGAGTATGTCCATATCCGATCCCAGTCTCTTTAATAACTACGTATTATTACACTGATGGTCATTTAATAAAATTTCAAAATAGTTATATTTCAAAACCGACATATCATTGCCATTTCAAAAACCATATCAATGCGATATCACTTTTACTTCAAATAAATTCATTTCCAAAATCATAGTACCTTTCCAAGGTTATAACGCTTTTGAAATCATAGTCTTTTTTAAAAATCAAAACACTTTGGAAATCACAGCTTTGAAATCATAGCATTTTCGGAAATCACAACACTTTGAAATTATAGCATTTTGGAAATCATAACACTTTTCTTTTAAACAGTTTAGATATTAAAATTAGTATATATAATAAAATAGTTTATAAATAAAGTAATTTATATTAAAATGATTTATATTAAAATAGTTTATATTAAAATAATTTATAAAGTAAAATATCAATAGTTTAAATATAATTTAAAATTTCTTTATAAAATAAAATAGCTTCCTCAAAATTCACAAATCGATTCAAATTAACTCGAATTCCAAAATTTTAATTTAATCAAATCTCAAATCATCAATTTCAATTCGATTCAGTTTCTAAATAACCATTTCAATCTATCGATTTCAAATACATATTTAAACCATAAAATAAGCCATTTCAATTTCAATATATTTCAAAGCTTTAAATATTTAACATTTCAATAACATCTAATACAACTTCAATTCACAAATTCAAATAAACAAAATATCCCATTTAAATTTATATCATTTGAAATATTCATTAAAGTCACTTTTAATCAAATTCAAGTTAAAACATATCTTTAGAATTTCAAATTTTATAAATTTCAAATCAAACTTTATTTAAGTATAATTCTTAAATAAATATAATTTCAAATCAATTTCAAATCATTATAAACTCTATATTTGAAAATATAGATAAATAAATACTTAAACATATTTCATATTGATTCAAATCAACTTTATTAAATCAACTTTAATAAATCTTTAAAATCATTATTTATTAAAACCATATATTTCTTTCAAAACCGTAGAAGTGTTTTTCAAAAACATTTATATATAGACCAACGGTGTCTGTATATATAATTTTCTATCCTATGGTCAAGTGATACGGATATTTATCATTTCAATCCGCAATTGAAAATATATTCGGGTATATATCTTTTCAACCCGAAATCCCAAATTCAATTCAATTTGAAAATCGCTTGGGTTTATCATTTCAACCCATAACGATTTTTCTCCTATTCTAAAGTCCGTTCGGGTATGTATCATTTCAACCCATAGTGGTTCTATACTAACAGGGAACTTGCAGAGTGATAACAGGTAAGATAATAATATAACAGCGGTAACAGGCATATATCATCAGTATAAATAACAGATAAGGGTGTCAGATGTCACAGGTGAACAGATATAGATGATGGCATATATATATATATCAATATAAATAACAGATAATGATGTCAGGTGTCACAGGTGAACAGGTACAGATGATGGCATAGATATAGCAATATAAATAACTAACAGTAGCATATTTCAATTGTCGTTTCAATTGAAATCAAATTTAATAAATATAAGAACGTTAATCGTGAGTGATTGCTCACCTTTCGAGGCTAGAGATGCACGAGAAGATGACACAGATACGCACACTGATACAGACATAGAGATTGAGTTACGAATCCAAGCAAAACAAATCGGCACGAATTCAACGATCAAAGCTGATAACAGAAATCGATGAAATCAAATCAAAACATTCAACATAGCAACAAATAAAACATGTCCTGCATCAAAGTTTAACAATATAATTCTATGTGCAGCCGAGATCGAAATGGTCTGAAATTTGGTATGAATAAAGATCAAAACTTGTATTTTAAATTGCAAAAGATTCACTTGTTTTGGACAAGAGACGAGAAAAGTTACGATGTCACGAACATAGACTCAGGCCATGTTTGCAGCAGTGTAAAATAATTTCTAAGTACAAAAGAACAGCTGTCTGGGTCTAACTTCCAGATCCTCGACCACTAATCAAACGATGTCGGATTTTGCTGAAATTTGACAGGCATAAACTAGGTAACTTTGACTCCTTTTTAAAAATAAAATCAACCCATTCTGACGTAAGACAGAAGAGATACGATGCGTCAAACATGAACTCAGGTCGTGTTTGCAGCAGTGTAAAATAATTTCAAGTACAAAAGAACAGCTGTCTGGGTCTAACTTCCAGATCCTCGACCACTAATCAAACGATGTCGGATTTGGCTGAAATTTGACAGGCATAAACTAGGTAACTTCGACTCCTTTTTAAAAATAAAATCAACCCATTCCGATAAAACACGAGTGAGATATGATATCGTGAACATGTAGTCTAACTGATGTTATTTCGAAAACTATACATATAAACCCATTTATATAAACCAATAAAACTAACAGTATATACATAAACTTTATATACTGCTAACGTAAAAGATATATACACATAAATGCGTATGACACAACCAAAAATCTGAACAACATATGTGAACAACAACTTGTTTCAACCTTTACGTCCTCTTTACATCACATAAAAAGTAGATCCAACTAGCAAAAGTTTAAAATATAATATATATAACCTTAGTATATTATCTACTCTAGATGATGTAATTGGACACCTGTATTATGTTAAAATGTACGCACTTATTCAAGGCTTACTCAAAAGGCAGCACACATTATAAACTTTACTCTACCTATATACTATTCACATGCAACACACACAGTAAAATAAGGAAATATGATATTGCAACCTCTATATAGAGTAGACGTATTATTATATATGTACCTACATAAATCTTCTTAAACGGCTAATATATATAATAAAGTTTTATGAAAACTAACATGTTTATGTATTAAAACTTCACTGACTTGTATAATATATATATAGACTAACAAAATTAAACTCTGTATTACTGCAATGTCTAACAACTATTGTATACTCATACATACATACGAAATATATATATAATTACCATAGCATATTGCAGACTGACATGGGGAAGTCGGATCTATGGCAGCGGATGAGCTTGGGTGGGGTGTTTCCTACGCGCTAGGCTAGGAGGAGGTGACGAGATGCTCATGGCAGTAAAACATGGAAGGACGGAGGTTGTGGGCTGTTCGGTCAAGTGGGTGCTAGGCAAAGGTGGTTTGGCGGCTGTGTGGGCTGCTGGATGCTCGAGGTAGGTGGAGGGAGTTCTGAGGGTTGTTGCCTCGCGTGGTGGTGGGTGGCGGTGCTGCCTTGGGCGTAGGCGGAGATTGGCCCTTGCCGGAAGAGGGGAGGACGAGTGAGTTTGGCCGTGGAGGAGTGTAGCTGCGACACGTTGCAGCTATAGGGCGGAGGCTGGTTGCGCGAGTGAGCTGGCTCCGAGGTACAGTTCAAGCGAAAAGGAACGGAGGTGGGAAATGTTGAGAGCTACAGGGAAAATTTCCTGTTGTCAACATTCGTAATTTTTTTTTAAGATAGAAGAGGAGGAGACAATCTCAAGAAGAAGAAGAAAGTAAATAGAAAAATGAAGGCCAACCAACAACCCAAGCTTCAGAAGAATGAAATATAAACTTTAACATATATAATTTAAAATAGGTAACGTATAGCAGAGAGCATAAGAAATAAAAAAAAAGAGCCAATTTGAATGTCAGACCATGCATGAGATAGCCTAGGGGATAGTTACAGCCTACCCTTGAACTGAGTAATTATAATAAAAGCAAACGTCTACTCATTTTCCCAGGACAAATGAAAAGACAGAATAAAAAAAGAATAAACGGTACCGATACAGATAACTGTTTCGAACATTTAACCGTGCACCGGACACCGAAATATACAACCGAATATACTACGAAGATCAGCGCGACGAGACGATCAAAATGGTATAAAAATATCAGTGGTATGATTGAATTATAAAAATTCGAATTTTCTACTGACAGTAAATGCAAGAAAAACGCTGAAAAATAAGATCGACGGAGCCAAAGATGTCCGAATTTGGAAAAATGACAAACTGACATCTTGCTCAGAAGATGGTTTAGAATTTTTCTATGTAAAAATATTTAGGTTCCGAAACATTTTATTTTCATCGTTTGTTAACTGATTAAATTGAAGTAAATTTACGCGCGAAATAAACTTACATATTTTCGGACGAAAATTTACTAGTTGCTATGTTTAACTAGACGCATTCCAAATATCCAATTTATATTTCAAAATTTTATCGTTTAAAATCTTACAAAATTTCAACTAATTACGTTAGTAAAACAGTTGAAATTTACGGGTCGTTACAACGTGCGTGAAGTAACTCAAGAGATGTTATAGGATTTTCCATCTCTTAAGGATCCGTCAAATTTTTTATATGTAGCAGAATACGCTACATATATAATGTATAACCAATAAAATAAATATTTTTCTTAGCTTTAAAGCTTTACATTAATCCCCCTTAACGCGTTTTTAAGCACTGTCGTACAGTTTGCACATAAAACACCAGTTAAACGGTCGATGGATAGGGATGCGCCGTGATACGACAACACTAAACAAAAATCGTATGGGTCTCGTATTGGGATAAAAGTATGACAAGGCACATGAGGCAATGCCCAAGGTAGGATACTACCAGTTCGGATCGTAGGGCTGGTGGTAACACATCATAGCTATGACTGCCCACCGCGTCCATCCATCCCCTATCGAGTCAAAGGGAGGCTATCCTAATCAAGGTGCACCAATCGAAACCAACCACAAGAGTAATAATATGGACCGAGTCCAAGAATTCGAAGAACGGATGTCCTCTCGGGGTAATTAGCCTACTTGGCCCTGTCAAGCCGTCCTATTTTATTCATTTCAAATTTGCACAAGTGCCGGGGTCTATCCATCATCGTTCTCTTTCTTCAAATCCAGCAATCATCTCCAAATCCAACCACTTCTTTCTAGAGTCTCCTCCGCATACACAGTTGTTAAAGTGGTTCCGGTATCGACAAAGAGTATGCCCATATCCGGCCCCGGTCTCTTTGACAACCAAACATCGTTTTACACACCGGTTGGTAGTTTTACGTTTCGAAAATAGTTAATACTTGATATCAAAAATATCATATTCGCTTCGAAATAAAATCCATTTTGAAATCATCATATTTACTCAAAATATACCATTTCAATTCAAAATCATGTTCATCTTAATATATCGATTTCGATTCCAAATTTTTTTTCGAATTTCAATTTGGGTAATAACTTCAATTTAACCCTATTCGTATTTAAATCCATGATTTAAAAATCAACATTCCACTCTTTACCAGTTTGAAATTTTTGAAAAATAGTTTGAATAGTTTTAAAATAGTTTAAACAATTAAAATAGTTAAAAATAGTTTAAATAGTTAAAATAGTTAAAAATAGTTTAAATGGTTAAAAATAGTAATGGTTAAAATAGTTTAAATGGTTAAAAATTGTTTAATATAGTTTAAATGGTTAAAATAGTTTAATATAAAATATTTTAATTATTAAAATGGTTTATATAGTAAAATAATTTGGAAAACCAAAATAATTTGAATATTTAAAGAATATAGATTTTAAACAGTTTATACTAAATAATTCAATTGAAAAATAGTTTCAAAGTCAAACTGATTCACTTTTCAAATCTTCTTAATTCAAATCAATCCTATTTCCATTTCCATTATATCGATTCAATTACGATTTCAATTCGAATTAATTTCGATTCTAGTTCATATTCAAATCAATTCCAATTCCGTTTCCAATTAATTCAATTTCGGTCTCAGTTCCAATTTGAACTAATTTCAATTCAATTCTCAATTTAAATCATTTCGGTTTATATAAATTCCAAATTCGATTTTGAAAATATCAATTTAAAACACTTGAATCAAATTTACCTTCAATATTCAATTTATAATCAAAATTTCAAATATAATTCAACTCCGAGCTCAATTTTGAAATATCGTTTTATATCACTTTTACTTAGTAATATTCAAAGTTCGAATATAAATCCAATCTTTTAAAAACAAATCAATTTATGAAATTCAATCGTATTTTGATTATAACCTCAAAATCTCAACTACAAATATTTTAAACAATTTCATTTAACACAATTTAATTCCACAATTTAGACCCAAGTTCGAAAAGAATTCGATTCCCATAAACTCGATTTTATTTCCTTAAATCCAAATCATTTTAAATAAATCTCAAACCAAAAATTCTAAAATCATTTAATTTAACCAATTCGGTACCCGTATGTAATTTTCTATCCTATGGCCAAGTGATCAATTATTTCAATTTAATTTCAGGGATGGATATATATCATTTCAATCCAAATCACAATGTCATAGGTATATATCGTTTCAACCTATTTTTTAATTCATTCGAAATAATCCAATTTACAGTTTATACACTGTAAATAAATATACAAGGTGATAACGAGATATATCAGAATAAATAAACATCCACATCATCCAAAATATCAACCAATAGCATCCATCACAATCAATCATCCAATAGACAATATAATTCACAACAATTTCATAGTAATTCATATCGGTATTTTACTGGCAATTAAATCCCAATTTCAAATTTATCTGTCAATCTTAATTTTTATCAGTTAATTTAAATGACTATTAAATTTACCAAGCTACGACTAATAAATTTATATCACTTCATAATTTCAAATTTAACTAGCATAAAAATATTTTAGTACTTGTGAGCATTATAAAACACTCACCTTGAGTTTTCAATTTTATATCAAATCGAACGACGTTCGATTTAACCTAAAATTTTAACTAGCTCCAATAGTCTCCAAATCAGTTCTAGAATGTAGTGCTTGTCGCCACGATCCCGTAGCCGCTTGTTTCATCCAATTCTGACCTCGCATGACCAAGGTGTACATTTTATAAGTTTGAATATAATTTATATACACAAATTTCTTTGTTTTTTTAAACAAGTCTGGGCCGTTCAATACACTGGGACGAAAATCAGGCAGCCCAATTCCTTCTTCTCGTATGCGAGTTGCAGGTAAAAGTCGCAACTAAGAACCCATCACGACGTTGACTTCCCTTCTTGCCGCAGCCACCGCCAAGGATCGGAGTTTGATCGAACGACGTCAACACGCGCGCCTATGCTTGCTACACCTCAGCCCCAAACCACGTGGCACTCGACATTCCCCCATCTCAAAAAATCCTGCTCGAACGTCGCACCTTCATGAGTAGATTCTGGCAAATCTAGGCCACCATCGACGATCTCCACCATTCACCTTGTAGAGCTCGACGAGCTCTTCGACCTAAGTTTAGGAAGTTTTCGAAAATAAAGCTTGGATCGAGAGATAAATGAGGAAGAATATGGGACGATTTTGGCCATTAAATTTTTATAGACGGCACGTGTGTATAATAGGGTTAGGGCATTTGCTGTGCGCGTATTTATATGTGTGAACCTATTATTTTAATTTTATTTTTAATTTTTTTTCGGACGAACTCCAAACGAAGCGTGCCGCCAAGCGTTTATAGTGTTCTAACCCTATTCCGAATACAATGGAACATGTTTCGGGGCCAAATTCGATTTTCGGTATTAATTTCAATGCGTTTCTATCCCATATGACCAAACGATAACTCCAAACGTTGCGATCTTTGAAATCCAATAATAATACACTATTATGGATCCAATGGAACTAGTTTCATTGAAATCCGAGACTGTGCCCTGGATCGCTATTTTTAACGTCTCGATTATAATATAAAATTTCCAATTTCTAATTATTCACCTTTATATTCAATTTTAAATGTTAACAATCTTCATTGTTGTTTAAATAAAATTTTCATCAACTTCCGATATCAATTTCAGTCATATCAAATTCAGAATTCTATTATTCAAATAATTTCCAATATTAAATTTAAACAATTTAACTATCCAATAAATCAATAAATTCAATATTAGATTTTAATTGAATTTTAGTTATCAATCAAATTCTTTATTTACATCTAATGAATCCCATATTTATTATTTAATCCAACTATTGATTGTAAACTCATTTAATACATAGCATTACCTTTCAATACTTGTTATTACTTAAATCTTCGAAATTAGTTTATTTCAGAATTTTATTCAAGTCCATATCAAATAACTTACATTCAACATCATTAGATTTTTATATTTTAACATTTTTATTCAATATTTACATTAATTTTAATAATTTAAAATAGTCAAAAATATGGGTCATTACAATCTACCCCACTCAAAACTTTTCGTCCCCGAAAAGGCGTTAAGTAAAGAATTTAACTTTTAATGTATTATTCCCAATTATATACTTATAAAACAGTAAAATCTTATTGAAAACTTTTACTATGCTTCCGCTACGCTACTCCGATCGGCTTACGGAATTTACAAGCTATTAATCAAAATAAGCTATAATTTTTTTTTAAAACTTCAATTTTTTTTCTTACACCCAGATTTACAGAAAATTTCGGCAGAGTCTCCTTTGGTCGGCTAGATCAGAACAAATACAAAATGCCACAACGGCCCCAAACCAACAAAAGAAAACAAAATCCAAGTGGTTCCATCATAAAACCATCAAATCAGATGACAAAATAAACATGTACCTTTTTGTCGGGCAATCCATTTTTCTTGATTTTAAGTACCTGCATCTTATTTACCAATGATATCCAATCATATAATTTAAATCATTTTATTTTTTTGCATTTTCAATTCCCAATATTTTCTTTACTTAAGCCCGTACGATGTACATATATCATCCGTATGCAATATCAAATCTGATTGCTCACTCGATCACGCAATTTCACTTCCGAACTAGTATCGTCCCCACGACTCTCTACTGCGAACTCAGATTTGGTTCCTTGATCAGAAATCGTCATTCTCCTTGCATAGCCATATACTATGATAAAGAATTCCAGAATCAAATCAAAAATCCATATCCAGGGTTCGCTGTCGTGAATCGAGTGAAAAATCCTAAATTGGATCGATATAAATTATCTCGAAATTCTGTGCTCGAATATGAATCAAATCGTTATGCGAATAAAATAATATACGTACAACTTACGTATTTATTTCTATTGATTCTTAGCTATACTAAATTCCTTTGTTCACATTTACTTCTTTTTCATAATTTCATTTAAATACAAATTTATATGTGAAACATTTTATTAATCATCAATTTAGTTTATAATCATTTTAGAAATGTCAAACTTATTATATGTGACTTTTTCTAAGTTTATAGTTATCCCAAAAGTTACAAATTCAATTTCACAATTTCTTTGCAAATTTATATTTAATTCTATAATCAATTTACAAAGATATTATTTGATCCACTTGTCCATTTTCTTAAGTTCCACTTACTTATTCCTATTTGGTCATTATTCATTTCATATTATATTTAAGTATATAACATTTATTATTACAACTAACTTTCCATTTATATATGTTTTAATTACTTTTTAAGTTTTGTTTACTCGTATAATATCCCACTACATATCCAAATCATTATTTTAACTTTTAACATTTGGTAAGTCTCATTATATGTTATTAGAATGCAATTTGGTATTATACAAATAAATCTGATTCATTTTACTTAATTAGAATGTTCACTATTTTAACTTGTTTAAATTTTCTTTACTTTCAATTTAAGAGTTGCAAACTTCAACTCTAAAGTTTCTTAAAACATTTATCTTAGATTTCTTAATTCTCTTATTTTATAGGTTCTGGTTATTCAAATATTTCATGTCATTCAAATGATTTGAAGATTATTAATTAACAGAACTTAAAAATTCTAAACACCGGGTTCATTTCAAATCATTTGAAATAGTGTGTATACTTATATCTTATATATATCAAATCAAACCTTTGGAGCTTAAATCAAAATCCGTTTATCAAAACAATTTCGAAGTAAAATTTCTCAGAAGTCTCCTCCACTCTGAGACTCGAAAATGAATGTCGATGATGCTGCACAGTCATTGCAGAAATTATTTTCCAGTGATAGAAAAGGGGAGTACTGAAATCATTCCTTTTAAATTTTATTTGAAAACAAAATGTATTTGTATATATTTTTAAACAATACCGATATTATTTTCCCAACCTTGAAAACCTTATTTAGAAACACCGGAAGTTAAATTTTCTCAAATTCTCAACTTTATATTAATTTTACTTGCAATTTATATTTTGTAAATCACATTTATACAATTTCATTTCTTATAAGTATATAATAGCTAATAGTTTAGGAATATTGACTAATCAAACTTTAAATGATAATGATCAATATTATCATTTCTAACACCCAATTTACTCAATATATACCATAATAATTTCTAAAAGCTATTCTTTTATATACAAAATATAATCAGGGTAAAATTATTTCATTTACCTAATTTCAAAATAATATTATGTCGAATTGTTCTGTTCAATTATTTAGAGATCCCTATCAATAACATTGATTACTCATTGTAACGACCCGGTATTTTGGACCATTCAAATCGACAATAAATCCACACATGGCAGAATTGAATAATTCAAAATATCAGATTGTTAATTTAAATTTGGCAAAACTCAGCATATGCAGTAAATAAATCAATCACAGAATCACAGACACAGAGTAATACAATAATACGCAGCGGAATAGATAAAATAGTAGTTCATGAAGCTACTATATAAACATCAGAGTTAGAAATAAAATACAACAGAATATCTCAATTGCAGTGAAGTCCCCCGTACAACAGATGACTTCTCTGAACAAATCAACTAGAAGAGCTGAAAGCTGAGGCGATAGTTGGATCTCCAAGGGAAGCTCCAAACTCCAAAGGTGAGTCTCAAATGCTGTATCACTCGATCTGACCCGAGCATAAAGCAAAACACAAAACACTCGAGTCAGGATTAACATTCTTATATCAATAAATCCAACTCAAGTGAAATATTAACTGAAATACAAGTAACTTAAAGAATGTTTGGGATAACCATCCTCTAAGGATCTGTAGAACTATCTACAAGGTGGGAATATACACTATGACACCGTGGCCATTTTAAATTTATTTACTTCAAAACCCAAATATCATTTCATTTCAAATATATCTATTTTCCAAAATAGTATATATATTAAATGATTTAAAAAGTAAAGTATTTAATTTCCTCAAGTCTAGCAAATCGATTCAAATCAACTTCAAATTCCAAATTCAAATTTATTCAAAGTTCAATTCATCAATTTAATTCATTTCTAAACAGATCATTTAAATTTTCAATATATTTCAAAGCTTTAATATTCAACATTTTCAAAGTTAAATTTAACAGTTTCATATAGCTCTTGATTTAACTTCATTATTATTTAATCAGGGAATATTCACTTAATAAATTCAATACCATTTAACTAGCCTTAAATTTCATTTTTACTAAATATTTCCTTAAACTTTATTTAAACAAGAAATATTCATTAGATTACTTATGAATCAAACTCAAGTTATAAATCATATCTTACATCTCAATTTCAATAAGTTTCAAATCGGTTTAATTAAATAAAATTCTTTATTGAATACAATTTCAACTAAATTCAAATTATCTTTCTAACCTTAACTTATTCAAATTTTTACCAAAATCTATTTTGAAATATAATTTTTTTTTATACTTAAACATATCATATGTATTAAATCCATCCTAATTTAAATTAAGTAATTTAAGGCTCAACATTTATTAAAACCATATATTTCTTTCCAAAACCATAGAATTCAATTTCAAAATATTTATATATATATGGACCAACGGTGTTTATATATATATTTATCATATGGTTAAGTGATACAGATATTTATCATTTCAATCCGAAATTTAAATATATACGGGTAGATATCATTTCGACCCGTAAATCCCAATTTCAATTCAAATGAAAATCGCTTGGGTTTATCATTTCAACCCATAACGATTTTCTCCTATTCTAAAGTCCGTTTGGGTATGTATCATTTCAACCCGTAGTGAATTCTATACTAACAGGGAACTTGCAGAGTGACAACAGATAATATAAAATTTAACAACATGCATATATCATCAATAAAAAACAGATATTGGTGTCGAATGTCATAGGTGAACATATACAGATAATAGTAATAACAGGCATATAAATACTAGATACTGGTGTCAGATGTCACAGGTGAAAATATACAGAAAATAGCATATATAACAATTTAAATAACTACAGCATCATATTTCAATTGTCGTTTCAATTGAAATCAAATTTAATAAATACAAGAATGTTAATCGTGAGTGATTGCTCACCTTTCGAGGCTAGAGACGAACGAAGTTGAGAAGAGTTATGAATCCAAGCACGAATTTCAAAGTAACGCTAGATTGGGACAAATTCGACGGACAAGCTGAAAGATAAGACCGATGAGAACAAATCCAAATCAGTTTTGATATAAACTAAAAATATGTACATTATTATTATATTATATATATATACATATATATTTTATTTGCTTTCTAAAATAAATTTCAAAACATATATATTTGAACATATGTATTATATTAAAAATTACAGTACATGAATTCGCTTCTTAAAACCATTATATTATACATATACTATTATATATTAAAATTGAAAGCAATACTTTATATAGACTACTATAGATAACCTTTTTTTTATATAAACACGTACCAAATTTATACAGTATATATATTAAAATAACGTAACGTATTCCATACGATTCATAGATTGAAACACATTTCCTTTATAAACCGTAAACATATTTTTATAACAACCACAGTATATTATTACATATATATTAACTCGTGTAAAAAGAAGGAGGTAACATAAATTATAGAAACCTTTATATAACTTTATATTGTAAAAAAAAAATTAAAACACGTATACAAAGCAACTCTTTTTTTTCTCTCGTACAAATCGTGTGTATATGCATATCAATAGACCTTATACATAAAAAAATATATGGAGACCCTATATATTTTATATACAAATCAAAACGACAAAGAAAAGAAAAGGAGAGTAGCAGGTAGGCTTGCAAATATAGTGAAAGCTTTACTACTTTATTAAACATACATAACGCATATGGGTTTTTGGAAATATAAACTGTTAAATATAGAACAAATAAACAAGGAATCATATTATATAAAGTAAAGAAAAAATCAATACCTAATCAATATATACATATATAAAGGAATGAGAGGCTGCTTGGTGGTGCGCGGCTTCAGCAGGGGACGCGTGGTGGAAGGCTGAGTGAGCAAGTGGGTTGCATGTGTCGGTTAGAAATGATGGCTGTGGCCGAGTGCTGCAGGGGAGCAAGGTCGGAAGGGTGGTCTCGGTATGGAGATGGTGGTCCTGTTCGGTGGCGGTGAAGCGCTGGACGAGGAAAAAGGTGCGGAAGGTTTGGCGGCAGATGCGGTGGTGACAGGCGGTGGATGAGGCGTTATCGGCAGTGGCAAGCAGGAGGAGCGGAGGTCGACAGGCTTCTGCGGTAAGGGGACAGTTCGATGGCAGGGTAGAGGTTGCGAGTGGAATGGGGTGGGCTTGGAGATTTGCGAGCTCGCTGTGAGGAGGAGGAGCGAATGGAGGGTTGGTGGCTCGAGTTAAGGCGATGGGCTTTCGGGTTTGAAGGTGGCAGGCGTCGGTTCGAGTCTGGTAGCAAGGGGAGAAGCGGATTTGGAGGTTGGGTTGTATTGAAGGAGGAGGAAGGACGTGGAGGGCTGGTTCGATGATGGGTTGTCACGGGCAGGGACGTGAGGATCGGCAGGGCAGAGAGAGTTAGGTAGAGGCTTCACGTGGAGGAGATGGTCTCGGTGGTAGTATAGGCGAAAATAAGAGGAAGCTACAAGGGAGAGAGAGAGGCAAAACAAAAATAAAATTGAAAAGAATGAATAGTAGTAGTAGAGGAATGAGCAGGTGCGCTTGTGAAGAAGAAAAACTGGAAGAAACAATGGCCGAGAGGAAAAATGAAATTGATGGAGCCAGCTTCAATATGAAGTGTACACTTTTATTTCAAGCAAGAGAATGAAACGTTGGAACATTAACATAAATTTAGGAATATAAAAGTGCTACAGTTTAATTTTTTTGAGAATTGAAAAGGCTAACGGCTATAGAAAATTAAACGGTGGAATATGAAATGGAATATGAAAGAGACGTTGGAAATTAAAAGCTGGAATTCGATACCAGTATGACGCACAGTTTGATTGTTTCCATCACGTACCGGACCTCAAATCACAGGAATAAATATACCATGGAGATCAGCACGACGAGACGATCAAAACGGTATATGGATATCTGCGGTACGATCATCCGATCAAAAGTCGAAAATCGGTACCCAAAAATGCTGTTATTTTGCCAGAATTAAGATAAACGGAGCAATAGAAGTCCAAATTTGGAAAAACGAATTTCGCAGTCTGATTCAGAATGATCTGGATAAATTTTCTCCTGTTGACATATTTTGGTTTCGGAAAACTTTTAAATTCACTGTTATTAACCGGTTTGATTTGAAATGAAATTTCATAGGAAAATAAACTTCAATATTATCAGATGAAAATTTACCAGTTGCTATATTAAAATAGACGTATTCCAAATAGTAAATTTTTATTTTCAAATTTTATTGTTTAAAATTTCACAAAATTTCAATTAATTACGTCATAAAAATTATTAAAATTTACGGGTCGTGTAACGACCCGGAATTTTGAACCAATTAAATTGAGGATATTTAATTTATCTTAAATATTTGAACGATGATTTAATTTGAATCCCCGATATAAATTTGAAATTGGCGATTAAATTATAAAAGTTTAATCTATTGAGTTGAATAAAAATTTAAATCTTCAATTTTAAGCCGACTAAAAATATTTCAAAGGCTTAGGAAATTTATATTGATTATACTGAAGATAATTAAAACTTCAGAATCGAATTTGAAATCGATTTGTTCAGTTTTGAAATTGAATCGTTTGAATCGATATTTAAAAACAGTCATTTTTCAAACAGTCTCAGAATTGAACGAAACCAGTTCCATTGGGTCCGGAATGTTGTATTATTGCCGGATTTCAATTTTCATAATTTTCTGAGTTGATACGTGAGCACACGATATATCAACGCGTTAAAGCTTTAACGATATTCAATTTAAATTTAAAATTTAAATTCATAAATATCACACGTTTACTTCCCTCTAATCACGCCTAAATTTTCGCCTGCAATCACGATACAAAAATCGTGCACCCCATCACGTATACTCGTCCCCTCCCTCTTCATAAAAAAAAAAATCGAACGAAATCATTTCGATCAAATTTAAACTCTCGTTCACAAATATAAAAAATGGCCGCAATCTCCTTATTATCTCGAATCCTTCATCTCGTCCATCAATGGTGGACAGAAATTCGAAAACCTAAATCATTTTTCGTTCGAGAATCCAAATAAGGGTCGACTGAAATCACCATCAATCGCCTCTACCATCGTTCGAATCGCAGTCGCGACTGGGACCACGCCGTTCAGAGGGAGGCTGGTCGAGGAATTCGCGGCGAAGTGGAGTGCGACTTGGGGGGGTTTCGCGAGCAATTTCCGTGGCGTCGTTCTACTGGGGCGCGAGTTCGTCGAGCGGAGGCAGGTGTTGGGGGGTGTTGCGAGCCGATTGGGATGGATGGCACGCGAGTTCGATTCGTATTGGGCTCGCGTTTTGTTCGAAGGTGATGGGAGGTCGTGTCGTTCGCATTGATGGTGGGTGGCATCAGGAAATCGCGATCAGGGGTCAACGACAGCAGTTTGATGGCGAGCTAGGGCTTGGGGGTTTTGAGATAAATTGCGACATGTTCATCGCGGGAGAGTGAAGCGTGGCACCGCGAGCGATTCTGCGATGATGGGAAAGGGGTGGGCAAAGCCTGGTTCGTTTCCAGCGAGGTACAACATTTTTAGTTCTTGAAATTAAACTGATAACGTAATATTGTTTTGAATTGTTTTAGATTGTTTTAAATTAACAGTAAAGTGTAAAACATCTCTGTTTTAATCTAATACCTATATATGTATGATATTTTGAAAAAAAAAAGAAAGAAAAAATATGTATAGTAAATAGATTTTTAATCTATATTGGTATGCCCAGTGGAAAGAAATTGATTTTTTGTCAATGAAAATAATAATTTATTTAAAGGAAATTAGTTTAAACCCAAATTTATTAGTAAAAGTAAATAAATAAATAAATAAATAATGATAAATTGTTTAATAAGTTTATTGGGTTCGGTTAGTTACTAGAAATAAATTATTAATGGGATTTTAGTTTAAATTTAAATTTTAGTTGAATCAATGTATTAAAGACAAAATTGGTTTAGACGAAACTATCAGTTAATCAAACTATTAAACGACAACTGGTTATTCGATTGATTCAAATATTAATAGATTGTGTAAATTATTTATACAAGGTCGAATACAACGAAGAAAAATAAATCTGGATTTGGAATGGATTGCAAATAAATACTAAGGTGAGATCTTCTCACTCAGATTTATAATTGAATTGCAGTTATTGATTGATTTGTTTGAATGTGCTATTAGATATGATAGGATATATCTATATATATAGCAATATATACATATTGGCATATGTATATATTGGATTGATTGATTCCCGCCTCGTATAGCGGATGAGACCCTATTGCGCCGTTAGTAAGCGGATTTATAAAAACCTATATACCGCGATAATTCCGTACTGGAGCGGAATTGGTATTGTGCTGACGTCTTTGGATGCAGGGAAACAGGTTGGAGGGATCCAACTGGATTCCTCACCAGTAGTTATTTATTTACAGGATTGATGTATATCCTGTTATCATATGTTGATATATGATGTTGTGTTGTGATTGACCAATTGGTGCTGTAGCATCATCGGATTCAAGTTTTGGAATTTAAAAATAACGATGTTGATTTTAAAAGTGAAATTTTTAAAAGTGATCTTTGAACAAAATACGTTTATTTAAATTGTTGAATTGATTTACTTTAAATAGATAAACGTTAAAACTTTTAAAATTATAAAAGTTAAGATTTTGTGAATTTTAACTAGAAAGTAATTTCTTTTGAAATAAAGAGTTAAGAAATTTATAAAATGGTTTAAGTTGAGATTTTTGAATTATTAAACCAATGTATATAAAAGATGTATCAAAATTGATATTTATCAATTTAAGTTATTGGAATTTTAAAATGAGTTTTATAAGTGATATAAAATGTGGAGATATGAAATGCATAGAATTATAAATTGTAAAGATATGAAATTTATAGATTTATAAAGTATGAAGTTGTAGGATGAATGATTATAAGAAATTAACTTATAAATTGGATTTTTGCCTTTAAATGGAATATTGATCGAATTGTTAACAAAGGAGATTTATTAAGTCGAAGTTGTTATAAATAAAAAAAAAAGAGAAATAGAATTTGTAAACGTGTTTATAAATTCGAAATAGATTGAATGTGATAAATTAAATATAGAAAGTTATTAAAGAAGTTATATTCACGATTTTGGACGGTGAATATATTGTTAAGTAAAATGGATTCATTTTTGAAGAAGTAATATTTTAAAAAATGAAGTTAAACATTTTTAAAGGTGTTTTAAAATGTGTTATGAATCGAAAGCATAGATTTCAACATTTATTGTTGAAATAGACGTTCTCGAGAAATCTAAGGAAATGGTGGACTATAACACTGTTGTTATAGTAAATGATTTCCGAAAGGAAATGTTTTTATATAGTATTGGGATTTACATATCTATCTTAATTTCGAATCCCTATACTAGTGACTTTGAGTCGTCGTAACAATGTTTTACGCAACATTCGTTTTGACTCAAATAAATGTGATTTAAAAATGATTTCCTTAAAGAATGAAATTATACTTAATTTTGATTTTAAGTATATCGAATATTTTCTAAGTGTTGAAAATAAATGATTGTGAAATACTTGTTATTAAATAAGTATGGAATTGCTTTTCCAATATGAAATGAACGTTTTTTTTTAGATTTATCTTCTTAAAGATAAATCGAAAGTGAATATTTGAAAACGATTTGAAAATCGTATATCTGTAGATATTTGAAAAATATAAATTCACTATGGAATTTATAAAAGGGAGACTGTTTAAAAATAAATATCGATTTATTTTAGAAGTGTGGAAATTTTATATCTAGTAAAAGATATTTTGGAAGATAAAATGATTTGGAGAATTATTTGGAATCTGATGATGTTGCGCATCTTTATTGATAGTTAAATAACCGACTATCAATAATTACCTTTAGATAGGTATTTGTTGTGAATTGGATGAATTTGAATTCCACACTTGTTTTTAAATAATCGCTCACTATTCGGGTTAACCGGGAAAGGACCATGGGGTCGTATAACCCATTCCGAATATGTGATACGTCGTTATGAATCGCAATTGAAGACCGGTGTTGAAGACCGGATATTTTTGAAAACGGAAGGATTACCGTCGAGTTACTCTACATCGACTGATCTTCGATTTAGAGGTTTTATCACCCTTAGTGACGGGAAGTCCTGACGTGATTGAAAATTATCCGGAAATGCAAGGGCTTCGTGAGAAGTGCCTTCGGTTCTGTTCGATCCCGGAACAGACTTGTATGGATTGTGTGTCTGACGTTACAATTTGAGATATAAAGCTGATTTCTTTCAAATACATTTCTGTTGGTGGCGGAGAATTTATTCTCTTAGCTTAACACCCTTCTCTGAGACGTACGAGCTCAGAGGTTATGTAGTTGAAATTTATCAGCGATATATCCCAATTTGGTAACGTGGCATACTGAGTGTTGCTGTGAAATGATCAGTGTTTGATCATTTGTGATATGATCATTTGTTTGATCTTATATCTTTGTGATCATAGGTTGATCATTTTTGTTTGACCCGAAGCAGGGCTTTTTGAGAAAGCGTAGCTTTGTGGACGAGACTTCGTCGAGCCTCACACCCCGGAAATGGTCGAAACAGGAAGGATGCAGCAAGGTTCTAGGGAGTAGCGCCCCTTAGTGTATGTCATTCCTTCTGGATAAAGGTGGTATCATGGTATGGAGCCCAGATACTTAACCTCTGTGGTTACTGCATTATTATTATCTATGTGGTTTGTTGGAAATCGGGGATCCTCGGGAAGATCGGTTACGATCGGGGGATGGCATACGCGTGTCAGTAGTTACCTATTTTTGCAGAGGTAACCCGGCCTTGTGTTGGCAGAGATCCGGTTAGGTTCTCGGGTCGTCTATTCCAGGGACGTACCCATCGTGGAAAAGGAAGTTCCTTAGCCTGACCATTTGTTGGAAATCCAAATCCCAATACGCACCTTGTACGGTATTAGTTGTAGAACCTGCCATTTACGTACGGTGGTCACCACTGTTTAGATGGTAGCTATAGTAGGCATACGATACTGGTCGTATGTTGGCTAAGATTAATATTATACTTTCGAAATGTTTTCTACACTATGCACTAATAATAATATAAAAAATGATTTGATTTTGCGTAGTAAGCATCTTTGACTGTCATAAGAAGAAATCTCCTCCAATTCTGCGTTTGCATTGTGTGTGTGGTGGGAGGTCTTATGGTAGTTTCATTTTCCAAAAGCATTGCGAATTGACTTTAAAATTATCCTGTTGTTTATTTTAAAGAATAACTGTTTTACGATCTCACACCAGTCACCATGACTGACTCGGAGTTTATTGTTTCCCTTCTAAACTCTGGGTGCCCACAAATTTCCACACGGGCAGTCTAGAGTTAGATTATCAGGATATTCTGGATATTCTGGAGCTTTGGAGATGAGCTGGATGACGAGACGTAGTATTTGTATCTGATAGTATTTATTCCGCTGTGTATTCTGTATGAGGACAAGTTTATATAACTGTCCATTGTTGTATATTGACTCTGATGATTGATGTATGTATAAAATGATATAGTTCTTTGTTTTAAAGATTACTGATTTATCTATTATATATTGTTCCGCTGCGATGTGTAAGATTCTGATATGGTTTTCTGTTGCTGTTCTGTTGTTCTGTTGTTGTTCTTCTTTCTTTTTCTTCTATCTTCTTCTTCTACTTTTTTTTCTTCTTTCTTAAAACCATAACTTTTCGGGTTTCCGGCATTCGATTTCTCGACAGTCGATAAAGTGAGTATCGATGTTGAATTTTCGAAAGTCGAAAATTTTCGGGATGTTACATTTGGTATCAGAGCATATGGTTAAGCGACAACCCTGCTCTGTTGGGTGTTACTCATTAGAGATAGAGTCAGTAGTACTCTAGAATGAGTTGAGTGTAATAATAGATATGAGCGCGTATTTGTTATTTGAATATAAAATTTTGTTTTGTATTGTGATGATTGGTTTATTGAGTGGTATATGAACCTTCGTCGGCACAGTCTTGCAAAACTGTATCGAAGGGGTTTCTAAACACTTGAATAGAACAGTTCGGCACAGTATTGTTTTAAAATTGGGTGAATGAAATAATTTTGCCCAAAACTATTTTTGTATAGAAAAGAAATTATTTTCTGTAAATTATAATAGTATATGGTTGCATGGTTGCTAGAAGTAATAATATTAAATTATTCTCATTGAAATTAAATAAGAAATTGAAATCGTTACTCCAAAGTTTAGAAATTAATTCACAGACAAGTGAAATTTGAGAATGTAAATTATAAATGTGAATTGTAAATTAAAACGGGATTCCAGAGAAGTATTTGGAAATGTTTTGAAAAGAATCTGAAAATTTTGGAGATTTGGAAAGTTTAATTTCTTTTTGATTTGGAAATGAATTTCAAAGGTTTTGAAAAATATTCTGAAGAGATGAAAGCTCTAAACTCTTTTCGGTCGCTGGAAAATAACTTCGGTAATGACTGCAGCATCACCGATGTTCATTTTCGGGTTTCCAAAGGAGGAATTGCTGCCAAATTGTTTAAATGGAAGTTGTTTTGAAAATTTGGGTTTGGTTTTAGGAAAATTCAAATGGAATTTGAATTGTTTTCAAAATGATTTTGAAAATGTTGAAAAGACTCTGGAATACTGTATAAGAATATTTATGGAATATGATTGAATTGATAACTTATACGGTTGAATTTTGGTAGAATAAATTTAACTTAAAGATGAAGTTAAATAAATGTAAGTACAAGTGAATCAATTGTGATTTAATGAAAGCGAAATTGAAAGTTAAATTAGTGAAATTAAACCTTGAATTGTGAACTAAATAAAAGGGATGGTTCGAATTTAAAGATGAATTCAAGTAAGAATAAATAAATTTTCAATGAATGGAATTCACAATTGTACGTGAATAAGATTAGAACTGAATGTTGAAAACGAATGTGAATAAATGAATTAGAATTGAAATGAATTAGTAACTGAAACTAATTTAAAATAGTGCGGTTATGAATGAAAGATAACTGATAAATTCAATATTCAGAAGTAAAATAGAATTCAAATTGAATTGTAATTGTGAATTGAATTCAAATGAAAAATTGAAATGAAAAATTGAATGATAATAGATATGTAGCTTCAATAGTGAAGTAATGATGATATAAGCAGTTATATTGAAATTTTTGAAATAGAATTTGCAAAAATAGTTGGATGTTATAACTAGATATTATGGCTAGTAGTTATACAGGTATAAAGGAAAGTGAATTTGATTTCACAGATAATTCGAATTTGCTCGAAAAAGGTATGTATTTGAATTATAATATGAGTTTTTGATGATTTCTCTCTAGCCGCTTGGCTTTTTCTTTTTCTTTTTGAAATCTGAGAGTCCGTAGGGACGTTTTGTAGTCGTGCCATGTTAACCGCGCAAAGGAGACGCTGGCGAAATTTTTCGGAAATTTAGGGCGTTAGAAAATTTTTGAGAAAATTTGAAAGTTTAAAATTTGAATTTGAATTTAAATTTGAACTTTGAAGTAAACAGTGCTGTTTTGAAACGTATAACTGAAGTTGGAAAGTTAGATGAAATGATAGCGAATCTTTAGTAGAAAGATTTGTTTTGATAAATTTGATAAAACTATTTGGATGTTGAAAAATAGTAGACGAGTTAAGGACCACTTTTCCTAACTTGTAATTTCGAGGACGAAATTCTTTTAAGGGGGGAAGTCTGTAACGACCCGGAATTTTGAACCAATTAAATTGAGGATATTTAATTTATCTTAAATATTTGAACGATGATTTAATTTGAATCCCCGATATAAATTTGAAATTGGCGATTAAATTATAAAAGTTTAATCTATTGAGTTGAATAAAAATTTAAATCTTCAATTTTAAGCCGACTAAAAATATTTCAAAGGCTTAGGAAATTTATATTGATTATACTGAAGATAATTAAAACTTCAGAATCGAATTTGAAATCGATTTGTTCAGTTTTGAAATTGAATCGTTTGAATCGATATTTAAAAACAGTCATTTTTCAAACAGTCTCAGAATTGAACGAAACCAGTTCCATTGGGTCCGGAATGTTGTATTATTGCCGGATTTCAATTTTCATAATTTTCTGAGTTGATACGTGAGCACACGATATATCAACGCGTTAAAGCTTTAACGATATTCAATTTAAATTTAAAATTTAAATTCATAAATATCACACGTTTACTTCCCTCTAATCACGCCTAAATTTTCGCCTGCAATCACGATACAAAAATCGTGCACCCCATCACGTATACTCGTCCCCTCCCTCTTCATAAAAAAAAAAATCGAACGAAATCATTTCGATCAAATTTAAACTCTCGTTCACAAATATAAAAAATGGCCGCAATCTCCTTATTATCTCGAATCCTTCATCTCGTCCATCAATGGTGGACAGAAATTCGAAAACCTAAATCATTTTTCGTTCGAGAATCCAAATAAGGGTCGACTGAAATCACCATCAATCGCCTCTACCATCGTTCGAATCGCAGTCGCGACTGGGACCACGCCGTTCAGAGGGAGGCTGGTCGAGGAATTCGCGGCGAAGTGGAGTGCGACTTGGGGGGGTTTCGCGAGCAATTTCCGTGGCGTCGTTCTACTGGGGCGCGAGTTCGTCGAGCGGAGGCAGGTGTTGGGGGGTGTTGCGAGCCGATTGGGATGGATGGCACGCGAGTTCGATTCGTATTGGGCTCGCGTTTTGTTCGAAGGTGATGGGAGGTCGTGTCGTTCGCATTGATGGTGGGTGGCATCAGGAAATCGCGATCAGGGGTCAACGACAGCAGTTTGATGGCGAGCTAGGGCTTGGGGGTTTTGAGATAAATTGCGACATGTTCGTCGCGGGAGAGTGAAGCGTGGCACCGCGAGCGATTCTGCGATGATGGGAAAGGGGTGGGCAAAGCCTGGTTCGTTTCCAGCGAGGTACAACATTTTTAGTTCTTGAAATTAAACTGATAACGTAATATTGTTTTGAATTGTTTTAGATTGTTTTAAATTAACAGTAAAGTGTAAAACATCTCTGTTTTAATCTAATACCTATATATGTATGATATTTTGAAAAAAAAAAGAAAGAAAAAATATGTATAGTAAATAGATTTTTAATCTATATTGGTATGCCCAGTGGAAAGAAATTGATTTTTTGTCAATGAAAATAATAATTTATTTAAAGGAAATTAGTTTAAACCCAAATTTATTAGTAAAAGTAAATAAATAAATAATGATAAATTGTTTAATAAGTTTATTGGGTTCGGTTAGTTACTAGAAATAAATTATTAATGGGATTTTAGTTTAAATTTAAATTTTAGTTGAATCAATGTATTAAAGACAAAATTGGTTTAGACGAAACTATCAGTTAATCAAACTATTAAACGACAACTGGTTATTCGATTGATTCAAATATTAATAGATTGTGTAAATTATTTATACAAGGTCGAATACAACGAAGAAAAATAAATCTGGATTTGGAATGGATTGCAAATAAATACTAAGGTGAGATCTTCTCACTCAGATTTATAATTGAATTGCAGTTATTGATTGATTTGTTTGAATGTGCTATTAGATATGATAGGATATATCTATATATATAGCAATATATACATATTGGCATATGTATATATTGGATTGATTGATTCCCGCCTCGTATAGCGGATGAGACCCTATTGCGCCGTTAGTAAGCGGATTTATAAAAACCTATATACCGCGATAATTCCGTACTGGAGCGGAATTGGTATTGTGCTGACGTCTTTGGATGCAGGGAAACAGGTTGGAGGGATCCAACTGGATTCCTCACCAGTAGTTATTTATTTACAGGATTGATGTATATCCTGTTATCATATGTTGATATATGATGTTGTGTTGTGATTGACCAATTGGTGCTGTAGCATCATCGGATTCAAGTTTTGGAATTTAAAAATAACGATGTTGATTTTAAAAGTGAAATTTTTAAAAGTGATCTTTGAACAAAATACGTTTATTTAAATTGTTGAATTGATTTACTTTAAATAGATAAACGTTAAAACTTTTAAAATTATAAAAGTTAAGATTTTGTGAATTTTAACTAGAAAGTAATTTCTTTTGAAATAAAGAGTTAAGAAATTTATAAAATGGTTTAAGTTGAGATTTTTGAATTATTAAACCAATGTATATAAAAGATGTATCAAAATTGATATTTATCAATTTAAGTTATTGGAATTTTAAAATGAGTTTTATAAGTGATATAAAATGTGGAGATATGAAATGCATAGAATTATAAATTGTAAAGATATGAAATTTATAGATTTATAAAGTATGAAGTTGTAGGATGAATGATTATAAGAAATTAACTTATAAATTGGATTTTTGCCTTTAAATGGAATATTGATCGAATTGTTAACAAAGGAGATTTATTAAGTCGAAGTTGTTATAAATAAAAAAAAAAGAGAAATAGAATTTGTAAACGTGTTTATAAATTCGAAATAGATTGAATGTGATAAATTAAATATAGAAAGTTATTAAAGAAGTTATATTCACGATTTTGGACGGTGAATATATTGTTAAGTAAAATGGATTCATTTTTGAAGAAGTAATATTTTAAAAAATGAAGTTAAACATTTTTAAAGGTGTTTTAAAATGTGTTATGAATCGAAAGCATAGATTTCAACATTTATTGTTGAAATAGACGTTCTCGAGAAATCTAAGGAAATGGTGGACTATAACACTGTTGTTATAGTAAATGATTTCCGAAAGGAAATGTTTTTATATAGTATTGGGATTTACATATCTATCTTAATTTCGAATCCCTATACTAGTGACTTTGAGTCGTCGTAACAATGTTTTACGCAACATTCGTTTTGACTCAAATAAATGTGATTTAAAAATGATTTCCTTAAAGAATGAAATTATACTTAATTTTGATTTTAAGTATATCGAATATTTTCTAAGTGTTGAAAATAAATGATTGTGAAATACTTGTTATTAAATAAGTATGGAATTGCTTTTCCAATATGAAATGAACGTTTTTTTTTAGATTTATCTTCTTAAAGATAAATCGAAAGTGAATATTTGAAAACGATTTGAAAATCGTATATCTGTAGATATTTGAAAAATATAAATTCACTATGGAATTTATAAAAGGGAGACTGTTTAAAAATAAATATCGATTTATTTTAGAAGTGTGGAAATTTTATATCTAGTAAAAGATATTTTGGAAGATAAAATGATTTGGAGAATTATTTGGAATCTGATGATGTTGCGCATCTTTATTGATAGTTAAATAACCGACTATCAATAATTACCTTTAGATAGGTATTTGTTGTGAATTGGATGAATTTGAATTCCACACTTGTTTTTAAATAATCGCTCACTATTCGGGTTAACCGGGAAAGGACCATGGGGTCGTATAACCCATTCCGAATATGTGATACGTCGTTATGAATCGCAATTGAAGACCGGTGTTGAAGACCGGATATTTTTGAAAACGGAAGGATTACCGTCGAGTTACTCTACATCGACTGATCTTCGATTTAGAGGTTTTATCACCCTTAGTGACGGGAAGTCCTGACGTGATTGAAAATTATCCGGAAATGCAAGGGCTTCGTGAGAAGTGCCTTCGGTTCTGTTCGATCCCGGAACAGACTTGTATGGATTGTGTGTCTGACGTTACAATTTGAGATATAAAGCTGATTTCTTTCAAATACATTTCTGTTGGTGGCGGAGAATTTATTCTCTTAGCTTAACACCCTTCTCTGAGACGTACGAGCTCAGAGGTTATGTAGTTGAAATTTATCAGCGATATATCCCAATTTGGTAACGTGGCATACTGAGTGTTGCTGTGAAATGATCAGTGTTTGATCATTTGTGATATGATCATTTGTTTGATCTTATATCTTTGTGATCATAGGTTGATCATTTTTGTTTGACCCGAAGCAGGGCTTTTTGAGAAAGCGTAGCTTTGTGGACGAGACTTCGTCGAGCCTCACACCCCGGAAATGGTCGAAACAGGAAGGATGCAGCAAGGTTCTAGGGAGTAGCGCCCCTTAGTGTATGTCATTCCTTCTGGATAAAGGTGGTATCATGGTATGGAGCCCAGATACTTAACCTCTGTGGTTACTGCATTATTATTATCTATGTGGTTTGTTGGAAATCGGGGATCCTCGGGAAGATCGGTTACGATCGGGGGATGGCATACGCGTGTCAGTAGTTACCTATTTTTGCAGAGGTAACCCGGCCTTGTGTTGGCAGAGATCCGGTTAGGTTCTCGGGTCGTCTATTCCAGGGACGTACCCATCGTGGAAAAGGAAGTTCCTTAGCCTGACCATTTGTTGGAAATCCAAATCCCAATACGCACCTTGTACGGTATTAGTTGTAGAACCTGCCATTTACGTACGGTGGTCACCACTGTTTAGATGGTAGCTATAGTAGGCATACGATACTGGTCGTATGTTGGCTAAGATTAATATTATACTTTCGAAATGTTTTCTACACTATGCACTAATAATAATATAAAAAATGATTTGATTTTGCGTAGTAAGCATCTTTGACTGTCATAAGAAGAAATCTCCTCCAATTCTGCGTTTGCATTGTGTGTGTGGTGGGAGGTCTTATGGTAGTTTCATTTTCCAAAAGCATTGCGAATTGACTTTAAAATTATCCTGTTGTTTATTTTAAAGAATAACTGTTTTACGATCTCACACCAGTCACCATGACTGACTCGGAGTTTATTGTTTCCCTTCTAAACTCTGGGTGCCCACAAATTTCCACACGGGCAGTCTAGAGTTAGATTATCAGGATATTCTGGATATTCTGGAGCTTTGGAGATGAGCTGGATGACGAGACGTAGTATTTGTATCTGATAGTATTTATTCCGCTGTGTATTCTGTATGAGGACAAGTTTATATAACTGTCCATTGTTGTATATTGACTCTGATGATTGATGTATGTATAAAATGATATAGTTCTTTGTTTTAAAGATTACTGATTTATCTATTATATATTGTTCCGCTGCGATGTGTAAGATTCTGATATGGTTTTCTGTTGCTGTTCTGTTGTTCTGTTGTTGTTCTTCTTTCTTTTTCTTCTATCTTCTTCTTCTACTTTTTTTTCTTCTTTCTTAAAACCATAACTTTTCGGGTTTCCGGCATTCGATTTCTCGACAGTCGATAAAGTGAGTATCGATGTTGAATTTTCGAAAGTCGAAAATTTTCGGGATGTTACAGGTCGTTACACTCTCCCCCACTCAAAACTTTTCATCCCCGAAAAGAAAGGAGGTAGAAGAATAGAAACAACCAGAAAGAAAAATAGATTGAAGGTTAAGATTAAACAATGAATTTAAAACTATATAAATTTTACTTGAAATATTCATTTGAAAACTTCATTTGCAATCAATTATCTTTAATACTTTAATACTTTTCAAAAATCCATTTGTAAATTCTTGCCTCATTTATCAATACCTTTTATATGTTTAAATAATATCTTTATAAATATATAAAAACTATTTGAAAACAGTTATTTACATTTTTACTTATATTTACACAGAAGTTATTTGAAAACATTAAATCCATAATTCATAAATTTATTAATTTATCTCAAGATACTTTTCAAATATTATTAAGAAATCAATAATTTTTTAAAAAAAGATATAGTCAACAAGGAAAAGAAGGAGGACTTGGAAAATAGAATATAGGTGAATAAATAAAGCTGAGCAGATAAGGTAGATTCAAGGAATAGTATCGGGCATGAATAGTTAATTTAGAACCATAAGGGTTTTGATTCCAAATATCGATACAAAATTTTCTTTGTTGGAAATACTTTTATTATAAAATACCTTTATAACGAAACAAATTTTCTTCCGAAAATACTTTTATAACTCGATGTTTCAACAAGTTTATCCTTGTTCCTGTAGACTCTAGTAGTGCGTTGATCAGGCGCAAAACTAGAATTCTCCAAGTACTTAGTAGACCTGTTTCAACACCCAGTGAAAATACTGGAAAAACTTTTTAAAAACAGATATGGAAAGTACAATCCAATCAAAAACACAAACAAAACCTTTGTCTAACCATGGTTCGCAGATACACAATGGTTACGCCTGGGTCCCCCAGGAAACAATCCATATCCGTAAGCTTTCTCAGCCCTGCGAGTTACGCCATGATGACTAGTAGAATGCAGGATACACAATGGTTACGCTTGGATCCCCCAGGAAACAATCCGTACCCCCAGGAAAGACTCAGCCAAGCATTTGCGCTACTATTTGCGACCTACACAGATTGCAGGATACACAATGGTTATGCCTGGATCCCCCAGGAAACAATCCGTACCCCAGGCAAGACTCAACCAGGCAGTTGCGCTATGCAGTCACGAGAGAACAATAAGACCATGGGTAACGCCATGGAATTCGAAGGACACTCGAGTATCATATCCGGAAAACCAAAATCAGAGAGAATAATATCGATAGAATGAATCCATGATGTGGCCACAAATCGGATATCAAGCAGAAGGCACTTTCCATATCTTTACTTCGAAAATATGTATCATATAGTACCTTTTCAAATCACTTTCAAATATCGTACTTATATAAAATCCATTATATATAAGATTTAATTTTCAAATCAAATACTTTTCCAAAATCAAAAGTATATCAAATCATACTTATATAGACTTTAATTATATAAGATTTCACTTTTCAAATTGAGTACCCTTTTCAAATCCATAGTTTTTGAATCAATTTCATACTCATACAAATCAATTTTATATAAGTTCGATAACTCCCAAATCAAGTATTTAGTAACATAAGGTTCTCAAATTTAAATTTGTTTCAATATCAGTTCAATTTCAAAATCATATACAATTTCACCAAATTATTTCTTCTCAAATTAAATATCTTTAGTTTCAAAGTTTCCAAAATAATAGATTTAGAAAATAAATCCAAATTTCCAAATCAATATAATTTAAGTCAACCAATTCATTTCCAAAATCAAATGTTTTCAAAATCATCTTATACTTACGTAAGGTCTATCTTATATAAGGATCAAATTTTCAAACTAAATTTCGCTGTATGGAGAGCCATATGGGATTTGAATATCTTTGCTTTTATGGGTTATATATCTTTGTAATTTAACTAGGAAATTTTCTTTTAGTACGCAAGATATTCTAACTCGACAGCTTTCAATTTTAGCGTCAAAATATATCAATGATATTAGAATATAAGATGTACATACGTCATCATTTCGCAGAATCACATTTGATCGCTCGCTCGATCACACAAGTTCGCTTTCGAACTAGTATTGTCCATTCGACTTCCCTAATGCGGATTTCGATATGGTTTCTCGACTAGAAGCCATCAGTCTCCTTGCATAGCCATATACTATGATAGAGAATTCTAGAATCCAGCCCAAAGTCCATATCAAATATTCGCCATCAAGAATCGAATGAAAAATCCTAACACGAACTGGTGTAATTCACCTCGAACTTGTGTACTCAAACCTGGATCAAATTAATTATGCGAATAAACAACACACGTACAACTTATATATTTATTCCAACTTGTTAAATATATAGTTTCATAAAGATGTTACTAAGTTAAAACATTTAAACTAAATTTTATTCCAAATATTTTGAAGACCAAATTCTTTTCAAAACATTTCCCATCTAAATTTGTCATTAGAAAAATTCAAAATAGCCTTATTCATTTACTTAACCAACAGTTTCAACTTATTTAAATCATATTACTACATACTTTAACATACATACCAAACTTATATTCTTTATACTTGTCAAAATTTCTTAGCTTTGAAAAGTTAATCTTGATTTGGAAGTGCTCGAACCTTCGAATTAGTAGAAGAAATCATTTTCAAATTCAAGAGTTGGAAATCGGCAACAAATCAGTAAATCAATTTTAATAGATAGGGTTATATCAAATCCAAAACTCGAGGACTGAACACCAGCTCATTTCAAATCGTTTCAAATATATATATATACATATATCTTTCGAATATTAAATCTTACTTCGGAATTTGAAATCAAAATTGGTTTCGCAAAATCACTCGCGTAGCAATGCTACTAAAGTGGCCTATTCCTCACTCTGAAACTAGAAAATCAATGTCGATGATGCATGCACTCATCACCGAAATTATTTTCCAGTGACATAAGTGGGTTCTGGACTTCTATTTTCTCAAACTTCTTTTGAAATTTCTTTGAAATCATTCGAAACTTATTAAAATCATTTGAAAAATTTCTTATTCGGAAAATACTTTTATATCATATTATTATTATATATTTCAAAATCTTAAAACCAATTTCAGAATACCGGAGTTCAATTCTATAATTTCAAATTTAAAATCCTTTAGTTATAAATCATTTTTTTATAAATCAATTTCTTATATAACTTCAAAATTTCAAATCCTTTCAAAAATTCAAATTCTTATTTTAAAAAGGTATATATAATTCTTACCGAAAACATTTTCACTTTTATATATAGAATATAATCATACTTATAAAATTTCGATATATAAAACAATTTCCAAAATACGAATAAACCCGATTTTCAAAGGATGATTTAGGAATGGATTTCAACAAAGACAGAGATTCAAATTAGAGGAACTCTAAATCAAATAGAATTGTGATTCGAAGATCAGCTCGAACGAAGACAAGATAATTAAATTTCAAAATAGAAGATGAATATACTTATATAAATCGCGGATGACCCTAGGGTCAACCATGACTTCAGGAACAAGATCGATGCAGAATTCCAAAAAAATCAACATTCGATCGCAAGAGGTAGCAGCATCTAAACCAAAGATATAGAAATCTCCGGTGAATCAATGCCAATTGTGAAGGAGTTTCACCCCTTCACAAATCATTCAAAGATTGGTGGGATCGCCTATTCTTATAGAGATCATTCGAAGTGGAGTTATGGGATACTCCAAAATCAAAAGAATACAAATAGGGAAAGACAAGAATGAATTTTGGAACCACAAGGAACGTTCCAAAGTTCAAAGGAAATCGAGTCAAAATGAAGAGATTCAAACTCGAACGAAAATGATTCTGTAAATAAATTTACTATATATGCTAAGTTTTGCCTAGAGCCAAAGCTCTGATACCAACTGTAACGACCCGGTATTTTGGACCATTCAAATCGACAATAAATCCACACATGGCAGAATTGAATAATTCAAAATATCAGATTGTTAATTTAAATTTGGCAAAACTCAGCATATGCAGTAAATAAATCAATCACAGAATCACAGACACAGAGTAATACAATAATACGCAGCGGAATAGATAAAATAGTAGTTCATGAAGCTACTATATAAACATCAGAGTTAGAAATAAAATACAACAGAATATCTCAATTGCATTGAAGTCCCCCATACAACAGATGACTTCTCTGAACAAATCAACTAGAAGAGCTGAAAGCTGAGGCGATAGTTGGATCTCCAAGGGAAGCTCCAAACTCCAAAGGTGAGTCTCAAATGTTGTATCACTCGGTCTGACCCGAGCGTAAAGCAAAACACAAAACACTCGAGTCAGGATTAACATTCTTATATCAATAAATCCAACTCAAGTGAAATATCAACTGAAATACAAGTAACTTAAAGAATGTTTGGGATAACCATCCTCTAAGGATCTGTAGAACTATCTACAAGGTGGGAATATACACTATGACACCGTGGCCATTTTAAATTTATTTACTTCAAAACCCAAATATCATTTCATTTCAAATATATCTATTTTCCAAAATAGTATATATATATTAAATGATTTAAAAAGTAAAGTATTTAATTTCCTCAAGTCTAGCAAATCGATTCAAATCAACTTCAAATTCCAAATTCAAATTTATTCAAAGTTCAATTCATCAATTTAATCCATTTCTAAACAGATCATTTAAATTTTCAATATATTTCAAAGCTTTAATATTCAACATTTTCAAAGTTAAATTTAACAGTTTCATATAGCTCTTGATTTAACTTCATTATTATTTAATCAGGGAATATTCACTTAATAAATTCAATACCATTTAACTAGCCTTAAATTTCAATTTTACTAAATATTTCCTTAAACTTTATTTAAACAAGAAATATTCATTAGATTACTTATGAATCAAACTCAAGTTATAAATCATATCTTACATCTCAATTTCAATAAGTTTCAAATCAGTTTAATTAAATAAAATTCTTTATTGAATACAATTTCAACTAAATTCAAATTATCTTTCTAACCTTAACTTATTCAAATTTTTACCAAAATCTATTTTGAAATATAATTTTTTTTATACTTAAACATATCATATGTATTAAATCCATCCTAATTTAAATTAAGTAATTTAAGGCTCAACATTTATTAAAACCATATATTTCTTTCCAAAACCATAGAATTCAATTTCAAAATATTTATATATATATATGGACCAACGGTGTTTGTATATATATTTATCATATGGTTAAGTGATACAGATATTTATCATTTCAATCCGAAATTTAAATATATACGGGTAGATATCATTTCGACCCGTAAATCCCAATTTCAATTCAAATGAAAATCGCTTGGGTTTATCATTTCAACCCATAACAATTTTCTCCTATTCTAAAGTCCGTTCGGGTATGTATCATTTCAACCCATAGTGAATTCTATACTAACAGGGAACTTGCAGAGTGACAACAGATAATATAAAATTTAACAACAGGCATATATCATAAAAAAAAACAGATATTGGTGTCGAATGTCATAGGTGAACATATACAGATAATAGTAATAACAGGCATATAAATACTAGATACTGGTGTCAGATGTCACAGGTGAACATATACAGAAAATAGCATATATAACAATTTAAATAACTACAGCATCATATTTCAATTGTCGTTTCAATTGAAATCAAATTTAATAAATACAAGAATGTTAATCGTGAGTGGTTGCTCATCTTTCGAGGCTAGAGACGAACGAAGTTGAGAAGAGTTATGAATCCAAGCACGAATTTCAAAGTAACGCTAGATTGGGACAAATTCGATGGACAAGCTGAAAGATAAGACCGATGAGAACAAATCCAAATCAGTTTTGATATAAACTAAAAATATGTACATTATTATTATATTATATATATATATACATATATATTTTATTTGCTTTCTAAAATAAATTTCAAAACATATATATTTGAACATATGTATTATATTAAAAATTACAGTACATGAATTCGCTTCTTAAAACCATTATATTATACATATACTATTATATATTAAAATTGAAAGCAATACTTTATATAGACTACTATAGATAACCTTTTTTTTATATAAACACGTACCAAATTTATACAGTATATATATTAAAATAACGTAACGTATTCCATACGATTCATAGATTGAAACACATTTCCTTTATAAACCGTAAACATATTTTTATAACAACCATAGTATATTATTACATATATATTAACTCGTGTAAAAAGAAGGAGGTAACATAACTTATAGAAACCTTTATATAACTTTATATTGTAAAAAAAAAAATTAAAACACGTATACAAAGCAACTCTTTTTTTTTCTCTCGTACAAATCGTGTGTATATGCATATCAATAGACCTTATACATAAAAAAAAATATGGAGACCCTATATATTTTATATACAAATCAAAACGACAAAGAAAAGAAAAGGAGAGTAGCAAGTAGGCTTGCAAATATAGTGAAAGCTTTACTACTTTATTAAACATACATAACGCATATGGGTTTTTGGAAATATAAACTGTTACATATAGAACAAATAAACAAGGAATCATATCATATAAAGTAAAGAAAAAATCAATACCTAATCAATATATACATATATAAAGGAATGAGAGGCTGCTTGGTGGTGCGCGGCTTCAGCAGGGGACGCGTGGTGGAAGGCTGAGTGAGCAAGTGGGTTGCATGTGTCGGTTGGAAATGATGGCTGTGGCCGAGTGCTGCAGGGGAGCAAGGTCGGAAGGGTGGTCTCGGTATGGAGATGGTGGTCCTGTTCGGTGGCGGTGAAGCGCTGGACGAGGAAAAAGGTGCGGAAGGTTTGGCGGCAGATGCGGTGGTGACAGGCGGTGGATGAGGCGTTATCGGCAGTGGCAAGCAGGAGGAGCGGAGGTCGACAGGCTTCTGCGGTAAGGGGACAGTTCGGTGGCAGGGTAGAGGTTGCGAGTGGAATGGGGTGGGCTTGGAGATTTGCGAGCTCGCTGTGAGGAGGAGGAGCGAATGGAGGGTTGGTGGCTCGAGTTAAGGCGATGGGCTTTCGGGTTTGAAGGTGGCAGGCGTCGGTTCGAGTCTGGTAGCAAGGGGAGAAGCGGATTTGGAGGTTGGGTTGTATTGAAGGCGGAGGATGGACATGGAGGGCTGGTTCGGTGATGGGTTGTCACGGGCGGGGACGTGAGGATCGGCAGGGCAGAGAGAGTTAGGTAGAGGCTTCACGTGGAGGAGATGGTCTCGGTGGAAGTATAGGCGAAAATAGGAGGAAGCTACAAGGGAGAGAGAGAGGCAAAACAAAAATAAAATTGAAAAGAATGAACAGTAGTAGTAGAGGAAAGAGCAGGTGCGCTTGTGAAGAAGAAAAACTGGAAGAAACAATGGCCGAGAGGAAAAATGAAATTGAAGGAGCCAGCTTCAATATGAAGTGTACACTTTTATTTCAAGCAAGAGAATGAAACGTTGGAACATTAACATAAATTTAGGAATATAAAAGTGCTACAGTTTAATTTTTTTGAGAATTGAAAAGGCTAACGGCTATAGAAAATTAAACGGTGGAATATGAAATGGAATATGAAAGAGACGTTGGAAATTAAAAGCTAGAATTCGATACCGGTATGACGCACAGTTTGATTGTTTCCATCGCGTACCGGACCTCAAATCACAGGAATAAATATACCATGGAGATCAGCACGACGAGACGATCAAAATGGTATATGGATATCTGCGGTACGATCATCCGATCAAAAGTCGAAAATCGGTACCCAAAAATGCTGTTATTTTGCCAGAATTAAGATAAACGGAGCAATAGAAGTCCAAATTTGGAAAAACGAATTTCGCAGTCTGATTCAGAATGATCTGTATAAATTTTCTCCTGTTGACATATTTTGGTTTCGGAAAACTTTTAAATTCACTGTTATTAACCGGTTTGATTTGAAATGTAATTTCACAGGAAAATAAACTTCAATATTATCAGATGAAAATTTACCAGTTGCTATATTAAAATAGACGTATTCCAAATAGTAAATTTTTATTTTCAAATTTTATTTTTTAAAATTTCACAAAATTTCAATTAATTACGTCATAAAAATTATTAAAATTTACGGGTCGTTACACTCTCCCCCACTCAAAACTTTTCGTCCCCGAAAAGAAAGGAGGTAGAAGAATAGAAACAACCAGAAAGAAAAATAGATTGAAGGTTAAGATTAAACAATTAATTTAAAACTATATAAATTTTACTTGAAATATTCATTTGAAAACTTCATTTGCAATCAATTATCTTTAATACTTTAATACTTTTCAAAAATCCATTTGTAAATTCTTGCCTCATTTATCAATACCTTTTATATGTTTAAATAATATCTTTATAAATATATAAAAACTATTTGAAAACAGTTATTTACATTTTTACTTATATTTACACAGAAGTTATTTGAAAACATTAAATCCATAATTCATAAATTTATTAATTTATCTCAAGATACTTTTCAAATATTATTAAGAAATCAATAATTTTTAAAAGAAAGATATAGTCAACAAGGAAAAGAAGGAGGACTTGGAAAACAGAATATAGGTACACCAATCGGAACCAACAATAAGAGTAATAATATGGACCGAGTCCAAGAAATCGAAGAATGGATGTCCGCTCGTGGTAATTAGCCCACTTGGCCCTGTCAGGCCATCCTGTTTTGGTCATTTAAAATTGGCACAAGTGCCGGGGACTATCCATCATCATCCTCTTCCTTCAAATCCAGCAATCGTCGCCAAATCCAACCACTTCGTTCTGGGGTCTCCTCCGCGTACACAGTTGTTAAAGTGGTTCCGGTATCGACTGAGAGTATGCCCATATTTGGCCCCGGTCTCTTTAACAACCAAACGTCATTTTAAATACCTATTGGTACTTTTACGTTTCGAAAACAGTTCATACTTGATATCAAAATATCATATTCGCTTCGAAATCAAATCCATTTCGAAATCATCATATTTACTCAAAATATACCATTTCAATTCAAAATCATGTTCGTCTTAATATCTTGATTTCGATTCTAAAATTGTTTCGGATTTCAATTTGGGTAATAATTGCAATTTAACCCCTTTCGTATTTAAATCCATGATTTAAAAAAAAACATTCCACCCTTTACCAGTTTGAATTTTTTTAAAAATAGTTTAAATAGTTTTAAAATAGTTTAAATAATTAAAATAGTTAAAAATAGTTTAAATGTTTAAAATAGTTAAAATAGTTTAAATGGTTAAAAATTGTTTAAATGGTTAAAATAGTTAAAAATAGTTTAAATGGTTAAAAATAGTTTAAATGGTTAAAAATAGTTTAATATAGTTTAAATGGTCAAAATAGTTTAATACAAAATAGTTTAGATATTAAAATGGTTTATATAGTAAAATAATTTGGAAAACCAAAATAATTGGAATATTTAAAGAATATAGATTTTAAACAGTTTATACTAAATAATTCTTTTGAAAAATAGTTTCAAAGTCAAACTGATTCACTTTCCGAATTTTCTTAATTCTAATCAATCCAATTTCCATTTCCATTTATATCGACTCAATGCCGATTTCTATTCGAATTAACTTCGATTCCTGTTCATATTCAAATCAATTCTAATTTCATTTCCAATTAATTCAATTTCGGTCTCAATTCCAATTAGTTCAATTCAATTCCAATTTGAACTAATTTCAATTCAATTCTCAATTTAAACCATTTCGATTTATATATATTCCAAATTCGATTTTCAAAATATCGATTTAAAACACTTGAACCAAATTTACCTTCAATATTCAATTTAAAATCAAATTTTCAATTATAATTCAATTCCAAGCTCAATTTTGAAATATCCTTTTATATCACTTTTACTTAGGATTATTCAAAGTTCGAATATAAATCCAATCTTTAAAAAAAAATTAATTTATGAAATTCAATCGAATTTTGATTATAACCTCAAAATCTCAATTTCAGATATTTTAAACAATTTTTTTAAACACAATTTGGACCCAAGTTTGAAAAGAATTAGATTTCCATAAACTCGATTTTATTTCCTTAAATCCAAATCATTTAAAAAAAAATCTCAAACCAAAAATTCTAAAATCATTTAATTTAACCAATCCGGTACTTGTATGTAATTTTCTATCCTATGGCGTGGTGATCAGTTTTTCAATTTAATTTCAGGGATGGATATATATCATTTCAATCCAAATCACAATGTCATAGGTATATATCGTTTCAACCTATTTCTTAATTCATTCAAAACAATCCAATTTACAGTTTATATACTGTAAATAAATATATAGGGTGATAACGGGATATATCAGAATAAATAAACATCCAAATCATCCAAAATATCAACCAATAACATCCATCACAATCAATCATCCAACAAACAATATAATTCACAACAATTTCATATACATTCATATCAGTAATTTACTGGAGATTAAATCCCAATTTCAAACCTAATTTTGTCAATCTTAATTTTTATAAGTTAATTTAAATGACAATTAAATTTACCAAGCAAAGTCTAATAAATATATCACTTCACAATTTCAATTTTAACTAGCGTAAAAATATTCTAGTACTTGTGAGCGTTATAAAACACTCACTTTGAGTTTTCAATTTTAAATCAAATCGAACGACGTTCAATTTAACCTAAAATTTTAACTAGCTTCAATCATCTCCAAATTAGTTATAGAATGTAGTGCTCGTCGCCACGATCCCGTCGCTGCTTGTTTCATCCAATTCTGACCTCCCATGACCAAGTTATACATTTTATAAGTTTGAATATAATTTATATACACAAATTTATTATTTATTTAAAAAAAACAGATCTGGGCCGTTCAATACCCTAGGACAAAAATCAGGCCGCCTAGTTCCTTCTTCTCTATGCGAATTACAGGTAAAAGTCACGACCGAGAACCCATCACGACGTCGACTTCCCTTCTTGCCGCAGCCACCACCAACAGCCGGAGTTTGAACGAACGATGTCAACACCTGGGCCTATGCTTGCTACACCTCCGTCCCAAACCACGCGGCACTTGGTAGTCCCCCCTTCTCGAAAATCGTGCTTGAACGTCGCACCTTCATGAGCAGATTCTGGTGAATCTAGGCCACCATCGACGATCTCCACCGTTCACCTTGTAGAGCTCGACAAGTTCTTCGACCTTAGTTTAGGAAGTTTTCAAAAATAAAGCTTGGATCGAGAGATAAATGAGGAAGAACATGGGACAATTTTGACCATTAAATTTTTATACATGGCGACTGTGAGTAATAGGGTTAGGGCATTTACTGTGCACGTATTTATATGCGAGAACCTATTATTTTAATATTATTTTCAACTTGTTTCCGGACGAACTCCAAACGAAGCGTGCCGCCAGGCGTTTATAATGTTTTACCTCTATTCCAAACACAATAGCACATGTTTCGGGGCCTAATTCGATCATATATGGAAGATAGCCTTTTTGAACCTAATTATTATATTGAATTTTTGATATTAATTTCAACGCATTTCTATTCTGTATGACCAAACGATAACTCCAAACGTTACGATCTTTGAAATCCTATAATAATACACTATTACAGATCCAATGGAACTAGTTTCGTTGAAATTCGAGACTGTGCCCCAGATCGCTATTTTTAACGTCTCGATGATAATGTAAAATTTCCAATTTCTAATTATTCACTTTTATATTCAATTTTAAATGTTAACAATCTTCATTATTGTTTAAATAAAATTTTCATCCATTTCCGATAACAATTTCAGTCATATCGAATTCAAAATTCTATTATTCAAATAATTTCCAAAATTTAGTTTAAACAATTTAACTATTCAATAAATCAATAAATTTCAATATTAGATTTTAATTGAATTTTAGTTATCAATGAAATTCTTTATTTACATCTAATGAATCCCTCATTTATTATTTAATCAAACTATTGATTGTAAACTCATTTAATTCATATCATTACCTTTCAATACTTGTTATTACTTAAATTTTCGAAATTAGTTTATTTCAAAATTTTATACAAGTCCATATCTATTAACTTACATTCAACATCATTAGATTTTTATTTTTTACCATTTTTTTATTCAATAATTACATTAAATTTAATAATTTAAAATAGTCAAAAATACGGGTCGTTATAAGTTCATTAGTCTGAAGCAAGGGAGTCTTTCGGTGAAAGAGTATATAAATCAGTTTAATGAGATCACGGTTCGGGATGGAGCTTTTTATTACACCGCATAAGAAGGCCACCAAGTTTGCTAAGGGTTTGAACTAGCCCCTCCAAGGTTTGGCATTGACACATGTACCTATGGGAGCGACGTATGAATCACTTGTGGAAATGGCTTTCATATCAGATGTTGCTAAGAAAGAAGAGGTTAAGAAGGTTCCTAAATCAGAAAACTGTAAGAAGCAGTGGTGGAAGAATATGAAGGATAAGGACAAGAAGAAAGGAGGAGGACCTCAAAAGGGACAGATCAAGCAAGGCGAGAAATGTCATAGTTTTGGATTGGTTGGGCATATCACAAAGGACTGTAAGAAGGACACAATGAAGGGGAGGTGTTACAACTGTGGGCAGCTTGGACACCTTAGTAGAGCTTGTCCTCAGAGGATGGGGCAGAGAGCGGCGCACCTACGGTGCAAGTACAGGCTTTGGATGCAGCACCTTCTAGTGGTGGATCAGATCGACGTAGGAAAGTCTCTGTAGAAGGTTTGATCTCTATTTCAGATTTTCCTATATGGACTCTTTTTGACTTCGGAGCATCGTAATCTTTCATTTCTAGTTCCTTCGTTGATTGTTTGCACTTAGATATTTCTCTAGTTGTAGACCCTATAGTTGTTTCGGGAGCTAATTCGGTCTTACCCCGTGTTCCGAACACAATGGAACGTGTTTCGGGAGCTAATTCGGTCGTATGTGAGAGTTACGGAATTAAACGATCAAATTTAAATCAAATCGATTTAAACCGATTTCGATGCGTTTTGGCTTGCCCTGGACAAACGACAACTCTGATTGCTACGAAATTTGAAATCTTACAATAATATCACATTTCGGATCCGATGAAACTGGTTTCGTCGAAATCTGAGACTGTTTGAAAAATGATTATTTTTAGTCGTCAATTAAATATTAAAATATTCAATTTTCACAAATTAACTTTTAATTCGATTTTAAAAGTTCTACAACATCATTTTAACTCCAATATGATTTAAAATAACTTTATAAATCATTTTTATACACATTTGATTTAGATTTCAATTATTTATGGAATTTCAATTATTAAACTATCGGTTTAATTATTCAATTAAATCACTATATCGAAATTAAATTAATTTCGACTTCCAAATCTTACTTATTAATATTTAAAATTAATTAAATATACGAATTTCAAATGACGGAAATTCTGGGTCGTCACAACCTTCCTTTAATGGAATTCGCAAATAATAATAGTTTTTAGGCTAGCATTGGAATGACACCTTTTGAAGCTCTTTATGGAAGACCTTGCAAGTCGCCTTCGTGTTGGTTGGAGTGTACAGAAAGTTGCTACTTGGTCCCGACATGGTTAGAGAGACTTTGGAAAAGATTGATTTGATTAGAAGAAGAATGAAGACGACCCAAGATGGACAAAAATCCTATGCAGATAAGCGGAGAAGGGATATTGAGTTCGAGGTAGGAGATTTTGTTTTTATTAAGGTGTCTCCGCTAAGAATGGTAGTGAGGTTTGGATCAAGTGAGAAACTTGCTCCCAGGTTCGTAGGACCGTTCCCCATTGTAGAAAGGGTAGGGAAGATGGCATATCGGATAAAGCTATCGGAGAGGCTCGCGGGAGTTCATGATGTTTTTCATGTTTCACACTTGAGAAAGTGCTTACATGATTCAACAGAGGTAGTAGAACCTAGCCTACTTGAGGAAGTTAAAGTGGAGAGAGAAGCATCAATTCATTGCATTCCTACCAAGATCGTTGGACATGATATCAAGAAGCTTAGGAATAAGGAAGTCCCTTTGGTTAAGGTGCAGTGGGGAGATAGTATTGAGGACGCTATGTGGGAGGTTGAGAAGAAAATACGTACCTCATATCTGTATCTCTTCGATTGTACATCTTGAATTTCCTATTTCCATCTTTAGTTTTGAATAGGTTCTTTCCTTTAGTATCCTTTGGGAGGGTAGATCTTAGGATTTAACCTATGGATGGTAGGATTGAATGTAAACATGTTACTAGAACATGTTATGTATGATGGACGCTAGTGGTTGCAAGTGGTTGCTAGTGGATGCTAATGGACGTATATACACACACTAGGCACTATTATCTCTTAGAGATCGGCCTAACTAGGTCACTAAAGCATATGAATATGGATGTGTGTGCACTTGCATATTATTTTATTTCCATGGTTGCTATAATGAGTGATTAGCATATGATTGTTGACATTTGGATGATGATTGTAGCATGCATGTTGAACTATCAGTTATCATTAAGAAATTTGCATTCATTTGGATACATGGCACAAACATGATTGCATAAAAAGGAAGTCGACTGAATCAGTAGAGCGCCTAATCTTTTGCATTAGTTAGGGACGTTGACACTGCACTATTGCATATATCATTAATTGCATTAGAAAGCTTAAGGACAATGGATGTAATGGATGATGGTTGAATATGTGGTTGTAGAATTTGGATGAAAATGTTTATTTCATTCTTCTGTCCTTGGAGATTTCGAGGACGAAATCCTTTAAGGATGAAAGAATGTAACAACCCAAAATTTGAGCTATAATAATTAATTAATGAATTAATTAAACAATAAAATAAATTTGTGAAATTTTCAGAATCGAGCCATGGAAGTTGCACCATTGGGTCCATGGTAATTTTCTGATCAATTTTCATATATAACTTGTCGAAATCCGAGCTAGTATGGAGAAGTTACGAGAGAAACAAGGAATAAACAAAAATGAAAAAAATAAATAAATAAATTAGACCCCATAGGGGTCAACCCTTGTATTGGTCAGGTTGACCTATAGGTCGACCCCCAATATATACAGGTCGATCCCTAATATACTTAGGTCGACCCACCTTATTTCCTGGATGCTATTTCATCCAGGTACGACCCGGATAACCTATTTTGCAATTTTTGTCTAATCTCATGCGTTCTTAGCTGCATCTGACGGTTCCTAGTGAGCCTATGACTTGGTTGCACCAGATTTAATCTTCAAATCCGACGATCTGCGATCCCTAAGTCACACTATAAATAAGACCCTAGACCAAGCAATTTTCCCATTCAGATTTTCTCCCAATTGGGTTCATTGCCTGAGGCAAAACCCTAAATAGAAAATTTTTCTAGGGAGAAGATATTTTTAATAAAAATATTCTACACCCTAGTAGCAGATCCAGGAAGGCCCATGATTAGAACTAAGGACCACAGGTGAGTGTTTTGTAATTAATTTAGATTTTTGAGTAATTTAAAATAATAGGGTTCTCAATAGTTGTAGTTTTTCTACAATTTTAAGATGGTTTTATGTAATTTTATTTACAGTCTATTTTTAAGTAAATTTTAGAAGTTCTTTTCAGTCTATTTTATTTAGCTATTTTATTCATCTATTTTATTCAGTTATTTACAGTTATTTACATCTATTTTAAGTTAGAATTTAGCCTTTAAATGTTAATTTCTTTTTATAGAGATTTAATCCCTTTTTATGCGAATAAAATATTAAAAAGAGAAGAATTCGCTAATATGTAAAATGAGAAAAACTGTAACAAAATAGAGATAGACTGAAATAGGCAAATTTAAGATATGTGCAAGCATGATTATAACAAATGGTTATACCTAAAAAGAAATAATAGGAGAGGCTTATTTTAAAACTTAGATCTTGGATTAAGTTAATAAGAAAATATAGCAGAAATAACAGAAGTGACTTATTTTAAAACTTAGATTAAGTTAATAAGAAAATATAGAACTAGGGCCTGTACCGGCAGCATTCCTTTTCAGATCTAGGACTGATGGTCTCACAATAGTAGGTGAGGCTGGAACACACTTATACTGATTAGGGTAAATAAGCGGCCAATAGATAGAGGCTCAAATCTAGGGATATAGACAAGGGATGCAAAACTAGAAGATTGTTTGTTAGGACCAGTACCGGTAGCATTCCCTTTCAGGTCTACGACTGATGGTCTCACAACAGTTAGGTGAGGCTGGGCAGCATTCCCTTTCAGGTCTAGGACTGATGGTCTCACAACAGTTAGGTGAGGCTAGGCACGCTTATGCTGATTAGGGTAAATAAAGGGTCAAATAGGGGGCGACAGTTAGTGTGTACCGGCGATGACAGAGCGTGCGACATCGATTATGGTAAATAATTTGATACTGCGTCATAAGCGCTAAAGAGGTGTCTTTTGCTGTGACCAACAGGATTGGTTCACAGTGGCACAACAGAGGTAGGAAAGGCCGATCAATGGTTAGGATTGGGATTTCAGCCTAATCAAGTTAGCAGTTGAGATAGGATTAGGATTTCAGCCTAATCATAGTAGTTTAAGAGAAGTGCAAACAATCAAACAATCAAAGCAAACAGTCAAACAGAATTGGAAACAGTATTTTATCCGAGTTTTATCTTTTTTGTATTTTCCTTTCAAACTAGAACTATTTCTTAGGCTATTATCTTTATCTTGCTTATAAATGCTACTAATTACTTTCACTCACCAGACTTATTGTCTGACCTACTCCTCTATCTTTCCTTTTCCTTCTATAGGCCAGTAGAGTTGAGGATAGTTGATTCAGGTTGCATGGAGATTCATTTCCAGAGTTTCCTCATTTCAGATGTATTCTTCTGCTTTTCATCATTTTCATTTGGCTTATAATGGATTGACACTTGTGAGAGGGATTATTATTATTATTGTTACTTTTGTACTCTGATTTTGTGAGACTGAGATGTATTTTCATGGGACATGAGACATTTTGAGTTTTTGAGACATGTTATGGTTTTATGACTTATTTTGAAATGAATTTTAATTCTGAATGACAAGTTATTATTTTAATGTTTTCCGCTGTTTTTACTTATTTGTCTTGTGAATCTTAGTCTCCGTGATGCTTAAGCTATACCTATAACGCACCATATCCTTTAGTGTGCCCTTTTGGGAACACTAAGGAGTGTGGGGGTGTTTCAAGGGAAATACATATCTATATTTATTTTTCGGAAAGATGGGACCCAATTGCCTTGTTATGGCTAGAAACCTCCCGATCAGGTAGCATATAGTTTGTATGCTTGTATATTAGTATCATATCAAAAGGTAATTTGTTTTCAGATCTTGAAGTAAGGATTAGTTTGAATATAAAAGATATATATTTCAAAAGTTTTAAAATAAGAATTTGGGAATAAAGTCGAAAGAGATAATTTTTGTAAGGTTAATTAGATTTTAAAAATCCAAAATTAAAGATTAACCTAAGTGGGTTGTTTTGAAATTGCATATTGTTTATTGCATCGTAGGCTCCATGAGTCCTATTTGCGGTAGGAGAACTACGTTGGCTTGATCCTTTATCTAATTGGGTACCCAATTAGATAGGGGTACGTAGGCAGTCACAAGTGGTGTGATGCAGCCCCTAATAATAACATAACATTTATTTGTTTATTGTTTGCTATATATTGTGCATTGATGTACTTTTCCTGCTTACTATTTTATTCCACATTTGACATGTTTATTGAGTTAGCAAGGATGACTATTGCTGTCTCTCTCATCAGAGTTGTGCAATGGTAGATTTATTTGTATTGGTATTTGGTATGTATTAAAGCACACCTAGTAGATTAAATTGATTACTCTGATAATTTGTAAAATTGAAATTGTATCATATACATTTTATAATGTTGAATATTTATCAAATATTGTGTATTAAGTTGGTAGTTTTCATTCATAGTTTTAGAACGGGTGGATTTTTCAACGATTTTGACTGGTCCAAAATCCGGGTCATCACATACACTATTTAAATTGGAGAAAAGGATAACTCTAAGCACTATTCCTTCGGTGTAAAGCATGGAACGGATGTCCCATACCACCATTTTTAAAAGGTCATCCTTGGGAAACCTTAACGTGTAATTTCCATTTTATTTATCTTAAATAAATTCTTTTATAAATTTTTTATATCATGAAATCCTCTTTTCTTTAACCCAAACCCGTTTACAAACATTTATCAACTTCCATACTCATTTATGAACTCTTTATAATTATTCAAATCCGGTTATGTAACTTCTTTATAAACTTCCAAACCTTGTATAAAACTTCCTTTTATAGACATTCAAATCCATTTATAAAATCTTTGTATAAACATTAAAAATCATTTCTAAAACTCCTTTTCCAAATACCCAAAATCATTTATAAAGCTTTTCAAACCAATTGTCAAATCATTCTTCAAATATCTTGTTCAAAATAGAATAGCTTTGAAGACCCTTTCAAAGGAAAATGAAATATTTACTTTACAAAAACAAATGAAGGCTCAACGATTACAATGGATCATTAAATTTGGGTTTAACTTATCTAAGTTATATCATAGATATTGCCTAACATCAGATATGTAAGGGATTCATAAATAACATGCAATCAACATTGGTAGATGCCCAAGTTACAAATATAGATACATCCATTATCGACGAAAAATGGACATATAGAAGTATATTCTATATGCTTAAGTTACCATGACCCGCTTAATGAAATTAACTTCCTTGTGTCTATCATGTTACCGATATTCGGCATTTGTGCTAAACACAAGTTACTTACTTACCATAAAATGTGTCAACGTTTTATAATCACTACTTTAATCCATTTGGCTACTTAATGCTCCAAACGAGGGATCCTTTGATTTAAAATCAATTAAATTAAAAAGAAGATTGATTTAAAATATAATCGATTAATTTTAAAAATAGCTTTGAAAAGCTTAAAATATTTAATTAGCTTAAACCCTAATTATATCTTAATTAAATCAAGATTACTTCATAATTAAACTTTGCTTAACTTAATGAACATGGTTAAGTCCTAATTAATTTCCTAATGTATCTTAGTTAAGTTTAAACAATTCATTATTAGTTGAATCCTAATTAATTAAATAATCACTTATTTAAATTATAATTAATTAACTAATTAAATTAATTAAATAATTATTCATTAACTAATTAACTTATTTAAATTATAATTAAGTATTAAATAACTTCTTAACTTCAGTAATCACTAATTAAAACTTTATTAATCACTAATTTATCATTAACCTTCTTTAAGTGTTACTTAACCCTTAATCACTTACTTAATTATCAATTAATTTTAATTAATTTATTAAATAACAAAATATTAATTTAAATAAAATTAATCTTTTTATATATTAGTAATTAAGTTTGAAAAACTTTTGCAAAACCGTTTCAAAAGAAAACAGTTTAAAACGAAAATCAGAAATTTTGTCGAACCACGTCCATAGCGACTATCGCTATGAGCACAGTTCGCTTAAACATATTTTAAGTGAAAAAATTTACTTTTTGCTTTCCTATTTAATGTTTAGAAACATAACTTTTAAAGTTTTTGTGACTTAGAAACAAAGATAGAAACTTTGAAACAATTTCCAAATTTTAAAACAAGAAAACATAGTTTTTGTCAAATCGGATCTCACATCCCTCCCAACACACAAAATTGTTAACTTTGTTTCAACTCAACATACTTTGGTTCTTAAATCACAACCGTACATCCATACTACCATAGCCTTAACATCACAATGAAACACACATATAAGCATAAAGTTATATGCTTACTAACTCGACAACATCACATTCAAATCTCAAATTCAATACCAAGCATAACATCCACAGAATCACCATCGATCAACATAATAACAATTCAATTTTCTCATCATATTATCACCACAATAACACATCATAGTAAATTCAAAAAGTTTTCAAAAACAAAGTAGTTTTACTCACCTTTATGCTAACTAACTTAGCCCGAACTTCGACTATAACTTGACAACGCCACTACACTCGACTCTAGCTTAAAATTTTGAAACTTTGAAGGGGCTAAGGCCTTATAAATGGGTTTGGGCAGAGGTGATTTGGTTTGCCTAGGCTTTGTGAGGTAGTGATAGCCTTGTTTTTTTGGAAGAGAGGATGTTGAAATGAAAGTATAAGAAGTGTAGAAGGTATGGAATCAAGTTACAACACAAAAAGCTAACTTTCTCTAATTTTTTGAACTATTGAAGCCATCGAATTTTTAGAGAAGAAGGTTTAGAAAAGAGTGAAGTTGGAAAGTAAATGAAAATGTGTGTGTGAGGGTGTGTATTTATAGATGAAGGAAACTGAGGAAATTACCATTTTATCCTTAGTTTAAAATATCATAACATGTCATTATTTTGACATGTCACATAACCACCTTCTTCCCCCTCATAAGTCACATCTTCCCCCTCTCTAGTCACATCCCCTAAGCCATGATGGGTAATGATGATGGTACTTAAGGAAATGACAAGAGATAATGATATGATTTAGTATATATATATAAGTTATTATTTTAAAACCATGTCTTATCACATCACTTGCTAAGCATAATTAACAAAAGTTAATACATAATTAAGTATATTGTTATATGGTTAAATATCTCTTACATATGTGTACATGTAGTGCATAAAGGCGAACAACGTTCTCGATAACTTTCCGGTGTCAAAAAATATAAGTTCCGGAAAACGTTCTTCAATCACATTTTTTATTTTTCTACGAATTATTTATTTTGGTAAACAAATTTTAAAAATGGCTTTACCATCAATATTAAATAATTAAAATAGGTTTATTTGTAAGTAAAATGCCATTTATTTAATATTTAAACTTAACTTGAATTTTCGAAGAAATATATAAACCGATGGTATCAACCGTCGATGTCATAAATACGTTTTATTTTTCAAAAAATAAAATAAATTATTTTATTTCATAATCTTGTTTGAATACATATATTAGTGTATGAATCTAGAGCTGTGCATGATTCTTATTGTTTAAAAGCAGTTTTATCGATAAAATGATTTCCGATCGTTTTATCGATATTTTACCTATGATGATATTTAATAATTATCAATATTTTACTACGGTAATTTGTCTGTAAATGTTTTTCCAAAACAAAATAAGTATTATTATTTACCACTTAAACATGATTATTTCTTACTTTTAAACCCATATCTAAATATTTTAAAAATAAATATAATTTATCCAAGCAATAAATTTGTCGGTCATTACATCGTCTATGTGAGGTAATGGGTATTTATTTCGAATGGTTAGCTTATTTAGTTCTTTATAATCTACGCACAACCTTAACAATCCATCAGACTTGGCTACAAAAACTACCGATGATGCCTAGTTCGATTTAGTTTGTCTAATTAATCTTTGCTCAGCAAATCATCAGCTTGATCCCTCAACTCCTGCATCTCCCTTGGTGCCATCCTGCGAAGGGGTCGGAAAACTAGTCTCGCACTGGGAACTAAATCAATACGGAATTCTATTTCCCAATGTAGGGGTAGACTATTAACTGGTTTGAAGATATCTATAAAATTTCAGACTTCTATCAATTCCAATTCATCTTTGAGATGATTCCAAGAAGTAAAGGAAACTATCTATACATCTATTATGCTTACTAACCATTATACTTTCTAGTACATCCCTGGAACTGGCTTTCAATACTATCTTCCTTTTAATGCAATCTATAATTGCTCCATTTTTGACAACCAATCCTTACCAAGAATCACATCAAATCCCCCAAAATCCATGATAAACAAAATATAAAATAATTAGTGTTTTTGGAAATCAATTTGTATGTTTTTACAAATTAAACATAAGTTAGTTGTACCTCCTATAGGGTTTGACACACTTATAGGGGTTTCAACCATTTTCGGTTTAAGCTCTAACTTATCTACTAACTCTTTAGAGATGAAACTATGAAAGGCTACAATATCGAATAAAACATGAACCAAAACACCATAAATAAGCAAGCTACCTTTTAAACTCCCTTCCCTTTCACTTCCTCAAAGGTGGAGGGCTCATCCTTAATTTTATATGCCTTAGCATGCTCTTCCTTCTTCATCATAGGCAATCCTCAATCATGTGTCCAGGTTGATGACAATTGTAGCAAAGAGTTTTGGAATATCGAGGCAATAGCCTTCGCTTGCTGATAATAAGTTGAAATAAGTCCATTCTTCTTACAATTGTAACAAATGACATCTTTTTACTTATTTCCCTGATCACCTGCTATGGGATTTCCTTTCCCTTGCTTCTTTTTCCATTTTGGGTTGAAATTTCTCTTATTCAAATTAAAGTTACCCCCATCGATTACTATTGCTGCTGGCTTTGCTTTTAAAAGTGCCTTATACCTATATGCCATATCAATTAGATCCACAATGGTTCCTTTACATGCCTGGTCATCTTCTTATGGAACTCCTCTCACATTCCTACCACGAATATTTCATTTTTCTTCATTGGAGTAACTATGAGGCTGGGTCCAAAATGGAACAACTCGTCGAATTTTTCCTCATACTCAGCTACTGATAATTCTCCTTGTTTGTGATCCATAAAATTTCTGTATAACCTTGTCTTCCCTACAACTGGCAAAAACTGCTCCTTGAACACCCCCTTGAATCGTCCCCATAATAATTCATCTTCAAGGGTTCTTGCGATGACTGAATCCCAACAACTGCGACACTTTCCTGTAACTGCCATGAAGCCAGGAAACTTTTATGTTCGTTTGATATGTCTAATCCTTTGAAATTTTTCTTGCATGATCTAAACCAAGCTTGAAATTAAATAATTGACTCCGTGCAGTTGAATGGTTTCCCTCCTAAGTTGGTAAAATCCATGCACAATGCAGCGAAATTAACCCTGGGCTAAGCTGGAGCAACAACCTCAACCGCTATTCCACCCCTTTTAGCATTAGGGGTTCTTCCATTAATGGTTGTAGTACTGCCAGTTCCCCATCCTCGTGTTCCTCTAGTGCTCATTCTTACTACCTAGATATAGTAAGGTAACTCCTAGAATACTTAGACGAGGTTAACTTAGAAAAAAGATCATAAAGCTAGACATAAAAATGCTAAGCAGAACAACACAGAAATGAACTCTCATAAACTAAACTCATTCTATGGAACTACTAACCCTATCTCTAATGAGTTGACTCCAACTAAGGCCTAGGTGTTTGCTCAACCTAAGCTCTGATACCATGTGTGACGATCTGCCTTTCTTACACCTAAAGACGACACTTAATACATTTTCGGTATTCCTGTGCCAATCATTCAAGTGTTCGAAAGATAGGTCGTGGGGTATAGAAATAATATTCAGGAGAAATAAAACATAGATTTCATTACAACATGAGAGTCATACACAACACCACTAAATAGTTCATGAAGTAACTCCAAAATGTTACATCAAGTTACAACAAGTAATACTCCAAATCCAAGTCTAAGGATAGCTAGATCAGACTGCCAATTAATATTATAATATATACATAACCCAATGGAAATATAACTACTAGATGCCAGGAGGACACCTACTCCATCCTGCTCCAAAATGCTTCTCTAAACCCAAGCCACTCAAAAAAATTTTGAGTACCCGAGAGTCTAGGGAAAAGAAAAATAAACTTCGGGTCAGACATGGGTTTGGTGTGAGTTAAGCACAAAGTTTAACTGTGTAAAAACCTTTAAACAAAAGTATCTTGTAAGACCATGTCATAAATAAACGCAAACGGGTTTTTACTTTACAATAACCAAAACATTTTATATTAAAATCATCTGATATTACTATAATGTCTAGATTTAAAGTAAAATATAGAATCTTAGTCGAAATTGTCACATTTATTAAATTCCAGTATACTAGGCTCTACCACCAAAAACCGAAGGCTCGTAGTTGGTAATGGATTCCAACTATAAAAGGGTAAGGGTCTACCAGTCGAATCTGTAAATGTAAGGAGGCTACAATACATTGCACCTCTGATTGTAGGACCTGCACTACCCCTTTCTCAAGTAGCATCGAATATGATCACCTTTAGTTGCGATCAATAGCCATACAATGGGATCTCGAAGCATACATGGATATTGCTAAAGAGCTTGGGATGATCATACCTACTTGGGTGCGACCCACTTAGCCTTGCCGTTTATCCCTGCTTTATTCATTTCCCAGGTGTGAGGCTCGAAGAGGTACACACTTACCATTTCCTCCTAGAAAACCATCTACGAATGCTAATATTGCCCTCCAAGCAACCAATGCAATACTAGCATTCATCCATACGAGTTGTTCTAGGATCGAACAAACAATCACAAATTACTATCTTCCAAATTGGAATCACCCTTAGGAAGAACAACGTAGCTCAATAGCATATTTCATAATGATCTAACATGAATGTTATTGGTTTGGAGTGGTTTGGGATAATCATATTATCCAAAACCGACATCTCCAAACTAAGCGATAATTCCAGCTAACTCAATTCCCGTTCTCTTAGAAGTATGTTAATGTATTCGATTCCTCATTGGGGAATTCGAACTTACAACCATACTTCCTAAGTCAAAATAGGTCAAGTTATCAATAATGGAAAATTCACTATTTAAAGGTGATTGTACAAGGTTAATATATGGATAACCATATACTTAATTAAATATGAAACATTTCCACCATATCTATCACATTTTCAACGTTTCGACCTTATCCTACCCCTCGCCTAGAGATATACACTAGAACTTATAAGTAGACGGTCAACCTACTCATCGGCTTTTAGTGCTAGCAATGGGATAACTTACTTCCCATACATGTGTCACCATATTACTTGGGTTTGATATTTGTTTAAGGTTACTTAAGGGTAAACGACATATAATCCGTTAATTAAAACATTTGAAAATAGAAAACACTTTTGAAAAGATAATAAATTGATATTTGAAATCAGGTTATTATTAAAACTCCTAATCTTTATTAATTATTAAAGTAATCAAATTTAAACCTTCCTTAAATAGTAATTAAACTTAATTAAACCCTAATCAAAACTTGGTTATCCTTAACCAGAAATTAATTAGTATTAAAACCTTTTCAAATAATAATTAGTTAATAATTAATAAAATAACAATAAAATAGTAAATAAATTAATCCTTAATTAAATACTTAATTAATAATTAAACTTAATTAATTTACTAACCATGGTTAACTTTATTGATTAACAGTGAAGTATAAGCAGTCTTTATTAACTAGTGATTAGTGTTAATTACCTTAATTAATTAATTAACTAAATGATAAATAAATTAATAATTAATTAAAAACTTACTAATTACCTTCAATTAACTTAATTAAATTTAGAAAAACATTTACGATAAAGTTTCTAAGGGTAAACCCTTAAGTTTTGTAAATTAGTTCATTTTTAACGAACAGCGCGTATAGCGACTATCGCTATACAGCCCCGTAATTCTAACTTTTGAAATTTAATTTCTAAGCTATAAAAACTTCAACTTTGAACCCTTATTTTCTTTAAAACATAAAAATGAACTTTTGAAAGAAAAACTAAAGCTTAAAACTTGAAAACGTTTCGCTTTCGAAAACAAATTCAAACGTATGAGAAAAGTGGATTTCTACGTCGCTTTTGTTTAGCTAATCGCTAACTTCATGTCACCAACCCATATGCAACAAATAACCCATTTCAAACACCATACCATAACATACATCATAATACTAACATAAGAAATAATATTTTTTCACAATCTCTAACTAATTTTTTTCCAAAGTACAAGATAGAGACTTTCTTGCCTACTCAAACTTCGGCGTACACAATTTTCATCAAATCATCACATAATCAAGCACACATCATATACAATATTCATACACTAATATACATCATAAATTTGCTAACTTTAATAAAGTTAACAAACTGTTTAAAAAGCATTAACTTTACTTACCAAAACATGCTGAAACAAGGTCGAACTTCACCGGAATTCGATCACGACCTAAACGAGCCTCCTAGCTTTGGAATTTTTGGACTTTGGGTGCTAACTTGGGTCAATTTGGCTTGGCCTAGGGGTTTTGGTTGGCTCAGCCAGCAAAGAAATGAGGTGATGGAGTGTTGTTTTGGTGGATATGAAGTTTAGAAGTGGATAGAAATGATTTAGAGTTGTTTTGAAGTGGTTTCAGTATATTTTGAACTAGTTTCTTCTTGATATATTTTTCTAAGCAGCCATTAAAATGGATAAGAGCAATAAGAAAAGAAATGGACAATGGAATGAAAATTAATTTTGGTGAAGATGGTGGGGTATTTATAGGATAGGAAAATGGGTAAAAGACTAAACTACCATTTTGTATTAAATAATATATATACATGCATGCTACACCATACCCCTCCAACTTCCTAGCACACATTGCCCCCTCTACCTCCCTAAATCATGCAAGTAAAGACATGTGTGTGTACTTGAGGTAAGGAGGTATGTATCTATATGTATAAAAGTGTGTAAATATATATATTTTTATATTTTTACCATAACTTGTCATTTCATGATTATATATATATATATAAGTTAATATATTTTTAAGTGGGATTTATTATCACTAATTATATCATTTAAACTATGTACATGGTGCAAAAACGTGCACAATGTTTTTGACAACTTTCCGGTATCAAAAGGTTGAAATTTCAAAAAACGTTCTTCGGTCACATTTTCTATTTTTTATGAACTATCTATATTGATAAATAAATTTCTAAAAACTATTTTATCATCACTAATAACTAATTAAAATAGGTTTATTTGTTAATAAAAATCTATTTATTCACCATTTAAAATATATTTAAGTAGCCTATATTAAAGTGGTAAAATTCTGGATTGTTACAGTTCTGGTTTTAAAATAATCATTTCAAAATATTTCCCAAAATGACTTTCAATCTCTTATACTTAAGATATTGTTTTAGTGTTTATATGTCTATATAAATATTGAATTTTTGTTTATACTTGAAGAATTTATAATTATATTGATTTTTATATGTATTATTGAATACTCTTATTAAATCTTTCAAAATTGTTTTATAAAGTTTTATTAAGTTATGTTTTTATTAAAAATATTTATAGGCTACAATTAAATGATTCTACAAAAGTATCAAATTATTTTACAAAGCAACGAATTTTCAAAGTAATATTTTTAAAGTGTTTTTCAAAATATAATGGGATATGTCCACATATCCTAACCATGTATGTTGACATAATGGCCGTAAAATTCAAAATTCAAATTTGAATGGAAATATCTTTTCCTCGTGCCTCTATGCGAATGGACATGACTGTTATTTCCCTATATATACCAGATTTTCAAATGAATTTTCAATAGCTACTTTCTTATTCTTCTCTCCTCTTTTCACTTTTTTGTTTTCCAAATCAACTTTTACCAAAACTCTACCGAAATTCAACCAGAATTAAATTCAATCATTACTAATTTGGTTCTCCTTCATCTACTCTCTAATTTCTCTCGTATCTCTCAAGATCAAAGTGTTATTCAAGAGTTATAGGATCAATTGTAGTCATGATTGAAGATTTGAGTTTTGTAAACTCTATCAAATCATACTCATATACTTTGTGGCGTGCTTTGTATCTGTAACGACCTAGAATTTCAAACACTTCGTATTTAAATATCTGAATTATTTAAATATTTGTGTCCAAGATTTAATGTGATTAAGTATGATTTTATAACCTTGTTAAACACTTTTTAATTAATAACTGATGTTAGAAAAATTATTTTTTGAAATGTGTTTTCAAAATATACACTTTGGATAAATACTAAAAATATGGCCGAAAAACGTTTTGCTAAAAATCAACTTTTTATTCAATACAAGTTGTGTAAATATATTGCAACTTGAATAGTTATCATATGTAAACATATGACAAGAATTAAAACACATCTCTTTACTAAGTAAAGATTAATTAAACTAAAGAGTTAATTAAAAAAAGTATGCACGGATAAGAGTACATAAAGGAACCTTAAATCACTCCTTGATTTAGGGAAAGCATGCATGTATAAGAGCATGCTTTTACATGCTTAACTTCATGGCTAAGGAGGGATTTTTGAATATTTTCCATCCATTTCCTAAGGCTATAAATAAGCATGCAAGGCCTCTTCATTTTCTAAAACAAATCCACTTCTAAATAATGTCTTTATCTGTTTCTTCCTTCTCCCAAACTTTCTAAAAATCATATCAAACCAACTCCTTTCTCCTCTAAAGTCATGCTATCATCTTAAAATACCAAACAACATCAGTCTATCACATAAAAACCAAAAGAAATGGAGCCATCCCCTTTAAACCAATCAAGGCTGTACCTAATTTAGGGTAAACCAAGCTTGGCGGTGCACTTCTTACTCCCTCTTCTCCCTTGTTGTGTTTGATTCTTGGCATGTATGTTGAAGGAAGGAGGTGTAGTATGATTTGGTTGAATGTTGGTAGGAAGATAGTGAAGTTTGATTCAAATAAAAGTGAGTTAATCTCACTTTTATTACACTATAAAATGGTTGCAAGTTAACTTGAAATATTGCTTGACATTTTCTTGCTTAATCTCTTGAAAATTGTTATTAAATCACAAGTTGATATGCTTGCTATATATTAGTAATAATAGACATTAACTACTTAAAGTTAAACCCTTGATTATATACTTTAAAAAGTATATAAATTGTTAAAGTAGTTGCTTACTAAACCATTGAATTGTGATAAGTTAATATGGTTGAAATGGAAAACTGATTTAAGTACATAAGTTGATATATGTTATAAATGATACAGTTTGTACTTTGAATGATCTAAGTGTTTAAAGGTGGATAACTCCAAATATTGGATTGAATACGGAATTGTCCATATAACAATAGTCGCTATAAACGCACTTTAAATCCCTTAAACTATAACTTATGAAAATGGTGATTTATTGACATGTCTTAATAATAACTTGTTTGGTTATTATGTACACTTCTATAAGTGTTTTGAAAAGAAAAGAAAATGTTTTGAAAAGGTATAGAAGAAGTAAATCAAAGCAACAAAAGATTGAAGTAAAAAAGGTCGCTACAGTAACACTTTTAAAAATAGTCCGTCTTTGAAAATAACACGCATTTTTTGGAAACATTCTGACGCAGCCTACAGGATCACACAACTCACGAATTGATGAATTCGCGGAAAATGAATCGATGAAACAAAATGAATCGATGAATTGAAGATACCCAAGTGCCCAAATCCGTTGGTCTCTCGAGATACCGGATTCTAGCTATCTTCAACACGTTGATCGCGCACGATACCGCGTTAGAAGATCTACGATTCTTCGACGTTGATCTCGCGCACAAGATTCCATGAATCGGCTTCAAGTTCGTTGATTCGAGCACACTCGAATATCCGAAGATGGAGAAAGGAGATAACACTCAACTTCCAATTTCAATGGTGGCACAAAGCACAAACCAATTTTTATTCTAAAATCAACTCCCTTTAAATGATACAACTCACCCGCTATTTATAGGAGCTTACAACTCAACACACCTTAAAACACTTCACACGACTTAAGAAAAATACATCACAAACAGTACAAACGACTTACAAAACAAACGACATAACAACAGACGAGTTACACATCATACGACTTAACAAAACAATGCAACTTAAGAAACAAGGCATCAGAAAATAGCGACCTAAGCTTCAGCGACCTAAGCTTCAGTGACCTAAGCTTCGCGACCTAACTGGAATATCGTTCGCGACATAAGGAAAATCGCTGCTTTGTCTTCGCGACTTTAAGGAACTTCAGTAGCTTCGCGACTTAAGGATCTTCAGTAGCTCGCGACCTACGCTGGAACGACATAGCAATCAACGACATAAGAATTTCTCGTTCGCGACTTAGGAATTTGCCAGCGACCTAAGCTTTGTTCGGACCTAAGGAGGAGGAGAAGCGAGAACCACTTCGCGAATTCTGGATTTGCTCGCGACCTAAGGAGCTCGTGACATAAGAAGTTCGCGACACAAGGGAGCTCACGATCTACCAGAAGAATTCATGTTAGAGGAAGCTCGCGACTTAAGGTGAAGCGGCATAAGGAAGTCAGGAGTTGCTTGCGACTTACTAGTACGTCGTTCGCGACATAGGTATGTCTTCCGCGACCTAGGGTTTCGCTCAGACTTGTGGCGATTTGGGTTTCTTTGCCTTCGCGACCTATGGAAGCGACTTTCAGGGAAGCGACTTATGGTAAGTTGTTTATTCTTATCTCGCGCTGCATCATCCTCCCCTGGTTGAAAAGAATTCGTCCCAAATTCACACTTTTTTCTTCTTCGAGACGCTGTCTTTCATTCATTATCTGGACTAATGCGGCTCTGGTGATAACCACTCTTGAGATTGATCTTGTCTTGACCCATTGAAGATGCGGCTCGACGTAAGCAACGCATGGCATAAAGCAGACGTGGCATTAGGCAGGCAGCATAAGGAAGTGATATGAGGGAGATGACATCATGATGCCTGTGCCAATAGGAAGGTGTGATATAGAACCAAAACGTGACGAAAATGCGAGACGATATAAGGAAGTTTAAAATCGCGGAGCGACTTAGGAAGTCACGACTGAAGAAGTGTGATGACTCATGCCCAGATTCTTGTCTTTCCTTATCTCGTTCAGGTGTATTATTATTTAGAATCTTCCCTTGATGTGTTGCATCAATTTCCCTTGGTTGAAATGAATTCCCACAAGCTTCTTCTTTGGCATGTTTATTTTCATGAAATGGTTCCAAGTAGTTGACGTTGACAACGTCAGCAGTGCGGACATGATCAGGCAACTCCAACTGACAATCATTCTCTTCATCCTGTCTTTTCAACTCTTCCTGTTCTTTCAGATTCATAAGATCATACGATCCCCGTATTAAAATAGTATCTGGAACTAGTTCAGTTTGATGTTGAATGTCCTGTAGTGGTGGTAACTCTTCGGGTAATTCCTCAGGATATTCGACTTCAGACTCATCGAATTCTGATCCAACTTCCTCAAAAACCTCAAGATCTTTACTCGTTCCTTGCCCGGTCAACACAAACAATTCATTACTAATTTTCACCTTTTCAACAGACTCTTCCAAAAATACAAGACTAGTTTCTTCAAGCAGTTCCTCAGAAATATCATCTTTAAATTCTTCAAATACTTCAACCTCTTCAGGATTCACAAAATCAGAACTTTCTCCAGATTCAATCAACATTGATAATTCATCACTATCTTTCATTTTATTGACGAACTCTTTCAAAGATACTAAACTATCTGATTCTGTCTTCTCTTTTGTTTCACTTTCACTTTGTTTGGGCTTTTCGGAAACTAAGGAATTTACACTTGGCTGGCTCTCATCCATAAGCTCAGGTGTTAAGCAAGAATCCTCCATCATCAAGTTATTTCCCTCAACTCCGAATACAATTTCTTCTTCCATACTATCGACATCAATCTTTGGCGATGGAGAGTAATCAACTTCTACATCCACATACTTTGACGTTGAATAAAATCCCATCAACAAATTACATTCATCATTCTCTAACTCGACCTCTTCATCTTCGTTGTCAAACTTTGGTGGTAATTCTTCGAACGATTCCGTCGGACCGACCTCTTCAAACTCTTCTAACATTGGTTTAACTTCCTCAGGAATTTCAACCGCTTCACTATTTTCACATCCAATCAACAAAAATACTTCAGGCCTATCCTCTACTTCTTTGACAAATTCCTTCAAAGATAACAGAGTCTTTAGTTCCTCGATTTCCTCCAACTTGCTTTCACTTTGTTGTCGCCTTTTAAGAACTAAAGTGATTCTAGTGCCATCGAACAAGAAACTATAGCAGTTAGTCCTACTATCGTGTTGCATGGCTCTATCGAACTGCCACGGTCTTCCCAACAACAAATGACATACATCCATATCCACCACGTCACACCAAATATCATCCTTATACTTCTTTCCGATGGAAAAAATTACACAAGCTCTTCGACCAACCTTTACTTCCCCACCTTTCCTCAACCAAACCAATTTGTAGGGTTTGGGATGCTTCTTTGTCTTTAACGCCAACTTCTTTACGACTTCTGTAGAGATGATGTTATCACAACTCCCTGCATCGATAACAAACTTACAAACTTTTCCCAACATAGTGCATGTCGACTGAAAAATATTACTCCTCAACCAACTAGTCTCCTCTTCCTGCTTTGGCGTCAAGCAAGATCTCCTCATCATTAAAGAATATCCCTCGTCTCCCGTCAATAATTCTTCCTCCTCCTCAACCTATGGTGAATTAGAACATTCTACTTCTGCATCCTCATCCTCAACCTCAGCAACCATCGCTCGCTTCTTAGGCTTCGGGCATTCATTGCTCTTATGACCAAACTCCTGACAGTTATAACACTTGAAATTGTTGTTGACCTTGGTCTTAACAGCTTCATTGACAACCGGTTTACTAAAAGCCTTGGAAACATTAGTATTGCTACTAGCCCCTTTCACATGATTGCTCAAACTTGTAAATGCACCACCTCCTCTTCTACCTTGCTTCTCCCAAGCTAGAGCCTTCTGGTGTGCTTCAGCAACGGATCTTGGATCAAACATATTTACCATATCCTGAATTTGCATTCTCAATCCTCCAACAAATCTGAATGTCAACTGTTCCTCCGTTTCCATGATATCATTTCTAGCAATTAGTTGATAAAACTAATCTGCATAATCATTTACCGACTTTGTCCCTTGTCTCAAATTCTGTAAGCGCTGATACATAAGAGACTGATAATTATAAGGCAAGAAAGTAGCCTTCATCAACTTCTTCATCTTTTCCCATGAAACAATCTTCGACTTTCCCATTCTTTCCCATGTAAGTTTAGTTTGTTGCCACCATGCCATAGCTCTTTCCCCTCAATCGTGTAGCAACCAACTTAACTCTACGATGCTCGGGTACTTCCTTGAAATCAAAAATTTCTTCAACATTTGATAACCAATCCAGAAACTCTTCCGCTAGCATTCCCCCTTTGAATTCTGGAATCTCTATTTTCATCCCCGACTCCCATCGACGATCACCTTCGGAATCTCTATTTTGATTTCGCCCTTGACCACGGTTTTGACAAGAGCTACTACCACTATCACTGGATTCCTCCAAATCTGACGTATGTCGATGTCGATTTTGACCATCAACATTTCTGCTACCACGCACGTCTCTTTCTCCCGAAACTGACGGTTCTCTTCTTTCGCGATCTGATGGTGGTGACATTCTTCTCCTCTTGGAATTTGACGGCGAAATTCTATGTCCACCTTGATTTGAACCTGGCGATGCTCTTTGTCGAGTTTGATTCATATCCATCATGAGCCTTTCTAATCTACCAATTCCCTCATCAAACTTCTCATTGAATTTATCACTAATTCGTTGCTCCATTTGTTCAGCATCTTCTCTTCGATACACATCTACTACATTCTGATGACGATTAACTCTTCTTGGAGGCATTGTCAAATCTTCAACAAATTCTAACACAAACTTCAAATCTCGAAACTTCACACCCAACGAACTTGGAAAAGTTCATCTCCTAGCTCTGATACCAAATGACGCAGCCTACAGGATCACACAACTCACGAATTGATGAATTTGCAAAAAATGAATCGATGAAACAAAATGAATCGATGAATTGAAGATACCCAAGTGCCCAAATCCGTTGATCTCTTGAGATACCAGATTCTAGCTATCTTCAACACGTTGATCGCGCACGATACCGCGTTAGAAGATCTACGATTCTTCGACGTTGATCTCGCGCACGATATTCCGTGAATCGGCTTCAAGTTCGTTGATTCGAGCGCACTCGAATATCCGAAGATGGAGAAATGAGATAACACTCAACTTCCAATTTTAATGGTGGAACAAAGCACAAACCAATTTTTATTCAAAAATCAACTCCCTTTAAATGATACAACTCACCCGCTATTTATAGGAGCTTACAACTCAACACACGTTACAACACTTCACACGACTTAAGAAAAATACATCACAAACAATACAAACGACTTACAAAACAAACGACATAACAACAGACGAGTTACACATCATACGACTTAACAAAACAATGCGACTTAAGAAACAAGGCATTAGAAAACAGCGACCTAAGCTTCAGCGACCTAAGCTTTGCGACCTAACTGGAATATCATTCGCGACATAAGGAAAATCACTGCTTTGTCTTCGCGACTTTAAGGAACTTCAGTAGCTTCGCGACTTAAGGATCTTCAGTAGCTCGCGACCTACGCTGGAACGACATAGCAATCGGCGACATAAGAATTTCTCGTTCGCGACTTAGGAATTTGCCAGCGACCTAAGCTTCGTTCGCGACCTTAGGAGGAGGAGGAGCGAGAACGACTTCGCGAATTCTGGATTTGCTCGCGACCTAAGGAGCTCGCGACATAAGAAGTTCGCGACACAAGGGAGCTCGCGATCTACCGTAAGAATTCGTGTTAGAGGAAGCTCGCGACTTAAGGTGAAGCGGCATAAGGAAGTCAGGAGCTGCTTGCGACTTACTGGTACGTCGTTCGCGACATAGGTATGTCGTTCGCGACCTAGGGTTTCGCTCAGACTTGTGGCGATTTGGGTTTCTTTGCCTTCGCGACCTATGGAAGCGACTTTCAGGGAAGCGACTTATGGTAAGTCGTTTATTCTTATCTCGCGCTGCATCACATCCTTAGGGGTTTCTTCAACAACTAATCAAGTAAATAATATATTATTATTATTAGAAAAAGGTTTGAAGCCTAATTCATTTGATAGCTAGTTGAATGAAGTGCAAAAATTTATAGCCAAATAGTCCCTATAAGTGTTGTTCGATAAAATGCCTTGTTTTTGGGAAATTCTTTAAAATAATTAAATGATGTTCTTTGGGATTTTTGTCCATGGTTTTCAAGTATCCAAAGTATAATAACTAAAGTAAAAAGAATGGATTAAAAATCATTGGCTAAGACGTCGAAATCTAGGTGCAAAGTTGTAGCAAATTCACCTTAACCGACAACCCATGACTTTGGTAGCACTTCTGAATCAATTTTGAGCTATTGCGAATTATTTTGGTAGCATTTGCAGAAATGCTATCTTCTCTGTTTGAAAGCATAAATTGTTTAAAAATGATATTTAATTTTATATTATGCTCTAATCATTTTAGGGTTGTTTTTTAACTTATAAAAGAGTGTTCTAATTTTTTTTTCAAGTTTAAATATATTTTTAATAATTAATTATGAATTTCTAAACTAAGCGGCTTTTAAAAATAAAACTTGTTTGTTTTTGTTTTTCTATTTATTTCAAAATTCATTATTTTTACAAAATATTCTACATAAATAATTATCATATATTTTAAGTAGTTTTAAAAGCATTTTAACAAGCATTTAAAGATATTCACTATAAGAAATTTTATTTTTGGTAGCGCATGAAAAACGCTACCAAAACTTATTGTAGCCTTTTGTTAACGCCTGATAAAGCCCACATCTAGAAATCCATGATTTTTAGTTGCATTTATTTCAACGCCACTATAAATCCTTTTATTGCAGCGTCACTCAAACTCTACCATAAATTTTTTTTGTACATTTTAAAAACGCTACCAATAGAGTTTCCAACTTTACCCCTACTTTACGGTTGCGTTTACTCAACGCCATTATATGTATTTCTATAGCATTTTTGAAACACTACTAAAAGCTGTTGATCATTTTGCACCATTTTTTCATGCTATTATTTCTTGTTGATGGTCTATTTTGTTTCTACTATATCAATCAACAATCACTCACATAAACATTATATTCAAACAATTAAAAAACATATTAATCATATAATCAAATAAGATATCCATAACCATTCTAATACAATAGTTTTTTGATAAAATGACCAAACTCACATACAATAACCATTTGTATACAAATTTACACACCTAGTACTATTAAAATGTTATACCAAACTAGTGCTAACAAAACGCTTGATTACCCATAATTCTTTGTTGCATGCACAAGTGAAAGCTAGCACCGTAAAAGTCCAACCTTGCTCTCTTTGAAAATCCAATGCCTGCACAAGTGAAAGCACCACATACAGTCAAACAATTATGTTAATTCGTAGGACTTCAAATCTAATATCAAACATCTACAACATTGTAGGAGTATATCATATTATAAATAATGTCATATAAATAATCAAAATTATAAACGAAATGAAATAAATAAAGTCCAATCTTACAGTTATACATAAAATGTTGTTAAATTAGTTATATTATTATTATTTATAAAATTTAGTTAACTTAAACTTAGTTAATTTTATAAAACTTGTTTAATTTTAACAAAGCCTAGTAAATTTTTATTAACTTAGTTAACTTAATTTATTATTATTATTATTATTATTATTATTATTATTATTCAAACTCAATTAACTTAATTATATTATTATTATAAACTAAGTTAGTTTATCATCATCATTGTTATTTATAAATCTTTGTTAAATTAGTTATATTAATATTATTTATAAAATTTAGTTAACTTAAACTTAGTTAATTTTAACAAAACTTAGTTAATTTTTATTAACTTGGTTAACTTAGTTAATTTATTATTATTATAACTAAAACTCGGTTAATTTAATTATATTATTATTATTATAAACTCAGTTAATTTTTATAAACATAGTTAATTCATCATCATCATCATAATAATTGTTATTATTTATAAAACTTTGTTAAATTAGTTATATTATTATTTATAAAATTTAGTTAGCTTAAACTTAACTAATTTTATAAAACTTGTTTAGTTTTAACAAAACTTAGTTAATGTTTATTAACTTGGTTAACTTAGTTAATTTATTATTATTATTATTATTATTATAAAGCAAGGTCAATTTAATTGTATTATTATTATTATAAACTTGGTTAATTTTATAAACTTAGTTAATTCATCATCATTGTCATCATTATTATTTATAAAACTTTGTTAAATTAGTTATAATTATAATTATTATTGTTATTATTAAAACTCGGTTAGCTTAATTATAATATTATTACTATTATTACGAGCGTTACGGCACGCGCTTCACGCGTGATGATGGTATGTGCTTCACGCGTGAATTGTTTTCCTATAGATTACAAATGGTTAACACATTCAAGAAAAAATGATTTGCACAAATATTTAACCATATTTTTACATTGAAATAATGTGTAGTTACTTTAAAGTTTTACTTTTTAAGTTGCAACATCAAATTTTTTGTTAGTTTGAATTTTATTTATATTATTTATTAATAAATATCGAATTTGCAAATTATGTTTATTTGTTAGATTCTATTTTTAAGTGTAAAGAGACATTTTGAATTGTGGAAATTATCCACAAGGGCCTCTTTAGCAAATGGAATTAGTTTCTAGGACACACAACTGAAATAATTACTTTCAAGGACAAAACGTAAAATAATTAGTTTCTAGGGCCTAAAAATCAATGAAATTATGTCCTTGAAAGTAATTGAACTGCTGACTTTGTCCTTGAAAGTAATTATTCTGCTGATTTTGGCCTTGAAAGTAATTTCTTTGAATGTGTGTCCTAGAAACTAATTAGACTGCAAAGTTTGTCCTTCTGGTGAAATGCTCCTTTTGAATTTGTAAAGAAGTTTAGGCCCCATTTGGCTTGTCGTTTTTAGTTTTGTGTTTTCATCTATACAAAAATGGGTCCGTTGTATGTATTGTTGAAAAACAAACAATTTTGAAAAATGAAATCAACATGTAGAATAAAAAACAAGTTTATTTTGTTTTTCATGTTTCGAGAGATAACAAAAGCACGGAGAACAATCCAACTCCTTCGTTGTCCGTTGGTCGTCGCAATGGCTAAGAATTATAAATCATCTTCTCTTATTTCTTGCTATTTCTTAGTGCAATTTGAAAACACAAAACTCAAAATACAAAATGAAACCAAACGGGCCCTTAACTATTGGATCCTATTTTAAGGGATTTTAAGATTTGTTAATATCTGCATAAGAGCATTTTTGGTAGTTCACACTGACACCAAAAAGTGTGACACCAAAGGTATTACAACTATTAATAAAGATAAACTTAGTTAATTTTTACAAGCTTAGTCAATTCATCATCATCATCATTATTTATAAAACTTTGTTAAATCAGTTATATTATTATTATTTACAAAATTTAGTTAACTTAAACTTAGTTAATTTTATAAAACTTGTTTAGTTTTAAAAAAAATTAGTTAATTTTTATTAACTTGGTTAACTTAGTGTAACGACCCGTAATTTCGATAATTAAAAATATTTAATTTAATAAGATGTTGGTGTTAATATTGGAAGAAATAAAAATTTGTGATTTATCAATAAGAAAAATGTGACGCCCCACCTCTATGGTCACGCTAGCCAAGGACACTACTGAGTAATGCCGTCGACTAGCACGAAGAATAAGGCTGTTGAGGAGAGACCATCTGTGCAATTGCTTTGTGCGAGTACCGATATGTTTGATAATATAACTTACATTTCGTTTCAAGAGGAAATCCGACATATCAAATACAAACTCAAGCTACTACACAGTGGCTAAGTGGCCTTTGGAAATAAGTATAGAAATAAACATAACACAAATCAGTCACAGACATTCATATCACAAAGGCGAAATAAGATATTAACATATCACATGAAAGTGTACAACAAAATAGTGGTCAAAGAAGATCCGCTACATAACAAAAGAATAGGAACATGTGCTAGACAAAAGAATAAATATACATCAAGGAGTCTCTATGTCAAATGTATATTAACAAAAACTACTATGCTAAAGTAGTTAGCCAAAAGTCAGGTGACAAACCCTGAGAAGAAGTCAAGCAGAAGCACCTAAAATACCTCGGTCTGACCCGAGTATTATTTAAGAAGAAAATAATAAACGGATCAGTCTAGCTATAAATATCAGATAAAATGAGATAGGATAAGAGATATGACCAAAAACGTATGATAACAAAGAAATGCCATACTATGTCAAGTATACATCAAATAACGACAAAAAATCATACAATATTTCAAATCATCTCAAAACACCAAAAAGAATCACATTCTTTAAATTATTCACTAAAACATAAATATTGATAGAACTTATCAATTCAATCCACAAAAATTGGTGAAACGCAAATTCTAGAAATCACAACGAGAAATCCAGAAATCACAAAAGGGGGAAGGCCTATCACAAACGGGAGCATGAAAACTCACCAACACGTGTATCACAAACGGGTCGCTAACCCATGGTCGCTAACCATAAACTGAACATCGACGCACCTAGAAAGATACGTCCCATGCACAGTCGAACACCGACGCACCTGAAAAGATACGCCCCATGTATAAACTAACATCGATGCACCTAAAAGGATACACCCCATGCCGAGTCGAACATCGATGCACCTAAAAAGATACACCCCATGCACCGACTTAATGAGCCGATTGCTCCACGAACGGTCCAAAGACCATGGGCCGCTAGCCCATAAAAATGAGACGAAGCTCAACTGAACGGGGTATAGTCCCCCACATGGACAAAGAGACATCGCACATTGCTAGTCTAAACCATAAAATGATCATCATCGATCATCAAGAAGTGTCGATTACACTAAGCTAGTAAATATAAGAGTTTAGCTTCATGTCCCATAACCACTAGCTTAACTCAAATATTTATGAACAGACTGTAGACTTCCACTCGAAAATTGTCACAAGAGTTCAATCGAACAAGTCCAAGAATTAACCGATGAAGTAAACGCAAGCGTTTCATACCACTTGTTTTACTAAGCCGTTTAATTAATTTCTCATACGAATGAGGTAAAGGTTTGTATATACTAAAAGATTAGAAAACGGTTTTATAAATGAGCTTTGTATTAAAAATAGAGTTGAAATCATCTTTGTGAAAGAGTTTTAATATTTACTACTAGTATAGAAACCTTTATATTTAGATGTGACAAATCACAAAAATGATTGTAGAAACAATCAATCACCAAAGATTCACATCCGAAGACGTGAATCAAAACCATAGAAATCGATATCAAATCCATCAAAATGGATATTCCCAAAAATCTAAAGAGAGAAGTCATCAAAGTCGATAGTAAGTGATAACAACTATCCGGATCAACTAAAATCGATTAAAATTGGAAACCCACACAAATTAGGCAAATTGGGCCGAGACAAGCAGATTCAGACGTCTGAATTGGATATTTCAGACGTCTGAACCTGAAGCTCCGGTAGTATTTTGCCTAGGCCAATGATGGCCAAATCGTATCGGAAGCGATCGGATGAGTGACGATTGCTAGGGGTTTACGCCAAACAACTACCCAACCTTAAAGACTCACCAATACACTCCGACCACATGTCCAAACATCCATATAAGGATTTTCATAGATTTTGATTTCAAACACCAAAAATTGGAATATTCATCAAACCAATTCAAATCAAAAGCAGATGAATATGAATATATGTTAGGAATTCATACCTAACAACAATGATAGAAATAGACAAAGATGCGAGTTCAAAAACTCACCTTTAAACCCAAAAACGATGAAGGAGAAGCTTGAAAGCAAAGGAAGATCAACTACTCTTCCACTTCAACTTTAGAAACTCCAATCTAAGACTAGAAGCAATAATTTCCCAAATTAGGTTATAGGAAATTTCGGAAATTGGAGAGAGATTGAGATGGAGAAGAAGAAGGAGATGCTCACCTAAGCTTCTCATTGAATTTTGGAGCTAGAGCTTGAATTTGCAAAGAAAATTAGGGCTTAGGAATTTTAATTCTTTTTCTCTTCCCCCATTTTTCTAAAGCTTGAGTGTAAGGAAATATTATGAAGGAGTGAAGAGGGGTGGAGTGGAGTTGGGTTGATATGTTGGGTTAATGGGCTGAAACCCCAAACCCAAAACCCTAGTTGAAAACATCAAAGTTCAACTTACTCCAAACATATCGATGCTTATACTCAAAAAAGTCACAAACACCATTTTGAACTCAATGGAAGTGGTCTCGAGTCCAAATTGTTGATTCTCAACTTCAATCTACATTTAGACGTCTGAAATTTCCAATTCAGACGTCTGAATCTGGAAAAACAGATGTTGTCTGGTACAATATTCAAACGTCTGAATCATCCATTTCAGACGTCCGAAAATGGCAATTTTAGCCTATTTCCTTTTTGGATTGACTCGAACAATTTCAGACGTCTGAACGAACCATTTCAGACGTCTGAATTTTTGTTTGAATGTTTTTTTCAATTAGGCACTTCCAAATAGCACTATCCATATAGACTTTTCACTAATTCGACTGTTCTTCTACGAATAGTGACTTTTTCGGACTAAAATCCGACTAACGATGCTATATTTAAATTAAACATTTAAATATACGAATCGTAAAATATGCGGGTTATTACAAAAAATAACTAGAATGAAATATAATAATGTTAATGTAAGGTAATGGATAACTACTTTAATGAAATTCCAATTAATTGAAATGATTGAAAGGTTATAATTGGTTATAAAGTGCAAATAAGGAAATAAATCAAATGTTTTATTAGTTGGTGAAATAATATGTAATTAATTTAACTGGATAAAATTAATGTTGTGTAAGTAGTAATAACATTTGTTGTAGATAATAAACTTATAAATGTGATTAAATTAACCAAAATGTGACAATTGTTATATGTTACCTATTTAATTAATCTGTTGAATTAAATTGGAAATCAATTGCGATTAAATTTAATTAAAATATTACGATAATGTAAATTAAGATGATAATTGTAGAGTATTAGTGTAATAAGATGTAAACCAATGTTAACTATGCCCATAGAGTAATGATTGATTGAATAAAAAGACTGAAATCAAATTAAATCAATTTATTGGGATTAAATTATGATTAATTAGAATTTAATTATAGTTGAAAACGAAACACTATAATTATTGTAATATTTAACACTGAATTGATAAGTAAATTTGTTTTAAATTATCGTAAATGTCTAAGTAATCAAAAATGATAAAAAGTTGTTAGTTATTGAATTTAAAATTTTAAGGTGATTAATTAATTTAATAATAATTTATTTATTTAACGTGGAAAAGGCCATTTTGGCCACTGTCTCGGATTTCAATGAAACTAGTTTCATCGAATCCGCAATAGTGAATTATTGTAAGGTTTCAAATTTTGGGGCGATCAGACTTGTCGTTTGATCGTACGGACTCGAAATGCGTAGAAATTAATTTAATTGAATTCAATTGAAATAAGCCGATTTTAAAAGATAACTTCTTCATACGATGGAATCAGGACTTGAAACCTATTCCATTGAATTTAAAAATATCGAAAACATCTGTTTTGACATATGGGATGACCCACTTTCGTTTTGGAAGCGAAACGGGCTTTTCGGGTCGTTATTGTCGTTCGTACCAATTCAATACGTGTTTATTCTTTCTTATCGGGCCTTGTCCATATAAATAGATCTTTCTAAACCCTAGTAGCCTTTTTATTTTTTATCTCGGTACATATCTGTCTGTTCCACCTATCTGCTTCTTTTTCCTTCCAATGGCTGCTGATACAAACCCTAAATCCAATTTCAAATCGAAAATCAAGCTTCTCAAAACCCTATTATATTATATACCGATACGAAGCTCTCAACGAACGCAACCCAAATCTTCTGTTCGTTTTCGCAATTGGGTTTTGGTTTGCCTAGAAATTGGCGATTTATTTCTTGCCGTTCATGTTAGAGTTTGAGAGTTGATGGCGGATCTTCGTCGATGGGACGATCAGGAGATATGGGCGCGTAGAGGTCGACAAGGCAAGCAAATCCATGTCGTTCGTTCTAGCCAGAGGTTGAGGGGATCGCCAGAAAATGGCTTTGAGTGGTCACGACGACGGTTGAACTCGGGGGAGCCGGAGGTGGCGGCGTGGGTCGTGTGGGTGCGGCCTGGCTCGAACGGCGCGGTAGAGTGGTCGGATCGTGGCGATGTTGGATGAGGAGACGGCGAAAATTCAGGGAAGGGTGGCGGCAAGTAGGGTTTCGATGTGATCGATGTGATCGATCTGGAGGGTAGGGTTTCAACCACGTAAATCTTGAGGTGACGTATATTTTATTAATTATTATTTTATTCATTTTAATTTAAATCGTATAATGTTCTAATGTGTATAACTTTTGCATACGAGGTCGGATTTACACGTGGTTTGTTCTACTGTGATCGTATCAAAATTTCAGACATTATGGATCTAGATTAGATGAATTTCGAGACAGTTCAAATTTGGGCCTTATTTTGGATTTCAAATCGATTTGAAATCCAAGGTGAGTGTTTTAACCCACTCACAACTACTAAATTACCTTATGTTAGTTAAATTGAATTTATGATGTGATTAGAAATCGATTGGTCGATGTTTGGTATATTTAAATTGTCATTCCAGTTAAATCTGACTTTTATTGAATTTAATCGCCATTAAATTTAATAGTGAATTTTAAATTGCATGTTGATACCTGTTATTGAGAATTAGTCAATTATTGTGATGGATGGTTGATTGTTGATATTGGATGACTGGATGTTATATTTTACATCGTTATAACACTACAAGTTCCCTATGGGTTGAAATGATACATACCCGAATGATTTGATAGACTAAGGAGAAATCATTATGAGTTGAAATGATAGACTCAAGCGATTTCATGGATTTGTGATTAAATTTGGAATTGTGGGTTTAAATGATATATATCCGTAAATATAAAATATTGCAAATTGAAATGATAAATATCCATATCACTTGACCATAGGGTAGAAAATTATATACGGATACCAGATTGGTTAACTTAAACGATTTTAAATCCTAAATTTTGAATTCAGTAAATGATATTTTGAAATAAAATTTGATTTGTATAAACTGAATAATTTTCGAAATCCAAGCTTTAAATGGTGAAATTTGAGTTGGTTTAATTAATTGTTAAAAGAATAAAATGGAAATTTCAAAGTTGAATTTGAAATGTAACTAAAATTTATCGAAATGGAGTCATTGGAAATGTTTAAAGATTTAAACTTTGAAATCTATGAAATTGAAGTGGTTTAAAATTTTGTAGTTCAACTATGGATTTATAATCAATATAAATTGAGATGGTTTAATGAAAATTGAATTAAAAGTTTAAATTCGAGTGGGTGATTTGAAGTCTGCATATGGTCCAGATTTGTTGAAAAGGCAGAAATAGTTTATTTTGATATTAATTTCAAACCTAATTATTTTAATATACACTGTTCAAAGATTTATTATTCTAAAATCCTGAAGTTTAAGATTTTCAAACTATTAAACTAATTTAATCTATTTTAAACTATTTTAAACTATTTAAACTATTTTAATTATCTTAATCTATTTTAACCTATTTTAAATGATTTACCCATTTTAATATATTTTAAATCTATTTAATCTATTTTAAATCTATTTAATCTATTTTAAATTTATTTAATCTATTTTAATTCTATTTAATCTATTTTAAACTTATTTAATCTATTTTAAATCTATTTAATCTATTTAAACTAATTTAAAACTGTGTAAACTATCTTAAATCCACCTAAACTATTTCAATCTATTTTTAAACTATTTAAAGTATTTAACTGTTTGAAAATTTATTTTTAAAAACTATGCTAAACTATTTAAACTATTTATAACTATCTAAACTATTTTCTAAATTTCAGATTGTGTAAAGCGGAAGTTTTTATTTAAATCCTTGATTTTAAAATGAATATGGTTAAATGATGTTACAACATAAGTTGAGATTTGAAATGATATTTGCCGGTGAAATGACATATTTGAGTAAATATAATGATTTTGAAATGAGGATTTAATTAACCTATCTTATCGATATGGTTTCGAAAGTGAATATGATTTTGAAAGTAAATATGATTTAGAAAGTGATATGGTTTGAATTGAATATGTTATTTTGATATCAATTATGAAAACGCTTTGAAAATGTAGAAGAACCATCCGGTGTGAAATAAGCGTTTGGTTGTTAAAGAGACCAGGATCAGATATTGTCATACTCCCTGCCAATACCGAAAACCACTTTAATAACTATGTACGTGGTGAAGAATCCAGAATGAAGTAGGATGATTTGGCGAACGATTCTGTATGAGGTATTTACATAGCCCTCACTCCCGCGAGTCAACTTGATGTGACTAAAACATGAGCTATACCTGGGCCAAGTGAGGTCGCACCTCTGATCGGACTGCTTCTTCGATACCATATTATGATTTTGTGATTGATTTGGTGGCCACCCCTCGATTTGATTATGGGAGTATGTTCCGAGGTGGGTGGTAGTTGCTGCTATGCGTTACCACCAGCCCGATTCTGCAAACGGTAGAATCCTACCCTGGTATTGCCTCACGTGCCTTGTCACATGCCTTATCGCGCTCTCTACGAGTTTGGTTCGTACCGTACTTATAGAGTGCCCTCTGATAGCCCTCCAGTTTACGGAGGAATTATGGTACTGTATAGACTATAGGAATATATAAAAATGTGTTAAGGGGGATATGGGTAACGCCATTTAATAATTTACTTTACTGTAGACACTATTATAATAGCGTATTGTACTATGTATGTAGATAGTTTAACGGATCATTAGGAGATGAAATACCGAACATCTCTTAAGTTATTTGTGACGCCCCACCTTTATGCTCACAATAACAAAGAGTATTAAAAGAAATACTGTCTGTTATCGCGAAGAATAAGGCTGGATAGGAGCGGCCATCCGTAGTTGGCCTTATGCTAGTAATGGTTACCTCGATAGGAGTGATATATATTTTTCATTTTTCATTTCTTATTTATTTACTCCCATCGACATACCCAATTCTAGTATAAAACGAACTACGACGGTTCATAATAGTTTAGGACAATGTATATAATAATAACACAGATACAAAAGAATGCGAAACACAGATAAAACAAAAAGTCTCATATATATAATAACTGATGTCAGTTACAATACATTTGACACAATACATATGATACAACTACAACTGTCGACTCAAGAAGTTATATATACAAGTACATTATCGACTAATATACATGAATACATATCAACTTAAAACAGACACACTGACTACTACAAAAAGACGCAGACCACTTCAAATTATATGAAAAGTCTTCATAGCTCAACAGCAACTCAAAGCAGGAAATCTACAACCTGAAATAACTCGGGTCTGACCCGAGTATTAAATTCAAAAGAAAATAATACACGGGTCAATCTGATTCAAACTCAGTTATTAATGCACGGAAGCAATAATAATCAATCTCAAATAGATGACAGTCACAGAAATCTCGTATATCCAACTCTCGATACGAAAATTGGATAACGGCAGATATAACACTAAACAGTGTTAAACGACAAATCAACAATCCAAATCAGAATACCACTCCAAAGCATTGAATTTAACCAACGAAACAATTCAACAAATCGAAACATCAATTTAAAACTGTCAAATCTGATAGGGCTGTAGTACACGCACGCGTGTACTGCCTCGCCACTATCGCATGAGATACACAAAAGCTCGGTGAAAGTCACAAATGATCACAAGGTCAAACTTGGGCAGCATGAATGCAAACCTAATTGTACAAAATGAATGTACATTACAAACTGCACATGAGCAAAATGAACAGAAGTGCAACAAGGAAATGCAAACCTATATACTAAACTGATATGAGCACACATATAGGCAGAAAATATGTGAAACTCAAGCTACTAGTACAAACCAACTCGGAATAAAAAGGAATATCAACAAGGCACAAAGGCAAGCCAATGCCACATGTACAAGTGAATGTAACAGTGGGTCAAGTGAAGGCAAGCCAATGATACAAATGCTCAAGCAACGGGAAATGACCAGGGAATTAGCAACATAACTACAGGCTAAAGGTCAGGTAAGAGAAACAAGCATAAGTACCAGTATCAAACTCACTGCATGAACACAGTGAAGTATCTATGCAACCAAGCTACACATATACATGGGTGAGTCAACCACACAATGAAGACACATACTAGAAGACAACGACAACAAAAAGGGTTCAAGGTGAAGACCACATGGAATTCAAGGTAAATACAACTATCAAATGAAGACTCAAATGTCAATGGCACTGCCTCATCAGTCAGGTAACAAATGAAACAACCTTGTCACCAGGTCACACATGTATACAAATACCCAGACAGTTTTCCTAAAGCAATATAAATCATAGCATTTTCGACAAAGACGGGGGATTTCCAAACTAGCAGTGGCAATGCCGAAGCCAACAAGCATGATTAAAGGCAAGGCAACAATCGAACAGAAAGAACAAGTCTACCCTGAAGCTTAATCAATTTAAACTACAGGGAAGAACAAAATTGGCTAGAGACGAATACAAGTGCAGTGCATACGTATACCAGAACAGGGATGAAATTCACAAAGCATAATCGAAGTCTTCAAAAATTTAAAGTTCAACAACAACGAAATCAAAGTCGTGGTCATTACAAAATCGCAAGTTCAAAATCAATGCTATGCAAACAAGAATTCGAACTAAGTCAAAAATCATCAACCACGAAACAAAGTAGTACGGCCAACTCATCTCAGGTATCTTAACCAAAAACAAATGGCCGAAGCCCAATATCGACAAAAATCACCAATTCAAAGCAGTGATAGCCAACAAAGAGTTAAAACCAACTATGAACAAGAATGGCCGAAGGCAACGAAAACAAAAAAGCAGACAAGCTCAAACTATTTGAATAAGATGTGAGTGATGAGATCACTCACCTTAATCGCCAAATCGAGGCAGCCGAAGCAAAGACGAACAGTTCCTAGACGAAGCCGTGGCATCACTGAGTCGATCGAAACCCTAATTATTGAATTTGGAACGAAGGAGATACGAACGCTGCCATTAACTAAAACGCAAAGGAATGGGCCGCCATTTCTTTTGTTTGCTAGGTTTAGGGTTTTCGAACGAAAATAAAATGAGTGGGAAACCGGTTATACACTTGATAACAAAGCACTGAAACAAAATAAAACATGGCTGGATTTAAAAGCCCACTAACACTTAATAATTTATAAAAGAATCTCAATTTGATTTCAATTCCAATAGCAACAATATTAATCGTCTAATGACGATAATAAAATAATCGCGAAATCCCGGGTTGCTACAGACTCCCCTCCTTATAAAAATTGCGTCCCGCAATTTTCATAATTAAGGTCGTCAACTACAATTATTCTTCTAACATAAACTGGTTAAGCTAGAAAAATAAAAGTTGAGGATTCAAATGCCAAAGTAATCTTTTAATTCCATAAATGAAATTCACAATATCTCAACAAAGTCCAATTATCAAAAGATAATCAGAAGACAGCAAACGGAATAAATGCAAACATCAGCAATATTCAATTACCAATAGATAATTATAATACAGAAATCACAAAACAACAATATCTAATTATCAATACGATCATTAGAAAACAACAAAATCTAATTATCAACAAAGATAATTATGAAACACAAATCACAATTCGTAAAACTACCAATATCTAGTTATTCAACAATTAACTAGAAAACACAAACTCCATATCAGCAAACTCTAACTATCAACAGAGATAGAAAGAAAACAGCAATTCAATAAAAATCAGCATAATCTAGATTCAATTAGAGACTAGAAAATCTCGTATCAATAAAATCAGCAAACATCCAATTATCTAACGATAGTCAGAAAACAAATCAACAATTATTAAATTATCAATTATCTGCTTATCAAAAACAACAACAAATATTCAATTATCAAAATCGATAATCAAATTTCAATCCACAAATATTCGATTATCAAAAACGATAATCAAATTTCAATTCAACAAATATTCGATTATCAAAAACGATAATCAAATCTCAAATCAACAATTATTCAATTAGCAAAAGCGACAATTAAATCTCAAATCAGCAAATATTTAATTATCAAAAGTGATAACTAAATTCTCAAATCAACAAATATTTAATTATCAAAAGCGATAATTAAATCTCAAATCAGCAAATATTTAATTATCAAAAGCGATAATTAAATCTCAAATCAGCATATATTTAATTATCAAAAGCGATAATTAAAAGCAACAAATATCTGATTATCAAAAGCGATAATTAAATCTCAAATCAGCAAATATTTAGTTATCAAAACCGATAATTAAATCTCAAATCAGCAAATATTTAATTATCAAAAGCGATAATTAAATCTCAAATCAGCAAATATTTAATTATCAAAAGCGATAATTAAATCTCAAATCAGCAAATATTTAATTATCAAAAGCGATAATTAAATCTCAAATCAGCATATATTTAATTATCAAAAGCGATAATTAAAAGCAACAAATATCTGATTATCAAAAGCGATAATTAAATCTCAAATCAGCAAATATTTAATTATCAAAAGCGATAATTAAATCTCAAATCAGCAAATATTTAATTATCGAAAGCGATAATTAAATCTCAAATCAGCAAATATTTAATTATCAAAAGCGATAATTAAATCTCAAATCGGTAAATATTTAATTATCAAAAGCGATAATTAAATCTCAAATCAGCAAATATTTAATTATCAAAAGCGATAATTAAATCTCAAATCAGCAAATATTTAATTATCAAAAGCGATAATTAAATCTCAATCAGCAAATATTTAATTATCAAAAGCGATAATTAAATGCAACAAATATCCGATTATCAAAAACGATAATCAGAACTCATATCAACAAATATCTAATTATCACAAGCGATAATTAGAAACAACAAATATCCGATTATCAAAAGTGATAATCAGAACTCATATAAACAAATATCCATTTACCTGCAGATAATTGGAAACAACAAATATCTATAAATCAATTAAGAAGACTAGAAAATCATCATAAAAGCTTGGATCGATCCCATCAGATGGCGAGTTTTTAATTCGCCGCACGTGCATCTCAGAGTGGCCGAAGCCTACCAAGTACTCAACATAATTTTGGCGCCCATCAGATTGACCCGAAGGTTCGCAGAGTGACCCGAAGGTCTAGTACTGGTATTTGACCCGAAGGTCCGCAGAGTGGCCCGAAAGCCCAACAAATGACCCGAAGGTCCAACAAATGACCCGAAGGTCCTCATAGTGGCTCGAAAGCACACAAAATCATCAAATATTTCAATTAACGAGTCCGGAATTAACCGAAATAGCAAACACACATGTCCCATACCACGTGTTTTACTAAATCGTTTGATTTTCTTCATCATTTCCTTGAAAGTGCAAAAGTGTGTATTTTGTAAAAATACACTTTACGTTCTCAAACGGACAAGTCCGGAATTAAGCGAATCGGTAAAAGAAAGGGGTCATAGTCCTCGATTTTGCTGAAACGTTTAAATCGCTTCCTCATTCTTTTGAAAGCGCAAACTGTAAAATTTCTGAAAACAATTTTATTTATTTTATAAAAATAACAATTCACACTCTCAACTGAACAAGTCCGGAGTTAAGCAAATCAGTAAAAGAAAGGGGTCATAATCCTCGATTTTGCTGAATCGTTTAAGTCGTTTTGCTCATTCTTTTGAAAACGCAAACTGTTAAAAATTTATAAAACAATTTTCATTTTAAAACGATTTTCCAATCACGTGATTAAAGCAACAACATCAGTAGAAATTTCAATAAGGAAATTATACTTTTCAAAATACCGTAAAAACGGGTCACAAATCAGCATTGCGGTATAACCGCCTGAAAATCCACTTTTTAAAATTTGACTGTTACTGAAGTCAAAGCGACAGTAATTTTAAAACATCAAAAATCTCATCAAAATAATTCACATCAAAATGCGACATCAGTGAATTTTCATTCATTAAAATTGTCAACAAAACACCGTGCTTCAAAAATATAGCACTGGTGTAAAAATCCCGTTATAAAAATAATGGCAACAAAATACGTTTCACAACGTCCGAGCATCGGTTCAACGTAAAATTAATGCAGTAACGTGCAATTCGTATTTGCATGCACACTACAATATATACAAAGAAATTACTCTATTACCTTCAATGAAGATAATTTAAAACAGCAAAAATCTAATCAACATGTGATTAGCATAAAAGAAAATCAGCAAAATCTCTACAAAATCACATAGCTGCTATCGTTTCGAATTCTCAATTCGGATCCGAAATTCTCAAAGAAACAAAATAAACACAGCTATGTAAACAGCAAATGAAATCTATTTCAATTTCACATTTTGATTTTTAAATCAAAAGATTATCAGCTGTATTTAGCGAAGACAGTTTCACTGTTTCCGCTGCGTACTCTGATAACAAAACACAAATCAATCAAATCATCAGAACACAATTTCACTTTTATTTTTAAATAAAATATTTAAAAATTTCATCAAAATTTCAAAACTTTAGTTTTGACTCAAAATACAATTAAACATCGACAATTAGTTGTAACATATGTTCCATCTAAGTTACGTTTTATATTATGTCCATAAACCCCAAGCTCTGATACCAACTGTGACGCCCCACCTTTATGCTCACAATAACAAAGAGTATTAAAAGAAATACTGTCTGTTATCGCGAAGAATAAGGCTGGATAGGAGCGGCCATCCGTAGTTGGCCTTATGCTAGTAATGGTTACCTCGATAGGAGTGATATATATTTTTCATTTTACATTTCTTATTTATTTACTCCCATCGACATACCCAATTCTAGTATAAAACGAACTACGACGGTTCATAATAGTTTAGGACAATGTATATAATAATAACACAGATACAAAAGAATGCGGAACACAGATAAAACAAAAAGTCTCATATATATAATAACTGATGTCAGTTACAATACATTTGACACAATACATATGATACAACTACAACTGTCGACTCAAGAAGTTATATATACAAGTACATTATCGACTAATATACATGAATACATATCAACTTAAAACAGACACACTGACTACTACAAAAAGACGCAGACCACTTCAAATGATATGAAAAGTCTTCATAGCTCAACAGCAACTCAAAGCAGGAAATCTACAACCTGAAATAACTCGGGTCTGACCCGAGTATTAAATTCAAAAGAAAATAATACACGGGTCAGTCTAATTCAAACTCAGTTATTAATGCACGGAAGCAATAATAATCAATCTCAAATAGATGACAGTCACAGAAATCTCGTATATCCAACTCTCGATACGAGAATTGGATAACGGCAAATATAACACTAAACAGTGTTAAACGACAAATCAACAATCCAAATCAGAATACCACTCCAAAGCATTGAATTTAACCAACGAAACAATTCAACAAATCGAAACATCAATTTAAAACTGTCAAATCTGATAGGGCTGCAGTACACGCACGCGTGTACTGCCTCGCCACTATCGCATGAGATACACAAAAGCTCGGTGAAAGTCACAAATGATCACAAGGTCAAACCTGGGCAACATGAATGCAAACCTAATTGTACAAAATGAATGTACATTACAAACTGCACATGAGCAAAATGAACAGAGGTGCAACAAGGAAATGCAAACCTATATACCAAACTGATATGAGCACACATATAGGCAGAAAATATGTGAAACTCAAGCTACTAGTACAAACCAACTCAGAATATAAAGGAATATCAACAAGGCACAAAGGCAAGCCAATGCCACATGTACAAGTGAATGTAACAGTGGGTCAAGTGAAGGCAAGCCAATGATACAAATGCTCAAGCAATTGGAAATGACCAGGGAATTAGCAACATAACTACAGGCTACAGGTCAGGTAAGAGAAAAAAGCATAAGAACCAGTATCAAACTCACTGCATGAACACAGTGAAGTATCTATGCAACCAAGCTACACATATACATGGGTGAGTCAACCACACAATGAAGACACATACTAGAAGACAACGACTACAAAAAGGGTTCAAGGTGAAGACCACATGGAATTCAAGGTAAATACAACTATCAAATGAAGACTCAAATGTCAATGGCACTGCCTCATCAGTCAGGTAACAAATGCAACTACCTTGTCACCAGGTTACACATGTATACAAATACCCGGACAGTTTTCCTAAAGCAATATAAATCATAGCATTTTCGACAAAGACGGGGGATTTCCAAACTAGCAGTGGCAATGCCGAAGTCAACAAGCATGATTAAAGGCAAGGCAACAATCGAACAGAAAGAACAAGTCTACCCTGAAGCTTAATCAATTTAAACTACAGGGAAGAACAAAATTGGCCAGAGACGAATACAAGTGCAGTGCATACGTATACCAAAACAAGGATGAAATTCACAAAGCATAATCGAAGTCTTCAGAAATTCAAAGTTCAACAACAACGAAATCAAAGTCGTGGTCATTACAAAATCGCAAGTTCAAAATCAATGCTGTGGAAACAAGAATTCGAACTAAGTCAAAAATCATCAACCACGAAACAAAGTAGCACGGCCAACTCATCTCAGGTATCTTAACCAAAAACAAATGGCCGAAGCCCAATATCGACAAAAATCACCAATTCAAAGTAGTGATAGCCAACAAAGAGTTAAAACCAACTATGAACAAGAATGGCCGAAGACAACGAAAACAAATAAGCAGACAAGCTCAAACTATTTGAATAAGATGTGAGTGATGAGATCACTCACCTTAATCGCCAAATAAAGGCAGCCGAAGCAAAGACGAACAGTTCCTAGACGAAGCCGTGGCATCACTGAGTCGATCGAAACCCTAATTATTGAATTTGGAACGAAGGAGATACGAACGCTGCCATTAACTAAAACGCAAAGGAACGGGCCGCCATTTCTTTTGTTTGCTAGGTTTAGGGTTTTCGAACGAAAATAAAATGAGGGGGAAACCGGTTATACACTTGATAACAAAGCACTGAAACAAAATAAAACATGGCTGGATTTAAAAGCCCACTAACACTTAACAATTTATAAAAGAATCTCAATTTGATTTCAATTCCAATAGCAACAATATTAATCGTCTAATGACGATAATAAAATAATCGCGAAATCCCGGGTTGCTACATTATTGCACTCACGTTAGACACTGGATAGGAGATGTCAAACCCCGTAAATATCTCCATCGCCATTACACTCATATTTATTTACTGTTAATTTTACTTACATAAGATCTTTAGTTCTGACTCGAGTGTTTTGTCTTTTCATTACGCTCGGATCAGTCTGAGCTTTTCAGTGTATCGAAGACTGCTTTTCTGAAGGACGAAGATCTAGCACTATTATTATTTATTACATGTGTCCCACTGCATCATTTTATTCTGCTCATTTATTTATTTATTCATGTTGTATGTACTCTGATATGTATTGTAAAAGTGTAATCAAATGTTAGTTGTAAAACAGCTTCATGAATTGTTTATTTGATTATTATGTTTTGTCATTCCGCTCTGAGATTCTGTGTTTTGTTTTCTTTCTTTCTCTGCTTTTTTTATTTACTCCATAACAATCCTCCCTTTTGAATGGTTTGAGTTTGACATGTGTGGTGTATTGTCGATTTAAACCATCCTAAAAGGTGGGTCGTTACACTTAGTTAATATTTTTTTTTTATTATTAAGACTCTGTTAACTTAATTATATTTTTATTATAAATTTATCTAATTTTATAAACTTAATTAATTTTTATAAACTTAGCTAATTCATCGTTATCCTACCAAATAATACCAAAGAGAAATCTTCACATAGTACCTTATAGATTCTTCATATAATCCCTGTAGGTTAAATTTTTTATTCATTAATATATTGTTTCTAAGATCGATTGTTATTTCCACAATGATATAATATATGATCTGTGATGTATAATCCAACAACACTCCACTAGTTTTTTTTAAAAAAACACGCAAACCTAATTGGCATAACGGATACTCATATTTGCCCATGCTAAAAAATAATTTGGTTTCCAATCTTGTACCTATAAACCAAAGAATAGAGAATAGAAATTATTTGAAATAATCTTCTACTAAAAAACTTACTATGCATTCTCCATTATCTACTAAATGAACAAAGAGGCATTTGAGCACACCTGCTGATAAGCTAATATTGCTTTCGAACTTTGAATGTTGTTTTCTTTGGTTGCACCAAGCTTGTTCCATAAAGAGTAATTATGTGGCCCGAGTTTTAGTACCTAATGTAAACGAAATACAGTAATCAACACATTTAATTTTTATTTACATATGAAAATTTCTGTTACATAAAAATACATTAATTTGTAACAACATACAATAATATCATGATCAACTACATGAAACTACAAGTCAAACTTATGTCTATTGCCATCTTGTCTCCTAATATACACTAGTGTGAACCCGTGCTTCGCACACAGAATTTTATAATTAAATTACCGAAATGTCAACAATTATTTTATTCTGATGTCTAAATGTGTTTCTTTTTTCAACCATTAATAGTTAATTTATTTAAATTAGATTTGTTTTGTTGGTTCTATGAGATTATTATGTCTTAATTGGGAAAAGGGAGTGTTAGCAGTAACATGCATCTATGTGTATAAATAAACTGGGGAAAGAGAGTAAAATTCAAGCCCACGTAGATGGGTATTGACAAAAAAATTTCAGTAGGAGATAAGTATGTGAATAATAGCACTGCCTTAAATATTTTGTACAGGAATGCGGATTACAAAGAAGTTCGCATTCTTAATACTAAGAAGTGAATATTTAATGTGATGGCGCATGCCTATAACATGGAATACAGATCATTTCTGCCGGTTTATATCTATCCACGGGAGTAAATATAGAAATATGTGAAGTAAGAAAATTATGTTCATGGATCAATAGCTCACATAAAATCAATGTTATACAATAATAAACTTGCCATGCATACATTGATTTATGCAGTCTTGGTCGGCTCTTGATTTGTATGTTATATTTTGATGATGTGACATAGACGGTACAATAGACTTTTTTTTTGGTTTAGCAGTAATATATAACAGGACCATTCTTCTAGTCTTCAACAGTGCTCTGTTATTGAATTCCAAAAACCATAGGTGTAAATTGATTGGAGGTTTGCTGTAGGCGGATTGCTTACCGTGCAGCCTGTGAATGATTAATTTTAGTAAGATTTTTTATAGTTTCCAAAAAAAGGTTTCAAACATGGAAAGAGGTGATGCAGATCCCTAGCCAAAATTCAGCCGACCGTAAAAGAGAACCACTTGGGACAAAATAAAAGGATAATTCATATTATCGGAACTGTCGACTACACAAGTGTAAGGATTGTTTTTAACAGTTGGGAGGAGGTTTGAGAATGTGATATTTTAGAAGTAAGACTGAGATTGAAGATCCAAACTCCTATATTAGAGAACATAGATGTATTTTTCATCCAATAAAACAAAATTATCCTGATACTTTGCAAAAAAAATACTCAAGCACCTATGTTGGATGAACCAAAATGCTAAATGTTTGAAATAAGAAAAAGAACTGATTTCCTGACTTTTACTGCATAGTATTTAAATAGTGCTATAAATTCTAGTGTTAATAAGATTAGTCATTGATTGTTGAGTTATGAAACATCTTTTTGGTATGATAAATGTCTGATCTTTCCATAAGTTCATCATTGCTTTTTTTCAAGCGTTTCCTACTATGTCTATTGGTGCACCAAAAGTTGTTGGTTTCCTCATTGACTTTTGCGTAGAGGTATGGATGTGGGGAGAGAAATCATGACATGGTTGAGGATAGGTTTATATCCTAGATCCAAATGATGTCATAAAAATAAGCAATAGATGCCAACCACAAAAGGAATTAAGAGAAACTGGCAGCATTTCTTTGTATTTTTGCAATTAAAAATTATAGGTTATTATTTATAAATAGAAATATCTTTTGAGTTCAATTTGTAACAAAACCCAAACCTTGCCCTCAAGAGCAATAAAATCATATCCTCACACATGTTATAATTGACATCTCAAAATCCATAATATGGAGAGAGAAAACTCACATGGTTGCACATCACGAAATTATATAGCAACACCAGGTGCTCGGCATACTTGGCAGTAACCAAATTCGAAAGTGCAGGCATCGACCCGAGGCATTACATCACTGTACAAAGGAGAGAATAAACAAATGATTCCCTTATCAAACTAACATACTATGTACTGTAAACAATTTTTAATACACTTTATTAACATTGGTGAAAGAGTAATAACTATAATATACGATGTATAAATGAACGTATAGAGTGCAGCTCTGCTATTTTAATAAAGTGTAAAAGCATCTTACAAAAAAAGATAAGAATATGAAATTTTAATATTTAATGCAAAATCGAAAGTTAAAGTGGTATAAAACGGAGAAAAAAACTTACCTTTAACAATAGCAAAAATGTTAATCATATAATATACTGCGTACCAATAGTAGTCTTACACTTGTATGTTATCATGATAAGATAGTAAAGAAAATGATATACAAAATGTCTCTAAGTACAATGCCAGTTAGTTGGTTTGAAAATTTGGTTCGGACTAAATAAGGAAGAAAAATTATTTTACCGAAACTCGAAATTCATGCGAGTGAACAAAGGTATTTCATCTTGATTTTATTACAATTCGACAGTGAAAACAAACTCAACCACCATGCAACCTCTATTTGCTAGCAAGTTTCAAATCTGCATACATAAGAAAACGTACTGGTCAAAATCATGTTTAAGTAGAGTTAAGTGTGTACTATTATATCAAATTTTATAATGAGGATATAGTGCTATAAAACTTTGTTCCTACAACACACCAACTTAAATGAACATATATACTTCATTTGTTTTGTTGATGAATTGGTTAATATTCAAACAATTGTGCCATTTTGTAATTGTTTGAATATATTTAACCAACTCAAACAGCCATATATACATCACTATTCCCTTGGTGAATGCCAACTTGCAAAATTGAATATTCAAATGACCATATACACCAATAGCTTTGCAATTTTATAAAGGCATTAAAAAAATATGCCAAATAGCAAGGCAAAACATAGGAGAATCGACTATCATTTCTACATTTAAATTACTTTCTAACAATTACAAATTTACTGATGAGACTGTCTCGAGTAAATGTGGTGGTTGTACCCACATATTCAGTGCTAGAACTAATTATCTATTTTCCTCTCTCAACAACACTCTTCCATTCCTATTCTACATTGTATTGAGTGCCTTCTGTTATCAATACTTCCAGTATTTTATGACTCATTTTTCTGACAAATACCTATTCATTATTACTAATTTGCAAAATTCATGACGAAATGGAAAAATTAAGATATTACAGAATAAAGTAAAGATAAAAAATCTGATATATTTGGTACAGTTTTTTGTATCACTATTCATGAAGATTCAAATATAACCATAAAGAAGCATAGTGAACAACAATATGTTTAGTATTTTATAAATATTATGACACTCGGATATATATATATATATATATATATATATATATATATATATATATATATATATATACACCAAAATGGTTAGGAGAAATGTTAAATTTACATTTTAAATATTCTTTGTTCTTTTGTTACTTACTTTACTATATATCCTTTATTCATTATTTAATGCTTTTATTGAACTTCTCTGTTTTTTACCACTTGCAGTTGATTATTTAATATCATTCGAATTCTTTATTTTTGTTTCCCTCTTCATTGCTCACAGAAGGCTTTATGGATTGGTCCCATGAAATTTAATCCATCAGTAGAAGCTACCGATGGATAATCTAAATTACTATTGATGCTTGAGAAAATAAAAAACACTGGTTGTGAAATTATTGTTGTTGGTAATTCTACATGTGAAAGAATTGTTAAACGTTCTGATCCTCTTTCACCTAAAATTATAATGTTTAGAAGTGCAGCTATTGTATGGGAAATTCTCAAAGGAAGAACATTGCTAGGGGTTGCAGCTTTAGACAGGTTTGGTTTCTTTTACCTGTAGATGTATCTATTTTATCTTGACTAGTATAATATTTTTGAAAATCCAACTCAGCCTTTAATTGTTGATATTGGAAGTGATAAAATTTCCAATCAAATCTTACCTATTATATATTAGTTTGGGTTTCGAAAAGTAAAATTTACCATGGCTCATATATGCCACACCCCACACACCGACCCCCTTCCTCCCCCGCCGTGTCGCTAGTTAGCTTGCTAACAAATTTTGTTACTTATTGGTGTATGTATCTGTGTGTGTGTGTGTGTGTCTATGTGTGTGTGTGTGTGTGTGTGTGTGTGTGTCTATGTAATGCAAGTTCGGAGAATAAGATACCGACGTCACTTTTCTTCATGTTTTAATTTCAATTTGCCAACTATATCATAGATGGTTCAAATTATGACCACCTTTTTTTTGTGGTCAAAAGTTTAATGCTGTAACATCCATGGTTTAAATGTAAAAGAAATTAATTGTCAGTATGCATTTTTTTATCATTTGTAAACAGGAGGAAAAAAAGCCCTAACCATTATGTTCTCTCATAATACTGTAGGAAATGGTTTATTTCTTCTACATATGGCCAAGAGCTGGAACCATTCAAATTTTCTTGGTCTTGAGATTAATGATAAGGTGCTTATTTACAATATTTCTACTTATATCCTATGCTGCACCATAACATCAATTTTATCTAATTATTTTTTAGTATGATAATCCTAGCCAGGGATACACATTTATAAAACATGACAAATATACCTACAATCAAAATCAAGAACAAATTTAGTTGTAACTAAATCGACCGGATTGGAGTTGACAAAATCTCATTTATATATAGAGAACAGTATCACATTTGGAACATATAAAATCTCACCATTAAGTACGTATAAACATCAATAAATATACCCACTTATTTGATTGGTCACCACAAAGCCATAAGCATTAAAACTTCATAATAAAGCACTGATATATTGTACAGCAAGTTTCTTGCTGGATACAAACATGAAAAATAAATATTATTTGGAAGATTCTTAATTATACTTTCCAGCTCCATTTTTATTCATGGCTGAATAGTCTATGGATTGGTTGAGATGCATGAATTGATAAATTGATTTTTGAACCTTTGGATCATGAATTGCAGTTCTTCTACCGTACCGACGACATCAAAATACAAAGAACTTGAAATCACCGTTATGTAAGAAGAAAAAGAAGCCAAAATATATGCATACTTTTTGTTCCGGCAGGATAAAAAATTGAGAGTGGAGAATTTTTATTAGAGGATTTGGAAGTAGATGAAAAAAGCTCTATAATAGAAGTGAAGGTGGATACATCAGAAACTGTATAGCACTCATATATATGTATAGCAGTAAAATGAACGGTGAAAGTAATTGTTTGTATAGTATCTTGTGTACTTGTGTACAATAATATGTGAATTCATAATGCTTTGTTAAAGGCAGCAGTAACGAATACCAATGCTAAGTTTCCCAAAAAAAGTATATAATCTTGCTTCTTTCAATGCACCTAAAAGATATAATCAGGGATTTTTTTTTTACTATGTCTAAACAGAACATGTACATCACTATTAACTCAATGTACAATTGCATGGCACCGCCCATGTATACATCGTTGAAAAAATCCAATGATGTGTGCCTTAATAAGTCATGGTACCTCATGTACCACCTATATATACCTCAACGTATGATTGCATGGTATCCCTATTACTATCATTTCTTCAAGTATATGTATAAAGTCTAGGTGGGTCTAGAACCTTTCCATTCTAATTTTGTATATGGATGGATGTATGCCTTTGGAAGTTAGTAAATCATAAAATCATCAATTCAACAATAAAATTTCAAACAAATATTGATGCTGACAAAATTTCAAAAACTCAATACCATTACAAAATATAAAAATAAGCAACAAAATCTTTTTGCCAAATAGGGATGCATTTCAATACAATTTCCAACTAAAAAAATATCAGCAGCCATGATCTAGCTGAGATTTATCCAAAAGACTAATATAATTGAGATTATACAGCCTCTCCTTTTGCTATGTTTCATTCAAATAAAATTTGAAGAAATAAAGGCTAAGATTATCAAACATGTAATGTCTCATTTCTTGTCAATGAACAACATTGCAATAACAAATAGCAAGTGTAACAAATTTGGTTTCAAAGCACTTATATACTGCAATTGCCCAAGATTAAAATAAAGAAATTTTAAAAACAAATTTGGATAGTAATTCAAATGGGAATTCATCTAACAAAGAAAAAAATAAACTTACTTTGGGACCAATAAATCTTTCCATCTTTTGCGAAAGGAATGGGACCAACCAAGTTTTCGGCATTTTTACAAAGATTTAGAATCTGAATAGAAATATAAAGAATTTGAGAAACAAAATAGCGACCAATAACCAGTATCCTTTCACTAATTCTATAACAATTATGTGTAAATGTATATCGTAATTTATAGCATATAAAAATGATAATAATACATATAGCAAAGTGGATCTTTTAGTTTTGATCTGCTTCCTTCATTTGGTCGATAGGGAATATTATTAAGTTGTACCCTAACTATTAGTATAATACCTACCTAAAATCTATATTTAGACTTTGGATGGCATAATAGCCATTAGCATGGCATGGTTTGTGACCAAATTAAACCTTTGTATTGATTGTCCAATTCAATATTTCACTATTAGCGCCATATTAATGCACCATGATGAATTGCATTAGTGGTAGCAACAATGCTAGAAGATCAAGCAAAGACGTCTGGTAGATTACTTTCTCATTTTGCCAACATATCAAATAATACAAACTTGCGCAATCAGATGCTTTTTCTTAATAAAATTTATTTACATATGCAGATGTTATTAATAAAATCATTTTTGTAATACATAATCATAGTCTTACATTTGATCTCTCTAAACTTGTATAGATTAAATGAATATTTTCCTAAAAGTTGCTTATTAAATGTAGATCTCTATATTATTTTCCTTGATGATCAACAACCATTTATAATGGGTTAATATCTTAAAAGTATTTTGTATACTCTCTGGTATGGAACAACAAAAATACTCATAAAGTGCTTAAATAATAAAGTGCAATAAATAAGTGTATTTCAAGATAATGGAATATTTTATGACATGTAGGTCAAAAATAAGGTATAATTATTTAGTAGTAAAAAAATTTCATTTAATCATGCATCCTATACTTATACACCAGTGTACAAATAGTAGAATCATGTTTCATGCTCTTCATCCCATGCTAAAATAAATATCCGTGTTTCAACTTTTAACATAATTTAAAACGACTTTAATTTCATTACATAATGAACCAAGGCTAATATGCCACCGAGGCATTTCTTTTATTCATTCTAATTAAAGTTTTTCTATTCATTTGGAACTTAATAAGCTATGTAAGGACACAGATTCAATTAATACTTTCCAAACTTATGCATGCATGCAATGGTTATGCTATGTTTTTATTTCCAAGTAATAGGATTTCTAATCCAAAATTAAAAAGTTTCATTTAGTTCTATTTTATTCAATACCAGCAATTATGTATAATATTCTTCTATTTTCATTGATACAGATATGTCATTCTTAACAATATTTTAGCAAAATTAATCATATAGTATTTACTCATTATATTTATACACAGACATATAAATATGTTTTATTTTATATTTATAGACATAGGCATGGACTATGAAGTTTCATTTAGCTCTATTTTATTCAATACCAGCAATTATATATATTATTCTTCTATTTTCATTGATAGAGATATGTCATTCTCAACAATATTTTAGCAAAATTAATCATATAGTATTACTTATTATATTTACACAAACATATAAATATGTTTTATTTTATATTTATAGATGTAGGCATGGACTGTAGAGTGAACCTATTGCAATTCTAATGGTTTTTACATTAGGCCAGGGTGCTTGAAAGTAAGAACACATTAAATCTGTTGCATCCGCTTTAATATTTGCTACCTATGCTTGTTTGTTTCATTATGTTTGTTGAGCTAAAGTATATGAAAACTTTGGAATCAAATAAGCATCAATTCCGACCAAAATCAGACAATGAAAAATAAACAGCAAGAAGATTAAGACAAAATATAACTAACACAATACCACTCACCGTTGGAGCAAAATAGAAGCCTCTTGAGAAAGCATAGTTTTGCAGTAGTAAGAGTTGATCCCTGGCCTGATTGGATCCTACTGAACGCAGCGATGGTTAAAGCCAACAATGTCCATCTAAATATGTGACACGGATAAACGACGCCTTAAACATCGAGTTTATCCAATTATATGTGAAATCATTATGATGAAAAAGAAGTCTAAATTTTAAATAGCATGTTTATGCTGTCATGTTTATCCTGTTCCATGCTCAAAGTTCTGCCTTGCAAAGAAGGAAACTACAAACTTAATATTTAATTATCATCATCTAATAAGAAGAGAAACACACACAACAACAACATAGAATTTGATGATTTCAATTTAAAACTTGACTCATTGGATTCCTTTATCACTTAAAAGTATACAAACAAAACACAATTACAAACTATCCAACTCTGTATAGGCATTGTACCAAACAGAGCAGTATAAAAATTAATGCACAGTAAACATACAAAGCAAAATTTAGCAAAATACAGTGCTAATCGGTTAAATCCTTAGTAATATAACAGATCTCACAGGTGCAACCAAATCTTAAATCATTATTCAACAAATCAAACGCCTAGAAACTTAAACCAACCGAAATCATTACCAAATCTTAAATCATCGATAAGATATAATTAAAAATATACCTGGGAAGGATAATGATACCTGAAACGCAAAGGTTGAAAGACGAACAATGCAACACTGATAGGATGAATGATTAAGCAACTAAATCAGTATGAGTTGAAGTAGGCAACGAAGGAATATGCAAACTGAACGAATTAAGCAATTAAATCTGTAATACTTCTGTAAATCCAAAAAAAAAACCGAGCTAAAGGAGTGAAGATTACCTAAATCGGTAGGAGACCGGAGGGGGAATATGCAAAAGGATAGATAACAGGGGAAGGCTTCATCGCGTTGGTAGAGATTAACCGCAGCCATGTTTTATCAGGCTCAATCTATATCCACCCCCATCATTTTGCGAGTTTATCTGAGAGGTATGGCTTTACAGACGCAAGGGAAGAAGCTTAAAGATAGGCAGGGTAAACATTGTCATTGAATCATAGCACAGTAGTCGTGCGAGGATGCGTTGGGTGCAAATCAAATCGTTTTAGCCTTAGGGTTTGAGAGCAGAGAGGAAAGCGGGAGGAAGAACAGAAGAAAGGGATACGCGGAATAAAAGAAAAGGGTCCACGTTGGAAGAGAAGATAAGCGTAAGAGGAATCGGTCGATTTCGGATGGAGGAAATTGGAAGGAGGAAATTACTGATTGAGGAACGGAAGGTTTAGCAGGAGTAAAGGGAAGGATAAAAATAAGACAGCGTACAGAAACGATTCGGTTGCCAAAATTTAAGGAGGCCTGTGTGAGCTTGAAATTCAACTCATTAATAATAATATAGTATAGATTTTGTTATCCACAATCACGTAAAAGTGTCGCAAAACCGATAGTAACCAAAGAAATGTTACCAAACCAGTTTACAATTCTGGTACAGAATGCTACGGTGCAGAACCGTTATAAAAAATTGTTATAATACCTATTGATATGTCCGAGTCCAGAGAGAATCTATTTCCTTGAAACAATATTACCGCCGTAGTAGTTTTACGGTTGTTAGAAATTTGCTTCCCAAGATGAAACGGACCAGCCCCGCGTTTGCAGACGGAGCACCGACGAACTGAAGAGATTATAGCACTAGAACAGAGGTCTTAGAGGAAGAAGGAACAGAATTTGGGAGAGAGAACTTAATATTTCTCATATTCTGGCCGCCTATTTATAGGCTGGAGGAGGTGCCTATTCGGAGCGGTCGTGACTGCTGGAAAGGTTGCGACCCTTTAACCCGCATCCGTACGAACGCGTGCGCCTGGAACTGGTTGCGTTGGAGGGAAACGGACGCGTCTGTGTGAACAGACACGTTCGAACCAAAATTAGCACAGCAGGCCCATGTAGCAGACGGCGGCTCATCTAATCTTGAGACCTCAAGAGCCCCAAGGCCCAATCTTTGACATTTTAATATTAATTATCAATACATATGCCAAGCCTTCATGCACACAAGCCCAAGCTTCCTTCTCTCTTTGTTTTGATAAGGTATAGTGGGTATTAGTATATATATAGGTATTGGCACAAGAATCCTACAATGTGGGACTTTGATTTTCACTCAATACCCAATATCCCTCTTCCTCCTCTACATCATTCATTATTCTAACAATCCCCCACATAAATGAGTAGTTGTTCTTAGTTTCATGAGATATTTATCGTATCGGTTTAAAGTAGCACTTTAGCCTTGAACTTTTCCTAGTGATTACCTATTTGAATTACAGGCGAATCAGTAGACTTAGAAGGTCCATGAACTGTAAGCCTTTTGTGTAATTCTAAAATAGATAACACACGATAAATGTTTCTTATAATCCTTCGTTCTCTGTTTGTGTTCGTTTTAGCCATGAACACCTGCCTGGTCTCATAAGTGTTTTAGAGAATCGGCCTTACAATTCTCCTTGAAGCGGCGCCTTCACACTTACGTAGGTGATTCTGTAATGGTTATTTCCAATACCCCAAGTACAGACATCATTAAAAGTATTAATACTTATCCTATTTTCAAACAAGTAATGCACTGACTTATCATAGGAATGGTTTGTGAGTAACAGTGCTACCAAGTTTCTCTTAAACTCAGTTGTCCCTTTGAACCTAGATCTTGGGATCTCCAGTCAACTAGGTAGGGTTTCCATTTTAGAAAAACTTTTATTCTATGGGCCTTAACCCCATTCCCATCGATAAGGTTTGAACTTTCTCTCTTGGCAAGCCTTTTGTTAGTGGATCCGCTATGTTATCTTTAGACTTTATGTAGTCTATAGTGATAACTCCATTAGAGAGAAGTTGTCTTATTGTCTTATGTCTACGACGAATATGCCTAGATTTACCATTGTATAATGTACTATTAGCTCTTCCAATAGCTGATTGACTATCACAATGTATACATATTGGAGGCACAGGTTTGCTCCAATTTGGAATATCTTCCAAGAAACTTCGAAGCCAGTCTGCTTCTTCTGCAGTCTTATCTAGTGCAATAAACTCCGATTCCATTGTAGATCTAGCTATACAAGTCTGTTTGGATGATTTCCATGATATTGCTCCATTTCCTAATGTGAACACATATCCGCTTGTAGACTTTGTATCATGTGATCCAGTTATCCAATAGGCATCACTGTATCCTTCCACTGTTGAAGGATAGTTTGTATACTGTAGACCATAGTTCTGCGTATACTTTAGGTATCCTAGAACTCTGATTATCGCTTTCCAATGATGTTTACCAGGATTGCTGGTAAATCTACTCAGCTTACTTACAGCGTATGCGATATCTGGCCTAGTGCAGTTCATAACATACATGATACTTCCTAGTATACGAGAGTATTCAAGCTGGTAGATACCATCACCAGTGTTCTTTACCCAATTCTTGGTCATATCTACTGGTGTTTTTGCAATAGTAATATTATATTGCTTGAATTTTTCAAGTATCTTGGCGATGTAATGTGATTGGGATAATGCATATCCTTGTGGTGTTCTCAAAATTTTGACACCCAATATCACATCAGCCAGTCCTAGGTCTTTCATATCGAATCTAGAGGATAACATATTCTTTGTAGATGTTATTATGGCCTTGTTATTACCTAGGATCAACAAGTCATCAACATAAAGACAAACAATGACATACCCAATATGTGCTTGTTTTATATAGACACATTTATCTGATTCATTTATTGTGAATCCGTTTGATAACATAGTTTCATCAAACTTCTTATGCCATTGTTTTGGAGCTTGTTTAAGGCCATAAAGCGATTTTACTAATTTGCACACTTTATTCTCATTTCCAAAGCTCATAAACCCTTCGGGTTGCTTCATATATATTTCTTCCTCTAGTTCACCATTCAAAAATGCAGTTTTAACATCCATTTGATGTATTTCTAAATCAAGTATGGACGCAATTGCAATAAGCATCCTTATCGATGTTATCCTTGTTACTGGTGAATATGTATCAAAATAGTCCAGATCTTCCTTTTGTCTGAATCCTTGGACTACAAGACGAGCTTTGTACTTGCCTATTGAACCATCAGGTTTCAATTTCTTTTTGAATATCCATTTATTACCTAAGGTTTTGCATCCTTGAGGTAAATCAACTAACTCCCATGTGTGGTTAGCCATGATGGATTCTATCTCACTGTTAATGGCCTCTTTCCAGTAAGGGGCATCGCTGGAGGACATAGCTTGTTTGTAGGTTAATGGATCATCTTCTAACATAAATGTGTAGAAATCTGGTCCAAAAGTTCTTGAGGTCCTTGACCTTTTGCTTCTTCTAGGATCCTCCACTTGTTGATCAGCACTATTTTGCCGAAGGTTATTTTGCTCATCATTTTCAAGAGAATCGGTAAATTCATCTTCCCTTGGTCTCTTTTGAGCATAATTGTCAGTACCCTGCTTCAAAGGGAATATATGTTCGAAAAATCTAACATTTCTCGATTCTATGATGGTATTTTCATGAATATCATCAATTTCTGATTTGTGTACTAAAAATCGATAAGCAGCACTGTTTTGTGCATATTCAATGAATACACAATCAATTGTTTTTGGTCCAATTTTGACCTTCTTTGGTTTAGGTATTTCTACTTTGGCAAGACACCCCCACACTTTTAAGTATTTGTAGGATGCCGGTCTATTTTTCCAAAGTTCATGAGGAGACTTTGATGTTTTCTTTCTTGGTATTTTATTTAAAATATGATTTGCCGAAAGAATAGCTTCTCCCCAAAAATTATTTGGTAAGCCAGAACTGATTAGTAAAGAATTCATCATTTCTTTAAGAGTTCTATTTTTCCGTTCGGCTATACCGTTGGATTGAGGTGAATATGGTGCTGTAGTTTGGTGTATAATACCATGCTCAGCGCAGAATTCCTCAAATGGAAATTCATATTCTCCTCCTCTATCACTTCTTAAAGCTTTAATTTTCCTATTGAGTTGATTCTCAACTTCGGCTTTATACTGTTTAAACATGTCGAATGCTTCATCCTTGCTTCTAAGGAGATATACATAACAGTATCTAGTACAATCATCAATGAATGTAATGAAATACCTTTTTCCACCTCTTGTTTGACACATTTTCAAGTCACATACATCAGTGTGTATAAGGTCTAGAGGTTCAGTTTCTCGTTCAACATGATGAAACGAGGTTCTTGTCAATTTTTCTTCTGCACAAATTTGACATTTATAATTGGAGTCTATATCGCATTTTGGTATAAATTCTAGATTAATCATTTTTCGCAGTGTATCAAAATTCACATGCCCTAATCTAGAATGCCATATATTAGAGGAGTCAACAATATAAGCAGAAGATTCACTTTTATTCATATCATTGTTTGGTACAATAGTGGTTCCATTTGCTTTGAATAAACCATCACACACATATCCTCTTCCTACATACACTCCATTCTTTGATAATAAAAACTTATCAGCCACAAAGGTTAATTTAAAACCATGCTTGCTAAGCAAGGACCCTGAAATCAGGTTCTTTCAAATGTCTGGAACATGGAGAACGTCACTTAAAGTTAGTTCCTTTCCAGAAGTTAGTTTCAGCATAACTTTTCCTTTGCCTTCTACCTTTGATGCAGATGAATTGCCCATGAAAAGTTGTTCATCATCAGTTGTAGTTTTATAGGTCGTAAACATCCACTTATTAGCACATATGTGTCGAGTGGCTCCTGTGTCTACGAACCATTCCTTTGAGATACCAACAAGGTTGCATTCTGATATTACTGCACATAAATCCATATCAGAAATGCCATCTGCAACTTCAGCCATATTTGCTTCTGATTTCTTCTTTTTGGGAGCGCGACATTCGGCTGCTTTGTGCCCCTTCTTTCCACAGTTATGACAAGAACCCTGAAATTTCTTCTTCGACTTCTTAGGCGCATTTTCATGTTTTCTCTAGTTAGGGTTATCTGACTCAACAACATTTGCTTTGGCAGCCATATTCGGAGAAATCTTTTTCTCGGAATTCCTATTATCTTCCTCAATCCGCAAACGAACTATGAGTTCTTCCATTGTCATTTCCTTACGCTTATGCTTAAGATAGTTTTTGAAGTCCTTCCAAGATGGAGGAAGTTTCTCAATGGTTGCGGCGACTTGGAAAGATTCGCTCTGTGTCATCCCTTCATCATGTAGTTGACGGATGATCACTTGTAATTCTTGAGTCTGGTTGATCACAGTCTTTGAATCTACCATTTTGAAGTCGAAAAATTTGCCAGCGATGAATTTCTTCATGCCTGCATCTTCAGTTTTGTACTTTCTGTCCAAGACTGTCCAGAGTTCCTTGGATGTTGCAACAGTACAATAAACATTATAGAGGCTATTATCCAGACCATTTAGAATATAGTTTTTACATATAAAATCTGAATTTTTCCAGACAGTTGCAGCCTCTACTTTGACTGCATCGGGTTCGAGTTCGCCAACTTCAGGAGCATCTTCGGTTAGATATTTGGCGAGCCCTAATGTCATCAGATAGAACAACATCTTCTGTTGCCAACGCTTGAAATCTGTCCCATTGAATTTTTCTGGCCTTTCTCCATGAGACATTGCCATACTTGAAACCAGAGCCGGAGGCTGAGCGGTTGTCACCGTCTGTGTTGGTGCAGCGTTATTGTTGCTATTTTGAGACATCGTTGTCTGCAACAATACAATATTATTTCAAGATTGTTATCCACAATCACGTAAAAGTGTCACGAAACCGATAGTAACCAAAGAAATGTTACCAAACCAGTTTACAATTCTGGTACAGAATGCTACGGTGCAGAACCGTTACAAAAAATTGTTATAATACCTATTGATATGTCCGAGTCCAGAGAGAGTCTGTTTCCTTGAAATAATATTGCCGCCGTAGTAGTTTTACGGTTGTTAGCAATTTGCTTCCCAGGATGAAACGGACCAGCCCCGCGTTTGCAGACGGAGCGCCGACGAACTGAAGAGATTATAGCACTAGAACAGAGGTCTTAGAGGAAGAAGGAACAGAATTTGGGAGAGAGAACTTAATATTTCTCATATTCTGGCCGCCTATTTATAGGCTGGAGGAGGTGCCTATTCGGAGCGGTCGTGACTGCTGGAAAGGTTGCGACCCTTTAACCCGCATCCGTACGAACGCGTGCGCCTGGAACTGGTTGCGCTGGAGGTAAACGGACGCGTCTGTGTGAACAGACACGTTCGAACCAAAATTAGCGCAGCAGGCCCATGTAGCAGACGGCGGCTCATCTAATCACGAGACCCCAAGAGCCCCAAGGCCCAAGGCCCAAGGCCCAATCTTTGACATTTTAATATTAATTATCAATACATATGCCAAGCCTTCATGCACACAAGCCCAAGCTTCCTTCTCTCTTTGTTTTGATAAGGTATAGTGGGTATTAGTATATATATAGGTATTGGCACAAGAATCCTACAATGTGGGACTTTGATTTTCACTCAATACCCAATATCCCTCTTCCTCTCTCTACATCATTCATTATTCTAACAATCCCCCACATGAATGAGTAGTTGTTCTTAGTTTCATGAGATATTTATCGTATCGGTTTAAAGTAGCACTTTGGCCTTGAACTTTTCCTAGTGATTACCTATTTGAATTACAGGCGAATCAGTAGACTTAGAAGGTCCTTGAACTGTAAGCCTTTTGTGTAATTCTAAAATAGATAACACACGATAAATGTTTCTTATAATCCTTCGTTCTCTGTTTGTGTTCGTTTTAGCCATGAACACCTGCCTGGTCTCATAAGTGTTTTAGAGAATCGGCCTTACAATTCTCCTTGAAGCGGCGCCTTCACACTTACGTAGGTGATTCTGTAATGGTTATTTCCAATACCCCAAGTACAGACATCATTAAAAGTATTAATACTTATCCTATTTTCAAACAAGTAATGCACTGACTTATCATAGGAATGGTTTGTGAGTAACAGTGCTACCAAGTTTCTCTTAAACTCAGTTGTCCCTTTGAACCTAGATCTTGGGATCTCCAGTCAACTAGGTAGGGTTTCCATTTTAGAAAAACTTTTATTCTATGGGCCTTAACCCCATTCCCATCGATAAGGTTTGAACTTTCTCTCTTGGCAAGCCTTTTGTTAGTGGATCCGCTATGTTATCTTTAGACTTTATGTAGTCTATAGTGATAACTCCATTAGAGAGAAGTTGTCTTATTGTCATATGTCTACGACGAATATGCCTAGATTTACCATTGTATAATGTACTATTAGCTCTTCCAATAGCCGATTGACTATCACAATGTATACATATTGGAGGCACAGATTTGCTCCAATTTGGAATATCTTCCAAGAAACTTCGAAGCCAGTCTGCTTCTTCTACAGTCTTATCTAGTGCAATAAACTCCGATTCCATCGTAGATCTAGCTATACAAGTCTGTTTGGATGATTTCCATGATATTGCTCCATTTCCTAATGTGAACACATATCCGCTTGTAGACTTTGTATCATGTGATCCAGTTATCCAATTGGCATCATTGTATCCTTCCACTGTTGAAGGATAGTTTGTATACTGTAGACCATAGTTCTGCGTATACTTTAGGTATCCTAGAACTCTGATTATCGCTTTCCAATGATGTTTACCAGGATTGCTGGTAAATCTACTCAGCTTACTTACAGCGTATGCGATATCTGGCCTAGTGCAGTTCATAACATACATGATACTTCCTAGTATACTAGAGTATTCAAGCTGGTAGATACCATCACCAGTATTCTTTACCCAATTCTGGGTCATATCTACTGGTATTTTTGCAATAGTAATATTATATTGCTTGAATTTTTCAAGTATCTTGGCGATGTAATGTGATTGGGATAATGCATATCCTTGTGGTGTTCTCAAAATTTTAACACCCAATATCACATCAGCCAGTCCTAGGTCTTTCATATCGAATCTAGAGGATAACATATTCTTTGTAAATGTTATTATGGCCTTGTTATTACCTAGGATCAACAAGTCATCAACATAAAGACAAACAATGACATACCCAATATGTGCTTGTTTTATATAGACACATTTATCTTATTCATTTATTGTGAATCCGTTTGATAACATAGTTTCATCAAACTTCTTATGCCATTGTTTTGGAGCTTGTTTAAGGCCATAAAGCGATTTTACTAATTTTCACACTTTATTCTCATTTCCAAAGCTCATAAACCCTTCGGGTTGCTTCATATATATTTCTTCCTCTAGTTCACCATTCAAAAATGCAGTTTTAACATCCATTTGATGTATTTCTAAATCAAGTATGGACGCAATTGCAATAAGCATCCTTATCGATGTTATCCTTGTTACTGGTGAATATGTATCAAAATAGTCCAGATCTTCCTTTTGTCTGAATCCTTGGACTACAAGACGAGCTTTGTACTTGTCTATTGAACCATCAGGTTTCAATTTCTTTTTGAATATCCATTTATTACCTAAGGTTTTGCATCCTTGAGGTAAATCAACTAACTCCCATGTGTGGTTAGCCATGATGGATTCTATCTCACTGTTAATGGCCTCTTTCCAGTAAGGGGCATCGTTGGAGGACATAGCTTGTTTGTAGGTTAATGGATCATCTTCTAACATAAATGTGTAGAAATCTGGTCCAAAAGTTCTTGAGGTCCTTGACCTTTTGCTTCTTCTAGGTTCCTCCACTTGTTGATCAGCACTATTTTGCCGAAGGTTATTTTGCTCATCATTTTCAAGAGAATCGGAAAATTCATCTTCCCTTGGCCTCTTTTGAGCATAATTGTCAGTACCCTGCTTCAAAGGGAATATATGTTCGAAAAATCTAGCATTTCTCGACTCTATGATGGTATTTTCATGAATATCATCAATTTCTGATTTGTGTACTAAAAATCGATAAGCAGCACTGTTTTGTGCATATCCAATGAATACACAATCAATTGTTTTTGGTCCAATTTTGACCTTCTTTGGTTTAGGTATTTCTACTTTGGCAAGACACCCCCACACTTTTAAGTATTTGTAGGATGCCGGTCTATTTTTCCAAAGTTCATGAGGAGACTTTGATGTTTTCTTTCTTGGTATTTTATTTAAAATATGATTTGCCGAAAGAATAGCTTCTCCCCAAAAATTATTTGGTAAGCCAGAACTGATTAGTAAAGAATTCATCATTTCTTTAAGAGTTCTATTTTTCCGTTCGGCTATACCGTTGGATTGAGGTGAATATGGTGCTGTAGTTTGGTGTATAATACCATGCTCAGCGCAGAATTCCTCAAATGGAAATTCATATTCTCCTCCTCTATCACTTCTTAAAGCTTTAATTTTCCTATTGAGTTGATTCTCAACTTCGGCTTTATACTGTTTAAACATGTCGAATGCTTCATCCTTGCTTCTAAGGAGATATACATAACAGTATCTAGTACAATCATCAATGAATGTAATGAAATACCTTTTTCCACCTCTTGTTTGACACATTTTCAAGTCACATACATCAGTGTGTATAAGGTCTAGAGGTTCAGTTTCTCGTTCAACATGATGAAACGAGGTTCTTGTCAATTTTTCTTCTGCACAAATTTGACATTTATAATTGGAGTCTATATCGCATTTTGGTATAAATTCTAGATTAATCATTTTTCGCAGTGTATAAAAATTCACATGCCCTAATCTAGAATGCCATATATTAGAGGAGTCAACAATATAAGCAGAAGATTCACTTTTATTCATATCATTGTTTGGTACAATAGTGGTTCCATTTGCTTTGAATAAACCATCACACACATATCCTCTTCCTACATACACTCCATTCTTTGATAATACAAACTTATCAGCCACAAAGGTTAATTTAAAACCATGCTTGCTAAGCAAGGACCCTGAAATCAGGTTCTTTCAAATGTCTGGAACATGGAGAACGTCACTTAAAGTTAGTTCCTTTCCAGAAGTTAGTTTCAGCATAACTTTTCCTTTGCCTTCTACCTTTGATGCAGATGAATTGCCCATGAAAAGTTGTTCATCATCAGTTGTAGTTTTATAGGTCGTAAACATCCACTTATTAGCACATATGTGTCGAGTGGCTCCTGTGTCTACGAACCATTCCTTTGAGATACCAACAAGGTTGCATTCTGATATTACTGCACATAAATCCATATCAGAAATGCCATCTGCAACTTCAGCCATATTTGCTTCTGATTTCTTCTTTTTGGGAGCGCGACATTCGGCTGCTTTGTGCCCCTTCTTTCCACAGTTATGACAAGAACCCTGAAATTTCTTCTTCGACTTCTTAGGCGCATTTTCATGTTTTCTCTAGTTAGGGTTTTCTGACTCAACAACATTTGCTTTGGCAGCCATATTCGGAGAAATCTTTTTCTCGGAATTCCTATTATCTTCCTCAATCCGCAAACGAACTATGAGTTCTTCCATTGTCATTTCCTTACGCTTATGCTTAAGATAGTTTTTGAAGTCCTTCCAAGATGGAGGATCTCGAACCATTCCTTTGAGTTACCAACAAGGTTGCATTCTGATATTACTGCACATAAATCCATATCAGAAATGCCATCTGCAACTTCAGCCATATTTGCTTCTGATTTCTTCTTTTTGGGAGTGCGACATTCGGCTGCTTTGTGCCCCTTCTTTCCACAGTTATGACAAGAACCCTGAAATTTCTTCTTCGACTTCTTAGGCGCATTTTCACGTTTTCTCTTGTTAGAGTTATCTGACTCAACAACATTTGCTTTGGCAGCCATATTCGGAGAAATCTTTTTCTCGGAATTCCTATTATCTTCCTCAATCCGCAAACGAACTATGAGTTCTTCCATTGTCATTTCCTTACGCTTATGCTTAAGATAGTTTTTAAGTCCTTCCAAGATGGAGGAAGTTTCTCAATGGTTGCGGCGACTTGGAAAGATTCGCTCTGTGTCATCCCTTCATCATGTAGTTGACGGATGATCACTTGTAATTCTTGAGTCTGGTTGATCACAGTCTTTGAATCTACCATTTTGAAGTCGAGAAATTTGCCAGCGATGAATTTCTTCATGCCTGCATCTTCAGTTTTGTACTTTCTGTCCAAGACTGTCCAGAGTTCCTTGGATGTTGCAACAGTACAATAAACATTATAGAGGCTATTATCCAAACCATTTAGAATATAGTTTTTACATATAAAATCTGAATATTTCCAGACAGTTGCAACCTCTAATTTGACTACATCGGGTTCGAGTTCGCCAACTTCAGGAGCATCTTCGGTTAGATATTTGGCGAGCCCTAATGTCGTCAGATAGAACAACATCTTCTTTTGCCAACGTTTGAAATCTGTCCCATTGAATTTTTCTGGCCTTTCTCCATGAGATATTGCCATACTTGAAACCAGAGCCGGAGGCTGAGCGGTTGTCACCGTCTGTGTTGGTGCAGCGTTATTGTTGTTATTTTGAGACATCGTTGTCTGCAACAATACAATATTGTTTCAAGATTGTTATCCACAATCACGTAAAAGTGTCGCGAAACCGATATTAACCAAAGAAATGTTACCAAACCAGTTTACAATTCTAGTACAGAATGCTACGGTGCAGAACCGTTACAAAAAATTGTTTTAATACCTGTTGATATGTCCGTGTCCAGAGAGAATGCACTAGAACAGAGGTCTTCGAGGAAGAAGGAACAGAATTTGGGAGAGAGAACTTAATATTTCTCATATTCTGGCCGCCTATTTATAGGCTGGAGGAGGTGCCTATTCGGAGCGGTCGTGACTGCTGGAAAGGTTGCGACCCTTTAATCCGCATCCGTACGAACGCGTGCGCCTGGAACTGGTTGCGCTGGGGGGAAACCAGCCTATCTTTGACATTTTAATATTAATTATCAATACATATGCCAAGCCTTCATGTACACAAGCCCAAGCTTCCTTCTCTCTTTGTTTTGATAAGGTATAGTGGGTATTAGTATATATATAGGTATTGGCACAAGAATCCTACAATGTGGGATTTTGATTTTCACTCAATACCCAATATCCCTCTTCCTCTCTCTACATCATTCATTATTCTACCAGATTTATAGATCCAACTTTTGATTAATGAATTGCACTCCTAGATAGTATCATAGTACATTGTGGGAGACAATTATTATATTCGAGTCAAAGATTTATGCAAGATTTTATATCATATATTATATAATTTTTCCACACTATTGGCAGTATTGACACGTGATAGAATATAAATCATAGAAATTCTATGTGCGGAAGTCATTTTGAAATGTTTAAAAGTGAAATGAAGCACTAAAATAGAACAGAAAATAATACTGACCCCAATGTGTGTTTCATCCAATTTTCATCATCCCTTTTCTGCAAAAAAAGAAAAGGAGCACATTATTAAGAAATTAGATGCAACTATAAGGAATGCGTACATATTTGCAAGGTCATTCTAACCATAAAGCTTCACAAGCATGCTCCTCTGCTCTCCTTTATTGCCTTGGCAGAATGCATAGTTATGCACACATTTATCAGAAGATTTTCTAACTCAATAGTCTCGATTAAGTCAGAATTCCTATTTTAACAAACCAGTATACAGGTATACCAATCAAGCCAAATTAAAGAAAAAAAAAGAAAATACAGTTCATAACAAGTGGCTCGGCATGAAACACGATGTTCAAATACAAACAGACCAGAAACGAACTCAAAAAAGTCCTAGTTCTTGCAATATAATAAAAGATACGATAATAAAAACACTTAAACAAAGACGACAATAACCATGAAACAAATCTTCATCAAATTCTCTGCAACAGATGACATAATATACAATATTCATGCCTCTTAGAGGTTGTGAGTTGTTCGTTAAGAATGGTAGTTTATCCTGCAATGACTCTGCACGTACACTGCAGAACTGCTGTCTACATGTTCTGGTATGGGCTATATAACAGTTGCAAGGTAACTTGAAATGTTTTCTGATTATTCATATGACTAATACATGCTGAAACAGTAAGATTCATATTGTCAAATATAGTTGCACTAATGTAGTGGCGCATGCTTAAATTATTTGTTAATGATAAATTTCCAAAGAGAGGTGTTTCTTTATTATTTCATGTACTATATATGTTAACGTATTTAACATCGACTCATTAATCGTTTACCAGGTAAGAAAGAAAGTTGGTAGGACTATTAAGATGATGAGAGATGTTGTGAATCGTACAAGAAAACATGCTTGGTACATGTTGTTTTATTGGAAGAGAACAGACAGAGAGTAGGTACATTTTATAATTTTATATAAGACATGTTCATCCATTCACCAAAATTAAAAACTGAAAATGCCTTGTGTAGACATGCTTGTTCAAAAATGTCATTATGCGTGCATAGCTTCGAATCTAAGCTGTTAAATGCTTCTTCGATACATCTTTTAACTTGGCAGCCAAACAGGGCTGTAAGATGAATAGGATGGTGTAATGACCACTAGAATCTGACTATATAGATTATTTGTCAGTGTTTGTATGATCTTCTTTACGGACATGAATTTGTTTTTGGAAATTTGTCCCAACTTGAAGTTTTATTTTGATAATTTTTTCTGTTTGTTTTGGTAAATTCTAAGGTGGGTTTTGTAAAAACCCAAAAATTTTAACAATTTTAATAACGTAATTAACTAAATTTTTCATGAAATTAAATAATAAAATTTTGCAATGGAAAGTTGATATTTGGAATAAGGCCTATTTAAACGTAGCAAGTTTCAGATTTCCATTAGAAAATATGTAAGTTTGTTCTGTTATGTAATGTTCAATTTTAAATTTAAAATTAGCTAAATTTGATGAAAATAAAATATGTTTGATATCTGAAGATTTTTATATAAGAAAAATGTAAATTATTTTTTGAGTGAGACGTCATATTTCGTTTCGTCAAATTTGGACTGCTCCAGCCCCGTTTATCTTATTTTCGGCAGTTTAGCAGCAGTTTTGACAGCAAATATCGACTTTTGATAGCATGCTCGTATCGCTCATATCTGTGTACCATTCTGTTCATCTCGTCGTGCTGATCTTCTCAGTATATTCATTTGTGCATTTCAATGTCCAGTACACGGCGAAATCTAAGAAATGGTTAGCCGTATCCGTATCCGTTTTGAACTTATGGGGTACCCTATGTCTATTCAGTTACCCACCGGTTGGAAACTAACAGCCACTTGTATTTATTATTCCAAAATTCATGCCTGACCTTTCACTATTCCCCTAGCTTGATTTTATTTATTTTCCGGTTCGTTTTCATTCTTTCATTCTCTCCGCCTTTCAGTTTTCGTGCTGTTCTTCTTTCCAAAAAAATTATATATATAATTATAAAGCTATATATACTATTGTCTGAGATAACAGATCATCCCTTTCATTATGAAACCTACCATCTTTATCTCTGCCTGAAGCCGCATCATCCCCCTTGCTCGACTTTCCCACTTCCAACTCTACCTAAACACTTCACCGACCAACGCCACAGTGAGCCTCACCGTCCACGTCATCCGCGCCCACTACCATCAGGCCTCTCCGCCTTCCACCCTCCACCACCTAAGCCTACCCACCACACAGCAGCCATTTCCTCTGCCCCCATCTCCTTCCCCGCCATCAAACTCTGGCCTTGTTACCTTCCTCCTCCACTCCCTTTGCCCCCTTCCTTCCATCAACCCACGGTGCCAATGTTATTACGACTACACCCAAGACCACTCAAATACAATCGCAACGCGCAACGCGGAAAAGCCAAATCGTGCTAGATAGTGCAAAACAACCAAACACTCGAAGAATTCAATAAAACCAAATCCGAACACGATCACAATACCAATACAAGCAATGTATGAATGCAATAACAATAAGTAAATCACACACGATTTTATAGTGGTTCCACTAACGTTGTGTTAGTGTACATCCACTTGAGAGAGCTTTTATTATATCATCAATAGAAGAGTACAAGAGATTGTTAACAATGATCACAATATTCTAGCAAGAATATAATTTTGTGGAGATTAGAATTGAAGAAATAGGATTTGCCTAAACCCTAGATTTGGAGGATAAAACCCTTGATTTGGAATTAGATTAGGTTCTGCCTCTTTTCAGACCTGAAGAGAGTTTATATACTAATAGAGAAAACAATAGCGAAAGACCACTTTGCCCTTCACAAATCACAAAACAGCTCAGAAAACCCGGCCCAGGAAAAAACAGGTTTATACCGCCTCAGACGTCTGACCTCTGGCCTCAAACGTCTGAGCCAGGTTCAAACAGGCTGAAACAGACAGGCCCAGACGTCTGGCCAAAGGGACCAGACGTCTGCAGGAGGTTTCGGGAGACAGCCTGAACCTCGTCAGACGTTTGGCCCTCTCAGCCAGACATCTGACCTTAAACAGCTAACAAAAAACAGCTCATCCCCTCATATCTTCTTCCTCCGGACTCCGATTTGCGAACCGTTTTCTCCGACACGAAGCTACTTCCATCCTCCTCAACTCTCCTATATATTGTGTCGCCAAATTTCAACACTCCACCTCGACATTATATCCATCTCCATCGCCAATGGTACCATACCATCACTTCTACCTTTACCAAACATGAATGCTTCCCCAATGGGTTCCGGCAAGGCCACACCCCATTGCACTTCATCAACGAGTTCAGGCTACGCCCCCACCCGCCAACAATGTGTTGAAAAACATCCAAATCCAAAGCCGTCTTACCAAAGACTTGAACACATAGGAGTGTAAACTAGTGCTCACCAATAGATAGAACCACAAACTCATACCCATACTCTTCCACATGTACAATCAAGCTACTCTCTCACCCGTGCCACCTAGTGGCACCTAGCACTTCTCCAAGCAAATCAAGTTCGAGCAATGCTCGAACTTCCCAAACGGCAATGTCTTCGTGAACATATCCGCCGCATTATCCTTTGTGTGCACTTTCCGAAGACATACTTGCTTATCCTCATCCATGGCTACCAAGAATGACTCCCTCACTTCAATGTGCTTAGTACGTGAGCTAAACGCCAAATTCTCCGCCAAGTGAATAGCACTTTGGCTATCACATTGAACATTGATGCTATCGTGTCCAATCCCCAAGTCACACAACAAACGCTTCAAATAGAGTGCCTCCTTAGCCGCCTCCACCGCGGCTATCAACTCCGCTTCCGTAGTGGATAAAGCTACTACGGTTTGCAATCTCGATCTCCAACTTATGGCTGTACCACCTAGTGTGAAGACATATCCGGAAGTTGATTTTCTCCTATCTCTATCACCGGCGTAGTCCGAATCACAATAACCAACTAAGTTGCAACTCCTTTTCCCACTACCGCCAAAAACAAGACCATGAGATGATGTATCCCTAAGGTATCTCAATATGAGCTTCACAGCTTCCCAATGCGATTTTCCCGGATTAGACATAAAACGACTAACCACCCCGACGGCATTTGCAATATCGGGTCTTGTACACACCATGGCATACATCAAACTACCAACCACACTTGCATATGGCACCTTTGCCATATAAGCCTTGTCTTTCTCCAAGATAGGTGAATCCTTACTCGAAAGCTTCACATGCAAAGGTAATGGTGTAGCTGACACCTTTGCATTCTCCATGCTAAACCGGCAAAGCACCTTCTTTATGTACTCCTTTTGAGTCAATTTCAACTCAAAACGCTTTCGGTCCCTTTTAATCTCCATGCCCAATATCCTCTTTGCTTCTCCAAGGTCTTTCATTTCGAATTCCGACTTTAATTTCAATTTCAACTTGTTGATTTCATTCTTGTCCTTCGAAGCAATGAGCATGTCGTCCACATACAAGAGCAAGTACACCCAACAATCATTTCCCAACTTCTTGAAATAAACACAAGCATCTTTGATGCTCCTATCAAAGCCACTTTCAAGCATAAAATGATTAAATCTCTTGTACCATTTCCTAGGTGATTGCTTCAACCCATATAGCGATTTCTTCAACTTGCACACCATATTTGACTTACCATATACAACAAACCCTTGCGGTTGCTCCATGTAAATGTCTTCATCCAAGTCACCATGCAAGAAGGCGGTCTTCACATCAAGTTGCTCCAACTCCAAGTTGTGAATAGCAACTATGGAAAGTAATATCCGGATAGATGTATGGCGCACAACCGGTGCGAATATCTCATCATACTCCTTTCCTTTCCTTTGTGCAAACCCCTTAGCCACTAGCCTAGCTTTGTATCTTCCATCGTCCTTCACCTTGTAAATCCATTTGCACCCAATAGCACGGTTTCCTTTAGGAAGTGGAACAAAACTCCAAGTTTGATTCTTCATCAATGATTGCATCTCTTCCTCCATGGCACAAATCCACTTCGAGCTATCACTCGAATTCATGACGTCTTCAAGGTCCATAGGCTCATCTTGGACTACATTGAGAGCATAGTCCAACCTATCACAAAAGCTAAGATAGTTCCAATCACCATATCTTTCGGGTGGCCTTATAGCACGACGACCAACCCGAGTAGCAATATTATCACCCAAACTCCTTTCGGCTCCACCTTGAACCGATACTTCTCTAGGCTCATGTACATCACCAACACTATTAGAGGCACCTTATGGACTATGTGATGTATCATCAACCGCTTTCTCCTCACAAGCATCTTCAACTAATCTACTCTCTCTACTACTTGGACAAAATGTGGTAATAACTTCCTTCCCCTTTGATTCATCACGAACTAAGATCGGAATATCCGATGAGCTTTCATTCTCCTTGAACATAGCCGACTCATCAAAAGTAACATGACGAGAGTTGATTACCTTCTTCGTTTCCGGATTCCAAATCCGATAGCCTTTCACTCCATCCGTATAGCCAAGCAAAATCCCCTTGAAAGCTCTTGGTTCAAGCTTATCATTACCCGGATCATGCACATAAACCGGACTTCCAAAGACACGAAGATAGCTCAAGTCAATACTCTTACCCTTCCACACTTCCTCCGGGATTTTGTTGTCAATAGCCGAGCACGGAATTCGATTAATAATATGCACCGCGGTTGACAAAGCTTCAGCCCAAAATCCCTTAGACAAACCCGATGTAAATCTCAAGCATCGAGCTTTCTCTAGTAGAGTACGATTCTTCCTCTCCGCAACACCATTTGATTGCGGATCTCCCGGTGTAGTAAAATGTCTCCGAATGCCATGATGCTTGCAATACTCCAAGAATTCTCCGGAAACATATTCTCCGCCATTGTCGGACCTAAGAACCTTCAAAGACTTACCACTCTCATTCTCAACAAGAGCCTTCCATACTTTGAACTTAGCAAATGCCTCTGATTTAGCCTTCATTACATACACCCAAACTTTACGAGAAAAATCATCAATAAAAGAAATATAATACCTTGCTCCACCTAAAGAAGAAACCGGTGCCGGTCCCCAAACATCCGTATGCACATACTCAAGAACGCTTCTTGAATCATGTTTTCCTTCACCGAATGAAACCTTTTTTTGCTTCCCCATGACACACTCTTCGCAAAACTCTAGCTTGTTGAAACTCTCACCACCAATCATCTCCCTTTTCCGAAGAATATCCAAACTCCTCTCCGAGACATGTCCTAACCTCAAATTCCACAATCTAGTTGCATCTAAGTCGCGAGAACTATCAACCCCAATGCTAGCTTCACCTTCTATGGTCACACCTTGAAGCAAATATATACCATGAGCCCTAGCACCTTTCATAACCACAAACGCCCCCTTCGAAACCCTCAAGCCATCTCTCTCAATAGTGATTTTGCATCCCAAAGAATCTAATTGCCCCCAAAGAGATAAGGGACTTCCTAAGTCCCGGAACATAGCGCACATTAGTGAGAGTACGAACTACTCCGTCAAACATCCTAATTTGCACGGAACCAATGCCCTTCGACTTACAAATAGCACCATTTCCCATAACAATCGAATTTCCCTCTCTAGCTTCGAAGGAAGAAAAACAATTCCTATTCGGCGTCATATGATAAGACGCCCCCGAATTGAGAACCCATTCGCTACCCGAAACATTTGATGCTACCGCCGTCAATACATCCATGTCTCCCTCACCAACACCTCTCTCCACCGCGACCGATGAAGATGCCACTTCCTTCTTGGCCTTCTCCTTGTCCGGACACTCATTCTTCTAATGACCGGGCTTCTTACAAATATAGCACTTGCCTTTCTTTTCCTTCGACTTTCCTCTCCAACCGGGATTCCTAGATTTGGAACGCCCCCGATTCTCCTTCTTCGCATATCTCTCCTTCTCCACAAACAAACCTTGACCATTTCCGACACTACTACCACCAACACTCAACTCCTTCATTTGATCTCTCAATTCCTCACTAAGAAGACCCGTCTTGACATCATCTAACGTCAATGTATCCCGGCTATAGATCAAGCTATTCGAGAAACCCGTATAATGGTCCGGCAACGAACATAACAATATCATCGCCTTTTGCTCTTCCTCAATCTTCAAATCTACCGCCTTCATCTTCATTAGCAAATCATCAAACACATTCAAGTGTGCCTTAAGCGAACTCCCCTCTTTCATCTTATACGTGAAAAACGTTCGCAACAAGATCAAACGATTAGTTAGAGACTTCTTCATATACAACTCCTCTAACTTGTCCCAAATGCCCTTAGCGGTCGTCTCACCACTAATTTCGGAGATCACATTCTCTCCCATTGCTAGTTGAAGTGTAGTGAATGCCCACTCTTCCATTTCCTCTCTCTCGACATCCGAGATGTCCGCCGGCAACAAATGTGTATCAAACACCACTCGATGTACCCGATTCCTCCTTAGAACCACTTTCATCTTCCATTGCCACTTTTCAAAATCATTATCGCCATTCCACTTGTCGATAACCAATTGCGACCCCGACGCCTCATACGACCCACGTACATACGGCGCTATACTACTTGGACCAACCATTGAATTTTCAGAGGTATCCGTTTTCGGCATTTCAACAACCACCTAGCAACACCAAAGCTCTGATACCAAATGTTATTACGACTACACCCAAGACCACTCAAATACAATCGCAACGCGCAACGCGGAAAAGCCAAATCGTGCTAGATAGTGCAAAACAACCAAACACTCGAAGAATTCAATAAAACCAAATCCGAACACGATCACAATACCAATACAAGCAATGTATGAATGCAATAACAATAAGTAAATCACACACGATTTTATAGTGGTTCCACTAACGTTGTGTTAGTGTACATCCACTTGAGAGAGCTTTTATTATATCACCAATAGAAGAGTACAAGAGATTGTTAACAATGATCACAATATTCTAGCAAGAATATAATTTTGTGGAGATTAGAATTGAAGAAATAGGATTTGCCTAAACCCTAGATTTGGAGGATAAAACCCTTGATTTGGAATTAGATTAGGTTCTGCCTCTTTTCAGACCTGAAGAGAGTTTATATACTAATAGAGAAAACAATGGCGAAAGACCACTTTGCTCTTCACAAATCACAAAACAGCTCAGAAAACCCGGCCCAGGAAAAAACAGGTTTATACCGCCTCAGACGTCTGACCTCTGGCCTCAAACGTCTGAGCCAGGTTCAAACAGGCTGAAACAGACAGGCCCAGACGTCTGGCCAGAGGGACCAGACGTCTGCAGTAGGTTTCGGGAGACAGCCTGAACCTCGTCAGACGTCTGGCCCTCTCAGCCAGACATCTGACCTTAAACAGCTAACAAAAAACAGCTCATCCCCTCATATCTTCTTCCTCCGGACTCCGATTTGCGAACCGTTTTCTCTGACACGAAGCTACTTCCATCCTCCTCAACTCTCCTATATATTGTGTCGCCAAATTTCAACAGCCAAACCGACAGCCGATAGCCGATAGCCCATAGTCCTCCGCCATTCCTCATGCAGCCACGAACACCCTCCAAATGGCGACAAACCCGCCATCTCCCTCCGATCCATCAACTTTGCCTCCTCTCAACCTTGCTTCCACGCCGTACACCATTCTCGACAACCACACGACAAATGCGTCAAAAGCCACAAGCTCCAGTTCGCCCACCACCAGTCAGTCACCGCCACCCTGAACCCATCTCCACACTGGTAAACACCGACACCATAGGCCGACCGCAGCCACTCCCTGCTCCGATCTCCGCCCTTGCAAATCTACCTTTGTAGCATCCACATCCTCTATCAATAGTCAAGCGCCTCTCTCCTACAACCTGACCTCACCTGAAACTAGCCCGAGCACCAGCAGCTAGTAGTTCGACCATGCAGCCTCCTCTTGTTTAAATATATATAATATATGTTTGTTTATGTTAGTGCTAAAATTTTGAACTGTATTTATGTATATAATATGTTTATTTATTTTAAATTTATGATTTTGAAATGGATTTTTTGTAATGATTTTAAACATAAATAAATATTATGTTTAAATATTCATTAGAAGAATTTTGTAAACTATGGGTTTTATTAAATATTGATTTGTAAGTATTGATTTTAAAATAAAAATGAGATATATATAGTTTGATTTTATATCTGTGTTTAATAAATATTTATTTGAAAATGTATAATATGAAGATTTTATTTTGATATATGTTTTAAATTGAATATTGATTTTATGAAGAAAAACATACATACATACATACATACATACATACACACACACACAGATATATATATATATATATATATTTGTTTCCACTTATATCAAGTTAATTTTTGATTATCTTCCATCGATTCCAAGTTATCAGCTTTGTTCGTCGAATTCTTGTTTGACTTGCTCTGCTTTGGAAATTGTCGTTTGGATTGATCGATTGTCGAGTTCGTGATTTAAAATCGTAGCGTGTTGCATTGTCTATTTCTCTAGCCTCAAAAGGTGAGCGATCACTCACGATTAACATTCTTATATTTAGTAAATTGATTTCATATGAAATGACGATCTAAATATGCTGTTAAATTTGAATTGGTTAGTGATTTGATCGTTGAATATGATATGTTATTAATTTAAATTGTTAACCTTTGTTAATTTCCATATGACCCCAATAACATGTTATGTATATATATTGTTGTTAAATTGTTAATTATGATATATGCTCATCATTGATATGTTATGCTATTTTATATTATTATTTTATTGTTCTCACTCTGCAAGTTCTCTGTTAGTTAGGAAATCCTTATGGGTTGAAATGATACATACCTGAACGATATTATAGATTAGAGGAAAATCGTTATGGGTTGAAATGATAAACACAAGCGTTTTTATTGATTTTTGAATTTGGGATTGCAGGTTGAAATGATATATACCCGTAAATATAAATTATTGAGGATTGAAGTAATAAATATCCGTATCACTTGACCATATGTTAGAAAATTATATACGAACAATGTTAGTATATTTTAAATGATTTCCAATTTTTTTGAGAAAAGGAACTATATGTGTCTGGATTTTAAAAATAAAATATAGAGATTTTATTTTAATATATGTGTAAAATTTAGATTTTTTTAAATTATATTAGAAAATTTTAAATTTATAAGTTAGTTTTGAAAATATAAATTTTAAGACTTTACTTATATTTTTATTATTTTTAAATATATATATATATATATTTGTATATGTATAAATTATGATTTAATATAAAATAAATTTAATATAATGAAATTTAATTTAATTAGTATATATATAATATGTTTAAGTATTTAACTAAATTAATATTTTTAAAATAGATTTTGTAATAACTTAAGTAAATTAAGGTTAAAAGGATAAATTAAATTGATTTGTAATTTAATTTGTTAAGAATTGAATTTAAATAAGAATTGATTGGAAAGATATTGATTTTGAAATTTTGAAAGGCATGATTTTATAACTTGATTTAATTAAAGGCGATTAAATGAATATTTTCAAATTTGAATAAAATTGAATATTTAATTTTTATTTAAATTTATAATTTGAGATTTTATTTAAATGCTTATAAAGGTGATTAAGTGAATATTTTAGAATTAAATATAATTGAAGTTAGATATTTAACTATTAATTTTATTTAAATGCTTATAAAGGTGATTGAGTGAATATTTTCCAATTTAAATAAAAATTAAAGTTGAATTTTGAAATGTGAATGAAATTTATCAAATTGAGTTATTGTAAATTGTTTGAATATTTAAACTTTGAAACCTATGGAACTGGAAGTGGTTTTATTTTGTAGTTCAAACATGGATTTGAAATCGATATAAATTAAAATGGTTTTAATGAGAATTTGGATTGAACCTTTAACCTTTTTAATTGAAATTGTTGAATTGAATTGATTTGTTGAATCTTGGAACTAAAATTGATTTGAATTGATTTGTGAAATTGGAAGAAACAATTCTAGTTTGAAACTATTTTTGATATAAAATCTTTTTTAATATATAAAATATTTCAATCTATAACCTATTTTTAAATATAAACTATTTTTAGTTTATAAACTATTTTAATATATATAAACTACTTTCAATATTCAAACTGTTTAAGTTGGAACTATTATGATTTAGATTTAATGGATGGATTTAAATGCGAATACTTTCATATAATGGCTTAACCTATTTTGTGGATATGATTTTGAAAGCGATATGATTTCGAAAGTGAATATGATTTTGAAAGTGATATGATTTTGAAATGAATATGATATTTTGATATGAAGTATGAACTGTTTGAAAATGACTGCGGTATGAAATAAGTGTTTGGTTGTTAAAGAGACCAGGATCAGATATTGTAATACTCTTTGCCAATACCGAAAACCACTTTAACAACTGTGTACGTGGTGGAGAATCTAGAACGAAGTAGGATGATTTGGAGACATCTATATGAGGTATAAACGCAACCTTGACTCCCGCGAGTCAGCTTGATGTGACTAAAACAGGAACTACGCCGAGCCAAGTGAGGTCGCACCTCCGATCGAGCATGCTTCTTCGATACTATTCTATTACTTTGTGATTTGATTGGGTGCACCTTTGATTATGAGAGTGTGTCTCGAGGTGGGTGGCAGTAGCTGCTATGCGTTACCACCAGCCCGGATCTGCAAAACGATAGTATTCTACCCTGGGCATTGCCTCGCGTGCCTTATCACATGCCTTATTGTGCCTTGACGAGTTTAGTTTGTGTCGTACCTATGGAGTGCTCCCTGATAGCCCACTGGTTTGGTGGAGTTTACAGTACTGTATAGAATACGACATTTATATAAAAATGTGTTAAGAGGGATATGGGTAACACCTTAACGCAATTTTAACAGTTTACTTTACTATAGACATTATATATGTAGCGTATTGTACTATGTATGTAGATAGTTTAACGAATCCTTAAAGGATGGGAATCCCAAACATCTTTTAAGTTATATTGCATTTCACCTGGACATTTCACTTGAGTTGATTACTTGTATGAGAATGTTAATCCTTACTCGAGTGTTTTGTGTTTTGCTTTATGCTCGGGTCATACTGAGTGTCATAGCATTTGAGACTTCCTTTTGGAGCTTGGAGCTTTGCTTGGAGATCCATCTCTATCTGATCAACTTTCAGTTATTTCTAGTTATTTCGTTCAGACTTGTCATTGCTTATGTATTCGAGACTACTTTGTATTTGAGATATATGTTGTATTTTTGTTTAAGACTCTATCATTCTGTTGTAGCTTCATGAACTACTATTTATCTATTCCGCTGCTTATTGTTATATTACTCTATTTCTATGATTCTGTGATTGATTTATTTGCTGTATATGCTGAGTTTTGCCAATTATAAATTAACAATCTGTTGTTTTGAGCAATTCAAGTCTGACATATGTGGATTATTGTCGATTTGAATGGTTCGAAATACCACGACATCCCAAGTGGTATCAGAGCGAGGTTTAGGCAAAACTTAACATATGGTGTAAAAAACTTATTAGAGATAGGGTAGTAATGAAAGTGTACGTGTAGTACTAAGGATCGTGTAATATGGTATATTAATGCGGAAACTGGTAATAACAGTAAAGTAAAAATTAAAGTAAGCACACCAGGAATTTTTATACTGGTTCGAACTTCCCGTTCTACATCCAGTCCCAGAATACCCTCTGGATTTAAACTAAACCCCTCACTTAACCCGGAGGAATAGGTATACGACACCTGAGCAGCCGAACAGGAATTTTTCCGCCTCAACAACCGAAGAGGACTTCAACTTAATACAAAATGTTTGTTGACGAATGTGTTCTAAATAACACTGATTGTCTTTTGATAGTACAACTTTCCTATAATCAAATCCTCAAGAATATGTATGTGTGTGAAGATTTAGAAGGAAGATAATCATGTAGAATCGAAGTATATGAATAAATTCAAGGATTCTAGTGATATTGAATAAGAGTGAATGCTTTTATTTGCAGAAATGAAAAGAGATTAGTTTTCAGAAATATAAACAAGAATCGGTGTTTGTAGAAGTGAATTGAATATGTTTATATAGTTGTAGAAGAGTTGTAATCTTTCATGAATAGTTTTAGTCAACAGTAGTGTCCATACCTCTTGAAATAGAGGACATTACTCTTCATGAAAAGATCGCGTCTCTTCAGAAAACTAGCCATTTTTCTCTGGTCGGTCGACCGGAAAAACTGGCCGGTCAGCTGAGTTGAAAAACGTATACAAAACAGAAAGTCACTGTGCATATGATACAGGGTCGGTCGACCGAGGATCCTGGTCGGTCGGCCGACCTGGTGTTATATGCACAGTGAACATAGTTTTTGATATAAAATGTTTTGTGTGCGTGTGTGATTATTTGAGGAATGATTTTAACATTGTTCTAAGACTCAAATAAAATAAAATATCCATACTAATCTCTGAATTGTAAGATTATCTTCTTTGTAGTGCATGGTATGCACTTATTCTCTTTTTGTCGCTTTCATATAGCATTCTCGTCGTATGATCTCTGAAGCTTGTGTCATGAATCAAAACTCATGAATCAACATTCTCCCCCTTTTTGATTGATGTCAATACTTATGTGACGAAGTAATATTGACATATATATTATAGTTCTCCCCCTGAATATATGGCGACTTTTCTGCAAAAATTCGTTAATTTGCATACATTTCTCCCCCTTTGTCATCGACAAAAAGGAATACTTATAACAGATAGAAGTAATGCAAAAAACATTTAAATTTACATGGTACATTCTTTGAGCTTAATTAGAAATAATTTAAAGATGTTTGCTTAGAACATAACATAACAATTAATTAAGAAACAAATAAAGTACAAGAGATTCTTGAAAGTTAAAATAAATTTAAAAATACTACAATTACTCCTCATCATCGTCGGTATCCCACTGTTCTGGATGAAGATTTTCATCGAGAGGAGCCGGTTCCTTACCCCGTCTTTGAGTGGTAGGTGCGGGAGTTGCCGATGTGCTGGAACTTGTGTTCTCGGATGTAGACCAAGAGAAATTTGGTGCGGGTCTTTTTCCAAGAGCAACAAATGAAGCACCGGCTTCAGAAGAGCATGATAAGGCATCCCATAAATTTATGAAGAAGCCTTTGATCTTTTTGAAACGCCCATCAATTTTTCGAAGACGAGAATCCAAAGCTAGTTGATTTTGGGCCAAAATATCAATGGCAGCCGCTGTGCTAGTACCGGGAGGTGGTCTTTGGATAGAGGTTTGACGAGTTATACGTTCTGTGGAATGAGTGGAGGGTTGAGGAGTAGAATAGCTACGACGTAGTTGTTCTCGTGGAATGGTACGCCATTGCTGAAAGGTTGTAATTTGGGATGGTGCATCGGGTAACTTCATCAATTTTATTGTTCGTGAGTCAAAGGTACGAACTTTGGATGTTTCAGATTCCGGTGCATGAGTGACAAAGTTGTTAATCAACCGCATTATGTATTCTCCATAGTAAATATGGAGCATTTTTCCTTGGTTGAATGTAACGAATTCATCCATAAGAAGTTGTGTCCAATTTACCCGAATGTTTCCACACATAGCATATAACGCCTTGAAGTTTTCGGGATATACTAAGTGGTACGACCCTCCTCTTGGAACAATAGACTTCATCATGAATCGATGAAAAAGTCATGCTTTAGGTCGAAGAGATGAAGTTTGCCTTAAGTCGGTAGCATCATCTTCAAAGAATAAGTGACTTAGGCGGTCACGAGTTGATGGATTACAATCTACATCATGTAATGAGATTCCACCCGGTCGAGCATTTAAAATATGATTCATTCGATCAATGGAGAGAAACATCGATGTGCCACATACCGAAGTCCAAACACAATTTTCAGTGTTTCTAGGTGGATTGACAAGATTGATATTTGCTAAGAATAACTTGACCATTATATGATTAATCTTCAAGTTGTTTTTCCTATGGTCAAGAAAAGCATCAAGACCACTTTCAAGAGCGGCGTTTTCAACACCGTAGGCGGTAAAATCAGGATAACTTACAAAAGACTCCTTAAAGATTTTTGCATCTTGAAGCTTTATCCATCTTTCTAAAGCTTTTTCACTTACTAACCAAGAAGCAATTTGAGAATCTACAGGAGTTGAGGAAGATTGGCCAGCGGTAGTCTTAGATTTCTTTTTGGGAGCCATTTTTCTTGAAGAATTTGAAGAAATTTAGGAAGGTTGTAATGGGGGCTAGGGTTCAAATCTATTATGGAAGAGTAAAGTGAAGAGGTGAGATAAAAAGGTGAAGGGTTGGGTTAAAATATGAAGGCAATTTCAGCAGAATAACACGTTCGGTCGACTGAAGGACCTGGGTCGGTCGACCGACTTGAGGTTCAGAACAGTGCTGAAACTTTCGGGAAAAGCTTCGGTCGACTGGTGCAGGGAATTCGGTTGACCGAGTTAAAAAATATTCTAATGTCATTCGGGAAATATGTTCGGCTGACCGAGTCAGGTATTTCGGTCGACCGATTTGGAAGAAATCTATTTTAAAAACTTCTCGGGACAGCTTCAGTTGACTGGTTCAGGCAGTTCAGTCGACCGAAAGCATGTCATGTTTTTTTTTCAAATAAGAATTATAGAAATATAATCATATTATTACATCATATTTATTTATACAGCTTAAAAAAATAACATATATATACTAAAATATAGCCATGATGAATTAGCATCGACGTTCCCATGAATTTGGAGATGGAACGTTTTCTACCGGTGACCATATTGGAGCTATTGGAGATTGAACATGGTTAGAGGGAGATGGAGTTCTGTAAGAAGGTTCAGCAACATCATCCTTCTTAGATGAACAAAATTTCATGGCAATCTTTTCAAGGAAGCTTAAACGTCTTGCCCTGACTTTCTGTTCGTAATAAAGTTCCCTTTGCATATTCATCTGTTGTTGTTGGTAGTGATGAATTTCATCAATCTTTTGTTTGGTTGATGGAGTTACTACCATTTCCTTTTTCCCTTTCTTTTTATCAGGTGTATAACCTGTATGGGAGTCTTCCCATGGTTTCCACCTGTGTCGGGGATCATTATCTGGAGAGGGAAATTCTAAAACACGATTTGGCATTGGAAATGTAGGATAAGGACCACCTTCGGGGATACGATCAGAATAGTCGTCGTCCGGGGAAGTATAAGAGAGATGAGAATTTTCAGAATTGTAGACATCATTGTTAGAAGACATTTTTGTTTTAAGTTTTTGTTTTGTATTTGATGTTCTATTCAATAAACATATGTATGTATATATATAACCATATTTTCTAAAAAAATAGTGGTCTAAAATCAAATTTTAGTTTTAATCACAGAATTCTTTAAACAAAAACTGTTTACAAATGAATGTCATACAATGCTTTAGAGTTAAAAAAAATAGTATATTCTGAAATTAAGTTTCAATGATGTAAATTAGAAACAGAGCTGGAACAAGAAACACCCATAGCCCAAGTGGCTATACTACAACATCTAACATATAAGTCAGAAGTCATGAGTTCGAGTACCGCTTTGGTCAGAAAAATAATTTTATATTTTTCATCATTTTATATATATATATATATATTTTTATTCATAAGTCTTTAAACGACATTATACCTAAATCTCGTCTTAGTTTTATAAAAGAAATTTCATTTAGTGGTTTAGTAAAAATGTCAGCTATTTGATTTTCAGTATTGATAAATTCTAGATTTATTAATCCTTTTTCCAAACAATCACGAAGAAAATGATGACGAATATCTATGTGTTTTGTTCGGGAATGATTGACCGGATTTTTTGAAAGGTTTATTGCACTGGTATTATCACAATAAATTATTGATTTTTCAAGATGACAATTAAAATCTTGTAATGTCTGTTGCATATATACGACTTGTGCACATGCCAAAGCAGCAGATATATATTCTGCTTCACATGTTGATAAAGAAACACAATTTTGTTTCTTACTAAACCAAGAAACTAAGGAACGTCCAATGAAGTGACACGTTCCGCTCGTACTTTTTCGATCCGTCCGACTTCCTCCAAAATCAGCATCACTGTAGGAAACTAATTCAAAAGGACATTCTTTCGGATAAAATAGTCCAAAATCTTTGGTTTTAGTTAGATAACGAATAATGCGTTTAACTGCTCTCATATGTGATTCTTTGGGATTTTCTTGAAATCGAGCACATAAACAGACACTCATCATAATATCGGGGCGACTCGCTGTTAAATAAAGTAAAGAACCTATCATACTACGATATAACTTTTGATCAACACTTTTGCCATCTTCATCTCTATCGAGATGAACCGTTGTACTCATAGGAGTTGGTTTGGCAGCAGTATTTTCAAGACCAAAACGTTTGATTAAATTATAACAATATTTTTCTTGATTAATAAAAATTCCATTTTCAATTTGTTTAATTTGTAATCCAAGAAAATATGACAATTCCCCCATATGAGACATTTCAAATTCATTTGTCATTATGGTTGAAAATTCTTGACATAACTTTTCATTTGTCGAGCCGAAAATAATATCGTCAACATATATTTGAATTATTAAAATATCTTTATTAGTTTTCTTAATAAAAAGTGTTTGATCTACTTTACCGATTTCAAAACCAGATTCTAATAAATAACTTTTAAGACGATCATACCAAGCACGTGGTGCTTGTTTTAAACTGTATAACGCCTTTTTAAGTTTATATACATGATCCGGAAATTTTTCATGATTAAACAAAGGTGGTTGTTCAATAAAAACATTTTCTTTTATGAATCCATTTAAAAATGCACTTTTAACATCCATTTGATATAGTTTAAAATTATGAAAACATGCATAAGCTAATAATATTCGTATTGCTTCAAGTCGGGCGACTGGAGCAAACGTCTCTTCGTAATCAATACCTTCTTCTTGATTATATCCTTGTGCAACTAATCTAGCTTTATTCCTTGTTATATTTCCTAGTTCATCTGCTTTATTTTTGAAAACCCATTTAGTACCGATGACTGATTGATCACTAGGTCTAGGAACGAGTTCCCAAACTTCGTTTCGTTCGAATTGATTTAATTCTTCTTGCATGGCAAGTATCCAGTAGTCATCAGTTGAAGCTTCTTTTATATTCTTAGGTTCTATGTTAGAAAGAAAAGCAACATGACCCGCTTGATTTAATTGATGTCTGGTTTTAACATTCGTATTAACTTCTCCAATTATATTTTGCACAGGATGATCTTTTAAAATTCTAGGTGGAGATTTTATTAAATTAGAAGTTACATTTGTATTGGTTTCATGAATATCAAGATTTTCATTTGTACTAATATTCTCATTCTGAGTAGATTCATCATCAGAATCAATAGTAACACTCGGATTTATATTTTTAAAATTTTCGTTGAAAGAAACATGTAGACTTTCTTCAATAATTTGAGTTCGTTTATTATAAATTCGATAGGCCTTGCTTCGTTCCGAATATCCAACAAATATACCTTCATCGGATTTTGGATCGAATTTGCCTAGTTGATCTTTAGTGTTTAAAATAAAACATTTGGAACCAAAAACTTTTAGATATGAAATATTTGGTTTTCTTCCATTTAGAAGTTCATATGGTGTATTTTTAGTTAATGGTCGAATAGAAACGCGATTCAGTACGTAACAAGCAGTAGCTACAGCTTCTGCCCAAAATTGTTTCGATAAAGTTGTTCCATTTAGTAAAGTTCTTGCACATTCTTGTAACGTTCTATTTTTCCTTTCTACAACTCCATTTTGTTGTGGTGTTCTAGGAAAAGAGAAATTATGGTTAATACCTTTTTTGTTACAAAATTGTTCAAAAACTTCATTTTCAAATTCGCCTCCATGATCACTTCTTATATTTTTAATTTTCAAAGTTTTAATATTTTGAATTCTTTTAACAAAAACTTTAAAATTATCAAAAGTATCACTTTTATTTTTCAAACAGAAAATCCAAGTATATCTAGAGAAATCATCTACAATAACAAAAACATATCTATTATGATTAATAGATTGCACTTGAGTTGGACCAAAAAGATCCATGTGTAAAAGTTCAAGTGGTTGTTCTGTAGATATTACTTTCTTTGATTTAAAAGAAGATTTTGTTAATTTTCCTAATTTACATGCATCACAAAATATGTTAGTTTTGAATTTTATATCGGGTAACCCTTTAACTAATTTATTTTTAGCAAGTTTGTTGATGGTATTAAAATTTATGTGACAAAATCTTTTGTGCCAAAGGCAAGAATCATTCTCCTTAGCTACTAGACACAGATTTGAATCATTATTAACATTCATATTTAGGATATAAATATTTTTATCTCTATTTCCTTCGAAAATAATGTTGTGATTTTTATCAAAAATGTTACATTTATTTTCTAAAAAAGTTATATTAAAACCTTTGTCGCATAGTTGACTAATACTTAATAAATTATGTTTTAAATTTTTAACTAATAAAACATCAGTAATGAGAGGTAAATTAGATGTACCGTTGCTATTGACATTGCCTTTGCCGATGATATACCCTTTTGAGTTATCTCCAAAGGTGACTGCTCCTCCATTTGAGTATATAATGTTTGATAACATTTCTTTGTTTCCAGTCATGTGTTTTGAGCAACCGCTATCTAAAATCCATTTTCCTCTCTTTTTATGTGGTACCTGCAAAAAATTATAAAAAGTTGGTACCCAATCTTCTTAGGGTCCTAAGAGTTAGATCTTAGGAAGCCAAACCCATACGGGTTCAGAATTCCCTTTATAAACATAATTCTTGTTATTATGAACAGTTTCCATAAAACTTTTGATATGTTTATTCCTTATCAATGTATTATTGGTTTTTGGAATACATATCTTAATAGTTTTAGTATTTGAATAAACTGTTTTCCTAGTATCTTTCTTAATTTTATTATTAATTTTACTTTTAGCATAATTATTTTGTTCCTTAAATCCTAGTCCAGATTTATTGTTGGAAGTTTGAGAGTTTTCTAGTATACTAGAAAGATTTTCTCTTCCTTTATTGAAATTAGAAACATTTTTAGAAATATCATCAAATTTTATTTTAAGACTAGATTTTTCTAAATCTAAATCCTTAATTTTAGATATTAAATCATTATTTTCAAAAAGTAAAACATCATTTTTATTTTTCTGAATTTCTAGTTCCTCAGATATTGACGTAATTTGAGAAGATAAGTTAGAATTCGATTGTTGAGAGATTTCAAGTTCTTCTTCCAATATTACCTTCGCATCTTTTAACATATCTACTTCTAAAACTGTTCTATCTAACTTTCTTTGCAACTCCTTATTTTTCTTTTTAAGTTGTTTTGTTAAATTTACTAATTCAGAATTTATTTCAATTAAATCTTCAAAAGTAAAATCACTTACATCGTCTGACGAAGCCATGAAGCATACATTTGCTTGTTCATTATCACTTTCACTCTCTGATGAGGATGATGAGTCAGTGTCGTCCCAAGTGACTGAAAAAGCTTTTCGTTTGTTTTTGTCCTTCTTGAAATTATTCTTTTTACGATCTGGACAATCTTTCTTCATGTGTCCTTTCTTGTGACATTCATAACATTCCATTGTTGAAGATGATGGTTTGCTGCTATTAGAGTTGTTGTTGGAATTATTTTTGTTTCCCTTGAATTTGTTTCTGTTGAATTTCAAAAACTTTTTGAAATTTTTAGCGATCATTGCCATATCTTCATTATCTGAGTCGGAATCATCTTTTTCTGCTTGGAATGCTACATTTTTCTTTTCTTGTGCTCCATTTCGTTTTGCCTGCAAATTTACTTCATAGGACATTAAATTACCTATCAATTCTTCTGGTTTTAATGTTGACAAATCAGTTGCTTCTTCAATAGCTAGGACTTTTCGTTCCCATTCGTCCGTTAAAGAATTCAAGATTTTTGTAACAACATCAAAATCAGTAAACTTTTGTTCTAGAGACAATAGAGCATGATAAATATCCTGAAATCTAGAGTACATGTCATTTATAGATTCATTTGGCCTCATTTTAAAGTTTTCAAATTGATGTTTCAGCATAGAAATTTTGCTCAATTTAACTTTGTCTGTTCCTTCGTGTGAAACTTTAAGAGTTCTCCAAATTTCATAGCTAGAAGTACACATACTAACTCTATTGAATTCATTTCTATCTAATGCACAAAATAAAATATTCATAGCCTTAGCATTTGATGTAGCATCTAGTTTTTGTGTGTTACTCCAAGTCGAGTATTCTCCAGTAGGAATTGTGTATTCCTTTTGTATAATATTCCAGATATCAAACCCACTTGATTGCATATAGATTCTCATTCTAGTTGACCAATAATTATAATTTATCCCATTGAAAAGTGGAGGTCGTGAAGTCGATTGACCTTCTGTGAAACTAGAATTAGTGTGAGTGTTAACATCGTTAATTTGTGTGGTTGCCATATTACTAAAAATAAGTAAATATCAAATAACTTTGTGATGGTTATAAGATAACCTTGCTCTGATACCAAATGAAAGTGTACGTGTAGTACTAAGGATCGTGTAATATGGTATATTAATGCGGAAACTGGTAATAACAGTAAAGTAAAAATTAAAGTAAGCACACCAGGAATTTTTATACTGGTTCGAACTTCCCGTTCTACGTCCAGTCCCAGAATACCCTCTGGATTTAAACTAAACCCCTCACTTAACCCGGAGGAATAGGTATACGACACCTGAGCAGCCGAACAGGAATTTTTCCGCCTCAACAACCGAAGAGGACTTCAACTTAATACAAAATGTTTGTTGACGAATGTGTTCTAAATAACACTGATTGTCTTTTGATAGTACAACTTTCCTATAATCAAATCCTCAAGAATATGTATGTGTGTGAAGATTTAGAAGGAAGATAATCACGTAGAATCGAAGTATATGAATAAATTCAAGGATTCTAGTGATATTGAATAAGAGTGAATGCTTTTATTTGCAGAAATGAAAAGAGATTAGTTTTCAGAAATATAAACAAGAATCGGTGATTGTAGAAGTGAATTGAATATGTTTATATAGTTGTAGAAGAGTTGTAATCTTTCATGAATAGTTTTAGTCAACATTAGTGTCCATACCTCTTGAAATAGAGGACATTACTCTTCATGAAAAGATCGCGTCTCTTCAGAAAACTAGCCGTTTTTCTCTGGTCGGTCGACCGGAAAAACTGGCCGGTCAGCTGAGTTGAAAAACGTATACAAAACAGAAAGTCACTGTGCATATGATACAGGGTCGGTCGACCGAGGATCCTGGTCGGTCGGCCGACCTGGTGTTATATGCACAGTGAACATAGTTTTTGATATAAAATGTTTTGTGTGCGTGTGTGATTATTTGAGGAATGATTTTAACATTGTTCTAAGACTCAAATAAAATAAAATATCCATACTAATCTCTGAATTGTAAGATTATCTTCTTTGTAGTGCACGGTATGCACTTATTCTCTTTTTGTCGCTTTCATATAGCATTCTCGTCGTATGATCTCTGAAGCTTGTGTCATGAATCAAAACTCATGAATCAACAAGTAATACCCTGGAATGAGTAGAATCAACTTAAGAATCATATTTGTTCGAGCTTGAAATTCTTCATCCTGGATTAGGATTTCTCTTGAATTTTTGGATCTTTTCCTTTTTTCTGGAATCCATTCTTGTCCCTTCCTATTCGTGTTCGTCTTGATACTAGAGCATCCCATAGTTCTATTTCGGTTGATCTTTGAAATAAATTCAACCTCAGTTAGCAACTTCATCCTTGTGTGTGTCTCATTCCATCGGCGGTCCCGCCAACCTTATATGACTAGTGAGTGGCCCGTGCTACGCACACGGGCAGTTTTCTGATTCATTATTATGAACATTATTTTGTGAAATGTTAAATTTTTTCTCTATTTTTTCTGTTGTGCCTGAAATATAATTGTATTTTATTATATTTTGTTATATTACAGACAAATTTATTATGTAGACTTTATCTGTTTTATAGTTATGTTTGAATAAATAATATATAAGTTTAGATGGTTTGTTCATATAAAACGAAAAGTTAAAATTTATGACTGTGATTTTGTTTCTCATGAGTTATTTGTGCCATATACATTAGGAATTCAAAAACGCTGTACTTTGGAGTAGATGGAGATGTTAGAATTGAAATTAAGTAGATCCATAAATCATATACGACAAAAAATTTGAAAGTATATTATATGACACAATGTTAAAGTTGATGTTATGGTTGAATAATTGTTAGTTTGAAATGAATTTTTTAACTTAGTTGAAACGTCAGTGAGTATGTTGCTTCTGTGAATAGAACTGCAGTAGCGTTTGCATTGCCAGATTGAATGGTAGTACCAAAATCAGTAGATGTAATATTTAATATTAATGTGAGTGGAAGGTACATGTATGTGATGTGGGTAAACGATCCAATAAGGACACAATCAACGTTATTTTCATTGATTGAAGCTAAGGCGAATCTTTTATTAAAATGTGGTATCATCTTGCTTTTTACTTTTACATCTTTACCCAAAGCTGCAGCTACCACAGTAGCTTAAGGAAATTGGAGGACAGAAATCGCATAAAAACAACTGTCAATGCAATTAATTTCAGTACAGTAGTCCCTATTAAGTGTACTTGCACCAAAACAAAACATCATAAATAGTAAAATAAAACATTCAAACCTAAACCAGTATAGAAATAAGTTGATTTGAGAACATGCAAAAGAATTATTTTGTGTTATCATGCCTCTATCAGTACGATATCCATGGAAAGCATAACCGCCGCATGCACAACCACCCATTGGAACTAAGTTTGCCTTCAATTTAGGACATTTTCCAACTAAGGATCTTTCATTATTTCACAAACTCAACTTTCGTACCAACATTTGCATAGTCTTCTTAGCAATTGATGGTTTTCCTACAAAATCTGCAGCATAAATAATGAGTAACCCAACAGTGATATTTACACAACAGTATACACTTTGACCAGTTGCACACTTCTGCTTGAGATCAGTAAAAAAAATAAGATGGATCAATACCAATATAGTCACAAATCTGTTGAATGCAAGCATTAGAAAATGAATTCATAAACACCTATGATTTTCTCCTATTCGATAACAAAACAGCAGAGCAACCCATTTTTAAAAAGCAGTTTGGTATTAACATCGACCTATTCTTTCCAGGATACCATGTAAAATTAATAGCTTTCGTGCTCACCAAAACTGCATAGTTGTTAGGATTCGCCTGCAAGATAAATATAGTTTCACTTTGTTTATTTACAATCAGAATTTCATATATTTGAAATGTTCTTACAATAAACAATAAGAAGAATCGACCTGAAGGATATTGCTAGCCAAATCAAGAGAAATGATCCCAACACTGAACCCCATGCCACCAAGATTATAACTCAAAATATTTCCTCTCATTTTGTAATGGATCACAATCATAGCGGAGAGCGAAGGAGTCGGGTTAAACAAACTACAGTTCACTACCAATATGCCTACGTCTTTAGGGCGAATACGGCATTTCTCGATAAGCTCATCTAGTGCTGCAAACATGGCAGTAGAAGCTTCTGCTATGCCTTCATTCGTAGTGGCAGAAGGACCAGGGGAAAAAATTGATCTCGGTAGATGAGCTTCATCTCCGTGTCCAGATGAAGATAGTATACGTTGCTGAAATGAGAGACTGTCTTCGTCGAACTTGCCTGATTGGCATGCAAGTTCAATCAATTCTGATCTTGTTACCTGTAAAAAGTAGCAAGATCTTTATTCTCTGCCTTGGTGCAAAAATGAGTGCAAAATTTCTAAAAACGGTGCTCTTTGCACATAATAAACTTTGCAAAAATACATTAGTGTTCTGAACCATAGATGTTTGATTCAATGTTCCAGAATGATGAGTGAATCCTGCTTTAGTATTGCATCAGAATCTTTGTCCCCATAAACCACACTTGTAAAAGTAGCATAATCTTAGTATCACTATAGGAAAATGTAAACCCAATGAATTGAATTATTATCTCATAAAGATTACCTTAACCGTCTAAGCAACCAAATACAAAATATGGAACGACAATCAAAAAAGTTTTATTTTTAAAACACTTCCGTACTTTATTATTTGATAAAGAATGGAGGTACAAAAGCTAGCAGAGTAATTAACTTCCATGGGTAATAAACTTAAAGATAATGGATAGTTTGATTGAACAATACACAACCAACACATAAAGAGTATTGTTGTGCACAAATGTATCAACAGTATACGAATCATCAAAACTTTCTGGATCATCGTTAGCTATGTTATCCCAATTTATAAATAATTGATGTCCAAATTCGGACAACCACAAAAGTAGTATATTCTATTCTATGTTTCATAGTTATATTAAAAAAATGCATATGTGATTTACTGTACCGATCAAGATCATACTTTCTAAATTTTAAATTAATAAAATCTCCAGCTTAATATTCTATTCAAAAGTTTGTAGTTTATTATTTATCTAGTTATGAACTTCTAACTTAATAAACCAATAAATAAATATTTTTATTGTATTAACATACACGTAATTTAAATTTAAAAAAAACACAGTGGATAATTTTCGAATGCGGATGTCTTCATATCCGCATCCCCATTCGCTTTTTTGGATATCGAATATTCATCCGTTATTCGGATACGAACGCGAACGGATTTCGGATTTTTTGGGTATCCATTGATAGCCCTATGTGCGCATGTTCTACGGTTGACCAATCGCTTGAAAGGAGTTTTACAGAGCATGCTGAAATATATCCTCACTTTAAAAATTCAGTCATTTCAATTAGAGTTTGATAGTTCCATCTATATATGATTTAGGTCTTTGATAATATATAAAATTTACATATGAGTTTAAAGGGCATAAAATATATACTTATCAAGCTAATTTTCTATTACTTCAGTTAGAATTTTATAGTTCCAACTACATACAATTCATGTTTTTGATAATATGTAAAATGTTCAGGTAATTTAAAAATTAAAATCAAATCAATAATATTAAATGTCCATGTTAGAGTGGAACACCAACTACATGGATATGTGATTTGTTATGAAAAAAATACCATGCAATACAAATGTAAGGTGAGTAATTCGATAGTTGTAGAATAATTAACAACATATTACTTGCATGCTCTTATGCTCTCTCGAACTTTCGTGGTGCCTTACTTTATATATGAGTCTAGACCAATTATCTTTCTTTCTTGCCTAACACAATATTGCAATTCAATTGGGCACAAACAAATTCCTTAAACTCTATCTACAATGCAACATAATTGTAATAATAGAAATGATATTAAAATATGCAATACCAAGTTTAGAAAATGTGACCTGATATTAGTTTCATTTTGAAATTCCATTACGTATTGACATGCGGTCTTCACTACCTTCAGCTTGTGCAATTTTAGAGTGACCACTTGCACCAAGTATATGATCTGCTATGTCCTAAGATGGATTAAATGAGATTAAAATATAATAACATACAACTAAGAAAGGCTGCTAAATTTTTTTCCATAAAAACCATGACTTACTCCTAGTAAGATATCTACTCATATATTATGTGACGACTGTTGAAACTCGATCCATCTTCTCTACAATTTGAAGGAAAAAAATCCTGCAATAGACCTAATTTTCAGTAGTAAGGGTGAAAATATCATATATTTCACGTGTTCAAATTTAACACATTAATATGCAGTGTTGTGTCGTAGAGTAAAATTTATAGCCAACCTGTTCAAAAAAATTAGAAAAATTGAGATATTTATATATATATTTATATAGTAGTACAACCAAATCTACTTTATACTCAAAGCAAAATCATGTGCAGTATAAGTTATTCCAACATTTCACAAACTATAGTTTCACTTCATGGTGAAGGTTGAATGATGTAAATTTATGGATTTTCAAGGAACAATACGTTTTTGGAGAGAGAAACCTAACTTTGAGTCACTTTCGTATAATATATTCCTAAAACTTTACACTAATAAATAAGTTGAGGTGTGGATTCAACCAATGAAACTAAGATTCCTTAGAGTAAATGTGCGGAGACGATTTTGGAATCAATCATAACTTTACAAACATACAAAGGAAAGTATCAACACTGATGATGTTTTTAAGTGTTGTCACATGATGCATTCTATAGAATCTATACCTTCATTTCAACTTAATGTATGCTCGAATTCATCTTAGCCGAGGATACTTATGGTACCTCTGTAAATGATCATTTTGATTATTTTTAAGATGGCTAAATGGATAAATATGAACTAAAATAACATAAATATTAATAAAACAGTTTACTTACATTAACAAAAGTAATTATTAATTAAGTAGTATAATGTTGGTGGGAAAGTAAGGCAAACATCAATGTATTGGGTACAAACTGGTATGGTTACTTATTGTAAAATATAAATAAATTAGTAACATACAATATTAAAGTAGTTACCAAGTCATGGCATATGAATATTTGAATTATCAAGGTCTAGTGTACCTTTATATACATCAACAAACAATCATAGCGGAGCCACAGATAATAAACATACTTAATGTCAACGGAGAATAAATTGGAATTTTATATTATAAGTAGGTTTCCGAATTTAAATGAGACACTATATAAGCAACATGTAATAAAATTGAATATTATATACATAACATTGAACTTAGTTACATTAAATCTAAATTCATAGTCCCAAAACTTTAATTAAATATACACTGGGTAACCTTGTCCTATGAAACCTAATAATCAGAAATTCCAAATTTTTTTGATTAGTTCCTAAAATAATTGCACACTTCAATGATTGAATAACAAAAAAATAAAGGATCAGGGCTGAAATTGAAAGTCAAAGAAAAAATACATAAAAGCCAATCTAGAGGCAAAAACATGGCCATAGAATAACCTACTAACAGCATATATTTTGAGCAAATAGGTATAATACTAACTACCCATAAAAAAAGAGTATTTGGACGTAATTGAGATAACATATGCATAAATTTAAAATAAGTTAGAAGCAATGCGAAGATGATAATAGCAACTGAACAAAAAATGTATGGGTAAACGTATAGTTTGAGATGGTGTAGATTTGGCTGTTGGAGAGAGAAGGAAGACGCTAAAATGTCGGACTGATTAAGGCCATAAAGCATTGCATGCCTGTAAATATTTTTCTATGATGTATAATGCAGAATGCCAAGTACTTCGGACATTCAAGCTTGGGGAAATATTTCATTTTATAGTAATAGCATAAATGATTCAAATAAATTTTCAAAATAACTGTTATAAAAATGAATCATTTTGAATGAACAGAAATGTTAGTGCATAATCTGGTTATAGGTGAACATAGCGTTAACTTTAACAAAAGCAAAATTTGAGTGGGATGAATACTGTTATTAAACCTTGATGAAAAAACATATGGTTGTAAAAGAATAAACATGCCTGTAATTTTCAACTGGTAAAGAACCTTCTAAATAATCATAAAGTACTAGTTGCGAACAAAATGCAAATTATGAAGAGGAAAAGCATGGACATTCTGTAATCAGATTTGGGAAAAAAATAATAGATAGGCTGAGGTTATGGTCTGATTATCTGTATAAAATTTCAACCTTTACAGATTGAGTAATTATGGACATTCTCCATATAGTTGAAAATTTTAAAAAAATATTTCGAATTGCATGTTACTTATAAAAAATTAAATCATGAAAATAACAATAATTAAACTTACCATGTTTTCTTCTAGTTCATGTATCCACTGCTTGCATTTGCTGTTTGAATGAAAAACCCTCTGTTTTACAGTGGGTTCTTACAATTCGAGAATATGTAATCAACACCCAAATGTCGAAATCAGTTATTTTTTTCCATAAAAGATAGAGTAAAAACAGAAGTTTTCTACAAAATATTAGAGATATCTTCAAATAATAGAAAGGACATCAAATTCATACATCAATTCATCCAATGAACCAAAGCGAAGATCCATCTTGAAATCCCCAGATCTGCTGAGTATTTGAAGAAAGTTGAGGCTATGTAGAAGGGATCCGAAGAATGACGATGGATGAATTGATGTTTGCGTGAAAACCCCTCTATTTGGAGTGGGTTCATACAGTTCGACAATCTATAATAAACTACCAAATGTCGAATCAGGTTTTTTTCCCATAAAAGAAAGAATAAATACAGAAGTTTAGAAAGGACATCAAATTCATACATCAAGTTGTCCGATGAACCAAAGCGAAGATCCACCTTCAAATTCATAGATCTAATGACTGTTTGATGAAAGTTGAGGCTGTGTGGAAGGGATCGGAAGAATGACGATGGATGAAGAGGGAAATAAAAAGACAGCGAGAGGAACGAAAATGAATTTAAGGAAGATGGGTGAGAGTGAAGAGTAAAGGCGTAGGGTGGAGAGAATGAAGCAGCGGTTGGAGTAACTGACGAAAGAAAAGGGAGGACCGAAATTATACAGGAAATGAACATGTTACGTTGCAAAATTTTGTATATGGAACACGTGTCGTGATGATAATTGTTTGGTTTCTATTTTCCTTTTTAAGTAATAGATTTGTAAAGGGGTGAAACTCCTTTACAATAGGTGTTGAATCACCAGAGATTTCTATGTCCTCGGTTTTAATGTTGTTATTTCTTGCAAAGCCTGAATCGTTTTTTTAGTAGACGACTAGGGTAATTCTATTGCGATTGAATGTCGATGCCTCGGATTTTGCAGGCAGTTTTATCTTCTCGCTTCACTACAAGAAATTTTATTTTTTGTGGCGCTTAAAAAACGCTACAAAAACTTTTGGTGGCGTTTTGATAAACGCCGCGAGAAAACATTCGACTAAAAATCCACGATTTTTTGTTGCATTTATTTTACGCCACTATAAATGCATTTTTGGCAACGTTTTTCAAACGCCACCATAAATCTTTGTGTAGCGTTTAAAAAACGCCACTAAAAGATTTTTTGGCGCTACTAATAGAATTTCCAACTTTACCCCTGTTTTACGGTTGCATTTACTCAACGCCACTATATATTTTTCGGTAGCGTTTTTGAAACGCTACTAAAAGTTGTTTATTATTTTACACCATTTTTTCATGCTATTATTTCCTGTTAATGGTCTATTTTGGTTCTATTATATCAATCAACAATCACTCACATAATCATCATATTCAAATAAGTTAAAAAACACATTAACCATATAATCAAATAAAATATCCATAACCATTCCAATACAATAGTTTTTCGACAAAATGACCTAACTCACATACAATAACCATTTGTATACAAATTTACACATCGGGTACTAATAAATGTTATATCTAACTAGTGCTAACAAAACGTTTGTTTACCCATAATTCTTTGTTGCATACACAAGTGAAAGCTAGCACCACAAAAGTTCAACCTTGCTCTCTTCGAAAGTCCAATGCATGCACAAGTGAAAGCACAACGTATAGATAAACAATTATGTTAATTCGTAGGACTACAAATCTGATATCAAACATCTACAACATTGTACAAGTTTATGATTTTATATACTAATTATGCACACAATTTTAATAAGAATTCGTAAGAATATCTGAATGATCAAAAGATCATCAACTAAGAATCTTCATAAGTGTTTGTTTTCTTATGAAACTTTGTTAACTTAATTTATTATTCTTATTATTATTTAAATTCAGTTAACTTTGTTAAATTAGTTATATTATTATTATTTATAAAATTTAGTTAACTTAAACGTAATTAATTTTAACAAAACTTAGTTAATTTTTATTAACTTAGTTAACTTAGTTAATTTATTAATAATAAAAATAATAATAATATTATTATTATTATTAAAAAACAAGGTTAATTTAATTGTATTATTATTAGTATTGATTAATTTTAATTTCTCACAATATTTAATTTCAAGATCTTATTTAAATTAATAGTTTTTAATTATCGAAAAAAAGCGGGTCGTTACAACATCTGTCATATTTACACTTGAAAACTGCATAATACTCTTTACTGCCACAGTGCTCTCCTCCACATACAAACCATCTCATAATTCACTATGCATTTCAGTTGAGTTGCACCTTACCTGCATCAATATCAACCATCACCAACAACCTCAACCCACTGCCTTGCTGTTATCACCAGCCCAAAAAAAATAGCAAACTGCTCTTTTATCGAACAACCTCCCTGTCACCTTATTGCCAACTGCCTGTCAACTTCATCAAACACACCAAGCAACCTCCCTATACCAAGAAATTTTTGCCTGCCCTGTCACAACATCATAGTGCACTGCACACAACTATGCATCCTATTACATACCCTTCTCTGACTCCAACTTCCAGTGCAAATCCATCACAGCAGCTATCACCTGCAACTACACTTCAAACTGACCACACCAAACTCCTAGTGACTTCATATCCACTACAACCACATCAACAACCACATTACATCTCCAGTGCAAACACTCCTACTCTTAAACTACATACACTGCCAACTATCATACTTCACTCACATCAACTACAGTACAACCTGAACTTCCCACCATCATTGAACTTCTCACCAATACTTATAATTGTGACCATATTTGTACTCCATCATCAGCAATAACAACAGCTGGTATCACCACCCCTCCCTTCCATAACAGCCCATCTGCTTGTACATTACATCTACCCCATCAAACAAATACCATTGCTTCATCACACCTAACTGCTGCAACATCCCCACTTGCATTCACCTTCACCATCCACTACTATAACATTCCCCCTAATCCCACTATTGGACCACCACTTCACTGCAGCTAGGCCACCAAACTGCCACAATACCATAATACCACCATACACAATTCACCACAAAACTACGCCTCCCTCACCAACTACATACACACAGCAAATACCATCGGCCTCACCTTCGCCTCGACCATCACCGCGCTTCACTCAAACCACCTTCGCAACTTCATGCAATCAGCTCAACCCTAATCCACAATCGAAAGCCGTGATCGAAACCCTATCGATCAGAGTTTCGACTTCAATTACAAACTTTGAAACTGGAATAAGTTTTGAAAGCTGATCGTTAGGAAAAAAAAGAGTTCGAATTTGGGTAAAAATTTGAGAAGACCGATTTTTCTATTATCTGATACTTTGCTGGTTCGTGGGTCTGGGTTTCTTATTGGGCCGAAATGTAATATTTTTTTTTAGTTTAGTTTATTTAAGTTTTTATTTTGCTAATTTAAGTCTCTCTTTTAGTTTAGTTTATTACAATCAGCTTTGTACACATAGTTTTGCCCCTTCTGCCCTTTTAATGTTTTATTTTTCTTCTGTTCTTTATGTTTACTTGCAGCTATTTTTTATGTTTACTTATAGCCGATGGTTCCTTGATCCAAAGATAAAGTTTATATTGTTATTTGCATCCTTACTTATTGCCTGTGCACTTAGGGTGCGTTCTTTCTAAAAATATGTGTATAATTTAATTAATTTAGTGAGTTAGCTATATATAGTAATCATCTATTTTTCCTTTTGCATTGTGACTTGAGTGCATCGTTGGAACAAGCTTTTTATAAATATATCAATTTTTTGAGAAAACATTTATTCATTTATCTTTTTCAAAAAGAATAGTTTTTTTTGCAAAACGTGCAAATGCATTTACTTTTTTTTGAAAATTATAAAAGCACTTAGTTTACCAATATAATATAATATTCACTTGCTCTCGTAATCATGTAAATCTTCGTTTGTTTTAACTCACTAGAAAAAATAACGAGTGAATAACTTATATCTCATTAAACACTTATAAGAATAGAAGAGCATGCTTGTTTTTCCTACTATGTGAAAAAAATAACATTAAACACTTATATGTAAGAATAGTGTAATTATTTTACAATAGTATATATAGCAAATCATCATTAAACACTTATAAGAATAGTGCATTACTTTATTTAGTATTTCCTCGGTTATACTCTGTGTATTGCGGGTCTAGTCATCTTGACTTTAACATGTTTTAATGCAGCTTTTGAGTAAAAGTCTAGTATTTGGTTGCTTCTTCATAAACCAAGTAACTTTTGAAAACTTAAATGTATCAACTACAAAACAATAATTTATCAACTTAAATATATAAATGATGTATATGAAAAATTACTGGGTGACTCCTTTATAGATGGAACTTCTAATCCGTTGGCCAGTTTGTTGACCATCTTCACATTTTCGAACTCGTCGAACTCCTCTTGGTTTTGCAGCAGGCATGGAAGGATCCTTTCCAAACAAAGGAATTAACAATTTGTAGGATTCATCAATGCCATAAGTCAGCTGTAAAATTGATAAACTGATTTACAACAAGCCAAGATCTGGGAACACTATTGACAATATTCATGTAATCAAAATAAATAATAAAAATCCAGATATACCTCAAAAACTGTTACCTGATTCATTTGCAACTGCTAATACATGATCTGCATATCACCACTACAGCCTCCACAGATCAGAACAACCACATTATTTCAACACTTCCTTCACAACTCATTTCCACACTACATCATTTCAACACACCATCATTGCCCTTCACATTCTCCTACTCCTTATCACAGCAGCCAATCCCCATCATCTCTGCTTTCAATATCACAGCCATTTCATTTCAAAACTGCCTGACATTCTCAGCCTACCACCCCTGTCATCTCAACAAACAAACACCCTCTTCATCGTTTGAACAACATCTCCATCAACAAACCCCCCCTGTCCAAAGTCATCGCAACCACCTGAACTAATCAAGCTTCAACAACCCACGATCACCACTTCGATCTCACCAGCAATCGGCAGCAGCTCTAACCTCACCTGAAACTCGAACAACACACCCCCAAACATCACCGAACCACCATCCTCCGACTCCTGAATCACCAAACCGAACGCAATTTCACTTCGATTTTCAATCGCGACAACCACACCCTCAACACCGAACAACCTGAGCATCCATAGCAATCACCCAATCCGCGACAATGCAAATCAAACATCACCTCTGCAAATCGCCTCATCGAATCACCCAAATCATGAATCGCCAAAATCGAAGACCTAATTGATTGTCAGCAATTGCATTTTGAACGCTAATTTGAAACGCTAATAAGAATGAGTTATGGGTTTGATTATATGTATGTAGTGAATGGAGAAACTTACTTGTAAACACCGGCTTTTATTTTTATAATTCGGTAGCGATTTATTGGGCTCTCTCTCTCCTGGACATCGATGATTATTGACATTCTTCCATATCGTAATGTTTATTTTAGTAATTCGATAGCGATTTTTGAATTGAGAAAATTAGGGCTTATGGGAGTAATGTTGAAGCTGAAGATTTTTTTGTTCTCATCGTACTTTTGAGAGGAGGGAAAACAGTTAAAAGGAAATTTGAGCGGTCACGGAAAATTTTAGCAGAAATTTTCATGAATTATTGGCGGGAGCAATTAGCGGCGTTTCTTCGTCTATTTTTATATGTTAAAATTACCAACAGCTGCATATGGCTTGAAACGCTACAAATTAATGCAACCAAAAGCAAGTTTTGTTGTAGTACTTGATTCTCAGCCTAGTGACCTCGACTCCAATACGATAGTCGGGGATTTTCTTGATGTTCTGGTGAAGTCACTTCTCTACCTCCCAAGCGGGAAATCGAATTCCGTATCGATCCTATTCCAGGAGTTTGACATGATGTCCTTCCTCCCGGACGAATGGTTTCTAATTAATGGTTAGTCATGCCACTTTGGATTAACCAATGCTCCTTCCCTCTTCGTCGACCTTATGAATCGCGTTTTCCACGATGTTCTCAAAAGGTTGTCCTGGTTTTTGTTGAGGATATTCTCGTCTTTTCTGAGTCTCGGTTGACCTAGTTAAGGCCGCCACAATTAATATAAGTCCATCCATTTTTCTTCTTTTGTAATTTAATTATCTTATCTTCTTTTCGAGCTTATCTTCTTAGTTAGAAAATCTCTTTGATTAGGGTCCCTCTAAAATTTGAATCTTTATCCTTGTTCCATAATCTATTCTTGAATCATCCTATGGGAGAACGTATTTGTAATTGATATAATATATTTTATATTATGTGGTTTGAGTTGTTAAGTTTGAATTTTGGGTTTCAATCGATTCGTCTGGCCAACACAATCGATAGGAATTCCAAAACACTTGAACAGAGCAAACTGGCATAATATTATTTTCGAAATTGGTAAATGAAATAATTTTATGTATGATTATATTATATATATAAGTATAATTTTCTAAAATTAGATAGTTAATTGAATTTGTTGTTAGAAATGATAATACTAGATTATCATTTATTGTTTCATCAATATTCCTAAACTATTAACTATTGTTGTATGTTATAAGAAGTTGAAATTTTATAAACATGGTTTATAAATCTGATTTGCAATGAAATGAATTTAAATTAAGGATTTGAGAATTAAATTTTCAGTGCTTTCAAAATAAAATTTTGGTTTTCAGAATTTTGAAAAATATATTATTTGAAAGTATTTTCGAATGGAAATTGTTTCCAAAGACTTTTAAAAGAAGCAAGTCAGTACTCTCCTCTTATGTCCCTGGAAAATAGTTTCGATGATGACTACAACATCATCGACATTCATTTTCGAGTCTCAAAGTGGAGAGACCACTTAGCAGCTTTGTTACACTTTTTTTTTGGAAAATAGATTTGATTTGAATTTCTTGAGTATGATTTGATATACAAAATATATATATATGTATATATTCATTTCAAAAATGGTTTGAAGTGAAACTGGAAATTTAACTCTTAAGTTCAATGTTAAGTGATGGTTTTCAATTAATGATGAAGAATTTTTTTGAATAATTAGAGTGTCTAAAATGAGAAATGGATTTGAAACAACTCAAAATAGTTAAACTAGGATGAAATTAATTTGAATAATACTCAATTGCATTCTAAAAAAACATATACATAGCTTACCTTAAATATTCAAAATGTAACGTTTTTGATTTTTCGTCGCTCGAAAATTGACATTAATACGTCCACTGTATCAACTGCCGAGCAATCGAATGCCGGAAAACCGAATTGTTATGAAGAAAAAGAAGAGGTAGAAGAAAAGATAGAAGAAAAGAAAGAAGAACAACAGTACAACATCAGAAACAGAAACAATATCAGAATCTCAAATTCGCAGCGGAACAACATATAATAGAAAAATGAATAATCTTTAAATCAAAGAACTATATCATCTTATACATTACATCATCATCAAAGTTTACAACAACAATACAACACTGGACAGTTATATAAACTTGTCCTCATACAGAATACACAGCGGAATGAATAATATCATATACAATTGGTACGTCTCGCCATCCAGCTCGCCACTAAGCTCCACAGCGTCCCGAATCCAGAATGACCTAATAACCTAACTCTAGACTGCCCGTGTGGAAATTGGTGGGCACCCAGAGTTTAGGAAGGAAACAATAAACTCCAGATCAGTCATGGTGACTGGTGTGAGAACTTAAAACAGTTTATTTTTAAAACAAACAACAGGAAGATTTTAAAGTCAATTTCGCAATGCTTTTGGAAAATGAAACTACCATAAGACCTCCGCCACACATACAATGCAAACGCAGAATTGGAGGAGATTTCTTCTTATGATAGTCAAAAATGCTTACTACGCAAAATCAAATCATTTTTGACATTATTATTAGTGCATAGTGTAGAAAACATTTCAAAAGTATAATATAAATCTTAGCCAGCATAGGCATTCCGCACTTATGCCTACTATAGCTACCATCTAAACAGTGGTGACCACCATAAGTAAATGGCAGGTTCTACAACTAATATCGTACAAAGTTCGTATTGGAGTTTGGATTTCCAACAAATGGTCAGGCCAAGGAACTTCCCATTACCACATAGTTACGCCTCTGGAAAGACGACCCGAGAACCAAACCGGATCTCTGCCAACACAAGGCCGGGTTACCCCTAACTAGGTAACTACTGACACGAATATGTCATCCCCCGATCGTAACCGATCTATATCCGAGGATCCTCGATTCCAACAACCACAAAGTAATAAATTTGCAGCAACAACATAGGTTAAGTATCTGGGCTCCATACCATGATACCACCTCTATCCAGAAGGAATGACATACACTAAAGGGGCACTACCCCCTAATAACCTTGCCGCATCCTTCCTGTTTTGACCATTTCCGGGGTGTGAGGTCCGACGAAGTCTCGTCCACAAAGCCACGCTTTGGTACAAAGCCATGCTTTGGGTCAACAAATGATCAAATTAATGATCATAAAGATAAATGATCAAACAAATGATCATATCACAAATGATCAAACAATGATCATTTCACAGCAACACTCAGCATGCCACGTTACCAAATTGGGAACATATCACTAATAACCATCAACTACATAACCTCTGAGCTCGTGCGTCTCAGAGAAGGGTGTTAAGCTAAGAGAATAAATTCTCCGCCACCAACAGAAATGTATTTGATAGAAACCAACTTTATATCTCAATTTGTAACGTCAGACATACAACCATACAAGTCTGTTCCGGGATCGAACAGAACCGAAGGCACTTCTTACGAAGCCCTTGCAAATCCGGATAATTTTCTAATCACGTCCGGACTTCCCATCACTAAGGGTGATAAAACCTCTATATCGGAGATCATCCGATGTAGAGTAACTCGACGGTAATCCTTCCGTTTTCAAAAATATCCGGTCTTCAACACCGGTCATCAAATGCAATCCATTACGACGTATCACATATTCGGAATGGGTTATACGACCCAAAGGTCCTTTCCCGGCTAACCCGAATAGTGAGCGCTTATTCAAAAATAAGTGTGACATTCAAATTCAAGCATATCACAACAAATACCCATTCAAGGGTAAATATTGATAGTCGGTTATTTAACTATCAATAAAGATGCGCAACATCATCAGATTCCAAATAATTTTCCAAATTATTTAATTTCCAAAAATATCTTTACAAGATATATAATTTTCCACACTTAACCATTTGAAACAAATTTCAAATATTTACCTTTCAATTTATCTTTAAAAGATAAAATTTCAAACCTTTCATTTCATATTGGAAAACATTTCCATACTTATTTAATAATAAGTAATTCACAAATCATTTATTTTCAACATTTGGAAAATATTTAATATACTTAAATCATAATTAAGTATATATTTCATTCTTTAAGGAAAACATTCTCTTAAACACATTTATTTGAGTCAAAACGAATGTTACGTAAAACATCGTTACGACAACTCAAAATCACTAGTATAGGGATTCGAAATTTAGATAGATATATAAATCCCAATACTATATAAAACATTTCCTTTCGGAAACCATTTACTATAACAACTGTGTTATAGTCCACCATTTCCTTATTTCTCGAAACGTCTATTTCAACAATGAATGTTGAAATCTATGTTTTCGATACTTAACACGTTTTAAAACATCTTTTAAAATAATTACTTCATTTCGTAATATCACTTCTCCAAAACATATCCATCTAATTTAATAATATATTCACTGTCCAAAATCATAAATATACTTCGTTAACAAATTTAACGTTTCTACACATTTTACTTAAAAGATTATCCATTGTCCAAAATCGTGGATAAAGTTCCCAACCGTGAATTTCGTGCGTTTCAATTGAGTGAGAAGTTCTCACCGTGAATTTCAATTCAGTTTCAGCGTTTATTTCGAATAAAATTAAACGGATATTTAATTTTACTGGAAATTTTCGCTAGCTCCAAACGACTCCAATCCAATTCCATAGCGTAGTGCTCGACCATACAATTCCAGCGCAACTGGTTTCGTGCGTTTTCGACCTCGTATGAAAAAGTTACATTGTTTTAAAGTTTAACCGAATTTATATATAAACAATTTCAGCTTTAATTTTCTTTTTCAAACCCTACATTCATTTCTGGCCATTGGATTTGCTTCCCCCACATCAGGCCGTTCCCCCTCTCCTTCTTCCCATCGTGAAAATCATGTTCATCTAAACCCATCAGCCGCCACCTTCCTTGAATTTTCGCAACCCACTCACACACTTCCGCATCGATCAGGATACTCCACCTCGAAGCCAAGACCAACCCCTACCATCGGCCAGAAGAGCATGAAGCTCGGCCCTGACCTGACCTCGGACTGCGTGCACCAATAGCAGCCGAACGCGGCCCCCTAGCTCCCACTCCGGTCGACAAAAATCGATCTCCACCGTTGAATATGTCGATCACTCGATGCTCTACAACTTTCATGTTGAAAGTTTCTTGAATTAAGGTGTGGATTGAAAGAAAATGAGGGAGGAAGAAGAGTGTTTTCTGGCCATTGAAATCTAGGGCCGGCTCAAGGAGGAAGGAGGGTTTCTTTTGCAAATGAAAAAGTTGAGGTGCTTTTATAGAAAAACAACGAAAACACTATTCACCCGAAATTTTTCGAACTCGAAATCGAGCGTGCCGGCTGACGTTTATAAGGTTTACCCCGCGTTCCAAACACAATGGAACATGTTTCGAGAGCTAATTCGATCATCTGTGCGAGTTATAGAATTAAACGATCAAATTTAAATTAAACTGATTTAAAACGATTTCGATACGTTCCGAGCTGCCACGGTCAAACGACAACTCCGATTGCTACGAAAATTGAAATCTAATAATAGCAAACTATTATGGATCAAATGGAACTAGTTTCGTCCAATTCTGAGACTGTTCGAAAAATGGCTAATTTCACTAGTCGATTAAATATTAAAATATTCAATTTTCACAATTTTACTTAAAATTCAATTTTAAAAGTTCTATAACATTACTATAACTTCAATATGATTTAATATAACTTTATAAATTATTTTCATTCACTTTAAATCCAGATTTCAATTATTTCTGGAATTTCAAATATTAATTTATCGATTTAATTATCCAATTAAATCCAGTTATTCGAAAATTAATTTTATTCGACTAATAAATCCTACTTATTAATATTTAAAATCAATGAAATATTCAAATTTTTATTAATATAAATTCTGGGTCGTTACAAATTTCCCCCCTTAAAAGAATTTCGTCCTCGAAATTACCAAGTAAGAAAAATTCACAAAATCCATTAACTTTTCAAAACAAACCGTTCAAATTATATTTTCAAATCTGTAACGATTTGGATTTTTCTCGTTCGAAAATCGACATCCATACTTTACATCGTACTCGAATGCCATAGATTCGACCGTTCAAATCCGGATCGCCGGAGCTTATAACACAGTTAAGTAAACAACACAGCGGAAGACAAAGAATAATACATTGATATACAATATCTGATACAATATCTGATACAACAGAGTGATGCAATGAATATCAATATACATCAGAGATATGATACAAGAAATAGCAGCGGAAAAGAAAATGATATCATCAGTAGCGGATAATCTCCATCTTCAAAGCACCAATCCAAAAATAGCTTGAACTCTCAATAACGATGCACAAAGATAAGCAAGTGCAGTCCATATCCAAAGACTGAACTAGCTCCAGATAATCTACTGAACCTTGACTATCTGAAAAACCCAACTCTAAACTGCCCGTGTAGAAAAATTTTGAGCATTCAGAGTTTAGGAAAGAAACAATAAACTCCGGATCAGTCATGGGACTGGTGTGAGCAACAAAAACAATTTATCTTTAAAAAAAAATAACAAGAGAATTTTTAAAGTCAATTCGCAATGCTTTTGGAAAATGAAACTACCATAAGGCCTCCCGCACACACACAATGCAAACGCAGAATCGGAGGAGATTTCTCCTTATGATAGTCAAAGATGCTTACTATGCAAAATCAAATCATTTTTAATATTATTATTAGTGCATAGTGTAGAAAACATTTTCGAAAGTAGAATTTCAATCTTAGCCAACATAGACATTTCGAACTATGCCTACTATAGCTACCGTCCAAACAGTGGGGCGCCACCATAAGTAGATGGCCGGTTCGACAACTAAAACCGTACAAGGCTCGTATCGGATGAATGGATTTTCCAACAAATGGTCAGGCCAAGGAACTTCCCATTGCCACATGGAAATGCCTCTGGAAGGACGTCCCGAGAACCAAACCGTTCTCTGCCAAACAAGGCCGACTACCCCCTTTCCCAGGGAATATACAAAACCTCAGATATGCTACCCCCGGTCCTTTGGGACCTTTAAACTAGGATCCTCTACACCAACGACCACAAAGAAATATATTTACAGTAACCACATAGGTTAAATATCAGGGCTCCATACCTGACACAACCTTTTTCCATAAGGAATGGTCATACCCTAGGGAAGCTACCCCTAAAACCTTGCCGTACAATTCCTGTTTCGACCATTACCGGTTTGTGAGGTTCGACGAAGTCTCGTCCACAAAGCTACGCTTTGGCACAAAGCCATGCTTTGGGTCAACAGATGATCAAAGTAATGATCACAAAGATAAATGATCAAACAAATGATCATATATCAAATGATCATCACACAGCAACACTCAGCATGTCACATTACCAAATTGGGAATATATCGCTGATAACCTTCAACTACATAACCTCTGAGCTCGTACGTCTCAGAGAAGGGTGTTAAGCTAAGAGAATAAATTCTCCGCCACCAAACAGAAATGTATTTGAAAGAAAGCAGCTTTATATCTCAAAGTGTAATGTCAGACATGTAACCATACAAGTTTGTTCCGGGTTCGAACAGAACCGAAGGCACTTCTTACGAAGCCCTTGCAATTCCGGGTATTCACAATCCCGATCGGATTTCCCATCACTTAGGGGATCTCTATACCAGGAGCGACCCAGTGCAAAGACAATCGATAGGTCATCCTATCGTTCTTGCAAATACTCGGTCTTCAACACTGGTCTTCAAATGCTATCCATATATGACGTATCACTTATTCGGAATGGGTTAAATGACACAAAGGTTTTTTCCTGGCTAACCCGAATAGTGAGCGCAATATTCAAAAACAAATGGATAATGGGATTTCAATTAAGTCACAACCTATTACCCAAACTTCTCTTTTCAAATGGTTTAACAAATTACCATTTTCAAATCTTTAAACAAAAAGATTTATTTTAACAACCTACAACGGTTTAAACAATTCCCACATTTAAATCTTTTAAATAAAAGATTCATTCACAGATTTTCCAAATCAATTTCCATTTAAATTTAACTCGTTAAATCTTTAAATCAAAGATTTAACTTATAGCTTTCAAAACAATTTCATTTTGAATGGTTTAAATAAAACATCATTTTAAATCTGTTAAAAATAAACATATTTAATTCATAGCTTTCAAAACAAAATTCATTTATAACTTGGAAAAACCATTTTTCAATTCAATCTTGAAATTCCTTTAATTAAACTAGAATTTCATTTCTTATCTGAAAGCTTTTACCTTTTTAAAACAAACAGTTTTCAATTTGGAAATCTGATTCATTTATACGAGTTAAGGTTCTTTGGTTAAATTCAAATTCTCAAAATTATACTTTTAAAATGGTTTAATTTCATATAAACTCATAAATAAGTTGAACAGCCTTTTTAAACCCTAGTTTCCAAATCATAGAATTCAATTTCAAATATTGAATTCAAATTTAAATCAAATTATTTAAATTTTCAAAACTCGATTAAGTTATTCAAAATAACTTTTATCTTTGAAATTCCATTTCAAAAGCTTTTCACTTTAAACCCAAATTTCCAATTTCAAAATCAATTGAAATTAAAATTTCAATTTCAAAAACATCAAATTTAAATTATCTGTGACTTAACCGATTTCCACGTGAAATCCATATTTGTGTGTGTAAAAGTGTAGTCCAGGGGTTTAACACAATAGTGCAACACAATGAATCATCACAGATCAAAATACAGGATATAGTTGATAAGCGATATAAACTATAATGCTTATCGTTCATGCACCGACCATAAATATATAAATATCACAGATAATAAATTACATCACAGATAATTTATCACAGATCACAACATAAATCAGGGTGTATCACAAAGCATCATATATCAGGGATATCAAATAATTAAATCATCCAATAGAATCCAAACATTCGTAAGTAAGATCAGTTAATTATCTGATAAATTTAAATCAGATTAAATTTCTATGAATAATTTTCTGGTCATGGTAGATTAAAAATTAATTAATCACAAAATATTTAATAAATGATTCTTTTATTAATCATTAATTTACCCTCAACTAATTATTCTTAATTACAAATTTATTTAACCTTAATTAATTTAACTCAAATCTTAATTTTCTTGATTAAATAAATAAATCAATTATTCACTTGAACTAATTTAATGAGTGCATATCATTTTATCTTCACTAATTCAAATTTAAAACATTTTCTAACAAATGTTTTAATTATCATCCCAAAGCAAATTTAAACAAATTTAAATATTAAAACTTCTTTGATTTCAGAACTAGGATTCAAATTATCTTTAATTCAGATTTTAACTTAAAAACTTATCTACAATTTAAAAAAACTTTATTTTCAAATTCAAACTATTTAAACATTTAAGGTTGTTAAAAACAATTCAAATTCTAAAACTTTATTTTCTTTTTAAACTCAGATTCAAACTATCTTTAATTCAGATTTTAAATTTAGATTTAAACTTGTTTTAACTTTGCTTAATAATTTAAATTCAGTTTTTTTTCTTTTTTCTAAGTACAAACTGGAACAACCCCTAACCACTTCGAGTTGTCTCCCTCTTCTTCCCACTAAACAAATTCAGATACGCACGATCACCATGCACCATGCACGTCATTTTGATTATCGTTGATCCTCTTCTATGCCATCTACAAATCGAAATCAACTACCCCATCATCCTTGTTAACCCAGATCAATGTCAACGCCGGCAAATCAAAAATGGGCATCGCGATCGAACTGGAACCCATTCTCACATCAGGAAATCACCTCTGTCCATCACTTCCGACCTCTGGGATACACCCCGTCCATCCCACAACTGCGCTACATCCTGACGATCAAATCCCCTCCCAAGCGATTAGCTCCGACGCTCCTATGTCACCAAGATCACCTCGACAACCCATATCAACAAAACATCCCCTAAACCCTACTTCCTCCTCCTCCGGCCGCCACGGTCAACAGAAAAATCACCTAATATTTTTCTAATGATTTCGAGCATCAATTCTCGCAGCCACAACGAATTCGAGGCTTAAAATTTCTTAGATCACCATATTTTGATAAAACTCCATTTTTTAGACATCACAAAGTAACACATTCAATATTCCATTAAAAATTGTAAATTTAATTTTAAAAATCCTATTTTTCATATACGATTCCAGATATATAATTAAATCAACAATTTCCAATGTTTGATTTTAACATATTGTCGAACTCCTCTATGTTTTCAATGTTCCCAGATAATATTCCTGTCTATTATTCTTACAAATATTTTAATGCTTAGTTTAGTTTAAAACAACAAACTTTGTTTTAAATACTTAAGACTAAAGAAGATTAGAGTGGGAAGAATTTTTAAGGTTAACTCTAAGTTTAAATCTCTGGACTTAAATCAGAGATGACCACAGTAAAAAAAACTAGACATTCTCACATGTTTCAGAGTTTAAAACCAACATACAAACACATTTCCATACATACATCACAAGTTTACTTAACCCATAAGTCATATGCATCAAAACTAAAGTTGTCTCAGGTTTACGGTTAAAGTCAGAGACTTAACTAAGATCAGGGATGTTTAAAAAACTACAGATATAAAAGTTTTGATACCCCAATCAAATGATTAATGGCTTCCCCTGAAACGATTAATGGCTTCCTCTGAAAGGCGTCCCCCTCACGAAGTGTTTATTCTTTCTCCTCCGTGCTTTTCCCCCAACCTTTAGCCTCGTCCCGTTCATTCTCCCCTTTTATGTCCTCTTCCCCCTCTCCTTCCCCTCCATCGCTCCTCCCCTCTCCCTCTTCGACGAGATCTGGGTGCCTTTTTAGAGCCATGTCAACTGTAGGAGTGAAGCCCAACCTCCTTTCGAACTCTGAATTTCCGCCTCTTCATGTTACATCTGTTAAGCGTGATGGTATTTTTGGTGCGGCTGTTAGCAGTTTGTCATCTGGCGATGCATTGCCTTCTTCTGTGGCTGCTACAAGTCATGTCCCTGTTATGCGTGATGGTACTTTTGGGGAGGCTGCTACCAGTTTGTCATCTGACGTTGTATTGCATTCTTCTGTGGCTGGATTGCAGTGCAATCCGTCTCCTCCTGGAGACTCTGTTTGTTCGCTTGAGAACACTTTCGGTGAATTGGGGAGGCATGTTTCGTCTGATTGGATAAATGAGAGAGGTAACGGTGGTATGTCTGGAAGTGTTGTGGGATTGGTTGAGGCTGCTGCGTCCAGGCGATGCACGTCCAATGTTTGTTTAAATGCATCTGAAGGTAAAGGTCCACTTATCAGTGATGTTTGTTTGGTTGCGCCCAACCTTGTCTCTTCTGATCTGCCCTCTGTTGAGGATTGTCCTGGGCTGTCTGCAACTTCGCCTGGTTGCCCGAAGTCTTGGTCTTCCTTATTCAATTCCCTGCCTCGGAATGCGGGTGATTACATTCCAATTGACTTTGAAATTGTTGAAGAGAATGGAGTGATGATTCCCCCTCCAAACGTTATCCAAGCTGGAATTGATTTTTGGTCTGAATATTTGGTTGGTTTCTTTCTAGAACCAAATCACCGTCTTCGTGATCCGTCCTCTGTATTACGAAAGGTTTGGAAACTGCGTGGCAATTTGCAAGTTAAGCTGATTGACTCATTGTATTATCTCAAGTTTTCCTCCGTTGAGGATCGTCGCCTAGTTCTTAGTGCTGAACCTACTTTTTTTGCTGGAAGGCCCTTTATTATCACTCCTTGGTCTCCTTCTGTGGCGAGTGCACGTGAGCAAGTGCTATCCATCCCCGTTTGGGTGTACTTTTCGCAAATTCCCTCTGCTCTTCAGCCTTTGATTGGGTTGAATTGGTTAGCATGCAACGTTGGAAAATTGAAATGTTTTGATTCAAATACGGTTGCTCGAGATAAATTGATGTATGCAAAGGCTCTTATTGAGATTTCTCCCTTCAAGCCTCTCCCTGCTTCTATTCCTGTGCAGCTTGCTGTTGGGCATGTTGCGGTGGTCCGTGTCCGCTATGGTTGGGTTCCTGATATTTGTTCCTCCTGTCACTCGTTTGGCCACCTGGACATCTCCTGCCTTCATTCCAAATCATCCGCGGCTGCTCCTAAGATTCCTCTTCCTCGCCCCCCACTCCGGAAATGGATTCCTAAGGTCCTTTCGTTTGATCAGGGACCGCCTGCCCCTGTGGTTCCTTCGCCTGTCCCGGATCCGCCTCCTAGTTCTGATGCTCTTCCCCCTGCGACATCTGTTGTCCCTTGTGCTTTTTCAGTGGTTCCTTCTGTTGTTCCGGATCCTTTTCCGCCTCTTTCGTCAGTTGTTTGGGATGAGTCCGAAAAATGTTGGGTTGATCACATATCTGATATGAGATTTAACCCTGCAGACGAGTGCTATTTTAGATTCGTTTCTGATGACCTTTTGGACCTACGATGTCTTTATTACCGGCCTTCTGGTGACTCTTTGGTTCTTGATATCGACGGTCAGTTTGCGGAGACGAACTCTGCTTTGCTAGCTGATACAACCTGGGATCGTTCTTTTATATACTCTTCTGCTCTTGATGATTTTGATCCACGTATTGCTACCCTTTTCCGACCCTATGTTGGTCTTTCTGGGAATGTCCCTTTGGTATCTGCCCAAGTTAATGTAGATGATGGTGCTTCTCCCTCTTCTGAGAAGACCTAGTCTAGGCTCTCTTTGTGTAGTTGTGGCGATCTGCCACACTCCTGTGCTTTATTTTTCTTATCTTAGTAGTTAAGGTGTTTTTACCTTTCTCCTGTACTTCAATTTTATTACATTCGTAATAAAAGTGGACGGTCCACTATAAAACCGGCTGGCCTTGCCAAAAAAAACTACAGATATGCACACCACATATATTCACAAGGACTTGCACATATACGTGCATATAAAACAATCATTAACACAGACATTCACAGGTTATTTAAGTTTTAGTTTAAAAGTTTACTCACTGTTGTTTTGGAAGAAGAACAGAGGGCAGAGAAGACTTGAAGTTCTCATCTGAAAAGTCTAGTTCCATTTTGATTTTCCAGTTCGAAAGCTTGAACACTTGCTTTTGATCTCTGGTTTGTCTTGTTTATTGTTGTTTAAAGTTGGATTTCTTTTGTTTAAATTGTAAATGATACTCACTTCAATTTTTTCTTAGCTTTGAACTGATCGAATGTGAATGAGGATGGATATATGGAAACAGTTTACAGGTGATGATATTACTTTGTACATGTGATATTGTTTTGTACAATTTCTTATTTAATAAACATAGGTCAGAGATCATCTTTATTTAGGAGGCTGAGATGATCTTCAAAACAAATCGAATTGACTTGTTTACTGCTAGGTATGGAAGCATTAAATGCTAATGTACTTAATGTCTACAACCTTACCTTATTTTTATGTATAGATATTTTTGCTTTTGCATTCTTTTCTTGCCTGCATCTTATTTTTACTCGGCTGTACAAATGAAGATAGTTGTGTGGCTACATTAATTAGCTTGTACAAACTTATATTTTATTTTGTTTTGTTTGTACACACTATCATTCTCATCTGGTTTTTGTATATTCTTAGATTTTGTTTGCACTGGCATACTTACTTCTCATTTTTGTTTACAACTTCAAACAGTCTACATGCTTTTGTATGTACAGAGAAGATTTTGTTTATTGCATGAGGCTTGTACATAGATTTTTATTTGTATGTCTAGTTTGTTTTTATTTTGTGTATATAGATATAAAGCTATAAAAATTATTGTTAAGGTTTAGCAAATGGTTTAACTTATATAATTTATCTTATTTATTTTCCTTTTAAATCCTATCGTTTCGTAATATAAGTAAATTCCTATATTTAAATATGATGTTAAATTTAACAAATGTTTACTTTAGATTTTACAGTTTATCTTATATTTTTTTTCCTAACTTAATATTTATTATCTAGTATTTAATTTATAAGTTCAAATTATTATTATTTATTATTAAACCATTCATTTGCGATTTAAATTCAAATCAAATATATACATATATTTATAACTTCAAATTGACTCATATATGTTCAAACACATATATATTCACATATATATAATATTTACGATATTTAAATTTTAAATGATTTAACATAGAATTTATTTGGATTTGGGGAAACTCGCTTAAATTCCCAATTAACTATACAATTTTAATTCAAAAATTAAATAAATTATCAATTTAAATTAAATCAAAATCTGGGGTCGTTACAAAATCACTTAAGTGTTTAACTTTTTCAAAATTCATAGTTAAACTTCTTACAATAACTTTTACTAAGTTTTCCAAAATTTTGAAATTTTCTCAAAAATATTCTAACGCCTTAAATTTTCGGAAAATTTCGCCATAGCCTCCTTTACGCGGCTCGATCCGAAAAAAAAATGACAGTGTATATATATCACAAATATACATCTCATCAAGTGATGAGGCATCCCGTAGGGAAAAAGTGTAAAAGTACGATATTTAATCCGAGATATGTACCTTATATATTATTAGCGAGCGTATACGGCTAATATAGCGCGAATGCGAGCTCCAAATGCGAAGCAAACACCATCCGCACCTACTAAACACTCAATCAAACAAATGAGAACATGTACATATGAAAATAATATCAATATACAACATATCACTATAACAACTACATATGTCAACATAACAAATCAATGTCTATCCAAATCAGTTCATAACCAAATCAATATAGATTCACTTCTCATTAATATTCCTTAAATTGGTTTTCAATTTAATCACATTTGATTCGTTTATCATTGGATTTTACTAACATCCATTTTCAATTCAATTAGTTTAGATTCACTAATTTACATTCACATTAGTTCAATTCCAAATTAAATCAAATTCAGTTCATATTCATTTACTTTCAATTTGGATTCAATTACTTTAGCTTCAAATTTTATCAATTCAACTTCATTAACATTTAATGAATTTATATACAATCAACCAACAAATCATAATTTTTCATAACTTTAAAATTTTAATGTTTATTTATTTAAGATGAATCAATTCTAAAATTCAATAAAACGTATACTTTCAAAAATCACTTTAAAAACCTTTTATAAATCAAAATCGTTATTTTTTTAAACTTCAAAAATGGATTCGATGATGCAACATCACCAATCATCAATCACGACAATCAAACATCACATATCATCATATGATAATAGAATATATCACAATATCTGTAAATAAATCAATACGGTGAGGAATCCAGTCGGATCCCTCCAACCTGTTTCCCTGCATCCACAGATGTTAGCACAATACCAATTCTGTTCCAGTACGGAATATCGCGGTATATGGGATTTATAAATATTATCCGCTATTATGCGGCGCAATAGGGTCTCATCCGCTATAAAAATGCGGGAAATCAACTCCATTATATACATATTCCAATATATATATATTGCTATATACATATATAATACCAATTTCACTTCAATGTGAAATATTCGCAGTATATGTTTTTAATAAATAACCTCCGCTTAATAACGGCGTATAATGTCTATTTCAACAATCAATAGATAATAATTTATCATCCAATCACACAATCAAGCAATTTTAAATCTAACTATTTAAAATTTAAATCGAAACAATTCGATTGAGTGAGAAGTTCTCTCCGTGAATTTCAATTCAGTTTCAGCATTTATTTCGAATAAAATTAAACGGACGTTTAATCTTACCCGAAATTTTCGCTAGCTCCAAACAACTCCAATCCAATTCCATAGCATAGTGCTCGACCATACGATTCCAGCGCAACTGGTTTCGTGCGTTTTCGACCTCGTATAAAAAAGTTACATTGTTTTAAAGTTTAACTGAATTTATATAAAACAATTTCAGCTTTAATTTTCTTTTTCAAACTCTACATTCATTTCTGGCCATTGGATTTGCTTCCCCCACATCAGGCCGTTCCCCCTCTCTTTCTTCCCATCGTGAAAATCACGTTCATCTAAACCCACCAGCCACCACCTTCCTTGAATTTTCGCAACCCACTCACACACTTCCGCATCGATCAGGATACTCCACCTCGAAGCCAAGACCGACCCCTACCATCGGCCAGAAGAGCTTGAAGCTCGGCCTTGACCTGACCTGGGACTGCGTGCACCAATAGCAGCCGAACGCGGTCCCCTAGCTCCCACTCCGGTCGACAAAAATCGATCTCCACCATTGAATATGTCGATCACTCGATGCTCTACAACTTTCATGTTGAAAGTTTCTTGAATTAAGGTGTGGATTGAAAGAAAATGAGGGAGGAAGAAGAGTGTTTTCTGGCCATTGAAATCTAGGGCCGACTCAAGGAGGAAGGAGGGTTTCTTTTGCAAATGATAAAGTTGAGGTGCTTTTATAGAAAAACAACGAAAACACTATTCACCCGAAATTTTTCGAACTCGAAATCGAGCGTGCCGGCTGATGTTTATAAGGTTTACCCCGCATTCTGAACACAATGGAACGTGTTTTGGGAGCTAATTCGATCATCTGTGCGAGTTACGGAATTAAACGATCAAATTTAAATTAAACCGAGTTAAACCGATTTTGATGCGTTTCGAGCTGCCACGGTCAAACGACAACTCCGATTGTTATGAAAATTGAAATCCGATAATAGCAAACTATTACGGATCCAATGGAACTAGTTTCGTCCAATTCCGAGACTGTTCGAAAAATGGCTAATTTCACTAGTCGATTAAATATTAAAATATTCAATTTTCACAATTTTACTTAAAATTCAGTTTTAAAAGTTCTATAACATTACTATAACTTCAATATGGATTTAATATAACTTTATAAATCATTTTCATTCACTTTAAATCCAAATTTCTATTATTTCTGGAATTTCAAATATTAATTTATCGATTTAATTATCCAATTAAATCCAGTTATTCGAAAATTAAATCCTACTCATTAATATTTAAATCAATTAAATATTCAAATTTTAATTAATATAAATTCTAGGTCATTACACAAAAAGTTAAATGTAATATGAATATGTAATTGATGGTTATACAAGAAAAAACTTAAGTAAAAATGTTCAACTAAATTTTGCTTAATAGAAATGTTGTAAATAAAAGGTAAATGGGTATAGTGCTCAATTACACTCAGTAAAACTTACCTGGAAAAAGTTTGAATGTAATGAGAACATATAATTGAATAATATACAATATAAATGTAAGTAATAAGATGTCCAAAATGAAATTTATAAGGTTTTGAATTAATTGTTGCATCTGGAACTATTATTTCAAATCTATTTTTCCTTTTTGTTGCTTCTATTCTTCTATCTCGTTCCTTTTCGGGGACGAAAGTTTTAAGTGGGGAAGAGTGTAACGACCCGGAAATTTTAATGATTTTAATAGCGTAATTAACTAAATTTTTCATGAAATTAAACAATAAAATTTTGCAATGGAAAGTTGGTATTTGGAATACGTCTATTTAAACATAGCAAGTGTCAAATTTCCATTAGAAAATATGCAAGTTTGTTCTGTTGTGTAATTTTAAATTTTAAATTTTAAATCAGTAAAATTTGATGGAAATATTTTTTTTGAAATCTGAATATTTTAATATAAGAAAAATGTAAATCATTTTCTGAGTGAGACGTCATATTTCATTTCGCCAAATTTGGACTGCTCTAGCCCTGTTTATCTTATTTTCGGTGGTTTAGCAGCAGTTTTGGCAACGAATATCGGCTTTTGATAGGATGATCGTATCGCTCATATCTGTGTACCATTTTGTTTGTCTCGTCGTGCTTATCTTTGCAATATATTCATTTGTGCATTTCGGCGTCCGGTACACGGTGAAATCTGCGAAACAGTTAGCCGTATCAGTGCCCGTTTTGTACTTTTGGGTTACCCTCTGTCTATTCAGTTACCCACCGGCTGAAAACTAACAGCCACTTGTTTTTATTATTCCAAAATTCATGCCTAACCTTTCACTATTCCCCTAACTTGATTTTATTTATTTTCTGGTTCGTTTTCATTCTTTCATTCTCTCTGCCTTTCAGTTTTTGTTCTGTTCTTCTTTCTAAAAAAATATATATATAATTATAAAGCTATATATACTGTTGTCTGAGATAACAGATCGTCCCTTTCATTTTGAAACCTACCATCTTTTTCTCTGCCTGAAGCCGCATAAGCCCACTTGCTCGTCTTTCCTACTTCCAACTCTACCCAAACACATCAACGACCATGCCACACTGAGCCTCACCGTCCACGTCATCCGCGCCCACTACCATCAGGCTTCTCCTCCTTCCACCCTCCACCACCGAAGCCAACCCACCACACAACAACCATTTCCTCCGCGCCCATCTCCTTCCCCGCCATCAAACTCCGTCCTCGCTGCCTTCCTCCTCCACTCCCTTTGCCTGCTTCCTCCCATCAACCCACGGTGCCGAACCGACAGCCGACAGCCCATAGTCCTCTGCCATTCCCCAAGCAGTCACGAACATACTCTAAATGACAGCAAACCCGCCATCTCCCTTTAATCCATCAACTTAGCCTCCGTTCAGCCTTGCCTTCACACCGTGCACCATTCTCGATAACCCAGCTTATCCCCTTCGAACCCATAGCCTACAACCTTCACCCGTCCCCTTCAAGCCCAGCAACCACTCCCCTGAAGCCTATAGCCCATCACACTACAAGACCAACGCCTTGACAATCGCGAGCTTCTGTTCGCCCACCACCAGTCAATCGCCGCCACCCTGAACCCATCTCCACACCTGTAAACACCAACACCATAAGCCGACCACAACCACTCCTTGCTCCGACCTCCACCCTTTCAAATCTGCCTTTGCAGCAGCCACATCCCCTAGCAACAGTCGAGCACCTCTCTCCTACAACCCGACCTCACCTGAAACCCGCCCCAGCACCAGCAGCTAGTAGTTCGACCATGCATCCTCCTCTTGTTTAAATATATATATATATATATAATATGTTTATGTTTATGTTAATGCTAAAATTTTGAAATGTATGTATGTATATAATATGTTTATTTCTTTTAAATTTACGATTTTGAAATGGATTTTTTGTAATGATTTTAAACATATATAGATATTATGTTTAAATATTCATTTGAAGAATTTTTTAAACTATGGTTTTTATTAAATATTGATTTGTAAGTATTGATATTAAAAAAATAATGATATATAGAAAGTTTGATTTTATATCTGTGTTTAATAAATATCAATTTGAAAATGTATAATATAAAGATTTTATTTTGATATATGTTTTAAATTGAATATTGATTTTATGAAAAAACATATATATATATATATGTGTGTGTGTGTGTATTTGTTTCTTCTTATATCTAGTTAATTTTTTATTATCGTTCATCGATTCCAAGTTATCGGCTTTGTTCGTCGAATTCTTGTTCACCTTGCTTTGCTTTTGAAATTGTCATTTGGACTGGTCGATTATCGAGTTCATGATTAAAATCGTAGCTTATTGTGTTGTCTATTTCTCTAGCCTCGAAAGGTGAGCGATCACTCACGATTAACATTCTTATGATTCATAAATTGACTTCATATAAAATGATGATTTAAATATGTTGGTAAATTTGAATTGGTTAGTAATTTGATCGTTGAATATGATATGTTATTAATTTAAATTGTTAACCTATGTTAATAGCCACATGACACTAATAACATGTTGTGTATATATATTGTTATTAAATTGTTAATTATGATATATGCTCATCATTGATATGTTATTCTATTTCATATTATTATTTTATGTTCTCACTCGGCAAGTTCCCAGTTAGTTAGGAAATCCCTATGGGTTGAAATGATAAACCCAAGCGATTTTATTGATTTTTGAATTTGGGATTGCGGGTTGAAATGGTATATACCGATAAATATAAATTATTGCGGATTGAAATGATAAATATCCGTATCACTTGACCATAGGTTAGAAAATTATATACGGACACCATTAGTCTATTTTAATTGATTTCCAAAATTTTTGAGAAAAGCAAATATATGTGCTTGGATTTTTAAAACAAAATATAGAGATTTTATTTTAATATATGTGTAAAATTTGGATTTTTATTAAAATTATATTTAGAAATTTTAAATTTTAAATTTAGTTTTGAAATTATAAATTTTAAGACTTTACTTGCAATTTTATTATTTTTAAATATATATATATATAATAACATTTAATATAAAATAAATTTAATATAATACAAATTAATAAAATTTAATTTAATCAGTATATATATAATATGTTTTAAGGATTTATTTAAATTTATATTAATATTTTTAAAAATGGATTTAGTAATAACATAAGTAAATTAAGGTCTGAAGGATAAATTAAATTGATTTGTAATTTAATTTGTTAAGAATTGAATTTAAATAAGAATTGATTGAACTTATTAATTTTGAAATTTTAGAAGGCATGATTTTATAACTTGATTTAATTAAAGATGATTAAATGAATATTTTCAAATTTAAATAAAATTGAATATTTAATTTTTATTTAAATTTGTAATTTGATATTTTATTTAAATGCTTATAAAGGTGATTAGGTGAATATTTTAGAATTAAATATAACTGAAGTTAGAATTTTAATTATTGATTTTATTTAAATTTGTAATTTGAGATTTTATTTAAATGTTATTAAAAATGATTGAGTGAATATTTTCAAATTTAAATAAAATTTAAAGTTGAATTTTGAAATGTAAATGAAATTATCAAATTGAGTTATTGTAAACTGTTTGAATATTTAAACTTTGAAACCTATGAAAGTTATTGTAAACTGTTTGAATATTTAAACTTTGAAACCTATGGAATTGGAAGTGGTTTAAATTTGTAGTTCAAACCTGGATTTGAAACGATATAAATTAAAATGGTTTTAATGAGAATTTGGATTGAACCTTTAACCTTTTTAATTGAAATTGTTGAACTGAATTGATTTGTTGAATCTTCGAACTAAAATTGATTTGAATTGATTTGTGAAATTGGAAGAAACAATTCTAATTTGAAACTATTTTCGATATAAACTCTTTTTAATATATAAACTATTTCAATCCATAACCTATTTTTAAATATAAACTATTTTTAATATATAAACTATTTTAATATATATAAACTACTTTCAATATTCAAACTGTTTAAGTTGGAACTGCTATGATTTAGATTTAATGGATTTAAATGCGAATACTTTGATATGATGGCTTAACCTATTGTGTGGATATGATTTCGAAAGTGATATGATTTCGAAAGTGAATATGATTTCGAAAGTGGTATGATTTTGAAATGAATATGATATTTTGATATGAAGTATGAACAGTTTGAAAATGACCACGGTGTGAAATAAGCGTTTGGTTGTTAAAGAGACCGGGATCAGATATTGTCATACTCATTGCCCTAATACTGAAAACCACTTTAACAACTATGTACGCGGTGGAGAATCCAGAATGGCGTAGGATGGTTTGGTGACGTCTATATGAGGTAAGAACGTAGCTCTGACTCCCGCGAGTTAGCTTGATGTGACTAAAATAAGAGCCACACTGGACCAAGTGAGGTCGCACCTCCAATCGAGCATGCTTCTTTGATACCATTCTATTAGTTTGTGATTTGATTGGGTGCACCTTTGATTATGTGAGTGTGTCTGGAGGTGGGCAGTAGTAGCTGCTATGCGTTAGCACTAGTCCGGATCCGCAAAACGGTTGTATCCTACCCTAGGCATTGCCTCGCATGCCTTGTCACATGCCATATCGCGCCATCTACGAGTTTGGTTTGTGTCGTACCTATAGAGTGCTCCCTGATAGCCCACCGGTTTGGTAGAGTTTACAGTACTGTATAGACTACGATAGTTATATAAAAATGTGTTAAGAGGGATATGGGTAATGCCTTAACGCTATTTTAATAGTTTACTTTACTATAGACATTATATATATAGTGTATTGTACTGTGTATGTAGATAGTTTGGATCCTTAAAGGATGAGAATCCCGAACATCCTTTAAGTTATATTGCATTTCACCTGGACATTTCACTTGTGTTGATTTACTTGTATAAGAATGTTAATCCTGACTTTATGCTCGGGTCAGACTGAGTGTCACAACATTTGAGACTAGCCTTTGGAGCTTTGCTTGGAGATCCATCTCTATCTGATCAGCTTTCAGTTATTTCCAGTTATTTTGTTCAGACTCGTCATTGCTTATGTATTTATGACTACTTTGTATTTGAGATATTTGTTGTATTTTTGTTTAAGACTCTATCATTCTATTGTAGCTTCATGAACTACTATTTATCTATTCCGTTGCTTATTGTTATATTACTCTGTGTCTGTGATTCTGTAATTGATTTATTTGCTGTATTTGTCAAGTTTTTCCAATTATAAATTAACAATATGTCGTTTTGAGCAAATCAAGTTTGACATGTGTGGATTATTGTCGATTTGAATGGTTCGAAATACCAGGTCGTCACAAGTTTGAACTGCTTCCAGCTTCTATTTTTAATGCTTTATAATTTTGAAAAACCATATGATTGAGGTTTAGGGTTTTTTAGATCAAACCTCATTCAGTAGTTTATACTTCTATAACTGTATAGGGAACATCCATTATTCAGTAGTTTACCCTCATTCAATAGTACATGCATGTACTTATGAAGCTGAAAGAATGCATCTAAATACAGTTTACCTAGAGCTGGAGATCGGGTCCTACAAGAGATATTGCTTGCAAACATGATGGAATACCAAAAAACGTGATTGGATCATATAACTTTAACATCCTTACAGCCATTGCCAAATTTTCCAATTCAGGGGCCACTCACCTATCATCTTTGATACTTGCATATAAACTATTATCTTGGGCTTGAAACGATTCAAATATCTTAATCATTTGCATAAGAATTAAAAAAACAAAGATATAGCTGAACCACATTTGAAATTTCCAAAAATGGAAACCAACTATAAAATGTAACCAAAATATAGAGAAAATTAGGATGGTCATCAAAGAGTGTAATAAAGCATAAAAAAAACATGACTCTGAATACTCACCATTAAATGTTACTAGAGGGCACATTAACAAGTACCAACTATACAATACTCTAGCAGTAGGCATAAAGTAGAAGTAAGGATTCAATCAGCAAATTTGGAAGGTGATTTAACTGTAAGAAAAGTCCATTTTGTTCTTGCAACAACATGGGTCGCTCATAAGAGCACACTGCCAACACAAACAACATTGATTGTGTCTGTCAATAACCACTGCTTAGAAATTTAGTTGAAATTTGTTTTTGTGGCCTTTGAATCAAAAGGTTTCCAATTCATATCTCCTAGACAATAGAGACATATATTATTGTCAAATTCAAAAAAATATAGGTTGTATCCTACTAATTACTAGTCTCACCACAGTGGACCATGTTCTTTAGAAAGCCCAAGTATCAGTTGATGTGAAATGAAAACTTAGTATATCTGCAGATTTGAATATGATGTCTAAATAAATATCTTGGGGTATTGTTGTTCGACTAGCTTAAGGACAATGCACACTTGCGTATTTCATGTAATAATGTGTATTTAAATGATTTTGTTATCCAATTGCAACTTGAATATATGTGAAAATAAATCGATGTATGAATTTTCATTTAGGATGAGAAAGCTTCGGTGATTACGTTGTTGTTTCAGTAGGACAGGGATCGAATTCAAATGAGATTCAGGTTCCGGCATCAACAATCAAAAACTAAAATATAGAAAAACATTCTTATCAAAGAAAAACCTGTAGAAACATCTATAACTTTGAATTTTTTTCAAATATTAAATAAGTTATCATTTAGATATAAAGATCAAGTGCAAAATAAATAAATAATGACTCAGAATTAACTTTAAAGTATGCTCGAATAATAAAATCAAATGATTGAATCAACATTTCAATTCTTGTAAAAGAAGATAACAGCAAAGGTAAACATAACCACGATGTGCTTGCTCCACGTGGAAATGCTGCCCTAAACAACAACAACTGGTTGCCGCTGCTTCCACTTTTGTTATGGCTATCAGGCCATATGCAACTACCAATCGTGGTAGTGATATGAATCAAGTTCCACTTACATTTAAAATGTTGCTAGATCCTAATGTTTATGAATCTTAAAACGGGTATAAAACAGTTTGAATTCCTAAATGAATCAGCAACAGATGATGCAGAATATGCATTTGAAAACAAAGGATGAATCTCAAGACAAGTTCATTGAGTTCTTGTTGTGCTTAACATGTACTGTGAAAAATAGGTTTGTTATAAGAAGAAAACAAATTAAACAAAAGTTTCTTTTAAGACATGACAAACTTAGATGAAAATAGGTTATTACAACTACATATTCGACAATTTAGATTTGTTAATTATGTCCACTAGAACTAAGTTAAACTCTAATATTTTTGAATAATTTTGGCAAGATTCATTAACTTTGCAAATAAGTTGACCTAAATACAAGAGCAAAATAGTATATACAGTTAATTATTATAAATACAGGATAAAACAATATCTATGAGAAAAGCAACCAAAAAAGCATAATGGAAACTTGAAAGATGAAGCATGTACTAGAACTAAGACCGCTCCAGCAGCATCACAAAAGAGAACGCACGTTCCTTTATCAGTTAAAGCCACAAAACTAGTGCTTAATTAGTAATAAAAATCCCATCTGAATAATAAAATAATAATAAAGTGCACTTAAAAAATAGTGTAGCACTTACTAACACAAGCCATCTATAGTGATTTATAACTATTTCAACTAAGCACTTTTTTGTTGCTTATAAAAGTTTAAGATCTGTTACATTATAAATGCATCAGGTAAGAAGATACATTCAAAACTTACCAGCATTTAGTTGTCAGTACTCACACTTCTTCCTACGAATAAATGTGCTCTATATTAACCCGAAAAATAAGCAAACTAATAATTAACAAATATGCATAATATAGCATTCCAAAACTAATTGCATGCATATATATAACCTACAATCTAACTATTGCAAGCAAGACCATTGTTAAACAAATATTTCGATTGCCCTCAGTAAAACTAGATTTCACAATCAAGAAGAAATACTATAACATGAAGTATAGAACAAAATCTAGAAGGTAAGGTACCATTAATCAATTCTAAGAGTATTCCACCCAAATATGATACATCGTCAAAAAAATCTATGTGCCAAAAAATATGCTCACGTTTTCACGAAAATGCCCAATTGAAAATTAATGAAACTAGTACCTTGGAATAGTATAAGTCTGTGCTCAGAACAAGTGGCATAAACGGCAGCATTGTGAGTGGCAAGACTACTTCCAATATTACAAATGCGAGTACTAAGAGGAGCTTTGTTCTGCGGCTATTACTGAAGTGGAGGTGGAAGCTGACGCGATGGCGGCAGCTGTATCAGTGGTAGTTATATCAAAAGAGTAAGAGGGTTTTGGAAAATGAAGACTAGGGATTTTGTGATAAATTTGAGCGATAAATTTGATAGAAAATGAAAAGGAGGGATTTGGAACTCGATTTTGTGACAAAAAAAGGAGGCAGAGAAAAAAAACATGAGCAGCCACTGAAAATTTGAGCGAGAAGGGTGCCAAAAATTCATTAAGTGTGTAGAGGTATGAGCGAACATGGAAAATTTTATCCAAATTTACGTGAATTGTTGGCAGGAAGAATTTTGTAGCGTTTCTTTGTTCATTTTTATAAGTTAAACTAATCAACGGTTGTATATAGCCTCAAACACTACCAATTTATGCAACTAAAAACAATTTTTGTTGTAGTGCTTTCTATATATATATAAGTTTTAAATATTAAACTAAGTATTTTATAAACATAATAAAGGGAGCTCGGATTTTAACACTTAAGTTAAAATAAATTGTTTTATGGAATCAACTAAAAGTATATTGCCTTAATTAAAAAGTGTGGATATGCTTTGATCTTTAAATAAATGTTTAAAGTTATTAATGGATAAGTAAATAATTTTGGTTTGTTGTAAACCATGTTTTTAGCAACGCTTGTTTTTAACCCTTATTATTAATTATACTTGGGGATATAACTAGATATTTACCAATGAATATTTAGTAGAAAAATATAAATAAATGGCTTTGAGTTTGTTGTGACAAATGTTTTGAGCAACACTTGTCTTTAGCCCTTAAATATAAATAAATATTTAAGAAGAGAGTTAATGATAAATGTTTTCAAAGTATAAAATGTTTTGGTTTATTGCGACAATTGTTTTCAGCAACACTTCTCTTTAACCCTCAAATGTAATTATATGTTTAAAAGGAGAGTTAAAGATAATGATTAAATGGAATGGATTTTGGTTTATAGCAAATATGTTTTAACAACATTTGTTTTTAAAACACTTGAATTATATTTTGAAAGAAATAATATAAATTATTAATAATGGAATTTAAAAAATAATAAAAAGTATTGAAATATTTTATAGAAAATGGTGTATGTTTAATTTATAAAAGAAAAGGAGTTTATTATAACAATGTTTTGGTATTAATTGTTTTAATCTCTTTGATTGTACTTCAAGTGAGTAAAACTTGTTAAGTAATTTATGAATACACTTATACCATTGGAATAAGTATATGAATAATTATTATGTATTAAAAGAATAAATGAATAGTTAAATTTACAAAGACAAGTATACATCTTTTATAAGGAGAAATCCAATATATTTATACAAGTATATAAAGGAAGTCTAACAAATCGGATTTTCATCCCTCAAAAGTCAATTCTGATACGTCCACTGTATCACATGCTGAACATTCAAGTGCCGGAAATATTGATTTGTTAGAGTGAAAGAAGAAGGTAGAAGATAGAAGAAAACTAAACAACACATAATCTCACAACGCAGCGAATAATATATAATACAACAACGATCTTTACAAAAAGGAAACATGTCTATTCATATATACAACATAAGAGTACACTAGACTTATCCTAAATTTGGACAGTTATAGAACCTATCCTTACATTGACAAACATATAGACTATATAATATGGCAGAAGAAAAATATACGTGGATACGTCTTGACCATCTAGCTTCTCTCCAACTTCAAAGTATCCAGCTGAAATTAGGAAAACATGCTCAGTCTGACCCGAGCATTACATGGAATAACACCTGGGTCAGTCTGGTAAACCAGCGTGAGTAAAACTCGATAACAAGTAACAACCAAACTTATTTCTACATTTGAAAACCTTCCAAACAAAGGGTATCTCGTAAGACCACATCGCACATAAAAATGGATGGGTGTTTACCTTACGATAACCAAAACATTTTATATCAAAATCCAATGATATTATCATAGTGTCTAGGTTTAAAGTAAATGGATAAAATTACTAAAACGCTTGCATCTCACATTCCAACATATTAGGCTCAATAATCGGAAACATAAGGCATGTATTGCAGAATGGATTGCAACTAATGACTGGGCTATTGGGGTACAGCCCGTCATAGTACACTTCTAGAAAAATGTACTGAGGTTGTACCTAACGACCCCTGCCAACACAGGACCAGCCTACCCCTTGCTGGATAGTACCGAATATACCATCACCCTGGTTGCTTTGCAACCTTTATCCAAGCGCTTGCACGTATACGAATTCATTGATGATTGTGTACATATTTGAAAGGGTGATGATATACCCTAATAGGTGCGACCCACATAGCCCTTCTGCATATCCCCTATTATAGTCATTCCCGGTTGATGAGGCTTAAGGCTATGTTTTACCTTTCTGAATAACAATCCATCTTGGAATACCAACACTAGCGTCAATGCAATGCCATCATTCATCCATACAAGTTCGTTCTAGGTCTGAACGAAAGCGAAGGCACTAACTCTACTACGTCCATTTTTGAATCACCTTCAGGATTAGTAGCAGTAGCCCTTGCATTTCAAAGAGCTCCGTCTTCAATCATCATCAAGGTGTCTTCCACTCGAATATGCATGTTGGTTCTAAGTGGTTTTCGAATATAGATCCGATCCCAGTCACTTAGTATGAATAACCGATAATTTCCGATTGACTTATTCCCGGTTCTTTTGGAAGTAAGTTTTCGAGTCCTCATCCAGGAAATCAAATTTACATTCATACTTCTAGGCCAAATTCGATAGTCGGTTATTTGACTATCAAATAAACAAACAACAACCAATTCAATTTGAGATTTATTTATCCATAGCAACCACTAAGCCTCAAAACATATCTTTTTTTAATAATTCTCTTTCAAAAACATTCATATACTTATCTTTTTGACATAATTATATTCACTAAACATTTGTAAGATTTCCCATTACAAAATCTCTAAAAAGGATTTAACTACATTATTTAAATTGGAGAAAAGGATAACTCTAAGCACTATTCCTTCAGTGTAAAGTGTGAACGGATGCTCTATACCACATTTTTTTAAAAAGGTCAGCTCGAGAAACTCAAACCTCGAATTCCTGTTGTAATTATCTTCAATAAATCCATTTATAAATTTCCCTTATCCATGAAATCCTTTTGGCTTTAACCCAAACCCGTTTATAAAACATTTATCAACCTCCATACTCATTTATGAGACTCTTTATAAATATTCAAACCCAGTTATATAAACTTCTTTATAAACTTTCAAACCTTGTATAAAACTTGAACATGCAAACATATTTATAAATCGTATTTATAAACATTTAAAACTATTTCTAAAAATCCTTTTATGACTATCCCAAAATTATTCATAAACTTCTTTATATAATATTCAAAACAATCATCAAATCATTCTTCAAATATCTTGTTCAAAATAGAATAACTTGAAGTCCATTTTAAAAGAAACTAAAATATTGACTTTCCAAAACCAAACGACGGCTTAATGACCACAATGGATCATTAAATTTGGATTTACTTATCCAAGTTATATCACGGGTATTGCTTAACATCAGTTATGTAAGGGATTCACACATAACATACAATCAATCATAGGTAGATGTCCAAGTTACAAATATAGATACATCCATTAACGGTGAAAAAAGTACATATGGAAGTATATTCTATATGCTTAAGTTACTTTGACCCGCTTATTGAAATTAACATCCTTGTGTTTATCACGTTACCGATATTCAACATTTGTGCTAAGCACAAGTTACTTACATTCCATAAAACATGTCAACATTTTATAATCACTACTTTAATTCATTTGGCAACTTAATGTTCCAGACGAGAGATCCTTTGATTTAAAATCAATTAATCTTAAAAAGAAAACTGATTTAAAATATAACCGACTGGGTTTAAAAATAGCTTTGAAAAGATTAAAGTATACTCTATTAACTTAAACCCTAATTGTATCTTAATTAAATCAAGATTACTTCATAATTAACTTTAATTTACTTAATGAACTTGGTTAAGTCCTAATTAACTTCCTAATGTATCCTAGTTAAGGTTTAAACAATTCATTATTAGTTATACCCCTAACTAATTAAAAATTAATTAAATAATCACTTGACTAAATGATAATTAATCAACTTACTTAACTTAATTAAATAACAATTAACCATTTAGTTACTTCTTAACTTCATAAATCACTAATTAATAACTTTATCAATCACTAATTAATCGTTAACCTTCCTTAAGTGTTACTTAACCCTTAATCACTTAATTACTAATTAACTGCTAATTACCTTTAATTATTTTGTTAAATAAATAAATTATTAGGTAATCTAAACTTAATCTCATTTTATGTTCCTAATTAATTTTGGAAAACTTTAGCAAAATAATTCCAAAATGAATCACTTAAAGATGGAAATCGTGAATTTTTGTCGAACTATATCCATGGCGACTATCGCTATGAGTGCAGTTCGCTCTATCTTATTTTAAGTGAAATACTTCACTTATATTCTTACTCCTACATGTTCTGAAATAATATTTAGAGAGCTTTTGAAACCTTAAACCAAATTAAAACTTGAAACCGTTTCCAAACTTTGAAACTAGAAATCCTAGTTTTGATTTCAAATCGGATCTCGCGTTCGTCGCAACACACAAAGTTGTTAACTTTGTTTCAACTCAATATATTTTGGTTCTTAGATCACAACCATACATCCATAATATCATACTTTTAACATCATAATGAAACACATATATAAACATAAGATTATATTCTTACTAACTCGACAACATCACGTTCACATTTCAAATTCAATACCAAATATAACATCCATCAAATCACCATCGGCCAACATAATAACCATTCAATTTTATCATCATATTATCACCACAATAACACATCATAAAAAAGCAAAAAAAAAATTCCAAAACAAAGTAGTTTTACTCATCGAAATATTTGAAACCTGAAAAGCCTTAGATGCACCAAAAATCACCCTAAAAATATGTCATCTTCCACTTGATTTTTAGACATATTACTCTCAGATTTTGAAAAAGTGATCAAAAGAAAAGTTACGGAAAAATTATTTTATCTAAAATTTAATAAAAAGAATCACTCAAATAAGATTACGTCTAAGGTAGATTTGGTCAAAAGAAGGAGAGCTATTTTCGGACCAGAATTTTTGAGTTTAAACGCACACTGCGAAGAAATGAGATTTTGACAAATCTAAGCTTGAAATTAGAGAAAGTGGTAAACATGAAAGTTGTAACTACTGAATTTTATATGATTTGAGAAAAATAAAATCTTGATTTGGTGTAAAATAGAGTAAGTTATGGCTAAATAAAATGAGGGAAAAATGGAGAAAAAAGGGTTTAAAAACAAGTTTGCATCTTTAAAGCAATTTAAAACTTTTGACTTAAAAAAAACTTAAAGTAACATAAAAAGCCACGAGATTGTGAAGAAAGCTTTAGGAAAATGGAAATGTAGAAGCAAATGAAAGTATGGTGAAGGGGATGTGTATTTATAGATGAAAGAAAGTAGGAAAATTACCATTTTAGCCTTAGTTTTAAAATATCCTAACATGTAATTAGTTTGACAAGTCACATCACCACCTTCCTCCGCCTCAAATGCCACATCCCCCCTCTCTAGTCACATCCTTTAGGTCATGACGAATAATGATGATATTGCTAAGATATGACAAGAGATAATGAAATATACTAATATGTATGTTATTATTTTTAAAACCATGACTTGTCACATCACTTGCCAAAGATAATTAACATAAGATAATATACTATTAGTGTATTATTATTATTTGATTAATTAACTTTTATATATGTGTATATATGGTGCAAAAAGGTGAACAATGTTCCGGACAACTTTCCGAGGTCGAAAAGTTTAAATTTCGGAAAACGTTCTTCGATCACATTTCCTATTTTCCTACGAACTATCTATTTTGGTAAAAAAATTTAAATAACGATTTTACCTTCATTATTAAATAATTAAAGTAGATTTATTTGTTCATAAAAATCCATTTATTTATTATTTAAACTTAACTAGAATTTCTGAAGAAATATACAAAACCGATGATATCAATTGTCGATGTCATAAATACATTTTAGTTTCCAAAAATAAAATAAAATATTTTATTTTATAATCTTGTTTGAATACATATATTAGTGTAAGTTTCTAAAGCCATGCATGATTCTTATTATTTAAAAGTAGTTTTACTGATAAAACGATTTCTGACTGTTTTATCGTTAATTTACCAGGGACAGTATTTACAAATTTTCAATATTTTGTCTAGGTAATTTGTCTGTTATTATTTTTCCAAAACTAAATAACTATTATTGTTTACCACCTAAAACATGATTATTTCTTACTTTTAAACCCATATCTAAATATTTTAAAAATAAATATAATTTATCCAAGTGATAAATTTGCGGGTCGTTTTCTTCCCCTTTTAAAAGAATTTCATCCCCGAAATTATACCACAACCCTATATCCATAAATACTTAAAACTATTCATCAATACGTATGATGTATATAGATCATTCCTATGTAAACTCTGATTCGATCACTCACACGAACACATAACTTTCCTTCCGAACTAGTATCGCTCACTCCACTTCCTAGTGTGAACTTTGATCAGACTTCTTAATTAGAAACCTTTGTTCTCCTTGCATAACCATAAACTATGATAGACAACCTTTGGTTCCATATAAGAACCCTTATCAATGCTGGTTGTCAAAAATCAGGCGACAAATCCCTATTCGGAATGGTGTGAAACACCTCGAGTCATGTAATCGAATCTTGGACCGAGAACTATGTGAAAAGGACAAATGATCTATGTACAACCTACATACTAATCCACTTGGTTTCTATTTCCCAAGATTATAATTACCCTTTTTAAAGAATAACCATTTTACTTGAGAACATTACTTAAGTTTATTAACATTCTATAACTCAAATTCGTTTTAGTATGATACTCTTCTATGTCCAAAAGAATATATACAATTTCAGGTCTTAAATTGGTTTTACTTAACCTAGGATGTTCAACGAATTAAAACTTTATTTATTAACCCGCTCTTATTAAGACACCTTTTTATTTTGAAAACTCTATTCTTTTAAGGAATTCGAGAACACAATATCCGGGTTTTATTTCAAAAACCGTTCGAAATGATACTTTGTATTTAACCCTTTTGAAAAAATAATATATAGCTCGAGTAAGTCTAAAATGGTACCAAGTAAAAGGGCGCTACCAAATAGTATTATGTATCACTTTTACTAAGTGGGGAAATACTCAAGATAAGTGTTTACCATTCAATCATCTCTTACCCATTTTTAGTCATTTCCAAGACACTCAAACAAGTTAGTCATAAAAATATTTCTTTCTTTACAAATTCCCTTTTGAAACTATACTATTTATAGACAAATAGTTCTTTTAAAAAAATCATCCACTAGCTTTGGATTCATTCGAATTCGAACTCGTTTGGATTGTATAATGACAAAGAGGAAAATATACTAAGTGCACTATCATATTTGCCTAACCTTACATTCGATTGTCACTTAGAAGATTATTCTGAATATCACAAAACCGATCGAAACTCCTTCCCGAGCTGTCCAAAGAAAACTTTACGATCAAATCCATTTTAAAATATTTATATCTTAAAATCTCTTTAAGTACAATCACTACAAATTTTCCAAAATCATTTAAATCTTTATCAAAGCTACCAGGATTTAATATTCTCAAAATCCTTTTCATTTTTATAAGGTCATTTAGTTCTTTTAACTAAACATATTCTATTCTAAATCCAATTTTAACCCTACATCTCATCGATAACTATATAGACTTTTGAAATCATTCATTTATATATAAAAAATATCCTAGGTAAAATTATTTCATTTACCAATTTTAAAAGAATATTATGTCAATTGGACTTGTTCAATTGTTTAGGAAATCCCTATCAATAGCGTTGGCCAAACGCGTCAACCATAATTCTTAAGCCACTTAACAGATCAACAACACAATATAAAACATTTTTACTAACTAACAAATGTGCACTCATATTTATAATACACCCAGGCTCATTCTAGGGACTCACTTCCCTATCTCAAATGATTATACTCTACCAGAGCCAAGGTTTTCGCTTAACCTTCAGCTCAAATACCAAATGCAACGAACCAGATTTTCGACCCGTCAAAGTGGACACTAATACGTCCACTGTATTACATGCTGAACATTCTAGTGCTAGAGATACTGAGTTGTTAGGATGAAAGAAGAAGGTAGAAGATAGAAGAAAACTAAACAACATAGAATCTCACAACGTAGCGAACAATATATATAATACAACACTGATCCTTACAAAAAGGAAACATCTTTATTAAAATATACAACATTAGAATACACTTGACTTATCCTAAATTTGGACAGTTATAGAAACCTGTCCTTACATTGACAAACATATAGACTCTATAATATAGCAAAAGAAAAATATACGTGAATACGTCTTGACCATCCAGCTCCTCGCCAACTCCAAAGTATCAAGCTAAACCTAGGAAAACATGCTTAGTCTGACCCGCACATTACATGAAATAACATCCGGGTCAGTCTGGTAAACCAGCATGAGTAAAACTCGATAACAAGTAACTAACAAACTTATTTCTACATTTTAAAACCTTTCAAACAAAGGGTGTCTCGTAGGACCACACCGCATAAAAAAAGGGATGGGTTTTTACATTACGATAACCAAAACATTTTATATCAAAATCCAGTGATATTATCATAGTGTCTAGGCTTAAAGTGAATAGATAAAATTGCTGAAATGCTTGCATCTCATATTCCAACATACTAGGCTCTATAATCTAAAATGTAAGGCACATATTGGAGAATAGATTCTGACTAATGACTGGGCTACTGGGGTATCGCTTGCTATAGTACACCTCTAGAAAAATGTACCGAGGTCGTACCTAACAACCCCTGCTAACACAGAACCGGCCTACCCCTTGCTAGATAGTATCGAATATATCATCACCCCAGTTGCTTTGCAACCTTTAACCGAGCCCTCCCACGTACACGAATTCATTGATGATTGTGTATATATCTAGAAGGGTGATGATACCCTAATAGGTGCGACCCACATAGCCCTACTACATATCCTCTTTTTTAGTCATTCCTGGTTAATGAGGCTTGAGGCTACATTTTACCTTTCTAAATAACAATCCATCTTGGAATGCTAACATCGCCTTCCAAGCGTCAATGCAATGCCAACATTCATCCATACAAGTTCGTTCTGGGTCTGAACGAAACCGAAGGCACTAACTCTACTACATCTGATGCAGCAGCGGATTAACAAAATGATGATTCTATGAAAGTAGCAATCGATGGACTGAAGAATACTGAATGGCCCAAATTCGTTGATCCGAAGATACCGAATTCTAGCTATCTTCGTCACGTTGATCGCGCACGATACCGTGAAGGAAGATCTACAATTCTTCAGACGTTGATCAAGCGCACTTGATACCGTGAATTGGCTTCTACGATCGTTGAATCGAGCGCACTCGATTGCCGAAAGAGGAGATAGGAGATTACACTCAACTACCAATTTAATGAAAGCACAAAGCTAACAAACAAAAGTTTTATTCAAAATCAACTAAACTTTTACAAATGATACCTCCCGCCTATTTATAGGCTTACAACTCACACAACAGATATCTGTACAACACCTAGGTCGTGGACGACCTAACACCTTGCGAACTAAAAACAGACGACCTAAAACAGACGACCTAAGACTTATGTACAGAGCGACATACGAAAACACTTTACATCACAAAAACATTACAACACATAGGTCGGGAACGACCTAAAACAAACAACGACTCACGACTTAACATATTTACAACACAACATATACGAGTTACTACTTAAGTATATAACCCACACGACATTAGCTTCAGTGACATAAGAAGAATTAGCTTCCGAAACAGCTGGTGCGACCTATAGGATGAGCGATCTAAGGAACTGAGCGACCTAGGCTTGAGCGACCTAAGATTGATGCGGTTTTATGCCTTTGAGTGACCTATAGGATGAGCGACCTAAGGAGCTGAGCGACTTAGGCTTGAGAGACCTATCATGAAGTGGTATTGGTGAACGACCTAGTATAGGTCGTAGCTCGCTCGTCCGTTCTGAGCGACCTAATATTCCTCGCATAGGTCGTAGTCTTTTAGGTCGTGACTTTTTAGGTCGCAGCTTGTATGAAGAGTTAAGTCGCAACTCCTTGTCTCGTGACTCGTTAGGTCGTTGGTGACCTAAGTTAGGTCGGTGGGTTTCGTTTGAGCGATCTAACTCTTCACGCGACCTAAGAATTAACTGATTAGGTCGTAACTCATTTAGATCATTATTTGTTAGCTCGCTTGGCGACTTATCATAGGTCGCTGACCTGCTCTTTCTCGCATAACTCGCATCATTCTTCCCCCTGTTAGGTCGCACGCGACTTAACGTCTTCTTAGGTCGTTCGCGACCTAAGACTTCATCAATCTGGCCTGCATCATCCTCCCCCGGTTGAGAAAAATTCATCCTCGAATTTAAATTTTCTTCGTCTTCGACACTCTCATCCTTGTGAAATAGCACCAAATGTTTGATATTGTCAACGTTAGCACTAGGGAGATGATCAGGCAAATTCAACTTACAATCATTCTCATAAATTTCCTTCACAACTTCCAAACAACCAATCCTTCCAGTATCTAGCTGGTTGTAAGTATTAACAAGAAATCGTTCAATCATCAAGTAGATAGATTCGTTGCCACTTTGCGTCTCCGTCAAACCCAAAACAGAGTCCATACTTTCCTCTACCCATAATCTAGTATGTATATGTAATGACATATATAATCCTGACTTCGTCGCGGTTTTCTTTGAAATTTGATAACTCTGACTCTTCTGAACAAACTTTTCAACCCCCTTCCTTAGTGACAGCCCCAAACAAGATGTTGCAATCAACTGCATGTTACGATCACAGTCCTCATGTCTTTTTACATGTAAGTCTTTGATAATTCTTAATCGCCAATTGTAATCAGGAATATACAATTTCTTTCCTTCGAACAGAAACCCATCAACCAGCCTTCTCAACTCTTCCTGCTCTGTCGGACACATATGTTTACATGACATATATGGTACAATAGCACTTGACATTTTATTAGCATGAGATACGTTCCTCAGTGGCAGTAATTCTTTGAACATTCCTGCAGAAACTACATCTTCACATTCATTCACCATTGGCTTAACCTTATCGATAATTTCAACACTTTTGCTGGTTTCAATTTCATTCAACAAGAATACTTCTGCACTACCCTCCACTTCTTTAACAAGCTCTTTTGTAGATTGTAGACTAGTCGAATCCACCTCCTTCATCAACAAATTTCCCTCTTCATCTCCTGACTTACTTTCTTCACCCTCATCCAACTTTGCTGACTGTGAATTTTCAACCTCATGTTCATCAGATTTCATTGGTTGAAAATCAACAACTTCATCTTTATCAAACTTTGGTGGTTGAAAACAATCGACTTCATCTTCCACATTAAAAAATTCCTTTAAGGACAACAAAGTTTTTAGCTCCTCAATTTCCTCCAACTTGTTTTCACTCTGTTGACGCTTTTTAGGAACCAAAATGATTCGTGTATCCTCGAACATAAAACTGTAACTGTTTGCGCGTCCATCGTGTTGCACAACTCTATCGTATTGCCATGGCCTTCCCAACAACAGATGGCATACATCTATGTCAACCACATCACACCAAATTTCGTCTTTGTATTTCTTCCCAATGGAAAAATTAACACAAGCTCTTCGATTAACTTTCAACTCCTCTCCTTTCCTCAACCAAGCTAATTTGTAGGGAGTTGGATGTTTCTCGGTTTTCAATGACAGCTTCTTTACAACTTCTGAAGAAATAATGTTGTCACAACTTCCTGCATCAATGACAAATTTGCAAACCCTTCCTAAGATAGTGCATGTTGATTGAAAGATGTTACTCCTTAACCAACTTGAATCATCCTCTTGTTTTGGTGTCAAACAAGATCTCCTCAACAACAAACTACAACCCTCATCTCCTGTCAACAATTCTTCTTCTTCAACTGGTAGCGAATTGACACACTCTACTTCTGCATCTTCATGTTCAATCTCCGCAATCATGGCTCGCTTCTTGGGTTTTGTACATTCATTGCTTTTGTGGCCAAACTCTTGGCAATTAAAGCATTTGAGATTACTATTGACCTTAGCTTTGTTTGCTTCATTCACATTCGGTCTATTGATGACTTTGGAAACATCCGCACTATTACTAACATCCTTATTCTGATTGTTGGAATTCATAAACACTCCACCACCTCTCCTTCCTTGTTTCTCCCAAGCAAGTGCTTTCTGATGCGCTTCGGCGACAGATCTTGGATCAAACATATTCACCATTTCTTGAATTTGCATTCGTAGTCCTCCCACATACCTAGCGGTTAACTGTTCTTCTATCTCCATGATATCATTCCTCTCAATCAGCTGATAAAATTCATCCTCATAGTCATTCACTGTCCTCGTCCCTTGCTTTAGATTCTGCAGTCGTTGATACATAAGGGATTGATAATTGTGGGGCAAGAAAGTTGCTTTCATCATCCTTCTCATCTTATCCCATGTGACAATCTTTGACTTCCCCATCCTCTCCCGTGTAAGTTTTGTTTGTTGCCACCATGCCATAGCTCTCCCTCTTAATCTTGTAGCAACCAACTTCACTCTTCGATCCTTGGGAACTTCTTTGAAATCAAAAATTTCTTCAACATTTGAAACCCAATCCAAAAATTCCTCCGCTTCCATTCCACCCTTGAATTCTGGAATTTTAGTTTTCATCCCCGACTCCCATAGGCGATCATCTTCTACAACCCGATATGCATTCCGCCCTTGGTCTCGATCTCGCGAATGAACACTACATCTACCACCATCTTCATCAAAAACAGATGTACTTCGATAACAATCTCGACCTTCCATATTTCTATGATCTCGCATATCTCTTCTACTTTGTCTATCATCATCATGATATGGCTCATCTCCAAACTCACGTGGAGTTCTTCTCTTTTCATGTCTATATTCATGGTGATCTCTTCTCATCGAAACTGATGATTCTCTTCTACCTCGATCGGATTGTGGTGACACCCTTCTCGCTTCCGTAACCGATGGCGAAACTCTGTTCACTCCATGGTTCGAGATTGGTGACCTTCTCCTTTGACCTTGGTTCATGTCCATCATCAACTTCTCTAACCTTCCAATACCTTCATCTAACTTCACATTGAATTTGTTACTTATGCGTTGTTCCATTTTCTCCGCTTCTTCCCTCTTGTACAAATCTTCAATATTTTGATGTCGATTAGCTCTTCTCGGTGGCATTGTTGAAACTTCACAAACACTTCAATTCTCGGCTTGTTCAAATCAAAATGATACCAAATGAGGCACGACCTTCAACTTCAAATTCTCGCTTTGAACAACAAAGTGATGCATGGTTTGAACTCTTGAATAAGAATTGGCTCGAAGACTCGGCTTAGCTATGATTGGCTAAGTCTGGCTCTGATACCAAATGATGCAGCAGCGGATTAACAAAATGATGATTTTGTGAAAGTAGAAATCGATGGACTGAAGAATACTGAATGGCCCAAATTCGTTGATCCGAAGATACCGAATTCTAGCTATCTTTGTCACGTTGATCGCGCACGATACCGTGAAGGAAGATCTACAATTCTTCAGACGTTGATCAAGCGCACTTGATACCGTGAATTGGCTTCTACGATCGTTGAATCGAGCGCAGTCGATTGCCGAAAGAGGAGATAGGAGATTACACTCAACTACCAATTTAATGAAAGCACAAAGCTAACAAACAAAAGCTTTATTCAAAATCAACTAAACTTTTACAAATGATACCTCCCACCTATTTATAGGCTTACAACTCACACAACAGAAATCTGTACAACACCTAGGTCGTGGACGACCTAACACCTTGCGACCTAAAAACAGACGACCTAAAACAGACGACCTAAGACTTATGTACAGAGCGACATACGAAAACACTTTACATCACAACAACATTACAACACATAGGTCGGGAACGACCTAAAACAAACAGCGACTCACGACTTAACATATTTACAACACAACATATACGAGTTACTACTTAAGTATACAACCCACACGACATTAGCTTCAGTGACATAAGAAGAATTAGCTTCCGGAACAGCTGGTGCGACCTATAGGATGAGCGATCTAAGGAACCGAGCGACCTAGGCTTGAGCGACCTAAGATTGATGCGGTTTTATGCCTTTGAGCGACCTATAGGATGAGCGACCTAAGGAGCTGAGCGACTTAGGCTTGAGCGACCTATCATGAAGTGGTATTGGTGAACGACCTAGTATAGGTCGTAGCTCGCTCGTCCGTTCTGAGCGACCTAATATTCCCCGCATAGGTGAGCGACCTAGCATAGGTCGTAGTCTTTTAGGTCGTGACTTTTTAGGTCGCATCTTGTAGGAAGAGTTAAGTCGCAACTCCTTGTCTCGTGACTCGTTAGGTCGTTGGTGACCTAAGTTAGGTCGGTGGGTTTCGTTTGAGCGATCTAACTCTTCACGCGACCTAAGAATTAACTAATTAGGTCTTCACTCATTTAGATCGTTATTTGTTAGCTCGCTTGGCGACTTATCATAGGTCGCTGACCTGCTCTTTCTCGCATAACTCGCATCATTCTTCCCCCTGTTAGGTCGCACGCGACTTAACGTCTTCTTAGGTCATTCGCGACCTAAGACTTCATCAATCTGGCCTGCATCAACATCCATTTTGGAATCACCTTCGGGATTAGTAGCAGTATCCCTTGCACTTCAAAGAGTTCCGTCTTCAATCATCATAATGATGTCTTCCACTTGAACATGCATGTTGGTTCGGAGTGGTTTTCAGATATAGATCCGATCCCAATCTCTTCGTATCAACAACGAATAATTTTTGGTTGACTCATTCCCGGTTCTTTTGGAAGTAAATTTTCGAGTCCTCATCCGGGAAATTGAATTTACATTCATACTTCCTAAGTCAAATTAAGCCAAATTTGGTAGTCGGTTGTTTAATTATCAAATAAACAAACAACAACCAATTCCATTTGAAATTTTTCTATCCATAGCAACCACGAAGCCTCAAAACATATCTTTATTTAATAAATCTCTTTCAAAAACATACATATACTTATCTTTCTGATATAATTATATTCACAAAACATTTGTAGGATTTCCCATTACTAAATCTCTAAAAAGGATTTAACTACATTATTTAAATTGGAGAAAAGGATAACTCTAAGCACTATTCCTTCGGTGTAAAGTATGGAACGAATGTTCCATACCACCATTTTTTAAAAGGTCAGCCTCGAGAAACTCAAACCTCGAATTCCTACTATAATTATCTTCAACAAATCCTTTTATAAATTTCCCTTACCCATGAAATCCTTTTTGCTTTAACCCAAACCCGTTTATAAAACATTTATCAACCTCCATACTCATTTATGAGACTCTTTATAAATATTCAAACCCGTTATATAAACTTCTTTATAAACTTTTAAACCTTGTATAAACCTTTCCTATATAGACATTCAAGCCCATTTATAAATCCTTTTTATAAACATTCCAATCTATTTCTAAGGCTCCTTTTATAAATACTCCAAAATTATTCATAAACTTCTTTATATAATATTAAAAACATTTGTCAAATCATTCTTCAAATATCTTGTCCAATATAGAATAACCTTAAAGACCATTTTAAAAGAAAATGAAATATTAACTTTCCAAAACTAAACAGTGGGTTAATGACTACAATGGATCACTAAATTTAGGTTTACTTATCCAAGTTATATCATGGATATTGCTTAACATTAGTTATGTAAGGGATTCACATATAATATACAATCAATCATAGGTAGATGACCAAGTTACAAATATAGATACATCCATTATCGGTGAAAAATGTACATATAGAAGTATATTCTATATGCTTAAGCTACCATGACCCGCTTATTGAAATTAACTTCCTTGTGTTTATCACATTACCGATATTCAACGTTTGTGCTAAACACAAGTTACTTACTTTTCATAAAATGTGTCAAGATTTTATAATCACTACTTTAATTCATTTGGTTACTTAATGGTCCAAACGAGAGATCTTTTAATTTAAAATCAATTAAATTTAAAAAGAAAATTGATTTAAAATATAACCGATTGGGATTAAAATTAGTTTTGAAAAGATTAAATTATATTCAATTAACCTAAACCCTAATTATATCTTAATTAAATCAAGTTTAATTCATAATTAAACTTTAATTAACTTAATGAAATTGGTTAAGTCCTAATTACCTAATGTTTCTTAGTTAAGGTTTAAACAATTCATTATTAGTTAAACTCTAATTAATTAAAATTTAATTAAATAATCAATTAATTAAATAATAATTAATTAACTTACTTAACTTAATTAAATAATAATTAACCATTTAGTTACTTCTTAACTTCATAAATCACTAATTAATAACTTTATTAATCACTTATTAATCATTAACCTTCTATAAGTGTTACTTAACCCTTAATCACTTACTTAATTACTAATAACTGCTAATTACGTTTAATTATTTTATTAAATAAATAAATTATTAAATAATCTAAAGTTAATCTCTTTTTATATTACTAATTAATTTTGGAAAGCTTTAGCAAAACAATTACAAAATGAATCACTTAAAGATGGAAATTGTGAATTTTTTTCGTCGAACTACATCCATCGCAACTATCGCTATTAGCGCAGTTCGCTCTATCTTATTTTAAGTGAAATACTTCACTTAAATTCTTGCTCCTGCATGTTTTGAATTAATATTTAGAAATATTTTGAAACCCTAAACGAAATTAAAACTTGAAACCATTTCCAAACTTTGAAACTAGAAATCATAGTTTTGGTTTCAAATCGGATCTCACATCCATCGCAACACACAAAGTTGTTAACTTTGTTTCAACTCAACATATTTTGGTTCTTAGATCACAACCATATATCCATACTACATACTTTTAACATCACAATGAGACACATATATAAACATAAGATTATATGCTTACTAACTCGACAACATCACATTCAAATCTCAAATTCAATACCAAATATAATATCCATCAAATCGCCATCGACCGACATAATAACCATTCAATTTTATCATCATGTTATCACCAATATAACACATCATAATAAATTCAAAAACTTTTTGAAAAAAAAGTAGTTTTACTCACCGAAATTCTTTGAAACCTGAAATGCCTTAGATGCACCAAAAATCACCCAAAAAATATGTTATCTTTCGATTGTTTTTAGGACATATTACTCTCGGATTTTGAAAAAGTGATCAATAGAAAAGTTTTGGAAAATTATTTTATCTAAAATTTTAAAAGTAGAATCACTCAAATAAGATTACTTGAGGTAGGTATGGCCAAAAGAAGGAGAACTATTTTTAGACCTGAATTTCTGAGTTCAAAAGTACACTACAAAGAAATGAGATTTTGAAAAACATAAGCTTGAAATTAGAGAAAGTGGTAAAAAGGAAAGTTGCAGGTAATAAAATTTTGTACAATTTAAATAAAATGAAAATCTTGATTTGTTGTAAAATTGAGGAAGTTATGGCCGAATAAAATGGGGGAGAAATGGAGAAGAAAGAGTTTAAAACAAGTTTGCATCTTTAAAGCAATTTAAAACTTTTGATTTTTAAAAAAGCCTAAACTAACATAAGAAGCCATGAAATTGTGAAGAAAGCTTTAGGAAATTGGAAATTGATAAGTAAATGAAAGTACGGTAAAGGGGATGTGTAATTATAGATGAAAGAAAGTAGGAAAATTACCATTTTAACCTTAGATTTAAAATATCCTAACATGGCATTATTTTTACAAGTCACGTCACCACCTTCCTCCCCATTGAATGTCACATCCCCCCTCTCTGTTCACATCCTTTAGGTCATAATGGACAATGATGATAATGCTAAGATATGACAAGAGATAATGATATATACTTATATATTTAAGTTATTATTTTTAAAACCATGACTTATCACATCATTGGCTAAAGATAATTAACATAAGATAATATACTATTAGTGTATTACTATCATTTGATTAATTAACTCTTATATATGTGTATATATGGTGCAAAAGGCAAATAACGTTCCCGACAACATTCTGGTGTTAAAAAGTTGAACTTCCCGAAAACGTTCTTCGGTCACATTTTCTACTTTCCTACGAACTATGTATTTTGGTAAATAAATTTTAAAAACGATTTTACCATCATTATTAAATAATGAAAATGTAGGTTTATTTGTTAGTTAAAACCCATTTAATTATTATTTAAACTTAACTTGAATTTTCGAAGAATTATATAAAACCAATGATATCAATTATCGATTTCATAAATACATTTTATTTTCCAAAAATAAGTTAAATTATTTTATTTCATAATCTTGTTTGAATAAATATGTTAGTGTAAGTGTCCAAAGCCATGCACGACTCTTATTGTTTAAAAGCAGTTTTACTGATAAAATGATTTTCGGTTGTTTTATCGATATTTTACCTAGGACAATATTTACAAATTTTCAATATTTTATCTAGGTAATTTGTCAGCAAATATTTTTCCAAATCAAAATAAATATTATTATTTACCATTTAAAACATGATCATTTCTTACTTTTAAACCCATATCTAAATATTTTAAAAATAAACATAATTTATCCAAGTGATAAATTTGTGGGTCATTACAAGAAGTTCTAATTAGTAAAAGAGTACTAATTAATAAAGAAAGTCATGATTTATAAAAGAAGTTTTACTCGATAAAAAGATGGTTTACTTATAAAAAAGATTTTAATTAATAAAGGATAAAATTAATTATAAAGGGATTAAAAGTCGTTTATGTGACTTGATTATACTTGGCTGATAAGTAACAACTATGTAAGGACCTTAGTTTGATTGTTTATGGGATGTTAGTACTAATACGCTTAACAAAAAAAGTCGAATGAGTAAGCTTCTCTATCCGTGAGAGTCAAGACTAATGTTTAGGTAGGGACGAAGCAATACAGCTCTGACCTATCGGCATTCATCTAGGCCAAGGAATAGTTAAGCAGAAAGGTCGGAAACATGTAAAGTATGGTACCTTGATTCCCATAAGAAAGCGTTCATGACTCGATAATCGATTAGTCGAATACCGATCTTGCGCATATGGAGTTGATTGTACTCGGTTCACATGTTAGGGCGTAGGCTGGTTGTGTTTACCTTATGGTATATTTTATCTAAAGATATACGAAGCTTGAAAGGTAGTTTCTGACCCTTGTCATAGGTAATTGGTCTCAGTATGGCTTACGAGCATACTGGGGAGGTTTTCATGGAAAATCCATACGAAGATACCTTAGCAGTTTTGTTTGTATACCTGAATATGCTGTCAAATGTAATCAATGTAACCATTTCAGCCATGATTTATATTTATATTTAACACCCTAGACATTATTATAATATCACATGATTTTGTATATAAATGTTTTGGTTATCGTAAGGTAAAAACCCATGCATTTTTATTCGCGGCGTGGTCTTACAAGATACCTTTATTTATAAAGGTTTTATAAACATTAAATAATTCAAATTACTTGAGTTATCTCACGCTTGTTTACCAGACTGATCTGGGTGTTATTCTTCTTATAATGCTTGGGTTCAGCCCTATGTATATTTCCAGATATCCTTGATGATTCATTGGAGCTCTAAGAGAGGAGCTGGATGACTACCTACCATAGATTTTATTTCCTCTGCATTACTTTGTTTATTTCTTTATCAGAAATTGTGAGGACAGGTTTTTATAAGCGTCTAGGCTAATGATAGGTTAGTTTGCTCTCATTATTGTATCTATACAGTTTTCCTTTGTAAAAGTACCATTTTGATATTATATGTCATCGTTCCATTGTGAGATTCTGATATTGTGTTCTCTTCTTTCCTATTCGTTTTCTTTTCTTCTTTTATTTTACCCTAACATTCTGTCTTTTCAAAAATTGGATGCTCAACACCTGAAACCGTGGATGTACGAGTGTTGACATTTGGGGGTCGAAAAGGTGTTTCATTACATCGTGGTATCAGAGCAGAAGGTTAAGCGAGAACCTTGGCTTTGGTTGGGTATAACTCATTAAGAGATAAGGTAATGGAATGCCTTATTATGAGTTTGAGTGTATTATATATGAGAGTATGTATTTGTTAGTGTTATAACATTGTTTTGTATTGTGTTGATTGGTCTGCTGAGTGCTTCTGGATTCTGGTCGATGCGTCTGATCAGTGTTATCAATTTGGATTCCTAAACACTTAAATGGAACAAACTGGCATAGTATTATTTTCAAAATTCGTAAATGAATTAATTTAACCTAGGATTACATTTTAAATAAAGGAATAAATTTCAAATAATTAACATGGTTATTTATAATGTAATTGGATATTAGGGAATGATAATATTCAATGATTATCATTTATTATTTGATTAGTCATGCTCGGCCAGTTTATGGGCATTGACTATTGTTTATTGAATTGCAAGTAAATTAACTTTTCACATCATGGGTAGGGTAGATTGTAATTTATAGTAACACTGAAATGAATGCCTTATGGATTAAGTTTCACAATTTGACTATAAGGATTTCGATGAAAATGTTGGGTTAAAAAAATTGGTTCTTAACATAAGCTAAAGGTAAGATATTTAAAAGATAAATATTTATGAAATGATTTAATATAAGAATGTAAATTTATATAAATGTAACTTATAATAAATATGGTTTATATAAATATAACTTATAGAAATATGGTTAGTATAAATATGAATTATGAAGGATCTAGATTGAGAATTTGTGAACTTAAATCCCGGTGTTTTTGGAAATGGTTTCTAAGGGTTTTTGAGAAAATAATAATAGTATGATTTGAAATTATTTTAAATAACTAATGTTTTTAAAAGAGTTTTAAAGATTTGTTCGTATTCGAGGTTACTCTCGCAATCAACAAGTCGATTTGGGAAATAAAGTATTTTTATGTTAGCTAGTTCGAGTGGCTCGAAAGTGATTAAACTGGGTAGGAGATGTGTTTGGTTGGAAAACACTTCTCTTGAGTATTACCCTTCTTAATAAAGGTGTTATATGGTACTATTTGGTAGAACCCCGTTCCTTGATCATTTTGTTGTTACTCGATCTATATGAATATTTTCCATGGATTTTAAAGAAAATGTTTTGGAAATTGGTTTTAGAAAATGATTTTTTTAAAAGATATATGTATATATTATTATTTCAAATGAATTGAAACAAAACCCGGAGTATAAATTCTTAAGTTTTCAATAAAGATATATATAATTGCATGTATTCTTTGCATTAAGTAGTTTGGTTGTGCATCTTATTATGGTATGTTATTAGTTTTCAATTATTGAAATAAAATAAAATTTTCGACAATTCTAGATAATCGAAAACTTCTGAATTATTATAATTGAAGCTAAGTATTTTTGTGAAAATTTAGAAGTTAAACTTTTATAACTCTTAATTTAAAAAAAGGGAAATTAAAACAGGTTTAAAATGTTGTTTAGCATCTTTGTTAAATAGGGCACTTGATGTTACTGGGACAACTAATAAACATATTTACTTTAGGGTCATCTAAGGAAAGAATTCTCTAGTGTTTAGTTTGGTACTAGAGTCCTGCTCTACCTAGCAACTTGGCTAACCCGATGGATAAAGAAGTTTAGATTGTTGACTCAATTTTAAGATCCAAATTTATTTTGGACTTCGTTGAAATTTTAGGACATAAAATTGTAAAAGAATGTTTTGTATATACTCTTAGGAAGTAGTAGAGTGTTATACAAGTAACAGACTTAAGTCTTGAAATTTTTTAAAATAAAATTATGTTTTATTATATTTTTTTAAAATAAAGTTGAGTTGTTATAAAAATGTTTATAAACTTAGTCAACATTTTATGAAATGTTTTGTAAATAGTTTAAGTAGGAAAAGAGAATACTACTTGGTTAAATGAATATGAACTTAAGATAATGAAATGTTTTATAAATATAGATGTAGCATTTTGAAGCGATTATGTGATTAATTAATATTTTGTAAAGATAACTCTTTATGTAATGTTTATAAACTTAAGTGTTATTTAAGGAATGTTGCATAAATGATTTAATATTATATAAGAAATAATTTTGTGGGAATTGGAAAGTAATTAGTGTAGTTAAGAAACCAAATAAATTAAGTATGTAAGTTGTACATAGATTATTTTATTTGCATTACAATTCTTTGTCAAGGATTGGAGTACATGATTTCTAGGTGGTATACACCAATCCAAACAAGGATTTTTCACTAGATCCTTGAGGAGAACACTTGATACGGATTGATGATATGATTGCTGAGTTTTTATCGTAGTTTATTGTTATGTAAGGAGAATGGAGGTGTCCAATCAAGGAACCAGATCAGAGTCTGAACTAAAGAAGTCAAGTGCAATATACTAGTTCGAAAGTGAAATTTATGTGATCGAGCAAGTGGTTAGATCGATATTGCGAACAGATAATATATGTAGATCATATGGACTTAAGTATAATTATGTACAATGTTTTTGGCCTATGGAAATTTAGGGAAAAGGCTCTTCGAATTGTTTAAGGAAGTATGAATAATCGACTAAGTAATAACCTGAGGCTATTGAGCAAAAGGTACACTTGGTAGTTTATTTATCATCCTTGTGCGATGAGAAGGTTTTGACCGAGGCAAACAATAAGCTATGTTGCTATTGATTATAATACTATTAAGTATTATTGTATGGTTGTTTCTTGGATTATTTGTGTTGCAATGTCGAGGACGAAATATTCTAAGGGTGGAGAATGTAACGACCCGTAATTTCAAACACTTCTTGTTTAAATATCTAAATTATTTAAATATTTGTATCCAAGATTTAATATGATTAAATATGATTTTATAACCTTGTTATACACATTTTAGTTAATAACTAACTTTAGAATAATTATTTTTTGAAATGTGTTAAAAAATTACACTTTGGGTAAATACTGAAAAATGACCGAAAAACATTTTGTTAAAAAATCAACTTTTTATTCAATACAAGTTGTGTAAATATGTTGCAACTTGAATAGTTATCATATGTAAACATATGACAAGAATTAAAACACTTATCTTTACTAACTAAAGATTAATTAAACTAAAGAGTTAATTAGAAAACGTAAGCATGGACATGAGTACATAAAGGACCCTTAAATCACTCCTCGATTTAGGGAAAGCATGCTTGTAACGACCCGCCACTCATTCCACAGAATGACGCATCATTAATAAGAAAGAAAGTGATAGAAAAGAGAAAAGAAGAGAAGAGAGAAAGAAACAACACAAATACTCACAGCGGAACGAATGAAATATAATATATCACATAAGATATTACATAGTATCATATACATCATAGTTACACATATTATACATCACATACTAGACAGTTATAAACATCTGTCTAGTTATTACAACTTAATACAATACAGAGATCAATACAAAGATCAACACAGCGGAACTACTATCTATATCTACAACGCTGAAGCCTCCTGCTCCATTTCTCCTCCACAATTCGTCAAAGCTAACCTGAATCCCTTGGCTACTCGTAAAAATTTGAGTACCCAAGAGTTTATAAAACAGAAAATAAACACTTGGGTCAGACATGGGTATGGTGTGAGTAACAGGTTAAACTTGCTTAACTTCAAAACCTTTTGAAAACAAAGGTATCACGTAAGACTTCCCACACATAAAAATGGAAAAGTTTTTACCTTACGCTAACCAAAACATTTATAGGAAATCCAGTTATATTACAATAGGTCTAGGGTTTTCAAATAAATATGAAATAGCTGAAATTGTTACATTATTAAATTCCAGCATACTAGCCACAAAGTGGGTTATACAATCAAGTCCTTTATCACTTATTGGAGATTGGATTCCATACAATGGCAGGGCTACCGTGGTACCGCCCGTCACAATACATGGCCTAGATCACCGTACCAAGGATTACTCCCAATCCCCTGCAACACAAGGCCGGAACATCCCTTACTGGATCATTCTCGCACAAGATACCCCACGGTTGTCATGACCAATCGCACACTAAACCAAAATAATAAGGGACATCTAGACAGAGGTAATCTTGTCCTACTTGGGCGCTACCCACTAACCTTGCTGCACCTCCCCTGTTTTAGCCATTCCCGGTTGATGAGGCTTGAGGCTACGATTACCTTTAAATAGAACACATCTATCTTAGATTGCTCATCGTCCACCTGACGATGTGCTGAAAGCATTCAATCCCTACAAGTTCATTCCGGGTTCGAACGAAACCGAAGGCATTATCTCGTTACACTCATTTTGGAATCACCCTTAGAGTTAATGACAATAACCCTTGCACTTTGAATCTTCATCTTCGCTAGAGATTCACGACCTATCGTTAATTTGGATCGATGTGGTATTCGGATATCCAAATCTGGAAACCCGATCCCGGTCTCATCGAAATCCAAAACGTATCTTTTAAGGCCAAGTTGTTATAAAGTTAAAACAATTCAATTTATTATCTATATTCACATAGATAGATAATTTACAATATCACAATAGATAATCAACATTATCAATATAAGCAGATAATCCATATTATCATCACAATTCAACTAAAACATCCATATCACAGATCATCACATATCTCATCAGAGATATCAAACAATGCAAAGCATTCCATATTATTTATCCATCCGTAAGTAATGATTTATACCATTTCTAATTAATTTAAAGTGAATTAAATTAATTTCTTCATTCTATAAATCCTGCTTACTTAACCATTAATTAATTTCAAATTAATTAATTATCCTCTAATTACCCTTTAATTGCATTCAGGTAATTTATCCTTTAATTAATTACTCAAATTAATTATCCTTAACCATTTATAGTAATTATCCTTTAATTACTTCATTAATTAATTAACTATAATTAATTAAATTAATCAACTATTATTAATTACATTAATCCTTAATTAATTACATTAATTAATCACTTCATTTATTAATTATTTCTTAATTAATCAATTCTTAATTACATCATTAATTATATTAATTAATGATCCTTAATTACAATTAATTATTAATTACTATAATTAAATTAATTACATTAAGTAATTAACCTTTAATTAAATCATAATTATTAATCACTCTTGATTAATCACATTTAGTAATTAACTACCCTTAATTACTTTTATTAACTAAATTAATTACTCCTTAATTAATTATCTTTTAATTAATCCCTTGATTAATTATACAAAGCAATTAAACTCAAATTACTTTCATTATTAAATCTTCTTTAATTAATTACATCCAATAATTATCAATTAATTACTTTATTAAGTAATTATACTTCATTAAATTACATTAAGTAATTATACTTCACAAATCATTAAGTGATTATCTTAAATTAATTAAACTTAATTAATTAACTTAAACTAATCAAATTAAACTCAATTAATTACAATGAGTAATTAATTTCTTAATTACCTCCATTAATTAATTATTCTTTAATTAATTACCTTTAATTACTTAGATCAATTAACCCTTAATTAATTAAGTAATTAACTATCCTTAATAAATTAAACCAATTATCTTAATTTAATTACATTAATTAATCAACTCATAATTACTAGTTAATGATCTTTAAATTTTATTCATAAACTATCCACTAATTGCTTACTAAGTAATTATCCTTGATTAACAACATAAATCAAATTACCTTTATTAATCTCATTAAGTGATTAACATTTTAATTAATTTTACTAATTAATTATCTTTAATTAATTACAACCTTAATTAAAGATAAATTCTTTATCTATATAAATTACTTAATTACATCATTAATCTTCTTGAAAAATCATTGGAAATTAATTACATAATTAATATAATTACTTTTAAAACAAATTTAAATCATTAACTTTAATATTTCAAATTTTTCTTTGAAAACTTGTTAATTATTTTTCTTTAGAACTAAATCCATACTTACTAAATTTGAAAACTTCCTTTTGAAAACTTCCATTTTATTTCATTTAAAAGCTAGTTAATATATTTAAAAAAAACTAGATTTACTTTTGCTTTGAAATCATTTCCATTTAAAATACACTTTTTTTAAAACTTAGTAACATTACTTTTAAAAAGTAAACATTTTAACTTTAAAACTTTAAAGCAGTTCATGTCCTTACTTTATTTTAAACCTGGTTATGATTTTACTTAATTTTAAAAACCTGGAACTTAAAATAAACTAACCCGAGACTATCACCTAAAATCCCCGAGCGAAACACGAGAAAAACGCACGAGTCTCCCCCTTCTTCTCTACTTCGAGTCACACTCTAAGAAACATGAGACCGACCCCGAGCTACCTACTTCTTCCCCACTCAAACAAAACCAGGCACACGAATCTATCACCATGCACATGCACGCACCACCAGATCATCTCTGGCCGTTGCTCCGACCATCTCCCAGTCGCCTACAACCCCACTGATAGTTCAGATCACCCAGCACAATGTTTCTTCACGAAATCTAAAATCAAGCTAAACCATTCTTCCTGGAACCAACACCTGATCACCAGAAAACTCCTCGTGCACCAACGCTGCAACCATCTGATCTGAGGTAGAATGAAAATGCTAATGAAGAACACGAGCACAAACTGGACAACACATTCTAGAAATAAGGTTCACTGATCCATAAAAGAAAACTCAGATGTTCCAAGAAATACTGAGCTGCTTCACTAAACTCTATCTCTAGGAACCATCCTTCCACTAGGCTGAACTACCGGTATCACTTCTGGAATCCTAGTTGATAAGAAAACTCAATCTCCAGATGCGGACAAACTTCTGACTTCCCTGAAACATCTAGCAAATCTCTGATAACCCAAGAGAACACTCAACTATCGCAAGTCACTTTTGCGATCAACCCATCCTAATTCCAAAGAAAACTGTTTTCTCTTAACAAATCAGAACAGCTCATACTTAACTATCCAATCCATCGAAGAAATGGATCCACTCTGCTGCTTCTGAACTTCACCTTCAGAAAAACTGCTCAGCCAGAAAACTTCCTGCCAACACAGACCACTCCAGAGGTTAAGCGATCTCGCCTGAACCAGCACCTCATTCCGATGCTTCGATTCGCCTGGGTCCGATTGACTCCGGCTCTGCGATGTCGATCTAGGGCTCTATAGTTTGTTTTAATCGGTGATGTTGACGAGGTAATTTCATCGACATCGGCGCATTGGAGGTTCCGCTGTGTTGATCTTTGTATTGATCTTTGTATTGTATTAAGTTGTAATAACTAGACAGATGTTATAACTGTCTAGTATGTGATGTATAATCTGTGTAACTCTGATGTATATGATACTATGTAATATCTTATGTGATATATTATATTTCATTCGTTCCGCTGTGAGTATCTGTTGTTGTTTCTTTCTCTCTTCTCTTCTTTTCTCTTTTCTATCCCTTTCTTTCTTATTAATGATGCGTCATTCTGTGGAATGAGTGGCGGGTCGTTACAATGCTTGCGTAAGAGCATAGTCATACATTCTTAACTTCATGGCTAGGTAGGGAATTTTTGAATATTTTCCATCCATTTTCTAAGGCTATAAATAAGCATGCAAGGCCTCTTCATTTACTACAACAAATCCACCTCTAAATATTGTCTTCATCTTCTTCTTCCTCCTCTCCAACTTTCTAGAAATCATATCAAACCAACTCCTTTCTCCTCCAAAGTCATGCTATCATCTTATAATACCGTACAACATCACTCTACCACCCCCAATACCAAAATAATTGGAGCCATCCACTTCAAACCAATCAAGGCCTTACCCATTTTAGGGTAAACCAAGCTTGGCCGTGCACTTCTTGCCCCCTCTTCTCCCTTGTTGTGCTTGATTCTTAGCCCGTATGTTGAAGAAAGGAAGTGCAGTGTGGATTGATTGAATGTTGGTAGGAAGAAAGAAAAATTTGATTCAAATAAAGGTCAGTTAATTTCACTTTGATTACACTATAAATGGTTGCAAGTTAACTTGAAATATTGCTTGATATTTGCTTGCTTAATCTCATGAAAATTGTTGTTAAATCACAAGTTGATATGCTTGCTATATATATAACGACCCACTTTTCTGTACAGTTTAAGTTGGAAATAAACCACACATGTCATCTCAAATTGAACAAAAAGGCAGATAGTTAGGGGAAAGGAAAGGAGATAGAAGATAGAAGAAACTAACAAACACAAAATCTCACAACGCAACGGAATAACATATATTAATCACAAAATACTTTACAAAGTCATTTACAAAACTGATACATCAGAGTTACACTAATATAATTACATCCTAGGACAGTTATAATAGTTTGTCCTTATACATCAAATACAGAGTACATAGTATACAGCGGAAACAAGACAATAACTAGCTACGATGAATCCTCCTGCTCCAAGCTCCTCCGAAATGCATCCGTAGAAAACCTGGACTACTTGGCTGCTCGTAAAAATTTGAACACCCAAGAGTTTTAGGGAAGAAAATAAAACTCCAAGTCAGACATGGGTCTGGTGTGAGTAAACTCAAAACAACTGAGTTATTACTTGAAAACTCCTTTAAAAATCAAAGGTATCTCGTAAGACCACGCATCACATAAACATGGACGGGTTTTTACCTTTTGATAACCAAAACACTTTTATATAAAAATCCAGTGATATTATAATAATGTCTAAGGGTTCAACATAAAATATTAAAATAGCTGGAATGCTTGCATCTCATGTTCCAACATATTTAGTATGCAACTAAAATCATATGGCGCTTATTGGAGAATGGATTCCAACTAATAATTGGGCTACTAGGGTACCACCTGTCACAGTACACCTCTAGAACAATGTACTGAGATCTTACCCAACGATCGCTGCTAACACAGGACCGGCCTACCCCTTACTGGATAGTAGCGAATATGTCATCACATTGGTTGTTCCCAACCTTTATGGAGCACTCTACTGCACAACTAAATCTGTAAATATAAGTGGTCATCTAAAAAGGTGATGACATACCCTTGATGGGTCCGACCCAACTAGCCCTACTGCATCTCCCTTTTTTTAGTCATTCCCGGTTGATGAGGCTTGAGGCAACATTCTACCTTTCACATATAGCACTTCCCTCTTCGAATGCTAAAAATGCCCTCCAGGCATCAATGCAATGCCGGCATTCATCCATACAAATTCGTTCTGGGACAGAACGAAACCGAAGGCACTACTTTCTATTAATCCATTATGGGGAATCCCTCCCAAGGAAAATAGAAAATATCCTTTGCACTTTACAACTCCATCTTCGATTCCATGCTCTTCAAGATGTCTTCAACACAAAACGTTGAGTTGGATCGAAGTGGTTTACGGATAGAAAATCTGATCCCGGTCTCTTAGAAACAACTTTCGATAGTCCCGGTAAACTCAATTCCGGTTCTTTAGGAAATACACAGACAAAAGGTAAGAGCAGAGTTCACCTCCTAACTATTTGTGGATAGATTTCCTTATCAATTATCCTATAAGAACGAAACAAGTTTATACGTACAGTATAGCACCTCCAATGGTAACTATACCATATAATTTCCATGTTTCTCCTAGATATTTCAAAAGTTACATTTTGGTCCAGATTTGATAGTCGGTTATTTAACTATAAAATTTAACAACAATCAAACATTGATTCAATTCCATATAGGATCCTCTAAGCCTTTATTAATTAAAATTTAATTAATAAAAATCACTTTATTAAACTTTATCAAAGTATCCTTTCAAAACTCTTTTCCTTACATTCCCTTTTATACTTGGAAACAATTTAAGTATTTGTCAAAAACATTTTGGAAAATTCTTTCTTCTCACATTCTAAATTAAATGGCTAAATAATTCCCTTTCAAAACATGACTTACTTTTAAGCTCATTCACTTTATAAAACCCATCCACTTATCCCTTATAAAAATTCGTTTATAAGTTCACTTTACATTTCAAACCTCTTTACAAATTTTCAAACTTGATTCCAAACTTCCTTCAAAAATCTCTAAAATGATTTATAAAATCTCTTCGTATTTTTAAAATTATTTAAAAATCTTCCTTCATAATTCCTTTACAGAATCTCATTTATAAAATATCATTTTCAAGATATCATTTGTAAATCACTTTAGGTAAAACCTTTTATTTAATAATCCCCTTTTTAAATAAGATATTATTTATAAATAGCTTTACAAAATAATAGTATAACCTGAAAATCATTTATAAACTTTTAACTCCAACTTGATTTAAGAATTAAAGTTAATTCAAAAACATACTTTAGTAATTCAAAAAGAGGCTTAGCAATCCCAATGGTACTAATTTAAGTTACCATTTAATCTCAGTTTAATTCCAATTCACTAAATAGTTATTTACATAGGTCAACATGTATGTAAATATAACTCATATCCAAAGCAGGAAATAATATGTCAATAGGAACTACTATCATATACATGTTCGAAAAACATAATAGCAGGATGTTGATTTGTCCTGCTAAACAAATGTCCAAACAATTCAATCCACTAATAGCAGAATGGGGATTTATTCAGCTAACACATGTCCATATGAACAAACAAACAAACAATTTATAGTAGAATGGGGATTTATTCTGCTAACACATGCCCACACAAACAAACCCAATAATCTACATTATAACTCATCACAGTTATATGGTTTCTTAATGGTATCAACACATGAATCACTTGTATTCAAAACCATCTTTGAAAAAGAAGTACCTTAAAACAATTTACTTTTGGAAACGGAAGGATTTAAAAGTTTAAAACCCTTTTTAAAATAATTAATTATAAGTTAAATCCTTATTTAAATATTAATTAATATTAATTAAAACTCAACTTAATTTAATTAAATAGTTAAACAATAATTAACTCTTAATTAAACCCAAATTAATACTTTATTAATTATTAAATAATTAATTAAACCTTCATTAATAATTAAATATTAATTAATCTCAATTAATTAATTAAATAATCTTTAATTAAAATTAAATAATAAATCAAACCTTTAATAAATAATTTATTATAAATTAAACCTTAATAATATATAATTAAAAATAATTAACACTTGATTAATAATTTATTAATAATTAGCCTCATATATAATTAATTATAAATTAAAAATAAATCATTTACTTAACTCAAAATTGATTTAAAAATTAATTAACTTAATTAATAATTTATTAAAATAAATCTTAACTTTAAAATATAATTAATTAATAACGAATCTTCACTTAATTATAATTATTAAACCTTGTTTAATCCTTAATTAATTATAAATTATTAAAATTTTAATTAATTAAAAATAGTTATTAAAACTTGATTAATTTCCTAAACATCATTATGAAATTTATAAAAGCTCTTTTTAAAACAATTTAAAGTGTGAAAACTTAATTTCCAAAAATCAGACCTTTTATTGAAACTGCATCTATAGCGACCATGGGTATGGATGCCATAACTTTCAAACTCGATTAACTTTCAAGTACCCTTTATAACCCTAACCTTAAATTACTTGCTAACTTAACATGTTTTTGAAACAAAACTAAATGTTAGAAATCATCACGAAACTTTTTGTTAAAACAAAGTAAGTAAATCAAATTTTAAACCCAAGGAATTCCTATGTCACTTAACAAGTTCAAGTGCTAATTCCCAAGAATACATCACATACTCATGCCTATACATCCATACCATATCATCCATCATATCATAAGCCAAAAATCAGATCTTTTAAAATCAAACACATTGCTTAAACCTTTCGATCCACAAATCAAATCTAAACCACAACTGGCAACATATATATACATACAAACCATACAATAATCAACCAAACAACCCAGTTATTTTACCACCAAATATTTAATATATATAAAGGTAAAGTCTTCCCCAAAAAGTAAGAATTTTACACACCAAAAATCTTTGAAGATTTGGAATACTTTAGAACTCGCAAAGCTTGGAAATTTACCAAAAACCAACTCGAAAAATAGGTCATTTTGCACTCGACGTTTGGACACTTTTCTCTCAGATTTTGAAAAAATAGTCAAAATAAAAGTTTTAGAATATTCTTTCCTCTATCATGAATTACTCAAAAAGTTTAATTTTGAGGAAGTTATGGGCTAAATAAGAAGAGCTATTTTCGGACATGAAATTCTGGGTGAAAAATTGCTTTGAAATGATTTGATATTTTGACATAGCTAAGTTCGAAATTGGAAAAAGTGGTCTTAGTAAAAGTTGTATCGATTAAAATTTTGAATGGTTTCAAAAAAAGAAAATCACCATTTGAGGTAGGAATGAAGAAGATATGGTTGGAGGAAGAAGGTGAAAAAATGAAGAAACACATGGCTATTTATAAGTAAAAATTCTCACACCTCATCATTTTGCCAAGTTAGACCATCTCTTCTCTTCATCTCACATGTCAAATACCTCCCTCTTTAGTCATGTCTTAGGCTTAGTGATGGGTAATGATGGTAGTACTAATGAAATGGCAAGAGCTTAATGTGTAATTATGTGTATATATAAGTATATATGTGTATATATATATTATATATTTTAAAACTATGTCTTGTCACACACTTGCTAAACATAATGAACATAAGATAGTCTATTCTTAAGTGTATTATTACCTTGTTAATTATCAACTACATAAGTGTACATCTGGTGCATAAAGATGAACAACGTTCATGATAACTTTCTTGTGTCGAAAGATCGAATTTTCGAAAAACGTTCTTCGGTCACATTTTCTGTTTTTCTACAAACTATTTAATTTGGTAAAAAAATTTTGAAAATGACTTTACCATCATTATTAATTAATTAAAATGAGTTTATTTATCTATAAATTCATTTATTGATTATATAAAAAATATATAAAATTGCCTAGTTTAAGCGACCAAACCTTGGGTCGTTGCAATATATTAGTAATAACGAACATTAATTACTTAAAGTTAAACCCTTGATTATATACTTTAGAAAGTATATAACTTGTTAAAGTAGTTGCTTACTATAACATTGAATTGTGATAAGTTGATATGGGCATTTGAAATGGACAAATGATTTAAATTCATATTTTGATAGATGTTATAAATGATATGGTTTGTACTTGGAATGATCTAAGTGTTTAAAAGTGGATAACACCAAATATTGGATTGAATGCGGAATTGTCTGTATAGCGATAGTCGCTATAAACGCACTTTGAATCCCTTAAAATATAACTTGGAAAAATGACGATTTATTGAGATATCTTAATAATAACTTGTTTGGTTATTATCTACACTTCTATAAGTGTTTTGAAAAGTAAAGAAAATGTTTTGGAAAGTTATAGAAGAAGTAAATCAAAGTAATAAAAGATTGAAGTAAAAATGTCGCTATAGTAACACTTTTAAAAATAGTCTGTCTTTGAAAATAACGTGCATTTTTATGGAAACTTCCTTAAGGGTTTCTTTAGAAATTAATCAAGTAAATAATATATTATTCTTATTGGAAATGTTTTGAAGCCTAATTCATTTGATAACTAGTCGAACAAAGTGCAAAAAATTGTAGCGAAATAGTCACTGTATGGGAAGTTCGATAAAATGCCTTGTTTTTGGGAAATTCTCTAAAATAATTAAGCGATATTCTTTGAGATTTTTCTTCATGGTTTTCAAGTACCCAAAGTATAATAACTAATATAAAAGAAATGGATTAAAAATAATTGGTTAAGACATCGAAATCTAGGCGCAAAGTTGTAACAAATTCATCCTAAACGACAACCTAGGACTTTTGGAGCACTTCTGAAGTGCTGTTTTTTTTCTGAAACTCTTTTGAGCTTTTGCGAATTATTTTGGTAGCATTTGCAGAAATTCCATCTTCTCTGTTTGAAACTATAAATTGTTTAAAAATGGTATTTCAATTTTATATTTTTCTCTAATCTTTTTAGGGTTATTTTCTGACTTATAAAAGAGTGTTTTAAAAATGGTTCGTTTAAATATATATTTAACAGTTAATTATGAATTTCTAAACTAAGTGGCTTTTAACAATTTAACTTGTTTATTTTTTTTTTCTATTTATTTCAAATTCCTTATTTTTACATAATATTCTACATAAATAATTATCGTATATTTTAAGTAGTTTTAAAAGCATTTTAACATATTAATAAGAATTTTAAAGATATTTCTATATATATAAGTTTTAAATATTAAACTAAGTGTTTATAAATATAATAAAGGGAGTTTGGATTTTAACACTTAAGTTAAAATAAGTTGTTTTATGGAATCAACTAAAGTGTGTTAATTAAAAAGTGTGGATATCCTTTGATCTTAAATAAATGTTTAAATTTATTAATGGAAAGTAAATAGTTTTGGGTTATTGTAAACCGTGTTTTTAGCAACACTTGTTTTTAACCCTTATTATTAATTATATTTAGGGATATAATTAGATATTTACTAATGGATATTTAGTAGATAAATATAAGTAAATGGTTTTGGGTTTGTTGTGACAAATGTTTTGAGCAGCACTTGTCTTTAACCCTTAAATATAAATAAATCTCTAAGAAGGGAGTGTTAAAGAGAAATGTTTTGAAGTATACAATGTTTGGATTTGTTGCGACAATTATTTTTAGCAACACTTGTCTTTAACCCTCAATTGTAATTGAACCTTTAAAAGGAGAGTTAATGATGATGATTAAATGGAATGGTTTTGGGTTTGGAGTAAACAATCTTTTAGAAACTTTCCTTTTTACAACACTTGAATTATATTTTGGAAGAAATATCATAAATCTTTAATAATGGAATTTTAAAGATAATAACAAGTATTGAAACCTTTTGTAGAAAATGGTGTATGTTTAGTCTACAAAAGAAAAGGAGTTTATTATCACAATGTTTTGTTGGTAATTGTTTTAATCTCTTTGATTATACTTCAAGTAAGTAAAACTTGTTAAGTAATTTGTGAATACACTTATAAAATTGGAATAAGTATATGAATACCTTTTAAGTATTAAAAGAACAAATGAACAATTAAATTTATAAAGACAAGTATATGTCTTTTATAGAGAGAAATCCAATATTTTATAAAGAGTATTAATTATAAAGGAAGTCTTTATTTATAAAAGTAGTTTTATTAGATAAAAAGATGTTTTACTAATAAAAATAATTTTAATTAATAAAGGATAAATTGATTATAAAGGGATTTGAAGTCGTTTATGTGACTTGATTATACTTGGCTGATAAGTAACAACTATGCAATGACCTTAGTTTGATTGTTTATGGGATGTTAGTACTAATACGCTCAACACTAAAAGACAAATTAGTAAGCTTCTCTATTCGTGAGAGTCAAGACTAATGTTTAGTTAAGAATGGAGCAATAGAGCTCTAACCTATCGGCATTCATCCAAGCCGAGGAATAATTTAGCAGAAAGGTCGAAAATGTTTAAAGTGTGGAGCCTTGATTCCCATAAGCAAGCATTCAAGGCTCGGTAGTTGATAAGTCGACTACCGATTTTGACCAAACTTGAATTAGGAAATACATGGAATGCTTCGCAGATTTATACCAATAAGAACCCTCAGGGAGGAGTATTGGTACCAAACCCCTCTATTTTTCGATTACTTCTAAAAACCGAAATTGAGTTAATAAAAAATTCATCGATTGGTTTTAGAGAGTACGAGATCGGTAAGTGTTTTACTTACCGAATATCACTTCAAAACTATTATACTGGTTCTATGTTTTGGAAGTGAGTGATGGAAACCATGGTGGTTCCGAAAATCTATTGAGATGATGGAATCCATATGGGATTCATTATTTGATCGAGTTTTGTTGAAAATTCGTCTGAAGATGCCGAACGTAGCCTCGACAACAGAAAATGACTAAAGACAGAGTGCATGATCCTGGGTTAGGCTAACCGAAGTAGGGGGTATGCCAACTCCATTATCTAGAGTATTCTCATCGATATGTTGCGCAAGGGGAGTTGATGATAATTGGTTCACGTGTTAGGGCGTAGGCTGGTTGTGTTTGCCTTATGGTATATTTTATATAGAGATCTACGGGGCTCGGAAGGTAGTTTCTAACCCTTGTCATAGGTGTTCGGTCTCGGTAAGGCTTATGAGCATACTGGGGAGGTTTTCATGGAAAATCCATTTATACGAATGTACCTTAGCGATTTTGTTTGTATACCTGAATATGCTATCCATTTATACGTTTATACGAATGTACCTTAGCGATTTTTTTTGTATACCTGAATATGCTATCAAATGTAATCAACGCAACCATTTCAACTGTTACACCAAAAAATCAACCTTTCGGCTAGGACCAAAGACTCCTAAGCAGGCAAGGAAAAGAAGAGCACAACCCATACCTCTCGGAGCTTCCGATGGGATGCAACCATTGGAGTTCACTAAATTAAAACCTTACAAAAGCCTAAAAGGATCCGCTTCCAGTCTCTAAAGAATTTAAAGAAGAAGAAGGAATCAAAGTAAGTGAATACTGCTATTTGATGGCTTCTTTTGAAAGCATACTAAACCTTCCGAACAGATCGAGAAACATACATGACACCATTTTGGCAATATCGAAAGGTTTACAAGGGGGACAAAGACCATTAATCAATATTGATCAAAGAAGCAACCTTCAAATGAAGTAGAAAGGTTAATAGCAACACATAAAGGGAAAACCCTTCGACCATACCGAAAGGATTGCAATGCGTATGAGGAGTAACCTTCAGGCTCAACCGAAACATAAGGTCAAAAGGAGGGGCTGCCTTTGTCTATAAATTGGACCAAAGGGCCCCAATTTGGGGGACTTTTTTTCTCTTTCCCGCCTAATTTTTATAAGATACGAAAGTAATGTATTGTAACCCTAAATCATAATGGATTTGGGGAATTTGTAAACACCGATAGTAAATAATATAAAGGGAAGTTTCATATCTTATTAAGTCTCTTATTATCTAATTTAATTCTTTACTATATTGATTCATGCTTCCAGGATTAACTCAATTAATAGGTTCTGGGCGGCAGGGTCAGAAATTCAATTAATCGGGCTGCAATTACAACCCTCTAAAGTTATTAGATTCTTTATTCCAACCTTTTGATGAAGGCGACGGCCGAACCAAATTAACGAGAGCAGTTACCCTACGAAGTTGTTGGATACGGAATTCAGACTTCCCAGCTAAACCGATGGATCTTTCTAAATTCATAGCACCAAAACCTTCCGCTGTTGTTATCAAAATGATTGAACCTTTTGGTGAAGTCTGAAGATAAGATAATAGAGTTTTACTTGATAGGAGACATCACATACTTTTCGGTTAATCTCAACCTGGCTTCGAATGAGCAGCCAAACCTTTCGATGAGGTCAAGAGCCCTTGAATTTCGCTTATGGATTACTGTTTATACTACTGCCAATAAGGTCAATCATCTCAAACCTTCCGAAAGTACTCAAGATCAACTTAAAAGGGATAAAACCGATAAGTAATCATCTGTAACATAAAGGAAAGCTTAGCGTGATGTCTTAAAAGGTCTTTCGAAGTCAAGAGTTCTTATTTAGAAGACCGGCTCAGCTAATCATGCCGAAAGGCACAAATCGAGAATCGATATTCATTGATGCTAAGTACAAAAGTAAACCTTGAGGATACAATTCCTTTTATCCAAGGCTATCCTTCCTGAATGGTTGCAACATCTTTTGGGTTGTTGACCATAAATTTGGTTAACATATTTGGCGCTAGAAGGAGGGCTCGAACCTCCGACCCTGCGATTAAGGTCCACATTTCCCACCTGGGCACTCTCTTAGGACTCATTAACTTCATTTTTTTGAATCGAAAAGGTTTTTCTTTGGATATAAGAGTTACAGTCCAGTTGAATACAATTCAAAGATAGGGTATGGATTCAATACTCGAAGCAAAAGAAAGTTCAAAGAGGTTTATAAGACATTAAGATGGAAAAACGGGATTTATCCTATAACTCATGGAAATGGAATATCAATCAGGTTAGTTCGAAGCTAGTCCCAACCTTTGCTCTAGAAAAAGAAAGTTCAAAGAGGGAGGATATATTTTGACAAATGAGAGAGACCATCCAGTCGTATTCCTTTGGAACTGCCTTTTAAAAAAAGAAATGATAAAGGGTTATGACAATCCTGCACATAAATGCAATAAAATTATAAGCGAAGTCCACCAAACTAGGGAAAACCATGGACGCATAGAAGAGTTCATAATTAAAGGACTAAGGGTAGTAGATGAATCGCCAGATGGGAATATAAAGATTACAAAGAAAATTTCCAGGTGAAATCTTAAGAGTAAGGGTAGACCCTTTGAAAGAGAATCGACTAATCATGTGAAGAAAACTTGCTTTCTAGGAGGAAGTACATAACCCGTGCCAAAAAGAAGATCAGATGTTGGAAAAAAAATTACGTTGCAACTTTTGCCCGATTAAAGGACGTGAAAAAAATCAATGGTCCTGCACCTCCTAGAACAAGAAAAACTCTAGCAGTTTGTAAAGGATTGAATTGACTGAAGAATAAAGACTCTATTATCAAAATTAGAAAATTCTACATGGTCGGGAGTGAAATTCTCCTTCAACTTGGACTACCTAAAAAGGTAGACTACCTAAAAAGGTAGACTACCTATAAAGGTAGAAAGCCCATGGTCGCGCCAAGATGGCCAGGCCAAGGCACCTCCTAAAGGGAGGGCGTAAGCCTTTATCCACGCCAAAACTAGAAATGGCCAGGTTAAAGCAGCACAAGCCTTTATCTACGTCACACTATGGCCAGAATAAGGCACCTCCTGGAGGGAGGATGGTTAATCCCATGGTCCCTCCACGCTATGGCCTGGCCAAGGTACCGACAAGCCCTTAGCCGCTTCATGTTATGGCCAGGTTAAGGCGCCTCCTAGAGGGAGGTCAAGTAAGTCCTCGGGCCCTGTTTCAGAATAAACTAGCCGAGCGTACTGGAAACCCGGATGAAATGTCCGACGGACTAAGAAAAGTCCATGCCTGAAATAGGCACCGCTAGAAATCAGCATCACTTAAAATAGCAACCACCAAACGGTCGGTAATGTTTAAAATGACAAATAGCCTGAAATGGGCTCTGCTAAAATAAGCACAAAAATTGGACAAAAGGGTCCCCCCATGAAATAAGCCAAAACAAATGACAAGTAGACAAAGAAAACTTAGGCCCGAGAAAGCAAAAGCATGCAAGACGTCATCAAAGCGTAGCGATGGCGCATTCAATAAGAGAATCAGGGAGAAGTCACCGACTTCTTCCCACGAACATCTACCAGATTGGTTTTCTGGTCTTCTATTACTTATTATCAGAAATGATATTCTGGTTTTCTATTACTTATTGCCAGATTGATTCTCTGGTCTTCTGTTACTTATTGTCAGAATGGTTCTCTGGTTTTCTGATACTTATTACCGAAAACGGTCTTCTGATCTTCCATTATTAATACCAGATTAGCAGATATGGATTTCAAACTTTACATTATCTATTACCGTAGATGGTACTCTGAGCCACTATTGATTATTATCGGGAAATATATTCTAGTATTCTGATATTCTTTTACTGAAACTGCCATTCTAATCATCCCTCACTTATTATCAGAGGATACCGAAAGGACTACTGTTTATTTAAGACCCTAATTTGGGTACAAAATCTTTGGATTTCTATTCATCCCAAGTGCTCGAATCTGGGCCAAAGAATATTATTAAAGAGAATACTGTTAAGGCTCCCCGAATGGGTATTCAGGCTTCTAACTATGTCAAAATAAGGGGATTTGCTTCCAACAAGTCTTATGCATTCCAAACAGGGAAGTCAGAATGGCATGGAATAACAAAGGATTCAGCAAGCACAAAAGTCGCTGAATGAACAATTCAAAAGTATATCAAATGTTACATCACATAAAAGGATCACAAATCAGGTGATATTTACAAAATTTCCATAATTTATGTGAGTTATGAAGTCATTTACAAACAACAAAGTTATGCACTAGATATATTTACATAACCCAAATACATAAATGAATTACAAATCTTGAGACACTTTATTAAGGATCTCCGCTATGAAAGGATTAACTACATGGTTGATTGTTGTGTAGAGAACTTCTTTAAGTTTTTCTCCTTTCTTCTAATTGTATTCTCATCATCAATTGCCTCGATATTGGTTTGCAAAGCACGGTTAAAGGCTCCGTTTGCAGCTCTAAGGGTCTTGTTTTCCCTTTCTAACACAGCATCTTGTTTTTGGAGGAAATAAATATTATGCTCAAGCTTTTGATTCTTGGCAGCATAATCGTTAATAGTCTGAGAGTACTTGACTTTTTGTTGCTCATTAAATACTGAATGATTTCAAATATCACTATCTGACACTAGTTCCCCATCACATTGTCGTCCAAACCTGGGGGAGGACTAAGCATGGTGGGAAAATTTTGAGCTGGAAGATGCTTCGATCTAGTAGTCTTCGCAGTTGAAGAGGTTTCCCGTGGAACCAGAAGTTTAATCTTTGAAATTTTATCGCCTAAAATGAATTCTAGAGAAGCACATTGTGCCTGACTATCTTTCAATTTTAACTTCAAGTCACTTATTCACTGGATGAGCTTAGACATCTTCTCATCAAGGTCAACTGTGGGATTTGACTTTACTTGTCGCTTAAGTAAAGTAATCGCCTTGGCTTTCTTTTTAATCTTAGCCTCTGGATATTCAATGTGATCCTTATGATTGTTGGCTATGGTCTTTTGGATAAGGTATCTTTTATGCCACTTCACGGTTTCGAGGTTGGCATCGAAACGCTCGAGAAGGACTTCGTCATGAATTACAATCTCACCACACCTTGATAATAGCCTATCTCTAATGGCATCGACATGAGAAAGTAAATTTTTAGGAAGATAAGATGGAGATGGCTGAATCTCATATTAAAAAAAGAAATAGAATAGATAAAAATTAATATAATATAACTTTATTGTTAAATCAATGAATTACAACTCGAGTAGCCACAAAGTTAAGAGGAACAACAAATGCTTTCATTACACCTAAAGTTCAGAGACTACATTTCTAACTTTGTCTAAAGTATTAGCCGAAAGCATAACAGTCGAGTCAAAAGGTACAGAAGCCCTTCAGGGGTAATAACTGGTGGACATTTACTATAATCCTATTTTCCGGCAGGTGGACTGTCACGACCACAAATTAGTCTGGAATGAGATGTCCCGATTTCTTTTAAGAGAGTTTCTTTCTCTTTGCCAAGAAAGTCGAAGCGGAAATGATGGTGTTCCAAATATAATTTTTGCAAATCCCAAAGAAAGCAGTATCTCGCTAACTTCGATGTCTTTAAGAGTGGTGCATTTTTAGAGTAAAACCTTCTCAGATTAACATATTGACTGAAATGGTGTCTTGGGACGACATGTCCTAATGAACTGATATTCTAAAACCATACAATGAAAGAAAAAGAAAACCGAGCATAAGCAACATTACAAAGGACATGTGTTCGTAAAATAGTTGCTTGTTACATGTTTACAATTGTTCAACAGGTTTATACAAAATAGACTTAGAGAAAAACTCATAAATAAATTTGTCTTTGTAATATTTAAGCTTTTCAGCAGGGAGTTGTTGGGGAATCAATTTGACCCATGGTAAGTTCCAGCACGCCCCAGGGTGAGGGTCAGACCCAAACTCATCTAAGCATCTCTTGTGAAAACGTCTAAGTAGACCTCCGCTGAATTTGCCTAAGTATGAGAAATCTATGATTGAGTGTCGACAATATACTTTATACAAGAAATTAACCAGGATATCTCTTTCCTCGACCATCATCCAAAATAAGGTTATTAACTCTTTGTTTTCACTCAATAAAACGTTATAACGAAGACGCACCTTCTTTAATAAAGGAGCCGCTCTCTGGAATTTAAAAGATGCAAGTGCGGAAGTACTTCTGTCGAGATTGTGATATTTTTCAGACAGGACATTATGCTTCATTACTAACTTGTCTATTTCCCTATTAAGCCTTTTAATTTCAGCTTGCGTTCTCTCAAGTTTTGTACTGTAAGGAAATTTTAGCTTCTTCTTTATCTAAAACCAGTGACGAATTAATCGTGATCTACTAAGTGCAAACATTTAAACAAAGAAGCCCATACCTGAGAAACTGGAACAGAAACTTGAGGGACTTGATCTTTCCCTAAAAAATCCCCAGAATGGGTTGGAGCATTTTCTCTTTCCAGAGGAACATCTGGTCCAGAAGATGATGGAGGTACATCATTCTGAGGCGATGACCGCTTTTAAGGGGATCTGGCTGAACCATTGTCATCCTCTTAAGTACCGAGATGGCCTCCCTTGTCACCACCATGGCCCTGACCTCCAAAGGGATTGTTGCCATCGTCGTCGTCATCGTTAGTATCCCAGCTCGTATAATCATCATCCTCCTTCTCATTAGAATCTTTATTTTGATCCTCCTCCTCTTCCTTGGAATTAGATTCTACATCAAACGGTGGGATGTTAAAAGAAAGGGCTTCCTTGAAATTAATTTCCCCCTTCCCTCTCAGAGCCCTGTTCAAATTATGCAATTTTGTTCGTAACTTCTTTCGCTACAGAAGGGTGGAGTGATGGAAAATTAAGATTAGGGCATTTGTCATGATTATCCATATAAGCAATCAAGAAGGCATCCGAATAATAATTCATCATCAGGGGCCCCAGGGTAAAATCAATAAAATTAGAAACATGCTTCTGGAAGTTGGTAAGAGTTTGAACAACAAGTTTGAGAGAAGCTCTGGACCTCTTTAGTTTATCTTCCAGCAATGTATTCTTGGAAGCAAAACGAGTTTTTTCGTCTTCAAAATCTTTTAGAGCGAGCTCTCTTGCAACTTTTTCATCATGAGTAAGTTGGTGAGTTCGCCTCTCGGCCTCAAGGTCAGCCTCAAACTTAGACACAGAATCCTGAAGCCGCTCCGTGGTAAGACGATGAGCTTGCTTCACTATTCAAGGTCGGCCTCAACTCTGAGAAGGGAAGCCCGGGTTCGTTCTAATTCGGAGAAGGAATCATTTCGAGTGGCGGTAAGTAAAAAAGACTTGGTTCTTTAACTCAGCATTTTCCTCCTGAAGGTCCGGGGACCCAGAGGGAAGTTTAGAAACATAATCATTAGTGGAAACCCAATCCTGGTAATCTGTAACAAAAAAGGAAGTGTAAGTTAGCAATAAGAAGGACCTATTGATAATTGAGTTGATTAAATAAAAAATCACCAGAAGCAGTTGCTGCACAAGGGAGTGACGGTTTTCCACCATATCTGAGGTAAAAGACGGCTGAGAAGAAGAAACAAAAGGCTCTGATCGAAGAATAGACTTCACAAGATCGCCAAAGTCAGTTGGCAAAGAACCAGAAGGAGATGATCTTGGGAAAGCGTGCGACTTGGAAGGCGTCTCCAAAAGCTCAACCTGCATCTGTGCTAATTTAGAAGGTGAATCAGGAATTGAGATAGGCAGAATAGAGGCAGAAAAAGGAAGGACCGGCTCCTTAATATTTTCTGAGGCTTCAACAGCTGGACTTGCTGAAGCATTCTTTGGGGAAGTATCTTCCATACCCTCATCAAGGTCAATGACCTTTTCCAATTTAAATGGAGGAGCTTCTTGAGGAGGCGTTACTTGCTTTCTTTTCAAAGATTTCCTGGAGTTGTCAAAGAACTCCAAAACTTGCAAAGCATCTGTAGATGAGGGAAGAGGAATAAATTTCCTTAAAAGAGCCACAACCCTAGGATGAGGTATAACAAATAACAGAAAACATAAATCAGATAGAGTGAGTTCGAGAAGTCAATGGAAACAACACTATGTTGATAAAATACCTGAAACACCAAGTCCAATTGGTGACAATGGAGAAAATTGATTAGGATTGCCCAAAGAATAGAAACGAACCCCTCGGGTAGTAAGTATAATAGAGGGGGGATGCCAAGAATCTTCTGATCAGCGGGCAATAAGGAATGCTATCTCAAGTTCGGAAGAGACAAAAGTGTTAACCTACTCCTAAGATGTTTTGGAGCTGCAGTTAACGAGTTAATGATCCATTGATCTGCATCGCTGAGTACTTTAGGAAACTCACCCGAGAAAGATTGTAGGTTAGTCAACCAGAAAAGCAAAAAAAATAGTATTGGGATGAACTTACGAAGTAAGGCAAATGTCCCATGAACGTTAGAAAAGCATTTAACAAAAAAGAACTGGTTCTCCCAATCCTTAGACTTGTTAATACCATCCAGAATCAACTTCTTGTACACGTTAACTCTGTAAATCTGATTGTTAGAATTACTTAACCTTGCTAGTTTAGTCAAGGAGGTTAAAATTTCAAGGCTGAGTGATGGAAGCCCTGATTCCAATGCCAGCATCTCAAGAGATAAGAGGTATGTATACACATTGGGCGAAAGCTGTATCGGAGCAACCCCAATATAAGATTGGAAGGAATTCAAGAATAAAGGAAATGGAAGGAAACCACCATGCCAAATATGGAACTAGGAACTACGGCTTCAACTCAAACAATACCAAATTCTTTTAAAATATCGTTGACTTCGTCCAGAGTTTCAATAAGGGAATGTTTGGCGGCGGCTTCAACCTTTGGAGGGCTCATTGTTCTGTCAAAAAAAACCATCCCGGTCAGGAACCTTTAACAATTATAAATTTAGATGTCTATTAAAGAGACTGAAAGCAAGCAAACATGCACAGATGAGATACATATATGTATAAGGGGCCGTGGTGTCACCTTCCAACAGTGTCGAGAAGAAAAGGGTGAGATGTCCGCCTATGTCGCTACCTTTCGGCCATGTGAAAGGTTTTATTGAAGATTGGGCTCATTGCAGGAACTACCCAAACCAGGTAAAAAGGCTTACTGACATGAGTAAGTTTGAGAATTTAAAATTTCCCTGGTAGGTGAACGCATATCACTAATACTATAAGAAGGCTTGGCCAAAGACGTTGAAGTATGACTTGGAGTACTAAAAGATTCAGCCTTGGCGGTGACATGTGAGCGGAAGTTTTAAAACCTTCTTAGTTAGTCAAAAAGCTCATAGCCGAAAGGATTGGCCTTAATCTTACTTAACCTTCCAGCTGCACTAGTGGGGTCATTTAAAATACCTTCCGACACCATCGAAAGGTATGAGAAAGGTAAAAAAAATTTGTACCACCTCAGACTCTTCCAGGAGAATAGGAAAGAAATTTTACATCACCTGATTGTGTGATAACAGGGCCCAGATTTCCATAACGGGTTTGAGAAAGCCTGTACCCCGTAATAAATGCCATTTCAAACTCTTTCTTGGGAAACAAGTAAGATGAATCCGTTAGCAAAACAACCTTACCAAAATCGAATTAATTTAATTCTAAAATGAAGAGACAAATCAATAAAAATCAATCGCATGAATTCGGGGGTTAGATTTCAAATGTCTTGGCCATAAGAATTAGGTTTCGTAAAAAAAAGATCTTCTGAGACAAGTACCTTCGATTTAGAATCCAAAACCACGAATGGAGTTTAATAAAAAATCAACTTGGGAAGAGAAGAGTTTTCAGGAAAAACCCCAATTTGATTTTGAATTCAAAAATCGACAGTCTAATTAGAAACTAGTAGCGGAGAAAGTGAATTTGAAATTTATAAATTAGATTCAAAACGTACCTTACTATAGTGAGTTAAAATCCGGAAAATTTTTGAATCCTTTTACTTGTTTGTGACAAATTTTTTGTTTCAGGAAAAGAATGAAGGAGAGAGAAAATAGATTAAATAGAGGGAAGCAGCTTAAACTCTAGGCTGTTGGATTGGACTTATGTGGCGCTCCAGATCAAAGCGGGAAGATCAAAAGGTAGAAAATTCTGAAGAATTCGGCAATGATGACTTGGAAAGTCAGGAGCATCCCTTCAAATGCAGGGGGAGGGGGGAAGATGTTACATTAAAAAATCAACATTTCGTCTAGGACCAAAGACTCCTAAGCAGGCAAGAAAAAGAAGAGTGCAGCCCATACCTCTCAGAGCTTCTAAAAGGATGCACCATTGGAGTTAACTAACTTAAAACCTTACGAAATCCTAAAAGGATCCGCTTCTAGTCTCTAAAGAATTTAAAGGAGAAGAAGGAATCAAAGAAAGCGAATACTGCTATTTGATGGCTTCTTTCGAAAGCATACTAAACCTTCCGAACAGATTGAGAAACATACAGGACACCTTTTCGGCAATACCGAAAGGTTTACAAAGGGGCAGAGACCATTAATCAATATTGATCAAAGAAGCAACCTTCCAATGAAGTAGAAAGGTTCATAGCAACACATAAAGGGAAAACCCTTCGGCCGTATCGAAAGGATTGCAATGCGTACGAGGAGTAACCTTCTTACTCAACCGAAAGCATAAGGTCGAAAGGAGGGCCGCCTTTGTCTATAAATAGGACCCAAGGGCCCTGATTTGGGGAGACTTTTTTTCTCTTTCCTGCCTCATTTTTATAAGATTCCAAAATAATGTATTGTAACCCTAAATCAGAATGGATTTGGGGAATTTGTAAAGACCGATAGTAAATAATAAAAAGGGAAGTTTCGTATCATATTAAGTCTCTTATCATCTAATTTAATTCTTTACTGTATTGATTCATTCTTCCAAGATTAACTCAATTAATAAGTTCTGGGAGGCAGGTCGGAAATTCAATTGATCAGGCTGCAATTACAACCCTCCGAATTTATTGGATCCTTCATTCCAACCTTTTGATAAAGGCGACCACTGAACCAAATTAACGAGAGTAGCAACCCTACGAAGTTGTTGGTTACTGAAATCAGTCTATCCAGCTATACTGATTGATCTTTTTAAATTCACAGCGCTGAAACCTTCCGCTTTTGTTATCTAAATGATTGAACATTTTGGTGAAGTCTGAAGATAAGATAATAGAGTTTAACTAGATAGGAGACATCACTTACCTTTTGGTTAATCTCAACCTAGCTTCGAATGAGTAGCCAAACCTTTTGGTGAGGTCAAGAGCCCTTGAATTTCGCCTAAGGATTACTATTTATACTACTACCAATATGGTCAATCATCTCAAACCTTTCGAAAGCACTCAAGATAAACTTAGAAGAGATAAAACCGGTAAGTAATCATCTGTGACATAAAGGAAAGCTTAGCGTGATGTCTTAAAAGGTTTTTCAGAGTCAAGAGTTCTTATTTAGAAGACCGGCTCAGCCAATCATGTCGAAAGGCACAAATCGAGAATCGACAGTCATTGATGCTAAGTATAGAAGTAAACCTTGAGGATACAATTCCTTTTATCGAAGTCTATCCTTCTTGATTGGTTGCAGCATCTTTTGGGGTGTTGACTATAAATTTGGTTAACATCAGCTATGATTTATATTTATATTAAATACCCTAGACATTATTATAATATCATAGGATTTTGTATATAAATGATTTGGGTATTGTAAGGTAAAAATCCATGCGTTTTTGTTCGCGGTGTGGTCATACAAGATACTTTTTCTTATAAAGGTTTTATAAACATTAAATAATTCAAATTACTTGAGTTTTCTCACGCTGGTTATCCGGGTGTTATTCTTCTTATAATGCCTGGGTCGGCCCGTGTATGTTTCCAGATATCGTTGATTGTTCATCAGAGCTCTAGGGGAGTAGGTGAATGACTATAAACCATAGATTTTATTTCTGCTGCATTACTTTGTTTATTTTTATATCAGCAATTTTGAAGACAGGCTGTTAGAACTTTCTAGGCCGATGCTAGGTTAGTTCGCTCTGATTATTGTATCTATACAATTTTCATTTATAAAAGTATCATTTTGATATTATATGTCATCGTTCCATTGTGAGATTCTTATATTGTGTTCTCTTATTTCTTGTTCGTTTTCTTTTCTTCTTTTATTTTACCCTAATGTTCTGCTATTCCGGTACTTGGGTGCTCAGCATGTGAATACAGTGGCTGTATTAGTGTCAACATTTAGGGATCGAAAGGATGTTTCGTTATAGTATCCCTGAAATCTAAGTAGGTGTGATTGTAGCCTATAAAATCAATTGGGTGTGCTTAGTAGTCCGTAAATCTAGCGGGTGAGCTTGTAGCATGGAAATCAAGTGACTCTACCCAGAGGTAGGGATTTTGGAGGGTGTGTCTCATAGTCTTGAAATCAAGATTGTATCTGTATTTACTAGTTGAAAAGAAATCCGTATAAGGAATTGTATGAGACTGGATTTTGGGTAACTCCAAACCAGTATAAAATCCTGTGTATTTTTTCCTTTTTCCTTTTTACTTTTACTTTATTTACTTTAATCTATACCTTGATTTTGTGATTATTTTTGTGGTTGTTAATTGCATCATTCCATGTAGAATCTTAAAGAATTTTAAAAACATTCACACAATCAATTAAACACTATTCACACCCCCTTTAGTGTTAATTTATCCTTAACATCCCTATTCCGCTTACTCACATTTGGTATCCGAGCATTGGTTTTCAAAGTAATCATAATCTGATTTATGACAAAGTTTCAATGGCAATATTTGATAATATTTTTTAACACTGTTTTCGAAAAGATAATTTGCAAAATCACCATAATGTTGTTTCATAAATTTGCATATATTCATTATGAAAAATCACGTGATCTTTCGAAATGGTATGAATTGCAGTGACAGATGTGTTACATTGCTTTTGATGAATAGATACTTGATGATCAAATGTTACAAATCAAAAAGGACAAATGGATATTGGGCAGTGGATGCTCAAGACACATGACAAGAAATCTGGAATTTTGAAAGTTATATAGTTTACAAAGATTGTGAATCGGTAAATTTTGGAGACAACTCTAAAGGATATATGGCATCGACATTGTCAATATGTAACACACCATATTTTTATAACATTATTTAGTATAATTAATTGGGTTAATTAAATAAATAATGTGGAGATTAATAAGTTGATAATTGATTAACTAAGGGTAGCCGTGCCATGTCAATGTGCAAACTAAAATAAAAAAAACCTAAGCAAAGGTGTTAGAAAATAACAAGGGTAATATGGGAAATAGGTGGATTTTATACCCTAAACCCTTAGGAGATAGAAACTCATGTTCATTTCATTTTACTCAAACTAAAAAACTCTAAGGCTGGCTACCATTATCATTCTTAAGAGGAAGATTAAGCTAGGAATCAATAGAAGGAAGATAATCACCATAATCAACATTTAATCTCACATCTTATATCTCAAAGCTAAGGTGAATAATCACTACATCCCATTTTCTTTTAGTTTTCGGTTTTAAGATTTGATCCGAAATGTTTTTGCAAGTATATGCCATGCTTTGATGATTAAAGTTATATATATGCTTGTTGATGAATTATATATGTTCATGTTAAAATTTTATGATATATTTGACATGAAAACCCTATTTAATGACATCCAAATGCCTTGTAAATTTAAATATAGGTTAGAAATGGTATTTTAGAGATGGGTTTCGATTCTCATAATTTTTTGAATTAAAATGGATTTTATAATAATTTTCCAGTGACGAAAATTATTATAGTTCATTAGGTTATAAATTATTTTTGACTAAAATAATAATTATTTGGGGTTGAAATTTTTATACGTTAGGCAACATATTAAAATAGATTTTCTAGGATTTTTCCAGATTTTTCCCAAGTGTTTTGATGAATATATAAAATTATTTAAGGCATGGGACTTAAATGTTTTATATATTTAATTGAGGAGAAGGGGCATTTTATAAAACAAAATAATTATTTAAATTAGAAAATAGTGGTAGCACATTTCTGAAAAGAATTTGTTAACCAATGAGGATTTGACAAAAAAGGCAGGTTAGTTGAAAACTTATCCTTTTTAAGTTAAAAATAAAGAAATCATACTTTTAGCATTTTTCAGCCTATTATAGCAAAAACCTTCCGGTCCAGACATTTTGACCAGGTCAAGAGGTTCAAAGTTTTCGGCATGGTCAAACTAATGCATATGGTATAAAGTAACTTAGTACGTAATGAATTGGAAAAGGTTGAAAGGTTCTTAGTCGAGAGGTTAATGGCCAAAAGAAAGAGGTTACGGTATGTTTGTTTTATAAACCAAAGGCTTTTACTTGCTTTGCTTTCGAATTAGAGCTTTCGACATGGTTGCTTTCGACCAGGTCAAATTTTTAAACAAAAGTTTTTAAACCTTTCGACACAATCGAAAGGTTGCTGCCGATTTGTTTGGTTTTCAACCTTTCGACAAAGATGAAAGGTTTACTTGTTTTAAAACCAGCCGCTTCTCCCAATGCTTTCGAAAGGAAGCTTTCAACTTAGGTATCTAACACTTGTTTTATAAATTAAAGTATAACCCAAAGCTTTCGAAAGAGTTGTTTTAAAGGATATGTTCAAAGCTTTTGAAGTAGAGCTTTCGACTTAGTCGAAAGGTTGCTTCTAATGACTTCGAAAGTTTTTAAAAGAAGGGTTTCCATTTGTTTTGAATTGTAACCAGTAAGCCTTTGAAAGGTTTAATTAACTAATTTCAAAAGGTTTTAGCTAAATGATTTCGAAAGGTTGAAGATTGATTTTGAAAGATTAAACTCAATGGTTTCAAAAGGTTTTAGTTGAATGATTTTGAAAGGTTTGAAGATTGATTTTGAAAGGTTTGTTTCAATGGTTTCGAAAGGTTTTGGCTGAATGATTTCAAAAGGTTTGTGATGATCAACCACGAGAAGTTTAAGTTCAATGATTTTGAAATATTTAAATGATTGATTGTGAAAGGTTTAAATGAGTGACTTCAAAAGGTTCTGGTTAAATGATGTAACAACCCAAAATTTAACCCGTATTAATTAATTCGTTAGTTAAATAATAAAATAACTTTGTGAAATTATCAGAATTAGGCCAAGGGAGTTGCACCATTATGTCCGGGGTAATTTTTTGGTCAATTTCCATATATAGAATGTCAGAAACCTAGCTAATATGAACAAGTTACAAGATAAACAAAATAAATAAATAAATATATATATTGGCTAGGTCGACCACCGGGTCGACCTAACCTTGCCCTAGGTCGACCGGCCGGTCGACCTGGGTATAGGGGCAGTCGACCTAGCGGTCGACCCGCCTTGTGTAATGAACGAAGGATATTTCCTTCGTTCTTGAACATTCCAGCAAGCTTTTACACGTATTTTGCATTATTTAAACTCATCTGGTCCTTCCATTTTTGCATCCGATGGCTCCTATTCTGCATATGACGTGGTTGCATCCTATTCAATACCCAAATCTAATGGTTCGAGATCCACTCCTACCCCTATAAATAAGACCTTAGGCCTAAACACTTTTTCTCATTCTAGATTTTCTCCACTTGGGTTCACCTTTTCAGGATGGATCCTAAAAGGAATAATTTTCCAAGGAGAGAGTCTTTTTAATAAAAATATTTTATTACCCTCGAGTGGATTCGGAAAGACCTAAAGGGAAGAGCTATGTACCAGAGGAGAGTGATTGTAATTATTTTAAATTACTTTAAGTAATTTAAAATAATAGTGTTTGCAATAGTTGTAGTTTTACTACGATTTTTGGAGTAACCTTTTAAGCAATTTATTTACAGTTTTTAGAATTATTTTCAGTGTATTTCTTCTAGCTATTATTTTCAATTATTTTCAGTTTATTTCTAGCTTTTCCATTTATTTACAGTATTTTAGTTTATTTATTGTTATTTATGTGTTATTTACATCTTCTTCTTACGCCTAGGATTTCCTTCTATTTTCAGTTTTCTTTTATTGCTCCTTCTTCTTCTTCGCGTATGGATTAGAATAGAACTAACGCAGAATTGGATTAAATTATAAGAAATATGAAATAATGGAATATAAGATGTAAATTATAGAAACTTTAATATAAATGGAATTGGACTGAAATTATGCTTAATTATGATATTAATTGGACTAAATTAATAAGATTGGCATAGTTATAACCTAGAATTATTACTAAAAAGAATAAAAGAAGAAAGAAGCTTATTTTCACACTCAGACCTTGGGTTAAGTAATAAGCATGATTATAACGTAAGTTATAAATTGATAAACTATGGAAATTATGGTAAACTATGGAAACTATGGCTCTTATTTTGAGAATTAGGATAAATTAATAAGCAATAATAGTAATTAATAAAAATAAAGGCTTATTTAAATAACTTATCTAGTTTAATAAGCAAAAATAAGAGTAGGACCTGTACCAAATAGTATTCCCCTAATATTTCTATGGCTACGGTGTTTCACACAATCCTGAAGTGCGACGAGGTGCTTCACATAATCCTGAAGTGAGGTGAGGGATACGCTTATACTTATAGTGGTAGTAAATGGTCAATCTATGGTAGTTCAAATCAAGGGGGTTTGAACATGGGGCACAACTAGATTATTGTTTGATAGGGACCAGTACCAACAACATTTCCCCTGTTTTTCTATGGACACGGTGTTTCACATTACCCTAAAGTGAGATAGGTGCTTCACATAATCCTGAATTGAGGCGAGGGGCACGCTTATGCCGGCTAGGGTAAATAAAAGGTCAATAGAGGGAGCAACATGTAGCATGGGCATGGTAGTAGTTATGCATTCGACTTCCATTTCGGTGCTCAGTAATCGCTACGAGTTCCAAGCGCTTAGTAAGTGTGTCTTTCAAAGGCACCAAAGTCTACTGTGTAGGGAACGTCCGGTCCACAGTAGATTCTACGGAGTAGCAGGCCGATCAAAGGGTAGAATTAGGATTTCAGCCTAATTACTGGATTAGGAATTCAGCTTAATCAAAGCAGCTATCAAGGACAAGTGCAAACAATCAAAGTTAACCTATCTTATTAATTGAGTACTAGTTAATTCGTATTTATTTTCAGCTTTATCTCTTTCCTATTTCCTTTGTTTCTTTTTATATATACTAGAACTATTGAAGAGTCTATTGCTTTTAATTTGCTTAAAGATTCTTGTAGTTACTATCATTCACCAGACTTTTAGTCTGACCCACTCCTCTATTTACCCCTTTTTCCCCATAGGCAATCAAGGGAGAGGGCAGTATATTGCAGTTGCTTGGAGGTTTCTTGGAGAAGATTCTACTATGTATTTCCCTACTTTTATTTCTGTTTCCTTTCTTTGTACTGGCACTTGAGAGGGATATTTATACTCTGATTTTTTTGAGACTATGAGTTTTTATTTCATGAGACATATTGGGTTTTGAGACATGTACGCTGTATTTGGTATTTGACTTATTTGGTTTATGAAGCAATTATGAAGTTTTTATTTTGAATAAGTTATTATTTTAGTTTCCGTTGTTTTTACCTATTTTTGTCTTGTGAATCTTAGTCTCTGTTAATTTCAGTTATATCTACAACGCACCACGACTTTTAATGTGTCCTTTTGGGTATATTAAGGGGTGTGGGGGTGTTTCACTTAGTATCAGAGCCTAAGGTTGCGGGATTCCTAAAAATTTATTTTAAAAGTAAAAGTACTTTCCAAAATAACTTCTTTTAAAAAGTATTTTTCAAAAAAGAACTCTTAGAATTTGTTTTTAAGTATAAAAGAGTTTTTATAAAAATCCCCACCAAATCCAGTGCAATCTTCTTTCGATTCTTTCGAGCCTAAATTCTCTTTTCTTTTCATAAAATGGCTAACTGGTTCCGTAGAGCTAATGTACCAGAGGTGCAAGGGCAAGTGCCAAATACAACACTAGTAGGTGGAAATCCCTTTAATCCACCCACTTCAGCCACTTTTCTGAGCTATGCAAGGATTTCGCTAGTATAGGAGGCAGGACAGTTTCTGGCATGGAGGAGTCCGAGGAGACGCGGGTTAGTTTTGAGAATTTAGAGCAAAGGTTTTGGCAGTTAGGGTTGGAGGACCGACAGAGTGTTCAACCTATATCTTGGCAGCTGGAAGAAGAGCTTGAGCAGGTTCCTACAAGCTCTAAGAAGCCATGGTGGAAAGACAAGAAGAATAAGAAGAAAAGGGAAGGCCCTTAGAAGCGAATCAAGAAAAAAAAAGTGAAGTGCAGTAGTTGCAGAATGATTGGTCATTACGTAAGAGACTGCAAGAAAGAGAAGATGAGTGGAAGTGTTATAATTGCGGGCAGCCCGGTCACAGGAGTAAGAGTTTTCCCCAAAGATCCGATCAGGGAGCGAGTGCACTAGTCGCACAGATTCAGGCGTTAGACGCGGCACTTTCCAGTAGCATTCCGGATAGAGGTAGAAAAGTCACGGTTGAATGTTTGATTTCTATTTTTGATTTTCCCATAGGGACTCTTTTCGATTCTGGAGCATCACACTCTTTTATCTCTAGTTCTCATGTGGATTGTTTGCACTTAGACATTTCTTTAGTAGTAGACCCCATCTTTGTTTCAAACCTCATAGGAGGATCGACACTCTTCTCAATGTGTAACGACCCGTATTTTTACGGATCAAAACACTCTAAAATGATTGACCCTTGGTTGTATTGTTGTTAATACATTTCAGGTTTTGGCAGAATTTTGCTTAAGTCCTAAGTCGTAGCCGACTTAGGAGTTTGGACGAGTTAAGCAACAAGTCTGGGTCGAGTTGCCGACTCAAGGAACTCACCGAGTTAAGGGAGTGTGGTTGACCGACTTAAGGTAGTCACCGACCTAGGAGATAAGTCGTGACCGACTTAAGAGGTTCAGGCGACCTAAGTATTCTGGGGTAGAGTTAGGTCGGCAACGACCTAAGAGAATGTTGTGAGCGACCTAAGTGTTTGGGTGTTAAGTGTTAGGTCGGCAGTTCGAATTAGCGACCCATAGGAGTACCGACTTATAAGCGAGTTAAGGACTTAAGGGTTGAGTCGGCAACGACCTAAGTTAAGTCGCGCCTATGTGTTAAGTCGCAGATGCGCATTGTTGTAGGTCGTTAGGACTTGGGTTTTGAGGCTGTGTGTTGAGTGAGACTTTGTTAGGTCGGCAAAGTGTTAGGTCGTAGGTCGGCATAGTGTTAAGTCGGCACCGACTTAAGGAGATAGCCGAGTTACGACTTAAGGGCAATTTTCAGCTATAAATAGGAGGGGTTGTTCTCACTTTTTGGGATCCGGATTTTGAAGCGACGAAGTGCTGCCATTTTGAGAGCTCGACTTCTACACTTCTTCACTTCTTTTCTCCACTCTAATCTAGTGCTTCCATCCATCCAAATCAAAGATCAAGATTGAAGATTCAAGAGCTTAGATTGAAGATCTTCATCTTTTCAAGAGAGATTTCTTCGTTTGAAGTGAGATCTTGTCGGGTCTAGCCTAGTTCTTCGCTGTCCAGATCTGAAGTTGTTATCTTTTGGATTGTTTAGGTGATTTGGTGAGTGGTGATTATCTCTCACGCGGATCCAAAGGAGTATATCGGATTGTTGGCTTGATTTGGTGTTAAAATAGAGATTTCCATGCATTTTCTTCATCCTATGTGTAGATCCTTATAGATCCATTGTTTATGATGATGTTACATCCATTTTATCATATGTTAACCTATGCAAGTTCATTCATCAAGTTTGTAGAGATATAATCCATGTTTTCATGCTTATTGGACTTTCAACTCTTTAATTACGAAAATGCCATTATTGTTATAATTGTCTACTTAGATCATATTTGAATACTTGATTGATTGGATTGATGTTTGATTTGATTGATTGTTATGAACTAGATGATTGATGATTAGATTTAGACCGAAGACGATTCAAAAGCTAAGGGAAAGGCTCTTGAATTGGGAAAGCTGCTCGTGGCATATGTAGCGGGATGATGAAGCTCTTATGCATAGATTTGATGATGTGATGATGAGATGAGGCTTTGCGAGGATGTAATGAAGCGAGGCAATCATGTGATGAAGACTTGGTCTAATCCAGACGGGATCATTCCAAGCATGTTGATAACTCGGTGATATGATTCGAGTTGAAGATAATGAATGGATATGAGAATAATCGTCGAGGAGGATGACTAGGAGGCTTGGATAGCATCGTTGTTGAAGGTTCTAGCATGCTCTAAGCAAGAGTACGTTTGGGAAGATTCGATAGTCCCAACGGCCAACTGTTGATGGTCGAGTACTCTGGGCAGATTCGATAGTCCTAGGCACGGGCTGCGACGACGTGCGGGAGTTATGTCTAGAACCGGGGTTTCCATTAGCCCTTGACGGACGGCTGAAAGAATGTGCCGGTCATTCAATTAACGGTGATATCGAAGCAATGATAACAGTGATAGCCAGAGTCATGGATGTTTGGTTGTATCGTCATTCGGACTCAAGAGCGGTATTTTCTGGGTGCTTATCTGATTTAGGCCTTGGTACTTGGAAAACATCGCCCTTGACTCGAGTGATAGTAGCTTTACTTTAAATTGTATGCTCTGCTATGTTTGCTTCTGCTTAGTGTGTGTCTGGGGGCTATCACTGTAGAATGAGGTTGGAGTGGGAGGGTTGTATTCCTATTCCTTTTCCTTTATGCTCTTTTGGTATGTTGTTAGTTAATTTACTACTCACTAAGACTGTTGTCTGACTCAAGGCTTTATGTTTTAAATTCTTATTGCCTTGGGCTGTTCGTCCATTTTGGGACGGGCAGACTAGGTAGCAGGTGACAGGTGCTGTTCTCTTCTCACGATGCTGATATCGAAGACGAGCTGGAGGGTTGCATATTATCTTCTTATTATTTGTATTGGATATTCCGCTGTTTTGTATTCTCTGAGAGATTTGTAGTGAGGCTGGATGTATTGACTATGTGGATGCTTGTATTCAACTATTATGGAGTTTTATATGATGACATTTTGTTCTGTAAAGCTTCACTATACATATGTTCTATTGTATTTTGTCCATGCGCTGTGAGTAATACGATAGATTCTTTTGTTTTAAATCTTACCTTGACAATCGTCCATGGTCGCCTGGCACACTTTACAGCGCTCTATCTCTAGATTTGGTGCAGGGATCATGGTCGGTCGTCACATTTGGTATCAGAGCATTGGTTAATCGATTTTACCCAACGCTCACTGAAGTAACTACGTATGAGAGACGTAATTGTATTTTGATGGATGAATACTATATATAATATAGTAGCTTAGTAGGGTTTGAGTCCTTTATACAGTTGTTTCTCTAGATGTTCTAATCATTCCTTTTTATAGATATTGAGAATGAGTCGAAGAGGGAGACCAGCTGCTAGGGGAGGCCGTGCTACTGAAGAGACTGCTGATTATGCAGCCATGTTCGAAGCTATGATGACTTCGATCATGAGAAGGATACCAGTTCCGGGGGCAGCAGTTGATGTTGGAGTTCAAGTCCAAACTCCGAAACCAGTGGATTTTGCTAAGTTGTGCAAGGATTATACTGCTCTTGGAGGGAAGGTTTTCTTAGGAACAGAATCAACTATTGAGATCCATAGGTGGATAGATGCTTGTAGAAGGATCTTTGGTGATTTGGGAATTGACGATGCAACTAAGAGGAAGTTGGCATCAAGGCAGCTTCAAGGGAGAGCTTCTGATTGGTGGAACTCTATTACCATCACTACTCCGGAAGAAGAGATTACTTGGGAGCAATTCCAAGTCAGATTTGAAGCTAAGTTCATTTCTACAGCTCAGAAGTCTGTTCTGTTCAAGAAGTTTGTAGAGCTCAAGCAGGGTGGAAGATCTGTTCTTGAGTATGTTTCTGAGTTCGAAGCTTTGTCCAAGTATGCCCGGTCGTATATTGAATCTGCTTATCAGAAGAATGAGAAGTTTGTGACCGGCTTGGATAGTTATCTTGGGAGACAGTTGGTGGATCATTTGGACGATTCATTTGAGAAGCTTGTGGAGAAAGCTCTCAGGCATGAGAGTCTGTTTCCTAAGGAAGGACCTGTTGTTGCTGTTACCAAGGGAGAATCTAAACCACAGCAGGGTGGAAACCAGAAGAGGAAGCAGCAGCAGCAGAAGGGTAAGGATGGCCAGAAGAAGCCGAAAGGCGAGGTGACTTGCTACAATTGTCAGCAGAAGGGCCATTTCTCTAAGGATTGTAAGAATCCGAAGGCACCGATGAAGTGTCACAACTGTGACAAACCGGGGCATTTCAGGAAGAATTGTCCAGAACCAAGGAAGGACAGGCAGATTGTGCAAGTCTATGCTTTGGGAGCTGTTCCGTCGTCTTCGAAAGCTCCTACTGCTGAAGAGAAGGGAAAGAGTGTGGTTGTTCAAGGTACTCTTTTCCTATGTGGTATTCCAGTTAGAGTTTTGTTTGATACTGGAGCATCGCATTCGTTTGTTTGTAATGAACTAGTAGGCCGGTTAGGTTTGGAACCGGATATTGTTGATAGGCCATTGGTTGTGACTAATCCAGTTGGGGGTTCGTCTTGTTTGTGTATGTTATGCCGTGGTCTAGTTGTATCGAGTCATGGTTGCTCTTTTGTTTGTGATTGTTTTGTTCTGAACTTTGCGGGGTTCGGAATTATTTTGGGTATGGACTGGCTTAGGAAGTATGCGGCTAAGGTTGATTGTGAGAGGCTGGAGGTGACAGTCGGGAATGTGGAAGGGCGAAAGATTGTGATACGATGTAAGCATGAGGAAGGCGTCTTCATGAGCTTCATGTATTCGCTAGTTGTTCCACGGGATGGACTGTCTTTAGTGCCAATCGCAAATGGATTCGAGGATGTCTTTGACGAAGTCAAAGGGTTGCCGCCGCATAGAGAGATCGAGTTTCGTATAGATCTAGTTGAAGGAGCCAGACCTGTTGTGATGCCTCTTAGGCGGATGGCGCCTAAGGAACAGCAGGAGTTGAGGGTGCAAGTTGATGATCTTTTACAGAAAGGATTCATTCGGCGTAGTGTGTCCGAGTGGGGTGCACCAGTTGTGTTTGCAACCAAGGCAGATGGATCGTTGAGATTGTGTGTGGATTATCGTGAGCTGAATAAGGTGACTAAGAAGAACAAGTATCCATTGCCGAGAATAGATGACTTGTTTGATCAGCTTCACGAAGCTAAGGTGTTTTCTCAGATGGATTTGGCAACGGGATTTCACCAGTTGAGAGTAGCTAAGGATAGTGTGCCGAAGACTGCTTTTAGGACACCATCTGGTTTCTTTGAGTGGCTGGTAATGCCGTTTGGATTGACTAACGCGCCGGCATATTTCGTGGATCTTATGAATAGAGTGTTCAGAGATCAGTTGAACAAGTTCGTACTTGTGTTCGTGGATGATATTCTGATTTATTCCAGAACAGAAGAAGAGCACAAGACGCACTTGCGTATCGTTTTGGAGATCTTGCGAAAACATCAGCTGAAGGCTAAGTTTTCGAAGTGTCACTTCTGGAAGAGTGAAGTGAGGTTCTTAGGCCATGTGATTTCTGGAAGTGGAATAGCGGTTGATCCCGCTAAGGTGGCAGCAATCCAGGATTGGGTTAGACCTAAGAATGCATCTGATGTAAGAAGTTTTCTTGGATTAGCAGGATATTATCGACGGTTTATCAAAGACTTCTCCAAGGTAGCTGCACCATTAACAGGATTGACGAAGAAGAACCAAGTGTTCAGTTGGGATGCTAAGTGTGAGCAAGCTTTCGGAATCCTGAAAGAGCGATTGACGAATGCTCCTGTTTTGACTATTCCAAGTGGGAATGATGAGATGGTGGTTTACACCGACGCATGTGGTACTGGACTTGGAGCAGTGCTGATGCAGAAGGATAAAGTTGTTGCGTATGCCAGTCGACAACTAAAGCCGCATGAAAGGAATTACCCTACTCATGATTTGGAGTTAGCGGCGATTGTATTTGCTTTGAAGATGTGGAGACATTATCTATTGGGAGTCCGATTCGAGTTGTTTACGGATCATAAGTCGTTGAAGTATCTTTTCTCCCAAAAGGATTTGAATCTTCGGCAGCAACGTTGGCTAGAGTTTTTAGCATCATATGATTTTGGTATAGCTTATACTCCGGGAAAAGGTAACGCAGTGGCAGATGCGTTAAGTCGAAGACATGCAGGATTGGGAGCCATGTTTTCTGAATGGAAGAGTCTCGAGTATTTAGCTGGATTTGACTTCAGGCCTAGATGTGAGGTGGAACTTGAGATGTTGGCAAACTTATCAGTAAGACCTTCTCTTGTGGAGAGGATTGGCGAGAGCCAAAAGCGAGATGATAAGCTTGTCAAGATTATCCGTGAATTGGAATCTGGATTGGATCCAGAAAAGGATAAAGGATTTGAGGTCGATCGAGAGGGTTGGCTTCGGAAGAAAGGACGACTAGTTGTTCCCGATATAGATGAATTGAGGAGTGAAGTTCTGAAGGAAAGTCATCACTCGAAGTTGACAATTCATCCAGGTGGAAATAAGATGTATCGGGATATGAAGAGAACCTACTACTGGGAAGGCATGAAGAAGGATGTTGGAAATTTTATTTCCAAATGCATGAACTGCCAGTTGGTAAAGGCTGAACAGAAGAAGCCAAGCGGATTGCTTCAGCCATTAGAAGTTCCTACATGGAAGTGGGAACAAGTGTCGATGGACTTTATCGATGGATTGCCTAGAACCAGAACGGGAAATGAAGGGATCTGGGTCATTGTGGATCGTCTGACTAAGAGTGCACGATTCATTCCTGTTCGATCGACTAGGACTGCATCAAAGTTGGCTGAGTTGTATGTTAAGTGGATAGTTCGATTCCATGGTATTCCGAAGAGTATAGTGAGCGATCGAGACCCATTGTTCACTAGTGGATTTTGGAAGAGCTTCCAGGAAGTTTTGGGAACCAAGTTGTGTTTGAGTACAGCTTATCACCCTCAAACAGATGGTCAGACCGAGAGAGTCAACCGAGTTTTGGAAGATCTTCTAAGAGCATGTGTTTTGGACTTTGGAGGATCATGGGAAGATCACCTGCATTTGGTGGAGTTTGCGTACAACAACAATTACCAGTCAAGCATTGGTATGGCACCGTATGAGGCATTGTATGGAAGACCGTGTAACTCTCCAACATGTTGGTTGGAAACTGGAGAAAAGCTGATGCTTGGGCCAGAGATGATTCGTCAAACTTCAGATTGTATAGAGATCATTCGGCAACGGATGAAGGCAGCCCAAGATCGTCAGAAGAGTTATGCTGATAAACGTCGTAAGGATTTGGAGTTCGACGTAGGTGAAATGGTTTTTGTGAAGATTTCTCCACTGAAGAATGTTATCCGATTCGGGAAGAAAGGAAAATTGACTCCGAGATTTGTTGGACCATTCCCGATCATCGAGCGAATTGGAAAGCTCGCCTACAGATTGGAGTTACCGGAGAAAATGTCGGGTGTGCACAATGTTTTTCATGTATCATATCTACGGAAGTATGTGCACGACTCGAGTACCGTAGTTTCTGCTGATAGCTGTGAAGATTTCGAGGTTGATCCAGTTGATAGAAGACCTCGTAAGCCGCTTCGTGTTGTTGAAACCGACACGAAACAGCTTAGGAGGAAGGTAGTTAAGTTGCTCAAGATACAATGGAGTGACGATGATAACGACTGTACGTGGGAGGTGGAAGAGAGGATGAAGGCAGCTCATCCTGAACTCTTCAAGGTATGGCCCTAAGGTGTCGTGTCATCTAACGAAATTGAAACTTGTTCTAAGTCTTAGAATTCTGTACGCTAAGCTAGAATTGGATGCATGGTTTATTGATTGTTATGGATGATAGGCGTACAGAATAGCTTTGATTGCCTTGTTTGTTTGGAATTTCGGGGGCAAAATTCCTAAGGGGGAGAGAATGTAACGACCCGTATTTTTACGGATCAAAACACTCTAAAATGATTGACCCTTGGTTGTATTGTTGTTAAGACATTTCAGGTTTTGGCAGAATTTTGCTTAAGTCCTAAGTCGTAGCCGACTTAGGAGTTTGGACGAGTTAAGCAACAAGTCTGGGTCGAGTTGCCGACTCAAGGAACTCACCGAGTTAAGGGAGTGTGGTTGACCGACTTAAGGTAGTCACCGACCTAGGAGATAAGTCGTGACCGACTTAAGAGGTTCAGGCGACCTAAGTATTCTGGGGTAGAGTTAGGTCGGCAACGACCTAAGAGAATGTTGTGAGCGACCTAAGTGTTTGGGTGTTAAGTGTTAGGTCGGCAGTTCGAATTAGCGACCCATAGGAGTACCGACTTATAAGCGAGTTAAGGACTTAAGGGTTGAGTCGGCAACGACCTAAGTTAAGTCGCGCCTATGTGTTAAGTCGCAGATGCGCATTGTTGTAGGTCGTTAGGACTTGGGTTTTGAGGCTGTGTGTTGAGTGAGACTTTGTTAGGTCGGCAAAGTGTTAGGTCGTAGGTCGGCATAGTGTTAAGTCGGCACCGACTTAAGGAGATAGCCGAGTTACGACTTAAGGGCAATTTTCAGCTATAAATAGGAGGGGTTGTTCTCACTTTTTGGGATCCGGATTTTGAAGCGACGAAGTGCTGCCATTTTGAGAGCTCGACTTCTACACTTCTTCACTTCTTTTCTCCACTCTAATCTAGTGCTTCCATCCATCCAAATCAAAGATCAAGATTGAAGATTCAAGAGCTTAGATTGAAGATCTTCATCTTTTCAAGAGAGATTTCTTCGTTTGAAGTGAGATCTTGTCGGGTCTAGCCTAGTTCTTCGCTGTCCAGATCTGAAGTTGTTATCTTTTGGATTGTTTAGGTGATTTGGTGAGTGGTGATTATCTCTCACGCGGATCCAAAGGAGTATATCGGATTGTTGGCTTGATTTGGTGTTAAAATAGAGATTTCCATGCATTTTCTTCATCCTATGTGTAGATCCTTATAGATCCATTGTTTATGATGATGTTACATCCATTTTATCATATGTTAACCTATGCAAGTTCATTCATCAAGTTTGTAGAGATATAATCCATGTTTTCATGCTTATTGGACTTTCAACTCTTTAATTACGAAAATGCCATTATTGTTATAATTGTCTACTTAGATCATATTTGAATACTTGATTGATTGGATTGATGTTTGATTTGATTGATTGTTATGAACTAGATGATTGATGATTAGATTTAGACCGAAGACGATTCAAAAGCTAAGGGAAAGGCTCTTGAATTGGGAAAGCTGCTCGTGGCATATGTAGCGGGATGATGAAGCTCTTATGCATAGATTTGATGATGTGATGATGAGATGAGGCTTTGCGAGGATGTAATGAAGCGAGGCAATCATGTGATGAAGACTTGGTCTAATCCAGACGGGATCATTCCAAGCATGTTGATAACTCGGTGATATGATTCGAGTTGAAGATAATGAATGGATATGAGAATAGTCGTCGAGGAGGATGACTAGGAGGCTTGGATAGCATCGTTGTTGAAGGTTCTAGCATGCTCTAAGCAAGAGTACGTTTGGGCAGATTCGATAGTCCCAACGGCCAACTGTTGATGGTCGAGTACTCTGGGCAGATTCGATAGTCCTAGGCACGGGCTGCGACGACGTGCGGGAGTTATGTCTAGAACCGGGGTTTCCATTAGCCCTTGACGGACGGCTGAAAGAATGTGCCGGTCATTCAATTAACGGTGATATCGAAGCAATGATAACAGTGATAGCCAGAGTCATGGATGTTTGGTTGTATCGTCATTCGGACTCAAGAGCGGTATTTTCTGGGTGCTTATCTGATTTAGGCCTTGGTACTTGGAAAACATCGCCCTTGACTCGAGTGATAGTAGCTTTACTTTAAATTGTATGCTCTGCTATGTTTGCTTCTGCTTAGTGTGTGTCTGGGGGCTATCACTGTAGAATGAGGTTGGAGTGGGAGGGTTGTATTCCTATTCCTTTTCCTTTATGCTCTTTTGGTATGTTGTTAGTTAATTTACTACTCACTAAGACTGTTGTCTGACTCAAGGCTTTATGTTTTAAATTCTTATTGCCTTGGGCTGTTCGTCCATTTTGGGACGGGCAGACTAGGTAGCAGGTGACAGGTGCTGTTCTCTTCTCACGATGCTGATATCGAAGACGAGCTGGAGGGTTGCATATTATCTTCTTATTATTTGTACTGGATATTCCGCTGTTTTGTATTCTCTGAGAGATTTGTAGTGAGGCTGGATGTATTGACTATGTGGATGCTTGTATTCAACTATTATGGAGTTTTATATGATGACATTTTGTTCTGTAAAGCTTCACTATACATATGTTCTATTGTATTTTGTCCATGCGCTGTGAGTAATACGATAGATTCTTTTGTTTTAAATCTTACCTTGACAATCGTCCATGGTCGCCTGGCACACTTTACAGCGCTCTATCTCTAGATTTGGTGCAGGGATCATGGGCGGTCGTCACACAATGGTTGGTAGGAGTTTGAAAATTTTTATCCTAGGCGTAGAATTTGACACCTATGTTTTGGGATTTTCGGGGTATGGGATGATTTTGGGAATGGATTGGCTATCCACATATGGAGCTGTATTAGATTGCGAGAGGAGAGTCTTTAGGCTAGAGACATGCATCAGTAGGACTCTCAAGATTTCTTGCGACCCGCAAGGGTCAGTTATGTTGAGCTTCCTTTATTCTCTGGATTCATCATCATTAGAGTTAGCTTCGGTTCCTATCGTCAGAGATTTTTCCAAACATATTTGAGGAGTTTAGGGGACTACCCCCCAGGAGAGATATTGACTTCAGGATTTATTTTGCTAGCCAGTAGCAGTACCCGTAGGGCATATCCGGGAGCTTTTGAGAAAGGTTTTGAGAAAGGTTTCATAAAAAGAAACATATCAGAATAGGGAGCGCTAGTCGTCTTCACTACCAAAGCTGGTGGTTCTCTTCGACTTTGCATTGACTATGAAGAATTGAATAAGCTCACAAAGGAGAACCATTATCCACTATCTAAGGTAGATGATCTTTTCAGTTAGTTGGCTCTTCAGTATTCCCTCAGCTTGGTCTAGCCATTGGATTTCACCAGCTTAGGGTAGCTGATGACAACATTGATAAGACAACATTTAGGACACCCAGCCGATTCTTTTAGTGGTCGGTTATGTCTTTTGGGCTAACCAATGTCGCAGCCTATTCTACAGATTTGATAAACCATGTTTTTAGAGATGTCCTAAAATAAAGTTCGTGGTGGTATTCGTGGTCGACATTTTGGTGTTTTTCAAGAAGTATGGAAGAGCATGTTATTCATCTAAAGGAGGTTCTTCATACGGTTCGTTTTCATTAGTTGAAGACATAGTTCTTGAAGTATCACTTTTGAAGTGCGTTTATTAGGGCATAGAGAATGTCTACACATGGTAGGGATTCAAGAAACGGTTTTGTACATTTAGGATCGGACTGTGGAAATCCAAAGAGAGGTAGGGAAAGATTGGGGATGTACAATAGGTTCAGTTGATAAGAAAAGATGAAAACCCCTGTGTAGATAATTACAGAAACTATAATTGTTTCATATATGTGGATTTAACGGTAGTACCTTAGAATAAATCTAACGAAAGACTTTACTAAGGAAATGTGATTTCCAAGGTTTAAGAGTAGTACTCCTAGGTTAGTAAGGACAAAATCCATTTTATGCTAAGCCCAGTAAAATGAAAATTTTGAAATTTAAAAAGTTGAAAAAAATGTAATTGTTAGAATTGAAAATTTTCATTGTTAATATTTTCTTTTAGAAAATAAATATGGGGTTTTTGAAGAATGACATGAAATTTAAGTTGGATTTTATATAATAAAAAATTGGAATTCTTTTTGAATAATTATGGAGTATATATACATAACTCACTAGTTTCATTATAAGTAAACAAAGGTTTTAAACATAAAAACCTAGAGTGTATCAAGTATCAAAATCGTAGATTACAACTTTTATTGTTGTAATAAATGCTTTCGTGAAAAGTAAGTGGAGCATGGGCTATAACAATATTGTTATAGTAAGTGACTCCCAGGAGAAATATTTTTACATAGGTATATGAGATTTATTGATATTTATTTAATTGAATCCATATGCTAGTATTTTTTTTTGGTTTGTAGTAACAGTGTTTTACACAACATCTATTTTAACCCAAATAAAAATGTATTTTTAAAGGTAATTTCTATGTATAGAAACAAAATGGTTTGTAAAGTACACTTATTATTTCAAATGAGTATAAGGAAGTGTTTTTGCAGTTATGGAAATATTAAAATAGTTTTTAAGATGAGTTTTTCTGAAAGGAAAATGTGTAAGTTAGATATTAGAAAATATTTATCATGGAAGAATATAAATTAAACATACTTTAATCTATTGGAATGAAAAGAGTAATGGTATAATTTTCTATAAACTAATAAAGATGTTTTGTGCAAGTTACAAGGAATATATGAAAGAGATATACAAGGTATGAAAAGCACCATATTTTGTATAGCCTATTTCAAAAAATATAAAATAAGTTCCTTATAATTTCACATAAACATGAAATTCTCTTTTAAAATGGTTCATAGAAGATTTTAGCGTTAATAATTTCTCATTTGAGAAAGCAGTTCCACTATATTTAGGTATGAGATCGTAAGGTATAATAAGAAGATGTTTTGGAAACACATAAAAACAATTTAAAGATATTTTAAAAGAAAATGCTTTGATGTAAAAGTAAATAAGTTTTTGGAAATGAAAAACTTAATAAAAGAAAAATTTGGAAAACAAATTTTTATAGAAAACTAAAAAGGTCTTTAAAAGAAAACGAGGAATAAGTTTTGGACTTAGAATTTGAAATTTTTCCCCTTTAAGTTGGGAAATAATTTTAAGTACCAAGTATTTTTGAATTTAATAGAAACTCAAAAGTAACACTTTATAAAGACAAAGATTTTGGGATTTGATGTTTTGAAAATTTAGAAGTCTTAGTTTTTGGAAGTAATAATAGAGTTTCCATAAAGTATATAGGACCCTAGTAAGAACATAGGAATGTTGATTCATGTGTGCAGACTAAAGAAGACAGTGAAGTGAAATGAGTAAGGTAGTAAGGCACGCATGGTTGAGAATGGATATCCTAGACTTTGGAAGAACTTTGGATAAGCATATTTCTTTAGAGGAATCCGCATAAGATAGTAGTTCTCAAGCTAGAATTAGAGTGGCACCTTTGGAAGCTCTTTATGGAAGACCGCGCAAGTCGATGTCGTGTTGGATAGAGTCTACGGAGGGATTGCCTTGGTTCCGACACAGTTAAGGAGACTTCAGAGAAGATTAGTTTGATTTGGAGAAAATTCGTATCTCATATCCGCATTTCTTTGAAAGTAATTTTTCGAATTTCCTATTTTCCATCTTTAGTTTTGAATAGGTTCTTTCCTTTATTATCCTTTAGGATGGTAGAACTTAGTTGTTAACCTATGGATGGTAGGATTTGATGTAAACATGTTATTAGAACATGTTCTGGATGATGTATGCAAGTGGTTGCAAGTGTTTGCTAGTGGATACTAATGGATGCATATACTTACACTAGGCATATTATCTCTTAGGATCCGCCTAACTAGGACACTAGAGCATATGCATATGGATGTGTGCACATTTGCATTTTTATTTATTTTCATGGCTGCTATAAATGGATGTCTGTCACATGGTTGTTGCACTTGGATGATGATTGAAGCACACATATAGAACTATTAGTTACCATTAGGAATTTTGTATTCATTTGGATACATAGCACAGACATGATTGCATAAAAGGAGGTCAACTGAATTAGTTGATCATCTAATCTTTTGCATTAGTTAGGGACATTGACACTACTCTAATTGCATAAGTATCATAAATCGTATTAGAAAAACTTAAGAACAATGGATGTAATTGGTGATGAGTGAGTAGTTGGTTGTAGAACTTGGTTGAAAACTTTTTTTTTATTATTTTATCCCTAGAGATTTCGGGGACGAAATCTCTTAAGGAGGGGAGAATGTAACAACCCAAAATTTAATCTGTATTAATTAGTTCGTTAATTAATAAAATAACTTTATGAAATTATCAGAATTGAGCCATGGAAGTTGCACTTTGTGTCCGGGGTAATTTTCTAGTCAATTTCCATATATAGAATGTCAGAAACCGAGCTAATATGAACATGTTACAAGATAAACAAAATAATAATAATAATAAATATATTGGCTAGGTCGACCACTGGGTCGATCTAACCTCATCCTAGGTCGACCGGCTGGTCGACTTGCGTACAGGGGTGGTCGACCTAGCGGTGACCCACCGTATGTAATAAACAAAGGACATTTTCCTTCGTTCTTGAATGTTCCAGCAAGCTTTTACACGTATTTTTCATTATTTAAACTCATCCGGTCCTTCCATTCTTGCATCCGATGGCTCATATTCAGCCTATGACATGGTTTCATCCTATTCAATCCCTAAATCTAACGGCCGGGATCCACTTCTACCCCTAAAAATAAGACCTTAGGCCTAAACACTTTTTCTCATTCTAGATTTTCTCCGCTTGGGTTCACCTTTTCAGGAAGGACCCTAAAAGGAATAATTTTCCACAGAGAGAATCTTTTTAATAAAAATATTTTAATACCCTCGAGTGGATCTGGGAATACCTAAAGGGAAGAGCTAAGGACCAGAGGTGAGTGATTGTAATTATTTTAAATTTCTTTAAGTAATTTAAAATAATAGGGTTTCCAATAGTTGTAGTTTTACTACGATTTTTGGAATAACATTTTTAGCAATTTATTTACAGTTTTTAGAATTATTTTCAGTCTATTTCTTCTAGCCATTCTTTTCAATTAATTTAAGTTTATTTCTAGCTTTTCCATTTATTTATAGTTTATTTACAGTATTTTAGTTTTTTTACTGTTATTTATGCATTATTTACATCTTCTTCTTAAGCCTTGGATTTCCTTTTATTTTCAGTTTTCTTTTATTGCTCCTTCTTCTTCTTCGCATATGAAATAGAATAGAATTAACGCGAAATTGGATTAAATTATAAGAAATTTGAAATAATGGAATATAAGATGTAAATTATAAAAGCTGTAATATAAATGGAATTGGACTGAATTAAGAAGATGGTTATAACCTAGAATTATAACTAAAAAGAATAAAAGAAGAAAGCAGCTTATTTTAACACTTAGACCTTGGGTTAAGTAATAAGCATGATTATAACGTAAGTTATAAATTGATAAACTATGGAAACTATGGTAAACTATGGAAACTATGGCACTTATTTTGAGACTTAGGATAAATTAATAAGTAATAATAGAAATTAATAAAAATAAAGGCTAATTTAAATAATTTATCTAAGTTAATATGCAAAAATAAGAGTAGGACCTGTACCAAATAGCATTCCCCTAATATTTCTATGGTTACGGTGTTTCACATAATCCTGAAGTGAGAGGAGGTGCTTCACATAATCCTGAAGTGAGGCGAGGGGTACGCTTATGCTTATAGTGGTAGTAAACGGTGAATCTGTGGTAGTTCTAATCAAGGGTGTTTAAACAAGAGGCGCAACTAGATTATTGTTTGATAGGGACCAGTACCAATAGCTTTCCCCCTATTTTTCTATGGACACGGTGTTTCACATAACCCTGAAGTGAGATGAGGTGCTTCACATAATCCTGAAGTGAGGCGAGGGGCACGCTTATGCCAGCTAGGGTAAATAAAAGGTCAAAAGAGGGAGAAATAGGTAGCATGGCCATGGTGGCAGTTACGCGTGCGACTTCCATTTCAGTGCTCAGTAATCGCTATGAGTTCCAAGGTCTTAGTAACTTTGTCTTTCGTAGGCACCAAAGTCAACTGTGTGGGGAATGTCCGTTCCACAGTAGATTCTATGGAGTAGTAAGCCGATCAAAGGGTAGAATTAGGATTTCAGCCTAATTATAAGATTAGGAATTCAACCTAATCAAAGCAGCTATCAAGGACAAATGCAAACAATCAAAATTAACCTATCTTGTTAATTGAGTACTAGTTAATTATTATTTATTTTTAGCTTTATCTCTTTTCTATTTCCTTTGTTTCCTTTTATATATACTAGAACTATTGAAGAGTCTATTACTTTAATTTTGCTTAAAGATTCTAGTAGTTACTATCATTCACCAGACTTTTAGTCTAACCCACTCCTCTATTTTCCCCTTTTCCCCCCATTGGCAATCAAGGGAGATGACAGTAGATTGCAGTTGCTCCGAGGTTTCTTGGAGAAGATTCTGCTATGTATTTCCCTACTTTTATTTTCGTTTTCTTTATTTGTACTAGCACTTGAGAGGGATATATATACTCTGATTTTTGTTGAGACTATGAGTTTTTATTTCATGAGACATATTGGGTTTTGAGACATGTACGCTGTATTTAGTATTTGACTTATTTGATTTATGAAGCAATTATTAAGTTTTTGTTTTGAATAAGTTAATATTTTAGTTTCCTCCATATTTACCTATTTTTGTCTTGTGAATCTTAGTCTCTGTTAGTTTCAGTTATACCTACCATGCACCATGCCTTTTAATGTGTCCTTTTGGGTATATTAAGGGGTTTGGGGTGTTTCGAATGACTTCGAATGGTTTAAGTGAATGGTTTCGAAAGGTTTGAGATGGAAGGTTTTCCAAGGATTCGTAAAGCAATGTTTTAAAGGGATTTTAAAGAAGGATGTCCAAATTTTTATTGTTTTCGAAAGGTTTTATTTCGAAAGGTTTGATAATTGAACTTGAAATAGATGATATCAAAAGTGTAGAAATAGTTTCTTTCAAATAGCTAAGTGTTTTCATGAACTAAAGTTTGAGTAAAGAGGATATATAACATGGTGATATGATTTTGAGTAAAGTATATAGATTATATACTATTTATTGTTTAAATTTGATCTAAAGGTTTTAATCGGTTTGGAAATGTTTTCAGGGAAAATTATGGGAGGGGATCCTTAAGTGAAAATGACTCAGATATTAGAATACCAAGTGGGACTAGTATGGGGTCGTGCCCTATACATTAGCTATTAGCTCCAGCTAATTGTTTTTCGAAATTCCAGAGTGTAGGGCTTGGTCACAGGTAGGCTAAAATAATGATTACACACAGAAAGGAATATATGTTGTATACAGATAGGTTATTGGTGAGCCTGAAAAACCATTAGGATCGAGAAGACCTGGGAGATGATTAAGTTAGGGACAGACCGTATAGAAGTGAATTATTTAACAGATAGTTAAGGATAGATAATCCAGAAGAAGAATACCTAATAGGTTATAGGTGAATTTTGATTATATTGTCTGGTAGGCCCGAGTCAGCCAAAGGTTAAAAGTTAACCAAACAAAACTTATGTATTTGAACAGATAGTTCATTATTACCTGAGATTTATGTATGTTTACATAATGATTACTTTACAATATTTAACCATTATGGATGTAGAAGCATAGTATATGGTTTTGTAAAAGGTTTTGCAAAGATATGTTTTAAAAATGATGTTAGTGAGGGGAAACCCGTTCCGCTAAGCGATGTGGTCTAACTTAACATGTTTAACCGAGATGTGTATAGTATTATTCATACAAGGCTTTACGTCTGACTTAAAGTTTATGTTACTCTTAAACTCTTGGGTGCTCAAAAATTAATTTGATTAGGTTAAGGGATTAAGTTCTTTTTTAGGTTTAGTAGGATGATGAATTAGGCTACCGGAGGCATGTAGGATGCAAATAGATAGCTATTTAGGATCTGCAGTTCTTGTTATGTTTTGATGTATTTCCGCTGTGATTGTATTAGGTCTATTATAACCATATGACTCTGATCAACCGAGGGGGTATCATCATATACTGCTCTTTGCGTATTTTGTAATAACTATATTTTATCTGTGCTTGGGAACGATTTGTGATTATGTGTTGTGAATGTGAAACATTTGGTTTTGAAATGTAATGAAGTAAAAGTGGTTTTTTTTGAAATATATGTTTTGTTTCATATGCAAGTGCTTCTGATATTATTGATACCATGAACATAGCTGTATTTAGTCGTCGGAAGCTAATACTATAGATGACTACATCAATTGTAACGCTTAGTTTTGGGCCTCTAGATAGGGGATGTTATAACTTGGTATTAGAGCATGGTTTATGAAATACTTTAACTAAAACTAATTTTTAAAACATAATCCTTAGAAATTAGAGTTAAGATTGGGGTATGGGATAAAGCTATAGTAATTTACTTGTATTTGATATATATATATATATATATATAAGTTTATGCTATATCTCTAAACTCCTATCTTAGTTAGGCTATTCATCTGTATCTCATGAGGTTTGAATACAAATATGGAAGGAAGAAGAGGTAGAGTTAATCTCGAAGGAGATTGCACCAGCACCAATGGAAATGCCTAACCAAATACTAGGAGAAGTCCCGGTCAGGCACAAGCAGAAACTGGTTGTGCAGGAGTTCCCGAGATGGACATGGGACCAATGTATCTGTTATTTGTAAACATGATGCAAGCTGGAATTGCAACTTGAATTGTCGGAGGTAATGCTGTTGGAGGTGGAGCTCAAGAAGTTTCGATGGCTAATCAGTATGCTAACTTGAGTAAGGATTACATCAGGCTTGGAGGGAAGCTGTTTATTGGTACTGAAGATTCAATCGAGGTGGAAAATTGGCTACTACATTGTGAGAGAATTTTTGCTGACTTAGGATTGAATGATGCATAAAAGAGGAGATTGGCTTCGAGGCAGCTATAGGGAGTTGCACTATTCCGGTGGAATACTGTCGCTGCTGGAGTTGATTAGGAAACCATAACTTGGGAGGAGTTTAGGAGAAGGTTTTAGGAAAGATTTATGTCTGTAATGGCGCAGTCGACATTGGTGAAAAAGTTTGAAGAATTTGAACAAGGAGATATGTCCGTTTTGGAGTATGCTAGAAACTTTGAGAGGTTGGTCCAATACGAGTATGCTTTGGTAGACACCGTGATCAAGAGAAATGAAAAGTTTATAAGGGGCTTAAGGCCAGAGTTAATAAGTGCTACTTTGCTACATTTGAGAGATCCTAATGGTGTAGTGATTGAAATGGCATTAAGACAGGAAGAGGCGTTGTCTTGCTTAGGGAAGAAGATGAAGGAGGCTCATATGGGATGGGGGTTAGAAAAAGAAGTTTTTCCAGAAAAAGAATGCTCAGAAAGTGGGAGAACAGAAGAAATGAAAGGCTGAAGTGGTTTGTTACAAATGCGACAAAAAGGGACACTATGCTAATGAGTGTCCAACTGGTAAAGGAAAAGGAAAAGAGGCTAGTGGAAAGAAGAATGTTAGATGTTTTAATTGTGATCAGATTGGTCGTTACAAGAACAAGTGCCCAGAGCCTGTAAGAGAAGAGAGGGGCAAGTTTAAGCTTTGGAGCACACAACCTCAAGGCCAGTTGTGTAGGACAAAGGGAAGGCTGTTTTGGGAGGCTCGCTGTAGATTCACGGTATGTTTGTTAGCATTCTATTTGATACAAGAGCATCTCATTCTTTTATTTCTCGATGTTTGGTAGATAAGCTTAACCTAGAACCCTCATATCTAGTTACTTCCTTAAGGGTTGCAAATCCGATAAGAGAGTATGCAACGCTTAGGATGAGGTGTGACCATTTAGAGTTTGATTTGCTAGGCCATACTTTTGAGTGCTGTTTGCATGTGTTTGACTTTGGGGGATTTGGGATCATCCATGGAATAGATTGGTTAAGTAAATATGATGCTAGGATATTTTTCCATGATAGGAAAATATCACTTAGTCACCCGGATTAAAGTGATCAGATAGTTTATACCGTTGAGACCCTAGTTGTGAAATGTATGCTTTATTGGGTACCATGGAGTTGGAGGATAAGTTGCATTGAGTCTTTGTAGTTAGAGAATTCGCAGATGTGTTTGAGCCGTAACTGGGTTGCCACCGAAATGATCCATTGAGTTTTAGATTGGTTTAGTGCCTGGAGCAAAACCGGTGAGTAGACCGCCGAGTAGAATGACTCTCACCGAGATGAGAGAGCTGAAGGTGCAGTTGGTTGATTTGGAAGGCAAGAGTTTTATCCGACCAAGTAGTTTGCCATGGGGAGCTGCCATTGTATTTGCTAAGAAGCCGGACGAATCGTTAAGGCTGTGTACCAATTATCGTAAGTTGAATGAGAAAACGATAAAGAACCGATATCCATTGTCGAGAATTGACGATTTGTTTGATCGGTTAAGTGGAGCCAAGGTATTCTCTCAGCTGGATTTGGCGACGGGATTTCATCAGCTTAGAGTGGCAGAGGATAGCATTCCTTTGACGACATTTAAGACAAGATATGGATCATATGAAGGTTATTTATGCCATTCAGACTAACTAATGCATCGACATTCTTTGTGGATCTGATGGATAGGATTTTTCGAGAACACTTGGATAGATTTATGTTGGTCTTCATAGATGAAATTTTGGTATACTCTAAGGATGAGAAGGAGCATGAAGTTCATCTTAGAGTTGTGCTCGAAACATTGAGGGAGCATCAGTTGAAGACTAAGTTTTTGAAGTGTCATTTTTGGAAGAAGGATGTGAAGTTCCTTGGTCATGTCGTCTCAGAGAAAGGGTTATCTGTAAATCCAACTAAGATTGAGATAGTGAATAATTGGAAGAGGCCCGAGATTAAAAGCTTTCTTGGATTGGCTGGATATTATTGAAGGTTTATAAAGGATTTTTCGCGGATAGCTGCACCGATGACTAAGCTTACATGAAAAGATGTGAAGTTAATATGGAATGATTGGTGTGAGGAAGCATTCCAGACCTCGAAACACTTATTGATCCATGCACCTGTTTTAGTGGTTCCCGAGGGCAATGAAGATTTGGTAGTTTATACTGATGCGTGTGGAACCGGATCGAGAGCTGTGTTGATGCAAAGAGGTAAAGTGATTGCTTATGGTTCTAGACAGCTTAGACCACATGAAGTTAGGTATCCTACACATGACTTGGAATTAGCTGCCATCATATTTGCTTTGAAGGTGCGGAGGCATTATCTTTTGGGAGAGCAGTTTGAGCTTTATATAGATCATAAGTCGTTGAAATACTTGTTCTCTCGGAAGGGGCTGAACATGAGACAATAGAGGTGGTTGGAGTTTATTCCTGCTGATGATTTTGGAATTGAGTACACACCTGGAAAAGGAGACAAGGTGGTGGATGCACTCAGCCGGAAACATCAGAATGCAGTATTGGTTATGATTGCTGAGTGGAAAGATTTGGAAGCATTGTCAGCTTGTAGTGTGCAGTTTAAATCCAAGGGAGGTTCTACTACCAAAAGTGTTGTATTGTTTTGAAGTTAGGCCGGTAATGATTGAGAAGATAGCTTCTAAGCAAGAAAAGGATCCAATTTTGGCTGAACGGATCAAAAGGTTGAGGGAAGGAACGAAGAGCGATGACCTGAAGGAATTCAGTCTTGACCAAAATGGGTGGATGAGAAAGAGAGAAAGGTTGTGTGTTCCAAATGTAGAAAACACGAGGATGTAAGTTTTGGATGAATGCCATCGTTCGAAGTTCACTATCCATCCAGGAGGAAAGAAGATGTATCAGGATATGAAGAGAAGTTTCTTCTGGGAAGGTATGAAACGGGACATTGGTTTGTGTATTAAGCAGTGCTTGAATTGCCAACATGCAAAGGCCGAACACAAGAAACCAAGTGGATTGCTTCAGCCGTTGGAAGTTCCATTGTGGAAGGGGGATTCTATCTCTATGGATTTCATTGCTGGGTTGCCGAGATCTAGTAGAGGTAATGAAAGCATATGGGTCATAGTAGATTGACTGACTAAGGTGCCCATTTCATTCCGGTAAGGTCAAATAGGACGGCACCCATTTTGGCGAAGTTATTTATGAACAATGTAGTTAGACTACACGGGATTCCTAGTAGTATTGTCAGTGATAGAGATTCTTTGTTTACTAGTGAGTTCTAGAAAAGTCTACATGAAGCGTTAGGAACCAAGCTCAACATAAGTACCGCTTACCATCCAAAGACTGATGGTCAAATGGAAAGAGTTAACAAAATCTTAGAGGATTTGTTAAGAACTTGTGTATTGGATTTCAGGGGATCATAGGAGGGCCATCTTCATCTAGTCGAGTCCTCGTATAACAATAGTAAAAAGACTAGTATTGGGATGACACCGTTTGAAATTTTGTACGGAATACTATGTAAGTCTCCCGTATATTAGTTAGAGACCGGGGATAGATTGGTTCTTGGTCCGGATTTGGTGAAGGAAGCTGCAGAGAAGATTGAGTTGATCCGAGTTAGGATGAAGGAAGCTCAATCTAGGCAGAAATGTTATGCTGGTAGAAGAAGGAAAGATTTGGAATTTTTTGACGGAGACTATGTATTTATTAAGGTTTGGCCGATGAAAGGTGTGATTAGATTTGGAAATCAGGAAAGTTAGCACCTAGATTCGTTGGACCATTCCGCATTATTGAGAGGATCGGGAAACTCGTTTATAGAATAGAGTTACCAAGTAGTTTAACTGGAGTCCATGATGTTTTCCATGTTTCTCATCTTAGGAAATGTGTTAGAGACCCGGAGACTACCATAGCACCTACATTGTTAGAAGATTTAGTAGTAGAACTGGATTTGACCATAGTTTAAACGCTGATTCAAATTGTGGCTCGAGATGAGAAGAAGTTGAGGAACAAGACAGTCAAGTTATTAAAGGTTTAGTGGAATGATGATGCTAGAGACTGTACTTGGGAGACAGAGAGCAAGATTAGGGATACATATCCTAACTTGTTTGATGGTACGTTTCACCTTTGATTGTATTGTGGTATACCTTATCGTAATTTCGATGATGAAATTCTTTAAGGTGAGGAGTCTGTAACACCCAATATTTTTATAACAATATTTAGAATAATTAATTGGGTAAATTAAATAAATAATGTGGAGATTAATAAGTTGATAATTGATTAGCTAAGGGTAGTCGTGCCATGTCAATATGCAAACTAAAATGAAATAAACTAAGCAAGGGTGTTAGGAAATAACAAGGGAAATATTGCAAATATGTGGACTTTATACCCTAAACCCTTAGTAGATAGAAACTCACGTTCATTTCATTTTACTCAAACTAAAAAACACTAAGGCCGGCCAATATTATCATTCTCAAGAGGAAGATTAAGCTAGGAATTAAGAGAAGGAAGAAAATCATCTTAATCAACATTTAATCTCACATCTTATATCTCAAAGCTAAGGTGAATAACACTACATCCCATTTTCTTTTAGTTTTCGATTTTGAGATTTGATTCGAAATGTTTTTGCAAGTATATGCCATGCTTTGATGATTAAAGTTATATATATATGCTTGTTGATGAATTATATATGTTCATGTTAAATTTTTATGATATGTTTGACATGAAAACCCTATTTAATGACATCCAAATGCCTTGAAAATTTAATTATAGGTAAGAAATCATATTTTAGAGATGGGTTTCGATTCTCATAATTATCTGAATTAATATCGATTTTATAATAATTTTCTAGTGAAGGAAATTGTTTATTGGGTTATAAATTATTTTCGGCTAAAATAATAATTATTTGGGGTTGAAATTTTTATATTTTAGGCACCATATTTAAATAAATTTTTTGGGATTTTTCTAGATTTTTCCTAAATGTTTTGATGAATATATAAAATTATTTAAGGTATGGGACTTAAATGTTTTATATATTTAATTAAGGAGAAGGAGCATTTTGTAAAACAAAATAATTATTTAAATTTGAAAATAGTGGCAGCACATTTCTGAAAAGAATTTGTTAACCAATGAGGATTTGACAAACAAAGGCATGTTAGTTGAAATGTTATCATATTTAAGTTAATATCAAAGATATCATACTTTTAGCATGTTTCAGCCAATTACAGCAGAAACCTTCCGGCCCAGACATTCCAACCAGGTCGAGAGGTTCAAAGCTTTCGGCAAGGTCAAACCAATGCATATGGTATCAAGTAACTTGGTACGTAATAAATTGGACAAGGTCGAAAGCTTCTTAGTCGAAAGGTTAATGGCCAAAGAAAGAGATTGGGGCATGTTTGTTTTATAAAACAAAGGCTTTCACCTGCTTTGCTTTTGAATTAGAGCTTTGGACTTGGTTGCTTTCGACCAGGTCAAATGCTTAAAGAAAGGTTTTTAAACCTTTCGACACAGTCAAAAGGTTGTTGCTGCTTTGCTTTGTTCTGAACCTTTCGACAAAGGCGAAACGTATACTTGTTTTAAAACCAGCCGCTTCTTCCAATGCTTTCGAATGGAAGCTTTCGGCTTAGGTGCTTACCCTTGTTTTATAAGTAGAAGTATAACCCGAAGCTTTCGAAAAAGTTGTTTTAAAGGATATGTTTAAAGCTTTCGAAGCAGAGCTTTCGACTTAGTCGAAAGGTTGCTTCCAATGACTTCGAAAGGTTTTAAAAGAAGGTTTTCCATTTGTTTTGAATTGTAACTAGTAAGCCTTCGAAAGGTCTAAGTAAATAATTTCAAAAGGTTTTAGCTAAATGATTTCAAAAGGTTGAAGATTGATTTCGAAAGGTTAAACTCAACGGTTTCAAAAGGTTTTAGTTGAATGATTTTGAAATGTTTGAAGATTGATTTCGAAAGGTTTGGTTCAATGGTTTCGAAAGGTTTTGGCTAAATAATTTCGAAAGGTTTGATGATCAAACACGAGAAGTTTAAGTTCAATGATTTCGAAAGATTTAAATGATTGATTGCGAAAGGTTTAAATGAATGACTTCGAAAGGTTCTGGTTTAATGACTTCGAAAGTTTTAAGTGAATGGTTTCGAAGGTTTGAGATTGAAGGTTTTCCAAGGTTTTCTAAGGCAATGTTTTAAAGAGATTTTAAAGAAGGATGTCCAAAGTTTTATTGTTTTCAAAAGGTTTGATTTCAAAAGGTTTGATAATTGATTTTGAAATAGATGATTTCAAAAGTGTAGAAAGAGGTTCTTTCAAATGGCTAAGAGTTTTCATCAACTAAAGTTTGAGTAATGAGGATATATAACATGGTGATATGATTTGTAGTAAATTATATAGATTATATACTATTCCTTGTTTAAATTTGATTTAAAGGTTTAAATCGGTTTGGAAATGTTTTCATGGAAAATTATGGGAGGGGATCCTTAAGTGAAAATGACTCAGATATTAGAATACCATATGGGACTAGTATAGGGTCGCGCTCTATACATTAGCTAGTAGCCCCCGCTAATTGTTGTCCAAAATTCAATTGTGTATGGCTTGGTCACAAGTAGGCTAAAATTATGATTACCGAAAGGAATATATGTTGTATATAGATAGGTTATTGGTGAGCCTGAAAAACCATTAGGATCGGGAAGACCTAGGAGATGATTAAGTTAGGGACAGACCGTCTAGAAGTGAAGTATTTAACAGATAGTTAAGGATAGATAATCTAGAAGAAGAATACCTAACAGGTGTTAGGTTAATTTTGATTATATTGTCTTGTAGGCCCGAGTCAGCCAAAGGTTAAAAGTTATCCAAACAAAACTTATGTATTTGAACAAATAGTTCATTATTACCTAAGGTTTATGTATGTTTACATAATGATTACTTTACAGTATTTAACCATTGTGGATTCAGGAGCACAGTATATGATTTTGTAAAAGGTTTTAAAAAGATATGTTTTAAAAAAGATAATTAGTTAGGGGAAACCGGTTACGCTAAGCGGCGTGGTCTCACTTAACATGTTTAACTGGGATGTATAGTATTATTCATAGCAGGCTTTATGTATGGCTTGAAGATTATGTTTTCCCTTTCAACTCTCGGGTGCTCAAAATTAATTTGAGTTGGTTAAGGGACTAAGGTCTTTGTTAGGTTTAGTAGGATGACGAATAAGGCTACTAGAGGCATGCGGGAGGCAAACAGATAGCTATTTAGGATCTGCAGTTATTGTTATGTTTTGATGTATTTCCGCTGTGATTGTATTAGGTCTATTATGACCATATGACTCTGATCAACCAAGGGGGTATCATCATATACCGCTTTTGGCATATTTTGTAATAACTATATTTTATCTGTACCTGGGAACGATTTGGTATTATGTGTTGTGAATGTGAATCATTTGGTTTTGAAATGTAATGAAGTAAAAGTGGTTTTTTTGAAATCTGTGTTTTTGTTTCATATTCAAGTGCTTCTGATATTATTGATACCATTAACATAGCCGTATTTAGTCGCCGAAATCTAATACTATAGATGACTGCAGCATTTGTAGCGCTTAGTTTTGGGCCTCTATATAGGGGATGTTACACAATAATTCTAAAACTCCTACCACTTCTAATGTTTTGTTAGTTAGGAATTTAAAGCATAATCTATTAAGTATTAGTCAATTGTTTGATAAGGGTTTCAAAATTAAATTCGTAAAAGATAATATCACATTGAGGAAAATGAGTCAAACATTACCTTTGAAGGCATTAGGAAACGAAACATCTATGAAAACTCAAATGATAACTTGTGTCTTTTGGCTAAATCAAGTTATCCTTGGATTTGGCATAAATGATTTGGTCATTTGAATTTCAAAATAATATTTAAAATTGCTAAAAATGATCTAGTTAGAGGTCTTCCCAAAATGAATTTTAATGTTAATAATTTATGCGATGCATGTCAATTAAGAAAACTTAAAAGAAGTTCTTTTAAATAAAAAGATATAATTTCTCCCTCTCAACCCCTTGAACTTATTCACTTAGATCTTTTCAATTTCTCACAGATAAAATCCATAAATCACAATAGACATGTATTTGTATTCGTAGATGATTATTCTAGGTTTACCTGGATGATTTTCTTGAAACTTAAAAGTGATGCTTTTGAAATGATTAAAATCTTTTTTAAAAGAATTCAAAATCAAATGACTAATAAAATTAAAACTATTCGGAGTGATCACGGTGGAGAATTCAAAATGAAAATTTTGATAATTTTCGTAATAAAAAAGGTATAACTTATAAGTTTCATTTCCAAGAACAACACAACAAAAGGGAGTGGCAAAATGTAAAAATATGATGGTTCAGGAGTGCGCTAGAATTATGCAAAAGGATAGTACTTTACCTAAAAATTTTTGGATGAAGTAGTTGGTACTGCATGTTATATATCAAAAAGAATTTTAATAAGACCATTAACTAAGAAAACACTAAATGGATTATTCTATAATAAAAAGCCTAAAGTATCATACTTTAGAATTTATGGTAGTAAATTTTTTTATTTTAAATACTAAAGATAATTTGGATAAATTTGATGCTAAATCAAATAAAGGAATCTTTATTGGATATTCAAATAGAAGTAAAGCATATAGAGTTTTCAATACTATAACTAATTTTATTGAAGAGACATTACATGTCTCATTTGATGAAAATTTTAATGATTATTGTCCAAGTATTAATGAAGAATAAAACATCGCTAACACAAATGAAAATAGTTATAATGAGATTACCATAAATGAAAATAATAATAATTTATAAAATTCACATCCAAATAAAAGAACAAAATACTTGAAAGATCATCCTAAAGAAAATATACTTGGAAATACTAAATATGTTGTTAAAACTAGAAATCAACTAAATAAAATGAGTAACATTGCTTTTATTTCAACTATTGAACCTAAAAATCCAAAGAAAGCATCAACTAATGATACATGAATTCTTGTTATGCAAGAGGAATTGAATCTATTTACAAGAAATGGTGTATGGGAATCAGTCCTAAGGCCTGAGGATAAATGTAACGACCAGTATATTCATTACTTCAAAAAATTATTAGAGTATTCAAATATAAGATTTTTAACGTAAATAATAATGTTTTAAATAATAAATAATAATCTTATTTTAAACAAATATCTACAACGGTATACACTTTGGAAAATATCAATAAAATGTTTTACCAATAAACGGCTCTTAGACCATCCGATATCATGCACGGAGCTGGATACATACTCTTATTATATATGTGAGTGAGAATATGTAATAAAATTATTTATTTCATTTATGAAAATAAAATCCCTTTATGACATCATCAATGATATCACTATTTTGGAATAAATTATTTTTGAATTTAAATTGAGTTTAAATGATTTAATATTTATTTTAATTATTAAATAAGCCCTTTTAATTATTATATAATGATAGAAATGTTATTTTCAAACTTTGTTTACAAACACACACACACAAATATATATATATATATATATATATATATATATATATATAACAAGAAGTGAAAATATGACTGGAAATCGAAATCGGAATCCATAACGATTCAACGTATAAAAGTTATGCATTATGGATCGTTATGACATACATATGTACATATACATGTGCACATACATATAAATGCACATAATTATCTCATGAATAGATATATACATAAAAATATACTTATACATTTATATATAATTAAAATATATCTAAGATATTTCCCTAAAATTCATCCTTAAGCAAAACAAAGTCAAACCTCTTACACCCTAAGTACAAGCACATGGCTACCCACATGGGGGGATGTTCGACAGTGAATGATGAAGTTGGAGGAGGGTATGGTGGTAATGAAATGGTGATGTATATGCACATAAATATCAAAATATTTTTATTCACTTATTTCTATAAATACCACCATCCATCTTCATTTCATTTGCCCATAAATTCCTAGGCTTCTTCACTTCTTATAATCCACTTTAATGGCCTCTTAACTAAAAAAAATAATGTCAAATTTTATTGCAAAAAGAAATTAAAATTATATAGTAAGTATATATTATCAAAACTCCTCAAAAACAAGTGCAATCACCTCCACTCCCACTCTACAACCCACGACCGCCACCTCCTACCACCAAAGGCCAAGCCTTTCCCCTCTTACAAGCAAGGCTGTGAGCACCCAAGCACGAAAGGCCAAGGCCAAGACCATCTAGGAGCTTTAATGCAAGTTTAGCAAGCTAAAATTTTCGAATAGCGGAGCTATAGTCGTTTTAAAGTTAGTTAGATTAAATCGAAGGTGAGAAACTCTATTTATATTATGATATTTTGGATGATATATGTGTTTGGTTATGCTTGTTTGTAATGATTGTGAGCCATGTTTGGATATGGTAATATATTTGTTTGGATGTGTAAACAATTCACATTTAATACATGTCGAATATCACAAAAGAAATCACTTTCCTTTAATAAATGAAATGATGCATATGAAATTGTTAAGTCTCTTTAAAATGGTTTAGAAATGTTTTATAAACACTAAAACCCAATTTGGTGAAGTTTGGACAAGTTATGAAAGCTGAGTAAAAAATAAGCACGCCGCATAATGGTAGTTCGCGATTTCGCACCATAGAAAGTTAAATCCATTTATACGACGGATTCGGAGTCGGGATTCTTTAGAATAAGAATTTTTTGAACTCATATAATCATAGTTTTCAAACAAAAGAAAATGATCGAAATTTCATTTAGTAGATTTTAAAATATGAGCAAATCAAGTTTTCAAAATAGTCGCTCTTTGGCAATTCGAAAACCAAAGCGATAAATTCTTTAAATTGATATTTTTAATTCTTTACGATATGGAATAAACTCTATGAATATTTTAATTTTTAAAAAAAGAGATTTGAGTTATAAAAAATGGATTTCTAAATGATAGAAATGTTATTTTGATCAAAGAGGCCTTAAAAGCACTGTTCGTAGCACTTTTTGCAGTGGTTTTAATAACTATTGAAATATGGCTTTGAACTTAAATATTCTTTCCCAAATATTTTTTATATATTTTCAAATAAAAAATTAATTATTTTAAAGATAATGTGGAGGTTTTATATTTTATTTTAAAAAGTTAAATAAATGATCTGAAGAAAAGCTGTTATAATTAAGTGATTTAATCTTGGCTCTAAAAGCCGATGAGTAGACCGGATTTTTCTATTCATGAGATCTAAATGCGAGGTACTTAAACTAAGGAGATGTTAAGGAGAAAACAGCGCCCTGGCTCACCTGACCTCTTTCCTGGGCGAGGAATAGATAAGGTCTAAATGTCGGATACGAGGCAAGTATAAAAGTTTTAATTTTTCCAAATTTAATACAACTTGGATTGTACAGAAACAATCTTCTTATAATTGGTATTAAATTCCGAGAAGGGAACCCGCACTATCAATGTGAATTTAAAAGGTGATTTTACCATTATTCGACGGATAGTAAAGGTTGAATAGGGAAATTGATATTGAGTAGAATTAGCATAATTTATATCGAACCCTTTTACTCAATAAGGTTTTGTAATATAATTTATGATAAATTATTATGATTTATTCTTTCCAAAGTTAAAGATATGTTTAATAATTCCATATATATACTGGAAAAAGAATATGATTTAATGATTTATATCTCTAAAAGAGATATTTTATTTGATAAAAGATATTGATAAATAAAATGATAATCACCCTCAAACTTAACATCTTTTATCGACGATTGGTTCGAAGGAACCGAGATCGAATTTGGTAGATTCCTATCCGAAAACCACTTCGAAGCAACTTACGTGTTTGAAGGTGAAGACATGGAATAATAAAATGGAATGTATGGCTACTTGTCACTGACCCTTGGGGGAAATTTCTCATATCATATATATGTGGCTGTAGTATCTTCATTTGATCTTTGATGCAAGGCTGCTCGCTACTAATCCGAGAGGTAATTCTCGATAGGATTTAGTAGGAGAGTTCCTTCGATTTATCATGTTCCTGGACAATTTGTATGGACGAATGTCTGATATATTTCTAACATACGCGTACATTGATTTTTACAAACATACATCTGTTTGGTGGTGTAGGAAGTACCTTTTTTACACTTAACACCCTTCTCTGAGACATACGAGCTCAAAGGTTGTACATTTGTGGAAATCAATAGTGTGTGATGGAATTGGCAATGTGGCATTCAAAGTGGAATGTGCCATGTGAAAGGTAATCGTTACCTCGAGCCTCATCACCCGGAAATGGCTTCAACATGGAATGCCGTATGGCTATGTGGTTTGCAACCATTAGTGGATATGGTCATCGCCTTTTTAGATTACTCTCTATATGCCAAGTATGTTGGGTATGCTATGGGATCCCGGATGGGTCAGTTACGACTGGGGTGATGTTATATTTGGTTTTATCCGCCACCAGATGGGTCTGCGGGTAGGTCGGTCTTGCCAGGTGTAGAGGTTTCAAAGGTGTTGATTCTTAGTACATCCCTCTAGAGATGTACTGTATTGAAGGTAGTTCCTTATCTCGCCATTATATGAAATTTTTTCTCCAATAAGTGCCTTCGGACTTAATTATAGAGCCTAGTATGCTAGAATTTAATAATGTAACAATTTCGGCTAAGATTATGTATAATTACCTGAAAGTTGTTTTCAAAAGAATGTCATTAAAAATAATATTACTGGATTTTGTGTAGCAAAGATTTTGGTTATCATAAGGTAAAAACCCATTCAATGTTTATTTGCGTCCCAGTCTTATGAGGTACCCTTTGTTTTCAAATATCCATATTTTGAGTTTCATACCCTAGTCTCATGACTGATTCGGAGTTTATTTTCCTTTCCCTTAAACTCTAATTGCCTTATTTTCCTTGTAGCTAAGCAGTTAGGTTGCAGGAGAAGGAGCATGAAGCATGGAGCATCTTGGATCTTATGTAGATAGCCATCTATTTCTATTTTTTTGTATTATGTATTATCTACCATCACTTGTTAAGATAGGCACTTATAACTATCCTTACTGGATTAGTACTTTATAGAACTCAGATGGAGCAATTTAAAATAATTGCATGTACTACTTATATGTATAATTAAAAGTTGAGTACGATGTGAAATTCTATTTTGTTTGTCTTTTACCTTTATTTTCTTTTATCCCATGATATTTGCCTCTCCGGCACTTGGATTTGCGGCACGTAAAATACCGAGGATGTAGTAGTGTTGATTTCTGAGGGTCAAGGAGGTGGGTCGTCATATTTGGTATCAAAGCTTATGGTTGAGCGAATACCTAAGCCTAGATGGGGTCAACTCATTAGTGATAGGGTTAGTAATGTAACGTATCGGGTTTTGCCCGCTCGAAAATCAACATCCGTACTTCACATTGTACTAGAATGCCGCAGATTCGACGGTTCAAATCCGATTCGCCGGAGCTATAACACAATTAAGTAAACAACACAGCGGAAGAAGAATATATCAATTACATAACATTGATATAATGACAGATACAAAATCTGATACAATATGATACAACAGAATGATACAACAGATATCAATATACATCAGAGATATGATACAAGAAATAGCAGCGGAAAAGAAAATGATAACATCAGCAGCGGATAGAATGTCTCCAATAGAATGCTCCAATCCGTAGCTAGCAGAAAGCAAGGTCAGTCGTCCAAGGACTGACTAGCTCCAGATAATCTACTCAACCTGAAGATCTGAGAAACCCAACTCTAGACTGCCCGTGTGGAAAATAGTGGGCACCCAGAGTTTAGGAAGGGAACAATAAACTCCGGATCAGTCATGGGACTGGTGTGAGCAACAAAAACAGTTTATCTTTAAAACAAGCAACAAAGGCTTTTAAACATTGAAATCCGCAATGCTTTTCGAAAATGAAACTACCATAAGGCCTCCCGCCACACACACAATGCAATCGCAGAATTGGAGTAGATTTCTCCTTATGATAGTCAAACATGCTTACTACGCAAAATCATTCGATATTATTATCATTAGTGCATAGTGTCGAAAACCATTTCGAAAATATAATATTAATCTTAGCCAGCATACAACCATTGTTGTATGCCTACTATAGCTACTACGTTCAATAGCAGGTTACCGCCACATTCCATAGCAGGTAATACAACTAAAACCGTACAGGGTTCGTATTGTTTCTTTGGATTTCCAACAAATGATCAGGCTAAGGAACTTCCTTACCGAAATAGAAACGCCTCTGGAAAGACGCCCCGGATCCTAACCGGATCTCTGCAAACAAAAGGCCGACGCTACCTCACGCTGTACAGCTGTAACTAGGTAACTAACACACTAACGCTACCTCACGCTGTACAGCTGTAACTAGGTAACTAACACACTAACGCTACCTCACGCTGTACAGCTGTAACTAGGTAACTAACACACGAGTCAAGTCATCCCCCGGTCGTTACCGACCTTTATCCGAGGATCCTCAATCGCAAGCAACAGCCACAAAATATAATCAACATAGGTAAAATATCTGGGCTCCATACCATGATATCACCTTTTATCCAGAAGGAAATGACATACCCTAGGGGCGCTACCCCTACAAACCTTTGTCGCAACATTCCTGTTTCGACCATTACCGGGTTGTGAGGCTCGACGAAGTCTCGTCCACAAAACTACGCTTCTTCCCAAAGCACGCTTTTTCACAAAGCAACGCTTTGACCAACAAATGATCATCAGCACTTCGTATGCCACATTACCAAATTGGGAATGTATCACTAGTAACCATCAACTACATAACCTCTGAGCTCGTACGTCTCAGAGAAGGGTGTTAAGCTAAGAGAATAAATTCTCCGCCACCAACAGAAATGTATTTGATAGAAACCAGCTTTACATCTCAAAGTGTAACGTCAGACACACATCCATACAAGTCTGTTCCGGGTTCGAACAGAACCGAAGGCACTTCCAAAGAAGCCCTTGCAATCCGGGTATTCACAATCCTGATTGGACTTCCCATCACTTAGGGAATCTCTATACCGTAGCTACTCAGTGCAGAGACAATCGATAAGTCATCCTATCGCTCTTGCAAATACCAGGTCTTCACCACCGGTCTTCAAATGCTATCCATATCGTCGTATCACTATTCGGAATGGGTTATATGACACAAAGGTCCTCTCCCGGCTAAACCGAACAACGAGCGCAAATAAAAAATTATATGGATACTGGGGTCTCGGTTAAATCACAGCTTAAAGCCCAAAACTTTTCATTCGAATGGTTAAAACAAATTACCATTTCCAATCTTGTAAACAAAAAGATTCATTTCAAAAACCTTCACTGGATTAAACAATTTCCACACTTTTAATCTTTTAAACAAAAAGATTCAATTCACAAAGTTCACCCCATTCACAAAGATTCATTCATGGATTTCAAAACAATTTCCATTTCAATTGATTAACTCGTTAAATCTGTAAATCAAGATTTAACTTATAGCTTTCAAAACTCGTTTCCAAAGATTCATTCATAGTCTTTAAAAACAATTCCATTTCAAGTTGGATTAACTAGTCCGGTCTTTGAATCAAAGACTCATTTCATAACTTTCAAAACATTTCAATTCCATTTCAAACTTGAAATCTGTTAACACAATTTGGAAATCCTTTACTTATGTGAAAGCTTTTACTATTTGAAAACAAATAGTTTCGTTTCAGAAAAATCCAGTTATATTTACACGAGTTAAAACCCTTGAATTAAATTCAAATTCCCAAATCAATAATTTTAAAATGGTTTAACCCGTATATAACTTGTACATCATCTTTAACCCCTAGTTTCAAATCATAGAATTCAATTTCAAACTTGAATTTAATTTTAAATCAAATTATTTAAATTTTCAAAACTCGATTAAGTTATTCAAAATAACTTTTATCTTTGAAATTCCATTTCAAAAGATTTTCATATTAAACCCCAATTTCCAATTTCAAAATCAATTGAAATTAAAATTTCAATTTCAAAAACATTAAATTAAATTATCTGTGATTTAACCGATTTCCACGTGAAATCCATATTTGTGTGTGTATGGGTGTAGTCCAGGGGTTTCACACAATAGTGCACAACATCAATCATCACAGATATATCAATATCGATAAGCGGTATAATCCACAACGCTTATCTTCATTTACAATTTCACAGATAAAATAAATTTATCAATCACAAAGATTCATCATTACAATTCGATGTGGGTTTCGGATAACCAACTGGAATCCGACTGTCTGTCGCATCGAAATTCAAATGCCGTGTTACGGGTCAAGGGTTTCATATTCACATGGTAATATATCACAGAAATAGAAATTTCAGATCACAACATAAATCAGGGTATATCACAAAGCATTATATATCAGGGATATCAAACAATTCAATCATTCAACGAAATCCAAACATCCATAAGTAGAATCAATTAATATCTGATTATAATTAATTTATGCCAGATTAATTACTTATGAATAAACTACAATTCTTGGTTAATTAATCATTAATAAATTACAAATCACTTTGATTAATTATTCTTTAATCATTTATTAATTAACCATCAATAATAAATTAATTAACCTTTAATTATAATTCATCGACATTTATTTATTAATTAATCAACCTTAATTAATTAATCACATAATTAATTATCCTCTAATTAATTATCCTTTAATTACTTAGTTAATCAAACTTAAATCATAAATTAATTTATCATAAATTATGTCTTAATCATAATTATTATTTTAAAAGGTTAAGATTTAGTTTAAATGACACTTTATCTTAATTATATTTTAAATTACATTTAAAATAATGTATCTAATTTAAATAAATTAAAACTTAAGTATTTTGAAAATATCTTACTTAAATTCTTAATTGATTCAAACTTAAGTCAAAGTCATAAATTTGAAAGCATGTTTTAAAGTTGTTTAAAAATCTGAAAACCTTTTAAAGTAAAAACTGTTTAATATACGAGGCTCGAGACCTGCTTCGAGTCACCCCTGAGGAATTTGCATGTTTGCTTTGGGTTATATCAAAAATCAACCCGAGTGCCAAAATTTTCAACTTAAAATTTTGTCTAAGTATTTTCGACCTGGTTCTCCATCATTCTACTCGAGTCCCCCTACATGTTCTTCGAGTTCGTCACGAAGTTTCCCCGAGTAAACCACGAGATAACTCGAGCTCCTGTACTTCATCTTCCCCAATCCAGCAAACCCAGACAACAAATGTGCACGCGTGTACGTGCACACGAGCTCGCCGCCCCTCCGGCCAACTTCGCGATCACCCACGAGTCACCCTCTACCTTGTCGACGAACTCCATGCCCAGTTCGACGTCTCCTTCACGAATTCAAAATCGAACAAATCTGTTCATTCTGGAACCCAACCAACATCAGTAGATCGCCTCGTCTACCCACCCCTGGCCACCAAAAGCCACGTGGTCGCCCCCGAAGCTTCGCATACGTCTGACGCTTCGATTGGTCCTAGTGCGATCGATTCCGATCGTCTAACGGTGACACGGCAATAGCGATTCCGATCGTGATAAATATGGGTTTTAAACCCTAATTTGCTCTCGCCCCCAAAATTCTCGCAATAGATAATTTTTTTAACATTTTTCCTAACATTATTGAGTTCAAATCTAGCTCCACGCGGAATTACAACACCCAATATTTCTTTGATTTCCGGGAATTGATCAAGGTGCCAGTTTTGTTCAAATTCGAACTGCCTTCGAATTACTCAACTAAAAATCATCACTATTGTTTTAAAAATCCTATTTTCATATGTTTATTCAAATTATGAAATCAAATCAAAGATTTAAAATAGTTGAAATTATCACAAATTTTTGTTTTTACAGTAAAACCAAGTTTACAGGGTCGAACACTTCATGATCAAGCTTAAACAAAATTATAAACTGTGAGTTAAATTTAAAACAACTTATTTTGTTTAAGAATCCGTATCTTAGCATGTTTGTATGAAGGTTCATTTCTTTCTAACGTACTTCACTCTGAGAACCAAAACAGGGAGAACAGGTTATAAAGCAATTTCCTGCATCTCAAAGAACTTACAGGATAAATTTCTTCCATATGCAACTACACCAAATTTTCTATGGACTAAATACTCAGTTTTCAATTTTAAAACAAAGCAAGTCTACCCACTTAGTAAGAAAGAATAGAGTTTGCTCACCGTGGTCTCCAGAAAAAGAACAGAGCCTTCACCATTTTGAAACTGTCTCGAATTTGCAGTTGAGACTTCCTAGTTTGCATTTGATTTGTTTTGATGTGAATCTTATTTACTTCAGATTTTAACTTAGTTTGATGGAAGAAATTGAGATGAAGCTTGTTTGTTTAAAGTGAAGTTGTAGTTCACTTCAGTTTTTTTTTCTTAGTTTGAATGGACGAATCTAGGTAGGAGGTGATACATATAAAAGGAAGTTTACAGGTATAAAATATTGCTTTGTACAATAGTTTTGCAGGGATATTTTAATCTTTGCTGGCCGAAAATGAAGTTTTGGTGGCTAAAGAGATGATGGCATTTATTGTTTTGTACTTCATGTTCCTACTTATTTCTTTTCTTCTTGCCTACTCTTGCTTTAACTCGGCTGTAACATGTTTGAGAAAACATGATGGCTTCTATACTTTATCTTATCTTTTGTTATGTTTGTTTATTTGCCTAGACTTACTTCTTATGTGCTGGTAGACATTGCTTCTACATGCTATATATTTGTATCTCTTTTATTTATTCATATGTGAAAGTGTTTCTTTCTTTTCTTTAGTAAGTGTACCACTTACACTTATTTTTATACGGCTGAGATGATATGTCTTGATGTGCTTCTTTTACAAGCTTCATTTGTTTATACTTGAATGTATATAATGTTGTTATATATATTTTATTCCTTTTTGCTTGCAATACCAAACTTCTATTTTGTTAAATTTTATTTATCTTTATACTTATAGTTTTATTTATTTTGGCCTTGTTACTTCTTGTCTGGTTACATACTTTTGCTTGGTATTTATTACTTTGTTTGTTTTCTTCTTTTATTTGCATACTTGAATATCTGGTTTTATACTTGCATAGGTATTTTGTTTTACCAGCCTACATACTTATACAATACATATTTGAATGTACATTTGTTTACTTCAGATTTTCTAAGCTTCTGGTTAGCTATGTTTTTGAGGACAAACTGAAATGATTCATACAGAATTTACTTGAGTTCGGGGATACTCGCATCCATTTAACCATCTATTTCACAATTTTTCATTCAAAAATAAATTTAATTATCGATTTAAAATAGATTAAAATTCGGGGTCGTTACAGACTTCCCCCCTTAAAAGAATTTCGTCCTCGAAATTCACAAGCACGAAAACAAAGACGGATGAAGAATGTTTCATCAAATAAAACTGAACAGCTATTCTGCATTTGGCTTACCAAATCAGAATATCACGAACGAATCTGTTTTAACACTTCACAAGATACTCGGGTTATCCAGATCTACGAAATATATAATGGCATCGGTCAGTTCGAAGTGATAACTAACCATTCGTAGAATATATCGGGACCCAAAGAATAGATAGATGTATGGATACAATTTCAAAACTTTTAGTTTAGAACTAAAATATACCTATCAACCATAGCAAACAATACATCCAAACAAACAATTTTGGTCCATCCGGAGTTTACGTCCCATATCTAATATATCGAATTTCCTTCCTGGATCTACTAGAAATTATCGAAGAATTGAGAAAAGATGTTGAACGAAAGAGATTGATAGAGAAAAGATTGTTTCCTCGTTGTTACAGAGCATTAACCATTTATAGTCGTATTCACTCTGTCCCCTATCTCATCCTCTTCTTGCACTCATACTCACTATCAATGAATAGTAAGAGAATTTACTGAGGCATTCGGACAGATATATGAGAATTACTCATTCTAGGGTATACTTCACCCTATCTCTAATGAGCTACTTAATGTGTTATACTCCTGAGCTAAAGTTTAACCTTAGCTCTGATACCACATGTAACGTATCGGGTTTTGCCCGCTCGAAAATCAACATCCGTACTTCACATTGTACTAGAATGCCGCAGATTCGACGGTTCAAATCCGATTCGCCGGAGCTATAACACAATTAAGTAAACAACACAGCGGAAGAAGAATATATCAATTACATAACATTGATATAATGACAGATACAAAATCTGATACAATATGATACAACAGAATGATACAACAGATATCAATATACATCAGAGATATGATACAAGAAATAGCAGCGGAAAAGAAAATGATAACATCAGCAGCGGATAGAATGTCTCCAATAGAATGCTCCAATCCGTAGCTAGCAGAAAGCAAGGTCAGTCGTCCAAGGACTGACTAGCTCCAGATAATCTACTCAACCTGAAGATCTGAGAAACCCAACTCTAGACTGCCCGTGTGGAAAATAGTGGGCACCCAGAGTTTAGGAAGGGAACAATAAACTCCGGATCAGTCATGGGACTGGTGTGAGCAACAAAAACAGTTTATCTTTAAAACAAGCAACAAAGGCTTTTAAACATTGAAATCCGCAATGCTTTTCGAAAATGAAACTACCATAAGGCCTCCCGCCACACACACAATGCAATCGCAGAATTGGAGGAGATTTCTCCTTATGATAGTCAAACATGCTTACTACGCAAAATCATTCGATATTATTATCATTAGTGCATAGTGTCGAAAACCATTTCGAAAATATAATATTAATCTTAGCCAGCATACAACCATTGTTGTATGCCTACTATAGCTACTACGTTCAATAGCAGGTTACCGCCACATTCCATAGCAGGTAATACAACTAAAACCGTACAGGGTTCGTATTGTTTCTTTGGATTTCCAACAAATGATCAGGCTAAGGAACTTCCTTACCGAAATAGAAACGCCTCTGGAAAGACGCCCCGGATCCTAACCGGATCTCTGCAAACAAAAGGCCGACGCTACCTCACGCTGTACAGCTGTAACTAGGTAACTAACACACTAACGCTACCTCACGCTGTACAGCTGTAACTAGGTAACTAACACACTAACGCTACCTCACGCTGTACAGCTGTAACTAGGTAACTAACACACGAGTCAAGTCATCCCCCGGTCGTTACCGACCTTTATCCGAGGATCCTCAATCGCAAGCAACAGCCACAAAATATAATCAACATAGGTAAAATATCTGGGCTCCATACCATGATATCACCTTTTATCCAGAAGGAAATGACATACCCTAGGGGCGCTACCCATACAAACCTTTGTCGCAACATTCCTGTTTCGACCATTACCGGGTTGTGAGGCTCGACGAAGTCTCGTCCACAAAACTACGCTTCTTCCCAAAGCACGCTTTTTCACAAAGCAACGCTTTGACCAACAAATGATCATCAGCACTTCGTATGCCACATTACCAAATTGGGAATGTATCACTAGTAACCATCAACTACATAACCTCTGAGCTCGTACGTCTCAGAGAAGAGTGTTAAGCTAAGAGAATAAATTCTCCGCCACCAACAGAAATGTATTTGATAGAAACCAGCTTTACATCTCAAAGTGTAACGTCAGACACACATCCATACAAGTCTGTTCCGGGTTCGAACAGAACCGAAGGCACTTCCAAAGAAGCCCTTGCAATCCGGGTATTCACAATCCTGATTGGACTTCCCATCACTTAGGGAATCACTATACCGTAGCTACTCAGTGCAGAGACAATCGATAAGTCATCCTATCGCTCTTGCAAATACCCGGTCTTCACCACCGGTCTTCAAATGCTATCCATATCGTCGTATCACTATTCGGAATGGGTTATATGACACAAAGGTCCTCTCCCGGCTAAACCGAACAACGAGCGCAAATAAAAAATTATATGGATACTGGGGTCTCAGTTAAATCACAGCTTAAAGCCCAAAACTTTTCATTCGAATGGTTAAAACAAATTACCATTTCCAATCTTTTAAACAAAAAGATTCATTTCAAAAACCTTCACTGGTTTAAACAATTTCCACACTTTTAATCTTTTAAACAAAAAGATTCAATTCACAAAGTTCACCCCATTCACAAAGATTCATTCATGGATTTCAAAACAATTTCCATTTCAATTGATTAACTCGTTAAATCTGTAAATCAAGATTTAACTTATAGCTTTCAAAACTCATTTCCAAAGATTCATTCATGGTCTTTAAAAACAATTCCATTTCAAGTTGGATTAACTAGTCCGGTCTTTGAATCAAAGACTCATTTCATAACTTTCAAAACATTTAAATTCCATTTCAAACTTGAAATCTGTTAACACAATTTGGAAATCCTTTACTTATGTGAAAGCTTTTACTATTTGAAAACAAATAGTTTCATTTCAGAAAAATCCAGTTATATTTACACGAGTTAAAACCCTTGAATTAAATTCAAATTCCCAAATCAATAATTTTAAAATGGTTTAACCCGTATATAACTTGTACATCATCTTTAACCCCTAGTTTCAAATCATAGAATTCAATTTCAAACTTGAATTTAATTTTAAATCAAATTATTTAAATTTTCAAAACTCGATTAAGTTATTCAAAATAACTTTTATCTTTGAAATTCCATTTCAAAAGATTTTCATATTAAACCCCAATTTCCAATTTCAAAATCAATTGAAATTAAAATTTCAATTTCAAAAACATTAAATTTAAATTATCTGTGATTTAACCGATTTCCACGTGAAATCCATATTTGTGTGTGTATGGGTGTAGTCCAGGGGTTTCACACAATAGTGCACAACATCAATCATCACAGATATATCAATATCGATAAGCGGTATAATCCACAACGCTTATCTTCATTTACAATTTTCACAGATAAAATAAATTTATCAATCACAAAGATTCATCATTACAATTCGATGTGGGTTTCGGATAACCAACTGGAATCCGACTCTCTGTCGCATCGAAATTCAAATGCCGTGTTACGGGTCAAGGGTTTCATATTCACATGGTAATATATCACAGAAATAGAAATTTCAGATCACAACATAAATCAGGGTATATCACAAAGCATTATATATCAGGGATATCAAACAATTCAATCATTCAACGAAATCCAAACATCCATAAGTAGAATCAATTAATATCTGATTATAATTAATTTATGCCAGATTAATTACTTATGAATAAACTACAATTCTTGGTTAATTAATCATTAATAAATTACAAATCACTTTGATTAATTATTCTTTAATCATTTATTAATTAACCATCAATAATAAATTAATTAACCTTTAATTATAATTCATCGACATTTATTTATTAATTAATCAACCTTAATTAATTAATCACATAATTAATTATCCTCTAATTAATTATCCTTTAATTACTTGGTTAATCAAACTTAAATCATAAATTAATTTATCATAAATTATGTCATAATCATAATTATTATTTTAAAAGGTTAAGATTTAGTTTAAATGACACTTTATCTTAATTCTATTTTAAATTACATTTAAAATAATGTATCTAATTTAAATAAATTAAAACTTAAGTATTTTGAAAATATCTTACTTAAATTCTTAATTGATTCAAACTTAAGTCAAAGTCATAAATTTGAAAGCATGTTTTAAAGTTGTTTAAAAATCTGAAAACCTTTTAAAGTAAAAACTGTTTAATATACGAGGCTCGAGACCTGCTTCGAGTCACCCCTGAGGAATTTGCATGTTTGCTTCGGGTTATATCAAAAATCAACCCGAGTGCCAAAATTTTCAACTTAAAATTTTGTCTAAGTATTTTCGACCTGGTTCTCCATCATTCTACTCGAGTCCCCCTACATGTTCTTCGAGTTCGTCATGAAGTTTCCCCGAGTAAACCACGAGATAACTCGAGCTCCTGTACTTCATCTTCCCCAATCCAACAAACCCAGACAACAAATGTGCACGCGTGTACGTGCACACGAGCTCGCCGCCCCTCCGGCCAACTTCGCGATCACCCACGAGTCACCCTCTACCTTGTCGACGAACTCCATGCCCAGTTCGACGTCTCCTTCACGAATTCAAAATCGAACAAATCTGTTCATTCTGGAACCCAACCAACATCAGTAGATCGCCTCGTCTACCCACCCCTGGCCACCAAAAGCCACGTGGTCGCCCCCGAAGCTTCGCATACGTCTGACGCTTCGATTGGTCCTAGTGCGATCGATTCCGATCGTCTAACGGTGACACGGCAATAGCGATTCCGATCGTGATAAATATGGGTTTTAAACCCTAATTTGCTCTCGCCCCCAAAATTCTCGCAATAGATAATTTTTTTAACATTTTTCCTAACATTATTGAGTTCAAATCTAGCTCCACGCGGAATTACAACACCCAATATTTCTTTGATTTCCGGGAATTGATCAAGGTGCCAGTTTTGTTCAAATTCGAACTGCCTTCGAATTACTCAACTAAAAATCATCACTATTGTTTTAAAAATCCTATTTTCATATGTTTATTCAAATTATGAAATCAAATCAAAGATTTAAAATAGTTGAAATTATCACAAATTTTTGTTTTTACAGTAAAACCAAGTTTACAAGGTCGAACACTTCATGATCAAGCTTAAACAAAATTATAAACTGTGAGTTAAATTTAAAACAACTTATTTTGTTTAAGAATCCGTATCTTAGCATGTTTGTATGAAGGTTCATTTCTTTCTAACGTACTTCACTCTGAGAACCAAAACAGGGAGAACAGGTTATAAAGCAATTTCCTGCATCTCAAAGAACTTACAGGATAAATTTCTTCCATATGCAACTACACCAAATTTTCTATGGACTAAATACTCAGTTTTCAATTTTAAAACAAAGCAAGTCTACCCACTTAGTAAGAAAGAATAGAGTTTGCTCACCGTGGTCTCCAGAAAAAGAACAGAGCCTTCACCATTTTGAAACTGTCTCGAATTTGCAGTTGAGACTTCCTAGTTTGCATTTGATTTGTTTTGATGTGAATCTTATTTACTTCAGATTTTAACTTAGTTTGATGGAAGAAATTGAGATGAAGCTTGTTTGTTTAAAGTGAAGTTGTAGTTCACTTCAGTTTTTTTTTCTTAGTTTGAATGGACGAATCTAGGTAGGAGGTGATACATATAAAAGGAAGTTTACAGGTATAAAATATTGCTTTGTACAATAGTTTTGCAGGGATATTTTAATCTTTGCTGGCCGAAAATGAAGTTTTGGTGGCTAAAGAGATGATGGCATTTATTGTTTTGTACTTCATGTTCCTACTTATTTCTTTTCTTCTTGCCTACTCTTGCTTTAACTCGGCTGTAACATGTTTGAGAAAACATGATGGCTTCTATACTTTATCTTATCTTTTGTTATGGTTGTTTATTTGCCTAGACTTACTTCTTATGTGCTGGTAGACATTGCTTCTACATGCTATATATTTGTATCTCTTTTATTTATTCATATGTGAAAGTGTTTCTTTCTTTTCTTTAGTAAGTGTACCACTTACACTTATTTTTATACGGCTGAGATGATATGTCTTGATGTGCTTCTTTTACAAGCTTCATTTGTTTATACTTGAATGTATATAATGTTGTTATATATATTTTATTCCTTTTTGCTTGCAATACCAAACTTCTATTTTGTTAAATTTTATTTATCTTTATACTTATAGTTTTATTTATTTTGGCCTTGTTACTTCTTGTCTGGTTACATACTTTTGCTTGGTATTTATTACTTTGTTTGTTTTCTTCTTTTATTTGCATACTTGAATATCTGGTTTTATACTTGCATAGGTATTTTGTTTTACCAGCCTACATACTTATACAATACATATTTGAATGTACATTTGTTTACTTCAGATTTTCTAAGCTTCTGGTTAGCTATGTTTTTGAGGACAAACTGAAATGATTCATACAGAATTTACTTGAGTTCGGGGATACTCGCATCCATTTAACCATCTATTTCACAATTTTTCATTCAAAAATAAATTTAATTATCGATTTAAAATAGATTAAAATTCGGGGTCGTTACAAGTAATACCTTAGAATGAGTTCAGTCAGAGAGAGCGCACATTTGAAATTTAATCCGAATAAGTATATTCTAGTTTTGTACCCATTCCCTAGGATAATTTCATCTATAATTCTAAAGATGTTTCCTTACTATATGCAGATATTAGGTGATGAGTAATAGAAAAGGACAAAGGGGAAGATAAGGTAGAAACATTACGACCACTAAAGATCAATCAAATGCTACAGTAATTGAGGAAGCGGTAATCCCTGCACAACCTCAAATTAACTTTACTACTCTATATGCAAGAATTACAGTAGTTTGGGTAGTAAACCATTCAAAGGAACGGAGTCCATTGTTGAAGTTTAGGCTTGGACCTGCTCTTGTGAAATAATTTTAAGGTATTGAATATTGAAGATGAGCAGAAAAGGATGTTAGCTTCTTGGCAGTTACAAGAAAGGGCTCTAGCTTGGTGGGAGTCCATAACTTTAAATGATTCAGATAATTCCTCATGGGAATGGTTCAAGGAAATCTTGGAAGAACAGTATATGCCAGCAGCTAGAAAATACTACCTTTATTAGAGTTTTATGGATTTAAAGTAAGAAGGGATGTCCGTAGAACAATATTCCAACAAGTTCAGTGAATTGTTCTGTTTTAGGCCGGGTTTGATAGTCGGTCCTTTAAAGAAAAATGAAATGTTAATCACTGGGATGAAGGGGAAATATCAGGACAGGATGATCGGCATGTAAAGGGAACCATCGTAGATTTGGGAGACATGGGTTTCCAATATGAGACTTTAGAGAAAAAGAATCCGCCCACAACTCAAAGCAGCAACTATAGCTGGAAGAAGAAAAAATTCAATCACTTGGGGAAGAAGCCATGGCAAGGCAAGCCAAAAGGAGGACCGTAAGAAAATAATTTGAAGGATATTACTTGATATAATTGCCAATATAAGGGTCATTCTTCCATTACCTGTAAAAATTATAAGGCTCAAGATAGAACCTGCTACAATTGTCACAAACCAGGGCACTAGAAAAAGGAATGCCCACTGATAAAGAAAGGAGAACTGATCAGTGTTTTTTCCATTAAAGATGAACACTCAACTTCGACTAATTCGAAAGGCAAGAGAGTTCTAGAAGGTAATATCTGCATTAATGAAAATCTAGTTGGAGTATTAATTGATACCGGGGCTTCCCACGGTTTTAATTCTAGAAAATTGGTTGATAAATTGAAAATTACCACAAAAATATTGGATACTCCTATCAGTATCTCTAACCCCATAGGTGGTAAAACTAATCTTGGTATATTTTGTGAAAAAGTACAAGTAGCCTAGCTATCCCAATTTTTTTCTTCATATAACCTATTCGTCCTTGATTTTATTGGATTTGAGGTTATACTCGATATGGATTGGTTGTTTGAATATACGGTCGTTCTTGATTGTGATAAAAGGGCAGTGCATTTAGAAAATAAAAGAAGTGAACCTTTTAAAATAACATGTGAAGAACCAAGTCCAGAAATGGATAGTTTTATGTATGCCCAATTCATTTCAAAAGCGTCTAGAAGTAATACTAATTGTTAAGGATTTTTGGATGTTTTTGATAAAGTTAAAAGTTTAGCCCTACATAGAGAAATTGAGTTTCGAATCGTCTTGATTTCTGATGCGAGGTCTATTTTTCTCTTTTCTCGAAGAATGGCCCCCTAGGGAAGTGAATGAATTAAGGAATCAAACAGATGAATTGTTAAAGAAAGGACTACTTATACCAAGTCACTCAAGTTGGAGTTCAGTACTAGTTTTTGTTGCAAAGTCAGACGGCTCCCTAAGACTTTGTGTAGACTATCGAGACCTAAATAAACAAACGATTAAGAATAAGTATCCTCTACCCCATATTGATACCTTGTTTGATCGAATTTACGATGCTTGAATATTCTCCAAAATGGACCTATCTACAATTCCATTAATTAAGGATAGTGGAAGATTGCATTCTTTTAACTGCAATCGGAGAACCAAATGATTTCTAGGAGTGGTTGGTTATGCCTTTTTGGCTTACCAATGTGCTAGCTTATTTTGTGGACCTTATGAATAAAGTATTCAGGGATGTGCTCCACAAATTCGTGTTGGTTTTTATTGATGATATTCTTATATATTCAAAGACCGAAGAAGAACATGAAAGGTATTTAGAGATTGTACTAGCAATATTGAGAAGGAATATCCTCAAGGCTAATTTCTCAAAATGCCACTTTTGGGAAGAAAGTGTAAGGTTCCTTGGACATATTGTGTCAAAGGAAGGAATCTCAGTTGATCCTGGAAAATTAAAAGCCATTATAGATTGGAAGCAACCACGATTTTGAAGGACATTCACAGCTTCTTGATTGGTGGGATATTGCTGGAGATTTATTCAGGGCTTCTCTAAGATTTCCTATCATTTAACGAGGTTGACTATGAAGGATGTTAAATTTGAATGGATGTCGAAATGTGAAGGATCATTCCAGGAGCTTAAGAAAAGGTTAACTACAGCTCCGGTCCTGACTATTATTGATGAAAGTGGCAGTTTAACTATTTACACTGATACTTGTGGTGAAGGAGAGTGTGCGATACTGATGCAAAATAGGAAGATTATTGAATATAATAGTAGGAAGTTAAAGACACGTGAGCAAAATTATGCAACACACAACATATAACTATTAGCCGTTGTATTTGCACTAAAGATTTGGATACATTATTTATTGGGTAAGAATTTCTCATAGTTTATTTTGATAAGCTTTGTTTGACTTTGGTAAATAATATTCCTTCCTTCTATAAATAGGTGAGAAGTTTGAACTCTTCACATATTACAAATCTTTGAAGTATCTTTTCACTTAGAAGGACTTGAATATGACAAAACAGTGTTGGCTAGAATTTCTCGCATTATATGATTTAATATCCTATATATGTCCGGGAAAGTCAATTTGGTAGAGGATGCATTAAGCAGAAAGCATGCCATTATAGCTTATTTGATAGTACATCCAACTTTAACTAACCATATAAAAGAGAACCAACAAAAAGATCCATTTATTCCAAAGATGGTCAAAGTAGTGGACAAAAACACAATACTAGGAAGATGGATAGGATTCATGGTGGATGATCAAGGAATATTAAGGATGAATGGAAGAGTATGTGTCCCAATTGTCGATGGGATAAGGCAAGAAGTTTTAATAAAATATCGCAATTCTTGACTTTTAGTACATCCCGGAGTTACCGGAATGTGTTGAGATATGAAGAAGAGTTTTTTACGGGATGGTATGAAGAGGGATATCTCTATCCATATTGGCAAATGTGCAAATTGTCAATGGATCAAAAGCAATCAACAAAAGACTATAGGATTTCTTCAATATTTTTTGAAATTCCAACTTAAAAAGGGACCAAATATCGATGATTTTCACCGACGTCTTACCTTGATCAAGTAAGGGAAATGAAGACATTGGGGTTATCGTAGATCAATTGAACAAAAGCACACACTTTATCCCAGTAAAGCCACAAAGAATAGCTGCAAGTCATGTAGAAATATACATGAGGGAAATTGTTCGATAGCATGGTGTCCCAAGCAGCGTTGTCAATGATCGAGACCCAATATTTACCAGTAAGTTCTCGAAGGCATTATAGAGAGCTTTGGGAATGAAGCTGAGCATAAGCATCGCATACCATCCCCAGGCCGATAGGCAAACTGAAAGTGTAAATCGAGTGTTGGAAGATCTTCTAAAAGCTTGTATCTTAGATTTTAAAGGTTCATGGGAAAATTTTCTTCATCTGGTGGAATTCTCTTATAATAATAGCCATCAGGGAATTATTAGCATGGCACCGTACGAAGTTTTATATGGACTTCCATGTAGGTCCCCAATATGTTGGATCAAAAACTGTGGATCGGTTAGTACTAGGTCCTGTTATGGTTCGAGATGCCTTGGAAAAGGTAGACTTGATCAAAAAGAAAACGAAAGAAGCCTAAAGCAGGCAGAAAAGTTACGCTGATCAAAGGCACAGGAGTATGGAATTCTCAGCTGGAGATTTTGTATTCTTGAAAATCTCTCCGATGAGAGGAGTGGTAAGATTTGGACGGCCAAGGAAGTTAGCACCTTGATTTATTGGACCTTTTCCCTTTCTTAAGTGGGTTGGCCCATTAGCTTATCGTGTGGAATTGCCCGAAAGATTGTCTTGTGTGCACAACGTCTTTCCCGTATCCCATCTACGGAAATATGTGCATGATTCGGAACATATTATAGAAATAGCTGCCCATGAAGATTTAGAAGTAGAACCAAATTTGGCAGTTACCAGATGACTAGTTTGAATCATGGATCACGATGAGAAGCGATTGAGAAGGAAGGTTGTAAGGCTAGTTAAACTTCAATGGGGTGATGATGCCGAAGACTGCATCAGGGAAATAGAAGATAGAATGAGGAAAGTTGTCTTGAGTTCAGGATTGATGTATCATTTGCATGTGGTATCGAGATAGTGTACTCACCGCCTGTGGTGTGGCACTTATCATATCTTGTGTATATGTCCCTTTATCAAAAAAAATATATACATATACATATACATATATATATATATATATATATATTCCATTTCAAGTTATTTTCATCTTAGCAGGATGAAATTCTTTTAAGGGAGAATTATGTTCATCACATCGGAATTTTTTTAAAGTATTCAAATAAAAGATTTTTAACCTAAATGATAATGTTTTGAAGAATAAATAACATTGGTAATCTTATTTTGAACAAATACCTACAAAGGTATGCACCTTTAAAAATATCGATAAAATGACCGAAAACTGTTTTATCAATAAACAGATTTTAGACCATCCAACATTGCACACGGAACTGATACATGCACTCATTTATATATATATATATGAGTGATAATATGTAAAAAATATATTTGTTTTTGTTTATGAAAATAAAATCCCTTCATGACATCATCAATGATATCACTATTTTGGAATAAATGATTTTTGAAATTAAATTGAATTTAAATGATTTAATAACTATTTTAATTATTAAGTAAGCTTTTTTAATTATTATATAATGACTGAAATATTATTTTCAAACATTGTTTGCATATATATATATAACTATATATATATATCGATATATATATATATATATTAAATAAGATGTGAAAATATGACCCGAAATCGAAATCGAAATCCGTAACGATTCAAGATAGAAAAGTTATGCAAAGTTATGGATCATTGTCACATACATATGTACTTATACATGTGCACATACATACATATATATATATATATATGCACATAAATGTCACATGAACACAGATATACACATACAAATATACTTATACATACATACACACATACATACATATATATTACAAAATATCTAAGATATTTTCCTAAAACTTCATCCTTAAGCAATCCAAACTCAAACCTATTAAACCCTAAGTACAAGCACATGGCTACACACATGGGGGGATGTTCGGTCATGGAAGATGAGGTAGGGGAAGGGTGTGTTGGTGATGAAATAGTGTTGTGTGTGCACATAAATATCAAGATATTTTTATTCACCTTTTCTCCTATAAATTCCACCATCCATCTTCACTTCATTTACCCATAAATTCTTAAGCTTCTTCACTTCTTATACTTCACTTTAATGGCCTCTTGCTGAAAGAAAATACTATCAAATTTTATTGCGAAAGAAATTAAAATCATATAGTAAGTATATATATTATCAAAACTCCTCAAACCAAGTGCAATCACCTCCACTCCCCCTCTACAACCCACAGCCACCACCTCCAACCACCAAAGGCCGAGCCTTTCCTCTCTTCCAAGCAAGGCCATGAGCATCCAAGCACCAAAGGCCAAGGCCGAGCCCATCTAGGAGCTTTATTGCAATCTTAGCAAGCTAAATTTTTCGAATGGCGGAGCTATAGTCGTTTTAAATTTAGTTCGATTAAATCCAAGGTGGGAAAGTCTATTTATATTATGATATTTTGGATGATATATATGTTTGGTTATGCTTGGTTGTGTTGATTGTGAAGCATGTTTGTATATGTTTTTGGATGTGTAAACAATTCAGTTTAATACACATCGAATATCACAAAGGAAAGTACTTTCCTTTAAAAATGAAATGGTGCATATGAAATTGTTAAACCTCTTTAAAAGGTTTATAAATGTTTTACAAACATTAAAACCAATTTGGAAAAGTTTGGAAAATTTATGAAAGTTGAGTCAAAAATAGGCACGTCGTGTAACGGTAGTTTGCGATTTCGAGCCGTAGAAAGTTAAATCCATTTATACGATGGATTCGGAGTCGAAATTCTTTGGAATATGAATTTTTTGAACTCTTATAATCATAGTTTTCAAACAAAAGAAAATGATTGAGATTTCACTTAGTAGAATTTAAAATATGAGAAAATTAAGTTTTCAAAATAGTCGCGCTTTGGCAGTTCGAAAACCAAAGCGATAAATTCTTTAAAGTGATATTTTTAATTCTTTAAAAATACTAAATAAATTCTTTAATTTTTTTACAATATTTTAAAAGAGATTTGAGTTATAAAAAATGGATTTCTAAATGATAGAAAGGTTGTTTTGATCAAATAAACCTTAAAAGAGCTATTCGCAGCACTTTTTGCAGCTGTTTTTAATAACTTTTGAAATATGGCTTTAAACTTAAGAATTATTTATCTTTTATAAATGTTTTCAAATAAATAATTAAGTATTTTAAAGATAATGTGGAGGTTTTATAATTTATTATAAAGAGTTTAAATCAATAATCTAAAGAAAAGATGTTATAATTAAGTGATTTAATCTTGGCTCTATATGCCAATGAGGAGACTAGATTTTTCTATTCTTGAGATCCAGATGTGAATAGCTTAAACTAAGGAGATGTCCAGGAGCACTTGGTCTCTTTCCTTAGTGTGAAATAGATATGGTCAAAATGTCAAAAACGAGGCAAGTATAAAGGATTTATTTTTTCCAAATTTAATATAACTTGGATTGTATAGAAATAATCTTCTTATACTTGGTATTAATTCCAAGGTGGGAACCCATTCTATCCATGTGAATTTAAAAGGTGATTTCACCGTTATTCGATGAATAGTAAAAGTTGAATATGGAAAGTGAAGTTGAGTAGATTAGTACAATTTCTATCGACCCTTTTTACTCAATATGGTTTGCAATGTGATTTAAGTGAAATGATTTTTATTTGGTATTTCCAAAATTAAAGAGAGGTTTAATGATTCCGTATATACTAAAAAAGAATATGATTTAAAGATCTATATCTATAAAACAGATATTTTATTTGATAAAAGATGTTGATAAATGAAATGATAATCACCCTCAAACTTAACATCATTTATCGATGATTGGCTCGAAAGAACCAGGATCGGATTTGGGTGATTTCTATCCGAAAACCACTTTGAACCAATTTATGTGTTCAATGGTGAAGACATGGATTGTAGGGTTGCTTGTCACTGACCCTCAGGGAAAATTTCTCATACCATATATATGTGGCAGTAGTATCTTCATTTGATCTTCGATGCAACGACTACTCTCTACTAACCCTAAGGGTAGTTCCCGACAGGATGTAGTAGGAGATCTCCTTCAGTTTGTTCTGTTCCTGGAAAACTTGTATGAACGAATGTCTAACATTGCATTTCTAACATACACATACATTGATTTTTACAAATGTACATCTGTTTGGGGGTGTACGAAGTAACTCTCTTAAAGTTAACACCCTTCTCTAAGACATACAAGCTTAGAAATTGTACATTTATGGATATCCATAGTGTGTGATGGGATTGGCAGTGTGGCATTCAACGTGGAATGTGCTATGTGAAAGGTAACCGTTACCTAGGACCTTATCACCTAGAAATGGCTTAAACAGGGCATGCCGTAAGGCTATGTCGTTCACAACCATTAGGGTATGGTCATCACCTTTCTAGATTACTCTCTATATGTTGAGTATGCTGTGTATGCTATGGGATCCTTGATGGGTTAGTTAAGACCGGGGTGATGTCATATTTGGTTCTATCCGCCATCAGATAGGTCTACGGGTAGGCCAGTCTTGCTAGGTGTAGGGGTTTCAAAGGAGTTAATCCTCGGTACATCCATCTAGAGATGTACTGTATGGAAGATACTTCCTTACCTTGCCATTGTATGGAATCTATTCTCAAATTTGTGCTTCCGGACTTGATTGTAGAGCCTAGTATGCTGGAATTTAATAATGTAACAATTTCAGCTAAGATTATGTATATTTATTTTAAAGTTATTTCCAAAAGAATGTCAAAATAATATTACTAGATTTTGTGTAGCAAAGATTTTGGTTATTATATGGTAAAAACCAGTTCGGTATTTACGTGCAGCGTGGCCTTATGAGATATGCTATGTTTTCAAATATCCATATTTTGAGTTTCTCACACTAATCCCATGACTGATCTGGAGTTTATTTTCCTTTTCTCTTAAACTCTGGTTGCCCTATTTTTTGGGCAACCAAGTAGTTAGGTTGCATGGAGCATTTCGAGTAGGAGCATGGAGCATTTTGGAATCTACGTAGATAGTCATCTATTTCTATTTTCGTTGTTTTATGTATTATGTATCCACTAGCACTTGTAAGGATAAACAGTTATAACTATCCTGGCTGGATTAGTACATACTAGAACTCTGATAGAGCAATTTGGAGTAATTTCATGTACTAGTCATATGTACAATTAAATGTTGAATAAGATATGAGATTCTATTTTGTTTGTCTTTACCTTTATTTTCTTTTACCCCATGATAATCCGCCTCTCTAGCACTTTGATTTGCGGCACATAAATACCAAGAATGTATTAGTGTCGATTTCCAAGGGTCGGGATGGTGGGTCGTCACAATAAATCCATAATAGTAACTAAATGTGTATATATAAACAAATTAAATAAACAGGGAGAGGTTGTGAGAAATAAAGCTCGATTAGTTGCTCAAAGTTATTATCAAGAAGAAGTAATAACTTTTGATGAAATCTTTGCACCCGTAGCAAGATTAGAAGCTAGACGAACTTTATTTGCTTTCACTAGTCATAATAATTTAAAGTTATATCAAATGAATGTTAAAAGTGCGTTTTTAATGGATTTATTGAAGAAGATGTATATGTAGAACAACCCCCACCTTTTGAAGATAACAAACTACCTAATCATCTTTAAAAATTAATGAGGGCTTTGTATATTCTGAAACAGACTCAAAGAGCTTGGTATGATAGACTTAAATCCTATCTATTACAATCAAATTTTGAAATAGGGAGAGTAGATAGTATACTATTTATTAAAAGAGATAAAATCTATATTCATATAATACAAATATATTTTAGATGATATCATTTTTGGTTCTAACAATGATAAACTAAATAAAGGATTTTCAGTAATAATGACTAAGGAACTTGAAATGGATCATATGAGAGAACTGAATAATTTTCTACAATTACAAATAAAACAATTAAGTAATGGATTTTTTATTAGTCAAGAAAAATATGCTAAAGATTTGGTTGAGAAATTTGGTATATCAAATACCAATGGTAAACCAACTCCCATGGCAACTAATGAAAAATTAAATAAAGAAGAAAATTCAAAAGATGTAGATCAAAAAGTATACAAAGGAATGATTGGATCACTACTCTATATAACTTCAAGTAGACCTATCTAATATAATGCATAGTTTTTTTCTGTGTGCAAGTTATCAAACTCAATGTAAAGAAACTCATTTAAAATCCGTAAAACGAATTTTGAGATATGTAAACAATACATTAGACTATGGATACTTTAGCAACAAGAAAACTCCTTTGAATTAATTTCATACAGTAATGTTGACTATGCTGGTTGCAAATCAGATCGAAAAAGTGCAAATGGAAGTTGTCACTTTTTGGGACACTATCTGGTTTCCTAGTTTAGTAAGAAGCAAAACTCTTTATCTCTGTCTTTAACAGAAATAGAATACATTTCAACAGCCATAGCCTGTCACAGGTTATCTATATGCAACAAACTTTAAAAGGTTTTGGTTTAAAATTTACTAAGTCACCAGTATACCATGATAATACAAGTGCGATCAATCAGTCTAGGAAATAATGTAAATAAAGAAATAATGTCACTTAAATTAATAAGGCAACATTTTCTAGGAAATAATGTAAATAAAGAAATAATGTCACTTAAATTAATAAACACTAAAAATCAAATAGCTGATATATTAACCAAACCATTGAATCAAACATCTTTTACTAAGTTAAGAGGAGAGTTGGGAATTTGTTCTCTGTTGAAAATGTAAAAATAATGAAGTAAAAATTACAAAATATAAAGAAAAACAAAATAACCAAAATAATACTATGTATGTCGACATATCCTAACCTTATATGTCGACATATAACGGTAAATTCTGATTTTAAATTTCCCTCTAAAATTCAAATGGGTGGTTATATAGTAACCAAATTTCGACTTTACTCTTCATTTTTCTATATTCTCTCTGTTTTAAACTTCTGAAAAAAATAAACTATGGCCTCATCTATTCCCAAACATTATATGGAATAAAATTCATTGTTTTCCTTCCCTTCTCCTACCCAAGGCCCCTTCCAAACCACTATTATGGCCAAGTTCACTAAAATGGAGGGTGAAATAAAGAATATTCTATAAATGCTCACTGAAATTCAAGTGGTGCAACTTCATATGACAAAAGAACAAGAGAAGCAAAGTAGAATTCTTTGCAATTTGCAAAAATATCTATTGGATAATCCTACATATCCAATAGTTAGTAAAGATGATTCTGAAAAATTTGGCTATTCATAAACCCATTCAAGGTAGCGATACGAAGAGGAAGAGGAAGAGGAACATCACAAAGGGAACTTTTTCAATTATTATCCTCATTGTCCCATTCACAAATACTCGTTCATTAGACATTCATGTTAGATAATATTTGATTTGCATTGATTACTTTAAATGTGTAATATTTATATTTGATTGATTTGACAAGTTTACTTTGAATTTATATGTATAGTAAAGATTTGACTGGATTGTGATTACTTTGTATTATGATATTAAATGAATATATAGTTGGTATAGTTACTATTGATGATTTGTGTCATCAGTCATCATTTCTTATATATCATTCTTATCATTATTACTATAAGTATCTTAGTTAGGGGGAGTTATAGTTAGTTTATTTTTGTTGATGACAAAGGGAGAGAAATAAATAAAATTTGTGCATAGATTAACGGGGATTTTTGTAACCCAAGGGAAGTTATATTATATTTTATATACGTAGTTGTCATTATCAAAAAGGAGGAGACTTTTAGTACCTTAGGTATTGGTTTTGATGATAACAACTATAAGACATTATATAAGATGTAGATACTAATGTTTTATCAAGTTATATATAGTATATAGTGGAGGATATTAGGGTGATGATTAAAAAGTATGTACAGTATCAAGAGTAAATTCAAGATGCTGATATAAAATTTTAAGAGTTCAAGAATAAAGGCACATGATATTAAAGAGTTCAATATTTCAAGATATTCTAGATAAGTTATGAGTCATAAAATTATGTTAAAACCTTGAAAGCACTTTCATGATCTTTCTCGTCTTCTTTAATTTTTTTTAAATAGTTTTTCAAATATTCTGGTACTAAAATAATCATTTCAAAATTTTTCCCAAAGTGATTTTCCATCTCTTATACTTAGGATATTATTTTAGTGTTTTTAAGTTTATATAAATATTGAATTTTTGTTTATACTTTAAAAGGATATAGTTATATTGATTTTTATTTATTTTGTTGAATACTCTTGTTAAACCTTTCAAACTTATTTTATAAAGTTTTATTAAGTTATATTTTGATTAAAATATGTATAAACTATATTAAAATTATTCTACAAAGTATCAAATTATTTGGCAAAGCGATGGATTACAAAATAATACTTTTAAAGTGTTTTTTAATATACAAAGGGATATGTCGACATATCGTATCCACATATGTCGACATAGTGGCCATAAAATTCAAAATTCAAATTTCAATGGAAGTTTCTTTTTATCGTATCTCTTCGCGAATGGACATGACCGTTGTTTCCCTAAATATAGCAGACTTCCAAATAAATTTTCAATAACTACTTCCTTATTCTTCTCTCCTCTTTTCACTCTCTTGATTTCTAAATCATTTTTACTAAAACTCTGTCGAAATTCAAAAAGAATCAAATTCAATCATTACTAATTTGATTTTCCTTCATATACTCTCTGATTTCTCTCATCTCTCTCAAGTTCAAAGTGCTGCTCAGGAGTTATAGGATCAATTGTAATCAAGGTCGAACATCAAAGTCTGTAAACTCCATCAAATCATACTCTTATACTTTATGGTATGCTTGGTACCACTGAAATCCATATAGGTGTGATTGTATCCCGCAAAATCAATTGGGTATGCTTAGCAGCCTGTAAATCTAGTAGGTGTGCTTGTAGCCTAGAAATCAAGTGATTCTACCTAGAGGTCGGGAATCTAGAGGGTGTGTCTCATAGTCTTGAAATCGAAATTGTATTTGCATTTACTAGTTGAAAAGAAATCCGTACAAGGAATTGTGCTGGATTGGATGTAGAGTAATTCCACACTAGTATAAAATCATGGTGTATTCTTTCCTTTTTACTTTTACTACATTTACTTTTATCAATACTTTATTCTGTGATTGTTTTTGTGATTGTTACTTACATCATTCCAATTAGAATCTTAGAGAATTTGAAAATATTCATATAATCAATTAATCACTATTCACCTCGTCCCCTCTAGTGTTAATTTAGCTTTAAGATCCATATTCCATTGACTCACAAAGCTATGTGGGGTATCTCCCGGGCATCTTCACTAATACTCTAGACTAAATTTGGTTGTATGCGCTCGGAGATGTGAAATACTTAGATTCTCGGTAAGGTTAGCATGGTCTAGCTTGTACATTTCCGAGAGAGTCACAGAGAAAATAACCCTCTTAAGTATATTGTCTAGAGGTATGCTTTTGGTAAGGGCGGTGCACCCTCCTAGTCATTGTTGGAAACTTTCACTTTCCTTCTTTTTGATTCAAACCATTGAATTTAATTCTTTCTTAATTGTATCAGGAAGTGTCTTGCACACTTCGTGATGTTTGATTATTTATACCCATTACCTATGATTGGATGTTGTTCTTGTGAGGGGAATCCCATTCCACATTTGGCGATGTGGTCATATGTACAAAATACACATACATATGTGGAAAGGTAGGTTGTTATAACTGCTTAGGTTGATGGTAGTACTTTTTATGTAGCTCTGATAACTCCATGTTAAAGAGTAGCCATATGTACCATCGTATTAATATATTATAATTAACCGTTCCATTGTGGGATTTTCTGTTCTGTTCTTTTGTTTTTACCCCATTACACTCGTCTTTCGGATGCTTGAGCAACGACACAAGAATGTCGTGAATGTATTAAGTGTCGTTACCAAAGGTCCAAAGGTTGGTCATCACAACATATAATATAAACTAAATATTTTTATTGTGAACAAGATGGTTACAGAGTAAGACATATGTAACAAATTACATAATTTCCCCTAGGGCATACCCTAACTTTTTCATAGAACACACTTTTAATAGTATGGTATAGATTATTAATTATTTATTTAAAATTCAAATTATATAATTCGTTTCAATCTTGAATTTCATGTAACAGAAAACTACTATAATTTTTCCCATTAATCATTCAACCAAGATTAGGCTTGTAGATTTTAAGATCCGGTACTCAAAGATAAACTTAAGATAACTTGCCTTTGGAAATTACTTCAAATCGAATATATTAGATTAGACCATTATCTCCTTACCATTTTATGTGATAGGTGGAGGCTAGAGAAAAATACATTTCATTTTAGAGTAGAGGAGATCATCTAGGTGATGTAGATAAACTATATGTCTCGATGTTAATGGTATTCCAACATATTTCGATGATTCTGATAGCTCAAGTATTTTGAGTTATGTCTTGATTTATTAGGTGCAGTTACTCCTATGTAGGAAATAAAATAAAAAAAGAAGTATTAGCATGAGTTGATTTGAACATAAATTCAAAGTTCTCCTTTCAAAAGATGCTGTAACATCCCGCCTTTTTGTACGTTTTAGGCAAACACACATGCCGACTCAAATCGTATAGAACGGCGAATTGTTATTAGGGTGAATAAGAAAAAGGAGAGAAAGAAAAAAACAAAACAGAATCTCGCAGCGGAATGACAAAATATATTAATGAAATAACAGTTCATGAAGCTGTATACAAAACATTTGATTATACTTATACAATACAAAATCAGAGTTACACATATCAGAGATAAATAAATGATAATGCAGCGGAATAATATAGTAAATAATAATACAATCTTTGTCTTCGTCCTCCAGAAACAAGTCTTCGAATCCTGAAATGCTCAGGCTGACCAGAGAGAATTGAAAAGACAAAACACTCGAGTGAGAACTAAAAGATCTTATGTAAATTAAAATAACGGTAAATAAATATGAGTGGAACGGCGTCGGAGATGTTTACGGGGTTTGACATCTCTTATCCAGTGTCTAACGTGAGTGCAGTAACTTAAGAGATGTTTGGGATTCACATCTCCTAAGGATCCGTTAAACTATCTATTATGTTGTACAATATGCTATTATAATATGTCTATAGTAAGATAAACTATTAAAATAGCGTTAAGGCGTTACATTTTCCCCCTTACACACTTTTATATATTCCCAAAGTCTATACAGTACCGTAATCCCGCCCATACTGGACGTCGTCAGAGGGCACTCCATAGGTATGTTATAAAACAAACTCGGAGAAGGCGCGCTAGGGTAGGTGACACGGTACAACTAGGCAATGCCAGGGTAGATATACCAATTACACTTCCGGAACAGTGGTAACGCATAGCAGTTACTACCGCCCACCTCGGAACACACTCCTGAATCAAAAATCGAGGGTGGCCACCAAATAAATCGCAAAGTCAGAATATAGTATCGATGGAATGTGCCCGATCGGAGGAATGACCTCACTTAGCCCGTCGATTGCTCCTGTTTTAGCCACTTTATGCTAACTCACGGGAGTTAGGTCCACATATTTATATCTTTAGGATCGTCGCCACCATCCTACTTCATTTTGGAATCTCCACCACGTACACAATTGTTAAAGTGGTTTTCGGTATCGACAGAGAGTATGCCCATATCCGATCCCGGTCTCTTTAACAACCAATCGCTTATTACACACCGGATGGTTCTTTTACAACCATTTCATAATTGATATCAAAATATCATATTCAATTCAAATCATATAATTTTCGAAATCATTACTTACTTCCGAAATCATATTCACCTTTGAAATCATATCACATTTGAAATCATAGTTCGAAATTATATTTCCATTCAAAAGTCATATTTCCAAAATAGGCTAAACTCTCATTTCAAAATATCATATTAAACCAAATATGTTATTTAATTCCCAACTTAGGTTATAACATCATTAACTATATTCACTTAAAAATCGAGAATTTGAATATAAACCCATCCATTTTACTTAGTTTGGAATTTAGAAGAAAATAGTTTAAATAGATATAAATAGTCAATATAGATTTAAAATAGATTAAATAGCTTTAAAATAGATTAATTAGATTTAATTAAAATAAGTTAAAATAGATTAAATAGTTTAAATAAATTAAATGGTTTAAAATAGGTTAAAATGATTTAATATAATTAATATTGGTTAAAATAGTTTAATACTTTGAAAATCTTAATAATTAGAAATTTTGAAATAATATATTTTAAAATAGTTTATATTAAAACATGAATTTGGAATTAATATCAAATTAAACTATTCGTTTCATTTCAACACATTTGGACCATTTTCAATTTCCAAGTCAACAAACCAAATTCCAAACTTTTAAATTTAACATTTCAATAAACTATTGAATTTCATATCGTTTCAATCTATGTTCAAATATCAATTCGGATTACTCCAATTTCAAAATATTTCAAAGTTATTTTCAAACAACTTCAATAACTTAATTTCGATAGAATTTCATTTATACTTAAAAGTTTAACTTTAAACTTCCAATTTAATTTCTTAAAGCAATTCCTTTTAAACCAATTCACATTTCAACACAAAACTTGATTTTTCAATAATAATTCAATTCATATAAATCAAATTTTATTTCAAAATATCATTTAATTAAATTTGAAAATTAAGGATTTTAAAGTCATTCAATTTAACCAATCCGGTGTCCATATATAATTCTCTACCCTAGGGTCAAGTGATACAGGTATTTATCATTTCAATCCGCAATTTAAAATGTTACGGTTATATATCATTTCAAACCGCAGTCCCGAATTAATAATAAAATCCATAAAATCGCTCGAGTCTATCATTTCACCCATAATGATTTTTGCTTAATCTATTGATCATTTGGGTATGTATCATTTCAACCCATAGTGAACTTGCTGTTTATAACGATATAAAATAAAACATCCATTCATCCAATATCAACAAATCACACATCCATCACAAACATCATCCAAATCAATCAATAAATATCAATATAGAACTGATAATCAATAACAGGTCTTTAACTAGCAATTTTTATTCAATAATAAATTAAATGACAATTTAATTCAAATAAATTCAAATTAACTTAGATGATGATTTAAAATATACCAAACAGTCATAAATAAATTTCTAATCACATCATAAATTTAATTTAACAAACATAAGAAATTTTAGAAGTTGTGAGTGGGTTAAAACACTCACCTTTGAAATTAAATTAAATTTAAATCCAATTTAAACCCAAAATTTGAATAGTCTTCGAATTTTCCCAAACTAGCGTCAAGATGTCCGGAATTTCGATACGATCCCAACGCAAGAAGTGGCGTGTGAATCGGACCTCGTACATGAAAGTTATAGGCGTTAGAAGTTATACAACAACAAAAAATCGTAAAAGCCATGCCACCTCCAGATTTCCATGCCGAAACCCTAGTTCCGATATCGTGCCCTACTCTAGTTTGTACGAGCCGCCACCACGTTCAACAATTTCGCCAATGCCTAGGACCACATGACCATGATCTGGTCACGCCACCGAACTCCCTACCTCCGGCCGCTCCCTTGGTGACCACGCGGCCACTCACGATATATAATTCAGTATAGTTTGAGGAGTTTGATTTTCAATTTGATTTTTGATTTGGATTTTAAATTTTGGGACTTAGGGTTGGTAGCCATTGGGAAGAGAGAAGCAAATGGAATTGTACGTACTGAAATTAGAAATAAGGAATGACCTAGGGTTTATAGCAATCTATTTATAGGCAGTGCTGAGAATAGAAAGAATGGGCTAGATTGATTTGAATTGGAACGATAAACGACCCGAAAAGCCCGTTCTGTCTCCGTAACGAAAATGAGTCATCCTATATATCAAAATAGATGTTATCAATATTTTTAAATTCAATGGAACAGGTTTCAAGTTCAAATTCCATCGTTTGAAGAAGTTATGTTGAAATCAGCTTATTTCAAATCGATTTCAATTGATTTTTTTAATTAAATTGATTTCTAGGTGTTTCGAGTCCGTACGATCAAACGACAAGTCCGATCGTTATGAAACTTGAAATCCTACAATAATTTACCGTTACGGATCTGATGAAACTTGTTTCGTCGAAATCTGAGTCAGTGGCCAAAATGGCTATATTTCAGTTAATTAAATAAATTAATATTAAATTAATTAAATCAAAATTTTCAATTCAAATTCTATGATTAACAAATTTTGCCATTTTTTATTTCTTAAACATTCACAATAATTTAAACAAGTTTAGATGTCAATTTAAAGTTGATTAATCCATCAATTTCAGTGTTTAATTTCAATTTCATTAAATTCAGAAATTATAAATTAAATTTTCAATAATTCCATTTAATTGACCTTTCATCCTATTATTCAATCCATTATTATCAAATGGATGAAATTAACATTGGTTCATGATCTATTACATTAATATTCTCAAATTTCATCTTAATTTCTATTAACGTAATATTTAAATTCTAAATTTCATTTAATTGCAATTAATCCAATTATTATAGTTTAGATTCCAATAAATTGATAAATCTTTATTTCCATTCTTTTAATTCAACTAATTGTCATATTATGAATAAAATTAACATTATTTCCAAATATTAATTTAATTTACATTACATAATATTAAATTATAATTATTGTAATTGATTTCCAATTTAAACTAACAGGCTAAATAAATAGGTAACATACAATAATTGTTACCGTTAGCTTCTAATTACATTATAAGTTTATTACTTTCAAAAAAAGGTTATAAATACTTACATAACACCAATTTTGTTCAATTATCACTTAATATGTATTATTTCATTGGTTAATTCAATATTTGCAGTTGGTTTCCTCATATTCAATTTATAGCCAAGTATAACTTTTTACATTATTTCATTTATTGGAATTACATTGGAATTGTTAAAGTTAACTTACACTAATATTGTTACAATTCATTCTAGTTATTATTTCATTATTAATTTACAAATTTTATTTCTTTCAATATTTAATTACCAAAATCTTATTAAATTAACAAATTTACGGGTCGTTACAGATGCAAATGATATTGTGATAGAGCAATGTACGCATGTTGTAATCTTGTACTTTTTAAACTCTTGACATTTTGTGAATCATTCAAAAGGATGATGTAGGTTGAAGTTTACCATTTTTAAGCGATTTATGAAAATGTGGTCATAAACCTTAGGGTAGCACAGTGCTTTCCAATTTGTATAGTGAATTATTAAATGTTGCGCTATAGAAGACCACATAATTAGGTGGTTGTATGACTTTATAGTATGTATAACATGTTTTTTACTTTTTTATGTTCTTCTATTATTTGCTATTTTACTATAATTTTAATCAAATTTTACAAATTATGGTCCTGGACATACTTGATAGTCGAACATCCATATGTATCAATCCCAAGTGTTGTGGACCACAACCTTCCTTATGGTCATTGATAATCATAATCCATTCCACAAAAAAGTATCATTAACGTGATATGTTAATTAAATGTGAAATATATTTCTTTTAGATGGAATAATGCTAAAAACTGGAGTGAGACTCCTAAATGTTTTGTTTTATAATAAAGAACTCGACATACTACCAGTTGAAAGTGTAACTTGGATCCATATGCCCTAACACTTGGAAAAACAGAATTTTTTTATCATCATGAAAGTTGGATTTTTAAAGATCAGTTGATTTATTTTGCGTATTTTAAAATTATTCACCAAATTGTGTGATGAAACAATTTGGATATCTTTCCCAACATATTCCTGACCCTGTTCTTCCAATAAATGGAACTCCTAGACATTGGAGAACGTTGATAAATGGAACTCTAGACTTGGAATAGGAGGTATCCCAATATGGTTCATCTGCATAATTCTCTTATCTTATTGATTGAATATGAATATTGGTATTGATGAATAACTTGTCGATTTATATCGAAACATCAAGCCGACTAGTTGCATACATTCCTTGAGGACCGTTAGAACCTTATGTGGTTTTTCCAATATTTATTAATATTTGTCTTTGTTGTACAATAAAACATGGATGATTTATGTTTTTTAGCTGAGTGAAATTTATAATGCTAAAGAGGTTGTGGATTACACATAACTTAATCATTTTGAGCCTAATAAGGTGAAATTAAATATGTTGAATCCAATATTTACTCAGTGCAATTTTAGGAAGAAATGAGTTACATCGACCTTCTTGCACATCGTGCTAATGTTGGTGCCACTCTTTTGGTAACTCAGTCCATGCCTCATGCTAAAGATGATACCGCTCAAGTGGAAACTCGCTCATCACCTCATATTGAAGATGATAACGCTCATGTGGAAACTCACCCATTGCCTCATGTGGAAACTCGCTCCGTGCATGAATAATAACAACACTATTGGTAAGCTATTACTGCCATGCATAGAAAACAATGACCACATAGGAAGCTATAACCAAAAGCTTTAGATAAATTGTATATACGGAGGAAAAATTTCAACCACATGAAGAAATTATGGATGGATAGTCTTAAGGAAAAGAATTGCCCTCTTCTATAACATAAGATCTGTCCGAGCCTTCTCAATCAACAACTTCTCGAATTTTAACTTGTCAAAAGAAGAGAAGGAAAAAAATGTCCACACCATTAGAAGTTCGAAGGCTTGGAAATATTAGATTGGCTATGATTGTATGGTTGAGATAATGTATGTTAAAACTTATGTACGATTGCATTTTTATTCCACCATCACTACAAAGCATCCAATTTTCTTCTTCACCCTTTAAACTTTTTTGTCCATGGAATGCCTTCTGGATTTATGCCCTTAAGTGCTTTCTTAATTCCTTATATTTTACTATTTCCAATGTCATAGTACAAGCGTGTAACAAGTTTTCAAGAACACCAGACTCGAATCTAAAGTTTTTTAAATTGGCTTTAATGTGTGACGATAGCCCCATACCACCCACACATCAATTACCTAAAAGATCACTAAAAACATGCCAGGCTAATATGGGATGATCATCAGGGGTTGAAATTTAAAGCAGAAAAACCTGTTGCATATCTCATAGCACATGGATAAAATACAATATAGAAAATATACAACAAAATATAGTGAGCCATAACAAATGAAAGTAACCTCTCCATTAAATCATGAGTTATGGATACAAATGTCATATAAACTGAATACAACATTCCTACTACAATCCTCTCAAAGTATATAGAACAGACAACGGAATATCTACAAATATATAGTAATACGCCATAGCATCTCCAAGCCCATCTTCATACATCAGCTGCGACTCCAGACCTGCCATCTAGCCTAGTCATTTAAGAGTACCCAAGATGATAAGAGAAAACATAAAATCTTGGGTCAAATAATAGTTTGGTGTGAGTGGTAAATAACCATCAAAAGTTATACTGGAAAATATGGTAGAAGACAAGTACAAAAAAAACCATACCTAATCCGTCACTGCATTCAAAATGTTAGCACATAATAATAAGATAAAACATGCTACTAAAATAAATGACAATAGGATACTGTAACAGAATAGGATAGAGGAAACTAAGCAGCCTCCTCGTTTGACCCTATTCCCAATCCCTTCTCCAACATTCCTATAGATGATAGCCTACCCAAGAGAAATAGCAAACATAACAACCATATCAACCACAGCATACAACAACCAAAATCTAGCTATCATCTTCTAAAGCTTTGAATATATGATAAATCGTATGGCCCTATCCTCGCTTGCCAGAGACTAATGGAAATCCCCATTCTCGATTGTGTTCCCCTGACTTTTAAGTCCGAAACTATACATGGTTGTCTCCTACAGTACCTCCATACCATCTAACACTAGACCCTCTATAAGCGGTCCAGGATACACGACTAGCGCTACCAGCCCTCAGGTGCCCTCGCATATAGTACCCCTGCTTGAACACAACCAGAACACTTCGAGTTATCAATGATTTTTCGGCACTCCCTGTAACACCCCATATTTTTGGTAACATTATTTAGAATATTTAATTAGCTAAATAAAATAAAATAATGTGTTGATTAGGGGATTGAGATTTTATTTTAATTAAGGGGTTGTTGTTCCATTTAACCAATGAATTAAAAGAAATAGGAAAGAGGTCATTCCTGTATCCTTAACCCTTGGCTGTGTATCTCATGCACGTTTATTTCATTTGATAAAATTTTAAAACTTGGGGCCAGCCACCATTAACAAGAGAAAGAGGAAGAAGATTAAGAAAAGCTAAGGGAGAAGCTAAATCAAATCAAATCCATTCAAATGTTAAGCTCCTTTATCTCTAAAGCTAAGGTAAATAATGATTACATCTCTTATTTCTTTTGTTTTCGGTTTTAAGATGAAATCCAAAATATTTTGCATTGATTTTCTAAGTTTTTTAATGATGGAATGATTATATATACTTGTTGATGATTTATGGTTGTTCATATAGATTTTATGACATGTTTTGATATGAAAACCCTATTACATGACATTCAAATATCTTGCGAATTTTTATGAAGATCAGAAATGATATTTTAGGGATGGGTTTCAATTTTCAAAATTTTCTGAATTTATGGGGATTTTATATGAATTTTCTAGTGAAGAAAATGTTAATTTGGGTTAAAATTGTTGAATATGCGTCTACGTAATTTTTGTTTGATGATAATAAACATATATACATTCATTTAAATGTATTTGATATTGTACTATTTTATTTTTCACAGATAAAATAAATATTTGTTGAATAAAATAAATAACACAGAATTGAAATTCAAAACGAATATTTTATTCAAACAAATATTTATTACAATTGTGATAGTACAATTTTAAGCTCTCACTATAACTATACAATTTCTGAATACATCACAGTTCATTTTTACATTAATAACCTCACTACATATCACTCACACTCGTATTTTGTCTTCAACTGCATTCCAGTCTGATTCCAACATCCGAGTAATCTGCAAAAATATTTTCAAACGCAGTAAAACTGAAAGAGAAATATTTTTGAAATTTGAAATAAAAGATGATTTTGAAAATATTATTTGCCTCAGTTATTTGGGTTGTTCGTCATCATTTATATGTGAATTCATCACACACGAACATTGTGACATGCACAGTGTATCACTGTACATGCCACAAGGTCGTGCACACCGATATATATACACTTGATAAATTTACAGGGACAGGTGAGCACAGGTCAAACCCAGATTATCGGATTCAACACAGGTGCAAATCAAATGAAATGGTCAAGACACATAAATCACAGCCTCAACCAAAATTCAAATGTACAAATGCAATAACAGTCGAAAACAATCGACAGAGTGTTAAAACAGCAACAACCAAAAAGTTAAGGCAACATGCAAGCTCGACTATCAGGTTCAACCTCTTCATCAAGCAACAGACCAGACTACACAATATATCGTGTACACAAAGGAAACTGCAACAATGAAATCTACAAATGCAACCTGACCAAAGCAGGTTTAAGTAAAACATAGCTCAATGCAACACAGTGCAACAAAAGTCAGTAGCAAGCATACAGATCAAATGGAACTCATCACAATGCATATGATAGCAGTGGTCGACTACAATACATCAAACCAGAACAACAAGTAACTCAAGCCAGTACACACTTATATATATACATATGTATATACACATGTATACATACAAGTAGTGACACCATATCAGACCACAAAAACAAAGTAGCAGTCAAACTAAAGGCATCAACAACACAATACAGTGGACACAAGCTCAAGACTGGTCAGGCACAAAGAAGACAAATGTAACATCAGCAACTACATACAAGAATCAGGAGAAGTAAAACAATGTACATGAAAACAGCAACAACTATAAAATAATGTCCACAATGCAGACTCAAGTAAAATGCAAATCCAGACCCAAGCCAACATGAACCAGTTCCAATCCAAGCTCGACCTATTCACAGATATATGCAAACTAAAACTAGACCAGTAAACAAAACCAGAGCCGGCACATGCAGTATAACCAGACCAGGAAGAGATTGTCACAGCAATGTCAAAGCATGTACATAGCCGTGTGTAACCAAGTCAAAGCCAGTGTGATCAAAATCAAAGATGAACAGGTCAGAGACGTGATGGTCAAGAATCGAGCAAGAAAAATTCAAAACCGAGTCGACCAAGCAAATCAAGTATATACGTTTATGAACAAGTCAATACAATCTCAAGCATCCAAGTAAAATCAAGCGGCCAGAGAAATCGTGTGACAAATTCAAACAAATATTATACGACGCAATTCAAGGAGATCGAACTCCTATATAAACCCTAACAATCATCATTGGCAAAATCATCGAGCTCAAGTACGAAAACACTAAAGCACAAAAGCATAAAATACATACCGAAGCAAGGAAAGAACTCGATCAACGAAGCAGCCGAAGTGAGCAACAGGAGGAACGATCGATCAAGGCTACACGTGAATAATCACCGAATCGATCAACATAAAGTTGGCTCTTCGAAAGCCCTAATTTGGATCAAGGACGAAAGCTCTAATTTCGCAAAGAGAACGATCGAGAGAACAAAGCCGCCACTAACCAAAATAAAAAGAACGGGCCGAATAATAAACAAAAGGGGCCGGCTATTTTAAGGGTGTTAGTTATAGGGCTTTTGTTTTAAATTGTTTTTTAAATTGCCTTTTAAATCGTTTTTAAATTTAAACTGTTATTTTACTAGTCGTGTGACTAGGGGACAATCTACGTGGCGTAGATTGAGAATTCGCAACTCAGTGGTTGAGTTGTGGTAGGGTTTTGAGCGTAGAGTTAGGATTAGTCGGTAGCGGGTGTCGCAAGTTTACGTGTGTAAGCGTCTGACTATCTAATTTCTAGTAGAAACCTTGGGGGCAGCACGTAGGCAGGTTTTTGCCGAAGCTGGGTAAATTCTGTGTTGTTCTGTTTCTGTTATTTATATTCTGCAATATCTGTGCTGTTTTTATTCTGCTGTGTTCTGTGATATAACTTCCGCAATAATTTTAATATTTGATAGTATCACCCTATTCACCCCCCTCTAGGGTGAAATCGATCCTACAAGTGGTATCAGAGCTAGGAATAGGAGTCAATTATTTGCTGTTTATAAAAATTCGATTTTTTTTCAAAAATCAATTTTTGTTTTAAAATTTTGAATTTTTAAAAAATGGCGTCTTTTAATAATGCTTTTGCTGAGGGTCAGTCGATAGTTAGACCACCAATGTTCAATGGTGAATATGCTTATTGGAAAAATAGGATGAAATTTTTTCTAGAAACCATTGACGCTTGGAATATAGTTGAGACTGGATATAACAAACCAACTATAACAGTGAACAATCAGGAAATAGAAAAACCAAAGGATCAATGGACAGAGTTAGAAAACAAATTACAAATTACTAACGCCAAAGCAATGAATTCTATTATTTGTTCATTAGATCAAATTGAATTTAATCGTGTTTCACATTGTTCATCTGCGCAGGAAATATGGCACACTCTCGAAGTGACTCACGAAGGAACATCTCAAGTCAAAGAATCTCGTCTTGCTATGCTAAGCAGCGAATATGAGAACTTTACAATGGCGAAGGAAGAAAATGTCAAAGAGATGTACGGACGACTTTCCAATATCGTATACAAATCGAAAGCTCTCGAAAAATCATACACCGAACTGGAAATAGTCCGAAAAATCCTCAGAGTCCTTCCACGAAGCTTTGAAGCCAAAGTGACTGCAATTCAAGAATCAAAAGATTTGAAACAGTTGAAAGTTGAAGAACTCATCGGAAATCTCACCACATATGAGCTAGAGATGAAATTCAAAGAAGAGCGTGAAGGAGGAGATACTCGGAAGAAATCGATAGCTCTTAAAGGGACAACTGAAAGTGATGATGATGACGATGATGATGGTGCAAAAGAACTAGAGCTGTTAATAAGAAAATTCAAAAAGTGGAATCAGAAACACGGAAATCCAGCTCTAAACCAAAAGTTAAAAAGCAGAATAGCAAAAGTATTTGACAGCCCAGACAAACAGAAGATCATCTGTTACGAGTGCAACAAACCCGGTCATATCAGTCCCGACTGTCCACAAAATAAATTCAGCCGAGGAAAGAAACAGAAAAAGAAAAGTTTTGCAGCCACTTGGGATGAAACGGATGAGGATGATAAAAGCACTGGCAGTGAAAGCGAAAAAGCGGATTTGTGCCTTCAAGGTAATATAACTGACAGTGACGATGACGAGCCAAGTGAGGTATCAAAACTTACCCATTCTGAGTTGCTTATTCATTTCCATGATGTAAACGGCCGTTTTGAACGACTTAGGGAAAGATACGCTAAACTTGAATCACAAAGAGATAGTTTAATAGAATCAAATGAACAACTTGAGCAGTTAGTTAAAAACTATCAAAGTAGAATCCCTAAGTGTGATAAGTGTCCAACATTTGAAGATGAGATTAAAAAATCAGAAATTAATATAAAATCACTTGAAAATGAAATTCTGATTTTAAAAGAAAGTGAAAATACGAGAAGAGAAAATTCTATCAAAAAGTGCACACAATTGTTAAATGAAAACGAATCACTCAAATCACAAGTCCAACAATTGTCTACTACTTTAGATAAGTTTTCCAAAAGTAAAAAATCATTGAATATGCTATTAGGGAAACAATCGGTCAATATTGATAGACAAGGACTTGGGTATACTCAAAAAGAACGATATAAAAGTGAAATTAAGCAAGACAATTCAATGTGCACTATTTGTAGAAAATTTGGACACAATCAGAATAATTGTTGGTATAGGCCCAAACACAAGAAAACAATTCCAATTTGGGTTCCAAAAGGCACAAAAATAGAATCTCTCAAAATTAAACAAATCTGGGTGCCAAAAGGAACATATACAAATAGTTATGGGTCTCCACAAAATTATTCTTCAAGTTATTCTGCCACTAACAACCATGGACCTATAAAAACAAATAGGTCACAAAAATATTCTACCGTGTAGGTGTGGTGGCAGGCTAAGGAACAACATCGGTGTTATCTGGATTCTGGCTGTTCCAGAAACACAACAAGCGACAATTCAAAGTTCCTTAGCCTAGTATAAAGGTGACAGATTCACAAGGACAACAACGAAAGATTATTGTACAGGTAAAACAGGTAATTGTATTTATTATCAAACGATAAATTAAATGTGATAATCTGCACCATAATCTGAATTAAATCAGCCAGTTATATGAAATAATTGATGATGTTAATTCCGACTTATTCAAAATGTTGACCAATTATCATTGAATAGAAATTGCTTGGATTAATTAATTGATTGATTACTGATTACTCATGCTACAAGTGGATATATTAGCTTATCTGTTCTGACACTATGATTATTGCTTGTATATTTCAATGGCTTCAATTCAAAAAGGATGTTACAAATGATTTTATGAAATTTGTTGAATTTTTTCACAGTCTGGTCTATAACATTGAAAATGATGAATGAAAGAAAAATTTAGATGCAGATTACACTGGCAATCTAGTTGATGAAAAATTACTAGTGGAACGTGATTTAACATTCAATAATTGCATCATTTTTCAAAGAAAATATCTGCATATTTTTCATTTCAAATAATTTTCAATTAACAGATATTTTTCTTAGATACACCCTTCAAGAAAATCATTTTTGACCTTATTTCAGATTAGTTATTTCAGAGAAATTGATTTTATAATTATTTTTGAAATTAATTTTGAATCAATACTTTAACTAATCTGATCCCCTACTAATTATCGAAAAGATAAATAGTGATTGAAAAAGTGATGAGTGTTGATATTAATCATATATTATAACTCGAGACGGTATATTTAATAAAATTCTTTAGAAATTTTAAACAAGAGTTATAAAAATTTTGTTTGGCAAAAATTTCACGACCATTTCTATTTCTATCATTTTTCTATCAACCATCACTCATCAAAATCCAATATAGTAAGTCAATATGTGGTATTTTAAATGGGAATCATTCATTTTTCATTTTATTATTTTAACAAATAAAAACATTCAAAGAATTCACTCTCATTTAAAAGTCCTCACGGTTATGCATGAGTGAATTACTTTGAATTTGTTATGTGCTTCCATGCTCATTTAAAAGTCCTCACGGTTATGCATGTATGGAACGCATATCAAAAATTGATTGATTAAATAGACAAGTTGATTCTAATCCCATTTAAAAGTCCTCACGGTTATGCGTGGTTAGAAGATACTTGAATTCATTTAAAATAAAATAAAAATTGGAATACTACTAATCTCATTTAAAAGTCCTAACGGTAATGCATGGTTAGTAGATATTCAAATTCCTGTAATAAATATACCACAAATAGACCCAACTATATGGTTTTATATGATGACATTATCCCTATCATTCTAAAGTGGAATATGCGTCAAACAAAGTATTTATGATTTTTGTTTGATTTTTTCTATTGAAATTTAATATTTATACTCGATTGGGAATTAATATTATTTTAATGTCAATCACTTTATCTCTATTTTTTCTATCACTATTATTCTTTTGCTGATAACAAAAGGGGGAGAGAAAAGTTAAGATTTTGAAAATAAAGGTCAAATATTTTCTAATTGCAATCAAGCCTCATTTAAATATTTTTATGCATATATAAAGGGGGAGTATTGTGTAGAGAGGGAGCATTTAAATAGGGGGAGCAGATTGAATAATCAAATATATTTAAAATAGTCAAAATCTTAAATATATGTTTGTTATCATCAAAACGGGGAGATTGTTGAATATGCGTCTACGTAATTTTTGTTTGATGATAATAAACATATATTCATTCATTTAAATGTATTTGATATTGTACTATTTTATTTTTCACAGATAAAATAAATATTTGTTGAATAAAATAAATAACACAGAATTGAAATTCAAAACGAATATTTTATTCAAACAAATATTTATTACAATTGTGATAGTACAATTTTAAGCTCTCACTACAACTATACAATTTCTGAATACATCACAGTTCATTTTTACATTAATAACCTCACTACATATCACTCACACTCGTATTTTGTCTTCAACTGCATTCCAGTCTGATTCCAGCATCCGAGTAATCTGCAAAAATATTTTCAAACGCAGTAAAACTGAAAGAGAAATATTTTTGAAATTTGAAATAAAAGATGATTTTGAAAATATTATTTGCCTCAGTTATTTGGGTTGTTCGTCATCATTTATATGTGAATTCATCACACACGAACATTATGACATGCACAGTGTATCACTGTACATGCCACAAGGCCGTGCACACCGATATATATACACTTGATAAATTTACAGGGACAGGTGAGCACAGGTCAAACCCAGATTATCGGATTCAACACAGGTGCAAATCAAATGAAATGGTCAAGACACATAAATCACAGCCTCAACCAAAATTCAAATGTACAAATGCAATAACAGTCGAAAACAATCAACAGTAGTGTTAAAACAACAACAACCAAAAAGTTAAGGCAACATGCAAGCTCGACTATCAGGTTCAACCTCTTCATCAAGCAACAGACCAGACTACACAATATATCGTGTACACAAAGGAAACTGCAACAATGAAATCTACAAATGCAACCTGACCAAAGCAGGTTTAAGTAAAACATAGCTCAATGCAACACAGTGCAACAAAAGTCAGTGGCAAGCATACAGATCAAATGGAACTCATCACAATGCATATGATAGCAGTGGTCGACTACAATACATCAAACCAGAACAACAAGTAACTCAAGCCAGTACACACTTATATATATACATATGTATATACACATGTATACATACAAGTAGTGACACCATATCAGACCACAAAAACAAAGTAGCAGTCAAACTAAAGGCATCAACAACACAATACAGTGGACACAAGCTCAAGACTGGTCAGGCACAAAGAAGACAAATGTAACATCAGCAACTACATACAAGAATCAGGAGAAGTAAAACAATGTACATGAAAACAGCAACAACTATAAAACAATGTCCACAATGCAGACTCAAGTAAAATGCAAATCCAGACCCAAGCCAACATGAACCAGTTCAAATCCAAGCTCGACCTATTCACAGATATATGCAAACTAAAACTAGACCAGTAAACAAAACCAGAGCCGGCACATGCAGTATAACCAGACCAGGAAGAGATTGTCACAGCAATGTCAAAGCATGTACATAGCCGTGTGTAACCAAGTCAAAGCCAGTGTGATCAAAATCAAAGATGAACAGGTCAGAGACGTGATGGTCAAGAATCGAGCAAGAAAAATTCAAAACCGAGTCGACCAAGCAAATCAAGTATATACGTTTATGAACAAGTCAATACAATCTCAAGCATCCAAGTAAAATCAAGCGGCCAGAGAAATCGTGTGACAAATTCAAACAAATATTATACGACGCAATTCAAGGAGATCGAACTCCTATATAAACCCTAACAATCATCATTGGCAAAATCATCGAGCTCAAGTACGAAAACACTAAAGCACAAAAGCATAAAATACATACCGAAGCAAGGAAAGAACTCGATCAACGAAGCAGCCGAAGTGAGCAACAGGAGGAACGATCGATCAAGGCTACACGCGAATAATCACCGAATCGATCAACATAAAGTTGGCTCTTCGAAAGCCCTAATTTGGATCAAGGACGAAAGCTCTAATTTCGCAAAGAGAACGATCGAGAGAACAAAGCCGCCACTAACCAAAATAAAAAGAACGGGCCGAATAATAAACAAAAGGGGCCGGCTATTTTAAGGGTGTTAGTTATAGGGCTTTTGTTTTAAATTGTTTTTTAAATTGCCTTTTAAATCGTTTTTAAATTTAAACTGTTATTTTACTAGTCGTGTGACTAGGGGACAATCTACGTGGCGTAGATTGAGAATTCGCAACTCAGTGGTTGAGTTGTGGCAGGGTTTTGAGCGTAGAGTTAGGATTAGTCGGTAGCGGGTGTCGCAAGTTTACGTGTGTAAGCGTCTGACTATCTAATTTCTAGTAGAAACCTTGGGGGCAGCACGTAGGCAGGTTTTTGCCGAAGCTGGGTAAATTCTGTGTTGTTCTGTTTCTGTTATTTATATTCTGCAATATCTGTGCTGTTTTTATTCTGCTGTGTTCTGTGATATAACTTCCGCAATAATTTTAATATTTGATAGTATCACCCTATTCACCCCCCTCTAGGGTGAAATCGATCCTACAAAAATTAATTATGGCCAAATTATATTGGCTTAGAGTCTAAAATTTTATATGTTAAAAAACATATTAATAGTGATTTTCTGGAATTTTTGTAGAATTTTCCTAAGTGTTTTATTGGCTATATAAAATTATTTAAAGTATAGGACTTAAATGTTTTATATATATTTATAAACAAGAGAAGGGGATTTTTGTAAATAATTCAAATTTGTTATTTCTGGAAATTGGCAGTACTTTTGGAATAAAATTGCAACCAATCACAATTTGACAAACAAGGCAGTTTAAGTACAAAGAAATAGTTAAAAAGGACAAATCTATAAGGTTTTTACTGTTTTGATGCTTTCAGTACCACAGCCTCTTTACCTTTGCTTCCAATTCCATCTTAACCAATGCACACGGTACCGGTTAACTAGTATGTAGTGAATTGGATATAGGCGTAAGGTACAGGGTCGAAACCAGGGGTTTCGAAGGCGTTGAAGCACTACTTAGCTTTTAAATGAAAATGCACATGCTTGCTTTCGACTAAGTAGATTTCGGCATGGTTAGCTTTTGACCAGGTCAATTGGTTTTAAAGAAATGGTTTCGATTGGGTTGCACCTTTGTTTTTAAATAACTGCTTTTGACTATGTCGAAACCCATAGCTACCGCTTTTTACCTTTCGACCTAAAATGGTTTCGAAAGGGTTGCTTTGCTTTTTAAAACTTGGCCACTTCTCCAATGCTTTCGAAGGGATGGTTTCGATACCATTGATTCTCTACTTAAGAAATGCTTTCAAAAGAGATTCTTTCAACTTAAATGGTTCTAATGACCCTTTTTCTATGATTGAAGCATAACCCAAATGGTTTCGAAGGAAATAAGGTTTAAATGGTTTCAAAAGGTGTTTTTCCACATGTTTTAAATTAAACCCAAGTGCTTTCGAAGGTTTTTGTTTATAAAGGTTTGATGCTTTTGAATGGTTTCGAAGGGGTGGTTCCCCAAGGGTTTTGAAAGATTCAAAAGGTGAGGTTTTTCTGATTGTTTCGAAATTGTTGAAGGGAAAGGTTTTTCCAAGAGTTTCAAAAGGCAATATTTAAAGGTTTTAAGAGGAAGATGTCTGAGCTTTTTAAAGCTTTCGAAAGGAAGGTTTTGAGGGTTTTGAGGGTTTCGAAAGGCTTTTAAGAATAGTTTTTCCTTTCGGTCTAGGTTAAATAAAGGGTTTTACTTGGTTAGAAAGAGGTACTTCCAATGGTTTCAAAAGGGATACTTTCAATGGATTTGAAAGGGTTACTTTCAAAGGTTTAAATGTTTTCATCAACTGAGATTTGGGTAAAGTATATATAAATTGGCAAGGTGATTCGAGTAAAGCGTAGAGTATATGTATTTTCCTTGTGTGAGTTTGATTTAAAAGGTTTTTAATCATTTTGAAAAGGTTTTCAAGGAAAATTTAAGGGAAGGTCTCCCTATGTAAAATGACTCAGATATTAGAATATCAAATGGGACTGGTATAGGGTCGTGCCCTATACATTAGCTATTAGATCAAGCTAATTTAGTCCAAAATTTCGGTGTGTAGGGCATTGTCAAAGGTAAGACTAAAATTATGATTACACACAATAGGAATATATGTTTGTATACAGTAGGTTATTGGTGAGCCCGCAAAACCATTAGGATCGGGTAACCCTGTGAGATGTTAAGTTAGGGACAGACTGTCAGGAAGAGAAGTATTTAACATATAGTTAAGGATAGACCGTCTAGAAGATGAGTGTCTAACATATGTTAGATAAATTTGGTTTATATTGTCTGGTAGGCCTGAGTCAACCAAAGGTTAGTAGTTAGCCAAACAAAGCTGCAATGTTCGAACAGATAGTTCATTTATTACCTGATATGTATGTTTACATAATAATGCTTTACAGTTTTTAACCAGTTTTGTTTGCAGGAAAAGATTTGCAAAAGATATGTTTTAAAGGGATGTTAGTGAGGGGAAACCCGTTTCGCTAAGCGGTGTGGTCTCACTTAACATTAAATAACTAAGATGTAACAGCATTATTCACACCAGACTTTATGTCTGACTCGAAGTTTCTGTTTTCCCCTTAAACTCTCTTGTGCTCAAAATTGTTTTGAGTAGGCTAAGGGTTGAGGTTTACAGGTTTTAGTTTTGGCAAATAAAGCTTTCGAAGACGAGCAGGTGGTTGACGGGTAGCTAATTAGAAGTTGCATTTTATTCTATTTGTTATCCCTGTGTGTATTAATTCAGATATGACTATATTGACTTTGATCAACCAAGGAGGCATCATCATATGTCACTCTTGGCATATTATTGTAAATTATATTTGATCCAAAACCTGGGAAATGTTATGGGAGTATGTAACTTGGATATGAATTATTGTTTAGAAATGTAATCAGTAAAAATGCTGTTTTTTTAAATCTGTGATTTTGTTCATATTCAAGTGCTTCTAATATTATGTACACAACCGTATTTTGTCACCAGAAGATGATACTCTAGATGAGTGTAACATCTACAGCGCTTAGCTTTTGGCCCCTAGATACAGGATGTTACACTACCAAATCTACAAAGCTTTCACAACTATAATCCATTTTGGGCATGAGTCCTACCACTCAACCCAGCCTATTATACCACATCCTTGTTCCATCCCGAGCTGTCTACCAACTCCTTCGATTCTATTCCTTATTCGAGCCCTTGACGAAAGACCAAAAATTTATCATGCTATAACTTCCAAACCATAGAAGCAATCAATGAGCAACAACTTCCAACATGATCAACTACAACTCCTGAGTCTTCACCCCAGATCGCATCACCATTTGAGCCAACAATTTGGATTGGTGCCGATCTAATCCAATTGGATCGGTGCCGATCCAAAACCTTAGCCATTTCACCTCTGTTTCTCTTGCAACCTCTAGTGCACTTCCCCTTGATGCCTTAGACCCCAACCCCTCTTTCTTAGCCTTCAGTTCTTTTCTTCCATGCATTATGGTTCAATCCATTGAAGATGATCCATCCAGTCTTCAACACTTGGCCTATCCTCCGAACCAACTTTATATAGAACTCTAAAATCCATGCTCATTTTCCCTATGGATCTCACTTCAATTGGCATGCTAATTTTTGGATCGGTACCGATCCGATCCAAAAGGATCGGTGTCGATCCAACAGGGTCGGTGCCGATCCAAATACTTAGCTTCAATTGTCTTGAAACCTTCAGGGTGTGTTCCTGCCATGCTCCAGAACCAATCCTCCAAGTTTTCTGTGATTCCGACAAACTTTGCCCCTAATATGCTCCAATCATCAATCCAAGTCCTAAAACATGCACAACACTAGCAAACGAATCAAGCATAGCAAGAAATTCAGACATAACAGTGAATCAAACATAGCAAATCATCCAATTACATCCAATATGAACACACAAATCATCTGAATCAATCTGTCATCATAATTCTAGCATCGTTCTAATCAAACATGTAGAATTTCATAGCCAAATATACATAAATGACACTAGCCAATGATGTAATCCCAATTACAGGTTTAATTAGGTTAATCTAGGGTTTCTAAATCTGAAATTACCTAAGTCGAATCAGTTTAATTAATTTAATAATTCTAACGTATAATCACCTAACTATAACATATAATCCATCAAAGACTAGTGAGAGATCATAACCCCTCACCAAATCTACGAAACCTATGAAATATGATGAAAATCTGATCTGGAAATTGGATGAAGATGAAACCAAAGTGATGAGATGTGATGACTCGACTTTTCGATCATCGAAAATCGACATCAATACTTTCACTATATAGCATGCCGAATAATCGAGTGCCAGAAAGACAGATTGTTAGGGGAAAAGAAAGAAGGTAGAAGGAAGAAGAAAACTAAACAAATACAGAATCTCACGGCGGACTAAATAATATATAATATCAATAGTTCTTTACACAAATCAAAACTGTAATATACATATCTCAAATCAGAGTACACAAATCAATAATTCTTAGCCTTATAACAGTCTGCCCTTACAATTGTTGATAATTTCAAACAAGCACTGTAGTGGAATAAAACAAGTACGAGAATATGTCTCAGTCTCCTGCTCGTCTCCTGAGCTCCAAAGCAATCCAAATCTAAATAGGTAATATGCTCGGTCTGACCTAAGCATTATTATAAATAAATAACACACACATCAGTCTGGTTAACCAGCGTGAGAAAACACACCCAATTTGATTTATTAAGTTATAAAGCTTTCCAAAATAACGGTACCGTAAGACCACGCCGCACATAAACATATACGGGTTTTTACCTTACGATCAGAAAACCATTTCTATAGAAAATCCAATGATATTATAATAATGTCTAAGGGTCAAAATGATAATAATCAAGTAGCTATGATGCTCATGCTATGTACGTCACAACAATGCTGTATATAAAATCAAAACTCAATAAGGCCCGTTCGCTAATTGTGTAGGATTTCTACGGAGGTTCCCTCGGTACTTCGAGAACGGTCCTCCTGCATAAGGATCATAGTTATCCTTCTGAAGCATCATACCCGTCTAGCCGGGGTATCATAGGAAAAACATAACTGGTCTTGCTATGACCGAGTGCATCGCTCCGGCATGCCAAAAATAACCGAAGGTATCTGTATTGCTAGAAAAGGAGCCGATTACACCGTATGGGTTTGCCAACCCTACCAGCCATGCCTCCTATCTCTAGTTTTAGTCATTTCCGCTGATGAGGCTACGTCCGGCATTCCAGCTTACGCACCGCTCCAAAATAGATCACGGAATCCCATATGGATTCGTACACCTTAACAGGTCATGGAATCACACCTGAATTCCACATCTCAATAAATCTTGGAATCTCACACAGATTCCCACACTCCAACGAGTCATGGAACCACATATGATTTCAACATCCCAAAATATAATGCATCTCCTTCATATAACCGTATATGGTTTTTGAGTAGGTCATGGGTTCCGAGTCATCTCTTACGAGTACACTCTCCATTTCCTGGGTGCTCCAAAAACCATTCACCGATTTCTAGAGTGCTCAATACCGGTTCTTTACGAAATAATCGGACAATACATAAGATTGGGGATCACCCCCTAACTGTTTAAGTGGACAGATCTCCTTATCATTTGTCCTAGAAGAACAACGAGTTTATACATACAGTATAGCACCTTGAACTTAACTATACTATATAATTTACGTGTTTCCCCTAGATATTTCCAACGTCAAAACCCCTCGGTGTTAAGTAGGAAAACGTTTCCTACCATCAAAACTAAGAAGGATTACATATTTGGGCAAATATTTTGATAGTCGGTTATTTAACTATCAAATTACCATAGATCACATTTCCCACTGAAATTACTAAGCCTCATTTAATTTGAATTTGAAAATTTTGAATTCCTCATTTAAAACAGTCGTGTACTTGTTTCATCTGAATAAGTATATTTAGAAATCCTTTCTTTCAAAAATACTTGAAAACTCATTAAAATAAATATGGAAGTACCCTTCAGTATCAACCATGGATCGTTGCTTGATGGTTCGTCTCTATCCCAAAGAAACCAAACTTAACTTAGGCAATCTCTGCCTCTCGATTTTCGCCATTAAAATATACCATTACTTCCCAAAATATTTCATTTGAAAATAAATTTCCAAAAATCGTTTGTAACTACAAACCTTTGCATGATACTAACTTCTGAACTATCTGATTTTGAATAACATCATCGAATTACAAACAGGCTTAAACAATAACTAATTTTAAAACAAGAATTTACTTTTAAAAATATTTTTTTAATAAAGGACTTTGAAAAGGATTAAAGAAGAGTTTAAAACACGTTAGATATAAAAAATAATATTATTTAAAACCTTTCACAGAATTATTTAATAACATATGATAATAACTTCCACCAACAATTTTTAACATACACGTGAGTAATTCATTTTTAAACAATATATATATATATATATATATTTCAAATAAAGTGATGGATTTTAAATAATCATTTATTAAATAATTTTATATTACCATAAATAAATAATTCAACTTTCAAATCTCGAAATAATTTTGAAGGAAAACATTTAAGTGAAATGACCACATTACTATAGGAATCATTTAAAAAACATTTGTAAATGATAATTTTAAACAAAACCTTTGTATATATTTACTAATAAAACATTTCACTTCAAACTATACAATCTGAAGTTAAACCAAAAACTTGTAAATTTCCAATGTTGTACTAAGGCTCGGAAATCCAATGGTACTTATTAATTACCATCCAATTAAATTTAACTATCAAAGTTAAATTACAAGCATTTACATAGCAGTCCTATATGTAAATAAAATCCACACTTAACAACGATTCGTTAACACATCAATTTTTCAATATAAATCCATTTGCATTGACAGTGTCCAAATTAATCAAATAGCAGAATAATAATCAATTCTACTAACCAATTATCATTAAAAATCAATCTATTTTATTTATTATCCAACGGTGTTTATTTGGCCAAAATGATCACACCAATATATATTCCTCACATTACATTATAATTAACAATGTAATTCCAAATACAATCCATTTACCAATTTCACACATATATGATTCAATACTAGAAATAAGCTTAAAAATAAACATAAACAGTTTTAATAGCAATTCGAGTTGCTATATCGTCACCCTAGATCCGAGTCGACCAATCTAATAGCAATTCGAGTTGCTATATCATCACCCTAGATCCGGTTCAACCAATCTAATAGCATTTCAAGATGCTATTTCATCATCCTAAATTTATTTCAACAACCACCCATTTCAACAATCCAACAACATAAATAAATTGAATTTGCTATATAACATTATTGATTAACCAAATGAATGAGTTTAACTCACCTTGAGTTTTCAATTTTAAATCAAATCGAAAGACGTTTAATTAAACCTAAAATTTTAGCTATTCCAATTCATCTCCAAATCAGTTCCAGAATGTAGTGCTCGTCACCACGATTCTGTCGCCGCTTGTTTCATCCAATTTTGACCTCGTATGGAGAAGTTATAGCATTTTAAAGGTTACACGATTAAATATATATATATATATAAATTTATAAATTTTTTTTATTTTTTTTTATTTTTGACCTTCATCTTGTTGTTGGATTTCAAGATAAAAAATTGTGGCCGCATGTAACGACCCAGGGTTTTGCACTAGTTAATTATCGTCATTAGACGATAAAATTTGCTAGCTATTTATTATTGGGAGTTTTTTTATCGGGTTGAGATTCTTTTAAAAATTTGTTGAGGGTTATGTGGGCTTTAAATAAAATCATGGCCCACGTTTTTCTTGGTGCTGTGTTGTTATCAAAGGAATATACTCGTTTCCTCCTCCTCCATTCATTTTCCTCTTCGCAAGCCCAAAACAAAACAACGAAAAAGAATGGCTGCTAGGTTCGATATTTCCCGAAGCCTTGTCAGGCGCCGTGCATAGGCGAGCTGAGTGGGAGGGGGAAAAGGGAATTTGCGACTGATGGATTTGTGCTCTTCAAGATAAGGTGAGTGATTTCACTCACACCCTCTAATCCAATCTTAAGTATTTCGTGCATGATTGTGATGATTTCCGACTTCTTCAATTTCGTATAATCCGTTTGCTTGTTTCCCATAGTGTTGATTTTTTCGTGGCCACCACGACTTCGATTTCTGACCTTTTCAAATTCATATATTTCGTTGCTTGTTTAACTTGATACTCATGGCTTTGAATTGATTCTGGTTTGATTCGTTCTTTTTGCCTTGATCATCACGGCGTTGATTTGCTGGCATTTAATTCATGATTTTAGTTTCGATCTTTATGCTCCGTTGACTTCGGTTACTTGATTATGTGATAATGTTTGACTTGGATTCTTCCTCTGCAAAAATATTTCCTTTTTGAATTGAAACTTGATTTTGTGTTGGCCTCTGTGACTTCGGCACTGTGATTTGTATCACCTGGCTTTGGTTTGAAAATGTTAGGTTCATTGTTGTAGTCTTTGTTCCAATGTAGTCTGGTTGCACTTGAGTTACTTGTTGTGGTCTTCATATATGTTATTTGAAGTGATCTATTTCCATATGATCTGGTATTGTCTAATTGCATGTATATATGAAGTCTGATTCCTATATACTTGATGTGTGCATGTCTACATTGCATATATATATATATATATATATATATATATATATATATATCTTGTTGAGTTCCCTGGCTCCTGTGTTGATTGTGATCTGCTATCACTGGCTTCATCTTGTCTGCATTTTGATATGCACTATATACATTCAAGTGTGCCTTTGTACATGACTTGTATACTTGTCTCTTTCTTTTACATTCTGGGTTTGTTCATGCATGCACTTCATGTGTATGTCTGCTATGTATATCCATTCATTTGATTGAACATGTGCACTTAGTTGGTCCTCATGTGTACTGATGCATTGTATTTGCATTTGTCTTTGAGCCTGGACAGTTTGGTTCATGTATGGTCTTGTGAACTGTTTTGATACAAGTCTGTACTTTGTTTCAATTGAAGTGATTTGGTCAAGTCTGGAGCATTTGGTTGACTTGATACTCTGCTGTCACCCTGTAGTTGTATACACTTGGTTTCCCTGTCCACTGCTCGACACAAAGTCTGGTTGCTTCATGTCGTATTGTATTGCATTGTTGTAAGTGGACTGGTCTTGTGCAGTTACTCTTTGTAGTTGTTGCATTGCATCAGATGTATACATACATTTATGTATGTATATATGTGAATGTTAGTTCGTGCATTTGAGTCTTGTGCAGTTCTACTTGATCTTTGTTTCACTTGAGTTGTTGCATTGTGTATAACTTGAACTTTGGTCGAGGCTGGAGTTGCACTAGCTTTATACATATTGCACTTTTATAAGCTGCTGCTTTAATGTATAAAGTAATGATTGTACACACTTATATATAGTTGGTATATATATATATACATATTTATATGTATATGTATATAGCTATGTATGTGTGTGTTTTGATTCGAATTATTAATTGATTGGGTACACACTTATATATAGTTGGTATATATATATATACATATTTATATGTATATGTATATAGCTATGTATGCGTGTGTTTTGATTTGAATTATTAACTGATTGGGTACACACATATATATAGTTGGTATATATATACATATTTATATGTATATGTATATAGCTATGTATGCGTGTGTTTTGTAGCGTTGATTGCCGCAACACGCTTACTGAACTATACGCACTTAGTTGTGTGATTGAGTTTAGTTTAAATATTTGGAGTAGTGATGATGTCATATTCTGTAGTGACGAGGCAGTGCACGTGAGCGTGTACTGCAGCCAATCAGAATTGACGCTTTATTTGATAATTTCAATTGCTTGAATTGTTTCGTGTGGCCGATTCAATATATTTTGAAATCGTATTTTGATTTGGTTTAATTTGATTATTTTGTTGTTATCTAATTACCTATTAGATAATTAGATTATGTTGTTTCTAATTATTTATTTGATAATCAGATTTTGCTGTTAATTGTTGTTTATGCAACTCTGTTGTTTCTAATTATCTTCATCGATAATTCTTCTATGTATCTTTATTGATAATCAGATTTTTGAATTCGCTATTTATACTATTCCACTGTTTTCTAATTATCTTCTTTAATAATCCTTCTATTTACCTTTGTTGATGATTTGGCTTTGCTGACTCGCTGTTTAAATGATGTTACGCGTTATATATACCGTTATCTGATTTTCTTATTAAAGGATTGGATATGCAGGATTTATTGTGATTGTCGTCTGTTTGTTATTTAATTATTATTGCTTCCGTGCATTAATTACTGAGTTTGAATTAGACTGATCCACGTATTATTTTCTTTTGAATTAATACTCGGGTCAGACCGAGTTATTACAGGCTGTTGATATCTCACTTTGGGATGCTGCTTGAGCTATGAAGTCTCTTCATATCTTTTGGAATAGTCTGTGTTATTTTATAGGATGACATGTATTCATGTATATTATTTATAATAATGTACTTGTGTATGTAACTTCCGTGTCGACAGTTGTAGTCATATCACATGTATAGTAACTGACTTCAGTTATATATGAGATTTTATATTATCTGTGTTCTGTGTTTAGCTTATCTGTGTTCTTATTGCATATGTTGTCCTGAAATATTATGAACCATCGTAGTTTGTTTTATACTGGAATTGAATATGTCGATGGGAGTAAATAAACAAAGAGATGAAAAAAATATATACCACTCCTTTCGAGATAACCAATACTAGTGTAAGGCCTAACTACGGATGGCTGCTCCTATCCAGCCTTATTCTTCATAATAACAGACAGTATTTCCTTTTGATACTCTTTGTTATTGTGAGCATAGAGGTGGGGCATTACACCACATGTTTCCTTTCTTCATTCATCTCTCGTTCTCATCCAGGCACATATACGAACCCATACATCGTCGCCTTCAATCGATCATCGCTACCACCATGTTGCCTTATAAGTTGATTGGAGACCATCATTGCATAGCTCTAGCCACCATGCACCCACGCCAGCAGGCTTGACGTGCTTGGCCTCGTATTCATCGTGAAAATCACACACGACCCGGGCACAAACGAAAATAGATTCTGGCCTCCACGTCTCTCCGTTTCAGATCACCACCATTGATATTGAAGATCTTGAGGCGCTCTGCGATTTCTCAGTTAAAGCCTTTGGCCTGATATTGCTTGGATGAGGAGAATTTGAGAAGAGAAGATCATGTGATATCCGCCAATAAATTTTATTGAGGCGGCTAGGATTTTCTGATGGGAGAATACGCGCGTACATATATACGTATACATATTATTTTATTAATATTTTCACTATTTACGTGCTTTTCCTGATGAACTCCAAACAAAGCATGCCGCCTGGCTTTTATAATGTTTTTCCCCTATTCCAAACACAATGGAACATTTTTCGAGGCCTAATTCGATCGTATGTGGAAGATAGCTTTTCGAATCGAATTATAATATTAAATTTCCAATATTAATTTCAACGCGTTTCCATCCCTTACGACCAAACGGTAACTCCAAACCCTACGAAATTTAAAATCCGATAATAATACACTGTTACGGATCCATTGAAACTGGTTTCATTGGAAGGCTATTTTAACATGTCGATTAAATCAAGCGATTTTCAAAATCAATGAAATTACTTGAAATTCCAATTTTAAAAACTTACCAACTGAATTATAATTCAAAAAGAATTTATATTCATATTAGGAACCATTTCGATTCATATTAAATCACAAATCCAATTCTTTACACTATTCCATATATTAAATTTCACTATTTTTCACTATTAAATTAATATATAAAATTTCAAATTTCAAATTTATCGACTTTTAATTCCATTCTAAAGTCCACTATCATCACTCTAATTCAAATAGAGTTTAAATCAACTTTAGAAATCATTCTCATTCACATTTAACTCCAGACATATTTACCCAATTTTAAATATTAAATTTTCTATCTACCAAACCCAATAAATTGCTATATTTAAAATTTTAAACCATTTCACTAATTCAATCAAAATCTCCATATTCAAACTCAATTAATATTTAAAATTATACATTTGAAAATAAATTAAATGTCGAAAACCAAACGACCAAAATTACGGGTCGTTACATTCCTCCCCCTTAAAAGAATTTCGTCCCCGAAATTGCTAAGGTAGGAAATATGCTCCAAACCCATTTCTTTTCAAAACCCATTTGGTTAAAATTCTGTTATTACCATTTCCTAAGTCTATTAGTCCCACCCAAATCCACTAATGTCTATTTATTCATCAAATTCCATTATTTCAAGCTATAATTTCAAATCAAATTTAGTTAACAAAAAATTTCCATAATTTTTTAACACCCTAAATTTTCGAATTTTTTTGACAGAGTCTCCCCTATACGGAGAGCCTTTTACAATATCACAAATATGATAAATATAATATATATTGACCCACACGGTCAGAAACACAATATATATTAATATTTATCTCATTTTCGCTTTTAATGCGTAAGCATACCTTATATTAGCATTATTAAGCGAGTTCGCTTAATTTATATGCAACTATGCAACCAAAATTCTATCCAAACATCTCCCTGTACCTGTACTAACTCAAATGAAGCACATAAGTTCCATAACCATGAAATTTTTATAACATTCTATTCCTTTAAAAAAACTTAAACACATGTTTTCACAAAATAACATATTATAACATGTATATTTTGAATGTGTGAATAAGTACAAGGTTCAAACATTCAACTATCCATTTCCAATCAATGTATATTCAATTTCAAGTTGATTCACAATCAATTCATTTGCATTCCATTCATGTCCACATTCATTATATTCAAATCCATTTTACTAATCTCGAAATCATTCCATGTAAATCGATTCTCGAACAATTCAGCTCAGGTTCATGCACGTGCATTCATATTAATTTCACTTCCAACTTATATTACATCTTTTCCATTTACTTTCATTTAATTCACATAGTGTTATTCACTTCATTTTATAGTGAACGACATTTCATATCATGCTAATTTATTTATAAACCATTTCATAAAATTATTTCTGAGGTTTATTATAAACATTCCATATCGCTACTTAAGTTCATATTCAGCTTTATAACTTAAGTTAATACCCAATCTTATCCAATCCATACTTCAAAACCATATTCAATTCATTTACTATTAAATCGAGTTCATTTCTTGTTATCAAATACCTAACCATTTGTTAACCCTTAATTTCCTACGACTCAACAGGCCCCGACCTAAGCTACAGGCTACGACTTAAGAAGTACATGACTTAAGAGCTGCGCGACTTAGGATATGCAACGACCTACAGGAAGCTACGACTTAACGAGTTAAACAGTTACGACTTACGACCTAACTCGTGAAGCAGGTCAACGACCTACGACTTAACTATTCAGAGGACTTACGACCTACCGGGTTAGGGAGCTACGACCTAAGAGAAGTTTGCGACCTAACTACAAGAAATATTGCGACCTAGGAATGTTCCGACCTAACAAGTGTTACGACCTAAAGCTACAGGGGACATTGCGACTTAGCAATGTTGCGACCTAAAGCTACAGGGGACATTGCGACTTAGAAATATTGCGACCTAGGAATGTTCCGACCTAACAAGTGTTACGACCTAAAGCTACAGGGGACATTGCGACTTAGCAATGTTGCGACCTAAAGCTACAGGGGACATTGCGACTTAGCAATGTTGCGACCTAAAGACTATGACTTAAGAATGTTCCGACTTAGCAATGTTGCGACCTAAGGACTGCGACTTAAGAAGGTTCCGACTTAAGGGGTTACGACTTAACTACTGTAAGTAGTTACCGACCTAAGAAAGCTAAGAAGACTCACGACTTGGCTTAAGTCGCCCACAACCTAATAGCTCCAGTTCCTTACGACCTAAAAGTTACCAAGTTAGAAATCCAACACCTGCGCCTATGCCGCTCTTGCCCACTAGGTCGCTAACGACCTAGTATCCTTCCTAATTCATTTGCGACCTATAGACAGCTGCGATCTACGACATACCTTAAGTCGCATGCGACCTATGCCTCAGCAAATATATGAAGCTATTATGTGCAGCTGTTAGAAGAGAGCCTGAGCTTCTTAGGTCGGAGACGACTTACGACCTATCATAAGTCGTAAACGACCTAAGGACTTAGAAGCCGAGTTCAGGACAGATTCTTTTCCTATAAATAGGGCTCAAACACCAACGAGGAAGGGACTTTTGGCCATTCATTTCTTCAAGCACCGTTACTCTGTCGAAGTCTCCACTCATTCAGCAATCAAAAGATCTTCAAGCATTCGAGACGCTACAACAAGCTTCGAGAAGAACTCCTTACTTCCAACATAGATTCGTCGAGATTCATCTTCAAAGATTGAGCTAGTAGTCAAGAGTGCTTTCGTGATCAAGTTGTATTGTATTTTGAAGGATATTATATCAAATTGTAACCGAATCAGCAATAAAAGACTATAAAGTGGACGTAGGCTCAATTACGGGCCGAACCACTATAAATCTGTTGTTAATTTACTGCTTTTCTTCTATTTTCAGCTTATATTCTGTTCCCGTACCAATGGGTGGTGCTTTCACAATTCTATTACACACACCGGGTGTTAGCGTTCACTTTTTAGCGTTAAGATTTTGGTGCTTTCACTGAGAAAATTGAACTCAGGAAGATTTTCACCGTTGCTTCGCAAAAAACTCATAAAAAGAACTTCTCTTAAGAACCAGAAGTTGATTTGAAATGATGGCTCCTGGAAGAAGAGGTAGACCGGTCAGATCCAGAAATGCTCATGAAGGAACTTCCGCCTCCCCAACCGCAGACCAAGCAACTCCTACCATTGGAGTCACCAGGGCTGAATTAGATGACGCAGTTTCTGGATTGTACCAACAGATTGAAACCCAAAAAGCATTGATGATGGATAGATTAACTGCTCTGCTCGGGGCAAATCGTCAACCAGAAAACCATCAAATAGCCTTTCCTCAAATGCCACCTTTCCAAACTGAGGGTTCTATGCCGCAGCCAACTGATCGTGAACATATGCCCGGGCAAACTTCCGAGGGAAGGACTGATGCCTGCCCAAAGATGTCTTTGAACAATAAAGAGTACCTGTCCGAAATGGTTGACCGCATCATGAAAGAGAGCATGCAAAGGGAAGAGAATGAGAACGACTGGGGATTTGCACCGAGCAGAACTCCGTTTACTGAAAGGATCTTAAAAGCTGAATTTCCAAGGAAATTTGCACCTCCTACTATCCAAGCCTATAGGGGAACGAGTGACCCTAATCATTTCCTATACAAATACGATTGGCATATGACCGGTGCAAGAGCATCAGACGAGATCAAGTGTCGATACTTTCCAGTATACCTGGAAAGTGTGGCTTTACTTTGGTTCACAAAGCTTCCAGTTCGGTCTATAGATAAGTTCTCCGACTTAACGCAAAAGTTCAAAGAACAGTTCAGATTGTATGCTTCAAAAGCTAAGGATATAATGTCACTGTCTAACCTTGAACAAGCGCCCGGAGAATCAATCAAATCTTTCTTGAGCCGTTTCAATATAGCTTTAGCCGAAGTAGAAAATGCGGAACCACGCATGATCCTGACTTATTTGATGCGAGCCATTGATAAATTGAGCAAATTTGGGATATGGCTAAAGATGAAGGAACCGAACTCGCTTGAAAATTTTTATAAAAAGGCCGACGAGTTCATTCGCCTTGAAAGCCTTTCTACGACATCGAAAGTGGTTGTTGCCCAAGCTAATAATAACAATGTCCCATCTAATAAAAGAGAATCTGAAAGTCAGAAAAGGGAGAATGAAGGAGGAAAGAGCCAGGGAAATGAAAAGAAACCTTGCCGCTTTAATCCTTCGGATTTTACTCCTTTAATTGATACACCAAGAAATATCTTTTTTGCCACAAAGGACGTTGTCAGGTATCCTAAGCCACCTGAGATGACGAGAGGTGCAAGGCGTAATGGAAAATTCTGCCAATTTCACAATCAACCTGGCCATGACACTGACCAATGTCGCCAATTAAAGAATGTGATTGAAGAATTGCTGAAGCAGGGTAAACTCCAAGAATACGTTAAGAGAGGCGGAGTTGATCCAACCTCATCCACTCGGGATCAACAACGTCCTACCCATCAATCCGATTCTCTCAACAACACTGCAGTGCAAGATTCAGAAAAGCTGGTCATTAATGTTGTCACAGGAGGTCCACACCCAGCGGGTAGAAGTTGGGACGACTGCTAATTGTCCACAAAACTGTAACTGGGGCATCTCACACTTTCTCTAGCATATAAATCCGAAGCTGCGAATCTAGTGCAAATGGAAAATCAGTCCGGAGATTCTGAAACAACAATAGCTAGCATCCATTTTTTACTTAACAGCATTGCTTGAATTTGTAAAAATGATAATGGATGTATGACTTCCGCATTGTAAACCGCTGAGAAATCAGTGTGACTGAATAATAAAAAAAACTATGAATTCTGTGTTTTCTATTACAAAATGCCTGTTATATTTCGATGTGTAAATACTCTAAATGTATTGCTAAAATGTCGATCTAATATTGCAGGTCATTAAAGCAAAGCTCACCCATCGCAAAGCTAAGCGAGCCCTATAAATCACTTATTAAGAAAATACCGAGCAACCAAAAATTCCATATTCAAATCCCATATAAGAAGGACTTCACATAAAAAGTTGGCAACTCCACTGAGGCAAACTTTCGTTAAGTGGTTGTGACTGTCAATACGAACAGACATCCAACTAGGTAACTTGCATTTGTACTGTGAAGTTGTTCAACAGTGAAGTCCACTTCTTCGGATAAGACAATTTACTTGCAAAGGAAGACACGCTTGGAAACAATAATGAAGGGTAGCTGATTAGCAAATGATGAGGGAACATAGGCCACCAAACATAGAAGCAGCCAAAAGGAGGTATGCCACTCAATAAAAAGGGCCGGTAGAACCACCGAAGGGACACCTTCCCAAGCAGAAGGAAAAGGGCCCTTGCTAACTGATCGTGATGCATCCGATCAGGCAGCTTGCGTCCGTCCCGTGGATCTACTCGCCCCTGAGACGCAACCTTCCTGGCACACCAACCAACCGATGCTCCTTCCCAAAGGTCAACAAAGCCCTCTAACGAAGCACGCCAATAAACGAAAGTGCTTCTCTCAGTAAAAAGATTGGTGGAACCACCGGAGGGGCACCTTCCCACGCTGAAGGAACATGGCCCTTGTTAGTTAATTGCGATCGTTTGTGCAAACGAACATCCAATCAAGCAACTTGCGTCCGCCCCGTGGATCCATTCAACCATGAGAAAGTAACTTCCAAACAATCATAAGACCTCTTCAGAGGCAAAAGCCCTTTTCGGAGGCACATTTCACCCGTGTAGAAGTGCAAAATGCTTCTCTTCGGAGACCCACTTCACCAGTGATGAAATGCTAAAAAGCCCTTTTCGGAGGCACATTTCACCCGTGTAGAAGTGAAAAATGCTTCTCTTCGGAGACCCACTTCACCAGTGATGAAATGCTAAAAATCCCTTTTCGGAGGCACATTTCACCCGTGTAGAAGTGCAAAATGCTTCTCTTCGGAGACCCACTTCACCAGTGATGAAATGCTAAAAAGCCCTTTTCGGAGGCACATTTCACCTGTGTAGAAGTGCAAAATGCTTCTCTTCGGAGACCCACTTCACCAGAGCTGAAATGTCAAAATTGCTTCTCTTCGGAGACCAAAATTGCTTCTCTTCGGAGACCAAAATTGCTTCTCTTCGGAGACCAAAATTGCTTCTCTTCGGAGACCAAAATTGCTTCTCTTCGGAGACCAAAATTGCTTCTCTTCGGAGACCAAAATTGCTTCTCTTCGGAGACCAAAATTACTTCTCTTCGGAGACCAAAATCGCTTCTCTTCAGAGACCAAAAGACCTCTTCAGAGGCGTACTTCACCTTGCTTGAAGTACCAAAAAATAAACCCTTTACTGGGGCACAAAATCAAAACCTTCCTCAGAAGCTCATTTCACTGTGCAGGAAAATTCACTCATTAACAAATAAAAGTGATCATTCCCAAAAGTTGAAGTGTTCTTCAGGAAGAAAGAGAAAGTAAAAACTTCTCTGAAGACGAGATATACTCTATTAAAAGCAGAATGATTCTTCCCTTAAAAGTGGAGTAGTTATTCTCTGAAGTAAGAGTATCAGTCTTGAAGAAGCTGGAAATGTTGCAATGCACTTGCGGTATGGGGGCAACACTATACGATTCAGTTACATGAATAAAGTAATATGCAAGCAACATACCGCGAGTTCATTACAATATCGTGAAAAATAGATGTGGAATAAATGCATTCTCAAAAAACAGATAAAGAATCATTTGTTCTACACTAAAAAAAGAGAAAAAGATGCATTCTCACATATACAAGAATTTGTACAAGTAAAATAGCTATTTTATTCAATACTATGGAAACTTTTTACATTGTGCAGATTACAAAAAGGAGCGGAGACCGGTATCCGCACAATCTCCGGTCAATACATGCAAAAAACAGAAAAGACAAAATCAAACTCATTTCTCCTTCTTCCCACCCTTGGAGCTTTTACCCGGCCTGGTAATTAGTTTCGGAGGCCGTATCGGAGAAGAAGGAGAAAGAGACTCAGCCGGATCGATCTCTGCTTCATCCCCAGCAGCAGAAGAACTTTTCTTTCCTTTCTTCGAAACCACACGTTTCCCCTTCTTCTTGGAAGAAGACTCACTCTCCGGAGTAAGAAATGTAGAAAGCTTTGTGTCGTAGTCAAAAGACTGCTCCGGGGTCTTCTCACTATCTTCCAGATCTTCTGCTTTCTGCTCCTCGGAAGCAGGTGGTTCGCCCAAGCCTTGAAGGGCTGCTATCTGTTCTTCCTGTAAACCTGGTTGAGAAGCTGGAAGAGGAGTAACTTGAGAAGGAGGAGGAACGGCAGCTGAAGAAGGAAAAATTGGTGCAGTTTCCGGCGCATCCGCTGCATAATAAAAGAAATCAAAATCAGTGTTCTCCGGGAAAAAAGAAGACAGTGGATCGTCAAAGCTTAAGTAATAAGTAAGAAGTTCGTCGAACTCGGTTAAGTTGAATAAGCGATTCACTCAATTCGTCTTGTCAAAGTTACCTGGAGAAGTCGGTTTGGCGAGATCAATCTCAAATTCCCGAGCCTGAAAGTCCTTCATTGCCTCTTCCTCTGTAGGAGTGGTCACAGTTTCTTTGTCAACCTTAGCGGGAGGCGTGGAGTGAGAACTAGAGCCAGTAATATCCACGTGAGCTGAAGCCGAAGTAGAAGCAGGGGCAATAGGAGGTATTTCTCTCTCAGGAAGCTTCTCTCCCGTCGCCTCGGCCCGCACTTGGGTAAGCTGCTCTTTTCCTTTGGCAAGGGCAACGCGGGCGCTCTCATCTAAGTAGGTAGCTTGAAGATCTGCTTCAGCGTAACCGGCACCGCCGAACATGTCGACGATTGCCTCCCATACTTCCGCTAAGGTGACTTCATATTCTGGTCCCAAAAATGAAAGGCTCCCATGCCCCAGGACGCAATGCATATAAAAGTCGAATAAAGTCGCGTCAATGGTGGCTTTGGTTGCCTTTTGGGACTCTTCAGCCGCAGCCTTACCAGAGAGAGCTTCATCACGCTCTCTTTCAGCCTTCAATAACTGAGACTGTAGCCTCGCAATTTCTAAGTCTCGAGAGCTGATTTTCTCCTGAAGTTGAGCAGCGTCATCACGATATTTTCTAGTAACATGCTGTTCTGCTTCAAGTTTCACTTCAGTATCTCGCTGAGCAGCATGGGCGTCTCGAACTTGTTTTTGGAGCATTTCTTCTTTCTGAGAATAAGAAGTGGAAGAAGTAGCAAGCTCATTTTTGAGTCTTTCAACTTCAGCTTCGAGCTTCCCATAACCATCACTAATGCTTTTCATCTCCGCATCATGCTGCTTACGCCATTTGTCCTATTCTGATTTATCATTCTCCATGGTCATCATCGCCTCAAGGTTCATATGGTTGACCCTTTGAAGTTCATCAACCAGCTTCTGCCATCCAGACATTCTTTCAATGTCAAGCTTGACAGCATCGACATTTCTCAGCATCGCCTGCTTATCAATGGGAACCAAATCTAAGTCAAAACGGACTCCTCTTAGACACCAATTTGGAAATCGGCTCTGAAGTGTGGGAGGCCCGTCCCCGGCTTGATACTGAGGCCTATTAATAATTGCCTGGATGTCAGACTTCTTAAGGGTAGGAGAACCGGACGATGTATTAGGAGGAATAGAAGCGGTAGTCTTTTCCGAGATATTAGACGTGTCTTTCTCGCCAAGTCTAATCCGCTTACTGGAATCATCGGAAGTATGACTCTTCCCCTTGTCGTCATAAGATTTCCTCTTGTAAGGATCGTCGCTTCTGCGGGAAGAGTCACGTCGCTCGTCCCTACTCCCATAGTGCTCTTCATCTTCTCTCCGACGACGTTCTTCATGAGCTCGCCTTTCGTGAGCCTTTCTGGCAGCCCTTTCCTCATCAGTTTCTTTCGGGGCACCGATATAACTCCTAAAGTCATAAGCATCGCGGCTTCCGTGACGCTGGAATTTGTCAAAGTAAGAGCCACTTCGCCCCATTGTAGAACCTGAAATTGAAAAAGAAAGGCAAGTCTTAGAAATTTTCAAATTAAAGGAGCTAAGTGCATATAAGAGCCAAAATCCTAAGTGAGTGTGATGTGCAAACTACGCGCGTCAGACTACAAACCACTTTTGGGTGTGGAAATGGCAATAACTTGTGTAGAAGGCGTTGTGGTTTGTTGCAAGGAAGAAGTTGCTTCGATAACAGGAGAGATCACTTTAGAAACATCATCTTTAAAGAGCTCTTGAGAGGTTATCATGATATCGCTCAGACTGTCAAAAGTATCGTCGCCGTGATGTACGGGAGAATTATCTTTTTCAACTTCTGCCTCAGCCGTCTTTTCAGAAACGTGAAGATTTTCCTCTTCTTCAATAACCGGGGCAAGCACTAATTTACTGGACGACCCTACAATGTCAGTAAGAGTAGAACACTTTACCAATGAAGTCTCAATGGTAAGTTCTTTCAGTGAAAGTTCTTTAGCAGGAGCGGGGGCATCTGACTCCGTAGCTGGAGAATCAGGCACTTCATGCGGTTGAGTAGAGCGAGAAGGATGTAAGAGTCCGAATTGATGGAGAAACTCATCTTTCAATAGAAATTGAACACTCCTCTCTTCAACTGGCACGGCCATAAGCCTTTCGAAGGTTGTTTTGTGACTAGGGTTCCTAGAAGGAGGAGGGAACACTGAAATAGTAGAAAAAGAAGTTAATGCTTGACAATTCGGACTTCGAAGAATTCAGAAAAAACAAGGAGCAAAGACAAAAGGTCGTACTTCCCACTCTCCAAATGGCGTAAAATCCCGGGGAACAGCGAACAAAGAAAAACTGGCTCAGGAACCCGGGAACGCTTTCGGGAAGACCAGTAATCAGTCTACGGTTCCTGGCACTCCTTACAAGTGTGATAGAGGGATGGTCTTTGTTCTTTGCAAATGAACACAGGAAGCGAATTTCTCCAAAACTGGGAAAACGATCCAGCGTTCTCCTAAATAGCACACACAGTCCTAGCAGGATGGCGTAGCCATTAGGATGTAGTTGAAAAGGGGAAATAGATAGTCGGAGGAGAAGTTCTCGAAGACAGTCGTTAAACGGGGGAATCGCTCCACTCAAACACATTTGGCGATTAACTGCGACAAAGCCGTGGGGCGGCCTATCAACAGTATCATTTATTCCAGGGAACAAAGCGTCAGCTTCGGCAATGCCAAATTGGATGCATAATTGACGGAAAACTTTATGGCTCAGAGTGGTAGGAGTCCTTTCCGGAGGATCATTCAACGGGGTAGCAATTGGAAAAGCTTCTCCTGCTGGTTCCAAGTCTTCTTGTTGAGATGCCATTCTACACAATCAGCTGAATGTTCAAAAGTGAAGGTGCACGTTTCCTAAAAGTGTGAAGTGCTGTGCAAAACTAATGAAAACAAAAAAAGCAAGTATAACTGGAATTAAACTAACTGACAATCAGTCGATTACGAGATTTCAGAACTTGTTAATGCTCAAGTGAAGTGTTAATGCAGACAAATCAGTTTTAGTTGACTATTACGATTTTGCTTTAATACTTCACTTGAATTGGTTATTGTGTAGCATTTCACTCATACAGTTCATTTAATTTAATTTTTTCTTTATCAACTAATCTGTCATTCGATGTGGGCGGTCAGTGGCATTATATTCGTCCCAGTATTCTGTGAATGTTGTATTAAGCAGGTTGTTAGCTTTCAACAGTTCATAATTCAGCAGTTCAAAGTCCATGCAAAGCTTAAAAGTGTCAAGTGTTAAGTCGCCGATAACTCAAGTGCTAACTCGGCGACGACCTAAGAAAGATTTCCTATGGGTTAAGTTAAGTCGTTGGTTATCTAATTCTTTGAGTCATCAGCCATAACACTTATAGAGATATGAAGCTTCGGATTAAAACAACGCATCTGCTAACTCGTCCACGACCTAAGGGGCAAGCTACGAGTTAAGTTAAGCCATCAGTCTATTAAGGAGTACTGCATAAGAAAGGTCTCAAGGCAATGAAAAATTGCCAAGTCTTAGGTCGTTGCCGACCTACGACCTACTTTAGGTCGTATATGACTTAGGACTTAAGTCTCAAGATTTCTATTCAGAACGCGAAGGCCTTAAGTCGTTTGTCTTCTCCCCAATACATCAATTCGCTAACTCCTTAACCCGTTAACCCATTAGCCTCTCCTCCAACCAAAACTCTCATTCCCTCAATGCATTTAATCATCCCGAAATCACCATAAACCCGGTCTAATGTCGTTCCATCACAAACCACGAATCAATCAAACTGAAATGCTGCTGTCCATCGTCTTGTTCTGACCGACTGTCCAAAGCCAGGACAAGCCGTCTCAAACCCATCAGTAATCAATTGAAACAAGAATTGCAGAGAAATACGGCATGAGAAAAGGGGGTTGAGGGTGAAAATGGGATTCGTAATTTGGTGATAATCGAGGAATGGATAGCAATCGAATCCACTTACGTGAGAAGGAAATAAGGATGACTGGCAACCGGTAGGTTTGAATCGTCTTTGGAAAGCTTGAAAATTCGTTAATGGCGGATTCAAATAGAGGAACAGGTAAAGTTGGGGAGGAACGACCTAAGCAATTTATTCACTGGGGCAGTGAAAGACGAATCGACACACATGATGTACGACTTAAGACTTATATTAAGTCGCTTCCAACCTAACCAAAAGGAGTTAAGATAAGTCGAAGCACACGACCTACGACTTAGGCGTGTACTTCGAGGGGCAAATGTTAACCCTTAATTTCCTACGACTCAACAGGCCCCGACCTAAGCTACAGGCTACGACTTAAGAAGTACACGACTTAAGAGCTGCACGACTTAGGATATGCAACGAACTACAGGAAGCTACGACTTAACGAGTTAAACAGTTACGACTTACGACCTAACTCGTGAAGCAGGTCAGCGACCTACGACTTAACTATTCAGAGGACTTACGACCTACCGGGTTAGGGATCTACGACCTAAGAGAAGTTTGCGACCTAACTACAAGAAATATTGCGACCTAGGAATGTTCCGACCTAACAAGTGTTACGACCTAAAGCTACAGGGGACATTGCGACCTAAAGCTACAAGGGACATTGCGACTTAGAAATATTGCGACCTAGGAATGTTCCGACCTAACAAGTGTTACGACCTAAAGCTACAGGGGACATTGCGACTTAGCAATGTTGCGACCTAAAGCTACAGGGGATATTGCGACTTAGCAATGTTGTGACCTAAAGACTACGACTTAAGAATGTTCCGACTTAGCAATGTTGCGACCTAAGGACTGCGACTTAAGAAGGTTCCGACTTAAGGGGTTACGACTTAACTACTATAAGTAGTTACCGACCTAAGAAAGCTAAGAAGACTCACGACTTGGCTTAAGTCGCCCACAACCTAATAGCTCCAGTTCCTTACGACCTAAAAGTTACCAAGTTAGAAATCCAACACCTGCGCCTATGCCGCTCTTGCCCACTAGGTCGCTAACGACCTAGTATCCTTCCTAATTCGTCTGCGACCTATAGACAGCTGCGATCTACGACTTACCTTAAGTCGCATGCGACCTATGCCTCAGCAAATATATGGAGCTATTATGTGCAGCTGTTAGAAGAGAGCCTGAGCTTCTTAGGTCGGAGACGACTTACGACCTATCATAAGTCGTAAACGACCTAAGGACTTAGAAGCCGAGTTCAGGACAGATTCTTTTCCTATAAATAGGGCTCAAACACCAACGAGGAAGGGACTTTTGGCCATTCATTTCTTCAAGCACCGTTACTCTGTCGAAGTCTCCACTCATTCAGCAATCAAAAGATCTTCAAGCATTCAAGATGCTACAACAAGCTTCGAGAAGAACTCCTTACTTCCAACACAGATTCGTCGAGATTCATCATCAAAGATTGAGCTAGTAGTCAAGAGTGCTTTCGTGATCAAGTTGTATTGTATTTTGAAGGATATTATATCAAATTGTAACCGAATCAGCAATAAAAGACTATAAAGTGGACGTAGGCTCAATTACGGGCCGAACCACTATAAATCTGTTGTTCATTTACTGCTTTTCTGCTATTTTCAGCTTATATTCTGTTCCCGTACCAACGGGTGGTGCTTTCACAATTCTATTACACACACCGGGTGTTAGCGTTCACTTTTTAGCGTTAACACCATTTTTACTTGGTCATACTTTTACCACTTTCTCAGTTTAGAAAATTATACAACTATTTTTTATATTCACAATTCCCTGAATTTTCACTTAAGTTTTACTCACATTCTATATTCATAATATATAGTTATATAATCACTACACAATTCATGTTTATATTCAATTTACTCAATTCCAATTCACCCTCCATTTAAAATTCAAAATTTTGAATTTCCATTCCTTTACCATAATATCAAACCATTTTCATTTTTGTTTTACCATTGCATTTCTCAATTTATTAGTTCAAGAACTTATTTAGTTAAAATCTCATATTGCTTACTTGAGTCCATTCACATCTTATAATCATAACTCTGGATTATATATATCACTTTATAGCTTAAGTGTATCCATTTCATTCAATAATCATAACTTTTAGTTATATAATCATTTTACATTTCCAACTTTATACTCATATCAATTCAAGTCCAATTCAAATTTATTAACTTATCTTTAGTTAAATTTCAACCCATATTATTCATTTTAACTTACTCAAGTTAAACTTTAATTTCAAGATTAAAATTCACACTTTCCTTTCTTATCTATATCAACTCCAAATATAAGTTCAATAACTGATTTTCTCTCGGCTTCACAAATCATTTAAATGGAAATCCCAGAATCAATCACCCGATTTCATTTCAAATCATTTTGAAATCATAAATATACATATATCCACTTTTGTATATCAAATCATACTTTCAGAATTTTAAAACAACTTGGTTTCCCCCAAAACATTTCCCTTTTTGAATTTCTAAAAAAATCTTTTTTACCAAACAAGTCCAAAGCAAATAATCATAGCCAATCACTACGGTAGCAATCCGTTACTTAGAAACTCGAAAATGAACACCGATGATGCGGCCATCTTCACCAGAAATAGTTTCCAACGACTGAAGTGAGTTCAGTGCTTTCTTGCTTCCAAAAATCTTTTTAAAGCAAATATTCCCTAAATAATATTCCATTATCCATCACAAACCACTTTTGGAAAACATTTCCAAAATCTCTAAGATTTAAAAATTCTAAAATACTTAGTTCAAAACCATTTAAATCATTTCCCAAAATTTTCATGATTTAAATTCCCAAATTCTGGTTTGAATCCACTTTTAGTTACAACTCATATGTATAATCATACTTATACATTTTCTATTTGGTTATATAAACCATTACAATTTTATAATCTGGTTTTGATTATAATATTAACAACCAAACATTCCAATTATACTATAATAATTTTGGGAAATATTTCATTTATATCAAAATATAGTTTGGCTAAAATTATTTCATTTACCCTTTATAAAACAAACTGTGTCAGTTTATCTTGTTTAAGAGTTTAGAAATACCTATCGATACGGTTGTACTTCCTATACCGACCAGAATTCATAAACACTCAACCGATAAGTCAACACAATATAAAACATTTTTTTATCACTAACAAATACATGCTCATATCTATTAATACACTCAAACTTATTCTAGGGTGCTACTGACCCTATCTCTAATGAGTAATCCTCACCAATGCCTAGGTATATCGCTAACCTAAGCTCTGATACAACGTGTGATGACCCAACTTTTCGATCCTCGAAAATGGACATCAATTCGTTCATTGTATAGCATGCCGAACAATTGAGTGGAGGAAAGATAGATTGTTAAGGGAAAAGAAAGAAGGTAGAAGAAAGAAGAGACCCGATGAAATTGATTTCTCCATAAAGATGCGGAGTACCAACGGCTAGACAGTAAGAACCCATGCACCTTCCTGACTATAGCTTCGCAGTGACAACCTTGATCGAATGTGTAGGATAGGTGGGAGGTAGCGTAGCTCTAACAAGGGAGGGACGACCAATCCTGAAAGACCACTGTTTCGTCTAAGGATGCCTAACCGCCGCACCGATCATTCGGGGGGGGGACACTGCGAGGTGGGTAGTTTATCTAGGGCGGATGCCTCCTAAAGAGTAACAGAGGTGTATGAAGGTAGGCTCAAGCGTTGATTCTGCTCGTGAGAATAATGGTATAAGCCTGCCTGACTATGAGACCGACTGGTTGAACAGAGACGAAAGTCGGCCATAGTGATCCGGGAGTCCGGTGTGGAAGGGCTCTCGCTCAACGGATCAAAGGTACGCCGGGGATAACAGGCTGATGACTCCCAAGAGCTTTTATCGAGGGAGTCGTTTGGCACCTCGATGTCGACTGATCATATCCTGGGGTTGAAGAAGGTCCCAAGGGTTCGGTTGTTTGCCAATGAAAGTGGTACATGAGTTGGGTTTAGAACATCATGAGATGGTTCGATTCCTATCTATCGTTGGTGTTAAAGGGAGAACTGCGAGGAGCCAACCCTAGTATGAGAGGACTGGGTTGGGTCAACCTATGGTGTACCGGTTGTTATGCCAATAGCAGCGCCGGGCAGCTAAGTTGGTATGGAAGAACTGTTGTGCCATGCGAAATCCTTCTCTATACAAGTTATCGTACGAGGTTTTTGAACAGAACTTCGATAGGTGAGAGGTGTAAGCACCACGAGGTGTGAAGCGATCTCATACTAAACGAATTTCACTCCAAAAAATGTAAGAGAGTCGAACCGATTCCTGCAATTGGGGCTCGCTACCTCTTAAGTGAAGTTGCCGCCCAGCAAACTTATTTCAATGTCTCACATATTCCACGTTTCTGAAATGATTGGCCAGTTCTTGTTACTAGAGGACAATCGATTGTTTGCCCTTATCATCCTTTTTTATGCCCCTATCATCTAATTATCCTCAGGAACTGGTCCAGTGGTTTCAATAGGATTAGTTAAGGCTACCGCGAAATAATATCAGGCTGGATTCGATTCTTCTTTTCAGTAAGGAAGAGGGCCCCAAGGTGGGATTTGTTTACCAGATTTCATTTGGATGGTTTGGGACCAAGAGGTGCTTGCAATGAATTATTGTAATTAAGATAAAAACTGTCATAATTGTTGACTCCTTGGCCCCATGTAATTTTGGGGCTATGCTATCAACTGCAGAAATTCGAAGCCAAAACATCAATCACACCTTCAAAGAAAGCTCAGCCCGAACCCTTGCCTTATTCGTTTATCTGTTATCGGTGAAAACCAAAGATGGAAACGGGGTGAGAAGTTGGAATCAAAAGGTTAGCTAGCTAGGCTAGCGCCCTATGGAAGTGAGGGAACTGATTGTATAATCGTTTTTTATATAGTAGATTACGAGTTTATACTCATTTTGCAGCTATATGATTAGCAACCTTTCTTGCTTTCGCTTATGGGGTTTAGGGCTTGCTTTTTACAATTTGCTTGCAAGACCTGGAAAGATGAGGTGCGAAGCCGGGCGAAAACGAACAGCTCATCCATAAGTGCTCCCCTGGCCATCGCCCATGCCGATTGGCCGGGACAATTTCTATAAAAGATGAAGGAGGGAGAGCGGAAAGATTGACAGAAGATATTGCCTGATCATAGACCAACCTGATCTAACTCTCCCGTATAAACAGCTAAGACTTTCGTCGAGCCCCTTACCTTAAAACGATCCAATCCATTCGGGGAAGTCATTCTTTTGACCAGTAGAAGCCTTATCTGGTACCCGCAAAAATGGAGGTCCAATTAATATACTGGGCTGTATATTAATTAAATGAAATGCACGGTCTCCCAATTAATATACATGCAAGGTCTTGGGATCTCTTGCCCAAATCTCTTAACCCAAGAAAACGGCCAGCTATATTTTTTCTTAATGGAAAGAATAATGTTTGAAGTGGGTGGATATACGCCCATTTTGTCTTTTACTATATTTCATTTCTCTACTATGAAACTGAGGAACTACCAATAAGCGTTGAGCTTGAATGATCATCTTGTTCCACTGGTCGCACACTTTTTGGAAGCATTCTGAGCTCTTGTTAATATATGCATGGTGAAAATGGACTTTACCCAAGGTGCCAATATATTAATTGGGGAGGTATATTAATTGGAGACCGAGGTGCGATGCCGGGCGAAGGATATTTATGGGTCCGGTTCTGCATGTTGTCGAACGCCGCTCGAGCATCACATTCATTTATTATCCGACTTCCATGCGAGCTGTGATACCAAATGAAATAGAGAATCAGAAGGAAGCCCTGGGGGGACCAAAATCTTTCTATGATATTAGGTTAAGTAGGCTGAGAATTCCATCTTGAGCGAGAAGGCGTGGCTCATCAAGCATATAGGATTGACTTCTTTTGGTTCCTTCCTTCTCCCGGGCATACATCCATACCAGATGAACCTCAACTTTGTCCTTGATGAATGAACAATCATCTTCATTTTTGTCAACTATCACACCATAGTTAGGTGCTTGCATCTTAAAAGCACTGCAGTCACACCAAAGACATCTCGCAAGGAGAGGAGGAAACATGCCATTAGGTGGTACGCTCTTATGTTCCGCTCTTACGGCTTCAGTGTAGAAGAATTAGACCTCGCCTACGCTTCAACCTGATCGTAAGCTAGCCTTGGGGCGAGTCATAAGAACAATCTTCTCTTTTTTTATACAAAAAGAAGTGCAAAAGCGACTCAACCTCAAAGGAGAGATGCTCTCTTGATCGGGGAGAACTCACTGCTTTTATATGATCCTAAGAACAATGGCCTTGTCTCAGTGATAGTGAGATCAGTATATTATACTATTAATATAATAGTAGTTAAGATCATTCCTCTCGCGCGGGAACAATCAATAACCAACGTAATGTTGTAATAAAATAAAAGAGCAACTGCCCACCTATCCGCTAATCATGCTAGGATTCGGAAACTAGAAAACTGGGTAAAAGAAATGAATGACATAGAAAAGAAGTGCGAATAGGATGGATCGGTCTCCTCGCTTCGCTCATAGCTGCCTACCTCCTAAAGCCTTAGCTATATCCGAACCGGATCACTCATCGGACAACTCTAGCATCATTCTTAGGCTCTCGCTCTATCGCTTCGAAAGCTCTATAGCTCTAGCTTGAGGAACTCTAGCAACATTTAGCTACCCGGACATAGCAATAGAACTCTTACTTGCTTCTCTTCTTACCGGGAAAGGTGCAAAGGTGAACGGACAACTCACAGGTAACTCTAGCTTCTCTTCCCACCGACTGGTTAGCAACATTAGCCCCCTTAGGTCAATTCCCATATCCCGAACTCTCTACTCTCGTTTCGCTCGGTACGCTTAGCTTCCCACTACCTAGAGTGTTAGGAGGCTACTAAACACTTCACTTCAGCTTCGCTTACACTTGCTTTAATGCTGCTAGCAGCATTAAGGCATTACAAGGTGGAACCAATCAAGATGACTTCGAAGGAGAGGAATGAATCATACAGAGAGGTGCCTCCCACTCTCGCTTGCCACCACCTACGGTTGATCATGAGGTTCTATCGCACATTATATACGAAATGAATATTCCTATTTATTCCGTACGCGTATAAGAAATGGATAAGAAATGGCATTTCACATTATATACGAGAATAGTGAACTCGGTGCATAGGTTCTACCAGTGATATCTAATGCCACTCATTTTTTATATAATGCTGCTAGGGAACCTGGTAATAACACTCGTAGATAGATCCCGATCTGATGTAGAAGGACTAGAGATGAACGAGGCCCAACCATATCTTCTTCTCCGAATTGGATAGAGTCAGCGCTTGTCCTTATGAAGATCCTGCTAGAAACGAAGTTGATTGCGTACTTTACTTCACTCGTTGATCACCTGGAGCGCTTGGCTTGTCTCTTTTCTATTACTGGGAAAAGCCAGTTAACGCGTCAACTCAGAGAAGAGAAAGAAGCAACTTACAAAAACAAGGCCCAGTAAACGAAGTCACTCTACAAAAGGAATCCAACATTTCTCAATAATGAAAGGATGGAGCATTTTGCCGATATTAAAGTGCGCTGATGATTAACGCCACACTATTGAGAAATGTTGGACACGTCCTCAGTCCAATCTTGCTACCTCATCTACTCCTCCAAAGGTGGAGGTGCGTAGCGGATCTCATAGAGTTGCAGGGTGTTGTGCTTCTTTCTATTTTGTTGTTCTTTCTGAGTCAGGTCCGATTACTCTGGAGATTCTTAAGCAATTGATGTCTGCTATCACTCAGAAGATTGAAGATCTCGGGCCTTCTATAACGACCTGATTTTTCAACGCCCGAAAATCGACATTAATACGTTCACTGTATCAAATGCAGAACAATCGGATGCCGGAAAACTGAATCATTAGGGTTAAAGAAGAAGGAGGTAGAAGAAGAATAGAAAACAATATCAGAATCTCACAATCGCAGTGGAACAATATATAATAGATAAATGACTGATCTTTAAACAAAAAGAACTATATCTGTTTATACATTACATCATCAGAGTAGAATACAAATCAACAACACAATTTAGGACAGTTATAATATCTTGTCCTCCCAAAGCTGAATATACAGCTTTCACTACACAGCGGAAATATAAATTTATTTAAATATGCCTCGTCATCCAGCTCGTCTCCTGAGCTCCACAGCAGTCCATCTCAAAATCTGTACTCTATAATACTCGGTCTGACTCGAGCATTATAGTAAAATAACACCCGAGTCAGTCTGGAAAACCAGTGTGAGAAAACACACTCAGTTGGATTATTAAAGTTTCAAAATCCTTTGAAATCAAAGGTATCTCGTAAGACCACGCCACAAATAAATATGCCGGGTTTTTACCTAACGATAACCAAAACATTTCTTACAAAATCCTCTGATATTATAATAGTGTCTAAGTACAAATACTTATTCAAATAGCTGAATTTGTTACATTTTTAAATTCCAACAATACTAGGTTCTACAATCAAAACCGTAAAAGCACGTAGGAAAAATGGATTTCCATATAATGCGAGGGCTACTGGGGTACCGCCCGTCACAGTAGGTGGTCTAGATCACCGTACCGAGGATCCACCTTGATCCCTTGCTACACAAGACCGGAGCTACCCCTTACTGGATAGTCCGAATAAGATCACCCCGCGGTTGGGATCAGCAACCGCCCACTAAGCCGAATAAAAAGGGACCTCTAGACAGGGATGACCTTACCCTAATTGGTTGCTATCCACTTAGCCTTGCGCGCACCTCCCCTGTTTTAGCCATTCCCGGTAGATGAGGCTCGAGGTTAAGCGTTACCTTTTTAGCACACATTCACTTAGAATGCTTATCGTCCTCCTGAGGATGTTCTGATAGTATTCATCCATACAAGTCCGGTCCGGATCCGAACGAAACCGAAGGCACTACTCCTACTACATCAATTTTGGAATCACCATCAAGATTAGTAGCGATTAGCCCTTGCACTTTACTGCTCCATCATCGACTCCAAGCTCTTGTCTTCATCACGAAAACGTTCAAACAGGATCGAAGTGGTTTTCGGGAAATCAATCCCGATCTCGGTCTCTTCGAAACGATCAGCGCAATGGCCAATATTGATAGTCGGTTATTTAACTATCAAATAACATCCACAAACAATCATCAGATTTAAATAATCTTCCAAATTATTTATTTCAAAGTATCTTCGCAAGATATTTTCCTACACTTCAACCTTTTTGAAAACAGTTTTCAAATCACTTTCCTCTCACGGAATAGATTCCACCCAATTGTTTCCTTTCCACTGAAAATCACCATGTCTTAATACTTTAGATTTTAAAATAATTTAAATCACTTTATCCAAAAATATATAAACATTTAAAATAAAAACTAATTAAAACACTTTATTTAAAATACTAGGTATGAAATCTTATAATAGTTTCTCATGTAAAACTTGAGCCAAATATAATTTAAAATAAAAGTTATTCTATAAGGTATAAATATTAAATAATTATCTTCTAAAAACATAATACTAGTTAAACCTTTAAAATAATTACTACTAAAATTAATTTAAATAAATATTTACTTTAAAATTCTAAAACAATTTAAAACCATAAAATTTCTCTAAAACATTCTTTTAAAACCATTTTTATACTTGGAAATGTTCCTTTGAAAATATACTTTGCTTCCTAGGGAAATACACTTTCCTTTCCACACCTTTAAAAATAAACCACTATTTTATTTTTAAAACAAACTGCCCATTCCTTTATAAATTCCAACCGTGAATTTATACTTCCAAATATCCACTGATATATCTTATTTCACTTTATAAACCCAGTTTATAAATTCCATAGTCTCATTTTCCTTTCAAAACACATTTTCAATACTAAATCAATTTCCAAATCGATTTCCAAAATTTACACCATTTAAAAATTACTCCTTTACTTATCCAAATTTATTTCAAATCTATTAATTCCAAACTCACTTCTTTATTTATGATTCAAATCTTATTTTAAACTGAAAATATCCATTTCATTCTTTATTCAAAATTCTACCTTTTTAATTCTTCCCAATCATTTTAAATTTAAAAATTTAAAAATAAAATCCTTTAATTCTTAAGCAATATCACTTAAGTCACCAAAACTCCTTTAATTTCATTTATTTAAAATCTCTATATTTTTCTTTCCATACCCAGCATTTATTTAATAGAATTTAAAATCAAACCTTTATTCTTTTCGAATTCATTTTTTTAATTTATCTAGAATTATTATACTTAATATTTCTCTCCTATATCTCTTTTCAAAATCAAATCTTTTATATTTTTTCATATCTTCGAAATATCCAAATATATTCAGCCAAACCATAGCATTCAATAATTTCAATTACCAATAAAGTCAATATAATCATCACTGATTATACATGCATCACATCGTTGAATATAGAATAAATTCAACGTTTTGAGGAATCCAGTTGGATCCCTCCAACCTGTTTCCCTGCATCCACAGATGTTAGCACAATTTAAAATACCAATACCACTTCGAGGGGGATATCGCGGTATAAAGGGTCATCCACTATTATGCGGGACGCATAGGGTCTCATCCGCTATATAATGCGGGAATATCAATCACTCCAATATATATATACTACTACATATATAATATCATCCAACTGATAAATCAACATCCAATGATTTTAAATTTAACATTTAATTTTAAATCCGAAAATCTAAATGAGTGAGAAAATCTCACCTTTAATTTCGTTTGCAATCCACTTCCATCTTGGCTTGTTTTCGCGATTTTGACCTTGTATAAACAATTCACGATTTATTAACCCTTGAATTAATCAACAATTAATCACCATTTATTTATTTATTTACCGTACTTGTATTCTTGATTTCGGAGGTAGTTGGGAGGATCATTTACCCCTTGTAGAGTTCTCCTACAACAATAGTTTGTAGCCCAGTATCGGTATGGATCCTTTCGAAGCCTTATACGGAAGGCCATGTCGATCACCTTCTTTTTGGTTGGAATCTGGTGAGAAGCTTATCCTTGGCCCAGATTCTGTTCGTGATTTTTCTGAGAAGATTGATCTTATTCATCAGAGAATGAAAGAGGCATAGTGTAATGACCCAGAATTTTGAACGAATTTAAACTGAGAATATTTAATTTATTTTAAATATTTGAACGATAATCTAATTTGAATCCCGAATTTGAAATTGAATTTGGCGATTAAATTATAAAATTTAATCGATTGAAAGTCGAATAAAAATTTAAATCTTCAATTTTTAGCTAAAGAAAAATATTTCAAAATATTTTAAAATTTGTATTGATAACACTGAAGATAATAGAAGCTTCAGAATTGTATTTCAAACTGTTTCGTTCAGTTTTGAAATTTAATTGTTCGAATCGATATTTAAAAAATAGTCAAATTTGAAACAGTCTCGGAATTCGACGAAACCAGTTCCATTGGGTCCGTAATATTGTATTATTACTGGATTTCCAATTTCGTATTTTTCGGAGTTAGTATGAGAGCGTACGGCGTATAAACGCGTTGGTAATAAATCGAAAATTTAAATTTAAATTTTTTATTTATATACATATATATTCACACGTTCCCCTCCTAAAATCGCGCAGAACATTACGCCTAAAATCACGTTTTCTTTTCATTTTAAATCCAAACCGTATCTTCATTCTCATTCCCAATTCAAACCTTTCGAACGAAATATAAAGAAAGAAAATGGCAGAGCGATTTTTAATTTCCTCTATCTCTTTTCAAAGCGAGCTCGAAGACGCGAGACAAGCAAGGCGACCTAGGGTTCGCCGCAGGCGACGTTGTCGCGCACGCGTACGCGTCAGTAGGGGGATGTGAGCACGGCGACGAACGCGAGCGCGAGGTTGGTTCGAACTGGGGGAGCGCGTGGAATTGGGGGTTTCGTGGGCGCGCGATGAAGGAGGCGTCGATTGCGTGTGGTCGGAGCTGGGAAAATGTCAGAGGCTTATTCGAGAAACTCGCAAGGTTGAGGCGACTCGCGTAGGGGCGGCAAGCAGTCAAATCGCGACGTGGTGGTAGTCGTGAGTTTATCGGCAATTGCGTGGGTTCGTCAAGCAACAGAGGCAGTGAGTTATCTTGCGTGCGCGATTTCGATCGAGCTGGGGTATGAAGGCACACGATCGAGTACAGAGGTTTAAATTTTAACTATTGTTATTTTTAATTTAACTTGATTTAAAAGAATATTTAGATGTAGATGTGCGTGGTTAATTTGTTCAGATAACTAAATTAATTTGCAACCATATGAGTAAATGCATGTAGAAAAATATTTACAGTGAAATGTTGTAGGGTTTATTTAAAGGTTGGATCTTTAAATGTATATATATATATATAGGCTACTTTGATAAAATATGGGATTTTAAAATATTAAACAGTTTAAGATTTTAATATATATTTTGTAGGAAAAGAAAAAAATGATGATGAAAATAAAAGAAGAAAAAAATATATACATATTTTTAATTTGCTTGATCTTAAAACTTATTGATTAAGTTTAAATAGTTAACTAATTTATTTATTTGGTTACAAGAAAAATGAAGCTTTAAAGGAAATTGTTTGAAATAAAATTGATTTGATAAAGTAAAATTTTACTAAATGAAATTTAATTATTCGATTTATTTCGAATATTAATCGGTTGTATAATATTTATACAAGGTTAAAGTCGAGAAAACAAAAGAAGGATTGGATTGGATTGCAAAATAAAAAGCTAAGGTGAGATCTTCTCACTCAAATGAAAGTGGAATTTTCAGTTATTGATTGATGATTGCTATTTGGATGTGATATTAGATATGGTAGGATATATCTATATATATAGCAATATATACATATTGGCATATGTATATATTGGATTGATGATTTCCCGCCTCGTATAGCGGATGAGACCCTATTGCGCCGTTAGTAAGCGGATATTTTTATAAAACCCATATACCGCGATAATTCCGTACTGGAGCGGAATTGGTATTGTGCTAACATCTGTGGATGCAGGGAAACAGGTTGGAGGGATCCAACTGGATTCCTCACCGTATTGATTATTTACAGATATTGTGATATATTCTGCTATCATATGATGATATATGATATTTGATTGTTGTGATTGATTGTTTGATGCTGTAGCATCATCGGATCCATTTTTGAAGTTAAAAATAACGATATTTTTTTTAAAAGGATTTCAAAGTGATTATTTGAAAGTATACGTTTTATTGAATTTTGGAATTAATTCATTTTAAATAAATAAATGTTATAATTTTCGTGTTATAAAATTATGAGATTTGTGAAGATATAATAAGAATGTGGTTTTTTTGAAATATAAGTTGATTAAATTGTAATTGGGTTAAATTGAAATTTTCGACCTATTATAAATGGATTATATTTATAGAAGATGTATAAAATTGTTATTTTATAAATAAAAATAAGGAGATTATTTAGGAGTTCTATAAATGTTAAAATGAACTTATAAACGGATTTTTTTTAAGTAAGTAATATTAATAGATATACGATTTGTGAAGTTATAAGATGAAGGATTTTGAAACTAAATAAATTATAAGTTATCAACTTATGATTTGGATTTTGGTTATATAAATGAGTCAAATGGAATTGTTTAAGTAAGGTATTTCATAACTTGAAATCGTTATAAAATATAAAATTGTGATTTATAAACGTTGTTTATAAATCCGAAATCACTTATTTTGATAAGTGAATTGTAGAAGTTAATTAAAGGAATTATATCCACGATTTTGGACAGTGGATAAGCTTTTAAATAAAATGTGTAGAAATGTTGAATTTGGATAACGAAGTATATTCACGATTTTGGACAGTGAATATATTTTTAAGTAAAATGGATATGGTTTTGAGAAGTGATATTATGAAATGAAGTAATTGTTTTAAAAGATGTTTTAAAACGTGTTAAATATCGAAATCATAGATTTCAACATTTATTGTTGAAATAGACGTTTTCGAGAAATAAGGAAGTGATGGACTATAACACTGTTGTTATGTTAAATGATTTTTGAAAGAAAATGTTTTATGTAGTATTGGGATTTATATATCTATCTAAAAATCCGAATCCCTATACTAGTGATTTTGAGTCGTCGTAACGATGTTTTACATAACATTCGTTTTGACTCAAATAAATGTTGTCAAAGTAAATGATTTCCTTAAAGAATGAAATATATACTTAATTTTGATTTAAGTATATCGAATATTTTCCAAGTGTTGAAAATAAATGATTGTGAAATACTTATTATTTAATAAGTATGGAAATGCTTTTCCAATATGAAATGAACTGTTTTGAGATTTTATCTTTTAAAGATAAATTGAAATGTGGAAGTTGATTTGAAATTGTTTTCAAATGATTGAAGTGTGGAAATTTTATATCTAGTAAAGATATTTTTGGAAATTAAATAATTTGGAAAATTATTTGGAATCTGATGATGTTGCGCATCTTTATTGATAGTTAAATAACCGACTATCAATAATTACCTTGAATGGTATTTGTTGTGAATTGGATGAATTTGAATGCCACACTTATTTTTGAATAAGCACTCACTATTCGGGTTAGCCGGGAAAGGACCATGGGGTCGTATAACCCATTCCGAATATGTGATACGTCGTTATGAATCACATTTGAAGACCGGTGTTGAAGACCGAATATTTTTGAAAACGGAAGGATTACCGTCGAGTTACTCTACATCGGCTGATCTCCGGTTTAGAGGTTTTATCACCCTTAGTGACGGGAAGTCCGGACGTGATTAGAAATTTATCCGGATATGCAAGGGCTTCATGAGAAGTGCCTTCGGTTCTGTTCGATCCCGGAACAGACTTGTATGGATTGTGTGTCTGACGTTACAATTTGAGATATAAAGCTGATTTCTTTCAAATACATTTCTATTGGTGGCGGAGAATTTATTCTCTTAGCTTAACACCCTTCTCTGAGACGTACTAGCTCAGAGGTTATGTAGTTGAAATTTATCAGCGATATATCCCAATTTGGTAACGTGGCATACTGAGTGTTGCTGTGAAATGATCAGTGTTTGATCATTTGTGATATGATCATTTGTTTGATCTTATATCTTTGTGATCATAGGTTGATCATTTTGTTTGACCCGAAGCATGGCTTTGTAGAAAGCGTAGCTTTGTGGACGAGACTTCGTTGAGCCTCACACCCCGGAAATGGTCGAAACAGGAAGGATGCGGCAAGGTTTTAGGGAGTAGCGCCCCTTAGTGTATGTCATTCCTTCTGGATAAAGGTGGTATCATGGTATGGAGCCCAGATACTTAACCTCTGTGGTTGCTGCAAATTTATTACTTTGTGGTTGTTGCGAATCGGGGATCCTCGGGAAGATCGGTGACGATCGGGGGATGGCATACGCGTGTCAGTAGTTACCTATTTTTGCAGAGGTAACCCGGCCTTTTGTTGGCAGAGATCTAACCGTAATGTTAGGTTATTTCTCGGGTCGTCTATTCCAGGGACGTACCCATCGTGGAAAAGGAAGTTCCTTAGCCTGACCATTTGTTGGAAATCCAAAGAAACAATACGAGCCTTGTACGGTTTTAGTTGTAGAACCTGCCATTTAATATGGTCGCTATAGTAAGCATACTATAATGGTACCTATGCTGGCTAAGATTTATATTCTACTTTCGAAATGTTTTCTACACTATGCACTAATAATAATATCAAAAATGATTTGATTTTGCGTAGTAAGCATCTTTGACTATCATAAGAAGAAATCTCCTCCAAGTCTGCGTTTGCATTGTGTGTGTGGCGGGAGGTCTTATGGTAGTTTCATTTTCCAAAGGCATTGCGAAATTGACTTTAAAATCTTCCTGTTGTTTATTTTAAAGAATAACTGTTTTACGATCTCACACCAGTCACCATGACTGACTCGGAGTTTATTGTTCCCTTCTAAACTCTGGGTGCCCACCAATTTCCACACGGGCAGTCTAGAGTTATGTTATCAGGATATTCTGGATATTCTGGAGCTTTGGAAGCAAGCTGGATGGCGAGACGTAGTATTTGTATCTGATATTATTTATTCCGCTGTGTATTCTGTATGAGGACAAGTTTATATAACTGTCCATTGTTGTATATTGACTCTGATGATTGATGTATGTATAAACTGATATAGTCCTTTGTTTTAAAAGACTAGAGTTTATCTATTATATATTGTTCCGCTGCGATATGTGAGATTCTGATATTGTTTCTGTATCTGATGTTGTTCTGTTGTTCTTCTTTCTTCTTCTGCTTTCTTCTTCTTCTCTTTTTCTTCTATCTTTTCTTCTATTTCTTTTTCTTAAAAACCCTCACTATTGGAGTTTCCGGCACTCGATTGCTCGACAGTCGATAAAGTGAGTGTCGATGTCGAATTTTCGAAAGTCGAAAAATTCGGTACGTGACAGCGTGGTATCAAAGCATATGGTTAAGCGACAACCCTGCTCTGTTGGGTGTTACTCATTAGAGATAGAGTCAGCGGTACTCTAGAATGAGTTGAGTGTAATAATAGATACGAGTGCGTATTTGTTAGTGAATATAAAATGGTTTTGTATTGTGTTGACTTATCGGTTGATTGTTTATGGATTCTGGTCGGTGCAGTCTAGCTAACTGTAATCGATAGGGGTTTCTAAACTCTAAACAAGATAAACCGACACAGTATTGTTTTAAAATGGGGTAAATGAAATAATTTTGCCCAAAACTATTTTTGTATAGAAAAGAAATGATTTTTCTATGAATTATCATAGTATATGGATGTTTGGTTGTTAAGAAATAATAACATTGAATTATTATCATTGTTATATGAAATGGAATGAGAAATTAAAATAATAACCAAAGATTGAAGATAAATTCATATACAAATGAAATTTAAGAATGTAAATTATAAATGTGATTTGTAATTTGAAACGGAATTCCAGAGAAGTTTTTGAAAAGAATTTGAAAATTTTGGGGATTTGGAAGTTTAAATCCTTTTGATTTGAAAATGAATTTCAAAGGTTTTGAAAAGTATTTTGGAAAGATAAAAGCTCTAAACTCTTTTCGGTCGCTGGAAAATAATTCCGATGATGATCACGACATCACCGGTGTTCATTTTTGGGTTTCCAAAAGAGAAATTGCTGCCAAATTGTTTTAAATGGAAGTTGTTTGAAAAATTTGGGTTTGGTTTTTGAAATTCAAAGAAAATTTGAATTGTTTTCAAAAATGATTTTTTGAGGTTGGTAAAACTCTGGAATACTATTTAAAATATTTATTGGAAATATTATTAAGTTGATAACTTATACAATTTGATTTTTGATAGAATAAATTTAACTTAAAAGATGGAGTTAAATAAAATTTAATACAAGTGAATCAATTAAATGAAAGTGAGATTGAATGTTGAAATTCATTTAGAATTTGTAGGCAATAAATTGAATTGAATAATTATAAATGAAAGGTGAATTAAAATTCATATGGAATTTGAAATCCAGTTTAAATGTAAGTAGATTTAACCAAAATAGTGAATTGAAAATACATTTTGGGAATGAACAAAAGAATGAAACTGGAATTGAAACTGAATGTTGAAAACAAATTTGAATAAAATGAATTGGAATCTGTGATGAATTAGTAAATGAAACTAATTTAAAATAGTGCAGTTATGAATGAAAGATAATTGATAAATTCAATATTCAGAAGTTAAATTGAATTGAAATGGTGAACTGAATTTAAATGAATTTGAAAGGTAAACTTGAATGAAAAGAATATATAACTTCAATAGTGAATTAGAAATGTATAAGCAGTTTATATTGAAAATTTTGTAATTGAATTTGCAAAATAGTTTGAATATATGTAACTAGATATTATGGCTAGTAGGATATACAGGTATAAAGGAATTGGAATTTAATTTCGAAGATAAGTTTGAATTGCTCGACAAAAGGTACGTATTTTAAATTTCGATATGAAATTTGCTGATTTCTTGTCTAGCCGCTTGGCTTTTTCTTTTTCTTTTTGAAATCTGAGAGTCCGTAGGGACGTTTTGTAGTCGTGCCGTATTAGCCGCGCAAAGGAGACGCTGGCGAAATTTTTCGAAAATTTCGAATGTTAGTAATTTTTTGAGAAATTTTGAAAGTTTAAAATTTGAATTTAAACTCGAATTTGAATTGAGAAGTTAAACAATGTTGTTTGAAACTTATAATTGAAGTTGGAAAACGAGTTGAATGATAACGAATCTTTAATAGAAAGGTTTGTTTTGATAAATTGATAAAACTATTTAGATTGTGAAAAATAGTATACGAGTTAAGGACATTTTTTCCTAACTTGTAATTTCGAGGACGAAATTCTTTTAAGGAGGGAAGTTTGTAACGACCCAGAATTTTGAACGAATTTAAAATGAGAATATTTAATTTATTTTAAATATTTGAATGATAATCTAATTTGAATCCCGAATTTAAAATTGAATTTGGCGATTAAATTATAAAATTTAATCGATTGAAAGTCGAATAAAAATTTAAATCTTCAATTTTTAGCTAAAGAAAAATATTTCAAAATATTTTAAAATTTGTATTGATAACACTGAAGATAATAGAAGCTTCAGAATTGTATTTCAATCTGTTTCGTTCAGTTTTGAAATTTAATTGTTCGAATCGATATTTAAAAAATAGTCAAATTTCAAACAGTCTCGGAATTCGACGAAACCAGTTCCATTGGGTCCGTAATATTGTATTATTACTGGATTTCCAATTTCGTATTTTTCGGAGTTAGTATGAGAGCGTACGGCGTATAAACGCGTTGGTAATAAATCAAAATTATAAATTTAAATTTTTTATTTATATACATATATATTCACACGTTCCCCTCCTAAAATCGCGCAGAACATTACGCCTAAAATCACGTTTTCTTTTCATTTTAAATCCAAACCGTATCTTCATTCTCATTCCCAATTCAAACCTTTCGAACGAAATATAAAGAAAGAAAATGGCAGAGCGATTTTTAATTTCCTCTATCTCTTTTCAAAGCGAGCTCAAAGACGCGAGACAAGCAAGGCGACCTAGGGTTCGCCGCAGGCGACGTTGTCGCGCACGCGTACGCGTCAGTAGGGGGATGTGAGCACGGCGACGAACGCGAGCGCGAGGTTGGTTCGAACTGGGGGAGCGCGTGTAATTGGGGGTTTCGTGGGCGCGCGATGAAGGAGGCGTCGATTGCGTGTGGTCGGAGCTGGGAAAATGTCAGAGGCTTATTCGAGAAACTCGCAAGGTCGAGGCGACTCGCGTAGGGGCGGCAAGCAGTCAAATCGCGACGTGGTGGTAGTCGTGAGTTTATCGGCAATTGCGTGGGTTCGTCAAGCAACAGAGGCAGTGAGTTATCTTGCGTGCGCGATTTCGATCGAGCTGGGGTATGAAGGCACACGATCGAGTACAGAGGTTTAAATTTTAACTATTGTTATTTTTAATTTAACTTGATTTAAAAGAATATTTAGATGTAGATGTGCGTGGTTAATTTGTTCAGATAACTAAATTAATTTGCAACCATATGAGTAAATGCATGTAGAAAAATATTTACAGTGAAATGTTGTAGGGTTTATTTAAAGGTTGGATCTTTAAATGTATATATATATAGGCTACTTTGATAAAATATGGGATTTTAAAATATTAAACAGTTTAAGATTTTAATATATATTTTGTAGGAAAAGAAAAAATGATGATGAAAATAAAAGAAGAAAAAAATATATACATATTTTTAATTTGCTTGATCTTAAAACTTATTGATTAAGTTTAAATAGTTAACTAATTTATTTATTTGGTTACAAGAAAAATGAAGCTTTAAAGGAAATTGTTTGAAATAAAATTGATTTGATAAAGTAAAATTTTACTAAATGAAATTTAATTATTCGATTTATTTCGAATATTAATCGGTTGTATAATATTTATACAAGGTTAAAGTCGAGAAAACAAAAGAAGGATTGGATTGGATTGCAAAATAAAAAGCTAAGGTGAGATCTTCTCACTCAAATGAAAGTGGAATTTTCAGTTATTGATTGATGATTGCTATTTGGATGTGATATTAGATATGGTAGGATATATCTATATATATAGCAATATATACATATTGGCATATGTATATATTGGATTGATGATTTCCCGCCTCGTATAGCGGATGAGACCCTATTGCGCCGTTAGTAAGCGAATATTTTTATAAAACCCATATACCGCGATAATTCCGTACTGGAGCGGAATTGGTATTGTGCTAACATCTGTGGATGCAGGGAAACAGGTTGGAGGGATCCAACTGGATTCCTCACCGTATTGATTATTTACAGATATTGTGATATATTCTGCTATCATATGATGATATATGATATTTGATTGTTGTGATTGATTGTTTGATGCTGTAGCATCATCGGATCCATTTTTGAAGTTAAAAATAACGATATTTTTTTAAAAGGATTTCAAAGTGATTATTTGAAAGTATACGTTTTATTGAATTTTGGAATTAATTCATTTTAAATAAATAAATGTTATAATTTTCGTGTTATAAAATTATGAGATTTGTGAAGATATAATAAGAATGTGGTTTTTTTGAAATATAAGTTGATTAAATTGTAATTGGGTTAAATTGAAATTTTCGACCTATTATAAATGGATTATATTTATAGAAGATGTATAAAATTGTTATTTTATAAATAAAAATAAGGAGATTATTTAGGAGTTCTATAAATGTTAAAATGAACTTATAAACGGATTTTTTTTAAGTAAGTAATATTAATAGATATACGATTTGTGAAGTTATAAGATGAAGGATTTTGAAACTAAATGAATTATAAGTTATCAACTTATGATTTGGATTTTGGTTATATAAATGAGTCAAATGGAATTGTTTAAGTAAGGTATTTCATAACTTGAAATCGTTATAAAATATAAAATTGTGATTTATAAACGTTGTTTATAAATCCGAAATCACTTATTTTGATAAGTGAATTGTAGAAGTTAATTAAAGGAATTATATCCACGATTTTGGACAGTGGATAAGCTTTTAAATAAAATGTGTAGAAATGTTCAATTTGGATAACGAAGTATATTCACGATTTTGGACAGTGAATATATTTTTAAGTAAAATGGATATGGTTTTGAGAAGTGATATTATGAAATGAAGTAATTGTTTTAAAAGATGTTTTAAAACGTGTTAAATATCGAAATCATAGATTTCAACATTTATTGTTGAAATAGACGTTTTCGAGAAATAAGGAAGTGATGGACTATAACACTGTTGTTATGGTAAATGATTTTTGAAAGAAAATGTTTTATGTAGTATTGGGATTTATATATCTATCTGAAAATCCGAATCCCTATACTAGTGATTTTGAGTCGTCGTAACGATGTTTTACGTAACATTCGTTTTGACTCAAATAAATGTTGTCAAAGTAAATGATTTCCTTAAAGAATGAAATATATACTTAATTTTGATTTAAGTATATCGAATATTTTCCAAGTGTTGAAAATAAATGATTGTGAAATACTTATTATTTAATAAGTATGGAAATGCTTTTCCAATATGAAATGAACTGTTTTGAGATTTTATCTTTTAAAGATAAATTGAAATGTGGAAGTTGATTTGAAATTGTTTTCAAATGATTGAAGTGTGGAAATTTTATATCTAGTAAAGATATTTTTGGAAATTAAATAACTTGGAAAATTATTTGGAATCTGATGATGTTGCGCATCTTTATTGATAGTTAAATAACCGACTATCAATAATTACCTTGAATGGTATTTGTTGTGAATTGGATGAATTTGAATGCCACACTTATTTTTGAATAAGCGCTCACTATTCGGGTTAGCCGGGAAAGGACCATGGGGTCGTATAACCCATTCCGAATATGTGATACATCGTTATGAATCGCATTAGAAGACCGGTGTTGAAGACCGGATATTTTTGAAAACGGAAGGATTACCGTCGAGTTACTCTACATCGGCTGATCTCCGGTTTAGAGGTTTTATCACCCTTAGTGACGGGAAGTCCGGACGTGATTAGAAATTTATCCGGATATGCAAGGGCTTCATGAGAAGTGCCTTCGGTTCTGTTCGATCCCGGAACAGACTTGTATGGATTGTGTGTCTGACGTTACAATTTGAGATATAAAGCTGATTTCTTTCAAATACATTTATGTTGGTGGCGGAGAATTTATTCTCTTAGCTTAACACCCTTCTCTGAGACGTACTAGCTCAGAGGTTATGTAGTTGAAATTTATCAGCGATATATCCCAATTTGGTAACGTGGCATACTGAGTGTTGCTGTGAAATGATCAGTGTTTGATCATTTGTGATATGATCATTTGTTTGATCTTATATCTTTGTGATCATAGGTTGATCATTTTGTTTGACCCGAAGCATGGCTTTGTAGAAAGCGTAGCTTTGTGGACGAGACTTCGTCGAGCCTCACACCCCGGAAATGGTCGAAACAGGAAGGATGCGGCAAGGTTTTAGGGAGTAGCGCCCCTTAGTGTATGTCATTCCTTCTGGATAAAGGTGGTATCATGGTATGGAGCCCAGATACTTAACCTCTGTGGTTGCTGCAAATTTATTACTTTGTGGTTGTTGCGAATCGGGGATCCTCGGGAAGATCGGTGATGATCGGGGGATGGCATACGCGTGTCAGTAGTTACCTATTTTTGCAGAGGTAACCCGGCCTTGTGTTGGCAGAGATCTAACCGTAATGTTAGGTTATTTCTCGGGTCGTCTATTCCAGGGACGTACCCATCGTGGAAAAGGAAGTTCCTTAGCCTGACCATTTGTTGGAAATCCAAAGAAACAATACGAGCCTTGTACGGTTTTAGTTGTAGAACCTGCCATTTAATATGGTAGCTATAGCAAGCATACTATAATGGTACCTATGCTGGCTAAGATTTATATTCTACTTTCGAAATGTTTTCTACACTATGCACTAATAATAATATCAAAAATGATTTGATTTTGCGTAGTAAGCATCTTTGACTATCATAAGAAGAAATCTCCTCCAAGTCTGCGTTTGCATTGTGTGTGTGGCGGGAGGTCTTATGGTAGTTTCATTTTCCAAAGGCATTGCGAAATTGACTTTAAAATCTTCCTGTTGTTTATTTTAAAGAATAACTGTTTTACGATCTCACACCAGTCACCATGACTGACTCGGAGTTTATTGTTCCCTTCTAAACTCTGGGTGCCCACCAATTTCCACACGGGCAGTCTAGAGTTATGTTATCAGGATATTCTGGATATTCTGGAGCTTTGGAAGCAAGCTGGATGGCGAGACGTAGTATTTGTATCTGATATTATTTATTCCGTTGTGTATTCTGTATGAGGACAAGTTTATATAACTGTCCATTGTTGTATATTGACTCTGATGATTGATGTATGTATAAACTGATATAGTCCTTTGTTTTAAAAGACTAGAGTTTATCTATTATATATTGTTCCGCTGCAATATGTGAGATTCTGATATTGTTTCTGTATCTGATGTTGTTCTGTTGTTCTTCTTTCTTCTTCTGCTTTCTTCTTCTTCTCTTTTTCTTCTATCTTTTCTTCTATTTCTTTTTCTTAAAAACCCTCACTATTGGAGTTTCCGGCACTCGATTGCTCGACAGTCGATAAAGTGAGTATCGATGTCGAATTTTCGAAAGTCGAAAAATTCGGTACGTGACACATAGAGTCGCCAGAAATCCTACGTGGACAACCGTAGGAAGCCTCTCGAATTCTCTATTGCTGATCTCGTCTTTATTCATGTTTCTCCTTTAAAAGGGGTTATACGCTTCAGTACGACTGGGAAATTGGCTCCTCGCTTTATAAGACCATTTCCTATTACTGAACGTATTGGCCTGGTGGCTTATAGAGTTTCACTTCTAGCTCATCTATCTGGCATTCACGACGTGTTTCACGTCTCTCAGCTTCGGAAGTATCTTCGAGAGTCGGATTCTATTATCGATTCTCCCGATTTGCAAGAGCTTGAGATCTCACCAGACTTATCTATTGTGCAACAGCCTATTCACATACTTACTTTGGAGGTGAAACGCCTTCGAAAAAGGACGTGCCGCTCGTTAAAGTTCAATGGTCCGCTAATCCCAATGAATGCACTTGGGAAACCAGAGAGTTTATCGAGCGAGCCTACCTTGGTTTTCTTTCTTCGCATAGCGATGGTGAGAATATTTTTAACTCAAGCTTGTCGTTTTCTTTTGAACTGATGAAATAATTTTGTTGAATACATATTCTTCTCTAGGAATTGCGAGGATGCAATTTTGTTAAAGGGGGAATCTGTAACAACCCAGGTTTTGGAGATTACTTGTAAATAGTAAATTATAATGGTAATTATGATTTAATATTGTGAATTAAAATAAAATTTAAGAAATTAAATTGTTTATTTGGAATAAACAATGAATTTTGGTAATAAAATGATAAAATAAAGTTTGAAACTTTATTTTATTTGTTTGGGTTAATAATAAACAGAAAATAGTTTTTATTTAGAGAAAATGGAATAATTATTAATTGTGGCCAATTACTTCTTCTAATAATTTTTAAAAGAAGTATGTGATTTTTAAGGGTTGTTTAATCAAATAAAAAGGTGAAAATTGGTTTAAAAATGAGTTTTGGTTATAAAATTAAGTTTGAAATAGTTTGTCATATTTTTATATGCAAGAAAATAATTTTTGTAGAATTTTTGAAGTTAAAAATAAGGATTTATGCATTTATATGTGTAAATTGTGTACTTTTGTAAAATAAGAGATTTTAATAATTGTTGGGCATGTTTTCACCAAACCAAAGAGGGGAGGTAAGTCCTCGCCGAACCAGGGTAAACCAGACCATCCACCGAATCAACTCCACCGGTCCACCCACTACCGGATCAACCTACTTCCCATGCCTGCCGAATCAACTCCACCGGTCCACCCACTACCGAATCAACTCCACCGGTCCACCCACTACCGGATCAACCTACTTCCCATGCCTGCCGAATCAACTCCACCGGTCCACCCACTACCGAATCGACTCCACCGGTCCACCCACTACCGAATCAACCTACTTCCCATACCACCGAACCAACAACTTCGCCATACCATCGAACCAACAACTTCGCCATACCACCGAACCAATAACTTCACCTACCCACCGAACCAACAGGTTCCCCTACCTACCGAACCAAATCCCACCGGACCAAGGCGTTCCGGACCAACTTTGCCAGGCCAGACTGTATCAGCCCAGGCCCACCAGCAGCTATATACATCCAAGACCCCTACCCCCAACCTCACTCTATAAATAGAGGGGCAGGGGTACAACAATGGAGGACAAGTTTTAGAGCTCAAGCACAGATAGAACTTTCAAACAACTTTCATATACTTGTATCAAAGCTTTGTACTTGTAATTTGAACAAGAAAGGAGAAATAATATATAAAGTGGACGTAGGCACATTCTGGCTGAACCACTATAAATCTGCGTGTCTTTTACAGTTCAGTCCCTGCTTTTTACATATTTGCATAAATCACCCAGATCACTAAAAACAACGCAAGATCAACTAAATCATACGACTTGGAGGTGTTTGCCCATTTTTTGTGCAAACATTTTTGGCGCTTTCATTGAGAGACAAGAAGCTCGAAGCTTCAGCTTCTCCCACTTAACCTTCTTCCTAACAGCGTCGTTCATTGCTTGGAAAACATGCCTCCCAAGCAGAAGAAAGATGTTAACAAAGGAAAAAACATCGCAACCAGCAGTCTTCCAGATCCAGTAAGTCGTCCCCTTCCAGCAGCAGTACCAAATGAAGGTCAGGCAAATCCGACAACCCCTGCAAGAGAACAGCCTGCAGCAATTACTAGGGCAGATCTAGACAGGGTTGTGGCTGAAGTGACTAGCCGCTTCACATCCCAGCAGGAAGCCTTGGTGGACCATCTCATGTCACGCTTAAGGGATGCTGAAGAGTTCAACCGCAACATTGAGTCACGGGGTGAGTCCCAGTCTGGAGGATCTTAGAGACAACAAAGATCTTACTTCTTCGAAGGGGCTAACGACAGAAGCGGCCATGGTAGGAGCCGAGACCGAGCACAGCTCGAAGTTAGGCCTGAGGAAACGCTTGGAACCGAACCTAACGGGGGAGGTACCGAACGAAGGCCAACTATAGCTGAGCCTGTCATACTGCCTAACCACGAAAACACCAATGAACTGGGCCGAGCTAGAGTCCAGCCCGAAGTTGGACCCGGGGAAGTGCTTAGATCAGAACCAAGCAGGCGAAGATCAAGGCAAGGGCCAACTGTAGCTGACCCTAGCATGCTCCCAGAAGACCAAAGGCAGCCACTGGAAAATATTAGGAACGATTGGCGATACCATCCTTACAGGTCATCTGGACGGAATCAATCCCACAGAACAGAACCGAACTCATTTCTATCTACTCCAAATTCTGATGAAAGGATGGCACGCTTGTTCAGAGAGTGCGTCCAACGGGATCAAATAGATCGAGGGATAGGCGCTAGGGTAACCAGCCCTTTCGCCCGCAATATCGAAATTGCTATCACCCCCAGAGAATGGAAAATGCCTACAATGGAACCTTACAAAGGAACCTCTGACCCCGTTGTACACTTGTAGAGATACACACAACATATGCTCATGAGCGGGGCAACAGAGGGAGTACTGTGCAAAGGCTTTCCACTATTCTTAGCAGATCTAGCTACCTCCTGGTTCTGCCATCTACCCCAAGGATCCATCAACTCATGGGAGATGTTGAAAGAAAAGTTTATCAGCCAGTTCCGCATTCATGTGGAACAACCCAAGGACGCTTATTCCTTATCCAATATCAAATAGAAACCTGGAGAGAAGCTGCAGCAATATTTAACCCGATTCAATGCCGCAGCGGCCGCAGTCTAAGATGCCGATGAGAAGCTTATCTTAATGGCCCTCTAGAGTGGCGTGCACCCAGTACTAAATTTGCTAGAAGGTTGACGAAAGAAAAACCAGCTACTTTACCCGATTTCTTCCATGAAGCCGGGAAATATATGAGGCTTGAAGACGCTGCCACTGAGGGGCAGTTAGGGCAACAAAATAAGGCAACTCACAGCAACACTCCCGCTGTAGCAAAGGATGTTCGAAGAAATGATTCTAGAGACAATGCTGAGGGCAAGAAGGGAGAAAAGCGCCTATATCGACCAGGACCGAGATTCGACACTTACACTCCTTTGAATGAAACCATCGAAAACATCTTCCTTGCCACCCAAGATGAAGTCAGATATCCTAAACTTGAGAAGCTAGCATACTGTCTACTAATCGCATCACGAAAACTGCGACACTATTTTCAATACCATTCCATCAGAGTTCTGACCGATAAACCACTGAGGCAGGTACTCCATCGTCCCGACACTTCTGGGCGACTACTTAAATGGTGCATTGAACTAAGTCAATATGATATTACCTACCATCCTCGCACCGCCATCAAGGGGCAAGCCATAGCCGATTTCATTGCCGAATTCACTACCAACGAAGGTAAGGAGCTATCGTGGGTGCCGATACTTAAGACACATCGGAGCCGAGATCGCGCACAGTAACTACCCAGGCCATTATGGCCCGTAATCGTGGGTATTATTCGATTTACTGTGGCCAGCTATCGTGAGTGCCGATCGTCAACCGTGAACTTCCCCTGGCTGGCCACACCTTATGTTGGGGCTTAAAGTAGGTTCACAGTTGCCGGCGAGCCGAACGCCGTAATGAGCTGCCTTGGCTATAGTCGGCCTTCTTGGTGGCTTATAATCGGCTCATTACAGTTGGCTTTGAGGGCCATCGCGAGCAATGAGTTAACCCGCAGCAGAGGGATGCCAGAGAAAAAGTGTCTCATTGGCGAGGGCATAGATTCGTATAGTACCTGTTAGGTCTTGTCCAGGAGAAGTCGCGCTGTGGAGCGCCTTGAATGGAAATGCTATATGCACAGGATTTTGTTCAACAGAAAAGGATACAGTTAACAAGCAGCCAAGATATAAAGGAACAAGTTAAAAAAGAGACAAGGTTTTTAAAGTGGTTCGGCACGAAAATGCCTACGTCCACTGATTCTCTTTGTTAATTCACTTCATATGGGCAGTACAAGTTAAGAAAAGTATCGACGGAGGTGTTGGATGTTCCATGCCCTCTGGAACACCTCTCCGTCCACTGTTGACAAAATATAAGCTCCATTGTGGAGATCTTTATGAATTACATATGGTCCATCCTAGATTGGATCTAATGCTCCGGGGCGAGGGAAGATTCGCTTGAGGACAAGATCTCCTTCTTGTAAGGTACGATGCTTGACTTTAGAGTTGTAGTGTGCTGCCACTTTTTGCTTGTGGGCTGCTGCTTTGAGGGCTGCATCATTTCTTCTCTCCTCAATTAGATCCAAAGACATGTGAAGGAGTTCTTCGTTCTCTTCTGGGTTATAGTGGATCCTACGGTGGAAAGGCACGATGGTTTCAACTGGGAGCATAGCCTCCGATCCGTATGCCAAAGAGAAAGGGGTATGCCCTGTTGATGTTCTAAAAGATGTGGGATAGGCCCACAGTGCCGTAGGGAGTTCATCCATCCAAGCGCCCTTTGACTTTTCAATCTTCTTTTTTATTAGAGTTTTCAGAATTTTGTTGACGGCTTCGACTTGTCCGTTTGCCTGGGGATAAGCTACGGATGAGAAGCTCTTGTGAATTCCGTGCTCTTGGCACCAGTTGGCGAACTCCTCGCAGTCAAACTGAAGTCTGTTGTCCGATATAATTTTGAATGGGACTCTGTACCTGCATAGAACATTTTTGATCAAGAAGTTAATAACTTTTGCTGATGATACTTTATTTAGGGGTTCTGCTTCCACCCATTTGGTGAAATAGTCGACTGCCACTATAGCATATTTGGCCCCGCCTTGGCCCATTGGCAGTTCGCCGATTAAGTCAATCCCCCATACTGCAAAGGGCCAAGGGCTGGTCATTTGAGTAATCTCAGTGGTTGGTAGCCGTGGAATCTTAACAAACTTCTAGCATTTGTCACATTTTCTGACAAAATATAAGGCGTCCTTGCTTAAGGTGGGCCAAAAATATCCATATCGGAGTATCTTTTTTGCCAAAGTCTGCCCTCCGGTGTGATCTCCGCAGCTTCCTTGATGAACGTTGGATAAGATTTCCTTGGCTTCCCTTCCAGCGACACACCTTAACAAGGGGTTAGAGAAGCCGCGCCGATAGAAGGTGTCCTCTTGTATTATGTAGCGGGAAGCTTTCCTTAAGATTTTCTTGACTTCGTTACGTCCGTCGGGTAGGGTGCTACTTTGTAAGTAGTCTCGGATGGGAGTCATCCAAGTTGCTTCTTCGGTTGCAGCTATCAGATTCACTTGCTCAAAACTTGGGGTTAGTTGCTTTGAGATGGCTACTGCTCTGGAAATAGCGCCATCTCTCATGCTAGCCTGCTTCGCCAATTCGTCGGCTTCTTGGTTCTCTTCCCGAGGGATGTGTTTGACTAAGTAGTGGTCCAATCGACTGAGAAGTAACTTGGTCTTCTTTGAATATGCTATGAGTCGTTCTTCTCGAGCCTAGAATTCTCCTAGTATTTGATTAACAATAAGTTGAGAATCGCTATGAAGACACAAAGAATATGCTCCTATTTCTAAGGCAAGTTCTAATCCAACTATCACTGCTTCATACTCTGCATCGTTGTTGGTGGCAGCGAATTCCAACCTTATAGCATAGTGCAGCTTATTTCCCCTGGTAGTGATTATTACCACACCTGCCCTCGAGCCTTGTTCGTTTGATGCACCATCCATAAAGAGGTTCCACTTGATGTCTTCTGCTATTTCTGATTGCTCCTTACCTTCGTTGGTAGTGAATTCGGCAATGAAATCGGCTATGGCTTGCCCCTTGATGGCGGTGCGAGGATGGTAGGTAATATCATATTGACTTAGTTCAATGCACCATTTAAGTAGTCGCCCAGAAGTGTCGGGACGATGGAGTACCTGCCTCAGTGGTTGATCGGTCAGAACTCTGATGGAATGGGATTGAAAATAGTGTCGCAGTTTTCGTGATGCGATTAGTAGACAGTATGCTAGCTTCTCAAGTTTAGGATATCTGACTTCATCTTGGGTGGCAAGGAAGATGTTTTCGACGGTTTCATTCAAAGGAGTGTAAGTGTCGAATCTCGGTCTTGGTCGATATAGGCGCTTTTCTCCCTTCTTGCCCCCAGCATTGTCTCTAGAATCATTTCTTCGAACATCCTTTGCTACAGCGGGAGTGTTGCTGTGAGTTGCCTTATTTTGTTGCCCTAACTGCCCCTCAGTGGCAGCGTCTTCAAGCCTCATATATTTCCCGGCTTCATGGAAGAAATCGGGTAAAGTAGCTGGTTTTTCTTTCGTCAACCTTCTAGCAAATTTAGTATCCGGGTGCACGCCACTACAGAGGGCCATTAAGATAAGCTTCTCATCGGCATCTTAGACTGCGGCCGCTGCGGCATTGAATCGGGTTAAATATTGCTGTAGCTTCTCTCCAGATTTCTATTTGATATTGGATAAGGAATAAGCGTCCTTGGGTTGTTCCACATGAATGCGGAACTGGCTGATAAACTTTTCTTTCAACATCTCCCATGAGTTGATGGATCCTTGGGGTAGATGGCAGAACCAGGAGGTAGCTAGATCTGCTAAGAATAGTGGAAAGCCTTTGCACAGTACTCCCTCTGTTGCCCCGCTCATGAGCATATGTTGTGTGTATCTCTACAAGTGTACAACGGGGTCAGAGGTTCCTTTGTAAGGTTCCATTGTTGGCATTTTCCATTCTCTGGGGGTGATAGCAATTTCGATATTGCGGGCGAAAGGGCTGGTTACCCTAGCGCCTATCCCTCGATCTCTTTGATCCCGTTGGACGCACTCTCTGAACAAGCGTGCCATCCTTTCATCAGAATTTGGAGCAGATAGAAATGAGTTCGGTTTTGTTCTGTGGGATTGATTCCGTCCAGATGACTTGTAAGGACGGTATCGCCAATCGTTCCTAATATTTTCCAATGGCTGCCTTTGGTCTTCTGGGAGCATGCTAGGGTCAGCTACAGTTGGCCCTTGCCTTGATCTTCGCCTGCTTGGTTCTGATCTAAGCACTTCCCCGGGTCCAACTTCGGGCTGGACTCTAGCTCGGCCCAGTTCATTGGTGTTTTCGTGGTTAGGCAGTATGACAGGCTCAGCTATAGTTGGCCTTCGTTCGGTACCTCCCCCTTTAGGTTCCGTTCCAAGCGTTTCCTCAGGCCTAACTTCGGGCTGTGCTCGGTCTCGGCTCCTACCATGGCGCTTCTATCGTTAGCCCCTTCGAAGAAGTAAGATCTTTGCTGTCTCTGAGATCCTCCAGAATGGGACTCACCCCGTGACTCAATGTTGCGGTTGAACTCTTCAGCATCCCTTAAGCGTGACATGAGATGGTCCACCAAGGCTTCCTGCTGGGATGTGAAGCGGCTAGTCACTTCAGCCACAACCCTGTCTAGATCTGCCCTAGTAATTGTTGCAGGTTGTTCTCTTGCAGGGGTTGTCGGATTTGCATGACCTTCATTTGGTACTGCTGCTGGAAGGGGACGACTTACTGGATCTGGAAGACTGCTGGTTGCGATGTTTTTTCCTTTGTTAACATCTTTCTTCTGCTTGGGAGGCATGTTTTCCAAGCAATGAACGACGCTGTTAGGAAGAAGGTTAAGTGGGAGAAGCTGAAGTTTCGAGCTTCTTGTCTCTCAATGAAAGCGCCAAAAATGTTTGCACAAAAAATGGGCAAACACCTCCAAGTCGTATGATTTAGTTGATCTTGCGTTGTTTTTACTGATCTGGGTGATTTATGCAAATATGTAAAAAGCAGGGACTGAACTGTAAAAGACACGCAGATTTATAGTGGTTCAGCCAGAATGTGCCTACGTCCACTTTATATATTATTTCTCCTTTCTTGATCAGATTACAAGTACAAAGCTTTGATACAAGTATATGAAAGTTGTTTGAAAGTTCTATCTGTGCTTGAGCTCTAAAACTTGTCCTCCATTGTTGTACCCCTGCCCCTCTATTTATAGAGTGAGGTTGGGGGTAGGGGTCTTGGATGTATATAGCTGCTGGTGGGCCTGGGCTGATACAGTTTGGCCTGGCAAAGTTGGTCCGGAACGCCTTGGTCCGGTGGGATTTGGTTCGGTAGGTAGGGGAACCTGTTGGTTCGGTGGGTAGGCGAAGTTGTTGGTTCGGTGGTATGGCGAAGTTGTTGGTTCGGTGGTATGGCGAATTTGTTGGTTCGGTGGTATGGGAAGTAGGTTGATTCGGTAGTGGGTGGACCGGTGGAGTCGATTCGGTAGTGGGTGGACCGGTGGAGTTGATTCGGCAGGCATGGGAAGTAGGTTGATCCGGTAGTGGGTGGACCGGTGGAGTTGATTCGGTAGTGGGTGGACCGGTGGAGTTGATTCGGCAGGCATGGGAAGTAGGTTGATCCGGTAGTGGGTGGACCGGTGGAGTTGATTCGGTGGATGGTCTGGTTTACCCTGGTTCGGCGAGGACTTACCTCCCCTCTTTGGTTCGGTGAAAACATGCCCAACAATTATTAAAATCTCTTATTTTACAAAAGTACACAATTTACACATATAAATGCATAAATCCTTATTTTTAACTTCAAAAATTCTACAAAAATTATTTTCTTGCATATAAAAATATGACAAACCATTTCAAACTTAATTTTATAACCAAAACTCATTTTTAAACCAATTTTCACCTTTTTATTTGATTAAACAACCCTTAAAAATCATATACTTCTTTTAAAAATTATTAGAAGAAGTAATTGGCCACAATTAATAATTATTCCATTTTCTCTAAATAAAAACTATTTTCTGTTTATTATTAACCCAAACAAATAAAATAAAGTTTCAAACTTTATTTTATCATTTTATTACCAAAATTCATTGTTTATTCCAAATAAACAATTTAATTTCTTAAATTTTATTTTAATTCACAATATTAAATCATAATTACCATTATAATTTACTATTTACAAGTAATCTCCAAAACCAGGGTTGTTACAGATTCCCCCCTTAACAAAATTGCATCCTTGCAATTCCTAGAGAAGAATATGTATTCAACAAAATTATTTCATCAATTCAAAAGAAAACGACAAGCTTGAGTTAAAAATATTCTCACCATCGCTATGCGAAGAAAGAAAACCAAGGTAGGCTCGCTCGATAAACTCTTTGGTTTCCCAAGTGCATTCATTGGGATTAGCGGACCATTGAACTTTAACGAGCGGCACGTCCTTTTTCGAAGGCGTTTCACCTCCAAAGTAAGTATGTGAATAGGCTGTTGCACAATAGATAAGTCTGGTGAGATCTCAAGCTCTTGCAAATCGGGAGAATCGATAATAGAATCCGACTCTCGAAGATACTTCCGAAGCTGAGAGACGTGAAACACATCGTGAATGCCAGATAGATGAGCTGGAAGTGAAACTCTATAAGCCACCAGGCCAATACGTTCAGTAATAGGAAATGGTCTTATAAAGCGAGGAGCCAATTTCCCAGTCGTACTGAAGCGTATAACCCCTTTTAAAGGAGAAACACGAATAAAGACGAGATCAGCAATAGAGAATTCGAGAGGCTTCCTACGGTTGTCCACGTAGGATTTCTAGCGGCTCTATGCCTCTTTCATTCTCTGACGAATAAGATCAATCTTCTTTGAAAAATCACGAACAGAATCTGGGCCAAGGATAAGCTTCTCACCAGATTCCAACCAAAAAGAAGGTGATCGACATGGCCTTCCGTATAAGGCTTCGAAAGGAGCCATACCGATACTGGGCTGAAAACTATTGTTGTAGGAGAACTCTACAAGGGGTAAATGATCCTCCCAACTACCTCCGAAATCAAGAATACAAGTACGATAAATAAATAAATAAATGGTGATTAATTGTTGATTAATTCAAGTGTTAATAAATCGTGAATTGTTTATACAAGGTCAAAATCGCGAAAACAAGCCAAGATGGAAGTGGATTGCAAACGAAATTAAAGGTGAGATTTTCTCACTCATTTGGATTTTCGGATTTAAAACTAAATGTTAAATTTAAAATCATTGGATGTTGATTTATCAGTTGAATGATATTATATATGTAGTAGTATATATATATATATTGGAGTGATTGATATTCCCGCATTATATAGCGGATGAGACCCTATGCGCCCCGCATAATAGCGGATGACCCTTTATACCACGATATCCCCCTCGAAGTGGTATTGGTATTTTAAATTGTGCTAACATCCGTGGATGCAGGGAAACAGGTTGGAGGGATCCAACTGGATTCCTCAAAACGTTGAATTTATTCTATATTCAACGATGTGATGCATGTATAATCAGTGATGATTATATTGACTTTATTGGTAATTGAAATTATTGAATGCTATGGTTTGGCTGAATATATTTGGATATTTCGAAGATATGAAAAAATATAAAAGATTTGATTTTGAAAAGAGATATAGGAGAGAAATATTAAGTATAATAATTCTAGATAAATTAAAAAAATGAATTCGAAAAGAATAAAGGTTTGATTTTAAATTCTATTAAATAAATGCTGGGTATGGAAAGAAAAATATAAAGATTTTAAATAAATGAAATTAAAGGAGTTTTGGAGACTTAAGTGATATTGCTTAAGAATTAAAGGATTTTATTTTAAAATTTTTAAATTTAAAATGATTGGGAAGAATTAAAAAGGTAGAATTTTGAATAAAGAATGAAATGGATATTTTCAGTTTAAAATAAGATTTGAATCATAAATAAAGAAGTGAGTTTGGAATTAATAGATTTGAAATAAATTTGGATAAGTAAAGGAGTAATTTTTAAATGGAGTAAATTTTGGAAATCGATTTGGAAATTGATTTAGTATTGAAAATGTGTTTTAAAAGTAAAATGAGACTATGGAATTTATAAACTGGGTTTATAAAGTGAAATAAGATACCAGTGGATATTTGGAAGTATAAATTCATGGTGGGAATTTATGGGTAGTTTGATTTAAAAATAAAATAGTGGTTTATTTTTAAAGATGTGGAAAGGAAAGTGTATTTCCCTAGGAAGCCAAGTATATTTTCAAAGGAAGATTTCCAAGTATAAGTTAGAGTTTAAAAATGGTTTTAAAAGAATGTTTTAGAGAAATTTTATGGTTTTAAATTGTTTTAGAATTTTAAATTAAATATTTATTTAAATTAATTTTAGTAGTAATTATTTTAAAGATTTTTTTTTAGAAAAGAAAAACCGCCTCATTAAAAACCTAAGCCTATAACCAGCATGGATATAGGACAGGGAAAAAGAGTGCGGCGCTTTATTAACAACACATTAATAAAGCATATGGTACAATGTTCAACAAATTACACACAAAGACCATAAAGCAGCCAACAACAATTGCTACTATAAAAAACCAACAAAAAAACTAACAAAAACAAACTAAAGAACTCGAACAATCCAGAGACCAAAAGCACTTTCTTCCCTCAAAGACTAGGAGCAGACTTGACCAAATTAACCTAAATCCAGCAAATCAATACCCCAACGATCTAATATCCGCTTACTTCTACTGGAGATAATCCTCTTCCTCTTCACTTTTCTCCCCAACATCTTAAGATCCATTTCAATACGCTTCCAACGATCCAAATTAGATAAATTCCGATCGTCGTGAAGCCTACCATTACGTTCCTGCCAGATGTGGAAAATCATCGTCGAAAAGCTAGCAAAAGCCAATCCAGTAGCCTGGTCCGCTGCAGAGAAGTTTGCAAGTAGGAGCTGAACTCCCTCTTCCATTGTCAGAGAACTCGGCTGAGGTAACTCCATTTTTAAACAGCAAGTAGTCCATAAATATGAAGAGTATGAACAGGCAAAAAATAAATGGGTATGATTTTCAGGGGATTGGTTACATAGGAGACAGTTAGTATCAGTATTATAACCCCATTCAATTAATTTATCTCTAGTTGGCAAGCGATTATAAATTGCTTTATATGCAGTTAGAGACATTCTAGGATTATTGCATTTGTTCCAAATAATCTTGCCCCACTCAACAATAGGATTTTGAGATCTAGCAGCATTCCATGCAGATTTGAAACAAAAGCCTTTTATATCTCTAGTCCATTTGCAGTAATCTGAGCTAGCCGAACTATCAATTTGGATGTTAGATATCTGATTGTATAGTTGTCTAGTGAAAGGAACTAAATCCAAATTAAAAACCCCATCTCGCATGATTGAGGATACTTTATCATTAATGTGGCCATAAAGATGTAAGCTATCCCAACCAAGAATAGAAACCATACATTCACTATTAATCCAAGGATCATGCCATAAAGAAGTATTTCTCCCATCAACAATGACTCTAGATATATTATTACGAGCAATCTATCTGTGTTTGAGAATAGATTTCCAAGTACAATAGGAGTTGTTATCAATCTCCATGGTCCAAAACTGCTTATTATCACAATACCTTTTGCACATCCAGCGAGACCAAATATTTTTTGAATTGATAAAATGCCAAAGGAGTTTTAGACTAGCTGCTTTCCTGATATCTGTAAAATACCTCAATCCAACTCCTCCTTCTAGTTTAGGACGACAGAGAGTATTCCAAGCAATTTTGTGCACTTTACCATTCCAAATAAAATTAGCACATAATTTATTTAATTTATCAATTGTAGCCATAGGAAGTTGATATACCATCATCCAGTACACAACCATAGGAGTAATTACTGAATGAATTAATTCGATTCTACCAGCCATGGATAAAAGCTTGCAATCCCAACCATTTAATCTATTGTTAATATTATCAAAAATAGCCCCACAGTCAGAGAAATGCAGATAGTTATGGGATAGAGGCACACCTAAATATTTGACAGGAAGCTTACTTTCTTGCATGTGAAGACTAGTCATAATAATTTGCTTATCTTTTGTGCCTTTACTAAAATACAACTTAGATTTACTGTTGTTAACATTTAATCCCACATAGGTCTTGAGCTTCTCCAAACATTTACTAATCACCTTAGCACCTTTTGTGGTAACCCGAGCAAAAATCATCAAATCATCAGCATAGAGAAGGTGAGTAATTGCCGGTTCAAAATTAAAAGGAGGAATAATTTCCTTTGTTTTGTAAGCCTTCAACATCAAAATAGAAAAGAACTCCATAGCCACACAAAACAAATAAGGGGAGAGAGGATCACCTTGTCTAATGCCTCTATTGCTAGAGATAAAACCTTTAGGGTATCCATTAATCATTATAGAGAAAGTAGGAGTAGATATACATTTGTAGATTAATTTCACCAGTTTATCAGGAAAACCCATCTTTTTAAGCATATGACAAATAAATTCTCTGTTGACCATGTCATAAGCTTTATGTAAGTCTATCTTCAAGCAAAACTTACCAGCCCCTTTACGATTAAAAAATCTTACTTGCTCATGAGCAAGTAAAATATTTTCAGAAATAACTCTTCCAGGAATAAAAGCAGATTGAGCTTCAGAAATCAGATGATTAAGAAAATGCTTAATTATGTTGCAAATAACTTTGTCAATTATTTTGTATAGAACATTGCAACACGATATAGGCCTGTAATCGACAAGGGAAGTGGGATTATTAATTTTAGGAACAAGAGTAATAAAAGTATGATTCACACCTTTGTCTAATTTGCCAGTTGAAAAGACCTGATTTAACATACGAGTCAAATTTCTATTTAACTCACTCTAGTGAACTTTGAAATTTTTTGCAGAGAAACCATCCGGACCCGGGCTACTATTGTCAGACATGGAAAAAATGGCATTATGAACTTCTTCAGAACTAACACTGCTAGATAGGAACTCTCTCCCTCCATCATTAATCCGACAAGTGCAATTCACATCAGGTAAATTATTGTTAATGTCATCACCATTAAATATTTGAGTGAAATATAGAATGGCTTCATTTTCAATCGTAATGGGATCATGCACAAGTTTACCTTCAAAATTGATAATGGAATTAAGATTAGATCTGTGTCTCCTTAAAGACATTTTAGAGTGAAAAAATCTTGTACATGCATCTCCTTCAGTTAGCCATGCCACTTTAGCTTTTTGTTTATCATTGAGAAATTCAATAAAAATTTTCTCCTTCCATTTTTTGCAGGCTGCCATTAAATTTTCGAAAGCTGTAGAGTTATCTGGGTTGTTATCAACACACTTGAGAGCTGATGCATACTCTTGCTCCAACTCCTTCAGAATTTTACCATCTAAGCATCTTCTAGAACTCCAGGCTTTGAGGTAAAATTTACAAGCTTTTAGCTGTTGTCTCACAATATGAAGATGAGAACCATCAAACATAAGATTAAAAGCAGTAGAAAAACATTCTCCATAACCATCTAATAAATTCCAAGTGTTCACATATCTGAAAGGTTTACCTACGGAAGATATAGGATAATCCAAAAATTTAAGACAAATAGGGATATGATCACTAATGGGATTAGAAACTCCAAAACAAGCTAGATTAGGAAATTTGTTCATTAACAGATCATTACATAAAGCTTTATCGATTTTCGAGGCCACTCCCCTTTTCCTCCAAGTAAAATTGAATCCCAGAATAGGCAATTCCACCAAACCTGAATTGATAATGCAGTTTTTAAAACCTTCCATTTGACTGAAAGGAACAGAGTTTCCCCCTTTTTTATCTGTAGAAGAAAGAATATTGTTGAAATCACCAATCAGGCACCAAGGCATATCTACATAAATAGATTCCTTAGATATAGCAGCCCATAAAAGTTCTCTGTCTCTTAGAAAATTACTCGCATAAACAAAAGAGATTTTCATTTTGAGACCCCCAGAATTCACCACATTTAGAGAAATATGCTGAGAAGACATGTTAGTAGGCTCAACCTGCCAAGTTGAGTTATTCCAAATAACAAGAATTCTTCCTTTGCAAGAACAAATATTATTATCCAAAAAGGACCAGCTATTATTCATCTTATTCATTAAATTATGTATAACAGCAATACTAAGTTTGTTCTCAAGTAAACCAACCATGGTTGGTTTATGATTTTTTAGAAATTTAAAAACCGCCAATTGTTTATCAGTAGCATTTAAACCTCTAACATTCCAAGCAATTATGGTCATTTAACTTTCGAATGGCTCCTTGTTTGCCTTTTAGGAGGAGCAATGTTTATAGAGTTAGCATCATCATTCTTTTTTTTTATTCTTTTTATTATTTAACTCATCAATTTCATCCTCAAATTCCTTATTTACCTCAATAAAATGTTCAACATTCATAACAGGGACTTGCTTAGTAATGGGGATATCGTCCACAGCGATATGATTAATTAACTCCTCATTAGAATCAGATAAATCTTCGATAAGGCCTTCACTAGAACCTAGAGAAGAATCAGGTACTTCCTCTTGTGCCTGGACCTACTGTGAATCAATTATTGTATTTAAAAAATTATTCAATACCTTATCTTCTGAAGTAAGCTTAGAGACTATATTGTTAACTGGGCATCCCCCCAATTTTGGACTTTTACTAAGAGGCAGACTGATTTCAGTTACTGGGGTAGAGGCATTACCATCTCCTTTGTCTTGAAATTCCTGAATTGTCGCGAGACCATTACCTAGATCAGAAATTTGAACTTCAACAGCCATTTTGTTCATTCTAGAGTTTTGCTCGATTTCCTCTACTTGAAGATAAGAAGATTGAGAGTCAGGATCCATAGCCAGCGGGTTGAAACTATTATCAGTAGTCTTGAAGCTGCTATGTTGAATATTAATATTATCTTGAGCTTGTATATTGTTATTTCCATTTTGTTGTAAAAAATATTATCCGCATCCCTGCTACTACCAATGTTAAGCTGTGATGAATCAGATTCATTATCCCTGCTACCATTAATATTTCCATTTATAATATTTGTTGGTGCAATATTATTATTAATATCATCTTCCCTTACAGAATGTAGATCTTCATTACAAGTTGTATTATTTTTCGGAATCCACTTACTAGTATGTTTGATTTTACAAAAATCAGTTGAATGCCCAAAAATTTTACAGTCCTTACAAAATATAGGTTTATAATCATACATAACTGATACTTGAAGTTCTTCTCAATTATGCATTAACACATCAACACAGTTAGGAAACCCATTTTCAGCAGAAATTTCAATTAACACCTTAGCATATGCAATCCTGGATTCATCCGCTGTGATTTTGTCCATCTTCATTGGTTTACCCAGAACACTAGCTATGGCACTGATTGATTCCTTATCCCATAAATCCAATTCGAGGTTATGCAGCTTCACCCAAATCGGCATTGTAGAAAGCAAATCTCTACTAAATCTCATTCCTGCCTGCCACTTCTTGAGGATTATAATTCGATTATCAAACAAATACGGACCCCCCTTCATCACATTCTCACAGTCCGAAGCATCAAGGAATCTGATAATGAAAAACCCATTATCCCGAGCCAGTAAATTAAACTGTTTTTTTGGTTTCCAAGTACGTTCAATATATGCTTTTAAATGAATATGATATGGTCTAGAACCATAAACATAAAAAATAATAGAATTATTCCATTTATCAGCAGCCCTCTTGTTCATTTCATTATTAATAAAAGCCTTTTTTTTATTTTCAATTAACGGTTGTTTATATGTTAAATCTACTAGTTCTTCTGATCTTCCAATTCCACCACCTGCAGCACTCCTCCAATCTTTGTTTTGTCCTTCAGCTAAACAAGTCTTGATCCTATTCCAGTCAATAGTACGCTCAACGAAATGATTTCGATAATATTTAGAATTTGTGTTTCCACTTCCTCCTAAGCTACCAGTTGGATTCTTACGCACCCCTACTTGATCTGGAAAATTATGATTCCTCTGATTACCAACTCTGCCTTTGACATGATAGTTACGATCTCTAAGCCAATTAGTCTGCGACTGTTTGATAACAACAGGATTACTCGAATTGCCAGAACCACCATTATCCCACCGATTGTTATTACCAAATCTCACTGTTTTATCAGATCCAATATTAAGACGTGGATTGCCAGCTACAGGATTTCCAGATCTCTCCGAGGATTCTGCACGACTAGGGTTCGAATTATGAAACCCAGATCCGCCAATGTATCTATTCGTTATAGGAACCTTAGCCTCATCATCTAAAGAGACTGGCGCGGAAACATTGTCTGCGTGGAATTCCTTATCCGGAGGATGATTTAGAGAATTGAAGCCGCCTTGAGAATTATCACCACCAGGAGTCGCCATTGAAGTTTCCTTTAAACAAAGTATATATATTAACTAGTATTATGTTTTTAGAAGATAATTATTTAATATTTATACCTTATAGAATAACTATTATTTTAAATTAGTTTTGGCTCAAGTTTTACATGAGAAACTATTATAAGATTTCATAACTAGTATTTTAAATAAAGTGTTTTAAGTAGTTTTTATTTTAAATGTTTATATATTATTGGATAAAGTGATTTAAATTATTTTAAAATCTAAAGTATTAAGACTTGTTGATTTTCAGTGGAAAGGAAACAATTGGGTGGAATCTATTCCGCGAGAGGAAAGTGATTTGAAAAATGTTTTCAAAAAGGTTGAAGTGTAGGAAAATATCTTGAGAAGATACTTTGAAATAAATAATTTGGAAGATTATTTAAATCTGATGATTGTTTGTGGATGTTATTTGATAGTTAAATAACTGACTATCAATATTGGCCAATGCGCTGATCGTTTCGAAGAGACCAGGATTGGGATTAATTTCCCGAAAACCACTTCGTTCTGGTTTGAACGTTTTCGTGAGGAAGACAAGAGCTTGGAGTCGATGATGGAGCAGTAAAGTGCAAGGGCTAATCGCTACTAATCCTGAGGGTGATTCCAAAATGGACGTAGTAGGAGTAGTGCCTTCGGTTCCGTTCGGACCCGAAACAGACTTGTATGGATGAATGCTATCAGAACATCGTCAAGAGGACGATGAGCATTCTAAGTGAATGTGTGCTAAAAAGGTAACGCTTAACCTCGAGCCTCATCAACCGGGAATGGCTAAAACAGGGGAGGTGCGCGCAAGGTTAAGTGGCTATCAACCAATTAGGGTAACCTGTCTAGAGGTCCCTTTTTATTCGGCTTAGTGGGCGGTTGCTGATCCCAACCACTGGGTGATCTTATTCGGACTATCCAATAAGGGGTAGCTTCGGTCTTGTGTAGCAGGGGATCGGGGTGGATCCTCGGTACGGTGATCTAGACCACGTACTGTGACGGGCGGTACCCCAGTAGCCCTGCCATTGTATGGAAATCCATTCTTCCTACATGCTTTTACGGTTTTGATTGTAGAACCTAGTATTGCTGGAATTTAATAATGTAACAGTTTCGGCTATTTGAATAAGTATTTGTACTTGGACACTATTATAATATCAGAGGATTTTATAAGAAATGTTTTGGTTATCGTAAGGTAAAAACCCGGCATATTTATTTATGGCGTGGTCTTACGAGATACCTTTGATTTCAAAGGATTTTGAAACTTTAATAATCCAACTGAGTGTGTTTTCTCACGCTGGTTTTCTAGACTGACTTGGGTGTTATTTTACTATAATGCTCGGGTCAGACTGAGTATTATAGAGTACAGATTTTGGGATGGACTGCTGTGGAGCTCAGGAGACGAGCTGGATGACGAGGCGTATTTCCATAAATTTATATTTCTGCTGTGTAATGAAAGCTGTATATTCAGCTTTGGGAGGACAAGATATTATAACTGTCCAGTATTTTGCTATTGACTGTATTGTTGATTTGAGTTGTACTCTGATTATGTAATGTATAAATCAGTACAGATTTCTTTCTATTTAAAACTGTTGTTATATATTATATTTATTCCGCTGCGACTGTGAGATTCTGATGTTGTTTTCTTTTTCTTCTTCTACCTCCTTCTTCTTTAATCCTAATGATTTGGTTTTCTGGCATTCGATTGTTCGACATTTGATACAGTGGACGTATTAATGTCGATTTTCGGGGGTCAAAAAATCGGGTCGTTACACCTTCTCATTCTGCAAACATGGCAAATCAGGTATCTGGATCTGCTGCTTCTTCTTCCTGTCCCAGTGATTGGATTCGTCGATTCCGGGGCTACCAGTCACATGTCAGGTGAGTTCGCCCAGTTAATATACTGGGCCTATCTCTTTCTCCTTAAAGATTTTGTTAACATTGCAGATGGCACTCTCTTACCTCTGTGGGTCTATGTCTTCATCCCGGATTCTTCATGATAGATTCGCACAATTAATATACCCTCCACTAAGGTCAAACTTGCTTTCTGTCAGTCACCTTGCAGCTAACTATCTTCGTGTCATATTTTCTTCTTTTGAGTGTCCCCTGTAGAAATATTAAAAAATCTTCAGCTTGATTCAAAGGGAATGCTTGATAGTGGAGTGAGGAACGTAATAGTCGATAGACCAGTCATTAGCTACGCGGAGCAAAAGAAATCCCAGCTCACACTTTTTGTTTTGAGATTAGGATTAGGTTCTTTGAGTTGGTTTGAGACAGAAGCAAGTAGTCCAACTCGATTCCTAGCTGACCGCTGAAAACAGGCCGAAAAGTCAGTGGTGTGAGCTGTCTGATTCCGGTAGGAGTGAGTAGTTTGCTGCTAAATGAATACATCCCTACTTCCTATTAGCAATCGACAAGTTTTTTCCCGAAAAATAAAAGATACTAGAAATAGACAAGAGAACAGAACCTGAAAACCCACCTTGATTCGTATGTTTCTTTCGTGACAAAATATTTGATCTTAGGCGGTTGCTTGGCTATTGCGGAAAGTCACTTAGTCTATTTCAACAGGCACTGGACGAGATACACACCACGACTCTATTAGTCTGAGTCTGATATGATAGTAGAGTGCTTTGTTTTGTATAGTAGTGACTATTGTCATGTTTTAGTAAACAAAAGAAGTAGAGTTCGAGTGCCTCTGATTGTCTGGCTTGGTCTCTCTTTCTCATTTGGTTAGATTTTGGGTTGCCTTTAATGTGTGTGCGCTCTTTCAAGTGGGCGGGGTCAAGTGGCTAAGTGTAAAGGGAAGGCTAACTCTACTGCTGTGGACCGGCACGATGTTTGATGACTTGAGGTGCCCGAAGGAAGGCCCACAATGACCGCACTGGTGCTCCGGGTGGAGGACTCTTAGTACATCGCCTGTTGTCAGTTGCTTTGGCGGTGCCATGCGCACCTTACTCTCATCAGATTTGAAGTCAATTCCTTAACCAGCCGCATTTAGAATTCATTTCTACTGATCGTTGTCTTCCTGATTTCTTTGTACCATTATGGCATCGACCTTGAAGCATCAATGTCACACTCAAGCCGAAACCCTGCTAGCTTCAGTTCTTTACGAAGTTTCTTCTAACATTGCGGGTCGCTCTAATTTGATTGAAATTCTTATATTACCCACCGCCTGGCTTTGGCTTAGCCACGCGTACCGGGTCGTGATCCGGACGAAAGAATTCTTCACCCAGCAAAACTCTAGCTATTGACTTGGTTGTGTCCTCACTCACAAGAAGGCGAAACTCCCATTTTTATATAGAACCCAACAAACTCAAGTTTTCATGGTCTTGAGGCCAATGTTTATACTGGGCAAAAAAGCATAGTCCTTATTCATTTGCCGGTATATTAATTGGGACTACCCTCGTCCCGTTGGTCGATAGAGGTGGCACGGTCCCCTGTTGGCTGCCCTGGTAAGAATACTCCTTTCCTTTTTCCTCTATGGACGGGACTAAGGATATACTAACCTTACAACACCTTTCTCTTTATCCAAAATGATCTCTCGCTACGCACCTCTTTATATTCATATGATTCGCCTTACACATCAGCAGTTTTACACTTGTCAGACAAAAAGAGGCGCGTAGCGAAAATGGACTTCATTCCTTTGCATAAAAAAGAGGGGTATTAGTATCAGACTGATCTTGTTGCGCACTTACTAGGAGGATGGGAGAAATTTCCGCCAAGCCAGTAGGTTATCTTATAGTTTTCCCGAAATGAATAAGAATAGACCTCGGTAGCAAGGACTTTCCAGTGATGGATTCCAGCCTCCCGTCTTACGACCAAAGGGGTAATCAATCATTCATGAATACGCTACACACCTTAGGTTTCACTGCCCAATTAATTAACTGCGCCTTGTTTCTCATATCAGCTCAGCACATGATAAGAAAAACCGAATTCCTCTATTTGATGTCGATTCATCCACACTTCCATTCCTTGCAGAGGAAAGCGAACTGCTTGCTGGCTGGGAGCATTATGAGCGGTAACGCCCACGTATGGCTCCGTGAGAAGGTGGATAGAAATGGCCTTGTTGTACCTCACTCCCGTCTTCAATGGGGTCTGCTCTTTTTTGGGAGAGTATGCCAATATGATCTTAATGAGGTGCGGGGCTTTGCATCTTACATTCGTTGGGCTTCCCTCTGCGAGAGCCAACGTCCCGGCTTATGCAATAAACCCCTCCGGCCGAAGACTAGTGATAGGTGGTCCCGCGAAGCTTTCGGAGAAGGATAGCCTAGTGTGTAAGCACAGCAATGAGCCACAGTGAACCCTTAGACGACCCATCTAAGATTAGGGGGGAGATCCATGATAGAGCTTCGCTACCTTTGACTCTTCCACGGACTTATACATGTACCGAATGCTTATACAGGAAAGTGAACTCCTGGGTCTGGAACCAGGGGGGTTGAGAAATACTTTCTTTCTCATTTACTCCAGGGGGGTGCGGACACACCTGCGCGGATTACATGTGACGGTTACAAGAATAGCGGGGAAGTGAACAGTACCTGACGACATTCAGGGATGAATGTAGACCCATCGGGCAGGGATAATCATTCTGGTCCTGGGAGAGGTGGCGACACCAGTCTGAGCTGAGGGAGGAGACCAGTATATTAATTGGGGACCGACCTAGTATATTAATAGGCATCCATTATACTCGTGTATGTTGTTAGCTTTTCCTTCCTCGGCCCAAGGGGCAATGTGTCTTATAGGGATCTTTTTCTGTTGGGGGAGGCGCCAGTATATTAATTGGATGGATTGCCCTGTTTCTTATTATTCTTGTTAGCATGTGAGTTTGGTCCTTAATAGCATTACGACGGATAACCTAGAATGCATAGCAAACTGCCAATAACATGTGGTAAGGCAATGGGTTTTGTTTTGGTTCTACTCCTATTAGGACAGAGGATAAGACTTTCCTGCCTGTCTTACCACCAAATAATATACTGGTCACTCATACTCTCTTGGACCCACGCAGCTACCCTTCTTCGATTCGATGACTTCTGTGAAACAAACCAGTCATGGAACAAGAGAACTGATTGGGAATCCTAGGTGCGGCTACCAACGGCGATAGGAACTATGACTCTCCTCAGAAGGTACGTAGTCTAAGGTAGTATCTATTAATATTTCTTTGTTTGATCCGCTAATGGCAATCGGAAATGATATGTATCAAACGGGAGCCCAGTTTTCTAAAGAATCCACACTACCGATGTTGTGTTGTTGGACCGAATACCTTTTCCCCGTCAAGGACAACATCTCTGTTGAGTAACTCTCATTACTCGAAGAGCTATTCCTAATGTTTCTACTGGCGATCGGAGTTCATACTAGACCTCTAATTAAGATACTGGGTCCCCTGAGGAGCGGTATCGTGATTGAGTCAGCTACTTGTCACCCAGCCTAGCTACCGAATTATCCGCTGTCACATACTGATGCCACCCTACAACTAGCTCTGACCAGAATAATGCCATCTCACCTTAGGTACGTCCACGTCGTGATGGTTTCCGTCAAACCCTATAACTCTCGCAAATCTACATCAGCTATGCTCACTGCCTATACCAATTAATATACTAGCGGGCGCCTCAAGTAAAATTCGGTTGACAAGCCCTTTCATTGAGAATTTGGGTCTATCGAATGAGGATCTTAACAATCTATCCGAAACTCATCAACCCTCCCTAATGCCGAAATTAATATACTAGGAGTACTGGACCTCTAATTAAGATACTGGGTCGGACGAGGTGTGGACCTCTAGAAGAGGTCGCCTCTCCTCCTTTCTTTGACTACCTCTCCCGTGGGTCATGACTAACTTATCGTGGACTCGCTCTGTTTCTTTCAAAAGATTGAAATAACCTACCATGAATGACTTTCTGCAGAGTCAAACTTCGGTTAGATATATAGCCTGAGTGAACTGGATCGGAATCAAGTCATTCGACTTGGGCATCCTTAGAGTCTGGACAGTCAAAGAAATAGGCTTTGCTTCAATTATTCCATCACATATAATATAGAAGTCATTGAATGAGAGAGATGTAGTTGGTTATAGACTGAGTGAGCGGAGTAATTCACTCTTATCGAACAATAAATATACTGGATCTCAAAGCTTCTTAGGTCAAGTGCCAATCCTGTCTTCTAAAGATCTTCTATCAGTCTAGGGTTGGCGTTCTTCCAGATCGTATTTTTCCTAATGTAGTACCACTATCCAATGAAAAAGATCCTGCTATTGAACTTCTGTGGAGATGAACAATAAGGAATGTCCGCTTAATGCTTTCAATCAGGGCTTCGTGTACAGTTCTCTAAGAAATGTGCGATCAAAGAATTGAGGATTAGTGCATGAATTCCATTTTTGGAATGCTTAAGTGTTAAGGGCATCTTGCTATGGGCACATACATGTGAGTCCTCTTACTCCAATACTTTCCTCCTACTGCTCATTATCCGGTAGACTTCCGTACTTATTTCCTCCGCAAGTCCCAATTAATATAGCCAATTAATATCAACGATCCATTTGAGAATTTACCTGTCACGCTTCGCTGGTTTGTTTTTCGTAGGCGAACAGGAATCAAACTGACTCCAGTCCAGCCATAGGAGACACCTGAGTGAAAGGAGAAAATAGAGTTCCTTCAGCTTCCCGAAAACAACGTGAAGTCAATGTCCTATATTAGTGCTCCTCGTTTTTATTCAATGTTGATATGACTCATTTTGATGGAGATTTGTAGCACCATTTAAGTAAATACAGATTGAGATCGTAGAAACATGAGCTTGTGATATAGCTACACCTAATTCCAGACCGGTTAATGCTAGAACTATAAATAAAGGACCAAGATCTTTTACGAAAAAAAGAAGATTATTCAACAATAGCATAGTCCAAAAAAAACCCACTTAAAATCTTTACTGAACTATGACCAACCATCATATTAGAAAATAAACGTATTCCTGAGCTTAATGCACGAAAACAATGAGGGATTAGCTCAAGGAGTACTAAAAAAGGTGCTAATGGCAGTGGGACTCCTACGGGTAATGAGAAGCTAAAAAGATGAAGCCCATGTCTTTGAAATCCAACGATTGTAATGCCTATCAAAATAGAAAATGAGAGAGCCAAAGTAATGAGAAAATGACTTGTCACTGTAAAGCTAAATGGTATCATACCCTGGGGATTACAAAATAACGGAAAAGTAAAAGTGACCAAGATGCAAGGGGAAAACTTTTGTTTCACATCTAGATTACCTATTTGTTCGTTTACCGAGTTCGACACGAAATCATGAATAAGCTCTACCAAGGATTGCCAAGCATTTGGCACTGACTTTTCCCCTCCCTTTTTCGTAACAAAAAAATCATCAGTAGGACCAAACCAAGAGTGAGCAGCATAGACAAGGATGGATTTGTGAATGAAAAATAAAACTTCCCCAGATTCATGGGAGTGAATGGGTGAATGGAAAATTGCTCAACTGGGCTGTGGCTGTAGTTGATTAAATCGATAAAATTACTAAGATCCTCGAAAAGCCAACTAGTGGTCCCCTGTATATAAATATCATAATAGGTATCTTGGAGATACCCTGGGATTTGCACAGCTTCGTTTCCCATTAGAGAAAACAAAAGCTCGGGCATGCTCCACATTGTGGGAATTTCTTTATTGGCGAGTCGAGCCAATTCCGCACATTTTGCGATTATCTAATTTAACAATAGGTCCACATCTTGGGGGCGCTTGTTGCTTCATTAGTTCCAGAAAGGGCATTAGTAACTGAAAGGGTTGTTTCTGAGGGGAACGAACTCGTACTCTCCATAAATTGTAAATCACTAGCAGTAGGATTTCCATAAACATAAAGTACTACTTATAGTTGTTGATTTTCCATCTCCGTTGGTATCTAGTAAGTGAAAATCACGGGACGTTAAGCCGAGTTGAACTAAAAAGGATAGGAATTTGAGCCCGAGTGGCTGCATCAAGGTCTGATCCAAATTGAGCGAGCGCATTGAGCTTCCCCTTTACCCTACAATTTCATTTCCGCTTCCCCGATTTAGTTGGTTTGGAGGATGAATTGATTGGATACCCGAGAACCATAATCTTTCAAAGAAACAGCTTCTATGATGATATGCGTAAAGGCATGATTAGTTCCATGAATCTCACTTCACTGACCATTGTAAACTCCTTCTCGTTGTACCGAAATGGAGGTCTGATTTAAACGACCAGATACAGCATCACATTTGACACCTAAAGAAGGTACAACCCAACTATGAGGTACATCAGCGGGTGTTACAATCATACGTAGATGAGTTTTGGCTGGTACAACCACTCTATTGTCCACTTCGAATAAACATGATTGACCCAATTCTGGATCATCCTTTGGAATCGTATAACTGTCAAAAGTGAGTGACTGGTCATCGGAACTGTTATAGTCTGAATACTCATAAGGTTGGGTCGACGCCCGCCTCCCCCCAAACTTGACTTGCAAGTTTCCCCGTAAAAAGCTCTCCATGCATACTAGCTGAATAATCATAGAAAAAGCACTATTCTTCTTTAGTTAGGTAGTTCTCAGAGACCGTCAGACCAAATGTTTATACTGGGAATCGAAGGCCCGCTTACTAATAGGCAATAGGGGAGGTTGGCATTTCTCACCCAGCCCTACCTATTGAAAGTTAAGGTGGAACCGAAAAAGACCTGGTTCCACACACATGAGAAAGGCAGAAGGTATGGGACGACCAGTTCACCACGGCCCTAAGAATTTGGTAAGCAGCGGAGGGTGCAGGTGCATAGCGAGTCTCCCCTAGCACTTAGTCATATCAGGTGTTTGACCCTTCTTCCCCCTTCCCTTAGTTTAGTTAGGTAGTTCATCTGCTTTGCCGCAAGACTCACATTCTCAATATCGCAGCTCCCAGTATATTAGTTCAGAATAGAAATCCTAGCGAGAGTCGTAGTGGTTGATATGGATTTGGAGACAGAGACACTATGCTTAATGCATCGATCTCGTAGAATTATTTACCAAGGGAATGAATGGCGTGGAGAACAAGGAAAGCGAAGTGAGCGGGAGGTAGCGAATGGAATTCTTATAGTTCTCAGGCAAAAGAGAGTGAACAGAACTTGAATTAGCGGAGTTAACGAATGGTCTGATCCTCTTCCACGTGCTATCTAAGCTAAATGACTTGGATTTGGCATGAGAGAAGGAGCTAGTGCTGTTCAACTAAGTAAAACACCAGAGAATCCGACAATTAATATACTGGGGAAGAAACCCAAGGTCTCAATAAGCAGAGCGTGAATAATCAATCTCGTTAACAATCACTACCATGCCGGGCAAACCACCTCTCCCTTGGTTGAGTGGGCCTTTTCTTCCTTCATGGACAGTGACATATCGTATCCCGCATCCCATAGAAAGAAGGATAGCCATATGCATACAGTAAACAGAGACCTTATTGGCAACATTCCTCCCTTTGTTCAGCTATGATTACTTCCTCAACTCCCGTAGGTGTCCAGAACTCCTGAAAGACTTGTTGCCTGATTAGGATTAGCTTAGCAACCTTCGCAATTAATATAATGGCGGTCCCCTTTCTCTGGTCATACCCGGGACTCTTCCCTAACTGATTGGGCGCACCAACCTCTCTATGAACTACTGATGGAGGTTGCCAACCAGCTTTGGGCAGGTAGTGATATTTGAAGCAGCCTAAGGAAACTAAACTACATTACATACAAAACTAGGTGTGCAGCGAGACTTATTCTACAATAGTAACAAGGCCCGAACAAGGCAAGGAAGCTAACAAGAAAGTGAACTAAGACACTAAGAGCAATGCCCATCACTAGAGGTAGCGCAGCTGAATGACTTACCACTAACTGTTCTCGAGAGCGAGTAACTCGACCAAATGAACAAATGGAACCTTCAAGTAATCCACCGAGCTCTGAAGTCATTATTTACTTAAGAATTTTGGGACTAGGGTCAGCCATTTTCCATGAATAGCGATTTCTCGGACATCATTGGTGTAATTGGCTAACACCCAGTACCTACAGGGAAAGAATCCGGCTTAGGCAAGAGCACACTTCTATTCTATGGTTCTACTAATAAGATAAGAATTCACTTGTTTTCATACACAACAAGCTCATATAGCTTTCCATTTCGAACAAGAGGTTTTAGTTTGATTAAGTATTTCTCATCGTGTCTGTCGCATACCACGAATATACGAGAATGCTTGATGTGCCAAGCCTATACCTCTCGCAAACACCGGTAATCGTTGCATTTCATAGGAAATAGGAGTTTGTCCCCAGTATATTAATTGCCAGCCTCTACCCCACCACGTATGCATTCTCTATGGTTTGTCGAATCAGGGCATTGCATTTATCTACGAAAGAAGCTATGAGCCCTTTCCAAGTGGGACGTCGTTGGGCAGCTACTCGTGTTAGGTATTCTGAAGTGGGTAAACCTGAACATCCTCATCAAAGATACAGAACTACGCTACCTAAGAATCAGTACTGATAAAAGGTGCGCAGCCTATTTGATGAAAAAAGTGTTTGGGTGGGCATGGAACCTATAGTTGTTAAAGACATTTCAGATCAAAAAAAAAGATTACTAGAATATAAAGTCAAGTAAACTAGAAACTATCGGATGATAATATGAAAAATAGAGAGCTTTTAGCTCGTAAAGATAGTGTTATTACCACCTGTCAGAACTTGAAGAAGTTAAGAAACTTGATGAAGATAAGAAGAAACCGGACTACAGATTCCAATAATGTATGGATAGACACTAGACCAATAGATGTGATAGACTTAGGAACTAAAGATGCAACCACTATTTGGAATGCCATTCTTAACATCTTTCGCTACCTTTCTTTCACAGATGGCAAAATTCTAGACCATATAACCATACCAATTAAAGCGTCATACTCTATCGCGGGCTTAAGCGATCGAACTAACCTGGCTCCATCTAGAAGGGCCCCCTTCCTTTGGGCGCCTCTATTTCGTCTTTAGAACTCCTAAAAGAGTTTACGGGCCTAGCTCAACGAAAAGGCAAGTCCTTCGGTTCTAGGTTCGAGTGATGGTTCACCAGTAAGAGATCAATGAAAAGCAAGCCTTCTTCCCAGTTTGAACTAAAAGAAAGTAGTTGAAACCCAAGACCAAAGGAGAGTACGGTTGAACTGAAGAAACTTGGTAATGAAATATCAGAGAACTATTACTACAATGTTTCACTTCAAGTATGATAAGCACTTCAAGAATCAAGTTGGTAATGAAACAACAATATATATTCATTCACTTAGTAATGAAAGATCATAGAACTATTTACGTAAATGTTAAACGAGAATCAAGCATTAACTTCTCAATCTTATAAGAAGGATCTTTCATTACCAAGGTTTATTAAGGGTAATTGGGAGAATGAATTCGAACCTTAGTGTAAGCAATAGTAGGGTGAGGGGACGAGAGAACTGGGTCACTCAACATTGTGGGTCCAGTATGAAACGAGTACCGAGCTCAGGGGTAGAAGGCCTACATGAAGTCAATGGTTCCCTCATCCCAGTACTATTAGTTTACTTTCGTTTCATAGAGGTTCAGTATACCAAACCAATAAACTCATTGAATAAATCCACTGGTAAATCAATATATTGATCAGTGGAATAGATCTTTCATTACCAAATTGTTGATTGAAGCGCTTACATTTACATAATAGGTGCTCTGCTCTTTCATTTGATGTCAGGATTGACTATGAATTCTCCTAGTGAGCAGTTATTGCTATTATTTTCTAGTATGGTTTAAGAAGCCCAAAAGTTCTAGCTATGGCTTTCGTTGAGCCGATTATGCGAGAGCAGGAGCTCTTCAAGAATGACCAGCAATGGAAAAAGCAGAGCCCAACACTCGATCGCAATTAATATACTGGCATGTGTTCAGTTATGCGTAGAGTAGTTCGGTTCGTGTTCAATACATAAAGCGTGCATGCGTACTTTCGTTATGGACTTCTCCAATTCTATTCTCATTACGAGATGAGCGGGTTGGAGAATAAGATCAAGTTGAAATATATCAATTCTTTATCTTCTTCATTCAAAGGAGAGTATAGATGGGCTAGACTACATAATGCAAGAGATTCTGGCTATCAAGTTCCAGTATGATCTCTGTTAGACTGCCGGGCTGTAATGGATTGGACTATGAATACTTCTTTCTAGTGAAAGAAGGATATCATATCGGCCGCTCTCTTCAGGTGTTTGCGATTCCTGTGGGAACCACACCACTTGAAGCCTTTGTATCCACATAATGAGAAGCCCTCTTTTAGTAAAGCTTCTCTTCATCAGCGACTTTTGCGAATGCCTTCTATCGACAAAGAATCCCCTAAGTAAGCCCTACTTATCTAGCCAGTGTTTGCTAGGTTTATTGAGCTACCTCACTACTGCTTTCACTAGAAGCGGCTTAGCTTGTGTTACGCGTAAGACATCTAGATTGGCTTGGCAGGGTAAGACCTTGACTCTCTTCCTTCCTACCTACTAGAGACGGCTCAAAGAACAAAACAAGCTTAATTGCGAACGGAATGAGAAAAGAAAGCACCAAACTTCCTTCACGGATAATAAGCTACTACTACAGGCCCGGAACTTAAAGCAGCTACTAGACTACTCTACCACTTGCATATATCAATTCGATTCTATCTCTGAAACTTAAAGCTGCTGTAGGAACAGCCTACCTAGTGTAGTACTACTTTCTGCCAATCCACCTTACTAAAAGTGTCCTTAATCGAATGCCTAACTAATAGATAGAACGCCATGCCAGTTGACTGGTCAAGATGAAGCTGCTACACTTTGCTGCCTTCAAAAGAGTGGTTTCAGCATGCGCTCTCCCCTGCCCGAGTCAAAGAGGCCATCCCTCAATTCCAATCAGAGAGGCGGTTAAAGGCCAGGTCCGAACCACTGAAGGAACGTAACTGCGCAAACTACGTAAGCCAGAGTAAAGACAACTAGCCAGGCGAAACAGAACAAGAAAACGAATCAGCTTCCGTTGTCACTGGGTTGGAACCATTCTTTGAGTCTAGCAGAAAGGAAAGAAAGTAGTATGCATGTAGTAGAGGTGACTGAGCAAGCCAAGCAAAACGCCTGGATAAAGAAGTAGTGCTTAGCCCGTAGCTTCAAGCGAAAGGGAAGCGAACTGTGAACTTGAAAGCTCACTCTCACTGTTGCTAATAGCTTGCAATCTTAGGCGCGGTGTACATAATATGGGCACGGTAAGCTCAATTTTAGGCGGGAACGCGAACTGTTGTTATCCGTCACGCTCACTATACTACAAAATATAAATATTGGTATATATATTTTATTTTTCGACCGTGTGGGTCGATGTATATATATTTATCTCTCTTGTCATATTGCAAAGGCCTCTCCGTACAAGGGAGAATTTGCCAAAAAATTTCATAAATTTAGGGTGTTAGAAAAATTTTGTTAATGGAAATCGATTTTGAGTTTATAATCGAAATAAAGGATTTTGGAAGTATAATTGAAAACTAATTGCTCTGGAGAAACAAAAGATTATAAAGTGAATTTCGAGTTTTAACTAAGTGGGTTTTAATAAGTTAATGGGTTGGAGCATTTTTCATGCCTTATTAGTTTCGGGGATGAAATTCTTTTAAGGGGGAGGAATCTAACGACCCGGATTTTTCGTTGTACGATTTTGAATATTGAAATGGTTTTAAATATTAAATTTGAATTATATATTGATTTTGAATATGAAAATTTGGGTTTGATTATAAAATAAATTCAGAATTTAAATATAGTGATTTATTGGATGACTTAATTATTGAATTTTATAACTGAATATTGGTTGAATTTTTGTATCTTGAGTTTTAAGCCCGATGAAAATTATTTAAAGGGTTGTAAAATTTATATTAATAATAATGAAGATAATAAAAGTTTTAAAATTGAATTTAAAAGTGATCTGTTCAATTTTATAAATAGTGGTTCAAATTGACGTTTAAAAATAAACATCCGGGGCACAATCTCGGAATTCGACGAAACCAGTTTCATTGGATCCGTATTACTATATTATTATCAGATTCAAACTTCATAACGTTTGGGATTATCGTTTGGCCGTACGGGATATAAACACGCTGAAATTATATCGAAAATTTAATATAATAATTGGGTCCAAAAAAAGCTATCTTCTCCATACGATCGAATTAGGACCCACAGCCTTTTGCATTGCATTCGAAATAGCGGTATAACATTATAAATGGCTAGGGGCATGCCTCGATGGGAGGTCGAGATTTTGACCTGCGAATTCGAGATGATTTAAATTTAAATAAATATGTATATAATTATATTGATTGACCTATATGTTACATTAACATTTTCCCTTCTTTTTAGTGTCACTTTAGATACTCATTATACACACAAGGCATCTTTTCTTTCCCCTTCACTTTTTAAAAACCACGACCTCCCCTCACAAATCAACAGAACGAAAAATTTGTTCGTTTAAAAAAAAATAGGAATGGCGATTTCAGGAAAATAAATAGAGTAGCAAAAATTGCTAGCTTTCTCTTCTTCCTTCCTATATTGTAAGCGAAATCGATTTTCGTTCGAATGTTTTAAAAAAAAAGAAATCTCAAAAATGGAAATCGGAACACCCAAAATCGTTCTCGATCCCCAAACTAACTGAAACCTACACACACGATGCCGCGAAGCTTGCGTACGAAAGTGATCGAGAGACTACGGAGGTCGAGGGGGGAAGCTTCCTTAATGCGGGTCAACGTCGAGGAGGAATCGCGATTGGCCTGGCTTGGAAGTGCGGTTCTAGCGACACCGAAGGGCGATGTAGGTAGAGCATGGTCGAAGCATTGCCCGGGTTGATCCGCGAGCATCGGCTATGGAGGAAACTCGAGTGGTGATTGGTGGCCTATGGCATGGCCAAGCGGCATCTATGGGTTGGGTTCAGATAGCAAGCAGGGTTCAGGCGAGTGATGTGGGGTTCGACGATCGCGAGTTGGGTCTTGGGGTCGACGATCCGAGGTTGGACAACGAGTCGCGGGTTGTTTGCGTGAGCCTGCCAAGTGGTAGGTTTTGCAGTTTTTATTTAAAATTTAACTTAACTATGTTAATGATAGTTTAGATTATTTCAAATATTAATAAATTCGTAATTCAATTATACGAGATGAAATAATCGTGAAAACAAGTCGAGGTGGGGAAATGGTCTGCAAATAAAATCAAGGTGAGTAAAATTTCACTCATTTGGATAGCAGTATAATTTAAAAAAATGTTGAATTTAAATTATTGGCTATTGTTTGATTTTATAAATTATTATCTGTTAAATGTTAAGTATATATGGTAGTATATATATTAGTATTGAAGTGTATTCCCGCATATATATAGTGGATGAGACCCTATGCACCCCGCATAATAGCGGAAGACCCTATATACCGCGATATCCCCCTCGAAGTGGGTGTTAGCGCCAAAAATGGTCACAAACCCTAAGTATTGTGAAAACACCAGTGTATGAATACAAATCAGCAATATTCAAACACAAATCTCAGATCTAAGCAAGCAACAAACAGCAATCCAGAAATAAAGAACAATGACACGAGATTTATAGTGGTTCGGCTATCTCCGGCCTACGTCCACTTCAAAGGTTTATCTTTTATTGATTATCCTTGCTGGGTACAGTTGAAATACAGCAATTACCATGAAGAAATTCGAGTTTAACAGCGATGGTGAAGTGTTGAATTTAATCCGGTAGAGTCTGGGCGCTTCAGAATCAAGATCCTCTTTCCTAAATGACCTAGGGCTCTATTTATAGGTGTAGGAGGCTGATATTTCGCCTAAATTTAGGGAGACTACTTCTGGCACGTGAGGGGGCCCACATGCCCGGCCTCAGGAAATTAGGGACCGTTCCGGGATCGATTCGTACTCTATTCGAATCGATCAAGAACTCATCCGATGGAGCTGAAATTTGGTGAGAACACTCATCAACATGTATGTAAGCTCCTATGAAAATTTCATTGCATTTGGACTTGTAGATCTCAAGTTACGATCGATTCGAAATTGCGTTCTTCGTCTGTTCATCCTGTTTGAATCGATCAATTCGAATCGATTGCCTGCACATGCTCTCATGGTGATGTGGCGTGCAATCTTCGGGTCGATCCTCCTTTCACTCCGGTTTGATCGAGTCGTCTCGAGATTTCGCCGCTTTTACTTGATGGATTCGATGACATCAATCGTACTTGGATTTGAACAAGGCTTCGTTCGTATCGATCGTGACATGCTTCAGTCGATCGATACGAAATAACTATGTCTGGATGGATTCGAGGTGAGGCATCTATATGGATTCAAACATACCATCATACGTGGACTTCGAAGTGGAGTGTCTTCATGGATTCGAAGGACTTCAAGTCGATGGATACGAACCAGATGGTGGCGAAGTCATCTTCGAATCGATTGATGCGAACACGATGGATTCAAACACAGGTGCTACTGATGGATACGAGGTCGTGCGTGACGATGGCTGATCGATGCGAGTCAAGGCTAACTGCTGATGGATTCGAATAGGAGTGATGCCCATGGATTCGAGCAAGGGCTATGGATATGAAAATGAGGCTATTTCCTCCAACTCGCATCGATCATAACTTGAGCATACGGATTGGGATTGACTTGAAATTTGGAATGTTGGCTCTTATGGCTTTGCTTGTAATATCTTGTCAATTGTGGCCTGATCTGGGCTCAAACAAAATTCATCGATATCCATGGTGAACCTGCAATGCGTAATCGATATTCATGGCTAGTAATCGTTGATTTTTAGTCAACTTTTGGGTATCTTGGCTTTGCCAAAAGGTGGGACAACAGTGGGATTGGTATTTTTATTGTTGTCTAACATCTGTGGATGCAGGGAAAACAGGTTAAAGGGATCCAACTGGATTCCACAAATATGTTATTATTATTTTATATATATATATATAATGTTGGATTATTATGTGTTGTAAAATTTTAAATGTTAAAATAGCATGGAAATTAATTTTGGATATATTAAATATCATAAAGACTATTTTAAAATTTTTAAGGAATTAAAAGATGATTTTTTATATAAAAATATGTAGATCGAAAATCGGATTATTTAGAAGAGGTTAGGTTGAATAAGGAATGGTGAACTTTTGATCGTATTAAATAATGCGGAAAAATATTTTAAATGGACAATTTTAAAATAAATTATATAAAGGAATTTTTAAAGACTGGATTTAAAAATGATATTTGGGAAAAAGGGTTGAAATCGTTATTGAAAATAGATTGGCAAAAAATAAATGGATTTTTAAAGGAATTGAATTTATAAAATGGAATTTTATAAATGAGATTATTTTTAGTGGAAGTCAAAAAGAGTTATAAAAAATTATAAATGGAGTTTATAAATAAAAGGGAAGTGATATTGGATGATAAGTTTAGAATATAAATTTATGGGGAGAATTTATATTGGGATATGGAAATAGGGTGAGAAAAATGGTAGATACTATTTTAAAGTGAAGATGGTTAAGGAGACCCGAATGGGAGTGATGTGATGGAAATCGAGAGGAGTTATAAATTGAAAATTTGGTTATTCGGATTTTAAAAATATATTATTAACAGTAAGTTAAGTTTTAAATTTTAAAAAGGAAATTTTTATTTATTAAACTATGTAATTTTAAAGTTAGTTAGTATTGAATATTTCAGAAGTGAATTTTTAAATACTTAATATTTATTTTAATGAAAATCTAAATTTTCAAAACCCTCTTTGAAAGTGATGTTATAAAAAGTATTTCAATATTTTAAATAATATTTGAAAATCTAAACAAGCTGCGACTCAATATTCGACAACAGGTTTGAACAAGTTAACTGTGTCAAAATTACTTGAAATTATGGAGAAATGTAGTTCAACATTCCTACTTCAATCTTCAAAAAGATTCATTCAAATCCGATATGAAACGAAGAATCTGCGTTGTTTTAAAGTTGGACTAAAAACAAGGTTAAATCGCTGAATTTCAGCAGGCCGCGGGTTCTAGTTCGACAGCAGTTTCGAAATAGCAAACCAACCCAGATTGTCATGAAATTTTGCAGGAATGTAATTCAATATTCCTAATTCAATATGCAGAAATAATCACTCAAATCCGATTTGAAACGAAGAATCTGCGTCGTTTCAAAGTTGGACTAAAACAGGGTTAAATCGCTGAATTCCAACAGGCTGCGGGTTCAAGTTCGACAGCAGTTCGAAATAGCAAACGAACCCAGATTGTCCTAAAATATTGCAAGAATGTAATTCAACATTCTTACTTCAATCTGCCAAAAGAATCACTCAAATCCGATTTGAAACGAACGAGTTATGTTGTCTCAAACATGGACTCGGGCCATATTTGCAACAGTTTAAAAAACCAAAAATGTACAGGCCTGAAACCATCTTGGGTTCAACTTACAGGCATGTATCAGAGGACCAAATTACCTTGGATCGAGCTGAAAACTTTTACGCATATTCTAGAAAACTTTCTCTTTCAAACAAAACAAGAATCATTGCATTCGATGAAGAAATGAATAAGTTATGCTGTCTCAAACGTGGACTCAGGCAATGTTTGTAGCAACTCAGAAAACAACTACAGGCAAAAATCTGCTTTCGAGTAGATTTTCTACCAATGATTTGAACATCCAAATGACAATATTTTTCAGCCAAAATTTGCAAAAATGAAGTTCAACATGTATGCTGCCAAATGCAAGAAATTCGGCAACATTTCATTGCCGAAATCAGAAGTTATACGCATTCAAAGAGGCAATATGAAACATATTTCAAACAGAAAAAACTACACAAATTTATCAACAAAAGCTAGACTTTTGATTTCTTTTGTAAATTTTTGAGCTTGACTCGGCTAGATAATGTGAGTATTTCAACTCACTTTGCTGAATACTTGAGCTACAAGAGAAAATTGGTGAAAAGGAGCAAGCATTGGCCTTGAAAATGGCTTCAACAACCTAAAAAAGAGTATACACAAACATGCAAGAACACAACTTATTGTAATTAGAAAACCAATATCTCAAACTAAGATTTTGATGAAATTATTGATGTTTTGGAGTTGATTACCTTTTAATTCACTTTAGTTTGAAGAAATTTCAGCTAGAATTGAAGAAATTGAGTTTATAGCTTGAGATTTGCAAAAATGGTGAGGTGGGTTTTCATTTTTATCTTATTTTAGAAAAGAGGAAGAAGCAGAAGTATATGAACGTACTGGCAATGTTTTCCTCTTTCTCAATATCAGGTTAAGTGTACTAATGGGCCTAATGGACTCAAAAATAAAAGAAAAATTAAACGGTCTAAGGAGTTAATTCATGTACATATACAATTATGTACAAGTTACATAATATTACCAAATAAATTACATTTCTCTTTCATGTTTTAATCAAACAAAATATGTAAACTTATATACATATGAAATAAAACATTTTACATCATATAAAAGATAAATTTATATTATTAAAATTCTTTATTTTACAAAAATACACAATTTACACATATAATTGCATACAACCTTATTTTTAACATCCAAAATTCCACAAAAATATTTTTCTCACTTAAAAAAATATTTCAAACCATTTCAAAACATTATTTATAGCCAAAACTTATTTTTAAACCAATTTTCACCTTTTTATTTGATAAAAAAACCCTCAAAATCACATACTTCTTTTAAAAATTATTAGAAGATGTAATTGGCCATAATTAATTCAATTATTGCATTTTCTCCATTTATTATTAACCCAAACAAATAAAATAAAGTTTCAAACTTTATTTTTCCCATTTTATTACCAAATTTCATTGTTTATTCCAAATAAACAATTTAATTTCTCCAATTTTATTTTAATTCACAATATCAAATCATAACTACCGTTATAATTTAATATTTACAGGTTATCTCCAAAACCAGGGTTGTTACAATTTCACTTTCTAAATTCCTAACACTCAAGTCCTAGAAAAATGGGGGAAAAGAAAAGAGATTTGAAATTCCTAAGCCCTAATTCTCTTAGGAAATTCAACTTCAAGTTATAAATCAAAGAGAAGCTTAGGTAAGCATCCTCTTCATCTTCTCCATCTCAATCTCTCTTCAATTTTCAGAAATTCCTATAACCTAACTTAGGAAATTCATTTCATTTGATAATAGATTGAAGATTCTAGAGGTGTTGTTAAAGAGAAATCAATCTTAGCTTGTTTTAGAGCTTCTCATTTCTATATTTGGGTTTAAATGTGAGTTCTTGAACTCACATCTATGTCTATAGCTTTCATTGTTGTTAGGTATGAATTCTTTTTATCTATTTCATGTCTAATTGCTTTTGAATTGAATTGGTTTGGTGAATTTTCCAATTTTGGTATTTTGAAGTCAAAACTTATGAAAATCCTACTATGGATGTTTGGATATGTTGTTTGGAGTGCATTGAAGAGCCTATAGGGCTGGGTTGTCGTTTGACATAAATCCCTAGCTACCCTCGCTCATTCGATCGCGTCCGAGTTGAATTAGCCATCAATGGCCTAGGCAAATTTTGCCCTGAGCTTCAGCTCAGACGTTTGGTAAAACACTCAGACGTCCGAGGCAAAGGAATAAACGTCCCAGACCTTAAGCTCAGACATCTGAGTGATTTGGAAAATTTTCAGGCCTTCAGCTCAAACGTCTGGGGATATCCACCAGACGTCTGGCGTTGTTGAATTCAGCTAATTTTCCTGTTTTGAGTGGATTTCCAAATTTTATCGATTTTTTGTTGATCTAGTTGGTCGTTGTCATTTATTATCGACTTTGATGACTTCTTTTCTGGATTTTTGGGAATATCCATTTGATGGATTTGATATCGATTTTTATAGTTTTAATTCACGTTGTCGAATGTGAATTTTTGGTGATAGATTGTTTTTACAATCGTTTCTATGATTTGTCACTTTAAAATACAAAGGTTTCTATACTAGTTGTAAATACTCAAACTCTTTCACAAAAAACGATTTCAACACTACCTTTAAATACAAAACTCGTTTTTAAAACTGTTTTCTAATCTATTAGTATAAACAAACCTTTACCTCATTAGTACGAGAAATCCAATTAAATGACTTAGCAAAACAAGTGATATGAAACGCTTGCGTTTACTTCATCGGTTAATTCTTTGATTTGTTCGACTGAAATCTTGTGACAATTTTTGAGTGGAAATCTACAATTTGTTCGTAAATATTTAAGTTAAGACAATGGTTATGGGACACGATGCTAAACTCATTTATTTACTAGCTTGGTATAATTTACACTTTTATTGATCTATGACGATCATTTTTGAGGTTTAGACTAGCGATATGCGATGTCTCATTGTCCTCATGGGGGACAGTACCCCGTTATGTTGAGCTTCGTCTCATTTTTATAGGCTAGCGACCTATGGGTTTTATGGAGTTCGGTTCATCGGACGTACTGGTGTACTACGTCGTTGTTCAGGCTTATTTGAGTTTCAGGTTTCTCGGGCATACCGTTGTACTACGTTGTTGCACCGGCTCTATGGGTTAGCGACTCATGGGATAGCGTCCCGTTTGTGATACATGTTTTGGTGAGTTTTCATGCTCCCGTTTATGATAGGCCTCCCCCTTTTTGTGATTTTTGGATTTCTAATTGATGATTTCTGGAATTTGTGTTTCACCAATATTTGTGATTTGCTTAGATAAGCTTTATCAATATTTGTGACTTGGTGAATAAAATAAAGAATATGACATTCTTTTTGGTGTTTGAGAAAAGTTGAGATATTGTATGATTTTTGTTGTTATCATATATATTTTTCATATGTCTTATCATATCTCATCTTACATGATAATTATAGCTAGACTGATATGTTTATTATTTTTCTTCTTAAATAATACTCGGGTCAGACCGAGGTGTTTCAAGTGCTTCCACTTGACTTCTTAGTAGGGACTAGCTCCTGACTTTTGGCTGACTACTTTAGCTCAGTAGTTTTTATTTTTATATGTTTGAGATAGAGACTCCTTGATGTATACATATTCTTTTGTCTAGCACTTGTACCTATTCTTTTGTGATGTAGTGGATCTTGTATGACCACTACTTTGAAGTACACTTCTATGTGTTATATTCATATCTGTTTTCGCCTTTGTGATATGAATATCTATGACTGATTTATGTTATGCTTATTTTATATTTGTTTCCGAAGGCCACATTGCCACTGTGTAGTAGCTTTGAGTTTGTATTTGATATGTCAGATTTCATCCTAAAATGAAATGCATGACATACTATCTGACATACTCGTACTTGCACAAAGCAATTACACAAATGGTCATTCCCCAACGGCCTTATTCTTCGTACTAATTGACGGCATTACCCGATAGTGTCCTTGGTTAGAGTGAGTATAGAGGTGGGGCGTCACAGCTTGGTATCAGAGCCAAACTTCAGAACAATGTAGAATAATCTAGCAAGGATCATTGTCCTAAGTCTCTCTTAAGAGTCGTGCCTTAGGATTTAATTTGAGTCTTAGGACCCGCTCTATCCTATTTTCTTTTATGATGCCTTGTTTTATCAATCAAGTTTGTTTGATATTCATTCTGAGAATAACCTATTTCCTCTTCTTTCTTTCTTTCTTAAAGAAGAGAAATGGTTAGACCTAGCCGTCCTAGCGCCGGTCAATCCAGTGCTACTCCTCAGGATGGCGTATTCATGTCTGCCCAACAACTTTTGGATCTTGTAAAGAATGCCCAAGCTGCCGGACCCATTCCTAAGCCTACTCATCCTAAATCTGGATTTGCACGCTTGTGCAGTGATTATACCAATTTGGATGGAAGGCCATTCAAGGGTTCGGAAAGTGTTATAGAAGTCTAAGCTTGGCTTAGAACATGCGATCGCATCTTTTCTCGCATGAACCTTGTAGATCTACATCGAGCCCAAGTGGCTTCTAGGATGCTCCTGGAGAGAGCATTAGATTGGTATGAGCTTCTGATTTCGGAAAATGTTGAAGCGGATCTTACTTGGGAGCAATTTCGGGAAAGGTTCAAGTTAAAGTTTGTGCCGAAAGCTGAAAAGGTAACTTTAGCCCGACGCTTTATTGACCTTATTCAAGGTGAATCTTCTGTGACCGACTATGTCGCATCTTTTGAATCCCCCTCTAAATATGAGGTCGAGTGTATTAATACCCCATTGAAGAAAAATCAGAGGTTTATCTATGGGTTGAATAAGAACCTCAAAATACCTTTACTTCTGAAACTAGAATTTTCTTTCGATCGGCTTGTAGATATCGCTCTTTGACTTGAAGAGGTCGGTAAAGAAAGTGATGTTGAAGTTGTGGGTGCCAAACAGAACTTCAACATCAACAAGAGGCATATTAAGTTCAAACCTAATCCCAATAAGAAAGGGAAGCAAGCAACTTCGGTAGCAAAGACTCCTACCTCTAATCGTGGAGAATGCTACAATTGTGGATCTAAGGACCATTATGCAAATAGGTGTCCGAAATCCTGTTATTATCGCTATTGCAAAAGTTCGGGTCAACTTATATCTTCATGTCCCAAACTTCAAAGCAAGAAAGAAGGAAAGCTGGATGTTATGTAAGGCCCTAGTAATACTTCTCTTGGTCAAGGTATTTCTCATTCTATCCTTGATGGATTATTATGTTTCGTGATCATCCTATTCGAGTTCTTTTTGATACGGGTGCATCTCACTATTTTATATCAAAGGAACTTGTTGATACTTTGTCTTTAAATGTTATGGGCTTGATGACTTCATTAAGAATTGTGAATCCAATTGGTGCATCTGCAACACTCAGTTTATTTTGTAAAGATGTCGAGATTATTTTATGTGATTATGCTTTCCGTGCCGATTTGCATGTTATGGGCTACTTAGGTTTCGAAATGATTTTTGGAATGGATTGGCTTAATCGTTATGAAGCCCACATCCTATGTCACGGGAGGACTATCCATCTTCGACATCCTCAATCTGTTAAGCATATTTCTATTGTTCTTAAAGATTCAGATTCCAATTCGGTGGCATCCTTATATTCTCTAAATCCACATGATGACGATAATTATGATGAGGAAGATGTCATTTCTCTCATTCACGTTGTTTGTGAATTTCCCGACATCTTCGAGCCCGTCTTAGGATTACCACCTAAGCGAGAAATTGAGTTCAGAATTAACCTAATCCCTGGAGCTCTACCTATCACTCGTCCTCCTTATCGTATGTCCAATAAGGAAAATGAGGAGATGCATAAATAATTATCCGAATTGGAAGCAAAACAGTTTATTCGTTCTAGTTCCTCTCCTTGGGGAGCTTCAGCTGTCTTTGTGAAGAAATCCAATGGTACACTTAGGCTTTGCGTTGATTACCGCAAGCTTAATGATCTCACCATCAAGAATAAATATCCCTTGCCTCGGATTGATGATCTATTCAATCAACATAGCGGTGCTAGAGTCTTTTCATAGTTAGACTTAGCAACCGGTTTTCATCAACTTCATATTGCAGAGGATATCATTCCTCTGACATCGTTTCGTACTCGTTATGGATCTTATGAATGGCTTGTTATGCCATTTGGTTTAACGAATGATCCAGCTTATTTTGTTGACCTTATGAATCGAGTTTTCAAAGACTTCCTCGATCGATTTGTCCTCATCTTTAACGATGATAATCTTATTTATTCTAAAATCGAGGAAGAGCATGAAAAACATCTTTAGATTGTGTTGGAAACTCTTAGAAGAAATCAATTGAAAGCATAATTTTCTAAGTGCCACTTTTGGCAATCCCGTGTGAAAATTTTAGGACATATTATTTCTGAATCCGGAATTTCCGTTGATCCTTCAAAGACTGAGGCGATTCAAAATTGGAAGAGACCGGAGAGTGTGATGGAAATTTGTAGCTTTCTTGGATTGGCGGGCTATTACCGTCGGTTCATAAAAGACTTTTCTAAAATTTCCGTACCTCTTGCTAGTTTGACAAAGAAGGGAGTTAAGTACATTTGGTCAAACAAATGTGAAGCTGCTTTTCAGAAATTAAAAGAACTCCTTTCCGATGCTCTGATTCTTGTGATTCCCGAGGGGAACCAAAATTTAATTGTTTATACCGATGCTAGTCGTATTGGTTTAGGAGCCGTTCTCATGCAAAGGGAATGTGTTATCGCTTATGCTTCTAGGAAATTAAAGCCTACCGAGACTAGATATGCTACTCATGATTTAGAGCTCGCGGCCATTGTTATCACCCTTAGAATTTGGCGTCATTATCTTTGGGAGAGAAATTTGTTCTCTACACCGATCATAAATATTTGAGTATTTATTTTCTCAAAAGGAACTTAATTTTCTTCAACAACGTTGGCTCAAATTCCTTGCGTCTTATGATCTTGATACTCTATACCCCCGAAAAGGGAAATCGTGTTGTTGATGCCCTTAGTCGTAAGCAACAAGCGGTTGTTTCTATGATGATATTGAATGGAAAGATCTCGAGACTTTGTCCACTTGTGAGATTCGAGATCATGAATCCAATTCGTGTTCATCTCTTGTTTATGTAGCCTTGAGGCTCATCCTTCTCTTTTAGACCGTGTCCTTGAAGCTCAAAAGCAAGATCCCGAATTGGCTCATCTTAGCCAAAGTTGTAGGGATACAAATAATATTGATGGTCTAAAAGACTTTGAAATTGATGCTCGCGGAGGCATTTGAAAATTCGGTAGACTTATTGTGCCAAATATTAGTGATCTTCGTAAATACATTTTAAAAGATTCTCATCGTTCTAAATTTACCATTCATCCCAGCAGTAGTAAAATGTATGCGGACATGACGCGACTTTATTATTGGGATGGAATGAAATCTTATATTGCTAACTTCATTAAGCGTTGCATGACTTGCCAACTTATTAAGGCCGAGCATCGAAGGCCCGGTGGGTTATTGCAACCTTTAGACATTCCCGTTTGGAAATGAGATCAAATTTCCATGGACTTTATTGACGGACTTCCCCGTTCTCGTTTGGGTCATGACAGTCTATGGGTGATTGTAGATAAACTTACAAAATCCGCCCATTTTATTCCCATTCGGTCCAATCGGACTGTCCCTCTTTTGGTCAAACCCTATGTTAAAGAACTTGTTAAATTGCATGGAGTTCCTACTTCTATTGTTAGCAATCTTGATCCATTATTTACTAGTGGATTTTGGAATGGTCTTCAAAAAGCTTTGGGAACGAAGCTTAATTTTAGGACCGCTTATCATCCTCAATCCGATGGACAAACCGAGCGTGTGAATCAAACTCTTGAAGATCTTCTTCGTGCATGTGTTCTTGATTTTGGTGGAAGTTGGGAAGATCATATTTCCCTTGTTGAGTTTTCTTATAATAATAGCTTCCAATCTAGTATTGGTATGGCACCTTTCGAGGCACTCTACGGAAGGCAATGTCGATCTCCTTCATGTTGGCTTGAAGCCGGTGAGAAGCCGGTTTCAGGTCCAGATTTTATTTGTGATGCCACAGAAAAGATTGACCTTATTCGTCATAGGATGAAAGAAGCACAAAGTAGAAAAAAATCCTATGCTGATAACCGAAGAAGGAATTTGGAATTTTCTATGGGAGATTTGGTATTCATTCGTGTTTCACCTATGAAGGGTGTTGTGCGTTTCAGTCGATCGAGAAAGTTACCACCTCGATATATTGGCCCATTTCCCATCACCGAACGCATTGGTCCGATGGCTTATCGCCTCATATTACCGGCTCAATTTTCTGTTATTCATGACGTTTTTCACGTTTCTCAACTACGAAAATGCCTAAGAGATTCTGATTCTGTTCTTGAGCCCGGTGTTATTGAAGAAATTGAGGTTTCACCTAATTTAACTTATGAGCAACATCCAATTCGAATCATTGCTACGTAGGTTAAACGCCTTCGTAATAAAAATGTTCTGCTTGTGAAAGTTCAATGGTCTGTAAAGCCTTAAGATTGTTCTTGGGAATCCAAAGAATTCATCGAGCAAACACATCCGGACTTACTCTCTCGTACTCCTTAAGGTGAACTTCTCACTTCAAAATTTTCTTGTGTTGTTATGCCTTAGAGTGGTTGTTACTCTTTATTTACTTCTTAAGTATTGCGAGGACGCAATTTCTTTAAGGAGGGGAGTTTGTAACAACCCGCATATTTAACGATTATATATTTAAATGTTTTATTTAAATATAGCATCGTTTGTTGAATTTAAAGTCCAAAATGTGACTTTTTGTAAATAGTCGAATCCGGACTTGAGACTATTTCCACTGAGTTCAAAACGACATTTACAACTTTTTTGAGTATAAACATTGATATGTTTGGAGTTGAGTAGGATTTTGGTATTTTAATTTGGGCTTTGTGTTTGGTTCTAGCCCACTAATCCAATAAGAGAACCCAAACCATCTACCAAATACCTCCCACTTCAATTCTCTTCATTCATTCATTTCACTTTCTAAATTTCTAACACTCAAGCCCTAGAAAAATGGGGGAAAAGAAAAGAGATTAGAAATTCATAAGCCCTAATTCTCTTATGAAATTCAATTTCAAGTTATAAATTAAAGAGAAGTTTAGGTAAGCATCCTCTTCATCTTCTCCATCTCAATCTCTCTTCAATTTTCAGAAATTCCTATAACCTAACTTAGGAAATTCATTTCATTTGATAATAGATTGAAGATTCTAGAGGTGTTGTTAAAGAGAAATCAATCTTAGCTTGTTTTAGAGCTTCTCATTTCTATATTTGGGTTTAAATGTGAGTTCTTGAACTCACATCTATGTCTATAGCTTTCATTATTGTTAGGTATGAATTCTTAACATCTACTCCATGTCCAATTGCTTTTGAATTGAATTGGTTTGGTGAATTTTCCAATTTTGGTATTTTGAAGTCAAAACTTATGAAAATCCTACTATGGATGTTTGGATATGTTGTTTGGAGTGTATTGAAGAGCCTATAGGGCTGGGATGTCGTTTGACATAAATCCCTAGCTACCCTTGCTCATTCGATCGTGTCCGAGTTGAATTGGCCATCAATGGCCTAGGCAAATTTTGCCTTGAGCTTCAGCTCAGACGTCGGGTAAAACACTCAGACGTCTGAGGCAAAAGAATAAACGTCCCAGACCTTAAGCTCAGACATCTGAGTGATCTGGAAAAATTCCAAACCATCAGCTCGGACGTCTGGGGAGAACCACCAGACGTCTGGCGCTGTTGAATTCAGCTAATTTCCCTGTTTTGAGTGGATTTCCAAATTTTATCGATTTTTTTGTTGATCCGATTGGTCGTTGTCATTTATTATCGACTTTGATGACTTTTTTTCTGGATTTTTAGGAATATCCATTTGATGGATTTGATATCGATTTTTATGGTTTTAATTCAGGTTGTCGAATGTGAATTTTTGGTGATAGATTGTTTTTACAATCGTTTCTATGATTTGTCACTTTAAAATACAAAGGTTTCTATACTAGTAGTAAATACTCAAACTCTTTCACAAAAAACGATTTCAACACTACCATTAAATACAAAACTCGTTTTTAAAACCGTTTTCTAATCTATTAGTATATACAAACCTTTACCTCATTTGTACGAGAAATCCAATTAAAAGACGTAGCAAAACAAGTGGTATGAAACGCTTGCATTTACTTCGTCGGTTAATTCTTAGACTTGTTCGACTGAAATCTTGTGACAATTTTCGAGTGGAAATCTACAATTTGTTCGTAAATATTTAAGTTAAGCCAGTGGTTATGGGACACGAAGCTAAACTCATTTATTTACTAGCTTGGTGTAATTTACACTTTTATTGATATATGACGATCATTTTTTAGGTTTAGACTAGCGATATGCGATGTATCATTGTCCGTGTGGGGGACAGTACCCCGTTATGTTGAGCTTCGTCTCATTTTTATAGGCTAGTGACCTATGGGTTTTATGGAGTTCAGTTCATCGAGCGGACCGTTGTACTTTGTCGTTTTTCCAGCTTATTTGAGTTTCCGGTTCCTCGGGCGTACCGTTGTACTACATCGTTGCACCGGCTCTATGGGTTAGCGACTCATGGGATAGCTTCCCGTTTGAGATACACGTGTTGGTGAATTTTCATGCTCCTGTTTATGATAGGCCTCCCCCTTTTTGTGATTTTTGGATTTCTAATTGATGATTTCTCGAATTTGTGTTTCACCAATATTTGTGATTTGCTTAGATAAGCTTTATCAATATTTGTGACTTGGTGAATAAAATAAAGAATATGACATTCTTTTTGGCGTTTGAGAAAACTTGAGATATTGTATGATTTTTGTTGTGATCATATATATTTGTCATATCTCTTATCATATCTCATCTTACATGATAATTATAGCTAGACTGATCCGTTTATTATTTTTCTTCTTAAATAATACTCGGGTCAGACCGAGGTGTTTCAGGTGCTTCCACTTGACTTCTTAGCAGGGACTAGCTCCTGACTTTTGGCTGACTACTTTAGCTCAGTAGTTTTTGTTTTTATACATTCGAGATAGTGACTCCTTGATGTATACATATTCTTTTGTCTAGAACTTGTACCTATTCTTTTTTGATGTAGTGGATCTTGTATGACCATTACTTTGAAGTACACTTCTATGTGTTATATTCATATATGTTTCCACCTTTGTGATATGAATATTTGTGACTGATTTATGTTATGCTTATTTTATATTTGTTTCCGAAGGCCACATAGCCATTGTGCAGTTGCTTTGAGTTTGTATTTGATATGTCAGATTTCCTCCTGAAATGAAATGCATGACATACTATCTGACATACCGACTCGCACAAAGCAATTACACAGATGTTCGCTCCTCAACAGCTTTATTCTTCTACTAATTGATGGCATTATCCTGTAGTGTCCTTGGATAGTGCGAGTATAGAGGTGGGGCATCACATTCTCCCTCAAATTCCAAATTGTATTCCCCTCAATAATCTCGCCATTCTCTCAATCATCTCAAGTCTCTCTTAATTTTTCTCCCCAAAGCCAGTTTCAAAATCGTAAATCCCCTACCCGACTATCCCCATCACGAAGTGATCTGCCACCATATAAGCAACTACTGCCACTGGATACTACCACCATCGTATACTACCGCCTCTATCATGACCACCACATGCAGAATCATCCGATTTGGCTGCCAATGGATTATCAAAGGTATTTACCCTATTTGCATTTCGTTTTATGTTTTATTAATTTAATGTTGGAACAATTTTGATTTTGTTATATTTTAACCTACTATGAATTGAATTTGAAAGCATGTAATTTGGTTACATAATTTGTCACGACCCAAAATTCATCGTTCGAAAATAGACATCAAATACTTCACTTGTATTCGACTGCCAAATTTCAAACGTCAAATTTTAGTTCGGATGGAGCTTATAACAACAATTAGATGAATATAAAACAGCGGAACAGAATCAATATCATAAATATCATCACAGATACAACATCGACATAATCCATACTTCATCAGAGTATTTAATACATATACTACAACTCCAAATACAACATCATGATAATACAACAGTAATCATATATCCAAAAGTCTCCAGATGAAAGAAGTGATAACGGACTCCCAAAAGCTAAACACCTGATATCTCCAAAAAGCTCCTAAGAATATCTCCAAGATAAGAGCTCCAAATATAGCTAACTCCAAAATACGGAAAACCTGCTACTAGGCTGCCCGTGTGGAAATAATGGGCACCCAGAGTTTAGGAAAGAAAACAATAAACTCCGGATCAGTCATGGGACTGGTGTGAGTAAACAAAACAGTTGTATTTACATAAACTAGATTTTCTAAAAGAATTTTCGGTATGCTTTTGAAAATGGAACTACCATAAGACCTCCCACCACACACACAATGCAAACGTAGAATTGGAGGAGATTTCTTCTTATGATAGTTAAATATGCTTGATACGAGAAAATTTCTTTGATATTATTACTAGTGCATAGTGTAGAAAACCTTTCAAACGTAGAATATTAATCTTAGCCAACATAGACATTCCGAACTATGCCTACTATAGCTACCATCTAAACAGTGGTGACCACCATAAGTAAATGGCAGGTTCTACAACTAAAACCGTACAGGGTTTCGTATTGGTAATTGGATTTCCAACAAATGGTCAGGCCAAGGAACTTCCCATTGCCACATGGAAACACCTCTGGAAGGACGTCCCGAGAACCTAACCGGATCTCTGCCAACACAAGGCTGGGTTACCTCTGCAAAAATAGGTAACTACTGACACGAGTATGCCATCTCCCGGTTGTAACCAACCTTTAACCGGGGCCCCGAGCAACAAATCACAAAGATAATAAATGTATATCTGCGATATCCACATAAGTAAGTATCTGGGCTCCATACCATGATACCACTTCTATCCAGAAGGAAATGAACATACACTAAGGGGTGCTACTCCCTATAACCTTGCCGCATCTTTCCTGTTTTGACCATTCCAGGGTGTGAGGCTCGACGAAGTCTCGTCCACAAAGCTACGCTTTGTCATAAAGCCATGCTTTGGGTCAACAGATGATCAACCTATGATCACAAAGATAAATGATCAAACAAATGATCATATCACAAATGATCAAACACTGATCATCACACAGCAACACTCAACATGTCACATTACCAAATTGGGATATATCGCTGATAAATTTCAACTACATAACCTCTGAGCTCGTACGTCTCAGAGAAGGGTGTTAAGCTAAGAGAATAAATTCTCCGCCACCAACAGAAATGTATTTGAAAGAAATCGGTTTATATCTCAAAGTGTAATGTCGGACATGTATCCATACAAGTCTGTTCCGGGTTCGAACAGAACCGAAGGCACTTCCAAAGAAGTCCTTGCAATCCGGATAATTTTCTAATCACGTCCGGACTTCCCGTCACAAAAGAGTGATATAAATCTCTATACCGGAGCAACTCGGTGCAGAGACATTCGACAGGTTGTCCTTTCATTTTTGAAAATATCCGGTCTTCAACACCGGTCTTCAGATGCCATCCATATACGACGTATCACTATTCGGAATGGGTAACCCGAATAGTGAGCGTTAATTTCAAACGTGTGGATATGTTGTTCACAAAAAAATTCATAAATTCGATGTGGGTTTCGGATAACTACTGAAATCCGATCCCCTGTCGCATCGAGGTTTAAGTGCCGTTTTACGGGCAAACAGGATTTTCACACCAATACAGAACAAACCATAATCACAATACAGTACATGGCAATATATATCACACAGTATCACTATCAGAACAGAAATATCAATACAGTGAACAGCAATAGTTAATTATTTTCCAATGTGGTTTAAATATATTTACCACAAAATTATTCGTAGTGATGTTCAAAATCAAGGGTTAAAATTTTGATAAAGAAATTAAATCTTGATTTACTCGATTGATTGTTTTCATAATTATTATTTAATCATCCGTCAACTTTGATTAGTCGATTTTTAAATTATCTGCATAACAATTTCTTAATTTACAAATGAATTTTGAACTCTTAATTGTTTATAAATCGATTGAATTAAAAATTGTTAATCATTTATTAATATAATTATTTACTTTAATTATCATTTGAAGATCTGCTTTACAGTTTGGAAATCAATTTATTTTAATTATAAAAAGTTTTAAGGTTAATTTACTAAAAATTAAATGCTAAATTTAAATATTAGTTAAGGTTTTTATAAGCATTTATATTTATACTTAGTCGATAACTTTAACAAATTCTCAACTTAAAAATGGTCAACTTTATTAAATTTGACATTATAAACTTTAATAATTTGGGCTTAATCCAATTTCAAGCCAACCCGAGTAAAATGAAAATTGACATGAGTAAAACTCGAGTGTTCCCAGCAATATTCCCGCGTCTTCCTCTCCTCCCCTCGTCCCTGTTTCCTTTCTCTTTTATTTTTCTTAGTTTAAATTAAGCTAAAACTTAAAACTGCAGCACTATACCACAAACACACGCAGGCACCCAGTCTACTTCGAAGCATCCCCTCCATTTTCTCGAGTTTCCTTCGAGTCGAAGCGCCCTCCCATATCGCTGACACACTCACGCCACCGTGCACGTGCACGGTGGTTCGTCGCGACTCCGATGATCATTACGATCATCGGCAAGTCGGAAATCCCCCATCAACACGTAAACCAAAACCCAAATCGCCTTCAACAATCCAAATCGAATTTTAGCCTCCTGGTCGAAACTGAAGTTCAACCAAAACGAGCATATCCCCCTCGCCATCGCCGCACAGATCACCTGCGACGCCGTAACTTCGGTTATGTCTTGTCAACACCCCACGCTACCTTCCCCCATCGTCGCGTGTCACTCGGTCACTCCTAGGTGATGAAATCACCTCACTTTCGACCCACTGCAAAACTCCATCTTAAACCCTACTTTGGGTTCGAACGGCAATTTCATCCATACGAAAAATCATTTATTATTTTTCTCATCATTATTGAGGTTCAAACTAGCTTCAATTCAAATTTCAACATTTATCATTAACTAAATTAGTGGTAATTCGAAAAAGTGTTATTTTTGTTCAAAAACCAAATACTCTGTGAATACTCAACTAAAAATCACTATCTTTATTTCAAAAATCTTATTTCTTTATGTTTATTCAAGTTATACAATCTATTCAACAAATTAAAGTATTCGAGTTTCTCATAAAAATTTCTTTTTACAGTAAATTTGAAGTTTACAGTGATGACAACTTACTGTATGTTTAATTAACCTTACAAAATCTTGTTTGAGGATTAAAACAACTTGATTTATTTGAAAAACCCAAACTTGTCAGTGATTAAAGCAAATAGACTTTAGTTTTGAAACAATTATAATTCCTGTATAAATGTTTACAGGGAACACAGAGCATTACTGGGATATTATCACACTGAAACATGAATAAGTAGTTTATAATTAAAGTTCAAACTGTTTTAAATAAACTTGAAATTCTTTACCAAATCATGTTTACTCACTTGTAGATCTGGAAACAGAGAGTTGCTTGTTATTTCTTTTGAAAGCCTGCAGTTTGAAGTCTGTCTTTGTTTTGCTTAGGAGATGATAATACCTTGACCTCCTTGCTTGCTGATAATATTAGTGTACTTAGTTTTTTTTTCTTTTTCTTTGTTGAGTTGTTTTGAACGAAAATAAACCAAAGCTTTATGAATGTGTATGTATATATGGGGAAGGTTGTGTACAGGGAGTACAAAAATTTCTTTTATTTGGTCAGAGGATTTTGAAATTTGGAGGCTGAAAATCTTGCTTGATGTACTAAAGGCAATGGCATTAAATGCCTTGGTCTCTTCTTATGTTTACATATAAATTTTTTCTTCTTGCAAGTACATTTCGTATATAATCTTTTCTTCCTTCCTTGCTATTTGATGTTTTGTTCCTTCTTATATATATGTACTTACTTTTTATTTGGTTACTTTATCCCCTTAGTTTATTTTGTTTCAGCAAATTTCTTTAAGTTTGAACACTTTTGTTATCTTGTTGTTTTGCTAAATGAAAAGGTTTTGCCTTAGTTTCTTATTTATGTGATCATTTGTATAGGCCTGGTATGTATTTTTCTCTTACAACTTGTTTTAATTTCTTTGCTAAAAGAAAAGTGGTTTTAATTATAGTCCATAACATTTTATAACTAGGTAAATTTTTATCACAAAATTTGTTTTAGTTCTATTTAAAAGTTTTAACTAAAGAGATTAAATTTATTCATATTTTATTTTATAACTCATATAATTTTTTATAATATAAATCTTAACAATATCTTCATTGCTTTCGGAATCCTCAAATTTAAATCCAAAAATTCAAACAATTTAACGAATTAAATTATTTCAAAATTCCGGGATGTTACATAATTAGTTTATCCAATCCTTGAACTGTGAATTCAAATCCAATAATGGTATAGTCATCGTACAAGAATCGTAAGTTTAAGATGTTAATTTCTGGAGTTTGTGTTCGACAGTGGTGGACTGGTAATTATTTATACTTTTGTTTGTATCATGACCCTAAAATTATGATAAGACTATTTTTCACCTTGGTGTAGAGGCCAACAAGATAAGTGAAGTTTGGTCTAAAGAACAAGGAAGAAGGCTTTTGTTAATGTAGGTATTTTAGTAGCATGAAAAATGAGACTAAAAAAACCTATTATTTATGTTCTTAACTACACTACATCTGTTCCTTAACCAAAGTGTAAAATAATCAAAGTAAGACAATAGTTTATGGAGAAACTAAAATACCTATCATTTGTTAAGAAAAGCAAAGAACTCTACCTTGACCTTATCTTTGTCAACCTATAAGTTTTTGGTTGCTACATTAAATATGTTTCATTTTTGCTTACAAATTGTAAGTATTAGCTAGCCATAAATTCAATGGTCATGCAGCAATATTTGGAAAGGTTTAGGTCTGTAACTGAACTAATATGCCTACAATTTTATTCTCCTTTCATGCATGTTATTTGTTGTTTTGCAATTTGAGTTTCATTCCTAAGAATGTCTTTGGTCTCTGAGCCTGAATATTTTATGTGTATTGACAATTTTGTTTTATTAACAAGGGAAACCATGTATTTACTTTTTTCGTAAGGGTATAATTAAGATTCGAACATTACTGATAGAATTTTTGATTTTCTCTTGACTAAATTGGATTGTTCCAAACTACAGAAAGAAAATTCATATTTGCTACTTTGATTCATCGATCAAGGTAATTCATTTATTTTATTTGAACTTTTGCTAAAATAGTTAACTCTCTTTAGATTTGACTATTTTTCTAGTTAATGTATGATTAAATATGCTGCTTAATTAAGATTTATATTGTGTGACATTTTTTTAAGACAAGTTTAAACTCTCAGTTTGCAGCTTGATGCTAGCGCTAGTAATGATGTGACAATGACGATTTATATTCGTTTACTTAGATAACTTTATGCATCGCTGGACCTTATCTAAAATTTACGATTTAATGAAAGTACACTTACTTATTCTACAATTTAAGATAAAGTTTTTTTTTGTTTGTTTGTTTCTTTAATCATTGGTCGGTGCAGATGCAATGCAACAAATGTAAATTTTTCCTCTTGGATGGTTTTTGGTAACATTTTAAGCTACTATTCTAGTTTAACTGGTCAATGACATAAGAATGTATCCTACCATGATTTAGACCAAAACTATAATATGTTAAAAACTATATTTATGCATATTTACTTTATCTTACTATATGTCCACTGATAACTTGTTCAATCTATGAGTAGTTTGGTTTCCATTCACTGATACAAAAACTTCATGTTACACTCATGCAAATTTAATGGGTGCATTTTTAGTTGTCGTGGTAAGGTTTTTTGTGTGTGTGTGTGCGGGGGGTATTATCCGTACATTTGAAATTTGTTATTAACAATATGCATATGTAAGATGAAACATAGATAAAAAATTGAATTTTTTCTTATATATAAATGAATAATCCTACTCAAGCATTGAATATCATTTGCAAAGCAATTCTATCTCCTTACATGCATGACATGACAGTGACCATTACATACAAGGTGATAATTTTTTTTATGACATGACAGTGACCATTACATACAAGGTGATAATTTTTTTATGACATGACAGTGACCATTACATACAAGGTGATAATTTTTTTTATGACATGACAGTGACCATTACATACAAGGTGATAATTTTTTTTATAATTGAAAGGTGATTTCTTCTTGTACACTATTGCTTCTTGTTACTACTTTGTTGCAGTTATTGCTTTGTTGTCTTTGCTTGTAATTGAAAGGTGATATTTGTTTTTTATAATTTTATGCATTTGTTTATTTAAATATGTTTTCTTTGTTTGCATACTCTTTCCAAACGATGTATATGTTAATTTTACGTTTTTTACTACTGTTGTAGAATAATATTTATAACATTTAAAAATTATTAGAGAACTAAAATACGTCAAACAATCGTTGTACAAAAAGTTTCATTGACGTTTATAATGACTTGTAGAAACTATATTTTACAATATTTAGAAATAATTTTGTATAGTATTTTAATTTATATATTTATATATAAGAATATATATCATGTTAGAGAAATGTTATGAATATAATATCTACAATGGTTAACAAATGTTAAAAAAATGTTGTAAAACGAACTTATATCTCACGGTTGTGGATATGATAATGGTAGCAAAACATTATCATAGTGTTTTAATAACGTTTATCTACCATTGTTAAAGTGATTCTTCCTTAAATTATTTCTTACCGTGAAAAATAAAAATCAAAGGCAAGAATAAATATTGTTTATCTAATAATGCAATTGACATTTTGTTCAACATATCGTCGTCATACGTTTAATTGAGACTGTTAAAAATTACAACACTTCAGAATTACATATTCAAACTGTCAGTTTTTTCACCATTGTATGATTGTACTAGTTTACCCTTTGATTGCTCATAATAAAAGTTAAGGATTGTTTTTTCATAAATAACAGGTAACCCTATTTGAGTTCTAGAAGGTTAAAGAAAGCTAGATCTTCTAGAAAACAAAGGTTAAATTCTCTTGCATTTTTAGGTCATGGGACCATCATCTATCTTTTCGATATGTGATTTCAAATTTGTTTAAGGAAATGACGGATACCTAACAGTCATTTAATTTCTTGAACTTTAATCAGGAAGTTCATTTCTACCTAAAAAAGGTTAGAATATAGGTAGCTATGATGTCTTTACATTCTTATCCAGAAAAGTATTGCTTAATTTTTTTTAGATCTATTAGTTCCAAGTTTAATTGATATTTTGCTAATTCCGTTAATTTAGTCAACAACACACACACACACACATACGTATGTATGTATATGCATATATATATTTGGTGGTATGTAGTATCGAAAAATTCACAATTACAATAATAAGTTAGCAACTTTAAGTGCTACTTTCGTTTGTGATGAATTTGTACATTTATGGCAAAAAAGTGGAGTTCACTTGGCAAATTAAAATATCAAAAGATAGCTGTTCTTAAATTCTGAGAGATAAACTACTCAAGGTCAGCTAAAGTGATCCAAATATTCAATGAACATCATGTTTGTAATATGAGGATTACCATCAATTAAAGAGAAATCTAATGAACTTTTGTTATAACATATATAACTATTACAAATTTATTAAAAATATATATAGAAGCTGTGCAAAAAATTAAAAAGGTCATATCAATAAGTAATTGTATACAGATTAAAAACCTTTGTTCAAGTGAACTAGACGGAGAGAAATGTGTGAATGGGTCATAACAACTAAAATAAATTAAAGGTATTTGAAGCCAGTAAATTGTAAGTAATCTTTAAAGGCAAACTTCTCTAATATTTTGGATGGATTAACCGTATAAATCTAGGTAAAGATAAAACTACCCTAAGATGATTTTGCATTATAGATTCAGTTAAGGATTTGATCTTTTTATTCTTCATCTTTGTTTTGCAAAAATGGATCATCGGTTATGTCATGCCTTAGATCTGTCTTGTAAGATTTTGTGGATGTAGTCAAGAAAAGTTTACATAAAATAGTATTTGCCCTCATTTTGTTTGTATGATAGTAGTTTGTTTTTATTTTTTTAGCCATAATCAAGGGCATACCCAAAAAATAAAACCGAGCAGATTGATTTTTAATATTGATATTTACTACACTTAAACATAATTGAACTAATCATTAACAATCAAACATAGTTAAAATTTAATTGTTGCTATTCCATTATTTTACAGTTCAGAATTGAAATTTAATTGCTAACACAATTATTAAAACAATTTAACTGACTACCTAGAATAATAGGCAACTAGTGTAACCCGTGTGTTGCATATGTCTTATTGCAAAATATAGTATTAATAATTTTAATGTTAAAATGAGAAATTTATTATGCAATGTATAATAAATTTAGTGAAATAAATGTATTGTAAATTAAAATCGTTATTACTGTTTGTGTGCAACTTATGTTGTGTAGCTTATATATATGTGTGTGTGAGAAATTAATAATTTTATCATTTCTGTTAATACGAATATAATATACATGTTGAAACTGACATATGTTAGTGATTTATTAGATGAAATAATAAATATTATTTAACAAAGTTTGTTTGAATAAGTTAAATTTAAAATTATTTAATTAGTTTAATATATGGACTTAAAGGCAAACAGTAGGAAGAATTAAGAAGAATTTTGTAAAATATTGTATAAATTTGTTGTGGAGTTATTGAAGTTAAAAACAAAATTTTTAATATGACGTATGATTAATTCTTGATGTAAACGAACTATAACTGATTTACAAATTAACTCTGTCATTATTGTTTATGTATATAATTTATATTATGTGATCTATATATTTTTATATTTGAATGAAAAAATAGTTTTATCATTTTTCTCAATATGAATACAGGGGCCGGCTATTTGGACATAAAATAAAACACAATAGTTTTGCATTGTTGGATCTTTTTGTTCTTATATGAAAGGTGGAACTAGGGGAGATCTAATGGTTAAGATCTCTTATGTCACCATTTGTGTCTACAAATTGTGTCCAAATAGAATTTCTGATTTATATATATATTAAAATCAATGTATATTTTTTGGATTTATTAAAAGAGTATACTCGATATTCATTTAGATTATTTAAATAATTTAATTTGAGATTTTGTAAGTAGTTTAGATATATAGATTTTAATATAAATTATCAGGAAAGGATTGTGGAGGATGTAGTAAATAATTGTAGAAAATTTATAATGTAGGTATTTGAAGCTAAAAACCAAATTTTTTAATGCGACGTATGATAAATTTACTAAGATAAATGAATAATATATTAAATTTGTTAATATTGTTTATGTATATTATTTATGTTGTGTGAGTTATATATCTTTGTATTTGAATGAAAAACTAATTTTTATCACTTTTATTAATATAAATATGGTATAGATATTGAAATCATCATATTTAACATTTATTAGATGAATTAACGAATATTTATTAATTGAATTTGTTTAAATAATTTAAATTCAAGATCACATAAGTACTTTGAATATATTGACTTAAATGTACAGTGTTAGAAGGTATTGTGTGGTGTTTTGTAAATAACTGTATAAATTTTAAAATGTAAGTACTCGACATTAAAAAAATTGACAATGCAATGCATGGTAAATATATTGATATAAATGAATTATACTTTAAACTTGTAATTATTATTTATGTATATGATTTATGTTATGTGATTGGTGCATTTAAGTATATGAATGCATTTTTTACCATTTTTGTTAATATGAATATGGTTCATATTGACATGGTTTATTAGACGAATCAATAAATAATAGTTTATTAAAATTATTTGAATAATTTTAAGATTATGTAATTAATTATAATATATGGTTCTAAATGTAAAATGTTAGAAAGGATTTAAGGGTGAGTTATGTAAATAATTATAGAAAATTTAAAATGTATGTGTTTGGAGTAAAAAATGCACTTTATAATAAATTTATTGAGATAAATTGTAACAACCCGCATAATTGACGATTTTATATTTAAATATTTTATTTAAATATTTTATCGTTAGTCGGATTTTAGTCCGAAAAGCTACTTTTTGCATACGGTCAAATTAGGACTCGAGACCACCTCCATTGAGTTCAAAATGATGTTTGCGATCTTTTTGAGTGTAAACTTCGATATGTTTGGAGATAGTGGAATTTTCGTCACTTTTTGCTTTGGGCTTTTGGTTTGGGCTGAACCACCTCTAAGTCAGTCCCAACCCCTTCTCCTCTTCATTAATTCCTTCTTCATTTTCCTAACACTTAAAGCTTCTTCAAAAATGGTGGAGGGAATGGGAAATTAAAACTCCAAAGCTTTAATCTTCATTGCTAATCCAACATCTACTCCGAATTCAAGTGAAGACATTGATTCAAGCTTGTTGTTGTCCTTGTTTTGCTTCAAGCTTCATCTTCATTGGTTTTTGGTGCAAAGGTGAGATTTTTATCTCACATTCTTGCCTATAACTGTCATTGGATTGTTGGGAATGATTCCCCATCACTTTAGCATGTATGTTTGCATTGGATTTGGATTGGATTGGCGAAAAACTCCGATTTTTAGTGATTTTGGTGAATTCCTGGGCTTAGGTCGCACTGCCTCGAAGTCTTGGCCTGCAGATTTTCATTCGCCTTTAGGTCGTTCGGAGTTAGATCGCTCCCTCTGTTGGAAACGGCACCTCGGTGTTAGGTCGCGTGGCTTTAGGTCGCTAGGTCGTTGGGAAATAACTCGTTCGGCCTTGCCTGCTCGTTAGGTCGTTCGCTATGCTAGGTCACGTACCCAGTTAGGTCGCGCACACTTTAGGTCGCATGCCCAGTTAGGTCGCGCATTTCCTTTAGGTCGCTTGACCTTACTTTCTTTAGGTCGTTAGACCTTACTTCCTTTAGGTCGCTCAACCTCACCACCTTAGGTAGCTTGAACCTTAGGTCGCATCTCCTATAGGTCGCTTGCCCTATTGCCTTGATAAGTCGCTCGGCCTGTGCAACCTGGTTAGGTCGCTACCACTAGGTCGCTCGGTCTCCACCTTAGGTCGTTCGCCACTGGGGTTAGGCCGCGTTCGGAGTTAGGTCGTTCGCCACATGTGGGACGTATCACCTTATGTCACTCGGCTTCATCACTTGGTCGCTTGACCTGTTTTTCCCCTAGGTCGCTCGGCATACTACCCTTAGGTCGTTCGACCTATTTTACTTAAAGTTATTACCTTTTCAAGTCATTGCACTTTAACTCGGCCACATTAGGTCGCATGGGTACTTCTATTTTGATGAATTTGGAAGTGATTTTCTTGGATTTCATTCACGTCTTCGAACGTGAATCTTTGTGACAAGATGATTCTACAATCAATTTCTGTGATTTGTCACTTTAAAAATATGAAGGTTTTAATACTAGTAGTAAATATCTAAACCCTTTCTTCTTAATGATTTCAACATTATTTTGAATATAAAGCTCGTTTTCTCAAAACCATTTTCCAATCTACTAGTATATACAAGCCTTTACTTCACTCGGATGAGTAATCTAATTAAACGGCTTAGTAAAACGAGTGGTATGAAACGCTTGCGTTCACTTCGTTGGTCAATTCTTGGACTTGTTCGACTGAACCTTTTGTGACAATTTCTTAGTGAAGATCTACAGCTGGTTCGTAAATATTTAAGTTAAGCAAGTGGTTATGGGACATGAAGCTAAACTCATATATTTTCTAGCTTGGTGTGATTGACACTTCTTGATGATCATGACGATCATTTTTGTGATTTAGACTAGCAATTGTGCAATGTCTCTTTGTCTACGAGGGAGACTAAACCCCATTTGTGTGATGTTTCTACATCACATATGTGAGGTAGCGCCCCACGGTCTTCGGGCCATTCTTGTGGAGTTTCGGCTCAAACTTAATGGTTAGCTACCATGAGATAGCGTCTCGTCTTGTGTTACACGTGTTGGTGAGTTTTCATACTCCCGTTTTGTGATAGGCCTCCCCCTTCTTGTGATTTCTGGATTTCTTGTGATGATTTCTGGAATTTTGTGCTTCACCAATTTTCGTGATTTCTATTGATATGTTTTACCAATTTTTTTGCATCGGTGAATTTGTGTGTCATTGACTTGTTATGAATACAAGTTTAGGGTATGATACCCTATTTTGTCTTTGAGAAGATTCTTTTGATATTGATTAATCTCTTGTTGATTTTCAATTACATGCTTTTAGTAGTATGCTATTATGGTTATTACATGTTCATGCCATGTCTTTCATTTTATACCATATCATCTGATATTTATAGCTAGACTGATCCGTTTATTATTTTCATATAAATAATACTCGGGTCAGACCGAGATGTTACAGGTGCTTCTGCTTGACTTCTCTTCTGGGATTACCCTGACTTTTGGCTAACTATTTAGATTAGTAGTTTTGTTGTATACATTTGAGATATAGACTCCGTGATGTATACTTATTCTTTTGTGTAGCTTTGTAGCTATTCTTTTGTATTATCGTGGATCTTTCAGACCACTACTCTGATGTACACTTTCTTGTGATATATATATTCATATCTTTTTCCGCCTTTGTGATATGGATGTCTGTGACTGACTTATGTTATGTTTATTTCTATGTTTGTTTCTGAAGATTATATATAGCCACTGTGTGATAGCTTTGAGTTTGTGTCGGTATGTCGGATTTCCTCCTTAAATGAAATGCATGCTATACCATTTGACATATCGATGCTCGCACAAAGAAATTACACGGATGGTCGCTCCTCAATAGCCTTATTCTCTGTGCTAGTTGACAGCACTACACCGTAGTGTTCTTGGTTAGCGTGGGTATAGAGGTAGGGCGTCACATAAATAAATTGTAAGTTGAATTTGTTATTATTGTTTATGTATATATGTTATGTTACTTATGCGTCTTTACTTTAATGAAATAATAATTTTACAAATTTTTTTAATATGAACATGGTGTACATATTGACATTGTCATATTTTCATAATCTAATAGATGAACTAATGAATATTAGTTAATTGGATTTTTCTAATTAGTTTAAATTTTAGACTTTATAATTAATTTAAATATATGGACTGAAATGTAAAATATTAGGAGAAAAGTTGGTGAGTTTTGTAAATAATTGTAGTAATTTTACATGTAGGTATTTAGGTATTTGAAGTCAAAAGTATAATTTTACAATGCAGCAACAACAACTAAGCCATTATTCCCAAGCAAGTTGGAGTCGGCTAAAGATGGAACCCAAAACTAAATGACATAGTCAATTTAAAAGTAATAATAACAATAATAGATTTATAAAATAAAGATAAATATTTAAAAAATACTAATAGTAATAGGGACCAAGACCAAACACTACGTCATAGGCTCTTATTCACTAGTCCTATAATTTAAAACTTGTAACACTACCGCTGAACCAACCCTAAGCTCATGGTTACTTTTTACTATTAGCTCATGGTTCTGGTACGTGGATCGCTAACTTCCACGTGCTTCTGTCCGACACTAGCTCTTCGGATATATTCCAATTCCTCAGGTCTCTTTTAACTACTTCCTCTCATGTCAACCTTGGTCGACCTCTGTAACGACGCGCAAATCCTTACCATTTGAATCGACAATAAACCACACATGTCCGACCCAAAAAGCATAGACTGACGGAAAGTCAAGAGAAAGAAAAGAAGAGAGGAAGAGAAGAGAAGAAAGAGAGAAGATAGAACTAATCAGAACAATACAGAATCTCACATCGCAGCGGAAAACATATAATATCATATCAATGATCTTTACAAAATAGAATATACATGCATTAATCAGAGTTCAACAACCAATCAATAGTTATCAGCCTGGACAGTTATAATAACCTGTCCTTACAATTGCCAATAATATACAACAACTAAGCACAGTGGATAATCAAGCAAAACAGGTACGTGTATACAAAAATGAAGATCTCCAGCTCTCCTGCTGAAGAAAAACAGGTACGTGTTTAATTTGAGTAATTACAGGTTTTTGGAAGCTGTTTGGCTGCATTTTGATTTCGCGAAATGTTTAAAAATAAACCGCTTTGCCTAAAATGCTAAAAAGGTACGCCTACGCAATAAAAATAGGAAATATGAGCTGTTTTTCTGCTTTTCCGACCGAGTGGGTCGATGTATATATATTTATATCTTGTGTCAAATTGCAAAAGCTCCTCCGTACAAAGGAGACTCCAACAAAATTTTCCAAAAATTTTGGGAGTTAGAATTTTTTTTTGAAAATTTGGAAAATTTGTGTTAACGGAAAATTGATTTTCAAATTGTAATGGAAATGTAAGAATTGAACTAGAAAAGTGAATTTTTGGTTTTGGAAGATAAAATGAATTCAAATAGAATTGAAATTGTAAATTGAATTCAAATGGGATTGAAAATGCAAAGTTGAAGGAAAATGAATATATAACTTTGTTATTGAAGCAAATTGATTTTATATGGAAGTGAAATTCAATTTGAATATAAGAAATACTTATATTGAACTTAAGAAATTGTAAAATTCTTAAGTAAAATTGGAGTTGGGAATACGCTAAGTAAATTTGGACATTATTGTCAAGTAAAAATATACAGGGTATATGGAATTGGATTTTTGATTTTGAAGATAATTTAAATTGCTCGACGATAAGGTATGTATTTGAATTTCAGTATGAAATTTTTTGATCTTCTTGTATAGCCGTTTGGCTTTTCGTTTTCTTTTTGAATCGGAGGGGTCGAGGTGGCATTTTGTAGTAGTACCGAGCTAGCCGCGCAAAGGAGTCGCTGGCGAAATTTTTTGGAAAATTAGAGAGTTAGAAATTTTTTGAGAAATTTTGGATAATTTAAATTTGAATTTGAATTTTGAAGTAAAATAAAATTGTTTGAACTTATGAATAAGTTTGGAAATTTAGGAAAAGATTAGTGTGTCTTAATAAAAGATTATTCCGAAAAGTTGTTTAAAACCGTTTGGTTTTGGTAAAATGATAAACTGGTATTGGAGCAATCTTCTTAACTTGTAATTTCGGGACGAAATTTTTATAAGGGGGGAAGATTGTAATGACCCTGAATTTTTGACATTTGAAATGTGGATATTTAATTGAGTTTAAATATTCGAATGATAGTTTAATTTGAAATTCGAGATATCAAAATGAATTTGGCAATTAAATTGTCGAATTTAATTATTGAAGTTGGGTAAAAAAAAATTGTATCTTTAGTATTAAGCTGGATAAAAATAATATGAAGTCTTGGAAAATTCATATTTATAATACCGAAGATAATGGAAGCTTCATAATTGAATTTGGAACTGTTCTGTTCAGTTTTTAATTTTTATTTAAAAATAGCGTTCCGGGGCACAGTCTCGAAATTCGACGAAACTAGTTCCATTGAATCCGTAATATTGGATTACTATTGGATTTCAATTTTCATAATGATTGGAGCTGTTGTGTGATCGTACGAGATAAAAACGCCTAGACAATAATTTATCGATTTAATTTAAAATCTTATATCATTTCACCGGTCAAATTTCTTTCAACTCAGCCACCCTACTACCTACTTTGTCTCCTGCCTTTTCAAAGCACGTACATTTCTTGTTCCCCTTTCCAGCTATTAGCATGCAAATCCACTCCTCTACATTTTATAATAGCTAACATGTTAATAAACAAAAACGGAGAACACAGAACAAAGAAAATAATGGCTGAATTCATAATCGTTCTTACTTTAATTCGCAAACTTATTTTCTTTTTCGAGCCTCGATTCAAAAATTAAAAATCGCATGCTTCCTCTTCGTCTCCCCTATTCCTCAACCTAGAATCGAAGATGGTTCGATTCAGAGAAAAAAAAGAGAGCGGAGGGAATTGAATCTACATCGCAGGGGACGAGAGCGGCCAGAATCAATCACGCAGTTGAGTCGCGTCGTTTGGTCTCGATTTGTCGAGCTTGGATGTCGCAAGCTAGGGTTCATTCTGGGAGAACTCGCGCACGCTAGGGCTTGGATGCGTTTTCGTTCAGGGGTTTAGCGGCGGCAGGCAAAGTCTGGCAGCGCGATTTCGTGGGTGGAAGGCTAAGGCGGCGATTGCTGGGTCGTCGTGGTGATGGAGTTGGGGCTGAGTCAGTAAGGTATTTTTATATTTTAAATATATAAATATCTAGGTATAGATTTGTAAACAGAAAATTATTATTATTAACAGTAATATATGTTTACAGTATAGAGAATATATATATATATATATGATAAAGATAAATTTGTTAATAAAATTTATTTAATGGTTTTAGTTGCTGGAAATAATTATTAAAAGAAAATTTATTTATTTGTAAAAATTTAAAACTATTAAATGGAAATTTATTGGTTCGATCGATTCGAATATTAACAAATCATATAAATTGTTTATACAAGGTTTAATACTGTGAAGACAAAATTGGATTGAAAATGGATTGCAAAATAAAAGCAAAGGTGAGATCTTCTCACTCAAAATGAAAGTGGAATTTTCAATTATTGATTGCTATTGATTGTGATAGTATATATAGTAGTATATAACAATATATATATTGGAATATGTATATATTGGAGTTGTGATTTCCCGCATTGTATAGCGGATGAGACCCTATTGCGCCGCATAATAGCAGATGATATTTTTATAAATCCCATATACCGCGATATTCCACCTCGAAGTGGAATTAGTATTGTGCTAACGTTTGTGGATGCAGGGAAACAGGTTGGAGGGATCCAACTGGATTCCACAAATTATGTGAATTTGTTTCATATATTGTGATGTGATTGTTTGTAATCTGTGTGTGATTATATTTGTGATTAAATTTGTTGAGGGCTAAAATTTAGCCGAATGAATTTTTGGTATCATTGGATACCAGAAATTAATAAATTGGATTTTTAAAATTTAGAGTTGGAAATTTTAAGTAAATTCTTTTTGAAAAGATTGGTTGAATTTAAAAGAAGGAATTAAAGTGTTAAAATTTACTTTTGTAATCTTATCGAATAAATTCCAAGATATGGTGAAAAGATTTAATAAATGGATTTCGGGTAATATTGTTTAACAGTTGAAGAATTCATTTAAAAATTGGAATTTTGAATAATTTGGAAAGAATAAAGGAATTTATTTAAAAGTAATAAATTTCGAGAAATCAATTTGTTATTGATTTGGTACATGAAAATGAATCTTTGAGAAATCGATATGGAAATTTATTTGGAGTTGAAATAAATTTAGAAATCAAATTTGTAATTAATTTGGTGATGGAAAATAAATCATTGGAAAATAAATTTGAAATTGATTTAGTGTTTGAAAAATAAATTTGGAAATCGATTTGTAAAATGATTTGGCATTTTGAAATAAACTTAGAAATCAATTTGTAATTGATTTGTATTGAAATGAACTTAGAAATCAATTTGTAATTGATTTGGTATTGAAATAAAATTAGAAATCAATTCGGAATTTGATTTTTGGGTTAAAAGTGAATATTTGGGAATTTAAATTCGCAAATGGAATTTATAAAGGAAAGGGAATTTGTTTTAAAAATAAACACTGATTTTTTTAAGGTGTAGAGATAAATTTATGGATTTAGAATGTAAATTTGAAATAAATCGATAAGGATTTATTTAATTGGTTTAAATGGACCATTTTGAAGTAAAAGTGTATTCTCACTATAAAGCCGAATATATTTCCAAAGTAGCTTTTAAAAGTATAAATAAAAAGTTCTAAAGTTGGTTTTTAAAAGAAATATTTGGGAATATATTCCGTGTAAGGAAACTGATTTGAAATTGATTTTCAAAAGTTGAAAGGTGAAAAATGATTTGAAATTGTTTTCAAAGTGTTAAGTATGGAAAAAATATATATCTTGTGCAGATATTTTGAAAATAAATAATTTGGGAAAATTATTTAAATCTGATGATTGTTATGAATATTGTTGATAGTTAAATCACCAACTATCAATATTGCCTTTGAAATGGCACTTGAATTTGTTTTTTTTTAAACAAACGCTCACTATTCGGGTTAGCCGGAAAAAGACCTTTGTGTCATATAACCCATTATAAATTAGTGATACGACGATATGGATCGTATTGAAGACCGGTGGTGAAGACCGGGTATTTGAGAAAATGATAGGATGACCTATCGATTGTCTCTGCACCGCTAGCTACGGTATAGAGATTTCCTTTGTGATGGGAAGTTTTATCGGGATTGTGAATACCCGGATTGCAAGGACTTCTTTGGAAGTGCCTTCGGTTTTGTTCGAACCCGGAACAGACTTGTATGGTTACATGTCTGACATTACACTTTGAGATATAAAGTTGATTTCTTTCAAATACATTTATGTTGGTGGTGGAGAATTTATTCTCTTAGCTTAACACCCTTCTCTGAGACGTACGAGCTCAGAGGTTATGTAGTTGAAATTTATCAGCGATATATTCCCAATTTGGTAATGTGGCATGCTGAGTGTTGTTGTGTGATGATTATTTATTGATCATTTGTTGATCAAAGCATGGCTTTGTGAAAAAGCGTAGCTTTGTGGACGAGACTTCGTCAGACCTCATACCCCGGAAATGGTCGAAACAGGAATATGCGGCAAGGTTATGAGGGTCGCGCCCTTTAGGATATGTCATTTCCTTCTGGAAAAGGGTGGTATCAGGTATGGAGCCCTGGTATTTAACCTATGTGGTTGCTCCAATCTCATTCTTTGTTGTTGTTGCTTTGTGATCGAGGCGCCTCTGATAAAGGTCCCAAAGGACCAGGGGATGGCATATTCGTGTAGTAGTTACCTATTCCAAGAGGTAACCGGGCCTTGTGTTGGCAGAGAGCCAGGTTGGTTCTCGGGACGTCCATCTAGAGGCGTACCCATGTGGCAGTAGGAAGTTCCTTAGCCTGACCATTTGTTGGAAATCCAAAGAAACAATACGAGCCATGTACGGTTTTAGTTGTATAACCTGCTATGGAATGTGGCGGTAACCTGCTATTGAACATAGTAGCTATAGTAGACATAAGTGCGGAATGCCTATGCTGGCTAAGATTAATATTATACTTTTGAAATGATTTCAACACTAGACATTAATAATAATATCAACTGATTTTTCGTAGTAAGCGTCTTTGACTATCATAAGAAGAAATCTCCTCCAATTCTGCGTTTGCATTGTGTGTGTGGCGGGAGGTCTTATGGTAGTTTCATTTTCCAAAAGCATTGCGGATTAATTTTATTTTCTTTGTGAAAATAACTGTTTTACGATCTCACACCAGTCACCATGACTGACTCGGAGTTTATTGTTTCCTTTCTAAACTCTGGGTGCCCATAATTTTCCACACGGGCAGCCTAGAGTTATGTTATCAGGATATTCTGGAGCTTTGGAAGCAAGCTGGATGGCGAGACGTACTCCCGTACTTGTTTATTTACCGCTGTGTATTCTGTATGAGGACAAGTTTATATAACTGTCCATTGTTGTATTTAGTTGTATATTGACTCTGATGTGATGTAATGTATAAACTGATATAGTTCTTTGTTTAAAAGACTAGTGATTATCTATTGTATATTGTTCCGCTGCGAATATGAGATTCTGATATTGTTTCTGTTTCTATGTTTCTTCTTTCTTTTTTCTTCTGTCTTCTTCTACCTCTTCTTTTTAACCCTAATGGTTCGGTTTTCCGGCATTCGATTGCACGACATTTGATATAGTGGATGTATTAATGTCGACTTTCAAGCATCGAAAGATCGTATCGTTACATGTGGTATCGGAGCAGCCGGTTAAGCGATAACCCTGGCTCTGTTGGGAGTTACTCATTAGAGATAGAGTCAGTAGTGCTCTAGAATGAGTTGAGTGAAATAATAGATATGAGCGCGTATTTGTTAGTGAATACAAAATTTGTTTTGTATTTTGTTTACTTATCGGTTGATTGTTTATAGATTCTAGTCGGTGCAGTCTGGCCAACTGTAATCGATAGGGGTTTCTAAACTTTTAAACAAGATAAACTGACACAGTATTGGTTTAAAATGGGGTAAATGAAATAATTTTACCCAAAACAATTTTTGTATAGAAAAGAAATGATTTTCTATGAATTATTATTGTATATGGATGCTTGGTTGTTAGGAAAAGATAATATTGAATTATTATCATTGTTATATGAAAATCAAATAAGAAATAAAATGGTATAACCAAAGATTTGGAGATAAATTCATTTGACAAATGGAATTTATAAATATGAATTGAAAGTATAAGGAAATGAATTCATATACAAATGGGATTTGTAAAATAAATTGTAAATGTGATTTATAATTTGGAATAGAATTCCAGAAGAATATTTGAGAAAATAAATTCATTAATCTAATGAAATGGTAAAGTGAATTTTTAAATGAGTTCTATAAAATTGAAATGAGTTTGGGAACTTAGAAAAAAATTCAAATTAGAATTGAATTTAACTTGGATTAATTGAATAAAAGTAAATTTGAGAATTTAATCTAGTGGACTAAATAATTTGGAATAAAATTTATTGAGATGGAATATAAATGGTGAATGAACAAATGAGTTTACATTCGTAAATAAATAAATTAGAATTGGAAAATAGAATGAGATTGGATTTGAATCAAATTGAATAAGATTCCAAACTTGGAAAAATAAGATAAAATGGATTGAATTCAAGTAAACTAACCTAATAATGTATTAATTCATGAAATAATGAATTGGAAGTTGAATTAGTTAAATTAAAGTTGAGTTGTGAGCTAAATTTAAAAATGGTTTGAATTTGCATATAAATTCAAGTAGAAATAAATTGAAATTTCCTTGTTATTGATAAAGTAAAATTCAGAATGAATTGAATATGGAAATGTGAAATTTAAAATGGATAAGTAGATATACTAATTGAATTAAATTTGTAGATGAAATGGAATGGATTTGATAAATGAAAAATCAAATCAAAGAATTAAATTGGAAATTGTTTACGGAAACTACTTGTTTGTTATTGAAAATGACATGTGATTTAGATGAAAGCAATTTAATTTGTATTGGAACCATATGAATTGCTAATGGAATTTATTTTGAATGTATTGCTTATGAAAACTATGTGTTTTCTATTGAAAATAAATGAAATGTTAATAGATTTCCTATATGTGTCACTTACGTGTTTAATTTGAGTAAGTACAGGTTTTTGGAAGCCGTTTGGCTGCATTTTGATTTCGCGAAATGTTTAAAAATAAACCGCTTTGCCTAAAATGCTAAAAAGGTACGCCTACGCAATAAAATTAGGAAATATGAGCTGTTTTTCTGCTTTTCCGACCGAGTGGGTCGATGTATATATATTTATATCTTGTGTCAAATTGCAAAAGCTCCTCCGTACAAAGGAGACTCCAACAAAATTTTCCGAAAATTTTGGGAGTTAGAATTTTTTTTTGAAAATTTGGAAAATTTGTGTTAACGGAAAATTGATTTTCAAATTGTAATGGAAATGTAAGAATTGAACTAGAAAAGTGAATTTTTGGTTTTTGAAGATAAAATGAATTCAAATAGAATTGAAATTGTAAATTGAATTCAAATGGGATTGAAAATGCAAAGTTGAAGGGAAATGAATATATAACTTTGTTATTGAAGCAAATTGATTTTATATGGAAGTGAAATTCAATTTGAATATAAGAAATACTTATATTGAACTTAAGAAATGGTAAAATTCTTAAGTAAAATTGGAGTTGGGAATACGCTAAGTAAATTTGGACATTATTGTCAAGTAAAAATATACAGGGTATATGGAATTGGATTTTTGATTTTGAAGATAATTTAAATTGCTCGACAATAAGGTATGTATTTGAATTTCAGTATGAAATTTGTTGATCTTCTTGTTCAGCCGCTTGGCTTTTCGTTTTCTTTTTGAATCGGAGAGGTCGGGGTGGCATTTTGTAGTAGTACCGAGCTAGCCGCGCAAAGGAGTTGCTGGCAAAATTTTTCGGAAATTTAGAGAGTTAGAAATTTTTGAGAAATTTTTGGATAATTTAAAATTTGAATTTAAATTTGAATTTGAATTGTGAAGTAAAATAAAATTGCTTGAACTTATGAATAAGTTTGGAAAGTTAGGAAAAGATTAGTGTGTCTTAATAAAAGATTATTCTGAAAAGTTGTTTAAAACCGTTTGGTTTTAGTAAAATGATAAACGGGTATTGGAGCATTCTTCTTAACTTGTAATATCGGGACGAAATTCTCTTAAGGGGGGAAGATTATAACGACCCTGAATTTTTGACATTTGAAATGTGGATATTTAATTGAGTTTAAATATTCGAATGATAGTTTAATTTGAAATTCGAGATATCAAAATGAATTTGGCAATTAAATTGTCAAATTTAATTATCGAAGTTGGGTAAAAAAAAATTATCTTCAGTTTTAAGCTGGATAAAAATAATATGAAGTCGTGGAAAATTCATATTTATAATACCGAAGATAATGGAAGCTTCAGAATTGAATTTGGAACTGTTCTGTTCAGTTTTGAATTTTTATCGTTTAAATTGATATTTAAAAATAGCGTTCCGGGGCACAGTCTCGGAATTCTACGAAACCAGTTCCATTAGATCTGTAATATTGGATTATTATCGAACTTCAATTTTCGTAATGATTGGAGCTGTTATGTGATCGTACGAGATACAAACGCCTAGACAATAATTTATCGATTTAATTTAAAAATCTTATATCATTTCACCGGTCAAATTTCTTTCAACTCAGCCACCCTACTGCCTACTTTGTCTCCTGCCTTTTCAAAGCACGTACATTTCTTGTTCCCCTTTCCAGCTGTTAGCACGCAAATCCACTCCTCTACATTTTATAATAGCTAACACGTTAATAAATAAAAATGGAGAACACAGAACAAAGAAAATAATGGCTGAATTCATAATCGTTCTAACTTTAATTCGCAAACTTATTTTCTTTTTCGAGCGTCGATTCGAAAATTAAAAATCGCATGCTTCCTCTTCGTCTCCCCTATTCCTCAACCTAGAATCGAAGATGGTTCGATTCAGAGAAAAAAAGAGAGTAGAGGGAATTGAATCTACATCGCGGCGGACGAGAGCGGCCATAATCGATCACGCAGTTGAGTCGCGTCGTTTGGTCTCGATTTGTCAAGCTTGGATGTCACAAGCTAGGGTTCGTTTTGGGAGAACTCGCGCACGCTAGGGCTTGGACGCGTTTTCGTTCAGGGGTTTAGCGGTGGCAAGCGAAGTCTGGCAACGCGATTTCGTGGGTGGAAGGCTAAGGCGGCGATTGCTGGGTCATCGTGGTGATGGAGTTGGGGCTGAGTCAGTAAGGTATTTTTATATTTTAAATTTATAAATATATAGGTATAGGTTTGTAAACAGAAAATTATTATTAATAACAGTAATATATGTTTACAGTATAGAGAATATATATATATATATATGATAAAGATAAATTTGTTAATAAAATTTATTTAATGGTTTTAGTTGCTGGAAATAATTATTAAAAGGAAATTTATTTATTAGTTAAAATTTAAAACTATTAAATGGAAATTTATTGGTTCGATCGATTCGAATATTAACAAATCATATAAATTGTCTATACAAGGTTTAATACTGTGAAGGCAAAATTGGATTGAAAATGGATTGCAAAATAAAAGCAAAGGTGAGATCTTCTCACTCAAAATGAAAGTGGAATTTTTAGTTATTGATTGCTATTGATTGTGATAGTATATATAGTAGTATATAGCAATATATATATTGGAATATGTATATATTGGAGTTGTGATTTCCCGCATTGTATAGCGCATGAGACCCTATTGCGCCACATAATAGTGGATGATATTTTTATAAATCCCATATACCACGATATTCCACCTCGAAGTGGAATTGGTATTGTGCTAACGTCTGTGGATGCAGGGAAACAGGTGTGAGGGATCCAACTGGATTCCTCAAATTATGTGAATTTGTTTCATATATTGTGATGTGATTGTTTATAATCTGTGTGTGATTATATTTGTGATTAAATTTGTTGAAGGCTAAAATTTAGCCGAATGAATTTTTGGTATCGTTGGATACCAGAAATAAATAAATTGGATTTTTAAAATTTAAAGTTGGAAATTTTAAGTAAATTCTTTTTGAAAAGATTGGTTGAATTTAAAAGAAGGATTTAAAGTGTTAAAAATTACTTTTGTAATCTTATCGAATAAATTCCAAGATATGGTGAAAAGATTTAATAAATGGATTTCGAGTAATATTGTTTAAAGGTTGAAGAATTCATTTAAAAATGGAATTTTGAATAATTTGGAAAGAATAAAGGAATTTATTTAAAAGTAATAAATTTCTAGAAATCAATTTGTAATTGATTTGGTACTTGAAAATGAATCTTTGAGAAATCGATATGGAAATTTATTTGGAGTTGAAATAAATTTAGAACTCAAATTTGTAATTAATTTGGTGATGGAAAATAAATCATTGGAAGATAAATTTGAAATTGATTTAGTGTTTGAAAAATAAATTTGGAAATCGATTTGTAAAACGATTTGGCATTTTGAAATAAACTTAGAAATCAATTTGTAATTGATTTGTATTGAAATGAACTTAGAAATCAATTTGTAATTGATTTGGTATTGAAATAAAATTAGAAATCAATTTGGAATTTGATTTTGGGGTTAAAAGTGAATATTTGGGAATTTAAATTCGCAAATGGAATTTATAAAGGAAAGGGAATTTGTTTTAAAAATAAACACTGATTTATTTTTAAGGTGTAGAGATAAATTTATGGATTTAGAATGTAAATTTGAAATAAATCGATAAGGATTTATTTAATTGGTTTAAATGGACCATTTTGAAGTGAAAGTGTAATCTCACTATAAAGCCGAATATATTTCCAAAGTAGCTTTTAAAAGTATAAATCAAAAGTTCTAAAGTTGGTTTTTAAAAGAAATATTTGGGAATATATTCCGTGTAAGGAAATTGATTTGAAATTTATTTTCAAAAGTTGAAAGGTGAAAAATGATTTGAAATTGTTTTCAAAGTGTTAAGTGTGGAAAAAATATATATCTTGTGAAGATATTTTTAAAATAAATAATTTGGGAAAATTATTTAAATCTGATGATTGTTGTGAATATTGTTGATAGTTAAATCACCGACTATCAATATTGCCTTTGAAATGGCACTTGAATTTGTTTTTTTAAACAAACGCTCACTATTCGGGTTAGCCGGGAAAAGACCTTTGTGTCATATAACCCATTCCGAATTAGTGATACGACGATATGGATCCTATTGAAGACCGATGGTGAAGACCGGGTATTTGAGAAAACGATAGGATGACCTATCGATTGTCTCTGCACCGCTAGCTACGGTATAGAGATTTCCTTTGTGATGGGAAGTTTTATCGGGATTGTGAATACCCGGATTGCAAGGACTTCTTTGGAAGTGCCTTCGGTTCTGTTCGAACCCAGAACAGACTTGTATGGTTACATGTCTGACATTACACTTTGAGATATAAAGCTGATTTCTTTCAAATACATTTCTGTTGGTGGCGGAGAATTTATTCTCTTAGCTTAACACCCTTCTTTGAGACGTACGAGCTCAAAGGTTATGTAGTTGAAATTTATCAACGATATATTCCCAATTTGGTAATGTGGCATGTTGAGTGTTGTTGTGTGATGATTATTTATTGATCATTTGTTGATCAAAGCATGGCTTTGTTAAAAAGCTTAGCTTTGTGGACGAGACTTCGTCAGACCTCACACCCCGGAAATGGTCGAAACAGGAATATGCGGCAAGGTTCCCAGTGTCGCGCCCTTTAGGATATGTCATTTCCTTCTGGAAAAGGGTGGTATCAGGTATGGAGCCCTGGTATTTAAACTATGTGGTTGATCCAATCTCATTCTTTGTGGTTATTGCTTTGTGATCGAGGCGCCTCGGATCAAGGTCCCAAAGGACCGGAGGATGGCATATTCGTGTAGTAGTTACCTATTCCCAGAGGTAACCCGGTCTTGTGTTGGCAAAGAGCCAGGTTGGTTCTCGGGACGTCCATCCAGAGGCGTACCCATGTGACAGTAGGAAGTTCCTTAGCCTGACCATTTGTCGGAAATCCAAAGAAACAATACGAGCCCTGTACGGTTTTAGTTGTATAACCTGCTATGGAATGTGGCGGTAACCTGCTATTGAACATAGTAGCTATAGTAGACATAAGTGCGGAATGCCTATGCTGGCTAAGATTAATATTATACTTTCGAAATGATTTCGACACTAGACATTAATAATAATATCAACTGATTTTTCGTAGTAAGCATCTTTGACTATCATAAGAAGAAATCTCCTCCAATTCTGCGTTTGCATTGTGTGTGTGGCGGGAGGTCTTATGGTAGTTTCATTTTCGAAAAGCATTGCGGATTAATTTTATTTTCTTTGTGAAAATAACTGTTTTACGATCTCACACCAGTCACCATGACTGACTCGGAGTTTATTGTTTCCTTTCTAAACTCTGGGTGCCCATAATTTTCCACACGGGCAGCCTATAGTTATGTTATCTGGATATTCTGGAGCTTTGGAAGCAAGCTGGATGGCGAGACGTACTCCCGTAATTGTTTATTTATTTCCGCTGTGTATTCTATATAAGGAAAAGTTTATATAACTGTCATTTGTTGTATTGAGTTGTATATTGACTCTGATGTGATGTAATGTATAAACTGATATAGTTCTTTGTTTAAAAGACTAGTGATTATCTATTGTATATTGTTCTGCTGCGAATGTGAGATTCTGATATTGTTTCTGTTTCTGTGTTTCTTCTTTCTTTTTTCTTCTGTCTTCTTCTACCTCTTCTTTTTAACCCTAATGGTTCGGTTTTCCGGCATTCGATTGCGCGGCATTTGATATAGTGGACGTATTAATGTCGACTTTCGAGCGTTGAAAGATCGCAACCGTTACATAAGTCCACACATAAACACGAACATGTTTTTACCTTACGATAACTAAAACATTTCATATCAAATCATCTTATATTATACTAGTGTCTAGTATATACAAATAATATTAATCATAGTCGAAATGGTTACCCATATAGCATTTCGAGGCTATTCATTATGCCTTTACAAAGAAAATCGCAGCTCGTAGTGGAGTTTGGATATCCATACAAATGACCAGGTGAAGGGACTCCCTTCCGAATGGGTACACCTCTAGATGGATGTCCCGAGGCATAGAATATCTGCCCTCTACCAACACAAGACCGCCCCACCTCTATAACTAGATAGTACCGAATATTTCATCCTCCGGTCATTACCGACCTTTACCGAGGGCCCTCTTAGCATACAAACCACAATAATCAGATACACGACGTCATAGCATGTAAAGATATATCTAGAAGAGAATGATCATATCCTACTTGGGAGCAACCCACTTAGCCTTGCTGCATCTAACCCTATTTTGGTCATTTCCAGTTGATGAGGCCTAAGGTAACGATTACCTTTCACAAATCACAATCACATCACTATGAAAGCCACACGGCTATTCTCGTTGACTACTAATTGCCTTCCACAAAAATACAACCCTTGAGCTCATACGTCTCAAGGAAGGGTGTTAAGCTAAGAGAAGTTGCCTTCTCCACCACCAAACAGATGTACGTTTGTAAAAACCAATGTACGTAATCTTCAGAAATGCAATGTTAGAAAAACATACAAGTTGTCCAGGAATAGGACAAACCGAAGGCACTTTCCTACCACATCCTGTTGGGAAATCCCTAAGATTAGTAGCGAATAGTCCTTGCATTGGATATTTGATAATGAAGAGACCACTGCTACTGGATGTATATTGGGATTTTAACCCCAAACGATCAACAAGCAGTCCTCTACTATGAAAATCCAGAATATCAATATCATCATAACCAACCTACACAATCGTCGCATATACGTTGGTCCGAAGTTGTTTTCAGATAAATCTAATCCTGATCTCTTCGCACCAACAACGCAAAAGCGTTTCTCAACCTCACACAGAAACTAAGTCTCATAGACTTATCACGTCTCCAACTTTCAACTTTCTATCCTTCGGGCCAAGAAGGAAGCTCGATAGATTGGAGTAATATTATGCACTAACGAATCAACATCCTTAGCACAAATGATAATCAAGCCTACACATAAGGCTACGTACTAAGTGTATGACTAAATAATTCCCACATCAAGTCGAGGAACTAAAATTGCCAAATTTGTTAGTCGGTTATTTAACTATCAAAGCAAACAAACAAATATTTAGCACCATATACAATCACTAGGCCCTTTTAATTAATCTTTTATTTATTTAAATCACTTGCCAAATATTCACTTATAAAATCCATTTATAACTCCATTTTATCATTTACAAAATTCCTTAATAATTCCTTTACTTTGATTTATAAAAATTCAATTTTATAAATCTTCTATATAAACCATTTATAATAAGTCCAAAATCTCTATTTAAACTATATTTACAAAATAGTTCATTTCATATTCCAAAAATCACATTTTGGTACATTTCACAAAAATCATAATTTGTATATAACATAAAAATTATAACTTTTATTTATTCAAAATAAATTCAATTCCTTTACAATTCAAAAATCACTAAAACATCTATTTTCAAAATCACTTGAAAATCCTTTTTAATTTGAAACATCACTTTAACATTTTTAAATTTCCAAAATAGGCCCAATGCTGCAACAGCACTAAATACATCAATCGCGGCATCCAAACATCATATATCACACGATAACAGCATATATCACAATATATGTAAATAAACCAATACTGGTGAGGAATCTAGTTGGACCCCTCCAACCTATCACCTGCAACAAATATACATATTATAATATGTGTGCAATGTCCGCTTCGAGGTAGACGCGTGTACAAAGGGTCATCCGCTCATACACGGGAACATATAGGGGCTCATCTGCTCCAATAGGCAGGTATATATCCAAATACCAATCAATATATCATATATCATCCAAACAATCATCAATCATCATAAATAATATTTATTCTCACTTATATAAAAATATCAGTGAGTCAGAAAGTGTGAGTTGTACTCACATTGCTTCCAATAGCAGTTGTAGTGTTTTATTTCGAATAAAATTAAACGACCGTTTAATTTTACCCAAAATTCACACTAGCTCCAATCAACTCAAAACCAGCTCTAAAATGTAGTGCTCGTCAATACGAACCCAACGTGGTTTGTTTCATCAAAACGGACCTAGTATGACAAAGTTATAGCGTTTAGAAGTTTATACGAATTTTATTATATAAATAAATTACAAAACCTTTTTAATTTTAAACCTAGAATCAATATCGGCCGCACGTTTTGCAAACTAAAATCCAGGCCGATGAACATCTTCTTCCTCCCCAAGGTTATATTCATGTACAAAACCCATAGCCGCCATTTTGCTTGAATTTTCGCGGCACCTATGATCATCGAGGAGATGATCAAACACCACTAGACGAGAGGCCGAAGTGAGCTCCACCAACGGCCACCATATCACGAAGCTTGAACTCCATCTCGACTTGAAAACAGCACTTGAATGTGATGCCTTCAAACTGAAATTGTCGTCTATCTACCACGAAATTTTCGACCATAGCCGTTGAATAGCTAGATCACGCGATGCTCTACAACTTCCATTTAGGAAATTTCTCGAATTGATTGATGGATTTGGAGAAAATAAAGGAAGAAGCATGCGAATTTCTGGCCATTGGAAGGTGGTGGCGGCTAGCCCTACCTTGCCTAGGGTTTTGAGTGTGTGGGTGTATATATATGTATATATTTTACTATTCAAAAACCCTTTTCACACTTGATATTTTTCCCGATCTCAAAACGAAGCGTGCCGCCTGGCGTTTATAATGTTTTACCTCTATTCCGAACACAATGGAATATATATCGAGAGCCAATTCGATCGTATTTGGAAGATAGGTTTTTGAATCGAATTATTTAAATTAAAAATTCACTTAAACGAATTTCTAAGCGTTTTAGCTTGCCCCGGACAAACCGTAAATCCGATTGATACGAAATTTGAAATCCTACAATAATATAACATTACGGATCCAATGAAATTAGTTTCATCAAAATCTGAGACTGTTTGAAAAATGGCTATTTTCACTCGTTAATTAAATTTTAACATATTCAATTTCTACAAATTAACTTTTAATTCAATTTCAAAAGTTCTCTAACATCATTCTAATTCAAATAAGATTTAATTCAACTTTATAAATCATTTTTATTCACATTAAATTCAATTTCCAGTTATTTACACAATTTCAAATATTAAATTAACAATTTAATTATCCAATTAAATCCAGATATTTCAAATATAAGTTATTCAACTTATAAAACATTTCTTGGGAATATTTAAAATTAATTAAATAGTCGAATTTCAAATGACTGAAATTCTGGGTCGTTACATTCTCCCCTACTTAGAAGAATTTTGTTCTCGAAATTACCAAGTAAGAAAAAAACACAAAATCCATTAACTTTTCAAAACAAACCGTTAATACTAGATATCAAATCTATTTAAACATTTTAACTTTTCCAAAATCATTCGTTAAACTTCTAACAAAAACTTTCTAGTTTTCAAATCCATACTTAGTTATCTTTTCAAACCCAACTAATATCATTTAACCTTTAACTCAAAATTAAAATTTTAGTAATCAAAATTTTTCCAATTTTCTCTCAAATTTCTAATGCCTTAAATTTTTTGAAAAATTCGCCATAACCTCCTTGCGCGGTTCAATCATAGTAGGATCATAACATATATATATCACAAATATACATCTCATCTTCAAGGATGAGGCATCCCGTAGGGAAAAAAGTATAAAAGTACGATATGTAATCCGAGATATGTACCTTATATATTATTAGCGAGCATATACGGCTAATATAGCACAAAAGCGAGCTCCAGATGCGAAGCTAGCGCCATCCGCACCTACTAAACTCAATCAACAATGAGAAACGTATATATATGAAAGTAATATCGATATACAACATATACCAATACAATAACTATATATGCCACTATAGCAAATGCAACAAAAGCAACAAATCCAACCATCAAACAACTATCATCCAACTAACATCCAACAAATCAATATCTATCCATAACAAAATCAATATTCATTCACTTCTCATCAATATTCATTGAATTGATTTTCTAATTTAATCACATTTGATTCATTAACATCGGATTTTACTAACATTCATTTTATTCACATTCAATTAGTTTACATTCACTAATTTATATTCAAGTTTGTTCACTTCCAAATCAAATCAAATTCTATTATATTTAAATTTGCTTAACTTCCCCTTTGAATTCAATTATTTAGCTTTCAATTTCCATTAATTCAATTTCATTAACACTTAATGAATCTCTATACAATCAACTAACATCCATCAAACAACCAATACATATCCAACATAACCAAATTTATTTAATTTACTTCATTTACATTCAATTTGGTTTAATATCTAATTGACTTCATTCAATTTTCAATTCTATTCGTTTTACAACTGAAGTTGAATTTCATTACATAACTCAAATTCGTATTCATTTAACTCACTTTGTTAATTTACTTCGATACCAAAATCAACTTGATTCAACATTACTTAAGTTAAATTTCATTTTTAAACATCATTTGTTAATCTTAACTTAATTTTCCACTTACATTTACTTTTCTATACCACTTAGGTTCACTGCTAATTTAATTCAAATTCTATTATATTTAAGTTAACTTAGATTTCATTTCTAAAGTCATTTTACTTAACTTTTACTTAAGTCAAATTTCATATCACTATCCAAATTCATATTTTGTTTTGCTTAACAAAATTGTTTAACCATTTTAACAATTGGTTTTACTTAAATTTTCTCATTTTATAAGTTATACAACTTATTTATTATTTAAACTTTCAAATTCATGTTATATAATCGCTTATCTTTTAAGTTTAAATTTCCATTTCAATAATTTATCTAATCCAGTTCAATTTATTTAACCTTCCTTTAATTAAATTTCAAATCACATATCTTATTATACTAACTCAAATTTATTTCACTTTACCGAAGTTAAACTTTTTATTTCATATTATAAGTCCAAAACTCATTTTACTTATTCTTATCAATTACAACTTGGATTTTAAATTCAAATTTTTTTATCACAACAAAACTTAACTTTCAATTTACTATCGGTAGCAAATCTATCACATAGAAACTCGAAAATGATACTGATGATGCTGCAGTCATCACTCTTATTATTTCCCAACAACAGTAGTGAATTCAGTGCTTTATATTCTGTTAAAATCCTTTTAGATTTATAAATCACCTTTATAAATCTTTACCTATACAATTCCACTATTTTACTTCACTTATATAAGATTATTTCACAATTGTAAATCATATTAATTATAATTCCATACTTATAATTCATTTGCTTAAATAATTTATTCTTTTACAATTGTTGCTTTTATTTGGATTATTCAAACATCTTTTATTAACTTACATATATTTACATTTTCAACAACCAAACAATTCATTTAAATACACTATAATATTTTTGAAAAATCATTTCCTTTACATATAAAATATAATCGAGGTAAAATTATTTCATTTACCCACTTTTAAAATAATACTATGTCGACTTGCCTCATTTAAGTGTTTAGAAATCCTTATCGATAATATGGCGTCCCACATACCGACCAGAATTCACAAACAACTCAACGGATAAGTAAACAAAATATAAAACATTTTATATCACTAAAAAATACGCGCTCATATATATAATACACTCAAACTCAATCTAGGGTGCTACTGTCCCTATCTATACTGAGTACACAACAAAGCTTAGGAAAATGGAAATCTAAGCTCTGATACGATGTGAAACGACTCACAAATATGTACCATTTGAATCGACAATAAACCACACATGTCCGACCCAAAAAGCACAGACTGACGGAAAGTCAAGAGAATGAAAAGAAGAGAGAAGAAGTAAAGAGAAGAAAGAGAGAAGATAGAACCAATCAGAACAATACAAAATCTCACATCGCAGTGGAAAACATATAATATTGTATCAATGATCTTTACAAAACAGAAACTATATATACATGCATCAATCAGAGTTCAACAATCAATCAATAGTTATCAGCCTGGACAGTTATAATAACATGTCCTTACAATTGCCGATAATATACAACAACTAAGCACAACCGATAATCAAGCAAAACATGTACGTGTATATGAAAATGAAGATCTCCAGCTCTCCTGTTGAAGCTCCAATAGCAACAATCTGAACCTGTAAATATACTCGGTCTGACCCGAACATGGAAAGGGAAGAAGCCCGGATCAGTCTGGTAAACCAGAGTGAGAAACACACTCAAATGAATTTATTAAATTACCAAACTTTTCCTTTATCAAAACAAAAGTATCTCGTAAGACAAGTCCATACATAAACACGGACATGTTTTTACCTTACGATAACTAAAACATTTCATATCAAATCATCTTATATTATACTAGTGTCTAGTATATACAAATAATATTAATCATAGTCGAAATGGTTACCCATATAGCATTTTGAGGCTAATCATTATGCCTTTACAAACAAAATCGCAGCTCGTAGTGGAGTTTGGATTTCCATACAAATAACCAGGTGAAGGGACTAACTTCCGAATGGGTACACCTCTAGATGGATGTCCCGAGGCACAGAACATCTGCCCTCTACCAACACAAGAACGGTCCACCTCTATAACTAGATGGTACCGACTATGTCATCCTCCGGTCGTTATCGACCTTTACCGAGGGACCTCATAGCATACAAACAACAATAATCAGATACACGATGTCATAGCATGTAAAGATGTATCTGAAGAGGATGATCATATCCTACTTGGGAGCGACCCACTTAGCCTTGCTACATCTTACCTTGTTTTGGTCATTTTCGGTTGATGAGGCCTAAGGTAACGATTAACTTTCACAAATCATAATCACATCACTATGAATGCCACATGGCCATTTTCTTTGACTACTAATTGCCTTCCACAAAAATACAACCCTTGAGCTCGTACGTCTCAAGGAAGGGTGTTAAGCTAAGAGAAGTTGCATTCTCCGCCACCAAACAGATGTACGTTTGTAAAAACCAATGTACGTAATCTTCAGAAATGCAATGTCAGACAAACATTCATACAAGTTGTCCAGGAACAGGACAAACCGAAGGCACTTTCCTACCACATCTTGTCGGGAAATCCCTAGGATTAGTAGCGAATAGTCCTTGCATTGGATATTTCATAATGAAGAGACCACTACTACTGGATGTATATTGGGATTTTAACCCCAAACGATCAACAAGCTGTCCTCCACTATGAAAATTTGGAATATCAATATCATCATAAGCAACCTACACAATAGTCGCATATACATTCGTCCGAAGTTGTTTTTAGATAAATCTGATCCCGATCTCTTCGCACCAACAACGCAAAAGCGTTTCTCAACTTCATACAGAAACTAAGTCTCATAGACTTATCACGTCTCCAACTTTCAACTTGTTATCCTTCGGGCCAAGAAGGAAGCTCGATAGATTGGTGTAATACTCTGCACTAACGAATCAACATCCTCAACACAAATGATAATCAAGCCTACACAGATGGCTACGTACTAAGTGTACGACTAAATAATTCCCCAATCAAGTCGAGGAACTAAAATGGCCAAATTTGATAGTCGGTTATTTAACTATCAAAGCAAACAAACAAATATTTAGCACCATATAAAATCACTAGGCCCTTTTAATTAATCTTTTATTTATTTAAATCACTTGCCAAATATTCACTTATAAAATCCATTTATAACTCCATTTTATCATTTACAAAATTCCTTAATAATTCCTTTACTTTGATTTATAAAAATTCAATTTTATAAATCTTCTATATAAACCATTTATAATAAGTCCAAAATCTCTATTTAAACTACATTTACAAAATAGTTCATTTCATATTCCAAAAATCACATTTTGGTACATTTCACAAAAATCATAATTTTTATATAACATAAAAATTATAACTTTTATTAATTCAAAATAAATTCAATTTCTTTACAATTCAAAAATCAATAAAACATCTATTTTCAAAATCACTTGAAAATCCTTTTTAATTTGAAAACATCACTTTAACATTTTTAAATTTCCAAAATAGGCCCAATGCTGCAACAACACTAAATACATCAATCACGGCATCCAAACATCATATATCACACGATAACAGCATATATCACAATATCTGTAAATAAACCAATACCGGTGAGGAATCTAGTTGGATCCCTCCAACCTGTCACCTGCAACAAATATACACATTAGAATATGTGTACAATGTCCGCTTTGAGGCAGACGCACGTACAAAGGGTCATCCGCTCATACACGAGAACGTATAGGGTCTCATCTGCTCCAATAGGTAGGTATATATCCAAATACCAATCAATATATCATATATCATACAAACAATCATCAATCATCATAAATAATATTTATTCTCACTTATATAAAAATATCAGTGAGTCAGAAAGTGTGAGTTGTACTCACATTGCTTCCAATAGCAGTTGTAGTGTTTTATTCCGAATAAAATTAAACGACCGTTTAATTTTACCCAAAATTCACACTAGCTCCAATCAACTCTAAACTAGCTCTATAATGTAGTGCTTGTCAATACGAACCTAACGCGGTTTGTTTCGCCAAAAACGGACCTCGTATGACAAAGTTATAGCGTTTAGAAGTTTATACGAATTTTATTATATAAATAAATTACAAAACCTTTTTAATTTTAAACCTAGAATCAATATCAGCCGCATGTTTTGCAAACTAAAATCCAGGCCAATGAACATCTTCTTCCTCCCCCATGTTATATTCACGTACGAAACCCATAGCCGCCATTTTTCTTGAATTTTCGCGGCACCTATGATCATCGAGGAGATAATCAGACACCACCAAACGAGACGCCGAAGCGAGCTCCACCAACGGCCACCATATCACGAAGCTCGGCCTCCATCTCGACTTGAAAACCGTGCTTGAACGTGATGCCTTCAAACTGAAATTGCCGTCTATCTACCACAAAATTTTCGATCATAGCCGTTGAATAGCTAGATCACGCGATGCTCTACAACTTCCATTTAGGAAATTTCTCGAATTGATTGATGGATTTGGATAAAATAGAGGAAGAAGCATGCGGATTTCTAGCCATTGGAAGGTGGGTGGCGGCTAGCCCAATCTTGCCTAGGGTTTTGAGTGTGTGGGTGTATATATATGTATATATTTTACTATTCAAAAACCCTTTTCACACTTGATATTTTTCCCGATCTCAAAACGAAGCGTGCCGCCTGGCGTTTATAATATTTTACCCCTATTCCAAACATAATGGAATATATATCGAGAGCCAATTCGATCGTATTTGGAAGATAGGTTTTCGAATCAAATTATTTAAATTTAAAATTCACTTAAACGAATTTCTATGCGTTTTAGCTGGCCCCGGACAAACCGTAAATCCGATTGACACGAAATTTGAAATCCTACAGAAATATAACATTACGGATCCAATGAAACTAGTTTCATCGAAATTCGAGACGGTTTGAAAAATGGCTATTTTCACTCGTCAATTAAATATTAAAATATTTAATTTCTACAAATTAACTTTTAATTCAATTTCAAAAGTTCTCTAACATCATTCTAATTCAAATAAGATTTAATCCAACTTTATAAATCATTTTTATTCACATTAAATTCAATTTCTAGTTATTTACACAATTTCAAATATTAAATTAACAATTTAATTATCCAATTAAATCCAGATATTTCAAATATAAGTTATTCAACTTATAAAAAATTTCTTGGGAATATTTAAAATTAATTAAATTCCCGAATTTCAAATGACTAAAATTATGGGTCGTTACAACCTCTACCTCTCTTTGAGCATTCGATACGACTTGTAATTCCAACGTTCATCGGTGCCTCGAAAGGCCTCCGTTAGAGATGTCCAAACCAGCTTAAGTGGTATTGTACTAGATTCTCTTCAATTGTTGCTACTTTAAGTTTGTCACGTATATCATCATTTCTAATTCGGTCTCGTCTTGTACGACCACATCTCTATCGCAGCATACACATCTCTGCTATACTTATCTTCTGGACGTGTTGTCTTTTAGTAGGCCAACATTATTATGATATCCCGGAAATTTGGGACAATATCAATTTAATAATCTGTTTAAATAATTAAATTGATTTGATAATCTTGATAATAAAATTTGAATTTAATTTAATAATCTAATTAAATAAGTATCAAATATGTTATTTCCAAATAATAAGTATAATGTATTATTTTTATAAATATGAATGGATTTTAAAGAATATGGAATTGTTATTTTTAAATTGATAAGTAGTTGTATATATGTATAACATAACTTTTAAAATTGAATCTAGGATTTAATTTGATTTGAATTTAATTTATGTTTTGAAATTCAAAAGAATAAATATTTAAATTATTTGGATATTATCATATTTGTATAAACTTATATTTATAAAATATAATTAGTTTTTGTTTCTCTTTAAAAAGAAATATATATAGATAAGCATTTAAATAAATAAAGAAAAAGGTTTAATTTACTTTTAAAATAAATAAAAATAAGCAAAAATACAAATGTCATCATATTAAGCTTCATGTTAACATGTGTAATTTAAGTAACCAATCTTTGGGACAAGTGTCTTAATTAATTTTATTTTCTTTTATTTTATAAAATCAAAATTTTTCTCTAATTCAAATCTGAAACAAAATCAGTACCACTTTTCAAAATAATTCTCTAATCTACAATCAGTAATCTAGAACTCCTCACAAAAACCAGATTCAACAACCTATCATTCATCTTCTAAATCAATACTTCCAAACCAGAAATCAAACTCAAACCAAATTCTCAGAAATAAAAGCCTGTTCTTCTTTTCAAAAATCTGGAAGCCTGCAATTTCTTATCTGAAAACAAGCAAAACCTGATCTAAGCAAGCACCTATCAACAAACAAGATAAATGGCATGCATGCAAGTTTTCCAGCAAGCATTCAAGTTTTAATAGCAAAGACATTCAGATCTTAAAAATTCAAAAGCTTTTCAAATTAAAACCTGGAAAGTTTCTCTGTTCTCAAATGGTGAGTAACTTACATTTTAAAAAAAAAAAACTTAAGTATATCTGTTTGCATGCTATAAATTCTGGTATCTATGATGTAATATTGCCTGCATGTTGTTTAAGTATGAATTGTGTGTATATGGTGATATTTTGTATGCATGTATGGATATGAATATTTGGATGTGTGCATCTGCTATGTATTTGGATGTTTAGCTGTTTTACTTTCCAGGCTCAAAATTTTAATTCAAAAATTAATATCTCTTGATCTACTGTTTGTTAGGACTTATAATTCAAACTATAATTAATTGTTTAATCATAACTTAAGGGTTAAACTTTATTTAAATGAATTAAATTGGATTTCTGCTCTGGAAAACAGAGTAGAATAGGAAAGCATAAGATTTGCAAAAATTCAAACTTTTAGATTCACTAATTCATGCATGTAGACTGAATCATTAACTAAATTCTTGATTTTTAAAAATAAAATCACAAATTTAAACGCTGAATTGAGGGAGCAGTTCGGGGTTGATCGAAAGTGGTATTTTCAGTTACCTCTGGGAATCTAGTTGATTGGAGAGGTCGTAACTTTTTCTGGGGGTAGTAGAATGGTCGTATAGTTTGACAAAAATACCAGAATAGTGATCATGGCATTGTGATGGCGACAGTGATTATTTTATGTCTGTAAACCTAGTTTTGGGTGTGCTCTGGCAATTTGATCGACATCGTACCTATGAGTGATCGAGTTCTCTGATATTCAAGGAGGTCGTAGCTTGGATGTTGAAGAAGGGTTGGATGAAGTTTCCAAGTCTCTGATGACCGGAGGTGTGAGATCGAAGTGATTTCAGGTTTTGGAAGAAATGGTTTCAGTTTGGTTCCAGATTTGGGAATAACACTCGAATTCGATTTTTGGAGTTAAACGATGATCTAGTGATCGAGTTAGGGTATGGGTTTGATTTTCGACTTGTAGAGATCGTCGTGGGTGGCCGGAGCTCAGGCAAGTAGCTGTGCACGTGCACATGAATGTTTCGAACGAAGAATTTGAGTTAGAGGAAGAAGATAAGGCATACTCGAGTAAGTTGATGAGTGACTCGAAGTCGTGCTCGAGGAAACGGGATTCTGGCTCGGGTTCGTGGCAGAGGAACTCGCGTGAGTTTAAAACTGTTTTAAAATTTTTAAAACATAACAAAGTTTAATAAAGAGGGGAAGGGAAAAACTCGAAGCTGGTCACGCGGTTTCCAGTTTTTACTCGGAGAAGTTTAGATAAGGCTCGGGTAGGTTTTGTTTGCAGTTTTTAAACCTGACAGGGTTTTTAAAAAATTTAAATTGAGTTTAAAATGTAAAGCAGGTTTTAAAAACACAGTTTTAAATCAAAATTTTAAGTAGGAATTCAAATTTAAAATTTGTATCCTAGTTGAAATAAATAAGTTTTTATTAAATTTAAAATGTTTAGACAACTTTAATATGTTTAAAGTATAATTTTAAAAGGGGGTTTGAATGTAAATAAAGTGGTTTAAAAATCTTTAAATATTAAGTGTTTCTTAACATTTGGATTTAAAAAGATTTTGTAAATTTGATTTAAGTCTTGGTTAAAGTTAAATGTGTAATTTGTTTTAAATCTTAAATTTAAAATGAATTAAAAGGAAGATTTAAAAATAAAAGTTTTCAAAGCCTTTTGTAAATGATAAATTAAAGTAGTTAAAGGTTAATACTTTAATTTAGAAAGTAATTAAGGTTTAATGATATATGAGTCATTAAATTAATAAGATAATTAAAGAATAATTTAATAATTTGATTAATTAATGGTTTAGTGTTAATTAATTAAATAATTAAGATTATAAGTTAAATTAATTAAGGGTTAATTAATTTGGGATTAAGAATCATTTATTTAGATAAGTATAGATTTTAATAAATGATTAGAAATTTATTTATCAAGTGATTAAAGGTTTATTTAGCAATTAATTAAGTAATAGAGTTAAATTAATTGGTAATTAAGAATTTATTAAGTTGTAATTTATAAATAGTTGATTAAAGTTTAATTACTTAGGAAATAGTTAAAGAATTGTTAATAATTAATGAAAGATCATTAATTAGGGATTATTAGATAATTAAGTAATTAATTAATTAACATGATTAAATTTGATAATCAATTAGATTAATTAGTTAATATGAAAATGGGTTAAGTATAATTACTTAATGGAAGTAATTAAGGTAATTAATTACTTAAGGTAATTAATTAAATAAATTTGATAAGTTTAAATTAATTAATTAAATTAATTTAAGATAATCACTTGGTGATTGTTAAGTATAATTACTTAAATGTAATTAGTGAAATGTAATTACTTAGGAAAGTAATTAAAGTTAATTAGTGGATGTAATTAACTAAAGATGATTTGAGTTTATTTACTTTGAATAATTAATCAGGGATTAATTAAAAGATAATTAATTAATGAGTAATTAATTTATGAAAGAGTAATTAAAGGTAGTTAATTACTAAATGAGATTAATCAAGGGTGATTAATAAATGTGACTAATTAATTATTAATTTAAATAAGATAATTAATTAAGAATAATTAAGGATCATTAATTAATATAATTAATGATGTAATTAAGAATTGATTAATTAAGATTAATTAATAAATAATAAGTGATTAAAGTAATTAATTAATTGTAATTAATTAAGGATTAATGTAATTAAATATAGTTAATTAATTAATGAAGTAATTAAAGATTAATTATGGAATGGTTTAAGATAATTAATTTGTGAAATTAATTAAGTATTAATTACTTAAAGTAATTAAAGGGTAATTAATCAGGAATGATTAATTAAGATGAATACTTAGAGTAATGATTAATTAATTGGTTTAATTAATAATTAACTAAGCAGGATTTATAGAATGAAGTAATTAGTTTAATTCACTTTAAATTAATTAGATGATATAAATCATTACTTAAGGATGGATGAATGAGATTGAATGTATTTCATTGTTTGATATCTCTGATGAGATATGACTGATCTATGATATGAATGTTGGTTGAATTGGAATGATAATATGAGTTATCTGTTTGTGATGATAATGTAGATTATCTATTAAGTTATCTATCTGTGTGTATATAGATAAGAATTGAATTGTTTTAACTTTAAAACAACTTGGCCCTTAAAAGATACGTTTGGATTTCGATGAGACCGGGATCGGGTTTGCTACATTACAGCGTGATAGGGGGTTCTCGCTTTGCGTTAGGTGGCGAACGGGAGACTCTTACCCCTACATGTCCCCGGGGGTAGTATAAGGCCTTTTGGGGTTGGTTGCGACTCGAGAGGGTGGCCGTAAAAGCAAACCCGAGGTATCACTGTGAGCCACAGCGGGGCTGGGATGGTTGAAAAGCCTACCGGTCGTGAACCGTTGCTGAAGGTTGAAAAGCCTAGGACATTACAGTGGTATCAGAGCATAGGTTGAGCGAATGCCTAAGCTTTTGGTTAAGTGAATATCAGAACACTAGGTTGAGTGAATACCTAGGTTCGGAAGGATTGTTCATTAGAGATAGGATCTGTAGCAACCTGTTTGAGTGTATATATATATACGAGAGCGCGTATTTGTTAGTTATATAAAATGATTTTATATTGTGTTAATTGATCGGTTGGGTGGTATATGGATTCTGGTCAATACGAGTAGCTAACGTTATTGATAGGGATCTCTAAACACTTGGACCAGGCCAACAGACACAATATTGTTTTAAAAAGGTAGATGAAATAATTTTACCCAGATATAATTTCTATATAAAAAAGTATCATTTTAAATGTATATGGTATTTGTAATGATTGGTTGAGATGATAATAATTTATCATCTAAGATTAGGAGTCTGAGTGTTGGGGTTGGAAGTGTATTTGTCGAGACTGTAAACCTAATACCGTCTCGAGTAAGTTTTGCTGTGATATAAGGATTTTTCAATCTCTGAAGAAAACCTGTTATGGTTCGGAGTTTATCTTTGAAGTTGGATGAGTAGAGTTGGATCTGTCGGTTAGGCAGAAGCGAGTGATGGTATCTCAGGAAATTGTAGCTGTGTGATGAGATGCAGTAACTATGGATGTTCTCGAAGATGTTTTCTTTGGAACAAGTTTAAGGAAGTGTGTATATTTCGGTATTGTGGCTGAGTTCAACATGGTGTTTGTGTTGGTTTGGGTCCGAATTTCTCGAAGAGCTTTGATTTAGAAATCTTTGGCATCTGTGGCAGCAGTGCAGCTCGGAGTATTCTGTGTGTTGGCAGTAAGTGTGACGACCCGAAATTTTCAAGCATTTGAAATGAGAATATTTAATTTATTTTAAATATTCGAAGGTTAATTATCAGCTTAAATTTCAAATATCGCTGTTTATTGAGTAATTTAATTTTTAAATTAAATTATTTGAAGTTGAATAAAATAACAATCGGGTATTCTAAGCTAATTAAAAATATTTTGGAAGCTCGTAAAATTCATATTAATAATACTGAAGATGATGGAACTTTTAAAATGGAATTTAAAAGTGTTTTGTTCAGTTTTAAAAATATATTGTTTAAATTGAATTTAAAAATAGCATTCCGAGGCACAGTCTCGGAATTCAACGAAACCAGTTTCATTGGATCCGTAATATTGAATTTTTACTGGATTTCAATTTTCGTAGCGTTCAGAGTGGTTATGTGAGCATACGAGATAAAAACGCTTAGACAATGGTTAATCGTTTTAATTTAAATATCTTTCATCTTATCTACTGTTAAAGTTTTATCAACATCAACAACACAGTGGTGAGACTATCTTCTCACGCAAGACAAGTAATACGTTTAACATTTGATAGCCGAGATATTTTTGGGTATAACAATATAAAATTTCAAATCTATTAGTACCCTATAAGCAGACCTACCCTTCACCTCGTGTTCAAATCACGTCCTCCTCTCAGTATGGCCTCAAAAATCGAATTCAATAAAGAAATGGCCGACATCTCCAGGCAAGTAAGAAAAGAATTTGTTCTCCTCTGGAATAATCGAAATCAATAAGAGCTCGACTGCCTCATTCCTCCTCGTGGCGAGTTCGAGATTCGTGAACGACTTCCTTCGTGAGTGAGACTAGGGCGACTGCTGGTTCGATTCGTTGGGGTTTCGCGAGCACGAATGAGGCGAAGCGACAACGAGTTTGGGTGAAGACGAGTGCGGCGCCATAGGGGAGTGACGAACTAGGGTTTCGGCAAGTGTAGAGGTGGCTCGATGTCACGGCTGCGATTTGAGGCAGCGACGAGAAGGGCTTGACGACGTCAATTAGGGCCGTTCAAGGGGGCGAGGCCACGTTCGCGTGTTAAGCTAGGATTTGGGAAGGTTGAAGTCGATCGAGATGGAGCGACGTCAGTTGCGAAGCTTGGGAAGTTGGATTTATGTTGTTATTGAAGGTAATTTTATTTGTTTAAAATAGTTTAAATTTTTAGTAAATCTTAATTTAGTTAATGCTGTTACAACGAAGATAAATTCATATATTAGTAAGATTTATTAAAAAAAACTTTGAACTGTTTTAATCTTATATATATGTGTACAGCAAGATATATGTAGTTTTCCAATTTATATATATATATGCATAGGAATATTTTCTAAGCAGCTTGTTTAAACTGAAAAGTATATATATGGAAGCAGGACAGAACTATGTATAGCTAGGTTTGGAAAAATATATATATATAGAAATTTCAGAACTGTTGAAAGTTATATATAGATTAGATTTCTATAAAATCTATATAAATTATTTTATATGCAGTTAGAAGAAGATGATAAATACAATTTACTAGTTTGTTTAAAAATAATTGATTTAGGTAATTAATTTGTTTAATTTACTTATATAATTATTTTAGTTACTAATAATATTTGATATAGGGAATTTGTTTAGAATAAGTGATTAAGCCACATTAGATTTTTAGATAATTAAATTATAAAAAGGAAAATAAATTGTTCGATTAAGTCATATTAATAAATCGTATAATGTTATTCAAGGTTTAAAATTCGAGAGGAAGCAAGCTCAATTGGAAATGAGATGCTAATAGATCAAAAGTGAGTTAATCTCACTCAGTCGAATTTTATTTTAAATTTAAATGGTTAAATTTAAATATTTGATTGAATGGTTGATTTGGTTGATATGATATATACTATATATAGTAGTATATAGCAATATATACATATTGGCATATGTATATATTGGACTTGTTGATATTCCCGCATTATATAGCGGATGAGACCCTATGCGCCGCATAATAGCGGATGACTTTATATAAATCCCATATACCACGATATTCCACCTCGAAGTGGAATTGGTATTGTGCTAACGTTTGTGGATGCAGGGAAACAGGTTGGAGGGATCCAACTGGATTCCTCAAAATTATTTAGATTATTTGATATTCTGTTCTATGAATATTGATATCCTGTGATGATTTTATTGATGATTGAAATATTGGATGATATGGTTGGATTGAATATTTCAATAAAAGGAGTTATCAAAATATATTGAATTGGATTTTGAAAGAAATAAAAGAGTAAATTTTAAGTAAATAATTCAAGTGAATTGGAATAAGGGAATTTCGAAATAACAAGGGAAATATTAACTTTAAACTAAAGTGATATTAAATTTAAAGAATAAAGGATTTATTTTGAATGTAAGGATTAAATTTAATTAAAGGCTAAAGAAGGAATTTTGGAAGTTTAAAAATTGGTATTTTCAGTTAAAAAGGGTTTTAACTCAAATAAAGGAATAAATCTAAAAGTTAATGTATTTTGAAATAAATGAAGTAGTAAAGGAAATTTATTTCAAAGTAAAGTAAAGTAAATTGGAAAATCAATTGGAAATTGATTTAGTTGTTTAAAATTTGAATTTTAAAAGAGAAGTGAGATTTTGGGAATATAAACTGGGTTTATAAAGTAAAATAAAATATCAGTGGATATTTGAATATAAATTCAAGGTGGGAATTTATAAAAAGATATGGTTTGGTTTAAAAATAAATGTTGATTTATTTTAAAGAAATGGAAATGGGAAGTGTATTTCTCTGTATAGCCAAGTAAGTTTTCAAAGCAATTTTTAATATAAGTTAAATGTTCTAATTGTATTTTTAAAAAAAAAAGCATATTTTAGAAAATTTATTATTTCTAAATGTTAATTTCCTAAGTAAGTATGTTTTAGGAAACCTATTCTTTTTAAATATTTAAACTTTAAAGTAAGTATTTTCAAAGATCTATTATTGTAGTAATTATATAAAAGTGATTTGGTATTATATTTTAAAAAGAGAAATTTAGTTTATATTTATAAAGTGGTTTATTTTAAAGTATATATTTTTAATAAAGTATTAAAGTAGTTTAATTTCAATGTTATAAGATATATTTAAAATAAAGTGTTTTTAAATTATTTTAAAATCTAAAAGTGTTTTGTACTTGGTGTTTCAGAGAAATAAATATTTGGAAATGTATTCCGTAAGCGGAAACTGTTTGAAATTGTTTTCAAAGGGAGTTTGAAAATAGAAATATATCTTGGAAAGATATTTGGGCAAATAAATAATGTGGGAAATTATTTAATTGTGTGATGGTTGCTTGTGGATGTTAATTGATAGTTAAATAACCGACTATCAATATTGGCCGAATGCGCTGATCGTTTCGAAGAGACCGGGATCGAGTTTCCGTATACCGGGATTCTAGGTCTGGAGACTCGAATACCACTTCGATCCGGTTTGTACGTTTCGTGTAACGATTTCGGAGTCGAAGATGGAGCTGTGAAGTGCAAGGGCTAGTCGCTACTAATCCTGAGGATATTTCCAAAATGGATGTAGTAGGAGTAGTGCCTTCGGTTCCGTTCAAACCCAGGACGGACTGGTATGGACGAATGCTTGCGAAACATCGTCAGCGGACGATGGGCATTCTAAGGGATATGTTCTCTAAAAGGTATCGTTTAGCCTCGAACCTCATCAACCGGGAATGGCTGAAAATCAGCGGTTATGCAGCAAGGCTTCGTGGGTAGCCCCCACTTGAGAGTAAGGTCATCCCTGTCTAGATGTCCCTTTTATTTCGGCTTAGTGTTTCGGTTGCTGATCCCAACCGTGGGGTGATTTTACTTGGAATTATCCAGTAAGGGATGATTCCGGCCTTGTGTTGCAGGGGAGCGGGCGTACTCCTCGGTACGGTGATCTAGGCCACGTACTGTGACAGGTGGTACCCCAGTGCCTAGTCATTCGTTGGAAATCCCTTCTCCCTACGTGCCTTGTACGAGTTTTGTTTGTATTACCCACTTTTGTGGCTAGTATGCTGGAATTTAATAATGTAACAATTTCAGCTATTTTAATAAGTATTTGTATATAGACACTATTATAATATCAAAGGAATTTGTTAAAAAGTGTTTTAGCTATCGTAAGGTAAAAACCCGACATGTTTATTTGTGGCGTGGTCTTACAAGATGTTTTGTTTTCAAAGGATTTTTGAAACTTTAATAATCAATTGAGTGTGATTTTCTCACGCTGGTATTCCAGACTGACTCGGGTATTGTTTTATATGATGCTCGGGTCAGACCGAGTATTATAGATTACAGGAAATGATGCTATGGAGCTGGATGGCGATACGTACTTCCGTATTTGAGTTATATATTCCGCTGTGTATTCAGATTGTGAGGACAAGTTATGATTACTGTCCAGTTGTATGATATTGATGTGATGTACTCTGATGATGTATTTGGATGATGTATATGTAAACAGATATAGATTTCTTTTTGTGTAAAGATCTGTTATTATCTATTATATTTTATTCCACTGCGTATGTGAGATTCTGTTGTTGTTTTCTATTTTTTTTTTCTTCTACCTCTTCTCTTTAACACAAATGGTTCGATTTTTCCGGGTCTGGAAAGTCGGGTCGTTACAGTGGTATCAGAGCCAGGTTAGCGATAACCTTGGCTCTGTTGGGAATTTTGAGTGTACTAATAGATATGAGCGCGTATTTGTTAGTGAATATAAAATGGTTTTATATTGTGTTGGTTGGTTTATTGAGTGGCATATGAACCTTCGTCGGCACAGTCTGGACAACTGTATCGAAGGGGTTTCTAAACACTTGAATAGAACAGTTCGACACAGTATTGTTTTAAATAGGGTGAATGAAATAATTTTGCCCAAATTATTTTGTATATAAAAGAAATAATTATTTGAAATTATTATGGTTATATATTTGGATGTTTGGTTGTTAGAAAATGACAATAATGAGTTAGTCTCATTATTGAGTAAAAATTGAAACTTATAACCAAAGTTGAAGAATAAATTCATATAACAAATGGAATTTGAAATATAGACTATAAATATAATTTATAAGTTGAAATAAAACTTCATATACAAATGTGATTTAAAATTTGAAATCCGGAGTAATGTTTGAATAAAATTGGATGGATTTTGAATTTGAAGTTTTGGGAAAGATTTAAATTCCTTTGGATTTAAAAAAAATAGTTTTTAAAGGTTTTGGGAAAATAATGGTGATATTATTTCATGAATATTTTTGAAATTGAATTGAAATCTGGTGGGATTTGGGATTTAAAAATATTTGAAACTTTTTTTTTAAAGTGATAAAAACATTAAATTCTCTTTTGGTCGCTGGAAAATAATTTCGGTGATGACTGCAGCATCATCGATGTCTATTTTCGAGTTTCCAAAGAGAAATTGCTACCAAACTGTTTTAAATTGAATGTGATTGTGAACTGGGTTGGTTTTGAAATTCAAAGGGAAAATTGTTTGGTAAAAGCAGATTATTTTGGAAATTGGGATTTGAGGTGATATACCAGGTATGTATGAGTTATTTATGGATTCAAATGGTTTTGAAATAAAACCGGGCAATTGAATTCTGGGAATTCTATTTAAAATATAAATGTGGGAATTTAAACGAATCAACAATATAAAGTATAGAATGAAGTTGATTGAAATAAGAAAGGAATGAAAGTTAAATTCTGGATTATAATTATGAGATGAAAATAACTTAATGAGTAATATAAGCTGGTAGATAAAAGATTAGAGAACTTGAAGGTGAATGAATTGTAAAACTTGTATAAAATTGTATCCTAGAATTAAAATTTAATTCGAGTATATGAGGGTGAATAAAATATATTTGAATTTAACTTAAGATGAGTTAAATAAAATTGAGAATTGGAATTGAATTAAATATAAGTAAGTTGAAGTTGAATTGAATTGGATATAAAGGTAATGTAAAATGCTTATAATTGTGTAAAGAAATTCATATTCTTAAGTTCTTAAGTATAATAATTTGAAATTTGATTATAAAGATGAAATGGACTTAAATGAATAGTCCTAGATCTTAAGTGAGTTAAAACTTATGAATAGAAATGAAATTGTAAGTTATAAACAGGAATCCATTACTTTGAACCATTAAGAGTTATAATTTGAAATTATTAAATGGAAATGACTAAGATGAGCAATCTTAATTTTTAAATAGATCCAAACTTGAATTATAAATTGAACTTAAGATAATTAAGTGAAGTGATATTAGGAATTAAAAAGAAAGTATTTAATTTTAACCAGCGGAGGAACTAATTAGATAATAAATTAGTTAATGAAATTGAATTGTGAGTTAATGAAATTGGATTAACATAGTGATGGTTTAAATTGCAAATGAATCCAAATAAGTGAAAATAAATTGGAAATGGCCTGGTTATTAATAAAATAATTCCAGATGAATTGAGTATGGATATTAAAATTCATAATGATTGAGTGAATAAACCAATTATATTAAATAAATAAATGGATGGAATTTGATTAAATAAGAATCAAATGAAAGATGGAAATAAAACTTTAAAGGGTTGGTTAAATGGAAAATAAACTTAAGTTATTGACTTAAGTAAATGTTGAATGGAAACTGAACTCAACAGAGGAGTGGTTTAAATAAATTGAGAAATAGTTATTTAATGAATTAACTTGGATTGTTTTCGAGCTAAATAAAATTCATTTTTGGAAGTTGGAGATGAATTGAATTTAAGGAAAAATTTGGAAATGAAGTAGTAAATTGAAGTAAGTTGAAATTCATATGAAATGGGAGTTCAATTTGAATATACACTTCAGTGGTGAAGTAGTAAATAAATATAAGAAAATTTATATGAACTTAAGAATTGAAGAATGAAATTCTTAAGAAATTTGGTATTGGGAATATACTTAGTAATTTTGGATTGGAAAAATATATACTAAGTGAATAGTTGAATGAAGACTAAAACTGAAGTTGTGAAATGGGATAGTTGTGAATAAAGGGATAACAATCAAAAAGGAATGTGAATAAAGGAGAATTGATATAACTAATAATCAATTAGACTAATTACGTAAGGTGTACGTATATTATTTTATTCGCATAGCTATTTGATCCGGATTCGAACACAGAATTTCGAGATAGTTTTATCGATCTGAATTAGGATTTTTCACTCGATTTTCGACGGCGAGCCTGGATATGGGTTGTTGATTGATTCTGGATATTCTCTATCATAGTTGGTGACTATGCAAGGAGTGACGGTTTCTGATCAAGGAACCAAATCTGAGTCTGCACTAGGAAGTCGGGTGGACGATACTAGTTCGGAAGTGAAATTGTGTGATCGATTGAGCGATCGAATGTGATATTGCGTACGGATGATATATGTGCATCGTACGGGCTTAAGTAAAACAAATATTGAAAATTTGTAAAAGAAGTCGATAAAATGACTTTGGAACTGTGAGTGGATATTATTGCTTAATAGGATATACAGGTGTATAAAAGCAATGGATAAATTGGGATTTTTGATTTTAGAAGATAAAATTTAATGGCCCGACAAAAAGGTATGTATTTGAATTTCTATATGAAATTTGATTGGGTTTTTGATCCAGCCATTTGGCTTTTTGTTTTCTTTTTGAGATTGGGAGGCCGTAGAGCCATTTTGTAGTAGTACCGAGCTAGCCGCGCAAAGGAGACGCTGGCGAAATTTTTCGGAAATTTAGGGAGTTAGAAAAATTTTGGAAATTTTTGATAATTCAAAATTTGAATTCAAATTTAAATTTGAATGGATAAGTAGGTGGTATGGGTTGAACTTATGTATAAGTTTGGGAAATTAAAAGATGATTAGTGTATCATTAATAAAAGATTGTTTGGGTATTGTTAAAACTGTTTGAATTTGGGAAATAGTTAACGGGGATTGAATCAATCTTCCTAACTAGTAATTTCGGGGACGAAATTCTTTTAAGGGGGGAGGAATGTGACGACCCGAAATTTTCAAGCATTTGAAATGAGAATATTTAATTTATTTTAAATATTCGAAGGTTAATTATCAGCTTAAATTTCAAATATCGCTGTTTATTGAGTAATTTAATTTTTAAATTAAATTATTTGAAGTTGAATAAAATAACAATCGGGTATTCTAAGCTAATTAAAAATATTTTGGAAGCTCGTAAAATTCATATTAATAATACTGAAGATGATGGAACTTTTAAAATGGAATTTAAAAGTGTTTTGTTCAGTTTTAAAAATATATTGTTTAAATTGAATTTAAAAATAGCATTCCGAGGCACAGTCTCGGAATTCAACGAAACCAGTTTCATTGGATCCGTAATATTGAATTTTTACCGGATTTCAATTTTCGTAGCGTTCAGAGTGGTTATGTGAGCATACGAGATAAAAACGCTTAGACAATGGTTAATCGTTTTAATTTAAATATCTTTCATCTTATCAACTGTTAAAGTTTTATCAACATCAACAACACAGTGGTGAGACTATCTTCTCACGCAAGACAAGTAATACGTTTAACATTTGATAGCCGAGATATTTTTGGGTATAACAATATAAAATTTCAAATCTATTAGTACCCTATAAGCAGACCTACCCTTCACCTCGTGTTCAAATCACGTCCTCCTCTCAGTATGGCCTCAAAAATCGAATTCAATAAAGAAATGGCCGACATCTCCAGGCAAGTAAGAAAAGAATTTGTTCTCCTCTGGAATAATCGAAATCAATAAGAGCTCGACTGCCTCATTCCTCCTCGTGGCGAGTTCGAGATTCGTGAACGACTTCCTTCGTGAGTGAGACTAGGGCGACTGCTGGTTCGATTCGTTGGGGTTTCGCGAGCACGAATGAGGCGAAGCGACAACGAGTTTGGGTGAAGACGAGTGCGGCGCCATAGGGGAGTGACGAACTAGGGTTTCGGCAAGTGTAGAGGTGGCTCGATGTCACGGCTGCGATTTGAGGCAGCGACGAGAAGGGCTTGACGACGTCAATTAGGGCCGTTCAAGGGGGCGAGGCCACGTTCGCGTGTTAAGCTAGGATTTGGGAAGGTTGAAGTCGATCGAGATGGAGCGACGTCAGTTGCGAAGCTTGGGAAGTTGGATTTATGTTGTTATTGAAGGTAATTTTATTTGTTTAAAATAGTTTAAATTTTTAGTAAATCTTAATTTAGTTAATGCTGTTACAACGAAGATAAATTCATATATTAGTAAGATTTATTAAAAAAAAACTTTGAACTGTTTTAATCTTATATATATGTGTACAGCAAGATATATGTAGTTTTCCAATTTATATATATATGCATAGGAATATTTTCTAAGCAACTTGTTTAAACTGAAAAGTATATATATGGAAGCAGGACAGAACTATGTATAGCTAGGTTTGGAAAAATATATATATATAGAAATTTCAGAACTGTTGAAAGTTATATATAGATTAGATTTCTATAAAGTCTATATAAATTATTTTATATGCAGTTAGAAGAAGATGATAAATACAATTTACTAGTTTGTTTAAAAATAATTGATTTAGGTAATTAATTTGTTTAATTTACTTATATAATTATTTTAGTTACTAATAATATTTGATATAGGGAATTTGTTTAGAATAAGTGATTAAGCCACATTAGATTTTTAGATAATTAAATTATAAAAAGGAAAATAAATTGTTCGATTAAGTCATATTAATAAATCGTATAATGTTATTCAAGGTTTAAAATTCGAGAGGAAGCAAGCTCAATTGGAAATGAGATGCTAATAGATCAAAAGTGAGTTAATCTCACTCAGTTGAATTTTATTTTAAATTTAAATGGTTAAATTTAAATATTTGATTGAATGGTTGATTTGGTTGATATGATATATACTATATATAGTAGTATATAGCAATATATACATATTGGCATATGTATATATTGGACTTGTTGATATTCCCGCATTATATAGCGGATGAGACCCTATGCGCCGCGTAATAGCGGATGACTTTATATAAATCCCATATACCGCGATATTCCACCTCGAAGTGGAATTGGTATTGTTCTAACGTTTGTGGATGCAGGGAAACAGGTTGGAGGGATCCAACTGGATTCCTCAAAATTATTTAGATTATTTGATATTCTGTTCTATGAATATTGATATCCTGTGATGATTTTATTGATGATTGAAATATTGGATGATATGGTTGGATTGAATATTTCAATAAAAGGAGTTATCAAAATATATTGAATTGGATTTTGAAAGAAATAAAAGAGTAAATTTTAAGTAAATAATTCAAGTGAATTGGAATAAGGGAATTTCGAAATAACAAGGGAAATATTAACTTTAAACTAAAGTGATATTAAATTTAAAGAATAAAGGATTTATTTTGAATGTAAGGATTAAATTTAATTAAAGGCTAAAGAAGTAATTTTGGAAGTTTAAAAATTGGTATTTTCAGTTAAAAAGGGTTTTAACTCAAATAAAGGAATAAATCTAAAAGTTAATGTATTTTGAAATAAATGAAGTAGTAAAGGAAATTTATTTCAAAGTAAAGTAAAGTAAATTGGAAAATCAATTGGAAATTGATTTAGTTGTTTAAAATTTGAATTTTAAAAGAGAAGTGAGATTTTGGGAATATAAACTGGGTTTATAAAGTAAAATAAAATATCAGTGGATATTTGAATATAAATTCAAGGTGGGAATTTATAAAAAGATATGGTTTGGTTTAAAAATAAATGTTGATTTATTTTAAAGAAATGGAAATGGGAAGTGTATTTCTCTGTATAGCCAAGTAAGTTTTCAAAGCAATTTTTAATATAAGTTAAATGTTCTAATTGTATTTTTAAAAAAAAAAGCATATTTTAGAAAATTTATTATTTCTAAATGTTAATTTCCTAAGTAAGTATGTTTTAGGAAACCTATTCTTTTTAAATATTTAAACTTCAAAGTAAGTATTTTCAAAGATCTATTATTGTAGTAATTATATAAAAGTGATTTGGTATTATATTTTAAAAAGAGAAATTTAGTTTATATTTATAAAGTGGTTTATTTTAAAGTATATATTTTTAATAAAGTATTAAAGTAGTTTAATTTCAATGTTATAAGATATATTTAAAATAAAGTGTTTTTAAATTATTTTAAAATCTAAAAGTGTTTTGTACTTGGTGTTTCAGAGAAATAAATATTTGGAAATGTATTCCGTAAGCGGAAACTGTTTGAAATTGTTTTCAAAGGGAGTTTGAAAATAGAAATATATCTTGGAAAGATATTTGGGCAAATAAATAATGTGGGAAATTATTTAATTGTGTGATGGTTGCTTGTGGATGTTAATTGATAGTTAAATAACCGACTATCAATATTGGCCGAATGCGCTGATCGTTTCGAAGAGACCGGGATCGAGTTTCCGTATACCGGGATTCTAGGTCTGGAGACTCGAATACCACTTCGATCCGGTTTGTACGTTTCGTGTAACGATTTCGGAGTCGAAGATGGAGCTGTGAAGTGCAAGGGCTAGTCGCTACTAATCCTGAGGATATTTCCAAAATGGATGTAGTAGGAGTAGTGCCTTCGGTTCCGTTCAAACCCAGGACGGACTGGTATGGACGAATGCTTACGAAACATCGTCAGCGGACGATGGGCATTCTAAGGGATATGTTCTCTAAAAGGTATCGTTTAGCCTCGAACCTCATCAACCGGGAATGACTGAAAATCAGGGGTTATGCAGCAAGGCTTCGTGGGTAGCCCCCACTTGAGAGTAAGGTCATCCCTGTCTAGATGTCCCTTTTATTTCGGCTTAGTGTTTCGGTTGCTGATCCCAACCGTGGGGTGATTTTACTTGGAATTATCCAGTAAGGGATGATTCCGGCCTTGTGTTGCAGGGGAGCGGGCGTACTCCTCGGTACGGTGATCTAGGCCACGTACTGTGACAGGTGGTACCCCAGTGCCTAGTCATTCGTTGGAAATCCATTCTCCCTACGTGCCTTGTACGAGTTTTGTTTGTATTACCCACTTTTGTGGCTAGTATGCTGGAATTTAATAATGTAACAATTTCAGCTATTTTAATAAGTATTTGTATATAGACACTATTATAATATCAAAGGAATTTGTTAAAAAGTGTTTTAGCTATCGTAAGGTAAAAACCCGACATGTTTATTTGTGGCGTGGTCTTACGAGATGTTTTGTTTTCAAAGGATTTTTGAAACTTTAATAATCAATTGAGTGTGATTTTCTCACGCTGGTATTCCAGACTGACTCGGGTATTGTTTTATATGATGCTCGGGTCAGACCGAGTATTATAGATTACAGGAAATGATGCTATGGAGCTGGATGGCGATACGTACTTCCGTATTTGAGTTATATATTCCGCTGTGTATTCAGATTGTGAGGACAAGTTATGATTACTGTCCAGTTGTATGATATTGATGTGATGTACTCTGATGATGTATTTGGATGATGTATATGTAAACAGATATAGATTTCTTTTTGTGTAAAGATCTGTTATTATCTATTATATTTTATTCCACTGCGTATGTGAGATTCTGTTGTTGTTTTCTATTTTTTTTTTCTTCTACCTCTTCTCTTTAACACAAATGGTTCGATTTTTCCGGGTCTGGAAAGTCGGGTCGTTACAGTAAGTTTTCCTGGATAAGCAGTTTTCTGAAGAAGGAGTTCGGAAGCAGCAGAGTGGATCCATTTCTTCGATAGATAGGATAGATAAGTGTAAGCTGTTCTGATTGTTAAAGAGAGAACAGTTTCTTTGCATTTTGGCTGGGTTGATCGCAAAAGTGACTTGCGATTGCTGAGTATTCTCTTGGATTATTGGAGATTTTCTGGGATGTGTTGTCCAGTATGTGCTTGTGTTCTTCATCAGCATTCTACTCCAGATTAGAGTGGTGCAGCAGAAGCAGTTTGGGAGTGCATTTCTGGAAAGAAGAAGTAAGTTTGGAATCTACTGATGGAGTAGAGTTGTGTTTTGGATTATGGGTAGATCTTGGAGAGATCATTCTATTGAGTTATCTTTGGTCCTGTTTGTTTCAAGAAGCATCAGCGAAGGTTGAGTTGATCAGGAAGGATTTGTAGTCAGCACAGGATCGTCTGAAGGATTTTGTAGATAAGAGACGGAGGAATTTGGAATTCGAAGTTGGAGACTTCGTTGTTGTGAAGTTTTTCTCTGGTAAAAGGGAGCTATAAGATTTGGTAAGTCTGGGAAGTCAGCTCCGAGTTGTTTTGGATATTTTCTGTGTTTTGATTTGGATAAGTGCTTTGATCTACTGGATTGAATTGTCAGTTTGGATAACTGGAATTCATTGTGTTTTATGTATCTCTGAGGGAGTACGTGTTTGATCTATCTCTGGTTTTGGAACCAGCAGTTCTGGAGGATTTGGTTGTTGAGTCAGACTCGTCTGTAGTCTGATATCTGTTTAGTTCTGTAGATCTAGATGAGTAGGAGCTCTATAGCTTAGTAGTATTGATTGTTTGGATTCTGTAGAGCGAGTATCTCGGTATATATACTTGGGAAAACTCGAGAAAATTCTATCTAAAATTTTTCTGGATAGTTTGAATTGTTTGATCGAGTGAATTGTTTGCTATGGTTGTTAGCATATGGATGATAATTTATGGTTGTGATTTAAATAGATTATTAAATTACCTTTGTTTTAAATTTCGGGGACGAAATTATTCTAAGGGGGGAGAATGTGATATCCCGGAAATTTGGGACAATATCAATTTAATAATCTGTTTAAATAATTAAATTGATTTGATAATCTTGATAATAAAATTTGAATTTAATTTAATAATCTAATTAAATAAGTATCAAATATGTTATTTCCAAATAATAAGTATAATGTATTATTTTTATAAATATGAATGGATTTTAAAGAATATGGAATTGTTATTTTTAAATTGATAAGTAGTTGTATATATGTATAACATAACTTTTAAAATTGAATCTAGGATTTAATTTGATTTGAATTTAATTTAAGTTTTGAAATTCAAAAGAATAAATATTTAAATTGTTTGGATATTATCATATTTGTATAAACTTATATTTATAAAATATAATTAGTTTTTGTTTCTCTTTAAAAAGAAATATATATAGATAAGCATTTAAATAAATAAAGAAAAAGGTTTAATTTACTTTTAAAATAAATAAAAATAAGCAAAAATACAAATGTCATCATATTAAGCTTCATGTTAACATGTGTAATTTAAGTAACCAATCTTTGTGACAAGTGTCTTAATTAATTTCATTTTCTTTTATTTTATAAAATCAAAATTTTTCTCTAATTCAAATCTGAAACAAAATCAGTACCACTTTTCAAAATAATTCTCTAATCTACAATCAGTAATCTAGAACTCCTCACAAAAACCAGATTCAACAACCTATCATTCATCTTCTAAATCAATACTTCCAAACCAGAAATCAAACTCAAACCAAATTCTCAGAAATAAAAGCCTGTTCTTCTTTTCAAAAATCTGGAAGCCTGCAATTTCTTATCTGAAAACAAGCAAAACCTGATCTAAGCAAGCACCTATCAACAAACAAGATAAATGGCATGCATGCAAGTTTTCCAGCAAGCATTCAAGTTTTAATAGCAAAGACATTCAGATCTTAAAAATTCAAAAGCTTTTCAAATTAAAACCTGGAAAGTTTCTCTGTTCTCAAATGGTGAGTAACTTACATTTTAAAAAAAAAAACTTAAGTATATCTGTTTGCATGCTATAAATTCTGGTATCTATGATGTAATATTGCCTGCATGTTGTTTAAGTATGAATTGTGTGTATATGGTGATATTTTGTATGCATGTATGGATATGAATATTTGGATGTGTGCATCTGCTATGTATTTGGATGTTTAGCTGTTTTACTTTCCAGGCTCAAAATTTTAATTCAAAAATTAATATCTCTTGATCTACTGTTTGTTAGGACTTATAATTCAAACTATAATTAATTGTTTAATCATAACTTAAGGGTTAAACTTTATTTAAATGAATTAAATTGGATTTCTGCTCTGGAAAACAGAGTAGAATAGGAAAGCATAAGATTTGCAAAAATTCAAACTTTTAGATTCACTAATTCAGGCATGTAGACTGAATCATTAACTAAATTCTTGATTTTTAAAAATAAAATCACAAATTTAAACGCTGAATTGAGGGAGCAGTTCGGGGTTGATCGAAAGTGGTATTTTCAGTTACCTCTGGGAATCTAGTTGATTGGAGAGGTCGTAACTTTTTCTGGGGGTAGTAGAATGGTCGTATAGTTTGACAAAAATACCAGAATAGTGATCATGGCATTGTGATGGCGACAGTGATTATTTTATGTCTGTAAACCTAGTTTTGGGTGTGCTCTGGCAATTTGATCGACATCGTACCTATGAGTGATCGAGTTCTCTGATATTCAAGGAGGTCGTAGCTTGGATGTTGAAGAAGGGTTGGACGAAGTTTCCAAGTCTCTGATGACCGGAGGTGTGAGATCGAAGTGATTTCAGGTTTTGGAAGAAATGGTTTCAGTTTGGTTCCAGATTTGGGAATAACACTCGAATTCGATTTTTGGAGTTGAACGATGATCTAGTGATCGAGTTAGGGTATGGGTTTGATTTTCGACTTGTAGAGATCGTCGTGGGTGGCCGGAGCTCAGGCGAGTAGCTGTGCACGTGCACATGAATGTTTCGAACGAAGAATTTGAGTTAGAGGAAGAAGATAAGGCATACTCGAGTAAGTTGATGAGTGACTCGAAGTCGTGCTCGAGGAAACGGGATTCTGGCTCGGGTTCGTGGCAGAGGAACTCGCGTGAGTTTAAAACTGTTTTAAAATTTTTAAAACATAACAAAGTTTAATAAAGAGGGGAAGGGAAAAACTCGAAGCTGGTCACGCGGTTTCCAGTTTTTACTCGAAGAAGTTTAGATAAGGCTCGGGTAGGTTTTGTTTGCAGTTTTTAAACCTGACAGGGTTTTTAAAAAATTTAAATTGAGTTTAAAATGTAAAGCAGGTTTTAAAAACACAGTTTTAAATCAAAATTTTAAGTAGGAATTCAAATTTAAAATTTGTATCCTAGTTGAAATAAATAAGTTTTTATTAAATTTAAAATGTTTAGACAACTTTAATATGTTTAAAGTATAATTTTAAAAGGGGATTTGAATGTAAATAAAGTGGTTTAAAAATCTTTAAATATTAAGTGTTTCTTAACATTTGGATTTAAAAAGATTTTGTAAATTTGATTTAAGTCTTGGTTAAAGTTAAATGTGTAATTTGTTTTAAATCTTAAATTTAAAATGAATTAAAAGGAAGATTTAAAAATAAAAGTTTTCAAAGCTATTTTCTTTTATTTTTCTTATACAAACTATCTTATTCTATTTTCTATAAAAAAAACTATTCTACAAACTATTTTATTTACAAAACTATTTTATTTACAAAACTATTTTACAAACTATTTTATTTACAAAACTATTTTACAAACTGTAACGACCCGAAGATTTTCGACCCCGAAAATCGACACTAATACGTTCACAATATAGAGTGCCGAGCAGTCGAGTGCCGGAAATCCTAGACTATTAGGCTTAAGAAGAAAAAGAGATAGAATAAGAATAGAAAATAACAGCACAGAATCTCACAATCGTAGCGGAACAAAAAATAATATGAAATAACAACATTTTATACAAGGAAAAGCTGTAATTATCAATATACATACAAGATATCAGGGTACAACCACAAAAAAATAAATCTGGACAGTTATAATAACTTGTCCTCAACTATTGTCTATACAGCCCAAAATACACAGCGGAATCAAATCAATACGTCTCTACCATCCAGCTCGTCTCCGGACTCCAAAGCGTCCTAACTTGAAAATCTGTAATACTCGGTCTGACCCGAGCATTACAATAAAGTAACACCCGAGTCAGGCTGGAAACCAGCGTGAGTAAACCCATATAACTTGAAATACTGATGTTATAATACTACTTTGAAACTAGAGTAACTCGTACATCACTACGAGTTCTTATCTTGTTTTTGCCAAATACTTATTACACAAATCCATTGGTATTTAAAATCATATCCAAGTACTGTTACTTAATTTAGATGGTCAGGTTTACTTAACTTATTCAATTCTAGCCTATACGACTTTATAATCAAATCCGTAAAGGATTATAGTGCTTACTAAACTGAAGTGGTTCCGGATATCGCTGTATCTGATCCGGTCTCTTTGAATCTAAGTAATGGATTTAAAAGGGTTAATTGTTTAAAACAAACAAATTATCATTCAGGGTGACAATATTCAAGTATGGGAATTTATTATAGGTTTTTATTTTCAAATAAACGTATCATTGCTTTAATCTCATTATTTTAATTTGAAAACAATTATCCCACGGAATTTAGCAGAGATATAGAACGTTGACCCAATTTACGATCTATAATCCAATACCCAAATGGCTTACTCTTAGTTTTAATCCCCTTTGATTAGCCGTAATCATTTATATTTAAAACCAAATTAATTACAAATAAAACAATTTATTAAATAATAAATATTATAAAATACTATTCATTATCCATATGCTTAAATAAATTAGTAATAATTTATTTTCAATTAAATTATCTCTTTAAAATTTATAAAATACCATTTCACTTAAATCAAACTGGAAATATGAATTATCTTATTATAAATTCTATTCCTTCTTCCTTTCTTTTACCTTTCCTTTTCTACATTTCTTTTATTCTTTTCTACATTTTCTTTTATTCTCCTTTCTTTTTATTTTTCTTTTCCTTTCACTTTTCCTTTACTCTTATTTAATTTCTTTTATTTCCTTTATTCACATTTCCTTCTTATTTACCCTGGCCCATTAACTTTTCTTTTTATAGGTCAGGCCCATTGGCCCAAAACACAAACCCGGCTAACCCTTTCCCCTACTTTTTATGCTACCTCCTCTCTTCCTTCATCTTTCCTTTTGGAATTACCTGCACTCAAACCAAGCCGTGCACATTCACACGACGGCAAAGGGTCGCCGACCACCTACGACCTCTTCCCCAAGTCGCCTCCGACCATCGAATTCCCCCTGGCCACCCAGTTTACCGCCACACCCCCCATTCCAAAATTCGAACAAAAAAACATCACCAGGAACGGCCGACCACCTTCCTTCCCTCGTTCTGCCACATCCGACCATCGGGGTCTACCCCATTTCACTACAGGCTTTGCTGTGACGCCACCCTCACCAAATAACCGAACACAAACCAACGCGACACCCAAACCTTATCTCACCTCCGACCAGCCCCTACGCCATCCTATAAAATCCAACCCCATTTTTCCCGAACTCCACCTACTCCTAACTACCTTCTGACCCAACGCCATCCCTTACCATCGACGCCCTTGCCAGAATTCGACCCAAAACCCAAAACTGGTCATCTCCAAATACCTCATCGCATACCCACTTAAAAACTCTAAGACCAACCTCAAAATTCGTTGCTTCACATGGCAATCAAGTTTATATAAACCTAAAAGTAAAACAAGCTATTCGAATTTTGTCAAAAATGTTTACCTTACTGTAAATTATACTTCCCCATGTTTATACTTAATAAATTTTCACGAAATCATTTTTAAAACAAAGTAAAATCAAGAACAAACAGGCTTTCTTTAAACATCATAACCCAAAACTAATTTGAGCAGGAGATAGGGATTTTTGAAGTCAAGCATAGCAATTTTTTTCTTAAATATACGGGACAATGTTCAATGGGAAGATGGTGAACAGGTCTATGGCCTCACTGGTTATAACATCTAAAGTATTCATGTATAAATGCATATATACATTCCAGTACAAGTATACTTACCAATCCCGTCTCAAATTTCAAAATCTAAGAATAGAACACAGTTTTAGAGTATGGAAGGAGTAAGTTTACTCACCTTTTTCTCGAAATAGAGCATTGTTTTGGTTTGATTTTTCCCCTGTTGATCTTTGTCATGGCTTGAGTTGTTTTGATCCCTTTTAGTTGTGAAATGGAATTAGTATTTTTCTGTTTTTAACTTGGTTCGAATGAAAGGACATGAAGACAAGTGTAAAGGTATATATATATATATTGGAAGGTATGATGCTGCTCCTTGCTGTACACAGCAAGCTTCGGTTCTTCCCTTTCTTTTGTTTTATTTCTTTAATGGCATCACCTTGTATATTTCGTATGAGGTAGGATGTGTATATGAAGGCAACCAAACAGTGAAAGATATTTGTGTATATATATATATATATATATATATATATATATATGGGTGGAAGAGTACAAGGGAAGATAGGGATTTGTACATATACAGGCTTTTATTTTTATTTTCCTTTTGTTATTTTGATTTGAAAACAATTGATTTGATCTCCTTAAATTAAGGGATTAGATTTATTTTCATGGATTTGATCTTTTATGAGTTTGACTTGATTCACTATGTTGATTTGCCATTGAATTTGTTATGTATTTATGAGGTTGTCTCCTAAGGTGTTTACATATGCTTATCAACATAGTCTTGCCTTGTTTTTTCTTATATATGTATATATTGATTCATATACTTAACATGTCCTCTTGTATACATACTTATGTATTTTGTTACTACAAGTATATATTCACATTTTTTTCATATATTTTTGCTTCATAGGGCATATATGCATATATTCATTTATATACTATATACTTATTAAACATCATAGGCTTGTATATTCTAAATTATTATATATATATATATATATATATATATATTTACACATTTTTTACACTTTTAGATATTTTATCTTAAATTTTAAATGATGGGTTTACATGTATTTTTCTATAAAATTTATCGTAACTAGAATGGTATAACTTAAGTTTGAATATAGTCATTAAATCAATTTGTTATGTATTCAGATATTCTAATTATCAGAAATTTACTTATCCGGCTAATCAAAATTAATATCCCAATGGTTTAAATCAGTTAATTAACCAATTACCAGACGTTAAAAATCCGGGTCGTCACATTCCTCTACTCTTTAGAACTTTTCGTCCTCGAAAAGGAACAAAGCGAAAATTATAATTTTTTTGATGTTTATTATTACATCATTCTCTTAACTTTTTAACTCCCTTCTCTTTTTATATCATAAAATTTAAAACACCTTAAAAAAATATTACTAACTAGTTTTCTATAAAAATACTTTTTATAACTCGATGTCCAAACAAGTCCATCCTTGTTCTCACAGAAATTCAATTCATACGTTGATCAGGTGTAGGACTGAAAATCTATAAGTACTTAGTAGACCTGTTTTTAACACCCAGTGAAAATACTTGGAAAAACTTTTATCAGAGCTCTGGAAATCATCACCCCTTCAATGGATCGTAGTTAGCACGATGATTACGTCGCCATCCCGATGAAAACCATAGAAAACTTTAGGCATCCGCACCCCTCGACTTTCGCCATGGAAACTGCACAGATCGCAGCTACACTCAGGGTTGCATTGCTATTGCATCAAAAACCTATGTAATTGTAGGCATCAGCACCCCTCGAATTACGCTGCCAAATGAAACTTCACCACATAGATCGCAGACTACACAAAGTGATGTCACTGTTCCAGTGGAACTTGTGTAGACTGTAGGCACTCACTGCCACACGAATTTCGCTATGGAACTAAACCACATAGATCGCAATCTATCGATGTTACGTCGCTATCCAAACGAAATCAAACGTAGATTGTAGGCAATCACTGCCACTCGACTTATGCTATGGAATGGCGATAGATCGCAGTTACACCAGAGTTACACTGCCGTCACAGCATAACCCTAATATATCTGTAGGCATCAGCGCCCCGCGAGTTACGCTACCCCAATCACAATCCTCAGGAACTACAGTTTAGTCCGGACGTCCTCTGGGATCAAAATTTAGAACCCCCCTTAGGGCTCAAGGCAGAACCACCTAGTGGATCTCCTACTATAAGTTTCAACTCTAAATGGGAGCGCCTTTTCCCCATAGCATTCTCAAAACATTTTATACTATACACATATAGTATCTTTCAAATCGTACTCTTTATATGTATCACATATAAACCCCATTTACACAAAATCGATATCTTTTAAAATTTATAATTCTCAAATTTGATTTACCAAATTTTCCAAAATTTGCCTTTTTGCCAAATCAAAGCTTTTCAAAATCAATGAGTTCCAAAACACTTTCGGTTCCATTCTCATAAATCATTCTTATATATAAGATTATTCTTTCAACTTGAATAATTTTCGGATCACTTCATACTTATACAAATTCCTCTTTATATTTAAAATATACTTCAAAGATCTTTCCTTCTGGTTATAAATCTCATTAATGCCAAATCAAAGTTTCAAGTTCGATTTCTTTTTTTCCCAAAGTCATTTATTACATTACTTATTCCTTGCAAAGTAAGTTCCCAGTTATAGTGACTATTTACTCTATATTTTTATCATCATATATTTCTCAAAATATACTCTTTCACCTCAAATCATTTTTGCTTCAATATCCGATTTGGTTCCAATACAGAATTGCTTCAAGTTCCCTTTGGGTTCTAGTTTCAATTTCACCTCGATTGGTATTTAATTCCATGATTTAAGTACAAACAATTTCCACTCTGACCAGTTTGAATTTAGAAAATAGTTTGAATAGTTGTAAAATAGTAAAGTAGTTGTGAAATAGTTGAGAAATAGTTAAATAGTGAGTATAAGATCGTTTGGGTATTAAAAAGAAGGGTTTGTATAGTAAATTGCTTAGAAAATCAAAATAGTTTGAATATTTAAGAAAATAGACTTTAGACAGTTTATATTAAAATAATTTGTTTGAAAATGGTTTCAAAGTCAAACTGGTTCAATTTCCCCAATCTCCATCTCAAATCGATTTTCAATTTAAATCTCCACTTCCATCTAAATTGGTTCCATTCAGATTCCAATTCGAATTAACTTCGATTCCCATTCTAATTCAAATCAATTCCCAATTTGAATTTAAACTTATTCAACTTCGATTACAATCCTAATTAATCCAATTAAATTCCAGTTTGAATTAATTCCAATTCCATTCTCAAATTTTAAACCATCCCAATTTACACAAATCCGAGTTAAATTTTCAAAATACCAATTTAATTACTTAAATCAAATTAACCTTTAACATTTAATTTAACAACCCAAGTTTTTAACAATTCAATTCTGAGTCCAAAATTTAAATATTCATTTTAATTATCTTTACTTAACTTATTACAAGGTTCGGGCGAGAGTTCAAATCTTTTTAAACAAATCAACTTTCAGAATTCAATTGATTTTCCAACTATACTTCAAACTTTAAAACCAAATTCTTAAACAATTTCGGTTGGCAGGTTCATTTTTAACCCTTAATCTTAAGTTCAAAGGGATTCCATTTCCATAAATTCCAATTTTGTTTCTAAGAATAAAAATTATTTAAAATAGTTTTCACAATACAGTTTTACTTTTATTTAATTTCAGGAATCAATCCACTTATTTATACTTTCAAAATAATCCAATTTATATATACTGTTAATAACAAACAGAATGATAGCAGGATATGTCAAAGTAAATAAACATCCAAATTATCTAAAACACCATTCAATAGCATCCATCACAAATTTCTAGAATTTGAAACCCATTTTTTATTTCAAAAGCTGTTTGAAATTATCCTTACATAATCTCCTATCAAATCCATACTTCTCTTTCCAATTTTATCCATTTAACTTCCCTAAGTTAAATCACCCCATCCTGAAACCTCCCATTTCAAGCTATAAGTCCACAGCTTATTTAACTTGTCCAGAGTTAAATTTCCAATCCCTTTAACCTTACTAAATTTTAAATTCTCCATTCCAAATTTAAATTTTTATCAATATCCCTTCCTACTTATATGTCCAAAAACTTATCTTACTTCTAGGTTATACATCTCATTCTCGGGGAACTTTCAGAATTCAACACTTAGTGTTTACTTCAAATTAACTTTGTTATTATGTATATCCACATATATATACATTTATTTCATTTGCACACCAAGACACACTGTGACGTCCCACCTCTATACCCACGCTAACCAAGAACACTATAGTGTAATGCTGTCAATTAGCATGGAAAATAAGGCTATTGAGGAGAGACCATCCATGTAACTTCTTTGTGCGAGCACCGATATGTCAGATAGAATAGAATGGTTATCTTTTAAGGAGGAAATCCGACATACCGATACAAACTCAAAGCTATCACATGGTGGCTATATATAATCTTCGGAAACAAACATAGAAGTATTCATAACATAATCAGTCACAAACATCCATATCACAAAGGCGGAAAAAGATATGAATATATATAACACATGAAAGTGTACATCAGAGTAGTGGTCAGAAAGATCCACGATAATACAAAAGAATAGCAACACGTGCTATACAAAAGAATAAGTACACAACATAGAGTCTATATCTCAAAAGCGTACATCCAAAAACTACTAATCTAAGTAGTGCCAAAAGTCAGAATAATCCTGAAGAGAAGTCAAGCAGAAGCACCTGTAACATCTCGGTCTGACCCAAGTATTATTTATAAGAAAATAATAAACGGATCAGTCTAGCTATAAATATCAGATGATATGGTATAAAGTAAAAGACATGGCATGAACATGCAACAACCATAATGACATACTACTATAAGTATGTAATTGAAAATCAACAAGAGATTAATCAATATCACAAGAATCTTCTCAAAGATAAAAGAGGGTTTCATACCCTAAACTTGTATTCATAACAAGTCAATGACACACGAATTCACCCATACACATAAATTGATATCATATCAATAAAAATCATGAAAATTGGTGAAGCACAAATTCCAGAAATCAACACACGAAATCCAGAAATCACATAAAAAGGGGGAAGGCCTATGAGCCGAATGCTCCACAAATGGTCCGAAGACCTATGAGCCGAATGCTCCACGAATGGTCCGAAGACCTATGAACCGAATGCTCCACGAATGGTCCGAAGACCTATGAGCCGAATGCTCCACGAATGTGAGTAGAAACATCACACAAACGAGGTCTAGTCTCCCTCGCAAAACAAAGAGACATCGCTCAATCACTAGTCTAAATCAAATCACAAAAATGATCGTCATGATCATCTAGAAGTGTCAATCACATCAAGCTAGTAAATATATGAGTTTAGCTTCATGTCTCATAACCACTTGCTTAACTTAAATATTTACGAACAAGCTGTAGATCTTCACTAGAAAATTGTCACAAAGGGGTTCAATCGAACAAATCCAAGAGCTAACCGACGAAGTGAACGCAAGCGTTTCATACCACTCGTTTTACTAAGTCGTTTAATTCGATTTCTCATTCGAGTGAAGTAAAGGCCTGTATATACTAGTAGATTGGAAATCGGTTTGAGAAAACGAACTTTTGATATTTAAAATAGTGTTGAAATCGCTTTGATGAAAGAGTTTTGATATTTACTACTAGTATTGAAACCTTCATATCTTTAGAGTGACAAGTCACAAAACGATTGTTGAAACAAATCGAATCACATAAATTCACGTTCGAAGACGTGAGTAAAGTCCAAAGAAATCGATCCCAAAACCATCAAGTAGGAATATACTTGCGACCTAACGTGGTCGAATTAAAGTGCAAAGACTTTAAGTCAAATAGGTTGAACAACCTAAGGGTAGAATGCCGTGCGACCTAGCAGAAGAACAGGACGAGCGACCTAGTGAAATACAGGTCAAATGACCTAAGTGTAAAAAGGCGAGCGACCTAATGGTTTATGGAAGCCGAGCGACCTAACGCTGCCTGTTAAAGGTCTAACGACCTAGTGGTTGCGACCTAGAGGTGTTCACGAGTTAGCATTAAACAAGGCCAAACGACCTAGTAGAAAACAAGGTCTAACGACCTAACACCAAATTGCCGAGCGACCTAGCGGCACAATGCCAAGCGACCCAGCGACTTAAATACTCGCGACCTAACGCGTGAATCGACCGAACGACCTAAGGGTCTTAACATGCGAACGACCTAAGGGGTTAACACGCGAGCAACCTAAGGTTTTAGCATGCGAGCGACCTTATGTTTTAACACGCGAGCGACCTAATGGTTTAACAGGTCGAGCGACCTAAAGGAAGTGAAATGGTCAAGCGACCTAATAGTGATGAGCGACCTAACTAGGTTGCACATGGCTAGCGACCAAACAGGGAGAAAGCCGAGCAACCTAAGGCTAGCGACCCAGTGCAAATGACCTAAATGCCAATAGGTCAAACGACCTAAAGGAGGCGCGACCTAAGGCCAGCGACCTATAGAAATGCAGGCCGAGCTATAGCCGAGCGACCTAACGACCCTGTGGCGAACGACCTAAATACGCAGAACGACCTAAGTGCAGTTTTTCACCAAAAGCACTAAAAATTAGAGTTTCTCACCAATCCAATCCAAACCAAACGCAAATATGCATGATAAGATGATAGGAATTCCTTTCCAACAGTCCAAGGTAGTTATGGACAAGAATGTGAGATAAAAATCTCACCTTTTCACTAATATGGATGAAGATGAAGCTTGAAAGCAAGGAGAAGCAATCCAAAGCTTGAATCCAATATCTTCTACTTGAATTTGGAGTTGATGTTGGATTTGCAATGAAGATTAAAGCTTTGGAGTTTTAATTTCCCATTCCCTCCACCATTTTTGAAGAAGCTTAAATGTATATGCAAATAGAAAATGAAGTATGAAGAGAAGGAAGGGGTTGGGCTGAGTTAGTGAATGGTTCAGCCCCAAACCAAAGCCAAAGTGAAAAAGTGGCGAAAATTCCACTATCTCCAAACATATCGAAGTTTATACTTAAAAAGATCGCAAACGTCATTTTGAACTCAATGGAAGTGGTCTCGAGTCCTAATTTGACCGTATGCAAAAAGTAGCTTTTCGGACCAAAATCCGATTAACGATAAAATATTTAAATAAAATATTTAAATATAACATCGATAAATATGCGGGTTGTTACACACACTTTCAATTTCAAACCATCCTGGGTTTTTAATTCAAAACAAATTCCTTTAAAATTTTCAATACAAATCTTTCTTTTTAAACTAGATTCCTATATTCAAAAATATTCTAAATAATATTATTTATTATTTTCCTTTAACTTTTTGAAACAATTCCAAATTTCTCTAGGTCTAGATTCAAAACTTCACAATTTAAATTCGTTTCTAATTTATAAGTCATATTTATAAATTCAACTTATATAATTTTACTTCCATGAACATTGCACCATGTTTATCATTGATTATTCTGAAATAAACATTCTTTATTAAGATACAACAACCAATTTATGATAATAATCAATAATATCATATCTAGAAATCAAACACACCATATATTCCATCATCATTTACTTGAATAATATAATCAGGGTAACTTATTTCAAGTACTTTGAAAATTCTTTTGAATTCTCTGGGATTTAAATTCAGGTTAAATCCATTTTTAGCTTAACTTATTAGTATAGTTAATCCTTACCCAACTTTATATTTGGTTATATATGTTTTAACACTTAGGTCTTATAACCTTATTTAATTTTATTTTTTTATAACAATAACCAATTTCTTTAATATACTATAATAATTAGAAAAACTATTTCTTTATAAATCAAAATTTAAGCTTATATAAAAATCATTTTTAAAACCATTTTTAAAATCATTATATAAGAAAATAACAAGTACGCTCTCATATGATACACTCAACTCATTCTAGGGTACTACTGACCTAATCTCTAATGAGTAACTCCACCAGAGCCAAGGTTCTCGTTTAACCTTCGGCTCTGATACCAACTGTAACGGCCCGAAGATTTTCGACCCCGAAAATCAACACTATTAGGTTCACTGTATAGAGTGCCAGAAATCCCGGACTGTTAGGGTTAAGAAGAAAAAGAGATAGAATAAGAATAGAAAACAACAGAACAGAATCTCACAATCGCAGCGAAACAAAATATAATATGAAATAATAGCATTTTATACAAAGAAAAGCTATAACTGTAAATATACATACAAGATATCAGAGTACAACCATAAACAAATAAATTTGGACAGTTATAATAACTTGTCCTCAACTACTGTCTATACAGCCCAAAATACACAGCGGAATCAAATCAATATGTCTCTACCATCCAGCTCGTCTCCGGACTCCAAAGCATCCTAACCTGAAAATCTATAATACTCGGTCTGACCCGAGCATTACAATAAAGCAACACCCGAGTCAGGCTGGAAACCAGCGTGAGTAAACCCATATAACTAGAAATACTGATGTTATAATATTACTTTGAAACCAGGGTAACTCGTACATCACTACGAGTTCTTATCTTGTTTTAGCCAAACACGTATTGCACATATCCATTGGTATTTAAAATCATATCCAAGTACCGTTACTTAATTTAGATGGTCAGGTTTACTTAACTTATTCAATTCTATACGACTTTATAATAAAATCCGTAAAGGATTATAGTGCTTACTAAACCGAAGTGGTTTCAGATATCGCTGATATCCGATCGGGTCTCTTTGAATCTAAGTAATGGATTTAAAAGGGTTAATTGTTTAAAACAAACAAATTATCATTCAGGGTGACAATATTCAAGTATGGGAATTTATTATAGGTTTTTATTTTCAAATAAACGTATCATTGTTTTAATCTCATTATTTTAATTTGAAAACAATTATCCCACGGAATTTAACAGAGATATAGAACGTTGACCCAATTTACAATCTATAATCCAATACCCAAATGGCTTACTCCTGGTTTTAATCCCCTTTGATTAGCCGTAATCATTTATATTAAAAACCAAATTAATTACAAATAAAACAATTTATTAAATAACAAATATTATAAAATACTATTCATTATCCATATGCTTAAATCAATTAGTAATAATTTATTTTCAATTAAATTATCTCTTTAAAATTTATGAAATACCATTTCACTTTAAATCAAACTGGAAATATGAATTATCTTATTATAAATTATATTCCTTCTTCCTTTATTTTACCTTTGCTTTTCTATGTTTCTTTTATTCTTTTCTACATTTTCTTTTATTCTCCTATCTTTTTATTTTTCTTTTCCTTTCACTTTTCCTTTACTTTTATTTTATTTCTTTTATTTCCTTTATTCACATTTCCTTCTTATTTACCCTGGCCCATTAACTTTTTTTTATAGGGTCAGGCCCATCGGCCTAAAACACAAACCTGGCTAACCCTTTCCCCTACTTTTTATGCTACCTCCTCTCTTCCTTCATCTTTCCTTTTGGAATTACCTGCACTCGAACCAAGCAGTGCACGTGCACACGATGGCGAAGGGTCGCCGACCACCTATGACCTCTTCCCCAAGTCGCCTCCGACCATCGAATTCCCCATGGCCACCCAGTTTACCGCCACACCCCCAATTCCAAAATTCGAACAAAAAAACGTCACCAGGAACGGCCGACCACCTTCCTTTCCCCCGTTCTGCCACATCCGACCATCGGGGTCAACCCCATTTTACCAGAGGCTTCGCCGCCCCTTCCTTCCCCTTTTCCCCTTACACCGCAGCCCTGAACCTCCGTCATGATGCCACCATCACCAAATAACCGAACACAAACCAACACGACACCCAAACCTTATCTCACCTCTGACCAGCCCCCACGCCATCCTATAAAATCCAACCCCATTTTTCCCGAACTCCACCTACTCCTAACTACCTTCTGACCCAACGCCATCCCTTACCATCGACGCCCTTGCTAGAATTCGACCCAAAACTGGTCAACTCCAAATACCTCATCTCATACCCACTTAAAAACTCTAAGACCAACCTTAAAATTCGTCGCTTCACATGGCAATCAAGTTTATATAAACCAAAAAGTAAAACAAGCTATTCGAATTTTGTCAAAAAGTTTTACCTTACTGTAAATTATACTTCCCATTGTTTATACTTGATAAATTTTCACGAAATCATTTTTAAAACAAAGTAAAATCGAGAACAAATAGACTTTCTTTAAACATCATAATCTAAAACTAATTTGAGCAGGAGATACGGATTTTTGAAGTCAAGCATAGCAATTTTTTTCTTAAATATACGGGACAATGTTCAATGGGAAGATGGTGAACAGGTCTATGGCCTCACTGGTTATAACATCTAAAGTATTCATGTATAAATGCATATATACATTCCAGTACAAGTATACTTACCAATCCCGTCTCAAATTTCAAAATCTAAGAATAGAACACAGTTTTAGAGTATGGAAGGAGTAAGTTTACTCACCTTTTTCTCGAAACATAGCACTGTTTTGGTTTGATTTTTCCCCTGTTGACCTTTGTCGTGGCTTGAGTTGTTTTGATCCCTTTTAGTTGTGAAATGGAATTAGTATTTTTCTATTTTTAACTTGGTTCGAATGAAAGAACATGAAGACAAGTGTAAAGGTATATATATATATATTGGAAGGTATGATGCTGCTCCTTGCTGTACACAGCAAGCTTCGGTTCTTCCCTTTCTTTTGTTTTATTTCTTTAATGGCATCACCTTGTATATTTCGTATGAGGTAGGATGTGTATATGAAGGCAACCAAACAGTGAAAGATATTTGTGTATATATATATATGGGTGGAAGAGTACAAGGGAAGATAGGGGTCTGTACATATACATGCTTTTATTTTTATTTTCCTTTTGCTATTTTGATTTGAAAACAATTGATTTGATCTCCTTAAATTAAGGGATTAGATTTATTTTCATGGATTTGATCTTTTATGAGTTTGACTTGATTCACTATGTTGATTTGCCATTGAATTTGTTATGTATTTATGAGGTTGTCTCCTAAGGTGTTTACATATGCTTATCAACATAGTCTTGCCTTGTTTTTTCTTATATATGTATATATTGATTCATATACTTAACATGTCCTCTTGTATACATACTTATGTATTTTGTTACTACAAGTATATATTCACATTTTTTTCATATATTTTTGCTTCATAGGGCATATATGCATATATTCATTTATATACTATATACTTATTAAACATCATAGGCTTGTATATTCTAAATTATTATATATATATTTACATATTTTTTACACTTTTGGATATTTTATCTTAAATTTTAAATGATGGGTTTACATGTATTTTTCTATAAAATTTATCGTAACTAGAATGGTATAACTTAAGTTTGAATATAGTCATTAAATCAATTTCTTATGTATTCAGATATTCTAATTATCAGAAATTTACTTATCCGGCTAATCAAAATTAATATCCCAATGGTTTAAATCAGTTAATTAACCAATTACCAAACGTTAAATATCCGGGTCATCACACAAACTATTTTACAAAACTATTTTATATACAAAACTATTTCACAAAACGATTTTATATACAAAACTATTCTAAATTCAAAACCTTTTATAAAGCAAAGATGTTCAATCCTATATGATTTTTCATAAAGCGAAATTGATTTTGAAAAAAATTTGATTCTTGTATAAGACGGACTTTATATAAGTATATGGTGATTTTGAAAACTATTGATTTTGGGAGGTATTCGATCTGAAGAGATAAATCTTATATATAACGGAATTTAAATAAGAATGATTTGATATATTCGAGATTATTGATTTTGGAAATTACTCTATCTGAAAACGAAATCTTATATATAATGGAATTTATATAAGTGCGATATTTGAAGCTATGATTTTGAAAGGGTACTAAATATGGTATATTATATTTTGAAGTAAGAGGTATGGGGAAGTACCATCCATGAAGAAGTATAGCATGATATGCTTCGACAAAGATGGACTTGGGGAATCCAAGAATGGATTCCACCGATAAACTATAATATACTTGGGTGAATTCAGAAATGGATTCGAACTGATATGGTTGTTTGGACTTAAACTCATGAGTTCCTCGATTTTTTTTCCAAGGTAGATGGTTCTTTAGTTTACCCAATGGAGGCGCTTTCGATCCTGGGATCTGTTGTTTATGGATCTTCCAGGAAGGAAGTGCATCCATTGCGTAAATCATTGAATCAGTAGTTACCACTACAGTAGGGGTTGATGGTCCCTTGTTTACAAAATGGCTACGATAATTTTCTGGAATCCAAAAGGTGGAAGATCTTCTGGAAATTTTGTATCCATTGCGTAAACAATGGATCAGCAGCGGGCCACTACTATTGTAACATCATCATTTGACATTAGATTTTGAGTATTACTTCTCATACCCGTTTTTAAGTATTTAACTGGGTGTTGAAATAGGTCTACTTAGTACTTGGAGATTTCTAGTCTTACGCCTGATCAACGTACGACCAGAGTCTGCAAGAATGAGGATAAACCTGTTAAAACATCGAGTTATAAAAGTATTTTGATAAAGTATTGTATAAAAATATTTTGGTCATTTTTTTCCATTTCTAAATACTTTAAAATGCTTGTTGTTTATTTATGTACAACATGGTTTAGTAGTAAATTATTAGTGTTGTAAATATTATGAGAAGTTATTAATTAAATAAAACATATTTAAAGTTAATGAATATTGATTTGTTAATGATGTTTAAAAGTATTTTGAGATTTAAAACTAATAAAATTTATAAATAATGGGTTTAACATTTTCAATAACTTCTTTTTAAATATATGTAATGATGTAAATAATTGTTTTCAAATAGTTCACACAAATTTATAAAGATGTTATTTAAAAAAATATTATGTGGTATTTATAAATGAAGCAAGAAATTTTACAAATGAAATTGTTCCATAAATTATTAAAGTATTAAAGATGATTGATTTGCAAATGATGTTTTCAAATGAATATTTCAAGTAAATTTTATATAAGTTTCTTTAAATGTATAATTTAAAGATATTATATAAATGAAAAAAAATTATTTACGAAGTTTTATTTATAGTAATATACTTGACCAATAAATTTGAATCTCTATTTTCGAACTATGGTTTGAAATATTTACTTGATTTCGAAACAGTAACAGTAAATTTATAGGTTTATTCGCTATTTTAATTTTTGTATTAAACCATAATGAATGTTTACCATGATTTGAATATTCATTTTAAACCAGTGTGTAAAATTAATTATGAAGATATGAAATTTTATACTTTGATTTGGATATTTAATGTTATCACCCTTGTACGATTAAAAGTTTCTGAACTAAACAAACCATTGATTTTGGTTGCTATGAATGTATAATGGATTTAGTGGTTGCATATAATGGTTGTTTGTTTGTTTGTATATGTTTTATAGTGATTTGTGTGACGCCCCACCTCTATGCTCACAATAACAAAGAGTATTAAAAGGAAACACTGTCTGTTATTACAAAGAATAAGGCTGGATAGGAGCGACCATCCGTAGTTAGGCCTTACACTAGTATTGGTTATCTCGATAGGAGTGGTATATATATTTTTCATCTCTTTGTTTATTTACTCCCATCGACATATCCAATTCCAGTATAAAACGAACTACGATGGTTCATAATAGTTTAGGACACATATATAATAATAACACAGATAAACTAAATGCGGAACACAGATAATATAAAATCTCATCTATATATATATATATATATATAACTGAAGTCAGTTACAATACATGTGATACAATACATATGATACAACTACAACTATCGACACTGGAAGTTACATATACAAGTACATTATTGTAAATAATATACATGAATACATAGCATCCTATACTATGACAACGACTACTCCAAAAGATATGAAGAGACTTCATACCTCAAGCAGCAACCCAAAGCAAGATATCAACAACCGGAAATAACTCGGTCTGACCCGAGTATTAATTCAAAAGAAAATAATACACGAGTCAGTCTAATTCAAACTCAGTTATTAATGCACGGAAGCAATAATAATTAAATAATCAAATAAACGACAGTCATAATAAATCTCGCATATCCAATCCTTCAATAAGGAAATCGGATAACGGTAAATATAACACGTAACAGCATTAAACAGCAAATCAGCAAAGTCAAATCATCAACAAAGATAAATAAAAGGATTATCAATGAAGATAATTTAAAAAACAATAGAATTGCCTAAACAGCAATTAACAGCAAGTGGCCAAGGCAAAACCCAATCCAGTGAACAACATAAACAACAAAATCTAATTATCGATACGATAATTAGAAAACACATAATCTAGTTATCTAGTAGATAATTAGATAATAACAAAATAATCAAATTAAACCAAATAAAAATACAATTTCAAAATATTGAATTGAACACACGAAACAATTCAAGCAATTGAAATATCAATTAAAACGTCAATTCTGATAGGGCTGCAGTACACTCTCGCGTGTACTGCCTCGCCACTACAACATCTTATATCATCACATGTGACGCCCCACCTCTATACCCATGCTAACCAAGAACACTACGATGTAGTGCTGTCAATTAGCACGGAGAATAAGGCTGTGAAGGAGCGACCATCCATGTAACTTCTTTGTGCGAGCACCGATATGTTAGATAGAATAGAATGCATATCTTTTAAGGAGGAAATCCGATATACCGATACAAACACAAAGCTATCACACGGTGGCTATATATAATCTTCGGAAACAAACATACTAAAGTGATGAGGAATCATTCCCAATAGTCCAATGACAATTATAGGCAAGATGTGAGATCAAAAATCTCACCTTTTCACGGAATTTGATGAAGATGGAGATTGAAAGCAAGGAGAAGCAATCCAAATCTTGAATCCACTATCTTCTACTTGAATTTGGAGTTGAATCTCGGATTTGCAATAGAATTTGAGTTTGGAGTTTTAGTTTCCATTTCCCACCACCATTTTTGATGAAGCTTGAATGTTAAAACAAATGGTGAATGAAGTGAGGAAGAGGGTTGGGCTGAACTAAGGAAGGTGCAGTCCAAACCAAAGTCACAAGCGGGAAAAGTGACGAAAATTTCACTATCTCCAAACATATCGAAGTTTACACTCAAAAAGATCGCAAACATCATTTTGAACTCAATGGGAGTGGTCTCGAGTCTTAGTTTGACCATATGCAAAAAGTAGCTTTTCGGACTAACATCCGACTTACGATAAAATATTTAAATAAAATATTTAAATATAAAATCAATAGATATGCGAGTTGTTACAGACTCCCCTCCTTAAAGAAATTACGTCCTCGCAATATATATATACGGTGGAAATAAAAAGTAACAACCATAAAAGCATATTAACACAAAAGAAATTGGAATTGAGAAGTTTACCTCAAAGAGCATGAGAAAGTAATTCCGGATGTGTACGCTCGATGAATTCTCTAGTTTCCCAAGAGCAATCCTTAGGATTTGAGGACCATTGAGCTTTAACAAGCGGAACATCTTTATTTCAAAGTCGTTTGACCTCCGAAGCAATAATTCGAATAGGATGCTGCTCATAAGTTAAATTAGGCGAAACTTCTATCTCTTCCATAGCACCAGGCTCAAGAATAGAATCGGAATCCCGAAGGCACTTCCGTAATTGAGAAACGTGAAACACGTCATGCATAGCAGAAAACTGAGCCGGTAATGAAAGGCGATAAGCCAAGGAACCAATACGTTCAGTGATAGGAAATGGCCCAATATATCGAGGCGCTAACTTTCCCGATCGACTGAAACATACAACACCCTTCATTGGTGAAACACGAATAAATACAAGATCACCAACAGAAAATTCTAATTTCCTTCTTCGGTTATCGGCATAGGATTTTTGTCTACTCTGGGCTTCTTTCATCCTATGTCGAATAAGTTCAATCTTTTCTATGGAATCTCGAATAAAGTCTGGTCCTAAAACCAGTTTCTCACCGGCCTCTAGCCAACAAGAAGGAGATCGGCATGGCCTTCCATAGAGTGCCTCAAAAGGAGCCATACCAATACTTGATTGGAAGCTGTTATTATAGGAAAATTCGACAAGTGAAATATGATCTTCCCAACTTCCACCAAAGTCAAGCACACAAGAACGAAGAAGATCTTCAAGTGTTTGATTCACACGCTCAGTTTGTCCGTCGGACTGGGGGTGATAAGCGGTGCTAAAATTAAGCTTCGTTCCCAAAGCTTTTTGAAGACTCTTCCAAAATCCACTAGTAAACAATGGATCTCGATCACTAACAATGGAAGTAGGGACTCCATGCAGTTTAACAATTTCTTTGATAAAAAGTTTGGCCAGAAGAGGAATGGTTCGGTTCGACCGAACTGGAATAAAATGGGCAGATTTAGTAAGTCTATCAACAATAACCCATAAGCTATTATGACCCGAACGAGAACGGGGAAGGCCATCAATAAAATTCATGGAAATTTGATCCCACTTCCAAACTGGAATTTCCAATGGTTGCAATAACCCAGCAGGCCTTTGATGTTCAGCCTTGACAAGTTGGCAAGTCATGCAACACTTAACAAAGTTAGCAACATCAGATTTCATTCCCTCCCAGTAATAAAGTCGCTTCATATCCGCGTACCTTTTACTGCTACCGGGATGAATGGAATACTTGGAACGATGAGAATCTTCAAGTATATCTTTACGAAGATCACTAATATTTGGTACGATAAGTCGACCAAATTTTCGAATGCCGCCGCGAGAATCAATATCAAAGTCTTTCAAGCCTTCAATATCGGTTTTATCCCTAATATTTTGGCTAAGCAAAGCCAATTCAGGATCTAGCTTTTGAGCTTCAAGAATGCCGTCTAAAAGGGAAGGACGAGCCTCAAGGCTACACAAAACAAGATATGATCATAAATCGGAGACACGATCTCGAATTTCACAAGTGGATAAGAGTTCGAGATTGTTCCATTCAGATATCATCATGGAAACAACCGCTTGTTGTTTTCGACTAAGTGCGTCAGCAACTTGATTTCCCTTTCCGGGAGTATAAAGGATATCAAGATCATAAGAGGCAAGGAATTCGAGCCAACGCTGTTGACGCAAATTAAGTTCCTTTTGAGAGAATAAATATTTCAAAGACTTATGATCAGTATAAAGTATAAACTTTTCTCCCAAAAGATAATGTCGCCAAATTCAAAGGGCGAAAATGATAGCAGCGAGTTCTAAATCATGTGTGGCATATCTAGTCTCAGCCGGCTTCAATTGCCTAGAAGCATAAGCAATAACACGTTCTTTTTGCATAAGAACGGCACCCAAGCCAACGCGACTAGCATCGGTATAAACGACAAAGTCTTGATTCCCTTCGGGAATAATAAGAATAGGAGCATCAGAAAGGAGTTCTTTTAATTTCTAAAAAGAAGTTTCACATTTGTCCGACCAAATGTATTTAACACCTTTCTTTGTTAAGCCAGTAAGAGGAACGGCAATCTTAGAAAAGTCTTTTATAAAACGGCGGTAATAACCTGCCAATCCGAGAAAGCTATGGATTTCAGTCACGCTCTCCGGTCTCTTCCAATTTTGAATCGCTTCAATCTTTAAAGGATCCACGGATATTCTGGATTCGGAAATAATATGACCGAGAAACTTCACACTAGATTGCCAAAAATGGCATTTAGAAAAATTTTCTTTTAATTGATTGCTTCTAAGAGTTTCCAATACAATCCGAAGATGCTTTTCATGTTCCTCCTCGGTTTTAGAATACACAGAATATCATCAATAAAGATGAGAATAAACCGATCGAGGAAATCTTTGAAAACTCTATTCATAAGGTCAACGAAATAAGCCGGAGCATTCGTTAAACCAAATGGCATAACTAGCCATTCATAAGATCCATAACGCGTACGGAACGAAGTCAAAGGAATACTATCCTCTGCAATACGAAGCTGATGGAAACCGGTAGCCAAGTCCAATTGTGAAAAGACTCTAGCACCACTAAGTTGATCAAACAGATCATCAATCCGAGGTAAAGGATATTTATTCTTAATAGTAAGATCATTAAGCTTGCGGTAGTCGACGCAAAGCCTAAGTGTACCATCGGACTTACTTACGAAAATAGCTGAAGCTCCCCAAGGCAAGGAACTAGAGCGAATAAGTTGCTTCTTCTCTAACTCGGATAATTGTTTGCGCATCTCTTCATTCTCCTTATTGGACATTCGATAAGGAGGACGGGTAATAGGTTGAGCTCCAGGTATAAGATTAATTTTGAACTCGATTGCTCGCTTAGGTGGTAGTCCTAAGACGGGCTCAAAGATGTCGGAAAATTCACGAACGACGCGAATAAGAGAAATGACATCCTCCTCGTCATCATTATCATCATCACGAGGATTTAAAGAATATAAAGATGCAACCAAAGCGGAATCCGAATCTTTAAGAATAATAGAAATCTGGTTAACAGATTACAGATGTCGGAGATAAATAGTCCGCTCAGGACATAGGATATGAGCTTCATAAAGAGTAAGCCAATCCATACCCAAAATCATTCCAAAGCCTAAGTAACGCATGACATGCAAATCGGCTAGGAAAGAAAAATCACACAAAATAATCTCGACATCTTTACAAAGCAGACTAAGAGTTGTGGATCCACCTACTGGATTCGCAATTCTTAAAGAAGTCATTAAAGCAACAACACTTAAAGAAAAAGTATCGACAAGTTCCATTGATATAAAAGAATGGGATGCACCCGTATCAAAGAGAACTCTAATAGGTTGATCATGAAATAATATAATGCCATCAAGGACAGAATGAGACATACCTTGACCGCGAGATGTGTTGCCAGGGGCTTGAGCAATGTAACGACCCGTAAAATTTAATGGTTTTAAAATCATATTTAACTGGAAATTTGTGAAATTTTAAACAATAAAATTTGAAATTAAAAATTTATTATTTGGAATACGTCTATTTTAATATAGCAACTGGTAAATTTTCATCTGATAATATTGAAGTTTATTTTCCTGTGAAGTTTATTTCAAAATCAAACCGGTTAATAACAGTGAATTTAAAAGTTTTCCGAAACCAAAATATGTCAACAAGTGAAAATTTATTCAGATCATTCTGAATCAGACTGCGAAATTCGTTTTTCCAAATTTGGACTTCTACTGCTCCTTTTAGCTTATTTCTGGTAAAGTAGCAGCATTTTTCGGTACCGATTATCGACTTTTGATCGGATGGTCGTACCACAGACATCTGTATACCGTTTTGATCGTCTCGTCGCGCTGATCATCACGGTATATTTATTTCTGTATTTTGAGGTCCGTTACGCGGCAGAAGCAACGAACTGCCCGTTGTAACGGTACCATAAATTTTGACTCTTCAATCTCCTTCCCTTTCAAAATTCGAAACGCATGTCCAATCAAATCAATTACTTTATTAAATCTTCAGCGAATCAAGGGATTGGACCGTTGCTATTTCTTTATTGTCCTCTGACTATTCGAATTGCTTTAATATTTGCAATTTTGAAATCTTCCGTTTCTTTCTTGCGCAAAGTGAAACGTATGTACGTTTATATTCTTTATTGTTGACAGCTGTTCTCTTCTATTTCTTCTACTCACTAAATTATATATTCACAGTTCCTTTCAAAAGCAAAGTTTGTTTTATAAAAAAAGTGACAGCATCCCTCACCTCCTCTGCAATTCTTCCACCTCTGCAACTCCCACGTCCGCCGATCATCCCACTTCCTCCTCCCCTGATCTACGACCCCGCAAACCTACTCAAACTCCGATCAAACCCAACATCACCTCCCTCGGCGTGCGCCTTCCCTCCGCAATCACCCAGATTTCCCTTCGTCCCTCCCCTGCTCCACCTGGCAGCGTCGCCAGCAGTCTCCACTGCCACGCCCACACTCCAGTCTTGGTTCAACCAACCGAGATCTCCGCCCTCCCCACTTCCCCATGCTCGCCCTATAGCCGACTCTCCCTCTCGCGCAAATCTCCACTTGCTCGCATCTTCTCTGGTTTCGGATATAGGTAACATATATAATAATATTTACCATATATATATAGTTTGTATAATAGAATTATTTACAACCGGTTAGTGGTAAACATAAGTTTCGGCCTGATATATATCTATATATTGGTTCTCTATACCTGTTATCAAACTAGATAGAGATATTAGTTATATATATTATGATTTCAGTGTTATAATTTTGAACAGTGTATATATATAAATAATTTATAATATAATACATGGTTTCGAAAATATATTTTTATAGTTTATTTGTATTCGAACTGTAGTGCATGATTTGTAGTCTACACATTTATATATATGTTGTTATATAGATTTCAGGCAAGTTGTTGGTTATATATATAGAGAATTACTCAGTACGTATATACATATAGATTTTTGTTTTATATAATATATTATATGCTGCCGTATAGGTTATATAAATTTCATAATTTATATTGTTTTAATATTCTAGTTATGCCGTATAGGCCGAAGTCTATGTATACATATGTTATACTTTACTTTTATTTTAGTCTAATACATAAAGGTTTGTAAATATATGTAATATATGTGTAGCTCATTAAATAAGCTTACTGAGGATGTGAATATTTGTTTGAAAGTTGATTTTTAAGGCAAAGGTGGATTCTGAATCAAAGAAAATTTAGTTGTATTATATTTATATTATATATTTACATTTATGTCAGTTGTACTGATAAGATTTTTACAAGTTTATGTTAAGTGGTATATAATACGTACACCCCAGTTATATGTCACATAAGTTATGCTATATTTTCGAAACAGTTTTAATAATAAAATGTAAGTGCTACATATATAAACTGTACTTTTATATAAGCTGTTTGTTTGCTCATTTTGTTGCAATTCTAGCTTTGGCCTTTTAATGGGTATGTTCTATATAATATAGTTTTGGCTATTGAATATACAATTTGATATAAATGTATATTGAAGGGTGTTGTTTCTATATTATATATATAAAAAATTTATACGATACTTATTGTATATAAAAGTTTATAACAGTTTAAAAGTTATTTCAGAATTTAGATGTTGCTGCTATCTCCTGTAGCTTATGATATGATGTTATAGGGTATGTATGTTTATATATATCATATAGTCTATATTATTGTAGGGTGTGATGGGATATATTTTATTTATATCAGTGTTGCACTATATGATTAGTTGTATTTATATATTTTATATGTTAAATATAGGTATGTACACCCTGTGTACCAAAGTATATATATATTTCCTGTTTAAATGTTTTATTGTGTGTGTATTTATTTATTTAAAACCTTACTATGTAGATATGTTGTTTATATGGGTTTTATTTAAAAAAAACAATGATTTTGAAATATATATGGCTTATTTTGAATGTATGTCTAAAATCGGTTTAGAGAGAAGTTATAGCACATTTTGTTTTGATTATATCAAGACGATTCTGATTCGTTTCCATTAATCCATATCTTTCAGCTTACTTCGCTTTGAGATTTGTTCGATTGTCTAGATCGTGATCCAATTCGTAGCTCATTTCATTGTCTTTTCTTCTCTAGCCTCGAAAGGTGAGCAATCACTCACGATTAACATTCTTGTATTTATTAAATTTGATTTCAATTGAAACGACAATTGAAATATGATGCTGTAGTTATTTAAATTTTTATATATGCTATTATCTGTATATGTTCACCTATGACATCTGACACCAGTATCTAGTATTTATATGCCTGTTATTACTATTATCTGTATATGTTCACCTATGACATCTGACACCAGTATCTGTTATTTATATTGATGATATATGCCTGTTGTTATATTTTATATTATCTGTTATCACTCTGCAAGTTCCCTGTTAGTATAGAATTCACTATGGGTTGAAATGATACATACCCGAACGGACTTTAGAATAGGAGAAAATCGTTATGGGTTGAAATGATAAACCCAAGCGATTTTCAATTGAATTGAAATTGGGATTACGGGTCGAAATGATATCTACCCGTATATATTTAAATTTCGGATTGAAATGATAAATATCCGTATCACTTAACCATATGATGTATATATACAGACACCGTTGGTCCATATATATAAATATTTTTAAAATGAATTCTATGGTTTCGGAAAGAAATATATGGTTTTAATAAATGTTGAGCCTTAAATTATTTAATTTAAATTAGGATGGATTTAATACTTATGAGATGTTTAAGTATAAAAATTATATTTTCAAAATAGATTTTGGTAATAATTTGAATAAGTTAAGGTTGGAAAGATAATTTATTAATTAAACCAATTTGAAACTTATTGAAATTGAGATTTAAGATATGATTTATAACTTGGGTTTTATTTAAATAATTTAATGAATAATTCTTGCTTAAATAAATTTAAGAAAATATTTAGTAAAAATGAAATGTAAGGCTAGTTAGATGATATTGAGTTTATTAACTGAATATTCCCTGATTAAATAATAATGAAGTTAAATCAAGAGCTATATGAAATGTTAAATCTAACTTTGGAAAATGTTGAGTATTAAAGCTTTGAAATATATTGAAAAAATTAAATGGTATATTTAGAACTGAATTAAATTGATGAATTGAGCTTTGAATAAATTTGAATCTGGAATTTGAAGTTGATTTGAATCGATTTGCCAGACTTGAGGAAATTAAATACTTTGATTTTAAAGTATTTAACCTATATATATACTATTTTGGAAAATAGATATATTTGAAATGAAATGATATTTTGGTTTTGAAGTATAAAATAATTTGGAATGACCACGGTGTTATAGTGTATATTTCCACCTCGTAGATAGTTCTGAAGATCCTTAGAGGATGGTTATCCCAAACATCCTTTAAGTTACTTGTATTTCAGTTGATATTTCACTTGAGTTGGATTTATTGATATAAGAATGTTAATCCTGACTCGAGTGTTTTGTGTTTTGCTTTACGCTCGGGTCAGACCGAGTGTGTGACGACCGCCCATGACCCCTGCACCGAATCTAGAGATAGAGCGCTGTAAAGTGTGCCAGGCGACCATGGACGATTGTCAAGGTAAGATTTAAAACAACAGAATCTATCGTATTACTCACAGCGCATGGACAAAATACAATAGAACATATGTATAGTGAAGCTTTACAGAACAAAATGACATCATATAAAACTCCATAATAGTTGAATACAAGCATCCACATAGTCAATACATCCAGCCTCATTACATATCTCTCAGAGAATACAAAACAGCGGAATATCCAGTATATATAATAAGAAGATAATATGCAACCCTCTAGCTCGTCTTCGATATCAGCATCGTGAGAAGAGAACAGCACATGTCACCTGCTACCTAGTCTGCCCGTCCCAAAATGGACGAACAGCCCAAGGCAATAAGAATTAAAACATAAAGCCTTGAGTCAGACAACAGTCTTAGTGAGCAGTAAATTAACTAACAACATACCAAAAGAGCATAAAGGAAAAGGAATACAACCCTCCCACTCCAACCTCATTCTACAGTGATAGCCTCCAGACACACACTAAGCAGAAGCAAACATAGCAGAGCATACAATTTAAAGTAAAGCTACTATCACTCAAGTCAAGGGCGATGTTTTCCAAGTACCAAGGCCTAAATCAGATAAGCACCCAGAAAATACCGCTCTTGAGTCCGAAATGACGTTACAACCAAACATCCATGACTCTGGCTATCACTGTTATCATTGCTTCGATATCACCGTTAATTGAATGACCGGCACATTCTTTCAGCCGTCCGTCAAGGGCTAATGGAAACCCCGGTTCTAGACATAACTCCCGCACGTCGTCGCAGCCCGTGCCTAGGACTATCGAATCTGCCCAGAGTACTCGACCATCGACAGTTGGCCGTTGGGACTATCGAATCTGCCCAAACGTACTCTTGCTTAGAGCATGCTAGAACCTTCAACAACGATGCTATCCAAGCCTCCTAGTCATCCTCCTCGACGACTATTCTCGTATCCATTCATTATCCTCAACTCGAATCATATCACCGAGTTATCAACATGCTTGGAATGATCCCGTCTGGATTAGACCAAGTCTTCATCACATGATTGCCTCGCTTCATTACATCCTCGCAAAGCCTCATCTCATCATCACATCATCAAATCCATGCATAAGAGCTTCATCATCCCGCTACATATGCCACGAGCAGCTTTCCCAATTCAAGAGCCTTTCCCTTAGCTTTTGAATCATCTTCGATCTAAATCTAATCATCAATCATCTAGTTCATAACAATCAATCAAATCAAACATCAATCCAAGCAATCAAGCATTCAAATATGATCTAAGTAGACAATTATAACAATAATGGCATTTTCGTAATTAAAGAGTTGAAAGTCCAATAAGCATGAAAACATGGATTATATCTCTACAAACTTGATGAATGAACTTGCATAGGTTAACATATGATAAAATGGATGTAACATCATCATGAACAATGGATCTATATGGATCTACACTTTGGATGAAGAAAATGCATGGAAATCCCTATTTTAACACCAAATCGAGCCAACAATCCGATATACTCCTTTGGATCCGTGTGAGAGATAATCACCACTCACCAAATCACCCAAACAAACCCAAACCAACACGCTTCAGATCTGGACAGCGAAGGATCAAGCTTGATCTATCACGAATCCGCTTCAAACGAAGAAATCTCTCTTGAAAAGATGAAGATCTTCAACTTTAGCTCTTGAATCTTCAACTTGGATGGAAGGAAGCACTAGATTAGAGTGGAGAAAAGAAGTGAAGAAGTGTAGAAGTTGAGCTCTCAAAATGGCAGCACTTCGTCGCTTCAAAATCCGGATCCCAAAAATGAAGAGAAGCTCTCCTATTTATAGCTGAAATCCATGACTCGACTGCCTCCATGAGTCGTCTACAACTCATCAGATCATCACGACTCAATGGTCTTCCGACTTAAGCCTAACTCCAACAACACTCAGACCCCCCTACGACTCAAGACTTAACAGCTATCTCCTAAGTCGTCTCCGACTTATAGCCTCTTCCGACTCATCACAGGCACCTACGACTTACCGAACCACCCCTGTCTACGACCTAGTGCGCACGCGCCTTACTGGCTAGACGACTCAACCACTAAGTCGTCCACGACTTAGCACAAAGCTACGACTCATCAGGAGGTACGACTCATCAAAGGGCTCAACTTACGACTCAACAAAATCCCAGATCCCGTACGACTTAACGGTTAACTCGACTATGACTTATCAACCTCAAGACTTAGCTAGGTTACTGGGATACGACTTAACTGAATACACGACTCAACTAGACTTACGACTTAGTAAGTATACGACTCATCAAATAACTTGGGTACGACTCAACTCCTAAGTCGTCCAGGTCTTAAGTCGACCACTGCCTTAACTCGTCAGCCGACTTAACACAACTCAAAACCTTAAGTCGTCTACAATAACATAAGTCGGTCACTTCCTTAGGTTGTCTATCCCTTAACTCGGCAACGACTTACAACCTACGACTTAACACTTGCCGAGTTAACTTCAACCTACTAACCTAGCCCAGCTACGACTTATCTCCTTAGGTCATCGCCGACTCACCCCTTAAGTCCTTAACTCGCCCAGACTCAACACTAACTCGTCCAGAACCCATAAGTCGGCTACAACTTAGGACTTAACCAAAAATTCTTCCCAAAATCTGAAACAACCTAAAATGTTGAAAATTCCAGATTTGAACGAACTTTTCGATCCGTAAAAATACGGGTCGTTACATTCTCTCCTCCTTAGGAATTTCGCCCCCGAAATTCCAAACAAACCAAGCAATCAAAAACTATTCTGCACGCCTACCATCCATAGCAATCAACAAACCATGCATCCAATTCTAGCTTAGCATGCAGAATTCTAAAACTAGAACAAGTTACAATTTCGTTAGATGACACGACACCTTAGGGCCATACCTCGAAGAGTTCAGGATGAGCTGCTTTCATCCTCTCTTCCACTTCCCACGTACTGTCGTTATCATCATCACTCCATTGTATCTTGAGCAACTTAACTACCTTCCTCCTAAGCTGTTTCGTGTCGGTTTCCACAACACGAAGTGGCTTACGAGGTCTCCTATCGACTGGATCAACTTCAAAATCTTCATAGCTATCAGCAGAAACCACGGTATTCGAGTCGTGCACATACTTCCGTAGATATGATACATGAAAAACATTGTGCACACCCGACATCTTCTCAGGTAACTCCAACCTATAGGCGAGCTTTCCAATTCGCTCGATGATCGGGAATGGTCCAACAAATCTCGGAGTCAATTTACCTTTCTTCCCGAATCGAATAACATTCTTCAGTGGAGAAATCTTCACAAAAACCATTTCACCTACGTCGAACTCCAAATCCTTACGACGCTTATCAGCATAACTCTTCTGACGGTCTTGGGCTGCCTTCATTCGTTGCCGAATGATCTCTATACAATCTGAAGTCTGCCGAATAATCTCTGGCCCAAGTATCAGCTTTTCTCCAGTTTCCAACCAACATGTCGGAGAGTTACACGGTCTTCCATACAATGCCTCATACAGTGCCATACCAATGCTTGACTGGTAACTGTTGTTGTACGCAAACTCCACCAAATGAAGGTGATCTTCCCATGATCCTCCGAAATCCAAAACACAAGCTCTGAGGAGATCTTCCAAAACTCGGTTAACTCTCTCGGTCTGACCATCTGTTTGAGGGTGATAAGCTGTACTCAAACACAACTCGGTTCCCAAAACTTCCTGGAAGCTCCTCCAAAATCCACTAGTGAACAATGGGTCTCGATCGCTCACTATGCTCTTCGGAATACCATGGAATCGAACTATCCACTTAACATACAACTCAGCCAACTTTGATGCAGTCCTAGTCGATCGAACAGGAATAAATTGTGCACTCTTAGTCAGACGATCTACAATGACCCAAATCCCTTCATTTCCCGTTCTAGTTCTAGGCAATCCATCAATAAAATCCATCGATACCTGCTCCCACTTCCATGTAGGAACTTCTAATGGCTGTAGCAATCCACTTGGCTTCTTCTGTTCAGCCTTTACCAACTGGCAGTTCATACACTTGGAAATAAAATTTCCAACATCCTTCTTCATACCTTCCCAGAAGTAGGTTCTCTTCATATCCCGATACATCTTATTTCCACCTGGATGAATTGTCAACTTCGAGTGATGACTTTCCTTCAGAACTTCACTCCTCAATTCATCTATATCGGGAACAACTAGTCGTCCTTGCTTCCAAAGCCAACCCTCTCGATCGACCTCGAATCCTTTATCCTTTTCTGGATCCACTCCAGATTCCAAATCACGAATAATCTTGACAAGCTTATCATCTCGCTTTTGACTCTCGCCAATCCTTTCCACAAGAGTCGGTCTTATCGATAAGTTTGCCAACATCTCAGGTTCCAATTCACATCTAGGCCTGAAGTCAAATCCAGCTAAATACTCGAGACTCTTCCATTCTGAAAACATGGCTCCCAATCCTGCATGTCTTCGACTTAACGCATCTGCCACTGCGTTACCTTTTCCCGGAGTATAAGCTATACCAAAATCATATGATGCTAAAAACTCTAGCCAACGTTGCTGCCGAAGATTCAAATCCTTTTGGGAGAAAAGATACTTCAGCGACTTATGATCCGTAAACAACTCGAATCGAACTCCCAACAGATAATGCCTCCACATCTTCAGAGCAAATACAATCGCCGCTAATTCCAAATCATGAGTTGGGTAATTCCTTTCATGCGGCTTCAGTTGTCGACTGGCATACGCAACAACTTTATCCTTCTGCATCAGCACTGCTCCAAGTCCAGTACCACATGCGTCGGTGTAAACCACCATCTCATCATTCCCACTAGGAATAGTCAAAACAGGAGCACTCGTCAATCTCTCTTTCAGGATTCCGAAAGCTTGCTCACACTTAGCATCCCAACTGAACACTTGGTTCTTCTTCGTCAATCCTGTTAATGATGCAGCTATCTTGGAGAAGTCTTTGATAAACCGTCGATAATATCCTGCTAATCCAAGAAAACTTCTCACATCAGATGCATTCTTAGGTCTAACCCAATCCTGGATTGCTGCCACCTTAGCGGGATCAACCGCTATTCCATTTCCATAAATCACATGGCCTAAGAACCTCACTTCACTCTTCCAGAAGTGACACTTCGAAAACTTAGCCTTCAGCTGATGTTTCCGCAAGATTTCCAAAACAATACGCAAGTGCGTCTTGTGCTCTTCTTCCGTTCTGGAATAAATCAGAATATCATCCACGAACACAAGTACAAACTTGTTCAACTGATCTCTGAACACTCTATTCATAAGATCCACAAAATATGCTGGCGCGTTAGTCAATCCAAACAGCATTACCAGCCACTCAAAGAAACCAGATGGTGTCCGAAAAGCAGTCTTCGGCACACTATCCTTAGCCACTCTCAACTGGTGAAAACCCGTTGCCAAATCCATCTGAGAAAACACCTTAGCTTCGTGAAGCTGATCAAACAAGTCATCTATTCTCGGCAATGGATACTTGTTCTTCTTAGTCACCTTGTTCAGCTCACGATAATCTACACACAATCTCAACGACCCATCTGCCTTGGTTGCGAACACAACTGGTGCACCCCACTCGGACACACTACGCCGAATGAATCCTTTCTGTAAAAGGTCATCAACTTGCACCCTCAATTCCTGCTGTTCCCTAGGCGCCATCCGCCTAAGAGGCATCACAACAGGTCTGGCTCCTTCAACTAGATCTATACGAAACTCGATCTCTCTATGCGGCGGCAACCCTTTGACTTCGTCAAAGACATCCTCGAATCCATTTGCGATTGGCACTAAAGACAGTCCATCTCGTGGAACAACTAGCGAATACATGAAGCTCATGAAGACGCCTTCCTCATGCTTACATCGTATCATAATCTTTCGCCCTTCCACATTCTCGACTGTCACCTCCAGCCTCTCACAATCAACCTTAGCCGCATACTTCCTAAGCCAGTCCATACCCAAAATAATTCCGAACCCCGCAAAGTTCAGAACAAAACAATCACAAACAAAAGAGAAACCATGACTCGATACAACTAGACCACGGCATAACATACACAAACAAGACGAACCCCCAACTGGATTAGTCACAACCAATGGCCTATCAACAATATCCGGTTCCAAACCTAACCGGCCTACTAGTTCATTACAAACAAACGAATGCGATGCTCCAGTATCAAACAAAACTCTAACTGGAATACCACATAGGAAAAGAGTACCTTGAACAACCACACTCTTTCCCTTCTCTTCAGTAGTAGGAGTTTTCGAAGACGACGGAACAGCTCCTAAAGCATAGGTTTGCACAATCTGCCTGTCCTTCCTCGGTTCTGGACAATTCTTCCTGAAATGCCCCGGCTTGTCACAGTTGTGACACTTCATCGGCACCTTAGGATTCTTACAATCCTTCGAGAAATGGCCCTTCTGCTGACAATTGTAGCAAGTCACCTCGCCTTTCGGCTTCTTCTGGCCATCCTTACCCTTCTGCTGCTGCTTCCTCTTCTTGTTTCCACCCTGCTGGGGTTTAGACTCTTCCCTGGTCACAGCAACAACAGATCCTTCCTTAGGAAACAGACTTTCATGCCTAAGAGCTTTCTCTACAAGCTTCTCAAATGAATCGTCCAAATGATCCACCAACTGTCTCCCAAGATAACTGTCCAAGCCTGTCACAAACTTCTCATTCTTCTGATAAGCGGATTCAATATATGACCGAGCATACATGGACAAAGCCTCAAACTCAGAAACATACTCAAGAACAGATCTTCCACCCTGCTTGAGTTCTACAAACTTCTTGAACAGAACAGACTTCTGAGCTGTAGAAATGAACTTAGCTTCAAATCTAGCTTGGAATTGCTCCCAAGTAATCTCTTCCTCCGCAGTATTGATGGTAATAGAGTTCCACCAATCAGAGGCTCTCCCTTGAAGCTGCCTTGATGCCAACTTCCTCTTAGTTGCATCATCAATTCCCAAATCACCAAAGATCCTTCTACAAGCATCTATCCATCTCTGGACTTCGATAGTTGATTCTGTTCCCAAGAAAACCTTCCCTCCAAGAGCCGTATAATCCTTGCACAACTTAGCAAAATCCACTGGTTTTGGAGTTTGGACTTGAACTCCAACATCAACTGCTGCCCCCGGAACTGGTATCCTTCTCATGATCGAAGTCATCATAGCTTCGAACATGGCTGCATAATCAGCAGTCTCTTCAGTAGCACGGCCTTCCCTAGCAGCTGGTCTCCCTCTTCGACTCATTCTCAATATCTATAAAAAGGAATGATTAGAACATCTAGAGAAACAACTGCACAAAGGACTCAAATTCTACTAAGCTACTATATTATATATAGTAATCATCCATCAAAATACAATTACGTCTCTCATACGTGGTTACTTCAGCGAGCGTTGGGTAAAATCGATTAACCAATGCTCTGATACCAAATGTGACGACAGCCCATGACCCCTGCACCGAATCTAGAGATAGAGCGCTGTAAAGTATGCCAGGCGACCATGGACGATTGTCAAGGTAAGATTTAAAACAACAGAATCTATCGTATTACTCACAGCGCATGGACAAAATACAATAGAACATATGTATAGTGAAGCTTTACAGAACAAAATGACATCATATAAAACTCCATAATAGTTGAATACAAGCATCCACATAGTCAATACATCCAGCCTCACTACATATCTCTCAGAGAATACAAAACAGCGGAATATCCAGTACATATAATAAGAAGATAATATGCAACCCTCTAGCTCGTCTTAGATATCAGCATCGTGAGAAGAGAACAGCACCTGTCACCTGCTACCTAGTCTGCCCGTCCCAAAATGGACGAACAGCCCAAGGCAATAAGAATTAAAACATAAAGCCTTGAGTCAGACAACAGTCTTAGTGAGCAGTAAATTAACTAACAACATACCAAAAGAGCATAAAGGAAAAGGAATACAACCCTCCCACTCCAACCTCATTCTACAGTGATAGCCTCCAGACACACACTAAGCAGAAGCAAACATAGCAGAGCATACAATTTAAAGTAAAGCTACTATCACTCGAGTCAAGGGCGATGTTTTCCAAGTACCAAGGCCTAAATCAGATAAGCACCCAGAAAATACCGCTCTTTAGTCCGAAATGACGTTACAACCAAACATCCATGACTCTGGCTATCACTGTTATCATTGCTTCGATATCACCGTTAATTGAATGACCGACACATTCTTTCAGCCGTCCGTCAAGGGCTAATGGAAACCCCGGTTCTAGACATAACTCCCGCACGTCGTCGCAGCCCGTGCCTAGGACTATCGAATCTGCCCAGAGTACTCGACCATCGACAGTTGGCCGTTGGGACTATCGAATCTGCCCAAACGTACTCTTGCTTAGAGCATGCTAGAACCTTCAACAACGATGCTATCCAAGCCTCCTAGTCATCCTCCTCGACGACTATTCTCGTATCCATTCATTATCCTCAACTCGAATCATATCACCGAGTTATCAACATGCTTGGAATGATCCCGTCTGGATTAGACCAAGTCTTCATCACATGATTTCCTCGCTTCATTACATCCTCGCAAAGCCTCATCTCATCATCACATCATCAAATCCATACATAAGAGCTTCATCATCCCGCTACATATGCCACGAGCAGCTTTCCCAATTCAAGAGCCTTTCCCTTAGCTTTTGAATCATCTTCGATCTAAATCTAATCATCAATCATCTAGTTCATAACAATCAATCAAATCAAACATCAATCCAAGCAATCAAGCATTCAAATATGATCTAAGTAGACAATTATAACAATAATGGCATTTTCGTAATTAAAGAGTTGAAAGTCCAATAAGCATGAAAACATGGATTATATCTCTACAAACTTGATGAATGAACTTGCATAGGTTAACATATGATAAAATGGATATAACATCATCATGAACAATGGATCTATATGGATCTACACTTTGGATGAAGAAAATGCATGGAAATCCCTATTTTAACACCAAATCGAGCCAACAATACGATATACTCCTTTGGATCCGTGTGAGAGATAATCACCACTCACCAAATCACCCAAACAAACCCAAACCAACACGCTTCAGATCTGGACAGCGAAGGATCAAGCTTGATCTATCACGAATCCGCTTCAAACGAAGAAATCTCTCTTGAAAAGATGAAGATCTTCAACTTTAGCTCTTGAATCTTCAACTTGGATGGAAGGAAGCACTAGATTAGAGTGGAGAAAAGAAGTGAAGAAGTGTAGAAGTCGAGCTCTCAAAATGGCAGCACTTCGTCGCTTCAAAATCCGGATCCCAAAAATGAAGAGAAGCTCTCCTATTTATAGCTGAAATCCATGACTCGACTGCCTCCATGAGTCGTCTACGACTCATCAGATCATCACGACTCAATGGTCTTCCGACTTAAGCCTAACTCCAACAACACTCAGACCCCCCTACGATTCAAGACTTAACAGCTATCTCCTAAGTCGTCTCCGACTTATAGCCTCTTCCGACTCATCACAGGCACCTACGATTTACCGAACCACCCCTGTCTACGACCTAGTGCGCACGCGCCTTACTGGCTAGACGACTCAACCACTAAGTCTTCCACGACTTAGCACAAAGCTACGACTCATCAGGAGGTACGACTCATCAAAGGGCTCAACTTACGACTCAACAAAATCCCAGATCCCGTACGACTTAACGGTTAACTCGACTATGACTTATCAACCTCAAGACTTAGCTAGGTTACTGGGATACGACTTTACTGAATACACGACTCAACTAGACTTACGACTTAGTAAGTATACGACTCATCAGATAACTTGGGTACGACTCAACTCCTAAGTCGTCCAGGTCTTAAGTCGACCACTACCTTAACTCGTCAGCCGACTTAACACAACTCAAAACCTTAAGTCGTCTACAATAACATAAGTCGGTCACTTCCTTAGGTTGTCTATCCCTTAACTCGGCAACGACTTACAACCTACGACTTAACACTTGCCGAGTTAACTTCAACCTACTAACCTAGCCCAGCTACGACTTATCTCCTTAGGTCGTCGCCGACTCACCCCTTAAGTCCTTAACTCGCCCAGACTCAACACTAACTCGTCCAGAACCCATAAGTCGGCTACGACTTAGGACTTAACCAAAAATTCTTCCCAAAATCTGAAACAACCTAAAATGTTGAAAATTCCAGATTTGAACGAACTTTTCGATCCGTAAAAATACGGGTCGTTACAGAGTGATACAGCATTTGAGACTCACCTTTGGAGTTTGGAGCTTCCTTTGGAGATCCAACTTTTGATTCAGCTTCCAGCTTCCAGTTGATTCGTTCACAGAAGTCATCTGTTTGGATTGGAGACTTCACTGTATTTGAGATATTCTGTTGTATTTTATTTCTAACTCTGATGTTTATATAGTAGCTTCATGAACTACTATTTTATCTATTCTGCTGCGTATTATTGTATTACTCTGTGTCTGTGATTCTGTGATTGATTTATTTACTGCATATGCTGAGTTTTGCCAAATTTAAATTAACAATCTGATATTTTGAATTATTCAAGTCAGACATGTGTGGATTTATTGTCGAATTGAATGGTCCAAAATAGCAGGTCGTTACAGTTGGTATCAGAGCTTTGGCTCTAGACGAAACTTAGCATATATTGTAAATTTATTTACAGAATCACTTTCATTTGAGTTTAATCTCTTCCTTTTGACTCGATTTCCTTTGAACTTTGGAACGTTCCTTACGGTTCCAAAAATTCATTCTTGTCTCTCTTTATTGGTATTCTCTTGATTCTGGAGTATCCCATAACTCCACTTCAAATGATCTCTATAAGAATAGGCGATCCCACCAATCTTTGAATGATTGTAAAGGGGTGGAACTCCGTTACAATAGACATTGATTCACCGGAGATTTATATATCCCTCGGTTGATGTTGCCATCTCTTGTTATGCTGAATTCTATCTCTGACGATCGAATGTCGATTTGCCTTAGATTTCCGCATCGATTATATTCTTGAAGTCACGGTTGACCCGGTTAAGGTCGCCCGCGTTTTATATAAGTGTGTCCATCTACTGTTTTGTAATTAATTATCTCATTTTCGTTCGAACTTATTTTCGAATCAGAATCCTATTTGATTAGAGTCCCTCTAATTTGAATTTCTATCCTTGTTTTGAAATCCATTCTTGAACCATCCTTTGAAAGATCAGGCTTGTTTATATCTTAGAAATTGTTTTATATATCGAAATTATTATATTCTATATATAAAAGTGAAATGTTTTCGATAAAGATTATAAACTTTTTAAAAATGAGAAATTGATGTTTCGAAATGATTTGTAATTTTGAAAAAAAAACTATATAAGAAATTTGATTTATCTAAAAATGATTTAAACTTGAAGGATTTTAAATTTGAAATTCGAGAATTGAACTTCGGTATTTTGAAATTGGTTTTAAGATTTCGAAATATATAATAATAATATGATTTAAAAATATTTTCCGAATAAGAAATGTTTCAAATGATTTTAATGAGTTTCGAAGAAATTTCAAAATAAGTTTGAGAAAATAGAAGTCCAGAACTCACTTATGTCGCTAGAAAATAGTTTCGGTGATGAGTGCACGCATCATCGACATTGATTTTCGAGTTTCAGAGTGAGGGATAGGCCACTTCAGTAGCTTTGCTATGCGAGTGATTTTGTGAAACCATTTTGATGTCGAATTCCGAAGTAAGATTTGATATTCGAAAGATATATATATATATATATATATATAGAATGATTTGAAGTAAGCCGGTGTTCAGTCCTTGAGTTTTGAATTTGATATAACCCTATCTATTAAAATTGATTCACTGATTTGTTATTGATTTCCAACTCTTGAATTTGAAAATGATTTCTTCAACTATTTTGAAGGTTTGAGCACTTCCAAATCAAGGTTAACTTTTCAAAGCTAAGAAATTTTGAAAAGTATTTTGATAAAGTATATAAGTTGTTTTGACTGTTTAAGTATGAAGTAATATGGTTTAAATAAGTTGAAACTGTTTTGTTAAGTAAATGAATAAGGCTATTTTGAAAAAAAATAAATTTATATGAAGTTTAGATTTGAAATTCTTTGAAAAGAATTTGGTCTTCAAAATATTTTGATTAAAATTTAGTTTAAATGTTTTAACTTAGTAACATCTTTATGAAACTATATATTTAACAAGTTGGAATAAATATATAAGTTGTACGTATGCTGTTTTATTCGCATAATTAATTTGATCCAAGTTTGAGTACACAAGTTCGAGGTGGATTACACCATTTCGTGTTATGATTTTTTTTCATTCGATTCTTGATGGCGAATATTTGATATGGATTTTGGGCTCGATTCTAGAATTCTCTATCATAGTATATGGCTATGCAAGGAGACTGATGGCTTCTAGTCGAGAAACCATATCGAAGTCCGCATTAGGGTAGTCGAATGGATAATACTAGTTCGAAAGCGAACTTGTGTGATCGAGCGAGCGATAAAAATGTGATTCTACGAAATGATGACGTATGTACATCTTATATTCTAATATCATTGATATATTTTGACGTTGAAATTGAAAGCTGTCGAGTTAGAATATCTTTGCTTACTAAAAGAAAATTTCCAATTTAAATTACAAAGATATATAACCCATAAAAGCAAAGATATTCAATCCCATATGGCTCTTCATACAGCGAAATTTATTTTGAAAAATTTGATCCTTATATAAGATAGACCTTACGTAAGTATAAGATGATTTTGAAAACATTTGATTTTGGAAAACATTTGATTTTGGAAATTCTAATTAACTGTTCGTGCCTGATACTATTGTTTTGAATCTATCTTATCTGCTCAGCTTATTTATTCACTTATTTGTTTCCAAATCCACCTCCTTTCCTTGTTGACTATATCCTTTTAAATCTAGTTTATTCTTATACTACATGGTTTAATAGAAAATTCTTAGTGTTAAATATTTTAGGAGTTTTAATTAAATAAAACATATTTCAAGTAAATGATTATTGATAATATTTGAAAGGTATCTTGATATGAAATTAATAAATTTATGAATTATGGATTTAATATTTTCGAATAGCTTCTTTATAAATATAAGTAATAATGTAAATAATTGTTTCAAATAATGTTCATATCTTTATAAATGTGTTATTTAAACATATAAATGGTATTTATAAGGGAAGCAAGAAATTTTACAAATGGATTTTCGAAAGGTTTAAAGTATATAAGATAATTGAATTGCAAATGAAGTTTACAAATTTTAAGTAAAATTTATATAGTTTAAATTAATTGTTTAATCTTGACTTTCAATCTATCTTTTCTGTCTGGTTGTTTCTCTTCTTCTACCTTCTTCCTTTTCGGGGACGAAAAGTTTTGAGTGGGGGAGAGTGTAACGACCCGTAAAATTTAATGGTTTTAAAATCATATTTAACTGGAAATTTGTGAAATTTTAAACAATAAAATTTGAAATTAAAAATTTATTATTTGGAATACGTCTATTTTAATATAGCAACTGGTAAATTTTCATCTGATAATATTGAAGTTTATTTTCCTGTGAAGTTTATTTCAAAATCAAACCGGTTAATAACAGTGAATTTAAAAGTTTTCCGAAACCAAAATATGTCAACAAGTGAAAATTTATTCAGATCATTCTGAATCAGACTGCGAAATTCGTTTTTCCAAATTTGGACTTCTACTGCTCCGTTTATCTTATTTCTGGTAAAGTAGCAGCATTTTTCGGTACCGATTATCGACTTTTGATCGGATGGTCGTACCACGGACATCTGTATACCGTTTTGATCATCTCGTCGCGCTGATCATCACGGTATATTTATTTCTGTATTTTGAGGTCCGTTACGCGGCAGAAGCAACGAACTGCCCGTTGTAACGGTACCATAAATTTTGACTCTTCAATCTCCTTCCCTTTCAAAATTCGAAACGCATGTCCAATCAAATCAATTACTTTATTAAATCTTCAGCGAATCAAGGGATTGGACCGTTGCTATTTCTTTATTGTCCTCTGACTATTCGAATTGCTTTAATATTTGCAATTTTGAAATCTTCCGTTTCTTTCTTGCGCAAAGTGAAACGTATGTACGTTTATATTCTTTATTGTTGACAGCTGTTCTCTTCTATTTCTTCTACTCACTAAATTATATATTCACAGTTCCTTTCAAAAGCAAAGTTTGTTTTATAAAAAAAGTGACAGCATCCCTCACCTCCTCTGCAATTCTTCCACCTCTGCAACTCCCACGTCCGCCGATCATCCCACTTCCTCCTCCCCTGATCTGCGACCCCGCAAACCTACTCAAACTCCGATCAAACCCAACATCACCTCCCTCGGCGTGCGCCTTCCCTCCGCAATCACCCAGATTTCCCTTCGTCCCTCCCCTGCTCCACCTGGCAGCGTCGCCAGCAGTCTCCACTGCCACGCCCACACTCCAGTCTTGGTTCAACCAACCAAGATCTCCGCCCTCCCCACTTCCCCATGCTCGCCCTATAGCCGACTCTCCCTCTCGTGCAAATCTCCACTTGCTCGCATCTTCTCTGGTTTCGGATATAGGTAACATATATAATAATATTTACCATATATATATAGTTTGTATAATAGAATTATTTACAACCGGTTAGTGGTAAACATAAGTTTCGGCCTGATATATATCTATATATTGGTTCTCTATACCTGTTATCAAACTAGATAGAGATATTAGTTATATATATTATGATTTCAGTGTTATAATTTTGAACAGTGTATATATATAAATAATTTATAATATAATACATGGTTTCGAAAATATATTTTTATAGTTTATTTGTATTCGAACTGTAGTGCATGATTTGTAGTCTACACATTTATATATATGTTGTTATATAGATTTCAGGCAAGTTGTTGGTTATATATATAGAGAATTACTCAGTACGTATATACATATAGATTTTTGTTTTATATAATATATTATATGCTGCTGTATAGGTTATATAAATTTCATAATTTATATTGTTTTAATATTCTAGTTATGCCGTATAGGCCGAAGTCTATGTATACATATGTTATACTTTACTTTTATTTTAGTCTAATACATAAAGGTTTGTAAATATATGTAATATATGTGTAGCTCATTAAATAAGCTTACTGAGGCTGTGAATATTTGTTTGAAAGTTGATTTTTAAGGCAAAGGTGGATTCTGAATCAAAGAAAATTTAGTTGTATTATATTTATATTATATATTTACATTTATGTCAGTTGTACTGATAAGATTTTTACAAGTTTATGTTAAGTGGTATATAATACGTACACCCCAGTTATATGTCACATAAGTTATGCTATATTTTCGAAACAGTTTTAATAATAAAATGTAAGTGCTACATATATAAACTGTACTTTTATATAAGCTGTTTGTTTGCTCATTTTGTTGCAATTCTAGCTTTGGCCTTTTAATGGGTATGTTCTATATAATATAGTTTTGGCTATTGAATATACAATTTGATATAAATGTATATTGAAGGGTGTTGTTTCTATATTATATATATAAAAAATTTATACGATACTTATTGTATATAAAAGTTTATAACAGTTTAAAAGTTATTTCAGAATTTAGATGTTGCTGCTATCTCCTGTAGCTTATGATATGATGTTATAAGGTATGTATGTTTATATATATCATATAGTCTATATTATTGTAGGGTGTGATGGGATATATTTTATTTATATCAGTGTTGCACTATATGATTAGTTGTATTTATATATTTTATATGTTAAATATAGGTATGTACACCCTGTGTACCAAAGTATATATATATTTCCTGTTTAAATGTTTTATTGTGTGTGTATTTATTTATTTAAAACCTTACTATGTAGATATGTTGTTTATATGGGTTTTATTTAAAAAAAAACAATGATTTTGAAATATATATATAGCTTATTTTGAATGTATGTCTAAAATCGGTTTAGAGAGAAGTTATAGCACATTTTGTTTTGATTATATCAAGACGATTCTGATTCGTTTCCATTAATCCATATCTTTCAGCTTACTTCGCTTTGAGATTTGTTCGATTGTCTAGATCGTGATCCAATTCGTAGCTCATTTCATTGTCTTTTCTTCTCTAGCCTCGAAAGGTGAGCAATCACTCACGATTAACATTCTTGTATTTATTAAATTTGATTTCAATTGAAACGACAATTGAAATATGATGCTGTAGTTATTTAAATTTTTATATATGCTATTATCTGTATATGTTCACCTATGACATCTGACACCAGTATCTAGTATTTATATGCCTGTTATTACTATTATCTGTATATGTTCACCTATGACATCTGACACCAGTATCTGTTATTTATATTGATGATATATGCCTGTTGTTATATTTTATATTATCTGTTATCACTCTGCAAGTTCCCTGTTAGTATAGAATTCACTATGGGTTGAAATGATACATACCCGAACGGACTTTAGAATAGGAGAAAATCGTTATGGGTTGAAATGATAAACCAAAGCGATTTTCAATTGAATTGAAATTGGGATTACGGGTCGAAATGATATCTACCCGTATATATTTAAATTTCGGATTGAAATGATAAATATCCGTATCACTTAACCATATGATGTATATATACAGACACCGTTGGTCCATATATATAAATATTTTGAAAATGAATTCTATGGTTTTGGAAAGAAATATATGGTTTTAATAAATGTTGAGCCTTAAATTATTTAATTTAAATTAGGATGGATTTAATACTTATGAGATGTTTAAGTATAAAAATTATATTTTCAAAATAGATTTTGGTAATAATTTGAATAAGTTAAGGTTGGAAAGATAATTTATTAATTAAACCAATTTGAAACTTATTGAAATTGAGATTTAAGATATGATTTATAACTTGGGTTTTATTTAAATAATTTAATGAATAATTCTTGCTTAAATAAATTTAAGAAAATATTTAGTAAAAATGAAATGTAAGGCTAGTTAGATGATATTGAGTTTATTAAGTGAATATTCCCTGATTAAATAATAATGAAGTTAAATCAAGAGCTATATGAAATGTTAAATCTAACTTTGGAAAATGTTGAGTATTAAAGCTTTGAAATATATTGAAAAAATTAAATGGTATATTTAGAACTGAATTAAATTGATGAATTGAGCTTTGAATAAATTTGAATCTGGAATTTGAAGTTGATTTGAATCGATTTGCCAGACTTGAGGAAATTAAATACTTTGATTTTAAATTATTTAACCTATATATACTATTTTGGAAAATAGATATATTTGAAATGAAATGATATTTTGGTTTTGAAGTATAAATTAATTTGGAATGACCACGGTGTTATAGTGTATATTTCCACCTCGTAGATAGTTCTGAAGATCCTTAGAGGATGGTTATCCCAAACATCCTTTAAGTTACTTGTATTTCAGTTGATATTTCACTTGAGTTGGATTTATTGATATAAGAATGTTAATCCTGACTCGAGTGTTTTGTGTTTTGCTTTACGCTCGGGTCAGACCGAGTGATACAGCATTTGAGACTCACCTTTGGAGTTTGGAGCTTCCTTTGGAGATCCAACTTTTGATTCAGCTTCCAGCTTTCCAGTTGATTCGTTCACAGAAGTCATCTGTTTGGATTGGAGACTTCACTGTATTTGAGATATTCTGTTGTATTTTATTTCTAACTCTGATGTTTATATAGTAGCTTCATGAACTACTATTTTATCTATTCTGCTGCGTATTATTGTATTACTCTGTGTCTGTGATTCTGTGATTGATTTATTTACTACATATGCTGAGTTTTGCCAAATTTAAATTAACAATCTGATATTTTGAATTATTCAAGTCAGACATGTGTGGATTTATTGTCGAATTGAATGGTCCAAAATAGCAGGTCGTTACAAGCAACGTTTAACTTTCCCTCCTTATCTTGAAGCCTAGGGCATTGGTGCATAAAATGATCTGGACTTTTACAATAGCAGCAAGAGCGGGGCTTTGAACACTTGTTCGAAAAATGGCCCTTAGCACCACAGTTGAAGCATTTGTTATCACTGGGAGAAAATGTCTTTGCAGCAAGAGTTGCTTGTTTACCCTTTTTGTTGGGATAAGGACCCTTGAACTTGTTAGGCCTTTTCTTGTTGTTGAAGTTTGGTTTAGCAGCCACCACTTCAACATCATTGTCCTTATCTGCCTCTTCAAGACGAAGAGAGATATCAATGAGTTGATCAAAAGAAACTTCTAATTTTAGAAGTAATGGCTTCTTGAGATTCTTGTTTAAGCCATAGACGAACCTATGGTTCTTCTTCAATGGAGTGTTGATGTACTCAACCCCATATTTGGACAGTGACTCGAAGGATGCGACATAATCTATCACAGAGGATGTACCTTGAACAAGGTCTATGAAACGACGAGCCAATGTCACTTTCTCTGCTTCTAATACGAATTTCAATTCGAAGCGTTCCCGGAATCGCTCCCAGGTGAGATCAGCTTCATTAATTTCAGAAATAAGGAGTTCGTACCAATCCAATGCTCTCTCTTGGAGCATACTGGAGGCCACCTGAACACAGTGAAGATTGACAAGATTCATGCGAGAAAAGATTCTATCGCATGTTCTTAACCAAGCCTGGACCTCGATAATAGTTTCAGAACCTTTGAAGGGTTTCCCACCCAAGTTGGTATAATCGTTGCACAAACGTGCAAATCCAGACTTTGGATGAGTAGGTTCCTGATTAGGACCAGCTGCTTGAGCATTCTTTACTAAATCAAGAAGCTGTTGAGCGGTCATAAAAACTCCATCCTGGGGAGTGACAGTAGATGGTCCAGCTCTAGGACGACCTGGTCTAGACATTCTCTTCTTTTAAGAAAGAGAGAAGAAGAAAAAGGTTATTCACCAAATGAATATCAAGCAATCTTGATAGATGAAACAAGGAATCATAAAGAAAATAGGATTGATTTGGTTCGAAGACTCGAACTAAATCTTGAAATACAACTCCTAAGGTGGACTTAGGACGATGATCCTTGTTAAGTTATTCTACATTGTTCCGAAGTTTGGCTCTGATACCAAGCTATGACGCCCCACCTTTATACCCACGCTAACCAAGAATACTACGATGTGGTGCTGTCAATTAGCACGGAGAATAAGGCTGTGGAGGAGCGACCATCCATGTAACTTCTTTGTGCGAGCATCGATATGTCAGATAGAATAGAATGCATATCTTTTAAGGAGGAAATCCGACATACCGATACAAACACAAAGCTATCACACGGTGGCTATATATAATCTTCGGAAACAAACATACTAAAGTGATGAGGAATCATTCCCAACAGTCCAATGACAATTATAGGCAAGATGTGAGATCAAAAATCTCACCTTTTCACGGTATTTGATGAAGATGGAGATTGAAAGCAAGGAGAAGCAATCCAAAGCTTGAATCCACTATCTTCTACTTGAATTTGGAGTTGAATCTCGGATTTGCAATAGAATTTGAGTTTGGAGTTTTAATTTCCACTTCCCACCACAATTTTTGATGAAGCTTGAATGTTAAAACAAATGGTGAATGAAGTGAGGAAGAGGGTTGGGCTGAACTAAGGAAGGTGCAGTCCAAACCAAAGTCACAAGCGGGAAATGTGACGAAAATTTCACTATCTCCAAACATATCGAAGTTTACACTCAAAAAGATCGCAAAGGTCATTTTGAACTCAATGGGAGTGGTCTCGAGTCCTAATTTGACCGTATGCAAAAAGTAGCTTTTCGGACTAACGATAAAATATTTAAATAAAATATTTAAATATAAAATCAATAGATATGCGGGTTGTTACATCACAACACCAAATACTAACAGCAAGTCAAAACTGCAAAGGTCAAGTCACTGCTATCATGACTCAACACAACTGCAAGACCAAACCAAAGTTAACAGCAATACCAAGACATCAACAAGTATGACAGGGATGTGCAGATGTAAGCAAAGAAATGACACATGTATATGCAGATGCATAGCATCATCAATGGAACCAAATAGTACACAAAGGATATGGTCAGGCAACTTGAGCTCCAAAAGATGCAACATGTATGCAATAGTGAAACTGGACAGTGCAAGCTTCAAAAATATCAAACTCCAGTACATATTTAGGAATGCATAGAGAGTATGCAACCTAACTCGAAGAAGTGCAGTGATATGCACAGTGCAAACTACAACATCAAGTGATACAGAATGGTACAAGTGCAAGCTCAATTGAATCGAACATCACATGTAACAGATAACAATGACACAACGAAGCAGTTCAATATCCAACCAACTTCAAACTTGAAAGAACAATGACAAGAATTCAACCTAGCCAAACTCAATGTATACCAGACCAGATTTCAAATTATGAAACAACAAGCAACTGACAACTATCAAATGAAGACTTAATTTCAATGCAAACCAGAAATAGGCTTAAAGCAACTCCAGACTCGACCAAATCACTTCAAGTGAAACAATAACAGGTATAACAGTTTCAATCATGCAGTGACAACAAAAGTATAGCCACAGCAGTTCAGAACTACTCCAGACGGAGATGTACAAGATTAAATCACATACACGTACACAAATGAATGAAGTGCACATATATACACATGACAGTGAAACAGGCCAGAGTGAAGACTACAGGTGCAAAGCACACTGTACAAGAAGACAAACCCCAGTGCAGCATATATACATGTTGACCAGAGCTTAAAGCAACCTCAACTACTCAATGACAAATATATGAAGTCAACACGTATGCAACAGTGACACAAAGGGCTACAGCCAAATACAAGTTCAGGCATGAAGCAATACAACTGCAGTTCAATATCAAATGCAATGCATCACGATGACAAGGAACAATGCTACAGAGATGTGTGGATACATAATGATAACCAGACCGAACAACATAAAGCATCAAGTAGCAGTTTGCAATCGAAGACAACTACAGGTCAAAGCATAACCTAAGTCACCAACAAAATTAAAGTGACCAATGTATGCAACAGAGTGAAATGCAACAGACTCAAGTCATATAAAGACCATTAACAAGTTTAATCAAAGTAGTAGTTTTGAATCAATGCTACAGGGATGAACACAAATGGCCAAAGTCAACAGAGTGGAAAAAATCAATTTCAAGTTCAAATGTAGAAACCCAAAGCCGTGTATTCAAAAAAATCATAGAATACATCATCAAATCAAGTCAAGCCGTGTGGCCACGAAATCGATCAAAACCATGTAAATTAAGTAAACGAACTCATTCGATATGAACAAGTCCGAAATCATCAACATCAACAAAATCGAACTGTCGAAATAAAGAAATTGACGAATGAATTAGGATGTGAGTGAATATCACTCACCTATTTACGAAGAGCACGAATCCACAGCCAAAATTCCCTTTCCCCCCCCTTCAGCTCGCCTTTGCACGGCCTGACCAAGCTCAAAGCAAAGCAAACATCGAACTCGATCAAATAGAGCAGCCGTGAGCAACTCAAAGAGATAGTCGATCGACAAAGCAAGGACCTATATCATTATTCGATCGAGCAAACGAGCCGCCATTTTATTTCTTTTCGTTTGACTAGGGCTTGCAAAGAGAAGTGAATGAGGATGGAGGAACGGTCTTCGTTTTGATATAACACGGCTCAAAAACAAAAAGAAACGTGTGCTAAAATTTTATTTAAAGCCCACTTAACCCGTAACAAATTTTTAAATGAATTTCAACCCGGTTAAAAACTCCCAACAGCAATTAGCCAGTAGAATTTAATCGTCTAATGACGATAATTAATCGGCGCAAAACCTCGGGTTGTTACAGACTCCCCTCCTTATAAAAATTGCGTCCCCGCAATTTTCATAATTAAAGGCGTCAATAAAAATTATTTTTCTAACATAAACTGGTTAAACTAGAAAAATAAAGGTCAAGAATATAAACGCCAAAGAAATCTTTTAATTTTATAAAAGAAATTCACAAATTCTCAACAAAATCTAATTATCAAAATAGATAACCAGAAAACAACAAAATTGAATAAATACAATTATCAGCAATATTTAATTATCAATTAGATAATTAGAATATAGAAACTACAAAACAACAATATCTAATTATCGACACAATAATTAGAAAACAGCAAAATCTAATTATCAAGAAAGATAATTAGAAAACACAAATCACAAATCGCAAAACCGCAAATATCTAATTACCAAAAACGATAATCAGAAAACACCAAATATCTAAATATCAAAAACGATAATCAGAAAACATCAAATATCTAATTATCAAAAACGATAATCAGAAAACTCAAATCAGCAAATATCTAATTATCAACAAAGATAATTAGAACTCAAATCAACAAATATCTAATTATCAACAAAGATAATTAGAACTCAAATCAACAAATATCTAATTATCAACAAAGATAATTAGAACTCAAATCAACAATTATCTAATTATCAAAAATGATAATCAGAAATCACAAATATCTAATTATCAAAAACGATAATCAGAAAACTCAAATCAACAAATATGTAACGACCCGCTATTTTGGACCATTCAAATCGACAATAAATCCACACATGTCTGACTTGAATAATTCAAAATAACAGATTGTAATAAAAATTTGGCAAAACTCAGCATATGCAGTAAATAAATAAATCACAGAATCACAGACACAGAGTAATACAATAATACGCAGCGGAATAGATAAAATAGTAGTTCATGAAGCTACTATATAAACATCAGAGTTGAATAAAATACCACAGAATATCTCAAATGTAATGAAGTCTCCAGTACAATAGATGACTTCTCTGAATAAAACAACTAGAAGGGCTGAAAGCTGAGGCGATAGATGGATCTCCAAACGAAGCTCCAAACTCCAAAGGTGAGTCTCGAATGCTGTATCACTCAGTCTGACCCGAGCGTAAAGCAAAACACAAAACACTCGAGTCAGGATTAACATTCTTATATCAATAAATCCAACTCAAGTGAAATATCAACTAAAATACAATTAACTTAAAGGATGTTTGGGATAACCATCCTCAAAGGATCTGCGAAACTATCTACAAGGTGGAAATATACATCATAACACCGTGGTCCCTTCAAATAAATTTATTCTTCAAACCCAAATATTATTTCATTTCAAATATATCTATTTTCCAAATAGTATATATAGGTTAAGTAAAGTATTTAATTTCCTCAAGTCTCACAAATTTCTTCACATCAACTTCAAATTCCAAATTCAAATTTTATTCAAAGCTCAATTCACCAATTCAATTCAGTTCTAAATATATCATTTAAATTTTCAATATATTTCAAAGCTTTAATATTCAACATTTTCAAAGTTAAATTTAACAGTTTCTTATAGCTCTTGATTTAACTTTATTATTATTTAATTAGGGAATATTCACTTAATAAATTCGATATCATTTAACTAGCCTTAAATTTCATTTTTACTAAATATTTCCTTAAATTTATTTAAACAAGAAATATTCATTAAATTATTTAAATCAAACTCAAGTTATAAATCATATCTTAAATTTCAATAAGTTTTAAATCGGTTTAATTAAATAAAATTCTTTACTAAATTCAAATTATCTTTCCAACCTTAACTTGTTCAAATTATTACTGAAATCTATTTTTTTTGAAACATAAATCTAAATACTCAACCATATTATATGTATTAAATCAATCATTCCCATTTATATATAAAAATTTAAGGCTCAACATTTTAAAACCATATATTTCTTCCCAAAACCATAGAATTTATTTTCAAAATATATATGGACCAACGGTGTCTGTATATATTTATCATATGGTTAAGTGATACGGATATTTATCATTTCAATCCGTAATTTAAATATATATATACGGGTAGATATCATATCAACCCGTAATCCCAATTTCAATTCAAATGAAAATCGCTTGGGTTTATCATTTCAACCCATAACGATTTTCTCCTATTCTAAAGTCCGTTCGGGTATGTATCATTTCAACCCATAGTGAATTCTATACTAACAGGGAACTTGCAGAGTGATAACAGATAATATAAAATACAACAACAGGCATATATCATCAATAATAATATAACAGATACTGGTGTCAGATGTCACAGGTGAACAGTTACAGAAAATAGTAATAACAAACATATAAATACTAGATACTGGTGTCAGATGTCATAGGTGAACAGATACAGAAAATAGCATATATACAACAATGAAATTAACTAACAGAAGTAATATTTCAATTGTCGTTTCAATTGAAATTGAATTTAATAAATAAAAGAACGTTAATCGTGAGTGATTGCTCACCTTTCGAGGCTAGAGGAGTTTTGGCAAAGAATTTTGAGTTACGAAATCCAACGCAAAGCTAGATTGATCGCGAATTCGATGGAAAACTGAAAGACAAGGAATTGACGAAATCAAATTAGGACCGATCGATGAAGATAATTAGTATAGATGAACAATATATATAAAAAAAACATATTTTAAATACGAACACATTTTAGTTTAAATATATATATATATATATATATATTTCAAAATCATTGTTTAGACAAAACTCGAATATTGAAGTCAAACATAAATAACCAATTTTTGAATCAATACATTAAAACTTAATGGTTTAACCTATATATTTATATAACTTATAAAATAAGTCCAACAACCAATAGACTAAGGCTGATATATATATACAATATATGTTATATAAAAAAAATCTTTAATAAAAAATCTATATAAAAGAAATCAGCTTAACTTAGAAAACCATATATTATATACATATATAACAGCAGCATATTCATACTTAAACAGTATTATATTTGAAAACAAGATATAAAGCATGTATACTATATATATATGAAATGGAATATGCCATGTAAATTCAATCAGACACTTACAAATTTTGAAACACATCAAACACATATATATAATATATAACTTTAAGATACCCAGTAGGTACTTCATATAATGTATGCTGTAAACTATTTATAATATGTACCTATGCAGTGGACCCAAATCATACTCGTATATACTTCTTTAAAATCAAACACTAATATCTCTTACTTAAAACCTCTATAGATAACATATATACAAATCCACATACATGCTATATCAAAAAAAAATCCATCTTTATAATAAAGTTTATACAAACCTACTCTACTTCAACACATAAAACGTGCGTATCTAGATGATGAATATTCACTTTTAAAACACTAAAGTATCATATTATATATACATATTTATATATATTTTTCAAATATCAACATTAAATAGTACAAATAGGTCTCGTATACAACTCTCATATAAAATATATATAACTGAGGCATAAATCCATAACCATAGCTTTAAAACTGTATATATATAAATCCTATTTTTTCAAGGTCAAACTCATATAAATCAGAGAACATCTTATATAATACTAGCACACTTTAAAATCTATAACCGAACATACCCTACATACTACATATGTATTATATGCATGCAAACAAAATATATAAGTTATATATAAAATACTGTAAGGAGAAAATAAAGCTCAAAGGGCCGACACTATAGACCACTTACATACGTAAATATAATCATAATTTATATACCTCCTATATGCCAAAATCTGATCGCATGGCCCTGCGAGGAGAAGGAATCGGCAAGGATGATGGTCAGGGCCCAGTGGCTGCCGTGATGGCTCACGGTGAGGAGCTGCTAAAAGGCCAAGTGGTTCGAATTGCTTCTGAGTGATGGGTTGCGCGTAGATCTGGAGGGAGGAAGATGAGTCGAGTGCGTGGTTGGGGTTTAGGTGAACACGCGGCCATAAGCTTGGTCGAGGGGTTGGTGGTGAGCTGGCGATGGTGGGTTGGAGAATCGGTCGAGAACGTTATAGGGGAAGTACGTTGCTCGAGGTAGAAGGAGGGCGAGAGTTACGGCCGATTTAAATGAAGAAGAAAGAAAAAATGAATTTAGAGAAATAAAAAGGAAAGAAGAAGGAAGTCTTTTGCTTTCTGAGGTTAAAATTTTGCAGAAGAAAAGATGGAATGGGAAAGGAGAGAGAAACGTGAAAATGAAAAAAAGGAGTGTCAGGCCACAGTAAATAAATACAAAACAAATGAAAAGTTTCTGAGATAGAAGAGCTACAAATAAGGTAACGTACCACCCTAAGATCAAGCAATGAGAATAGTGAACGCTTGAACGTGGATTGGAAAAAATTATTAAAAGCAACTATAATTTGAACAGTAGGAAAAGTAACAGCTACACAAGTGATTCTGAAAACAATTAAAGCAATTAATAGCTTGATTGGACATCACGTTTCAAATTTGAAACCGACAGAAAGTGAAAAGTTAAAAAGTGGTACCGCCACAACGGACCGTTATCAACATTTCCGTCGCGTATCGGACCTCAAAATACTGAAATAAATATACCATTGAGATCAGCACGACAAGACGATCAAAACGGTATACAGCTATCGGTGGTACGACAATCGTATCAAAAGTCGATAATCGGTACCAGAAGTGCTGCTATTTTGAAGAAAAATCCAAATGGAGCTAGAAACGTCCGAATTTGGAAAAACGAATTTCGCAGTCTGATTCAGAATGATCTGAATAAATTTTCTCCTGTTGACATATTTTGGTTTCGGAAAACTTTAAAATTCACTGTTATTAACTAGTTTGATTTGAAATGAAATTTCACAGAAAAATAAACTTCAATATTATCAGATGAAAATTTACCAGTTGCTATATTAAAATAGACGTATTCCAAATAATAAATTTTTATTTCCAAATTTTATTGTTTAAAATTTCACAAATTTCAATTAATTATCTAAATAAAACGATTAAAATTTTGGGTCGTTACACTCTCCCCCACTCAAAACTTTTCGTCCCCGAAAAGGGAGGAGGTAGGAGAATAGAACAACGAGAGATGGAAGTCAAGATTAAACAATTAATTTGAAACTTTATAAAATTTTACTTGAAATATTCATTTGAAGACTTCATTTACAATTCAATTATTTTTAATACCTTAATATTTTTCAAACCCATTTGTAAAATTTCTTGTTTCTTTTATAAGTATCATTTATAGGTTTAAATAACACCTTTATAAATATATGAAAACCATTTGAAAACAATTGTTTACATTATTACTTATATTTACAAAGAAGCTATTAAATCCATGATCATAAATTTATTAATTCTATCTAAAATACTTTTCAAATATTATTAATAAACCAATAATCATTAACTTTAAATATGTTATAGTCAACAAGGAAAAGAAGGAGGACTTGGAAAACAGAATATAGGTAAATAAATAAGGCTGAGCAGATAAGGTAGATTCAAATGAATAGAATCAGGCATGAATAATTAATTCAAATCATTAGAATTTCAATTTCGAATATCAATACAAAATTTCTTTGTTAGAAATACTTTTATAATAATTTTTTTTTTTTTATAACGAAACAAATTTCATTTCGAAAATACTTTTATAACTCGATGTTTCGACAAGTTTATCCTTGTTCCTGTAGACTCTGGTAGTGCGTTGATCAGGCGCAAAACTAGAATTCTCCAGGTACTTAGTAGACCTGTTTCAACACCCAGTGAAAATACTGGAAAAACTTTTAAAAACAGATATGGAAAGTACAATCCAATCAAAACACAAACAAAACCTTTGTCTAACCATGGTTCGCAGATACACAATGGTTACGCCTGGGTCCCCCAGGAAACAATCCATATCCGTAAGCTTTCTCAGCCCTGCGAGTTACGCCATGATGACTAGTAGAATGCAGGATACACAATGGTTACGCCTGGATCCCCCAGGAAACAATCCGTACCCCCAGGCAAGACTCAGCCAAGCATTTGCGCTACTATTTGCGACCTACACAGATTGCAGGATACACAATGGTTACGCCTGGATCCCCCAGGAAACAATCCGTACCCCTAGGCAAGACTCAGCCAGGCAGTTGCGCTATGTAGTCACGAGAGAACGATAAGACCATGGGTAACGCCATGGAATTCGAAGGACACTCGAGTATCATATCCGGAAAACCAAAATCAGAGAGAATAATATCGATAGAATGAATCCAAGATGTGGCCACAAATCGGATATCAAGCAGAAGGCACTTTCCATATCTTTACTTCGAAAATATGTATCATATAGTACCTTTTCAAATCACTTTCAAATATCGTACTTATATAAAATCCATTATATATAAGATTTAATTTTCAAATCGAATACTTTCCAAAATCAATAGTATATCAAATCATACTTATATAGACTTTAATTATATAAGATTTCACTTTCAAATTAAGTACCTTTTCAAATCTATAGTTTTCGAATCAATTTCATACTCATACAAATCAATTTTATATAAGTTCGACAACTCCCAAATCAAGTGTTTAGTAACATAAGGTTCTCAAATTTAAATATGTTTCAATATCAGTTCAATTTCAAAATCATATACAATTTCACCAAATTATTTCTTCTCAAATTAAATATCTTTAGTTTCAAAGTTTCCAAAATAATAGATTTAGAAAATAAATCCAAATTTCCAAATCAATATAATTTAAGTCAACCAATTCATTTCCAAATTCAAATGTTTTCAAAATCATCTTATACTTACGTAAGGTCTATCTTATATAAGGATCAAATTTTCAAAATAAATTTCGTTGTATGAAGAGCCATATGGGATTGAATATCTTTGCTTTTATGGGTTATATATCTTTGTAATTTAAATTGGAAAAGTAAGCAAAGATATTCTAACCCGATAGCTTTTAATTTCAGCGTCAAAATATATCACTGATATTAGAATATAAGATGTACATACGTCATCTTTTCGCAAAATCACATTTGATCGCTCGCCCGATCACACAAGTTCGCTTTCGAACTAGTATTGTCCATTCGATTTCCCTAATGCGGACTTCGATATGGTTTCTCGACTAGAAGCCATCTGTCTCCTTGCATAGCCATATACTATGATAAAGAATTCTAGAATCGAGCCCAAAATCCATATCAAATATTCGCCATCAAGAATCAAATGAAAAATCCTAACACGAAATGGTGTAATCTACCTCGAACTTGTGTACTCAAACTTGGATCAAATTAATTATGTGAATAAAACAACATACGTATAACTTATATATTCATTCCAACTTGTTAAATATATAGTTTCATAAAGATGTTACTAAGTTAAAACATTTAAACTAAATTTTATTCAAAATATATTGAAGACGAAATTCTTTTCAAAACATTTCAAATCTAAATTTCATATTAGAAAAATTTAAAATTTGCCTTATTCATATACTTAACAAAACAGTTTCAACTTATTTGAATCATATTACTTCATACTTAAACATTCAAAACAAATTTATATACTTTATCAAATAATTCATACTTTCAAAAAAATTTAGCTTTGAAAAGTTAACCTTGATTTGGAAGTGCTCGAACCTTCGAAATAGTTGAAGAAATCATTTTCAAATTCAAGAGTTGGAAATCAACCAATCAGTAAATCAATTTGAAAAGATAGGTTTCAAATCCGAAACTAAAGGACTGAACACCGGCTTACTTCAAATCATTTCAAATATATATACATATATCTTTCGAATATCAAATATTACTTCGGAATTTGAAAATCAAAACTGGTTTCACAAAATCACTCGCGTAGCAATGCTACTAAAGTGGCCTCTCCCCCACTATGAAACTCGAAAATCAACGTCGATGATGCGTGCACTCATCACCGAAATTATTTTCCAGCGACATAAGTGAGTTCTGGACTTTTATTTTTCTCAAACTTCTTTTGAAATTTCTTTGAAACTCATTAAAATCATTTGAAACATTTCTTATTTGGAAAAATACTTTTAAATCATACTATTATTATATATTTCAAAATCTTAAAACCAATTTCAAAATACCGGAGTTCAATTCTCGAATTTCAAATTTAAAATCCTTTAGTCATAAATCATTTTTAGATAAATCAAATTTCTTATATAGTTTTTTTCAAAATTACAAATCCTTTCGAAACCTCAAATTCTTATTTTAAAGGGTTTATAATCTTTATCGAAAACATTTCACTTTTATATATAGAATATAATCATACTTATAAAAATAATAATTCGATTTAGAAAACAATTTCTAAAATATAAACAAACCCGATTTTCAAAGGACGATTCACAGACGGATTTCAAAACAAAGATAGATATTCAAATTAGAGGGACTCTAATCAAATAGGATTTGATTCGAAGATAAGTTCGAACGAAAATGAGATAATTAATTACAAAACAGTAGTCGGATACACTTATATAAATCACGGGCGACCTTAACCGGGTCAACCGTGACTTCAAGAACAAGATCGATGCAGAATTCCAAGAAATATCAACATTCGATCGTAAGAGATAGCGGCATCTAAATCAAAGATATAGAAATCTCTGGTGAATCAATGCCAATTGTAAAGGATTTCCACCCCTTTACAATCATTCAAAGATTTGCGCGATCGCCTATTCTTATAGAGATCATTCGAAGTGGAGTTATGGGATACTCCAGAATCAAAAGAATACAAATAGGGAGAGACAAGAGTGAATTTTGGAACCGTAGGGAACGTTCCAAAGTTCAAAGGAAATCGAGTCAAAAGGAAGAGATTAAACTCGAACGAAAGTGATTCTGTAAATAAATTTACTAGATATGCTAAGTTTTGCCTAGAGCCAAAGCTCTGATACCAACTGTAACGACCCGCTATTTTGGACCATTCAAATCGACAATAAATCCACACATGTCTGACTTGAATAATTCAAAATAACAGATTGTAATAAAAATTTGGCAAAACTCAGCATATGCAGTAAATAAATAAATCACAGAATCACAGACACAGAGTAATACAATAATACGCAGCGGAATAGATAAAATAGTAGTTCATGAAGCTACTATATAAACATCAGAGTTGAATAAAATACCACAGAATATCTCAAATGTAATGAAGTCTCCAGTACAATAGATGACTTCTCTAAATAAAACAACTAGAAGGGCTGAAAGCTGAGGCGATAGATGGATCTCCAAACGAAGCTCCAAACTCCAAAGGTGAGTCTCGAATGCTGTATCACTCAATCTGACCCGAGCGTAAAGCAAAACAAAAAACACTCGAGTCAGGATTAACATTCTTATATCAATAAATCCAACTCAAGTGAAATATCAACTAAAATACAATTAACTTAAAGGATGTTTGGGATAACCATCCTCAAAGGATCTGCGAAACTATCTACAAGGTGGAAATATACATCATAACACCGTGGTCCCTTCAAATAAATTTATTCTTCAAACCCAAATATTATTTCATTTCAAATATATCTATTTTCCAAATAGTATATATAGGTTAAGTAAAGTATTTAATTTCCTCAAGTCTCACAAATTTCTTCACATCAACTTCAAATTCCAAATTCAAATTTTATTCAAAGCTCAATTCACCAATTCAATTCAGTTCTAAATATATCATTTAAATTTTCAATATATTTCAAAGCTTTAATATTCAACATTTTCAAAGTTAAATTTAACAGTTTCTTATAGCTCTTGATTTAACTTTATTATTATTTAATTAGGGAATATTCACTTAATAAATTCGATATCATTTAACTAGCCTTAAATTTCATTTTTACTAAATATTTCCTTAAATTTATTTAAACAAGAAATATTCATTAAATTATTTAAATCAAACTCAAGTTATAAATCATATCTTAAATTTCAATAAGTTTTAAATCGGTTTAATTAAATAAAATTCTTTACTAAATTCAAATTATCTTTCCAACCTTAACTTGTTCAAATTATTACTGAAATCTATTTTTTTTGAAACATAAATCTAAATACTCAACCATATTATATGTATTAAATCAATCATTCCCATTTATATATAAAAATTTAAGGCTCAACATTTTAAAACCATATATTTCTTCCCAAAACCATAGAATTTATTTTCAAAATATATATGGACCAACGGTGTCTGTATATATTTATCATATGGTTAAGTGATACGGATATTTATCATTTCAATCCGTAATTTAAATATATATATACGGGTAGATATCATATCAACCTGTAATCCCAATTTCAATTCAAATGAAAATCGCTTGGGTTTATCATTTCAACCCATAACGATTTTCTCCTATTCTAAAGTCCGTTCGGGTATGTATCATTTCAACCCATAGTGAATTCTATACTAACAGGGAACTTGCAGAGTGATAACAGATAATATAAAATACAACAACAGGCATATATCATCAATAATAATATAACAGATACTGGTGTCAGATGTCACAGGTGAACAGTTACAGAAAATAGTAATAACAAACATATAAATACTAGATACTGGTGTCAGATGTCATAGGTGAACAGATACAGAAAATAGCATATATACAACAATGAAATTAACTAACAGAAGTAATATTTCAATTGTCGTTTCAATTGAAATTGAATTTAATAAATAAAAGAACGTTAATCGTGAGTGATTGCTCACCTTTCGAGGCTAGAGGAGTTTTGGCAAAGAATTTTGAGTTACGAAATCCAACGCAAAGCTAGATTGATCGCGAATTCGATGGAAAACTGAAAGACAAGGAATTGACGAAATCAAATTAGGACCGATCGATGAAGATAATTAGTATAGATGAACAATATATATAAAAAAAACATATTTTAAATACGAACACATTTTAGTTTAAATATATATATATATATATTTCAAAATCATTGTTTAGACAAAACTCGAATATTGAAGTCAAACATAAATAACCAATTTTTGAATCAATACATTAAAACTTAATGGTTTAACCTATATATTTATATAACTTATAAAATAAGTCCAACGACCAATAGACTAAGGCTGATATATATATACAATATATGTTATATAAAAAAAAATCTTTAATAAAAAATCTATATAAAAGAAATCAGCTTAACTTAGAAAACCATATATTATATACATATATAACAGCAGCATATTCATACTTAAACAGTATTATATTTGAAAACAAGATATAAAGCATGTATACTATATATATATGAAATGGAATATGCCATGTAAATTCAATCAGACACTTACAAATTTTGAAACACATCAAACACATATATATAATATATAACTTTAAGATACCCAGTAGGTACTTCATATAATGTATGCTGTAAACTATTTATAATATGTACCTATGCAGTGGACCCAAATCATACTCGTATATACTTCTTTAAAATCAAACACTATTATCTCTTACTTAAAACCTCTACAGATAACATATATACAAATCCACATACATGCTATATCAAAAAAAAAATCCATCTTTATAATAAAGTTTATACAAACCTACTCTACTTCAACACATAAAACGTGCGTATCTAGATGATGAATATTCACTTTTAAAACACTAAAGTATCATATTATATATACATATTTATATATTTTTTTCAAATATCAACATTAAATAGTACAAATAGGTCTCGTATACAACTCTCATATAAAATATATATAACTGAGGCATAAATCCATAACCATAGCTTTAAAACTGTATATATATAAATCCTATTTTTTCAAGGTCAAACTCATATAAATCAGAGAACATCTTATATAATACTAGCACACTTTAAAATCTATAACCGAACATACCCTACATACTACATATGTATTATATGCATGCAAACAAAATATATAAGTTATATATAAAATACTGTAAGGAGAAAATAAAGCTCAAAGGGCCGACACTATAGACCACTTACATACGTAAATATAATCATAATTTATATACCTCCTATATGCCAAAATCTGATCGCATGGCCCTGCGAGGAGAAGGAATCGGCAAGGATGATGGTCAGGGCCCAGTGGCTGCCGTGATGGCTCACGGTGAGGAGCTGCTAAAAGGCCAAGTGGTTCGAATTGCTTCTGAGTGATGGGTTGCGCGTAGATCTGGAGGGAGGAAGATGAGTCGAGTGCGTGGTTGGGGTTTAGGTGAACACGCGGCCATAAGCTTGGTCGAGGGGTTGGTGGTGAGCTGGCGATGGTGGGTTGGAGAATCGGTCGAGAACGTTATAGGGGAAGTACGTTGCTCGAGGTAGAAGGAGGGCGAGAGTTACGGCCGATTTAAATGAAGAAGAAAGAAAAAATGAATTTAGAGAAATAAAAAGGAAAGAAGAAGGAAGTCTTTTGCTTTCTGAGGTTAAAATTTTGCAGAAGAAAAGATGGAATGGGAAAGGAGAGAGAAACGTGAAAATGAAAAAAAGGAGTGTCAGGCCACAATAAATAAATACAAAACAAATGAAAAGTTTCTGAGATAGAAGAGCTACAAATAAGGTAACGTACCACCCTAAGATCAAGCAATGAGAATAGTGAACGCTTGAACGTGGATTGGAAAAAATTATTAAAAGCAACTATAATTTGAACAGTAGGAAAAGTAACAGCTACACAAGTGATTCTGAAAACAATTAAAGCAATTAATAGCTTGATTGGACATCACGTTTCAAATTTGAAACCGACAGAAAGTGAAAAGTTAAAAAGTGGTACCGCCACAACGGACCGTTATCAACATTTCCGTCGCGTATCGGACCTCAAAATACTGAAATAAATATACCATTGAGATCAGCACGACAAGACGATCAAAACGGTATACAGCTATCGGTGGTACGACAATCGTATCAAAAGTCGATAATCGGTACCAGAAGTGCTGCTATTTTGAAGAAAAATCCAAATGGAGCTAGAAACGTCCGAATTTGGAAAAACGAATTTCGCAGTCTGATTCAGAATGATCTGAATAAATTTTCTCCTGTTGACATATTTTGGTTTCGGAAAACTTTAAAATTCACTGTTATTAACTAGTTTGATTTGAAATGAAATTTCACAGAAAAATAAACTTCAATATTATCAGATGAAAATTTACCAGTTGCTATATTAAAATAGACGTATTCCAAATAATAAATTTTTATTTCCAAATTTTATTGTTTAAAATTTCACAAATTTCAATTAATTATCTAAATAAAACGATTAAAATTTTGGGTCGTTACAAAATATCTAATTATCAACAGAGATAATTAGAACTCAAATCAGCAAATATCTAACTATCAACAAAGATAATTAAAACTTGAATCAGCAAATATCTAATTATCAACAAAGATAATTAGAACTCAAATCAGCAAATATCTAATTATCAACAAAGATAATTAGAACTCATATCAGCAAATATCTAATTACCTACAGATAATTAGAAACAACAAATATCTAGAAATCAATTAAGATGACTAGAAAATCAACATAAAAGGTGGATCGATCCCAACATATGGCGAGTCTAAACACGTGCAACAACATATGGCCGAAGCCTACCAAGTACCGTCATCATAATTTTGGCACCCAACAAATGACCCGAAGGTCCAACATATGACCCGAAGGTCTGGTACTGGTATTGACCCGAAGGTCCATCATATGACCCGAAGGTCCAACATAGTGGCTCGAAAGCACACAAAATCATCAAAACAGCAAATATTTCAATTAACGAGTCCGGAATTAACCGAAATAGTGAACGCACATGTCCTATACCACATGTTTTACTAAATCGTTTAAATCTCTTCATCGTTTCCTTGAAAGTGCAAAATTGTGTATTTTGAATAAATAACATTTTACGTTCTCAAACGGACAAGTCCGGAATTAAGCGAAACAGTAAAAGTGAGGGTTCATAGTCCTCTATTTTACTGAAGCGTTTAAATCGCTTCCTCATTCTTTTGAAAGCACAAACTGTAAAAATTTAAAAACAATTTTCAAAACACGTGATTAAAACAGCAACATCTGTAGCAATTTCGATAAAGAAATCACACTTCTCAAAACACCGTAAAAACGGGTATCAAATCAGCATTGTGAAATAACCGCTTGAAAATCCACTTTAAAATTTGACGGTAACTGAAGTCAAAGCGACAGTAATTTTTATACGTTAAAATCTCATCAAAATAATACCAGTGAAAAAAATCCCGTTATAAAATAACGGCAACAGAATACGTCTTAAAACCAAACATCGGTTCAACGTAAAATCAATGCAGTAACGTGCAACTCATATTTGCATGCACACCAAAAGATGAACAAAGAAATCACTCGATTATATCTTCAATGAAGATAATTTAAAACAGCAAACTCTCAACAAAATCACATAACTGCAATCGCTTCGGATATTCAAACCGGATTTGAAATTTTCAAAGAAAACAAAAATAAATACATCTATGTAACAACACAATGAAATTTATTTCATTTTCATATTTTGATTTTTAAATAAAAAGGGTTATCAGCCGTACATAGTGAAGACAGCCCTACTATTTCCGCTGCGCACTCTGGTAAACAGAACACAAATTAATCAATCACCAAAACACAATTTCACTTTTATTTTTAAATAAGGATATTTAAAAAATTCATCATAATTTCAAAACTTTAGTTTTGACTCAAGGCACAAATAAAAACATCAACAATTAGTTGTAACACATGTTCCATCTAAGTTATGTTCTATATGATGTCCATAAACCCCTCGCTCTGATACCAACTGTGACGCCCCACCTCTATGCTCACAATAACAAAGAGTATTAAAAGGAAATAATGTCTGTTAGAATAAGGCTGGATAGGAGCGGCCATCCATAGTTAGGCCTTACACTAGTATTGGTTATCTCGATAGGAGTGGTATATATATTTTTCATCTCTTTGTTTATTTACTCCCATCGACATATCCAATTCTAGTATAAAATGAACTACGATGGTTCATAATAGTTTAGGACACATATATAATAATAACACAGATAAACTAAATGCGGAACATAGATAATATAAAATCTCATATATATATATATATATATATATAACTGAAGTCAGTTACAATACATGTGATACAATACATATGATACAACTACAACTGTCGACATTGGAAGTTACATATACAATTACATTATTGTAAATAATATACATGAACACATATCATCCTATACTATGACAACGACTACTCCAAAAGATATGAAGAGACTTCATAGCTCAAGCAGCAACCTAAAGCAAGATATCAACAACCGGAAATAACTCGGTCTGACCCGAGTATTAATTCAAAAGAAAATAATACACGGGTCAGTCTAATTCAAACTCGGTTATTAATGCACGGAAGCAATAATAATTAAATAATCAAATAAACGACGGTCACAATAAATCTCGCATATCCAATCCTTCAATAAGGAAATCGGATAACGGTAAATATAACACGTAACAGCATTAAACAGCAAATCAGCAAAGCCAAATCATCAACAAAGATAAATAAAAGGATTGTCAATGAAGATAATTTAAAAAACAATAGAATTGCCTAAACAGCAATTAACAGCAAGTGGCCAAGGCAAAACCCAAGCCAGTGAACAGCATAAACAACAAAATCTAATTATTGATACGATAATTAGAAAACACATAATCTAGTTATCTAGTAGATAATTAGATAACAACAAAATAATCAAATTAAACCGAATAAAAATACAATTTCAAAATATTGAATTGAACCCACGAAACAATTTAAGCAATTGAAATATCAATTAAAACGTCATTCTGATAGGGCTGCAGTACACGCTCGCGTGTACTGCCTCGCCACTACAGCATCTGATATCATCACAACACCAAATACTAACAGCAAGTCGAAACTGCAAAGGTCAAGTCACTACTATCATGACTCAACACAACTGCAAGACCAAACCAAAGTTAACAGCAATACCAAGACATCAACAAGTATGACAGGGATGTGTAGATGTAAGCAAAGAAATGACACATGTATATGCAGATGCATAGCATCATCAATGGAACCAAACAGTACACAAAGGATATGGTCAGGCAACTTGAGCTCCAAAAGATGCAACATGTATGCAACATTGAAATTGGACAGTGCAAGCTTCAAAAATATCAGACTCCAGTACATATTCAGGAATGCACAGAGAGTATGCAACTTGACTCGAAGCAGTGCAGTGATATGCACAGTGCAAACTACAACATCAAGTGATACAAAATGGTACAAGTGCAAGCTCAATTGTATCGAACATCACATGTAACAGATAACAATGACACAACGAAGCAGTTCAATATCCAACCAACTTCAAACTTGAACGAACAGTGACAAGAATTCAACCTAGCCAAACTCAATGTATACCAGACCAGATTTCAAATTATGAAACAGCAAGCAACTGACAACTATCAAATGAAGACTTAATTTCAATGCAAACCAGAAATAGGCTTAAAGCAACTCCAGACTCGACCAAATCACTTCAAGTGAAACAATAACAGGTACAACAATTTCAATCATGCAGTGACAACAAAAGTATAGCCACAGCAGTTCAGAACTACTCCAGACGGAGATGCACAAGATGAAATCACATACATGTACACAAATGAATGAAATGCACATATATACACATGATAGTGAAACAGGCCAGAGTGAAGACTACAGGTGCAAAGCACACTGTACATGAAGACAAACCCCAGTGCAGCATATATACATGTTGACTAGAGCTTAAAGCAACCTTAACTACTCAATGACAAATATATGAAGTCAACACGTATGCAACAATGACACAAAGGGCTGCAGCCAAATACAAGTTCAGGCATGAAGCAATACAACTGCAGTTCAATATCAAATGCAATGCATCACGATGACAAGGAACAATGCTACAGAGATGTGTGGATACACAATGATAACCAGACTGAACAACATAAAGCATCAAGTAGCAGTTTGCAAACAAAGACAACTACAGGTCAAAGCATAACCTAAGTCACCAACAAAATTAAAGTGACCAATGTATGCAACAGAGTGAAATGCAACAGACTCAAGTCATATAAAGACCATTAACAAGTTTTATCAAAGTAGCAGTTTCGAATCAATGCTACAGGGATGAACACAAATGGCCAAAGTCAACAGAGTGGAAAAAATGAATGTCAAGTTCAAATGTAGAAACCCAAAGCCGTGTATTCAAAAAAATTAGAGAATACATCATCAAATCAAGTCAAGCCGTGTGGCCACGAAATCGATCAAAGCCATGTAAATCAAGTAAACGAACTCATTCGATATGAACAAGTCAGAAATCATCAACATCAACAAAATCGAATTGTCGAAATAAAGAAATTGACGAATGAATTAGCATGTGAGTGAAAATCACTCACCTATTTACGAAGAGCACGAATCCACAGCCAAAATCCCCTTTCGCCCCAACCCCCTTCAGCTCGCCTTTGCACGGCCTGACCAAGCTCAAAGCAAAGCAAACATCGAACTCGATCAAATAGAGCAGCGGTGAGCAACTCAAAGAGATAGTCGATCGAAAAAGCAAGGACCTAGATCATTATTCGATCGAGCAAACAAGCCGCCATTTTATTTCTTTTCGTATGACTAGGGCTTGCGAAGAGAAGTGAATGGGGGTGGAAGAATGGTCTTCGTTTTGATATAACACGGCTCAAAAACAAAAAGAAACGTGGGCTAAAATTTTATTTAAAGCCCACTTAACCCGTAACAAATTTTTAAATGAATTTCAACCCAGTTAAAAACTCCCAACAGCAATTAGCCAGCAGAATTTAATCATCTAATAACGATAATTAATCGGCACAAAACCCCGGGTTGTTACAATTTGCTTTTGTTTCAAATTGAACAACTTAAATATTTCTCTTTTTGCATAATTATTAAACTATTTTGGATTATATAAGTGAAATCAGGTTTATGGAAGCAATAGCTACTGTAACGACCCTAGATTTTAATTTAATTTAAATTGGTAATTAAAAGAATTTTTGAATAAAAATTTGTAAAATTAATTATAAATGGAAGCGAGTTTCCCCGATTCAAATAGAAAATATATTAAATCATTTAAATTTAAATATTGTGTATATATGTATATATATATACTTTGGATACCAGATAAATAAAATATTTAAAAATTTAGAAATGATGATAATTTGAATTTAAATAACATTAATGAAAATAAGATAATTTTTATTAGAGTTAAATAATAACAATATTTTTAAAATCAGAAACAAAAGTATATATATATATAAGATAACCATAAAGTAAATAAATTTGGAAAAATTTAACAATAAAATAAAATATGGAGATTCATCTATATTAATAAATAAATTATATATATATATATAGTTTTATACCAATTTAAATCTTAGTTACATATTTATAAACTAGTATAAAAATAGAACAAATGGAATAAATGAAACAAAAATAATAATAGAAGTAAAATAAAATTTAAATAGAAGTTACTTGTATTTCAAAATACAAGGCAGCAAGAATAAAACAAAGTATAGAAACAAAACAAATATAATAAATGCAGCCACCATTTTAAAGCAAAGGAAAGAAAAAAATATATCTAAGTACAAAGCATATAAATATTAACAAACAAAAGTAATATGACTAATGTAAAGAAAAAAAACATCTATGTACACATAAATAAAATAACACAAGCTTGTAACATATGTACCAACTACCATCACCTCAGCTAAAACTAAATATACATGTATATATGAATAAGCTTGTAAAAGAAAGGAAAACAAAACAAGTAGAATAAAATATGTTTGTACAAAATAAAGTATGCAAACCATCCCTATATCATCTATCAGCCGAAAGCAAAGAAAAAAATGAATTTGTACAAACTCACTAATGCAAGCATCTTCAGCCATGCTTTGTATTGTTCAAACCATACATCACCTGTACACAACATTATAACCCCTCATTTCAGCTAAAACATCAATACCCAGCAACTTCATTTTATATATCTCCATCATTTCTTCAATTCATTTTCGTCCATCAAGAAAAACTGAGTAATGTCTAAAGTAAGCTTCATCTTTAACATAAACAAGCCTCAATGAAAACAACAAATTGAATCAATTCAAACTAGAGATCAGAGAAAGGTTTCAACTTTGCAAATTTTCAAGCCTGTTCATAGAAGCTCTGTTTTCTTTCAAATTGAGGTGAGCAAACCATAAATCCTTAAAATTAAATATATATATATATATTGCATGTGAATACTGTTTGATGATTGCTTTGCTTATATGTACATATGTGAGCCTGTGTGTTTTCAGTTCATTTTATCATCTCTATGATGAAAAGTACAGTGGTGATGTTAAAATCATATTAAATCAAATATTGTAATTCAATATTTTAGAGTTATAACTTGAATCTATGTAGCAAATTATGATTTTTAAAACTGAAACGAGGATTTTTAGTGTGGGATTTCTAGAGCAGTTCGCATTTGAATAAAAATTGAATTTTTACCAATTTCTCGAAATTAAATCAGTAATAAATGATCAAACTTGAATTGAAGCAAGTGTAAACGATTGTGATCTCAAGAAAAATATGCAATAATTTTTCCATTGCAAAAATTAAACGAACGAGATTATTTTAGGGATTTTGTTCAAGTTTTTGGACGTGTTTGAAACGAGGCGAGTTCGTCTCCTCTGTTTGATCGAGTTTCACGAGAATCGAGGGAATGGAAGTCTGGCGTGGTGGCGGAGCTCTGAAGGATGTTGCGAGGACCCTGGTGAAGTGCCGTGGCAGTGCAAGGCGAATTGATGATCGAGGTTGGTTCCAGAGTTTGGAGCGATTGGTTGAATTTTGTTTTGATGGTGATACCCTCAATCTGAGTTACGGGGGTCATCGGCAGGGTTGAAATTGACCTGATGATGGTCGCGGTGGAGGTCGAATCGTCACCGTCTTCTTGTGCACGTGCACGGCGTGGGTGTTGATATCAGGTGGTGAGTGTCGCGAGTGATGCTCGAGTGAAATGGTGATTGTCTCGGGTTCGTACTCGAGTACGTGAGCCCATTTACCTGTTTTTTATTTTATACTTGAGTTAATGTAAACTTAAGCTAACTAGAAGAAAGAAAAAGAAAAGAAAAGAAGAATAGGAAGAAGAAGAGCAAGTGGGAAGGAGAGAGACTCGGGGTAATCTCGGGTTGTTTCAATAAATTTACCAAGTAACTAATGTTAAATTTACAGTTAAAAATGTTAAGCAAATTTTAGTAGTTATCTAGTAACTAATGTTGACTATTTTGAATTGAGAATTTATTTCAAGTATTAATTAACCAAGTGGATACATAACAATGTTTCCTAAAACCTTGATTAATATTTTATAATTAATAGTTAATATAAGTAAGTTTTAATTTTAGTCAAAATTAAAGTTTCAAGTTAGTAATAAATCGATTTCAAAGCTTAAGCAAGATTTTTAAATGTTAATTAAGGTAAATAATTTTTATTAACTAATTGTTTGAAAAGCAACTAAGAATGATTTATAATAGTAATTTTAGATTGGTAAATAAAAACTTAAGTGTTTACCTCATTGGTAATTAAAAATTGTTTATTTGATAATTGAAATTAATTAATTTATAATTAGTAGTCAATTAAGATAATTGATTAGGGAATCATTATTTATAAATTTAATTAATTTAATCATTAAGAATAATTAATCATTGATTTAAATAAATTAATAAAAATAGTGATGTGGTTAATTCTTTTTACCTTCACCTTAAATTGAAGATGATTGACTATCATCAAGTGTTGTATACTGGATTGATATTTCTGTTTTGTGATTATGATACTATGTGATGTGAATTGCCTAATGCTGAACTATGATTGTAATCTGTTTATGTATGTATATGAAAACCCATTTTTGCCCGTAAAATGGCATTTGAATTTCGATGCGACAAGGAGTCGGATTCCAGTTAGTTATCCAAAACCCACATCGAATCGTAATAGTGAATCTTCGTGATTGATAAATTTATTTTATCTGTGAATCTATGAATGAAGATAAGCGTTATGAGTTATACCGCTTATCGATATTGATATATCTGTGTTGATTAATGTTGTGCACTATTGTGTAAAACCCCTGAACCACACTTATACACACACAAATATGGGTTGCACGTGGAAAACGGTTAAGTCACAGATATTTGAATTTAATTCAAAATAGTTTTAAAAGTTGAATTTTAAATTCAAACAGCTTTGGAAATGAAATTGAATTAAATATAAAAAGCTCTTAAAAAGGGATTCCAAAAATAAAAGTATCCTCCATCACTTAGTTAAAATTTGAATAATTTGATTTCAATTGGAATTCAATATTTGAAATTGAATTCTATATTTAGCAATTATGATTTTAAAACGAAATACAAGCTTATATGGGTTTTAAACTATTTATAAAGTGTTGTTTTGGGAATTTGAATTAACCCAAAGATTTTAACCTGTATAAATGAAATCGGATTTTCCAAAAGGAAAACAGTTGTTTTCAAATAAAAGCTTTCAGATAAGAAATGAAATTCCAATTTAATTAAAGGAATTTCAAGATTGAATTGAAAAAATAGTTTTTCCAAGTTATGAATGAATTCTTTTTGAAAGCTATGAATTAAATCTGTTTATTTTTAACAGATTTAAAATGATGTTTTGTTTAACCCATTCGAAATGAAATTGTTTTGAAAGCTATGAGTAAAATCTTTGATTTGAAGATTTAACAAATTAATTAAATTCGTAATGGAAATTGTTTTGGAAAATCTGTGAATGAATCTTTGTGAAAACTGAGTGAACTTTGTGAATTAAATCTTTTATTTAAAAGAATAAAATGGTAATGTGTTTAAACCATTTGAAGGAAAGTTTTGTGTAATAAATTGTGACTTAATTGAAATCCCATTATCCATTTGTTTTTGAATATTATGCTCACTATTCGGGTTCAGCCGGGAGAGGACCTTTGTGTCACATAACCCATTCTGAATAAGTGATACGTCGTATATGGATAGCAATTGAAGACCGGTGATGAAGACCGGATATTCACGAGAACGAAAGGATAACTCGTCGATTGTCTCTGCACTGGGTAGCTCCTGGTATAGAGATCCCCTAAGTGATGGTAAATCCGATCGGGATTGTGAATACCCGGAATTGCAAGGGCTTCGTAAGAAGTGCCTTCGGTTCTGTTCGAACCCGGAACAGACTTGTATGGTTACATGTCTGACATTACATGTGACGCCCCACCTCTATACCCACGCTAACCAAGAACACTACGATGTAGTGCTGTCAATTAGCACGGAGAATAAGGCTGTGGAGGAGCGACCATCCATGTAACTTCTTTGTGCGAGCACCGATACGTCAGATAGAGTAGAATGCATATCCTTTAAGGAGGAAATCCGACATACCGATACAAACACAAAGCTATCACACGGTGGCTATATATAATCTTCGGAAACAAACATAGAAATAACCATAACATAAATCAGTCACAGACATCCATATCACAAAGGCGGAAGAAGATATGAATAAACATATAACACATGAAAGTGTACATCGGAGTAGTGGTCGGAAAGATCCACTATAATACAAAAGAATAGCATCACGTGCTATACAAAAGAATAGATACACAACATAGAGTCTATATCTCAAATGTGTACAACCAAAAACTACTAATCTAAGTAGTTAGCCAAAAGTCAGAGTAATCCAGAAGAGAAGTCAAGCAGAAGCACCTGTAACATCTCGGTCTGACCCGAGTATTATTTATAAGAAAATAATAAACGGATCAGTCTAACTATAAATATCAGATGACATGATATAGGATAAGGGGTATGGCATAAACATATAATAACCATGATGGCATACTACTATAAGTATGTAAATGATAATCAACAAGGGATTAATCAATGTCACAAGAATCTTCTCAAAGATCCAAACACATAAAAAGGTAACGACACACAAAATTCACCAATACACAAAAACTGATATCATATCAATGAAAATCATGAAAATTGGTGAAGCAAAAAATTCCAGAAATCATCATCAGAAATCCAGAAAACACATAAAAAAGGGGGGCCTAACACATGAATGGGAGCATGAAAACTCACCTACGCGTAAACACATGACGAGAAGCTATCTCATGGAAGCTATCCATTAAATTTTCACACAGGAATGGCCCGAAGACCGTAGGGTGCTACCCTAGATATGTGATGGCGAAACATCACATAATCGGGGTATAGTCTCCCACGTAGACAAAGAGACATCGCTCAATCGCTAGTCTAAATCACAAAAATGATCGTCATGATCATAAGGAAGTGTCAATCACACCAAGCTAGTAAATATATGAGTTTAGCTTCATGTCCCATAACCACTTGCTTAACTTAAATATTTACGAACAAGCTGTAAATCTTCACTAGGAAATTGTCACAAAAAGGGTTCAATCGAACAAGTCCAAGAGCTAACCGACGAAGTGAACGCAAGCGTTTCATACCACCCGTTTTACTAAGTCGTTTAAGTCGATTTCTCATCCGAGTGAAGTAAAGGCTTGTATATACTAGTAGATTGAAAATCGGTTTGAGAAAACGAACTTTTGATATTTAAAATAGTATTGAAATCGCTTTGATGAAAGAGTTTTGATATTTACTATTAGTATTGAAACCTTCATATATCTTTAAAGTGACAAGTCATAAAACGATTCTAGAAACAAATCAATTCACGTTCGAAGACGTGAGTAAGTCCAAAGAAGTCAATCCCAAAACCATCAAAGTAGAAATTCTGATAAATGTTTTTCAGAAGAGATTGCCTACGCAGAGTAATACGGGGTTCGACCTGCCCGGTCAGGCAAGCGGTCTCGAGAAGCCAAATGACCTAAGGGAAGAATGTCATGCGACCTAGTAGAAGAACAGGTCGAACGACCTAGGGGAAAACAGGTCAAACGACCAAGTACTAACTCGCGAACGACTTACGACTTAAGAGCCGTACGAACCAGCGACCTAAAACTGGCGACCTAAGGATACGTGACCTAAAGGCTTAGCAGGGTCGAGCGACTTACGAGCTACGACCTAAGGTGACGAGGGACTTAACCGTTTAAGGGTCTACGACCTAACGGGTTAAAAAGGTCCAACGACCTAAGAAAAATTAGGGTCATACGACCTAAAGAGGTTCGCGACATAAGGTTGGTCGCGACCTAAAAGTGCACGACCTAAGGTCTTACGACCTAAGGAACAGAAAAGACTTACGACCTAAGTCTTAACTCGTGGACGACTTAGCACAACTCGCGAATGACTTAGCACTTTAACTCGTGAACGACTTAGCACTTTAACTCGTGAACGACTTAGCACTTTAACTCGCGAACGACTCAAGCCAGTAACTCGTGAACGACTCAACACTTTAACTCGCGAACGACTCAAGCCAGTAACTCGTGAAAAACTCAAGCCTTTAACTCGTGAACGACTCAAGCCAGTAACTCGTGAACGACTCAAGCCTTTAACTCGTGAACGACTTAGCACACCCAGAACGACTTAAGGCCTGGAACGACATATGCTCCGGGTGACTTTTCAACGCGAACGACTTACGACTTAGGCTTAACTCGTGGACGACTTAGCGATGGCCAGAAATGACTTAAGGCCAGAAACTCACCAAAACGCCAAAATTTATAGTTTTTTCGCCAATCCAATGCAAACCAAAGGCACATATTCATACAAATGCAATAGAGGATCATTCCCAATAGTCCAAGATAGATATAGGCAAGATGTGAGATCAAAAATCTCACCTTTTCACGGAATTTGATGAAGATGGAGATTTGAGAGCAAAGCAAGAACACCAACAAGCTTGAATCAATGGTCTTCACGTGAATTTGATGTTGAATCTCGGATTCGCAATAGAATTTGTGTTTGGAGTTTTAATTTCCACTTCCCACCACCATTTTTGACAAAGCTTGAAGTGTTTTGATAGAGTGAGGAAGATGGTTGGGCTGAACTAAAGGGGTGCAGTCCAAACCAAAGTCAAAGGCGGGAAAAAGTGTCGAAAATTTCACTATCTCCAAACATATCGAAGTTTACACTCAAAAAGATCGCAAACGTCATTTTGAACTCAATGGAAGTGGTCTCGAGTCCTAATTTGACCGTATGCAAAAAGTAGCTTTTCGGACTAACATCCGACTAACGATAAAATATTTAAATATAAAAAAATCGATAGATATGCGGGTTGTTACATTACACTTTGAGATATAAAGATGATTTCTTTCAAATACATTTTTGTTGGTGGTAGAGAATTTATTCTCTTAGCTTAACACCCTTCTCTGAGACGTATGAGTTCAGAGGTTATGTAGTTGAAGGTTATCAGCGATATGTTCCCAATTTGGTAATGTGACATGCTGAGTATTGGTGTGTGATGATCATTGTTTGATCATTTGTGATATGATCATTTGTTTGATAATTTATCTTTGTGATCATTGCTTTGATCATCTATTGACCCAAAGCATGGCTTTGTACCAAAGCGTGGCTTTGTGGACGAGACTTCGTCGAACCTCACAGATCGGTAATGGTCGAAACAGGAATTGTGCGGCAAGGTTTCAGGGGTAGCTTCCCTAGGGTATGGCCATTCCTTCTGGAAAAAGATTGTGTCAGGTATGGAGCCCTGATATTTAACCTATGTTGTTGCTGCAAATTTATTACTTTGTGGTTGTTGGTGTAGAGGTACCTCGTTTAAAGGTCCCAAAGGACCGGGGATGGCATATCTAAGGTTTTGTATATTCCCCGGGAAGGGGGGTAGCCGACCTTGTTTGACAGAGAACAGTTTGGTTCTCGGGACGTCCTTCTAGAGGCGTTTCCATGTGGCAATGGGAAGTTCCTTGGCCTGACCATTTGTTGGAATATCCATTCATCCGATACGAACCTTGTACGGTTTTAGTTATAGAACCTGCCATCTACTTATGGTGGCGCCCCACTGTTTGGATGGTAGCTATAGTAGGCATAGTTCGAAATGTCTATGTTGGCTAAGATTGATATTATACTTTCGAAATGTTTTCTACACTATGCACTAATAATAATATCCAATGATTTGATTTTTTGCGTAGTAAGCATCTTTGACTATCATAGGAAGAAATCTCCTCCAAGTCTGCGTTTGCATTGTGTGTGTGGTGGGAGGTCTTATGGTAGTTTCATTTTCTAAAATCATTGCGAATTGATTTTAAATTCTCTGCTATTTGTTTAAAAGATAAACTGTTTTTGTTGCTCACACCAGTCCCATGACTGATCCGGAGTTTACTGTTTCTTTACTAAACTCTAGGTGCTCAAAAATTTATACACGGCCAGTCTAGAGTTGGGTTTTTCAGATAGTCAGGATTAGTAGATTTTCTGGAGCTAGTTCAGTCTTTGGATATGGACTGCACTTGCTTATCTTTGTGCATCGTTATTGGGAGTACGAGCTACTGCTAGAGTTCTCTCTTGAAGACTATTTTAGAGTTATTTATTCCGTTGCTGATGTTATCGTTTTCTTTCCGCTGCTATTTTCTTGTATCATATCTCTGATGTATATTGATATTCATTGTATCACTCTGTTGTATCGTATATTGTATCAGATATTGTATATCAATGTATTATTCATTTCTTCAGCTGTGTTATTTACTTAATTGTGTTATAAGCTCCGGCGACTCAGATTTGAACGGTCGAATCTACGGCATTCGAGTACGATGTAAAGTATGGATGTCGATTTTCGAGCGTGAAAAATCGTGGGCATTACATTTGGTATCAGAGCTAAGGTTAAAACTTTAGCTCAGGAGTATAACACATTAAGTAGCTCATTAGAGATAGGGTGAAGTATACCCTAGAATGAGTAATTCTCAGATATCTATCTGTATGCCTCAGTAAATTCTCTTACTATCCACTAATAGTGAGTATGAGTGCGAGAAGAGGACGAGATAGGGGACAGGGAGTACGACTATAAATGGTCAATACCCTATAACAGTGGAAATAATTTTCTCTATCAATTTTATTTGATTCGATTCCAAATTCTTTTCATTTCTTCATACCAGCTACAAGAAGAAGTTTCGATATGATGATGGCCCTAGATTTTAATTTAATTTAAATTGATAATTAAAAGAATTTTTGAATAAAAATTTGTAAAATTAATTAAAATGGAAGCGAGTTTCCCCGATTCAAATAGAAAATATATTAAATCATTTAAATTTAAATATTGTGTATATATGTATATATATATATACTTTGGATACCAGATAAATAAAAGATTTAAAAATTTAGAAATGATGATAATTTGAATTTAAATAACATTAATGAAAATAAGATAATTTTTATTAGAGTTAAATAATAACAATATTTTTAAAATTAGAAATAAAAGTATATATATATATAAGATAACCATAAAGTAAATAAATTTGGAAAAATTTAACAATAAAATAAAATATGGAGATTCATCTATATTAATAAATAAATTATATATATATAGTTTTATACCAATTTAAATCTTAGTTACATATTTATAAACTAGTATAAAAATAGAACAAATGGAATAAATGAAAGAAAAATAATAATAGAAGTAAAATAAAATTTAAATAGAAGTTACTTGTATTTCAAAATACAAGGCAGCAAGAATAAAACAAAGTATAGAAACAAAACAAATATAATAAATGTAGCCACCATGTTAAAGCAAAGGAAAGAAAAAATATATCTAAGTACAAAGCATATAAATATTAACAAACAAAAGTAATATGACTAATGTAAAGAAAAAAAACATCTATGTACACATAAATAAAATAACATGAGCTTGTAACATATGTACCAACTACCATCACCTCAGCTAAAACTAAATATACATGTATATATGAATAAGCTTGTAAAAGAAAGGAAAACAAAACAAGTAGAATAAAATATGTTTGTACAAAATAAAGTATGCAAACCATCCCTATATCATCTATCAGCCGAAAGCAAAGAAAAAAAAATGAATTTGTCCAAACTCATTAATGCAAGAATCTTCAGCCATGCTTTGTATTGTTCAAACCATACATCACCTGTACACAACATTGTAACCCCTCATTTCAGCTGAAACATCAATACCCAACAACTTCATTTTCAATATCTCCATCATTTCTTCAATTCATTTTTGTCCATCAAGAAAAACTGAGTAATGTCTAAAGTAAGCTTCATCTTTAACATAAACAAGCTTCAATGAAAACAACAAATTGAATCAATTCAAACTAGAGATCAGAGAAAGGTTTCAACTTTGCAAATTTTCAAGCCTGTTCATAGAAGCTCTGTTTTCTTTCAAATTGAGGTAAGCAAACCATAAATCCTTAAAATTATATATATATATATATATATGTTGCATGTGAATACTGTTTGATGATTGCTTTGCTTATATGTACATATGTGAGCCTGTGTGTTTTCAGTTCATTTTATCATCTCTGTGATGAAAAGTACAGTGGTGATATTATAATCATATTAAATCAAATATTGTAATTCATTATTTTAGAGTTATAACTTGAATCTATGTAGCAAATTATGATTTTTAAAACCGAAACGTGGATTTTTAGTGTGGGATTTCAAGAGCAGTTCGCATTTGAATAAAAATTGAATTTTTACCAATTTCTCGAAATTAAATCAGTAATAAATGATGAAACTTGAATTGAAGCAAGTGTAAACGATTGTGATCTCAAGAAAAATATGCAATAATTTTTCCATTGCATAAATTAAACGAACGAGATTATTTTAGGGTTTTTGTTCAAGTTTTTGGACGTGTTTGAAACGAGGCGAGTTCGTCTCCTCTGTTTGATCGAGTTTCACGAGACTCGAGGGAATGGAAGTCTGGCGTGGTGGCGGAGCTCTGGGGGATGTTGCGAGGATCCTGGTGAAGTGCCGTGGCGGCGCGAGGCGAATTGATGGTCGAGGTTGGTTCCAGAGTTTGGAGCGATTGGTTGAATTTTGTTTTGATGGTGATACCCTCAATCTGAGTTACGGGGGTCATCGGCAGGGTTGAAATTGACCTGATGATGGTCGCGGTGGAGGTCGAATCATCACCGTCTTCTTGTGCACGTGCACGGCGTGGGTGTTGATATCAGGTGGTGAGTGTCGCGAGTGATGCTCGAGTGAAATGGTGATTGTCTCGGGTACGTACTCGCAAGGCCGGCCCTGGCCCAAGGCCACCGAGGCGGTGGCCTAGGGCCTTCGATTTTTGGGGCCTCAAAATTTTATAATAATATATATAAAGACAGTGATACAAAGATAACCTATTCATAAATAAACAAAATTTAATATGGTCTAGTGGTAAAGACATGTCATCCATTTACCAGCAACCAGAGTTCAATTCCTCTCTGCTCGGTATTGTTTTCCTTGCATGCTTTCATTTGTATTTCTGAGGCCCCTATGGCAAAAGTGATTAGGCTTTGATGTTTTTTTCCTTGGGCCTCAAGTTTATCAGGGTCGGCCCTGCGTACTCAAGTACGTGAGCCCATTTACCTGTTGTTTATTTTATACTTGAGTTAATGTAAACTTAAGCTAACTAGAAGAAAGAAAAAGAAAAGAAAAGAAGAATATGAAGAAGAAGAGCAGGTGGGAAGGAGAGAGACTCGGGGTAATCTCGGGTTGTTTCAATAAATTTACCAAGTAACTAATGTTAAATTTACAGTTAAAAATGTTAAGCAAATTTTAGTAGTTATCTAGTAACTAATGTTGACTATTTTGAATTGAGAATTTATTTCAAGTATTAATTAACCAAGTGGATACATAACAATGTTTCCTAAAACCTTGATTAATATTTTATAATTAATAGTTAATATAAGTAAGTTTTAATTTTAGTCAAAATTAAAGTTTCAAGTTAGTAATAAATCGATTTCAAAGCTTAAGCAAGATTTTTAAATGTCAATTAAGGTAAATAATTTTTATTAACTAATTGTTTGAAAAGCAATTAAGAATGATTTATAATAGTAATTTCAGATTGGTAAAAAAAACTTAAGTGTTTACCTCATTGGTAATTAAAAATTGTTTATTTGATAATTGAAATTAATTAAATTATAATTAGTAGTCAATTAAGATAATTGATTAGGGAATCATTAATTATAAATTTAATTAATTTAATCATTAAGAATAATTAATCATTGATTTAAATAAATTAATAAAAATAGTGATGTGGTTAATTCTTTTTACCTTCACCTTAAATTGAAGATGATTGACTATCATCAAGTGTTGTATACTGGATTGATATTTCTGTTTTGTGATTATGATACTATGTGATGTGAATTGCCTTATGTTGAACAGTGATTGTAGTCTGTTTCTATATGTATATGAAAACCTCTTTTTGTCCGTAAAACGGCATTTGAATTTCGATGCGACACGGAGTCGGATTCCAGTTGGTTATCCGAAACCCACATCGAATCGTAATAGTGAATCTTCGTGATTGATAAATTTATTTTATCTGTGAATCTATGAATGAAGATAAGCGTTATGAGTTATACCCCTTATCGATATTGATATATCTATGTTGATTAATGCTGTGCACTATTGTTAAAAACCCCTGGACCACACTTATACACACACAAATATGGGTTGCACGTGGAAAACGGTTAAGTAACAGATATTTGAATTTAATTCAAAATAGTTTTAAAAGTTGAATTTTAAATTCAAACAGCTTTGGAAATGAAATTGAATTAAATATAAAAAGCTTTTAAAAAGGGATTCCAAAAATAAAAGTATCCTCCATCACTTAGTTAAAATTTGAATAATTTGATTTCAATTAGAATTCAATATTTGAAATTGAATTCTATATTTAGAAATTATGATTTTAAAACGAAATACAAGCTTATATGGGTTTTAAACTATTTGTAAAGTGTTGTTTTGGGAATTTGAATTAACCCAAAGATTTTAACCTGTATAAATGAAATCGGATTTTCCAAAAGGAAACAGTTGTTTTCAAATAAAAGCTTTCATATAAGAAATGAAATTCCAATTTAATTAAAGGAATTTCAAGATTGAATTGAAAAAATAGTTTTTCCAAGTTATGAATGAATTCTTTTTGAAAGCTATGAATTAAATCTGTTTATTTTTAACAGATTTAAAATGATGTTTTGTTTAACCGATTCGAAATGAAATTGTTTTGAAAGCTATGAGTAAAATCTTTGATTTGAAGATTTAACGAATTAATTAAATTCGTAATGGAAATTGTTTTGGAAAATCTGTGAATGAATCTTTGTGAAAACTGAGTGAACTTTGTGAATTAAATCTTTTATTTAAAAGAATAAAATGGTAATGTGTTTAAACCATTTGAAGGAAAGTTTTGGGTAATAAATTATGACTTAATTGAAATCCCATTGTCTATTTGTTTTTGAATATTACGCTCACTATTCGGGTTCAGCCGGGAGAAGAACTTTGTGTCACATAACTCATTCCGAATAAGTGATACGTCGTATATGAATAGCAATTGAAGACCGGCGATGAAGACCGGATATTCACGAGAACGAAAGGATAACTCGTCGATTGTCTCTGCACTGGGTAGCTCCTGGTATAGAGATCCCCTAAGTGATGGGAAATCCGATCGGGATTGTGAATACCCGGAATACCAAGGGCTACGTAAGAAGTGCCTTCGGTTCTGTTCGAACCCGGAACAGACTTGTATGGTTACATGTCTGACATTACACTTTGAGATATAAAGCCGATTTCTTTTAAATACATTTCTGTTGGTGGCGGAGAATTTATTCTCTTAGCTTAAAACCCTTCTCTGAGACGTACGAGCTCAGAGGTTATGTAGTTGAAGGTTATCAGCGATATATTCCCAATTTGGTAATGTGACATGCTGAGTGTTGCTGTGTGATGATCATTGTTTGATCATTTGTGATATGATCATTTGTTTGATCATTTATCTTTGTGATCATTGCTTTGATCATCTGTTGACCCAAAGCATGGCTTTGTACCAAAGCGTGGCTTTATGGACGAGACTTCGTCGAACCTCACAGACCGGTAATGGTCGAAACAGGAATTGTGCGGCAAGGTTTCAGGGGTAGCTTCCCTAGGGTATGGCTATTCCTTCTGGAAAAAGGTTGTGTCAGGTATGGAGCCCTGATATTTAATCTATGTTGTTGCTGCAAATTTATTACTTTGTGGTTGTTGGTGTAGCGGTACCTTGTTTAAAGGTCCCAAAGGACCGGGGGTGGCATATCTGAGGTTTTGTATATTCCCCTGAAAGGGGGGTAGCCGGCCTTGTATGGCAGAGAACAGTTTGGTTCTCGGGACGTCCTTCCAGAGGCGTTTCCATGTGGCGTGGGCGTTACAGCTACTACTTTTGGTTTCATAAATAAGCGGTGTAAGCCCAACAAATAGGTATGTTTTCAGATTACGGTTTTCTAGCGATATTATATGTTTTCCCGTGATTGGGATATTTTATTTTCAAATATGATATGTATAAGGTTATTATTGATATTATTATTATTTTTTAGACCTCTCCGTACAAAGGAGACTCTGCCGAAATTTTTCGTGAATTTTAGACATAGAAATTTTTTATGGAAGTGAAAATATTTTTTCAAACTTTAGTAAACTTGAATATGAAGATTTGATTGTTTATTAATTAGTATATTTTATTCAAAATACTTAATTATGTTAATTGTTTATAAATTGAATGCTTTGAATAAAATATATCAATCCCTTAATTCCTCATTTTCCCTTTTCAAGGACGAAAAGTTTTGAGTGGGGGAGAGTGTAACGACCGTATTTTTTGATAATTAAAATATTAAATTTAACAAGATTTTGAAATATTAATATTGTAAGAAATTAAAATTTATGATTTGTAATGATAAAACATTTAGAATGTAATATAGTAATATTGATTTAATTTAATTGATAACCATTTTAATCCAATTTCAATCAATTGAAATAGATTGTAAGGTTATTTGGTTATAATTGTAAACAATGAAATAAATTAAATGATGCATTTAATGATGAGATTGTATGTAATTGATTGGTATAGGTTAATAAAGAATATAAAATTATTTTGTTATAACCCTTGATTGTAAATGATAAGATAATGCATATGAACTATTATTATAAACGATAGTTGTAATTATTTTCTCATTAGTTTGTCCGTTTGAATATTAAATGGGTAATTAATGGAATTAAGGCAATTGAATGTTGGAATTATATGTTCTTAATTGAAATTGAATATAATCGGTGATGTGTATGTAGCCATAACATTTGTTGTAGATAATAAACTTATGAATATGATTAAATTACTTAAAGGTAAAAATTGTTCATTTATCATCTCATTATTTAATATGGTTGGAATTAATTTGGAAATCAATGAAAATTTATGTGACTAATTATTGCAGTTAATATGGTAAAAGATGTTAACGGTAAAATAATGAATGTAATAAAATGTAAACTTATGTTAATATAATTCATAGGGTATTGTTGATTGAATAATAAGGATGATAACATAGGTTTGAATGTAATTGGATGAGAATTGGATGCGTAGTTAATGGCATTTAACCTTTTAAATATGATAAGGGGAAACAAATTAATATTGCATTAATTGATATTACATCTTTTAATTAAGATAAAGTGTAATGATCCATAACTTTTAACAGCTTTAAAATGGCAGTATTTTGAATTTAAATAAAAATTAAATAAAAAAATAAATTTGAATTTGTGATGTTGAGTGTTTTATTTGACCAAATTTACTAGAATAAAAATTTTCTGAAATTTAAAATTTGGTCAAACTTAGTCAAAGATTGACTTTTGGTTGAAAATTTTAAATTTGAATTTTAAAATTTTATTCTTTTTATATGATACTAGACCGAATTATGATCTTCCCTCCACTTTTCGTTTCGTCAAAATCAAATTCCAATTGCTCTAAAAATTTGAATTACTGTGAAAAATTAACATGAATTGGTAGTGTTTAGTTGTGTTTTATTTAGCTAAGGCATATTGGGTTTGTTTGATCTAATGGGCCTTGGTTAACCAAGAAACTCTAGTCAGTAATGTGACCATTCTATTGCCTACGACCTTATGTTTCTTATCTGATAACATCTACGTACATAATTTTTCTCCTGAGAAACTTTCTCTTCACACTTCTTCTTCCTCCTCAAAATCTACAGAGAACTCTAGATCTAAAACTCCAAAACCTCACAAATCAAAACTCATTTCCTCCTCTCCTTCAACCCGTCCTTCCTCCCCTATAGCCGCCGCCCTCTCCACCATCCCCAAGGCCATCTCCTTCCACCTTCCCTCTCCTCTTCTTTCTCCTTTTTTCCTTCCCAATTTTCCCTCTTTCTTCCCCTTATTTCCATGGCTTCTTTATTGCACTAAACTACTCAAAATCAAATAAATTTTTTTTGAAACCGTGTACAATTTCAATGGCAACAACTTTGTTGTTGAACCCTTCTTCCCATTCCGAATACTAATATATCAAAAACTCCATTTTTCATGTCCTTTCTTGGGTCCAGTTTTGGCTGAAAATACCCCATATTTTATCCATCATATCTCCTTCAGAATGAACCAAACTTTTGTGATTCTTTTTTTCAAACCATTTATTATTCCAGTGGCTTCAACTTTCTTTTAGATCAATTCTTGAAATTCCTTTGCTATGCCAAAAACTCAAATCTTTTCGAAGTATTTTTGAACTCAGATTTTCAACTCAGAAAACACCTCTGCTTGTTTTGACCACAACTTCCTTAAGACAGAAGCTTTTTGAGTGATTCTTTTTTTGAAAGTTGAGAGAAAAGAATTTGCAAAAACTTTCTAGTTTGTTACTTTTACAGATTCAATAATATTATGGTCCGAATATTTTCTTAAGGATGACCTAGTTTTGGGTTTGTCCGTAGTTTGGATCTTGGGTTGTTTGGAAGTTGGAAGTAGTTGAAACTTGTTTATTGATTCATGTTCGTGTCTAAGCTTTGTTTGATTTACTTTTCATTTGTATCTTTGCTAGGAATCTCCATATTGCTCCATTTTTTATCATTACCTTCGTAGCCACGAAAGGTGAGCAAACACTCACAACTACTAGATTTTCTTATGCTAGTTAAATTGAATTTATGATGTGATTAGAAATTGTTTGGTTGCGGTTTAGTATATTTTAAATTGTCATTCTAGTTAAATCTGACTTTTATTGAATTTAATTGCCATTTAATTTAATATTGAAATTTAAATTGCCAGTTAAATACCTGTTAATGATAACCAGTTATTGGTTGATTTCAATAATGATTGTGCTGTATGTTTAATTGTTGATATTTGGGGATTGGATGGATGTTATTGGTTGACATTTTGGATGATTGGATGTTATTTATGTCTATATTTTTGTTATCCTATGGGTTGAAATGATACATACCCGAACGATCTTATAGATTAGGGGAAAATTGTTATGGTTGAAATGATAAACCCGAGCGGTTTTCATTGATTTGGAAATGTTGATTTTTGATACTGGTTGAAATGATATATACCCATATAATTTCTTAAATTTGGATTTTGTTTGCAACTGAATTATTTAAAGGGCTTAAGTTAATTCAAACTTTGGATTTGTTTTTATTAGATGATTAAGATTGATATTTCGGATTTTTTAAAACCCTTTAAATAATCATATTCACGTTGTACACTTGATAGGAGATGAAAATCCCATAACATCTATGAAACCATTGCACTAATATTTCTATTTTACCTATTTTAATATGACTTACATAAGATCTTTTAGTTCTGACTTGAGTGGTTTGTCTTTTCATTACGCTCAGGTCAGTCTGAGCTTTTCAGTGTATTGAAGACTATTTTCTAGAGGACGAAGACGAAGATTCAGTATATTATTGTTATTTATTATTCCATTGCATTCTGTGTTCCACTACATTATTTGTTTATTTCTTATGTATGTATAACTCTGATTTGAATTGTGAAAGTGTAATCAAATGTTATTTGTAGAACAGCTTCATGAACTGTTTATTTGATTATTATATTTTGTCGTTCCGCTGCGAGATTCTATGTTTTTATTTATTTATTTTATTTACCTCATTAGCAATCCTCCCTTTTTGTATGATTTGAGTCTGACATGTGTGGTTTATTGTCGATTTGAACCATTCAAAAATACGGGTTGTTGCAAACCATACCTACCTTTACTCTATTAATCTTATGTTACCGAACTAAAAACCAAGTCAATTGGCATAAAAAGCTAAATGCTTCAGATTTGAAAGAGTCAATGAGAAAGTGTTTCTTATTTTGAATAAATGATGGGCTATATTCAACTTACATGATCCTATCAGTGCAGATATCATTCACTATTTTTATGGCGGTTAGTTTCAAAAAGTATTCAATGGAAATTCCTTTGTTCTGTATTTCAGGTGTGTAGTTCATATCTTTGTTAAAGTGTTGAGCATTCTTAATAATATATATGTGATAAGTTATGTTACTTAAGTTGATTTATGCTTGGTCTTTCACCAAACTTTTAAGTGTTCATATGAGTTTTCTTGAGAGTTTAAAATAGTCAATGATAAATGTTTGAATTTCAATGAACTTCTTAAACTTGGTATAGTTCATATTTTTCTTAAACCGTTGAGCATTCTTAAGAATATATCTGTAATAAGTTATGTTACTTCCGTTGATTTATGTTTGCTCTTTCACCGAACTTTTAAGTGTTCTAGAGAATTAAAGCACTCAATGCACTTACTATATATTGTTCAGTCTCGGTTAGTACTAATAGCATAAATTCAGTAACCACTTCCTCCATAAGTTCATATGCCTAGCCAGAATTTAGTTGTTTGGCTGCAGACAGTTTGACTGGAAAATGCAAATTGTGTTACCTATCATTATTCAAGAATAAAGAGGCTTTTATATTGCACTTATAATCTTAAATTTACATTCATTCAAATTATACGTGTACTGCAACTTATTCTGAACTGTTTTCAAACTCGATTAGCAACAAAATAGTGTTGCTGGTTTCATTTCATTCTTTTCTACACAATGATTTTAGAAACAGGTACAGATTGTGGTAAATCATATCATTAAAAGCATGTAAATGAAATTAATCCATTTCATAAAAATGGTAAGAAAATTTCACAATCTAGGGAGCATGATTTTAGATACACTTAAATCTCATATAAAAACTCCAAGCAATTGTAGGCAAATTCTTCACTGTTTTTGGATCAGCACGGTTGGTAAACATTTGTATTGACCAGGAAAAACTTCTAATTAGTTATAACCCAACGGCCTTTCCCAAATGGAAAAAATTGCATCACCTTCGAAAGTAGTAAGAAAGCAAATTTAAATTTAAGAAATATGGAATTTGATACACTTTAATTCTAGACAGTCATATTTTGCGGATAAGAACATAGCTATAGAATACGGTCATATGTTTGCATACAATGGTGTCATGCCAATAGTATAGAAGCTGGAAAGTTGTTTGATCATTAAATAAAAATATAACATTTTATGCATGTTTAGCTATTGTCATTATCTTTTGATTCAATGCCACTAAATTTATTTCATAGAACTTAAGTCCTATCAGGCGTTGATAGATTTTCATATGTTTGTACATAATATGAAATAGATTTAGCAACTTTATGTATGTTATCTTTTTCAAAAGAATCCTTGTTTCTGTCTTGTGTTTTGTATACTAACTAAATTTACATAGTTGCATCATTCTATCAAATAACTGAACAACAGAGTTTAAATATTACCATCCCATAATCTTTTCTCTCATGTGTTTGCCTAGAACAGAAAAAAGGCATAATGTTAGCCATTAATTTATTATATGTGTCAAGGCCCGTTTTTCCGTACCCTTTGAATCGACAATAAACCACACATGTCCAACTCAAATTGCACGAAAATACAGAACATAAAGGGGAATAAAGAAAAATAGATAGAACAGAATCTCACACAAATGGAATAACATATAATATTGAACAAATATCTTTACAGCGGAAAACATTTAAATACATATATCAGAGTCTAACCTAAATTTAGCTTGGACAGTTATAAACATCTGTCCTTACAATCGCTGACAAACATCAAACTAAAACTAACTAAGCACAGCGGATAATAGAATATGTCCATATGTAGATGAATATCTCCAACTCTCCTCTGAAAACTCCAACCGTCTTCGACTAACCTGAAAGTACTCGGATCTGACCCGAGTATTGAAAATACCTAGATCAGGCTTCATAAACCATCGTGAGAAAAACTCAATAATAATGACTGTGTCATATATCAGCCTTTGGATAAAATCCTTTGAAAACAAGAGTATCTTATAAGACCACGCCCACACATAAACACAGACGGGTTTTTATCTTATGATAACTAAAACACTTTTATATCAAAACATTTGATATTATTTCTAATGACATCTCTTTGAAAACATTTACAAATAAACTTATTAATCTTATCCGAAATGGTTACCCTATAGCATTTTGAGGCTATTCATTACGCCAATACAAACAAAACCGTAGGTTCTTATTGCAGAATGGATTTCCATATAAATGACCAGGTGAAGGATCTACCTTCCGAAATGGGTACACCTCTAGATGGATGCCTCAAGGAACAGCACAAAGGAACCTCTACCAACACAAGACCGGCCTAACTCTGTAACTAGATAGTACCGAATATGTCATCCCCCGGTCGTTACTGACCTTTAACCGAGCGCTCATTTCCATACACCACATTAATTTACATCCCGAACGTCATAGCGGAAAGAAATATATCTAGAAGGGGATGACCATACCCTACTTGGGAATGTCCCACTTAGCCTTGCTGCATCTAATCCTGTTTCGGTCATTTCCGGTTTGATGAGGCTTGAGGCAATGATTACCTTTTCACATAGCACATATCACATCTCTAAATGCCACATTTGCCATTTCCGTTGACTACTGATTGCCTTCCACAAAAAATACAACCCTTGAGCTCATACGTCTGAAGGAGGGTGTTAAGCTAAGAGAAGTTGCCATCTCTGCCACCAAACAGATGTACGTTTGTAAACACCAATGTTCGTAATCATTAGAAATGCAATGTTAGACAAACGTCCATAAAAATTGTCCAGGAACAGGACAAACCGAAGGCACTCTCCTACTACCACTAGTAGCGAGTAGTCCTTGCAATCCAAAAAATCTCCACAACGAGGAGACCACTGCTATATATAACCCGGGAGCTACCAGAGCAAGTCAACAAGCAGTCCTCACGCTATAAAGATCCACGGTCTTCAATAATCATCATCTTCAACAAGTCTTCACTTTCGAACATATACACGGGTTCGAAGTGGTTTTCGGATAGGAATCGCCCAAATCCGACCCCAATTCCTTCAAAATCCAATTATCGATAAAAAAAAGGTGAATATGAGTATATAGGATTTATTAAGTCTCTTTTCACTTTAATTCTTTTCGGATGATTTCGAAATCTCTTTCTTTCGACTTAGAATAATTCTAAGAAATTCATTCTTTCGCTATGGATAATATTTTCAAATTTCCTTACTTAACTCTTGATCCAAATTCTTAACTTTTAGGCGGGTCAAAAACAATGTTATTTAAGACATCGTTTACGATAAACCCTAAAATTAATCTTAGCAAACATTTTTGAGTAAATAGGATCATAGAAATCATTCATTTTGGAGATTGCTTAAATTTTGGATAATACCAATCTTCTTTTATTTTGGAAACTCAATACGATCTTTTAATTTAAGAGCATCCGGGCTTTCCTTTCAATCTGTTCCACCCCTCGCCTAAGAAAAGAAAACATAGGCCAAGTAAGTTCAGGGCACTGGTTGCTCCATCCCTAACCTTAGTTAAACACCTTGTTTTATCTTCCTAGATCTCATAGGTGGGACAAATGTACTAGTCGTTTCCGCATACTCAATTATCAACTTTATTTTGGAATTGATTATAAAGATTCCAAATTATCGTTTAAACATTTAATTTTCCTTTTAAAAATATTCATAATTGATTCTGGGAAAAATCGTTATATTTAAACTTATTTTCAAAAAGTTATACCATTTGCAGCATAAAAGTGCTACGGAAAGTGCTATATAAGCTTATTTGTTTAAATCAACTTTTAAACATTCGATGATTCATATTTTCCAATCCAAATCTCTTTTAAACCATTTAAATAGATTTATCAAATTTATTTCATATTTTTCCAATATTAAAAACGTTCATTTAAACGGATTTCCTGTTATGGTCACTTAATTGCACTAGCGCGATTTTTCTAGAAAATTGATTTGGACTTAATTCAATATCTACTCAACAAAATTTTAATTTTCTTTCTTCGTTTAGAAGATATGGATATAATAGTCCGGAATTTTCTTATCTCGAAGAATTCCGAGCTATATTCCACTCTACACATTCATTTGAACTTTTCGGCGCGAAATCGCGAACTACCGTTGCGCGACGTACCTTGTTTTAACTTATTTTTCAATATTTGAAATAATTTATTCAAATTTATTTCTATCACTTATAAAATCATTATTGTAACAACCCGCATATTTATCGATTTTATATTTAAATATTTTATTGTTAGTCGGATGTTAGACCGAAAAGCTACTTTTTGCATACGGTCAAATTGGGACTCGAGACCACCCCCATTGAGTTCAAAATGACGTTTGCGATCTTTTTGAGTGTAAACTTCGATATGTTTGGAGATAGTGAAATTTTCGTCACTTTTTGTGTTGAGCTTTTGGTTTGGGCTGCACCTCTTCTACCTCAGCCCAACCCCTTCCTTCTCTTCATCACTTCATCAACTTTGAAGCTTTAGCAACAATGGTGGAGGGAGTAGGAAATTAAAATTCCAAGCTCAAATTCTTTAGCAAATTCAACATCTAACTCCAAATTCAAAGTGAAGACATTGATTCAAGCTTGTGGTTGATCTTTGCTTTGCCCCGAGCTTCATCTTCATCAAATTCCGTGAAAAGGTGAGATTTTTGATCTCACATCTTGCCTATATCTATCTTGGACTGTTGGGAATGATCCCCTATTGTATTTGCATCAACACCTGCATTTGGTTTGGATTGGATTGGCGAAAAACTTCAATTTTCAGCGTTTTGGTGATTTTTCTGGCCTTAAGTCGTTCTGGCCTTCGCTGAGTCGTCCACGAGTTAAGCCTAAGTCGTGAGTCGTTCACGAGTTAAGGGCTTAAGTCGCGCGCGTGCATTTCTGTTCGCCTGGCCTGAGTCGTTCGCGAGTTAACTCCTTGAGTCGTTCGCGAGTTAACTCCTTGAGTCGTTCGCGAGTTAACTCCTTGAGTCGTTCACGAGTTAAAGGCCTGAGTCGTTCTGGGTGTTCTGCCTTCGCTAGGTCTTTCGCGAGTTAAGTGATAAGTCGTAGCTCGTATGGCTCTTAAGTCCTAGGTCGTTGGCTTTTAAACTGTTAGGTCGTATGACCTTATCCCCTAAGTCGTAAGTCGTTCGCGAGTTTGTACTTAGTCATTTTACCTGTTCTTCAGCTAGGTTGCACGGCAGTCTTCCCTTAGGTCGTATGACCTACTTCTCCTTAGGTCGTTGGACCAGCTTGCCTTCACTAAGTCGTACCGTGACGGGGCGCTGCCCCGCACCCCGCCGTGGGCGCTGCCCCCTGGACCCCCGCGACCTGACCGGGCAGGTCGAACCCCGTATTACTCTGCGAAGGCAATCTCTTCTGAAAAACATTTATCAGAATTTCTACTTTGATGGATTTGGGATTGACTTCTTTGGACTTTACTCACGTCTTCGAACGTGAATTGATTTGTTTCTACAATCGTTTTATGACTTGTCACTTTAAAGATATATGAAGGTTTCAATACTAATAGTAAATATCAAAACTCTTTCATCAAAGCGATTTCAACACTATTTTAAATATCAAAAGTTCGTTTCCTCAAACCGATTTTCAATCTACTAGTATATACAAGCCTTTACTTCACTCGAATGAGAAATCGACTTAAACGACTTAGTAAAACGGGTGGTATGAAACGCTTGCGTTCACTTCGTCGGTTAGCTCTTGGACTTGTTCGATTGAACCCTTTTTGTGACAATTTCCTAGTGAAGATTTACAGCTTGTTCGTAAATATTTAAGTTAAGCAAGTGGTTATGGGACATGAAGCTAAACTCATATATTTACTAGCTTGGTGTGATTGACACTTCTCGCTGATCATGATGATCAATTTTATGATTTAGACTAGCAATTGTGCGATGTCTCTTTGTCCATATGAAGGACTGTACTTCATTTTATTGAGCTTCGTCTCATTTCTTTGTGGGCTGGCAACCCAAGTACTTTTAATGTGTTTCGATTCATCTGATGTACCGTTTGTACTACATCGATGTCTCTGTCTTTCTGATTCATTGGACGTACCGTTTGCACTGCGTCAATGTTTGATTCATCTGATGTACCGTTTGTACTACATCGATGTCTTGTCTTTCTGATTCATTGGACGTACCGTTTGCACTGCGTCAATGTTTGATTCATCTGATGTACCGTTTGTACTACATCGATGTCTTGTCTTTCTGATTCATTGGACGTACCGTTTGCACTGCGTCAATGTTTGATTCATCTGATGTACCGTTTGTACTACATCGATGTCTTGTCTTTCTGATTCATTGGACGTACCGTTTGCACTGCGTCAATGTTTGATTCATCTGATGTACCGTTTGTACTACATCGATGTCTTAGCTTTCTGATTCATTGGACGTACCGTTTGCACTGCGTCAATGTTCGATTCATCTGATGTACCGTTTGTACTACATCGATGTCTCTGTCTTTCCGATTCATTGGACGTACCGTTTGCACTGCGTCAATGTTTGATTCATCTGATGTACCGTTTGTACTACATCGATGTCTTGGCTTTCTGGTTCATTGGACGTACCGTTTGCACTGCGTCAATGTACCGGCTTTCATGCTCCTGTTTGGGATTGGCCATCCTTTTCTTGTGATTTCTGGATTTCTAATGATTGATTTCTGGAATTTTATGTTTCACCAGCTTTTACCATTGACATTGATGAGTATGTCATTTTATTGTGGCTTGGTGAATTAAATTAAGAATATGACATTCTTTTCTCTGTTTTGAGATTATTGAGATATTGTATGACTTTTATGGGATTTCTAATGTATACTTTTCATAGTATGACACCTTTTTGTTATCATACGTTCTATTATCATATCTCATATTCTATCTCATTTTATCTGATAATTATAGCTAGACTGATCCGTTTATTATTTTCTTCTTAAATAATACTCGGGTCAGACTGAGTTTTTACAGGTGCTTCATCATGACTTCTTATCTGGAGCCATCTTCTGACTTTTGACTAACTACTCTAGTTTAGTAGGTTTTTGTTGTATGAATTTGGGATGAGACTCCTTGATGTATACGTATTCTATTGTCTTGCACTTGTATCTATTCTTTTGTGTTATTGTGGATCTTATTTGACCACTGCTCTGATGTACACTTTTATGTGTAATATTCATATCTTATTCCGCCTTTGTGATATGAATTGTCTGTGACTGATTTGTTCTACGTTTATTTCTATATTTGTTTCCGAAGATCATATATAGCCACCGTGTGATAGCTTTGTGTTTGTTTCGGTATGTCGGATTTCCTCCTTAAAAGATATGCATTCTATTCTATCTGACATATCGGTGCTCGCGCAAAGAAGTTACATAGATGGTCGCTCCTCAACAGCCTTATCCTCCGTGCTAATTGACAGCACTACACCGTAGTGTTCTTGGTTAGCGTGGGTATAAAGGTGGGGCGTCACAATTATAAATCAATATTTTCACTTTTTAAAGTATTTAAAATATATTTTCACTATTAACATATTATAATATTATTTTATTCACATTATTTTTATATTAAATTTTTAAATCCCAATTTCAATTCAATTTCAATTCTAACTCCAAACTAAACATATTTAAAACTTAGATTTCAAATCTAATTTCAATTTAAACTTCAATTCAATCCCAAACTAAACTTCAATTTTCAAAATCGATTTCAATTTCAATTTCACTATTCATCTTAATTTCAATTTCAAATTAACTATCCTTTTCAAATCCGATTCACTTCAAATTTCAAATTCTCTTTTATTTTTTCTTTAATTTCACTTCTAATTGAAAAGAGACTTATTTTTCCAAAATATCTCATATCACTAAAATATGGTCTTATTAACAAAGGATCACTTAATCAAAATGAACATAACCAATATCCATATTCATCACTAACATAACATCCATTCAACAAATCACATAACATATGATTACAAATCCAACATTCACTATTAATACCCTAACGGGATATATTATCACAATTCAATTATCTAACCAACTATCAAATCATCCATATTAACAATCAAATAAACATTCATATGTCATACGGATATAAATATGATTGCTTTAACATAACCAATATATAAATTCAAAAGCGATGAGAATTTACTCACCTTCATATCTACTTCGTCAATCTTTTCTTCTGCATTAGCGTGCTTTTGTTTCTCGAACGTCTCACGGTTGTCGTTTCCTCTCTTTTTTTTCCTTTCATTTTCTTTTCTTTTTCTCTCCTCTTTCTTTTTTTATATATTATTTTGGAGGTGTGTGAGCTATAGGGGAGGGTACGGTCTAGGGTAGTGGGGTGTGTATGACTTAGGTAGTTACTTTAGGCTCGGGTAGGGCTTGTACACGACGAGTATGGGATCTTTAGGCTCAAGTTAGTAGGATAGAGGTGTGTGGGTGGGTGTGGTAGGTGGGTAGATGGAAATTTGGGCTCGGGTTGGCTAGTAGGTGCTCGGCCTTGGAGTTTTGAAAGGGGTAGGTGGGTTTGGCCGTGATTTTTGAGGGTGTAGGGGCATGTAGGGCGGTTTGGCCAAGGGTGGAAGGTGTTTTGTTGGCTTAGAGTAGGAGTATATGTGGTAGAAGGTGAATGGTTTGGAGGTGGAAGTGGAATGGAGGAAGTATAGAAGGATTTTGGAAATTTTGTGAAATGAAAGTGAAGTTAAAAGGAAGGGATTTGAGGTTGTATTTATAAATGGAGATTTTGGTGGTAAATGACTCAAATAGCCTTGTTTACTTTTGAACTTTGATTAGCTTTGATTTGAGTTGCATTTAATGTATGGAATGATGTTTATGAAAGAATGTGTTAAGAGGTAAAGAGGTGTCATCATTTTGTTGTTTGTAAATATTTAAACATATAATTTAGCTCCTTTCTTATGCATACATATAACATCTCATTAATGAGATGAGATATAAGTAATGATGTTGTTTAAAAAGATTTAAAAATAAAATAACATTAGTCAAATCACACCTTTTTACTTTTATATATATATTTATTCAAACTTTCCTAATATAAACCTTTTGTCTTTTAGTGCTAAATGTAAAGTGATTTAAAAGTTTGTAAAGTTGTATTTATGTGTTAGAAAATGTATCAAGTTGCAACAACTTGTCGACAACTTGTTTCGGTTGAAAACGGTGTTTTTGTCGACAAATTTTACAGTCAAAATTTGACGTTTTTGTTAAGCTATATATTGATGTAAACCAAATTTTAAAATGAATCTTTTCCTTCTTTAAATAAATTAAAACATGTCTATTCATATTTTAAAATCGTATTTGAATAGTATCAAAAATTTTAGTTTTATAGTGTATGTAAAACTGACAAAATACGACAAATTTTGGTTATTTTTGTAAAACGATTATTAACATACTTTTAAATATATTAATATACTTTTATTATCTTTATTAGATGTTTTAAATAAGATTTAACTTATCAAATAAATATTCAAACCTATTTATTTAAGCCTTTATTTATTATTAACAAAACTTAACTTTTGTTGATTTGTTCTAAAATCCAAATTTATACTTTTTAATTTATTAATTATAAGAATAGATAATTATTTATTATATATAACATATTTATTTAAGTTTTAAATTCCTTTTAAATTTAAAATGAACGAAATCTCTCATTTTTGAAGTAGCGAAATTTCGGGTCGTTACATTCTCCACTACTTAAAAGCATTTCGTCCTCGAAATGAAATCAAAGATACATTTCTATAAAGGTCAATAATATGTGTCAAAGGAAATACTACTACTAAATACTGATCATGAAATACAATCATTGATCCTAGTCCCAACCTGAGTGCGTACTACACACTTTAGGTAAATACATAGTCATAAGTCAACTATCTACATCAGTCAACCAAAATATCATACTAGATCTCATATCTTAGCGCGTACTACGTGCTTAAGATAATAACAACTACTATAATACAAACCCAAAATATCCCAAAGTGAAACACTACACATCGGATGAACCCTCCGATGGTGCCTCCAAGTCGATCTCTTCTTGTTCCTCTACTTCTTCCCCGTCCTCAACTGGCTCTTCATCATCTATCATCTCTGGGGCTATGTCCCAACCTAACGACTGCCACTGCTGGCCTCCCGGAATCCACAACAAATGCTCCCCCATCTTAATATCCTCCAAACCGAGATCCTAGGCTATCTCTGGAACAGGAGATCCTATCTCCTGAATGGGCGTACCCATCTCCCAAATGATCTGCTCATCACTCTCTGAATCATCATCCTCATATAATCATGCATCGTAAATCCCTGAATCTTTTGTCTCTATCGCCATGGGTTCCTCGATCAGCGGCTCAATCTCCACTGGTACTTCCATTAGCTCCTCTATTGGTTCCTCTTCCTCAGGCACCTCATCCTCACTCTAAGGATCCAACATCTAGTCATCTGCCTCATCATCGGCTTCTTCCCCTGCATCAATATCTGCACCTACTGGCAACACATCCTCCTCATCTAAAATAACTATGAAATCCACATCGTCTGGGATATCTATCGGATGGTCAAATGATCCTGGGACTATCCCCGAGGGCTCCCCTACTTGTATATCCTCCTCATCACTCGTGATCGGTGTATCCAAAACTTCCAAGTCTCCGTATTTAAACAAGGCTTCCCTATCTCTGCCTAATGGCTAGTCTTTAGGCTTTGGTTGCTTTCTATAATTTTATATAAGAACTTAAAATCAGTTACCATTTCTTATCAAAGATCCTTTCTCACTTTATTTATTTTATCTCATTTTATTAAGTACTTCTTGCTTAATTATTATTGTTCTTCTTTTCATTCTTTTTAAATGGGATTAGATATTTTTAGCTTTTCTAATAAGTTCTAACAGAAATTGGGTATTGACAAAGCAGCAAATGATAGTCTATATATATTGTTCTCAAAATACATTCATACTAAGTGACTTCTAAGGAGTACACTCAAAAAGTTTTACAAAATTCATATGGTTACAATACTTAGATGGCATTTTCTACTACACGCTTACTAACTTATGCTTCCACTATCCCTTTTCCTTTTTCTGCAAGAGTAGGTGGACGGGTAAGGGTAACAAAAGGCCTCAACTGCTCTGCTGCCTTGAGCATTGGACAGTCTCTGGTGATATGTCCCATAATATGGCAGAAATAACAATCCTTCGGGGTAGCTTTCTTAAAGGTATTGATTTTTACTCCTAATCCACATTCTTTTGTATGGTGACCTTTTTGTTTACATTTGAAATAGTAAACTTTGTTCTTCCTATGCCTTTTCTTCTTGGTTGGTGCCTCAGTAGTTGGCTGTGGAACAACATCCTCGAATTTCAGGGCATTTCTTATCATCTCCCTAAATGATCCATGAATGAAGCTCACCATGATATGCTGGAGCTCATCACACTTGCTTAACCAGTCCTATACTTCCATGATCTTTTCCGATCCCAAAAACTTTCTTTGACTTAGGAACTCGAATTCCCGACAAATTGAAGCGACGTTCGGTGGGTTTGGTCTTCCCTACAAAGAATATTATTTTTCTACATATTATCATCAAATACCTTATAGTCAAATTGTGAAACTTAATTCACAAGGTATTTGTTCTTAGTCCTTTTAAATTAACCCATTTTACAATTATCCAATCATTATTTCTTAAGGTTGAATGTCTAGGGATATACGGTAAAAGTTCTAAATTCTAGTTTCCAACTAATTAATTCTATATGGAATATCTTATAGTCAAATTGTGAAATTCTAATCACAAGATATTCATATTTTAGTTTTACTAAGCTAAATTACTGTAACGACCCGTAGATTTTCGATAATTAAAATAGTTAATTTAATAAGATTTCATGGTTTAATGTTGGAAGAATTAAAATTTTGTAATTTATTTATGATAATAATAACTAGAATGAATTGCAACAATATTTATCTAAGTTAATTTTTAATGAATTGAATGAAATTCTAATCAATTGAAATGTCTCAAATATTATAACTTGGTTATAAGGGAATATATGAAAAACAAATGTAAATATTAGGTTAACTAATGAAATAAGATGTAGTCAATGGTAATGGAATCTAATTTGTCTTATATAGGAAATTTGTGACAGTTGTTAGTAAATAATAAACTTATAAGTGTGATTAAAAGTAAATGGTGATAATTATTATAAGTTACTTGTTTATTTGTTAGTCGAATCGAATTTAGAAACCAATTGTAAATGAAATGAAATTTTATATATTAACTGGGTTTACAATCAATAACTGAAGTTGAATAACAAATGTTGGATGCACTGGATGTGAATAAGGTAATTGACTGATAACGGAAATTTATTTAAAAATCTAATATTGAAATATAAATGCTACTTATTGAATGAGTTTACGATCAATAGTTGGTTAAATAAATGTTGAATTCATTAGATGTAAATAAAGTAATTGATTAGTAATGAGCATTCATTTAAAATCTAATATTGAAATTTGTTGAATATGGATCAATTAAATTGTTTAAATTTAATATTGGAAATAAATTGAATAGATTGAATAACGGGAATTGAATAACTGTATAACGAAAATAATTGTTCCATAATTTGAATTCGTTTTAAAGTTAAATTTTATAAGTTCATTTTCAAATATTTCAAGATAATGAATTTCGGATAATCAAAATTGTTTAAAATTTAAATTTGCAAATATTTGAATAATTGAATTTTGAATATAATATGATTGAAAATTATATCGAAGATTGATATAAAATTTTATTTAAACAACAATGAATTTGTTAACATTTAAAATTGGATTTGTAAGAAATTCTGTAAATTTTGAAAAGCCGTCGATTTAATCGTCGAGTAAAAATAGCCTTACGAGGCGTAGTCTCGGAATTCGACAAAACCAGTTCCATTAGATCCGTAATAGTATGTTATTATCGGATTTCAAATTTCGTAGTAATAGGAGTTGCCATTTGGCCGTGGCAGCTGAAAACGTTTAGAAATTCATTTAATCGGTTTAATTTTAAATCGATCGTTTATTTCCATAACTCTCTCAGACGATCGAATTAGCCTCCGAAACACGTTCCATTGTGTTCGGAAGGCGGGTAAAACCTTACGAATGCCTGTCGGCACGTCTAGTTTGGAGTTCGTTCAGAAAAGTTGAAAATAATGATAAATATACGCGTATATATTCACGTTTGCTTTGTGAAACCCTAGCTCCATCTCGTGGCCGCCACTTTCGTATTAATGGCCGAAAATTCTCCTCGTTCTCCCTCAATTATCTCTAAATCCACACATCTATACGAGAAGTCTCCAACATGAAAGATGTAGATATCACCGAGTTCTTGCTATCCAACGGTGGCGATCGATTTTCATGATGTCGTTTGGTCGTTGTTTGCTCGAGAAGGGTACGTGTTCATCTGCGTTTTTCGATGTAACAGGGGGGTCGAGCTCCAAGCGGCTTCAGGCTGGGGTGCGTGGTGCTAGGCCGCTCGTTTTGGCTATGTTCGATCGGCCTCTGGTTGTTGGTGGTGGCCGCGACGAGGATGTATGTCGAAGTTGTGATGGGTTTATGTTGTACGTGGCTTGCCTGGTGAACGCAAACGTATGGAACGAAGAAGAAGCTACTCTCGGCCTTGATTTTTGAACAAACGGCCAGATCTGATCTGGTATTTATTAAAAATAAAAAAAGGGAAATTGTTTATTTAATTTGTATTCGAACTTTAAAAATGTGTATCTCTCTCATACTTTATCAGAATCGGACGAAACTGGCGACGTTGGAATCGCAGAGACGAGAGCTTCACTGTAGTGCAGATCCGGGACTGTTCGAGCTCGTTAAATTTTTTGATTAAATCGAACTCGCTCGATTTAATTTAAAATTTGAACGATTGGCCACGTAAAATCAAGGTGAGTGTTTTATAACGCTCACAACGTACTAGAATAATCTTGTGCTAGTTAAATTTGATATTGTGAAGTGATATGATTTTTATTAGTCGTTGATAAATTTAACTGTCATCTAGATTGTCATTGAATTTAATGTTAGAAATTGAAATTGACTGTCAAATTGAAATTGGAATTTAATCGAAATTAAATTACCGAACATTTATAACCATGAAATTTCTGTGATTTATATTGTCTGTTTGGATGATTGGTTGCGATGGATGCTATTGATTGATGTTTGAATGTATGGATGTTTATTTGTTGTATATATCCTGTCATCACCCTGTGCATTATTTATAGTTGTAAATTAAATCATTGTGGATAAATTGTGAAATAGGTTGAAATGATATATACCTATGACACCATGGTTTGATTTGAAGCGATATATATCTATTCTTGAAATTTAATTGAAATAACTGATCACTTGGTCATAGGATAGAAAATTATATATGGGCACCGGATTGGTTAAATTAAATAATTTGTAAAATCTTTGATTTGGAATTATTTTTAAATGGTCTGATTTAAAGGAATTTAAAAATCAAATTTTATATAAATTGAATTCATCGCGAGTTTGATGTTGAGATGTTGAAATAAATTTTGTTAAACAAATTGGTTAATAATTGAAGTTAAGATTTTGAAATTAAAAATTGTGATATGATTGAATTTCATTAATTGATTTGATTTTTAAGAATTCAACGTTTATTCGGACTTTGACTATTATTAAGTAAAAGTGTGATAAAGACAACATTTTGACATCGAAATTGAGACAATTGGATTTGAGATGGAATAAAATTTAAATTTGAAATCAAAATTTGATTTGAATTGAAATTGAGATTTAATCGACGGAATGGAAATTTGAATTTGATTCAGATTGGTAAGTTGGAAATTAAAATGGTTGACTTTGAAGCTATTTCAAATTTGGTTTTCTTAAGTTATTATGTTGTACAAACTATTTTAAATACTTAAACTATTTTATAGTAAACTATTTTAACCTATATTAACTATATTAAATTATTTTAACTTATTTCAAACATATTAACTTATTTTAATCTATTTTAAATCTACTTAACCCAATTTAATTTATTTTAAACTAATTAACTGTTTCAATTTATTTTAATTTTATTTTATCTATTTTAAAGCTATTTAACCTATTTAATTATATTTAATTTATTTTAAATCTAGTTAACTATATTAAATCAATTTAAACTATTTTGAAATCTATCTTTAATATTTTAGAGTATTTTAACTATTTTTAATTATTTAAGCTATTTTTAAACTATTCAAACTATTTTCCAAAATTTCCAGCTAGTCACTAAGGTGAAATGTTTATATTTAAATCTTGGATTTAAATACGAATTTGGTTAAATTGAAATTATATCCTAAATTGAGATTCGAAACGATTTTGAAATTGGAATGAGATATTGAGGTGAAAAATGATTTTTGAAATGGAATCGTATATTTTGAGTAGATACGATGATTTTGAAATGGATTTGATTTTGAAGCAAACTTGATATTTTGATATCAATTATGAATTGATTTTGAAAATGTAAAGAACCATCCGGTGTGTAATAAGCGTTTGGTTGTTAAAGAGACCGGGATCGGATATGGGCATACTCTCTGTCGATACCGAAAACCACTTTAACAACTGTGTACGTGGTGGAGATTCCAGAAATGAAGTAAGATGGTTTGGCGACGATTCTATATGGTATGACGTGACCCTGACTCCCGTGAGTCAGCTTAGATGTGACAAAAATCAGGAGCTATACCGGGCTAATGTGAGGTCATTCCTCTTATCGGGCATATTTCTTCGATACCATTATATTGCTTTTGTGATTCGCTTTGGTGGCCACCCCTCGATTGTTTGGGAGTGTGTCTGAGGTGGGCGGTAGTAGCTGCTATGCCTCACCACCAGTCCGGGAGTGCAATTGGTATATCTACCCTGGCATCTCCTCGTGTGCCGTGTTCACATGCCCTATCGTGCCTTCTACGAGTTTGTTTTGTACCATACCTATGGGGTGCCCTTCGCGTAAACCTTTCGGAGGAGCGTACGGTACTGTATAGACTATGGGAATATATAAAATGTGTTAAGGGGGATATGGGTAACGCCTTAACGCTATTTTAATACTTTTACTTTACTGTAGACATAATAATAGCGTATTGTACTACATAGTAGATAGTTTAACGAATCCTTAAGAGATGGAAAATCCCGTAACATCTCTTGAGTTATTGCACGCACGTCGACACTGGATAGGAGATGGCAAACCCCGTAAACGTCTCTGACGCCGTTACACTCATCTTTATTTACGATTGATTTAACTTACATAAGGATATTTTAGTCCTGACTCGAGTGTTTTGTCTTTTCATTACGCTCGGGTCAGTCCTGAGTTTTTCAGCTTATTGAAGATCTATCATGGAGGACGAAGACGAAGATTTGGTATACTATTACTACTATTATGCTTGCATCATGCTGTCTGCTGCATTATTTTATTTATTCTGTTGTATATGTATAACTCTGATAAATGATGTATAAATGATAATCAAAAGTATATTAAATAGCTTCATGAACTGTTTATTTGATTATTATATTTTATCTTTCCGCTGCGAGATTCTGTGATTGTTCTTGTTCCTTTTCTCTTCTTTTCTTATTTACCCCATTAACAATCCTCCCCTTTGAATGGTTTGAGTCGACATGTGTGTTTGATTGTCGATTTAAACTGTCCAAAAAGGTGGGTCGTTATAGTTGGTATCAGAGCTTTGGTTTAGCGATAACCTTAGCTTTGTGGGGTCAGACTCTTTATAAATAGGGTAGTAATACCCTATGATGAGTCGTTGAGTGCATATGTATGAGAGAGCGTATTTGTTAGTGATATAAAATTATTTTATATTTTGTTGGTTGATTTGTTGAGTGGCATATGGATTCTGGTCAATACGAGTAATTAACGTTATTGATAGGGATCTCTAAACACTTGAACAGAACAATTCGACATAGTATTGTTTTGAAATTGGGGAAATGAAATAATTTTGCCCTAATTATATTTTACATATAAAAGAAATAATTTTCAGAAATTATTATGATTCATCCAGTTTGTTTGACTGTTAGAAACGATAATATTGATTGTTATCATTAATTGAATGTTGTATTATAATAAATAAGGTTTATTAAAAAAAACAATGATAAAACAACTTGTGGAATGTTTTAAGAAGGTAAAAATTTTGTAAGAATAATTTATAAATGTGACTTATAAATCAAGATAGATTTAAATTGTGAAATATTGAATTTAAGACCTGGGGATTTTGAAAATGGTTTCTCAAAAACTTTGAAGAAAATATGTAGTGATGTTAGTTGAAAAATATTTATGGGAAATATTTTGAAAGGAGTTTTTTTATAAATTCAGTAATCCTCTCTTATGTCGTTGGAAAATAATTTCGGTGATGACTGCGCAGCATCATCGACGTTCATTTTCGAGTCTCAAAGTGGAGGAGACTTTTGTGAAGCTTTGCTTTGCTTCGAAACTGTTTTGGAAAATGCATTTTGGTTTAAACTCCAAAAGTCTGATTTGATATATATATATATATATATAAGATAAGATATAAATGTATGTATATATTTAAAATGATTTGAAATGAACCGGGCATTTAAAAATTTTAGGTTTTGTTAATTAATAATTTTCAAATTATTTGAAAGAAGTGGAATATTGGATAACCAGAATTCCTATAAGATAAGAAATTGAGAAGTCTAAACTAAAATCTTTTGAGAAAACCTTAGAGTTGAAGAGTAACTCTTGAAATTGAAAAGTAAAGAAAATTTAAACGAGTTAAAATTTTGAACATTCTAATTAAGTAAAATGAATTCTATAAATTTGTATAATACCACATTGCATTCTAATAACATATAATATGACTTACCAAATGTTAAAAAGTTAAAATGATGTTTTAGGGATGTAAGGAGATATTATACAAGTAAACAAAACCTAAAGGTAATTGAAATGTGTATAAATGGAAATTTGATTGTGATAAGAATGTTATATACTTAAGTATAATATGAAATGATGAATGGCTAAATGGAATAAGTAAGTAGAACTTAAGAAAACCGGCCAATGAACCAAATAATATCTTTGTAAATTTGTTATAGAATTGAATACAAATTTGCAAAGAAATTGTGAAATTGAAATTTGTAGCTTTTGAGATAATTATAAACTTAGATAAATTCTAACTTCTTATATATGACTTTTATAGAATAATTATAAACTAAGTGATGATTAATAAAATGTTCCACCAATAAATTTGTTATTAACTGAAATTATGAAAATGAAGTAAATGTAACAAAAGAATTTGATATAGCTAAGAATCATTTGGAAAATGAAATTGAATTTAATTAAATTGTATAGAAAGATTAAAATGAACTTGAGCAAGTAAATTCTATAGGATGATGTTTAAGAAATGATAGTATTAAAGAGCATGCTATGTAAAGAAATGGATATGCTAAGTAATTAAGGGATGAAACTACTCGGATCTGACCCGAGTATTGAAAATACCCGGATCAGGCTTCATAAACCAGCATGAGAAAAACTCAATAATAATGACAGTGTCATATATCAGCCTTTGGATAAAATCCTTTGAAAACAAGAGTATCTCATAAGACCACGCCCACACATAAACACGGACAGGTTTTTATCTTGTGATAACTAAAACACTTTTATATCAAAACATTTGATATTATTTCTAATGACATCTCTTTGAAAACATTTGCAAATAAACTTATTAATCTTATCTGAAATGGTTACCCTATAGCATTTTGAGGCTATTCATTACGCCAATACAAACAAAACCGTAAGTTCTTATTGCAGAATGGATTTCCATACAAATGACCAGGTGAAGGATCTACCTTCCGAAATGGGTACACCTCTAGATGGATGCCTCGAGGAACAGCACAAAGGAACCTCTACCAACACAAGACCAGCCTACCTCTGTAACTAGATAGTACCGAATATGTCATCCCCCGGTCGTTACCGACCTTTAACCGAGCGCTCATTTCCATACACCACATCAATTTACATCACGAACGTCATAGCGGAAAGAAATATATCTAGAAGGGGATGACCATACCCTACTTGGGAATGACCCACTTAGCCTTGCTGCATCTAATCATGTTTCGGTTATTTCCGGTTTGATGAGGCTTGCAGCAACGATTACCTTTTCACATAACATATATCACATCTCTGAATGCCACATTTGCCATTTCCGTTGACTACTAATTGCCTTCCACAAAAATACAACCCTTGAGCTCGTACGTCTCAAAGAGGGTGTTAAGCTAAGAGAAGTTGCCCTCTCCGCCACCAAACAGATATACGTTTGTAAACACCAATGTTCGTAATAATTAGAAATGCAATGTCAGACAAACGTCCATAAAAATTGTCCAGGAACAGGACAAGAAGGCACTCTCCTACTACCACTAGTAGCGAGTAGTCCTTGCAATCCGAAAAATCTCCACAACGAGGAGACCACTGCTATATATAACTCGGGAGCTACCCAAAGCAAGTCAACAAGCAGTCCTCATGCTATAAAGATCCACGGTCTTTAATAATCATCATCTTCAACATGTCTTCACTTTCGAACGTATACATTGGTTCGAAGTGGTTTTCGGATAGGAATCACCCAAATCCGACCCCGGTTCCTTCGAAATACAATTATCGATAAAAAAAAGGTGAATATGAGTATACAGGATTTATTAAGTCTCTTTTCACTTTAATTCTTTTCGGATGATTTCGAAATCTCTTTCTTTCGACTTAGAATAATTCTAAGAAATTCATTCTTTCGCTTTGGATAATATTTTAAATTTCCTTACTTAACTCTTGATCCAAATTCTTAACTTTTAGGCGGGTAAAAAACAATGTTATTTAAGACATCGTTTACGATAAACCCTAAAATTAATCTTAGCAAACATTTTTGAGTAAATAGGATCATAGAAATCATTCATTTTGGAGATTGCTTAAATTTTATATAATACCAATTTCTTTTATTTTGGAAACTCAATACGATCTTTTAATTTAAGAGCATCCGGGCTTTCCTTTTGATCTGTTCCACCCCTCGCCTAAGAAAGAAAACATAGGCCAGGTAAGTTCAGGGCACTGGTTGCTCCATCCCTAACCTTAGTTAAACACCTTGTTTTGTCTTCCCAGATCTCACAGGTGGGACCAATGTACTAGTCGTTTCCGCATACTATATTATCAACTTTATTTTGGAATTGATTATAAAGATTCCAAATTATCGTTTAAACACTTAATTTTCCTTTTAAAAATATTCACAATTGATTCTGGGAAAAATCGTTACATTTAAACTTATTTTCAAAAAGTTATATCATTCGCAGCATGAAAGTGCTGCGGAAAGTGCTATATAAGCTTATTTGTTTAAATCAACTTTTAAACATTCGATAATTCATATTTTCCAATCCAAATCTCTTTTAAACCATTTAAATAGATTTATCAAATTTATTTCTTATTTTTCCAATATTAAAAACGTTCATTTAAATAGATTTTCTGTTATGGTCACTTAACTGCACTAGCGCGATTTTTCTAGAAAATTGATTTGGACTTAATTCAAAATCTACTCAACAAAATTTTGATTTTCTTTCTTCGTTTAGAAGATATGGATATAATAGTCCGGAATTTTCTTATCTCGAAGAATTCCGAGCTATATTCCACTCTACACATTCATTTGAACTTTTCGGCGTGAAATCGCGAACTATCGTTGCGCGACGCACCTTGTTTTAACTTATTTTTCAATATTTGAAATAATTTATTCAAATTTATTTCTATCACTTATAAAATCATTATAAATCAATATTTTCACTTTTTAAAGTATTTAAAATATATTTTCACTATTAACATATTATAATATTATTTTATTCACATTATTTTAATATTAAATTTTTAAATTCCAATTTCAATTCAATTTCAATTCTAACTTCAAATTAAACATATTTAAAACTTAGATTTCAAATCTGATTTTAATTTAAACTTCAATTCAATCTCAAACTAAACTTCAATTTTCAAAATCGATTTCAATTTCGTTATTCATCTTAATTTCAATTTCAAATTAACTATCCTTTTCAAATCCGATTCACTTCAAATTTCAAATTCTCTTTTATTTTTTCTTTAATTTCACTTCTAATTGAAAAGAGACTTATTTTTCCAAAATATCTCATATCACTAAAATATGGTCTTATTAACAAAGGATCACTTAATCAAAATGAACATAACCAATATCCATATTCATCACTAACATAACATACATTCAACAAATCACATAACATATGGTTTCAAATCCAACATTCACTATTAATACCCTAACGGGATATATTATCACAATTCAATTATCTAACCAACTATCAAATCATCCATATTGACAATTAAATAAACATTCATATGTCATACGAATATAAATATGATTGTTTTAACATAACCAATATATAAATTCAAAAGCGATGAGAATTTACTCACCTTCGTATCTACTCTGTCAATCTTTTTTTCTGAATTAGCATGCTTTTGTTTCTCGAACATCTCGTGGTTGTCGTTTCCTCTCTTATTATTTTTCCTTTCCTTTTCTTTTCATTTTCTCTCCTCTTTCGTTTTTTATATATTATTTTGGAGGTGTGTGAGCTATAGGGGATGGTACGGCCTAGGGTAGTGGGGTGTGTACGACTTGGGTAGTTGCTTTAGGCTCGGGTAGGGCTTGTACACGGCAGGTATGGGATCTTTGGGCTCAGGTTTGTAGGATAGAGGTGTGTGGGTGGGTGTGGGAGGTGGAAATTTGGGCTCGGGTTGGCTAGCAGGTGCTCGGCCTTGGAGTTTTGGAAGGGGTAGGTGGGTTTGGCCGTGATTTTTGAGGGTGTAGGGCCGTGTAGGGCGGTTTGGTCGAGGGTGGAAGGTGTTTTGTTGGCTTAGAGGAGGAGTATAGGTGGTAGAAGGTGAATGGATTTGAGTTGGAAGTGGAATGAAGTAGAGAAGGATTTTGGAAATTTTGTGAAATGAAAGTGAAGTTAAAAGGAAGGGATTTGAGGTTGTATTTATAAGTGGAGATTTTGGTGGTAAATGACACAAATAGCCTTGTTTACTTTTGAATTTTGATTAGCTTTGATTTGAGTTGCATTTAATGTATGGAATGATGTTTATGGAAGAGTGTGTTAAGAGGTAAAGAGGTGTCACCATTTTGTGGTTTGTGTTAGTCCATGAGTTGATGGTTTTGATGACAACAACCTTAGAATAAGATTATAAAATATAAATACTAAGATTATAGTTTAGATATATATGTATATGTAGGATTTAACCATGCAGGTACCAAGAATGAAGACTGTATAGTATAGAGATTCAAGATATCAAGATTGAAGACTCATGAGTATCAAGATTATCTAGAGTTCAAGATTTCAAGGTAAGTATTAAGTCTAGAATTTTGTCAAAACTTCACAATAGCACTGAAATCTTCACTCCATTTTTCTTTTGGGATGAAACCCATTTCTACCTTTTTAGTGGCTTACAAACCCACGACAAGTAGCTTACAAACCTACGACAAGTGGCTTACAAACCCCGAACATCCTGGTTTTGTAAAAGTTCTCGAGTCCTGACATGATGAGATATTTTGTAGGAAGAAGCTTGCAAAACTACTTCAAAATGTTTTTCAAAACAACTTCGGAATGATTTTCAAAATTGCTTTTCAAAATGTTTTAGCCTTAAAAATTATCTTTTCAAATGATTTTCAAAAAGATGTTTTAGCCTTAAAAATTCTTGTTTTTAAACTTCGTTTGTTTTAAACTATCTTTTAATTATAATATATTTATACTTAGATTTAAATATAAAATTATAGTAAAATTATATATATTGTTCTCTATATTTATCTTTGTAGTTTATCAAAAGTCAAGTATATTTATAAAGTTTAAAATAGTTTTAATATAAGATAAAGGTTATTTTCAAAGAAAATCTAAACATCAAATTTTCCTTTGGGATGTCGACATGCCCTAGTACCCCATGTCGACATAGTGTCAGTTAGAACCAAAAATTTGAATTTCAAAAGAAGTGTCTATTCGCCATAACCTTTCACGAATGGACATGACTGTTGTTCTTCTATAAATAGGGGTTAGTTTCCACGAATTTTATATCAGGTTTTCTGGTTTTTCACTTCTCTTCTTCTTCCACATTTTCTTATTCAAAATTCTAACATCACTCTGTCGAAATCAATATTGAATCTGACTAGATTATCTCTGGTTTGATTCTCTATCACTATCTCAACAAGATCCAAGTGCTATTCAGAGTTATAGGCTTCTTTGTAATCTATCTAACGATAAAATGTGTGATTGTAGCCTTGGAAATCAATCAAGCGAGAAAAGGTGTGATTGTAGCCTTGGAAATCAATTGGGTGAACTTGTTGCCTCGGAAATCAAGTATCTCTACCCAGAGGATTTTGATTCTGAAGGGTGTACCTCGTAGCCAGGAAACCGAGAGTTGTAATTGTTGAATTGCTTTTGAAAGGAAATACGTACTAGTTGTGCGGGACTGGATGTAGGTTTACCCCGAACCAGTATAAAATCCGGTGTGTTCTTTCCTTTACTGCATTTACTTTATTTCTGCATCTGTGTTTGTTTCTGTGATTATATCTATGTTGGAATATTGCATACATTTGTATTCAAATTAACATAAACTCAAAAAGATTTAGTAATTTCTTAAAAACACTATTCACCCCCCCCCCTCTAGTATTATTCCTAGCCTTAAGATCCATATTCAGCATTCCTTACATTTGGTATCAAAGCAAGGTTTTCAAACATTCATAATCTGAATTTTGAAAATTTTGAAAATGGCAATTTTTTATAAAATTATTAACACTGTTTTCATATGAATATGTCACAGAATCATCATGATATTGTTGTTTAAAATTATATTTAGTTATTTTGAAAAGTCACTTGATTCTTTAAAAAGTTATCTTGTTTTGCAGGAGAAGAGTTATGTCTAATGACTGTTGGTTAAAAGATACCAGATAATCATTCATCGATCAAGAAGAACAAATGGATATATAATGGAAATCAACAAAGAAATGGGTACCAGATCAATTCAAAACTTTGGGTTCTCATCTACAACTTGATTTGATACTGTACTTCTCTCCATCTGCTTCACAATGTCACTAGTTTCGTGTGAATTCATCAAGAAATGACCAAGTTATGGTCAAATGAAGTTTTGGTGAACAAAGAGAAAAAGAAGGCAAAATTGTCAAAGGTATTCTTCAATATGCATCCAGAGATTTGAGTATTTTATTCCCACTCCTTTTCAGATTGTAGTTCTTGTTCTCGCGGTCGTTTTGATGGGTGGATCATCAAATTCCGATCAAAATTGAGTGAGATATGACAGTTTGAAGTTGGCTATCCAAAACTGAAAAACTGTGTACGAGATCTTCTACATTTCTTCTACTGTTCGGCCTGTTGCATCACAATACCATGCAAATTCAACACCAAACTATTACTAGATCGTAGCCTTTGCCTTCCTCTTCGACTTGCCGCTGGTTTCATCCAATTCCGTTAAGAAACGAAGGAGATATGCCTTCTAGAAGTTTGATAGTATATAGAAAAATGGGAAGAAGATGAAGAGGAGGAATTTTTATGAAAAGTGGTGACCATTGGGCCTATTTATAGTGGTTGAAGTGTCCATTCATTCAAAATTCGAATTCAAAGTTTTGGCGCTCAGTTGGTCAATTTACTAAATCATCTGTACCTTTCTCATACGGTCTTCAAATTCAGCAAATGAATATACTACGCTGATCAGAAAAACGAGCCCGTCGCAATAGAACATATCTCGTCGTCAAAATCAGAAATATATAAATGTGTGGTTCACAACAATGGAGGAACAACAAAGTTAGAAAGATGGAATGCAAAAATTGGTACGCTTTACTATTATTTCATCTTTATTGTTGCATTTACAAATATATATCTATGCATTTAGTTAGGTATAGAAATTTATCTCTTTTATAAGTTTTGATATTTTGGTCCATATATCGACACACCATAGTATAAATATCGTTATAGAAGTAAGATTTTTAAATGTGTTTTCTTTCAAATAAAATCTATAACTAATTTATTACAACTATACTAAGTAGAAAAGCATACATTCATTCATGATTTCAACTTTTCTAATTTTATTTTTACTTCTCATACTCTATTTCTTTTAAGATACTAATTTTATATTTTTAAGAAATTAGTAGAATGAATTTAGAATGTTAGAGTAAGGCTATATTTATATATTTCTTCAATTAATAAGATTGCACCACATCACATGACCGGAATTTTAGATAGCATTTCTAAAATGCTTCTTTTCTTTTGTAATGTTTTGTAAGTACTGCAAATTCGTTTTTATAGCATTTCTTTGCTTTGAAACGCTATAGAGTTTCAGAAACTTTACACATCATTTGGTAAAAGCTACAGTTTCTATTTTATAATGTTTTGAATATATTTTATTGCAAAAACTTTTTATAGTGTTCTATAAATGCTGTCTTTTCTGTTTGAAATTTTAAATTATAAAAAAAATGATATTTAAACTAAGTATTTTTCTCTATTCTTTTTAGAGTTATTTTCTAACTTATATTTTAATATTTGAAAAGTAATTTCATGTTTAAATATATTTTTAATTAATTAAATTTTTTAATGTAAGAAGCCTTAATGTAACACATGTTTATTTTAGTTTTTCAATCTTTATTATTTTATTTAATATTTCATTATGATATTTCTTAAATTTAAAAGATGTTTAAACATGTTTCTAAATATTTAAATCAATAATAATTTGATATAAAGGTTTTAATTAGTAAGTTAAGAACATGGAAGTTTGGATTCTTAAAAAAAATCATCCAAGTTAATAAAAAATCATTTTAAATAAATTAAATAATTAGGGTATTAATTTTTAAAAAAAACATATTTGATCATATATGCAGTTTAAAGTCCATATTTCTTATCAATTTGATTTTGATATTGAGTGTGATTACTACCTTTCATGAATATGTTATAGTTTTAATACCATTTATTACCTTTAAACTCTTTCTTTACAATTCTTTCAGTCCCATTCATTAGTTTCCTTAACTTAAGTCTAGTAATTGGTGTGTTTTACCTTTGTTTGATTGAAGTGTTTTATAATAAATAGTTTGATATATGTATACATACATAGACACACACACACACACACACATATATATATATATATATATATATGCTTGTCAATTAGATATTACTTATCACTCATGTTTATCTTATAATCTGAATGTCACTTACCGCAGTATATATATCATCATATCATTCTGCATATTATTATTTTTTTACTTCATTATCATTTTGTTTCATATTACATATCATTATGCATCCTATTTCATATCACATTTCATTGCATATTACATCATAAATTACAATGCATGAAATATCATAATCATTTGCATCACAAGTTGCACTTTATTCCGCCTATCATCTCATGCTACATTGCATATGTCATACATTTCATACTGCATTACAAACTACATATTGCATACATGTATACATAACGAGTGTATTTTATTTAGGAGGAGTTTGTAGTATTGTCTTATAATATAGGATTATTAGTTTTTTATGTTTTGTTTGACTTGATTGACTTGTTTGACTTGATTGATTTGTTTGACTTGTCTGACATGATTGGTTTTGATGAGTGTGTTTAAATATACTTAATAAATAATGTATGTTCTTATATATGTTTTATTAAAAGTATTATTATATAGATTCTTAGTTAGGAGAGTTTGTAATTTAGGACTAAGTTTTAGGATTACAAGTAAGTAATGATGATAACACTATCATCATATAGGATATTAGACTAGGAGTTATATAGTTTGGAGTTAGTTTGTTTTTGTTGATGACAAAGGGGGAGAAATATAAAATAGGAAAGTTAGGCTTAGATTAAGGGGGAGTTATTAGATTTACGGGGAGTCAATAGGATAGAAGTAATATTTTATAAACAAAGGTTGTCATCATCAAAAAGGGGGAGATTGTTAGTCCATGAGTTGATGGTTTTGATGACAACAACCTTAGAATAAGATTATAAAATATAAATACTAAGATTATAGTTTAGATATATATGTATATGCAGGATTTAACCATGCAGGTACCAAGAATGAAGACTGTACAGTATAGAGATTCAAGATATCAAGATTGAAGACTCATGAGTATCAAGATTATCTAGAGTTCAAGATTTCAAGATAAGTATTGAGTCTAGAATTTTGTTAAAACTTCACAATAGCACTGAAATCTTCACTCCATTTTTCTTTTGGGATGAAACCCATTTCTACCTTTTTAGTGGCTTACAAACCCACGACAAGTAGCTTACAAACCTACGACAAGTGGCATACAAACCCCGAACATCCTGGTTTTGTACAAGTTCTCGAGTCCTGACATGATGAGATATTCTGCAGGAAGAAGCTTGCAAAAATACTTCAAAATGTTTTTCAAAACAACTTCGGAATGATTTTCAAAATTTCTTTTCAAAATGTTTTAGCCTTAAAAATTATCTTTTCAAATGATTTTCAAAAAGATGTTTTAGCCTTAAATATTCTTGTTTTTAAACTTCGTTTGCTTTAAACTATCTTTTAATTATAATATATTTATACTTAGATTTAAAAATAAAATTATAGTAAAATTATATATATATATATATATTGTTCTCTATATTTATCTATATATTTTATCAATAGTCAAGTATATTTATAAAGTTTAAAATAGTTTTAATATAAGATAAAGGTTATTTTCAAAGAAAATCAAAACATCAAATTTTCCTTTGGGATGTCGACATGCCCTAGTACCCCATGTCGACATAGTGTCAGTTAGAACCAAAAATTTGAATTTCAAAAGAAGTGTCTATTCGCCCTAACCTTTCATGAATGGACATGACTGTTGTTCTTCTATAAATAGGGGTTAGTCTCAACGAATTTTATATCAGATTTTCTAGTTTTTCACTTCTCTTCTTCTTCCACATTTTCTTATTCAAAATTCTATCATCACTCTGCCGAAATCAATATTGAATCTGACTAGATTATCTCTGGTTTGATTCTCTATCACTATCTCAACAAGATCCAAGTGCTATTCAGAGTTATAGGCTTCTTTGTAGTCTATCTAGCGAGAAAAGGTTTGATTGTAGCCTTGGAAATCAATCAAGCGAGAAAAGGTGTGATTGTAGCCTTGGAAATCAATTGGGTGAACTTGTTGCCCCGGAAATCAAGTACCTCTACTCAGAGGATTGTGATTCTAGAGGGTGTACCTCGTAGCCTTGAAACCGAGGGTAGTAATTGTTGAATTGCTTTTGAAAGGAAATCTGTACTTAGTTGTGCGAGACTGGATGTAGTTACCCCGAACCAGTATAAAATCCGGTGTGTTCTTTCCTTTACTGCATTTACTTTATTTTTGCATCTGCGTTTGTTTCTGTGATTATATCTGTGTTGAATATTGCATACATTTGTGTTCAAATTAACATAAACTCAAAAAGATTTAGTAATTTCTTAAAAACACTATTCACCCCCTCCCCCTCTAGTGTTATTCCTAGCCTTAAGATCAATATTCCGCATTCCTCACAGTTATAAATATTTAAACATATAATTTGGCTCCTTTCCTATGCATACACATAACATCTCATTAATGAGATGAGATATAAGTAATGATGTTGTTTAAAAAGATTTAAAAATAAAATAACATTAGTCAAATCACACCTTTTTACTTTTATATATATATTTAGTCAAACTTTCCTAATATAAACCTTTTGTCTTTTAGTGCTAAATGTAAAGTGATTTAAAAGTTTGTAAAGTTGTATTTATGTGTTAGAAAATGTATCAAGTTGCAACAACTTGTCGACAACTTGTTTCGGTTGAAAACGGTGTTTTTGTCGACAAATTTTACAGTCAAAATTTGACATTTTTGTTAAGCTATATATTGATGTAAACCAAATTTTAAAATGAATCTTTTCCTTCTTTAAATAAATTAAAACATGTCTATTTATATTTTAAAACTGTATTTGAATAGTATCAAAATCTTTAATTTTATAGTGTATGTAAAACTGACAAAATACGATAAATTTTGGTTATTTTTGTAAAATGATTATTAACATATTTTTAAATATATTAATATACTTTTATTATCTTTATTAGATGTTTTAAATAAGATTTAACTTATCAAAAAAATATTTATACCTATTTATTTAAGCCTTTATTTATTATTAACAAAACTTAACTTTTGTTGATTTGTTCTAAAATCCAAATTTATACGTTTTAATTTATTAATTATAAGAATAGATAATTATTTATTATATATAACATATTTATTTAAGTTTTAAATTCCTTTTAAATTTAAAATGAACGAAATCTCTCATTTTTGAAGTAGCGAAATTTCGGGTCGTTACAATATGTCACAACAAATTTGATTTTATATATTGCTCCTATTAAACTTACATTCAGAATCTATTTTAACCCATTTAGCTACTTCATCTACCTACATGCATCCTCCTACAAGTCAATGAATCCTTGTAATGAGCCATTTGAAATATTCCTTTGTTGGTAAACTTTTTGAAATAAATCTACTTAATAATACGATGTAAGAAGTCATTTATAAGTTCATGTTCAAAGCTTTAACTTACAAGAGAACTTAGGAGTAACTCAATAATCTAGTAGCTCCTGGCAAGAAACCAGCATAACATCACAGTCCATCTTTTTTACTCGAACTTCTTTCATGTTGCAATAGGTAGAACCAAATATTTCAATCAATGGAAGACATTTAGTACTTAAATGTCATTTACCAATATATTTAAATCATTTTTGCTCATCATTTCATGTGTTACTAGCTTATCATTCTCCATACATTAACAAATACAAACATGCATTACTCAAGAACATAAGCGCTCTATTTCCAAACTTACAGTTTTGCCTCCTATATAGCAGCGATTATTTTCAGTTTTTAAGTACTTTATAAGAAGATTGATATCATCTCTAAAAAATGCATTAGTTGATTAGTGGAGAGCCATTGAACTTCATTAGGAATCAAGTTGTATATTGTAACAACCCGGGGTTTTGCACCGATTTATAATCGTCATTAAACGATTAATGGTGAGAGCTGATAGCTGTTAGAAGTTTTGAATCAGGTTTAAATTCATTTTAAAATTTGTTAAGGGGTTATGCGGGCTTTAAATAAAATTTAAACCACGTTATCTTTTGTCTGGGTGCCGCGTTATATTGAAGCAGACCCGTTCCACTCTCTCTCCATTCATTCTTCATTTCGCTAACCTTAAACAAACGAACGAAAGAAAATTTAAAATGGCGGCTTCGTTCGATCTCATTCCTCCTTTCGAAATTAGGGTTTCGTGAATCGGCTGGCAAAATCATGTTCGTCGTAGTAAGGTGAGTGATTTACACTCACATCTTAAATTCAAACTTAGTGTTATGCTTCACGTTTGATTTGGTTTCGTCGTTAATGATTTCTGACTTGATTTTGACTTGGTTCGATTTCTCGTTTTCTTGCTTTATCTCGGCCATTGATTTTCGTATGAATGTTGGAGATTTTTCTGACTTGTTCAATTCTTATATTTTCGTTGCTTTATTCTCACGGCTTGATTTCGACTTGTTTGGCCACCACGGTGTTGATTTTTAACTGTTCGATTTCGTTGGTCATCATGGTTTGATTGATTCTAATTTGATTCCGTTCTTTGACTGTGACGATGATTTCTTTTTGACTTTGGCTTTGATAAAATTGTTAATTTGAAATTGCTTGACTATTTCTGTGTGACTTCATATATGTGCATATATACAATTGTATGTGTGTATGCATGTATTGTTGAATCTACACTTGTAATTATAGTTTTCTTGTATCCACACATCTCTGATCTCTTTGTACTCTGACACTCTATTGACCTATTTGTATTGTTGCATTTGATAATTGCAAGCTTTGTTTTGACATTGCCTGCATACATTTTGTAGTTGAAGTTTGCATGTGAGTGTTTCTTCGAGTTTGAACTGCTGCTTTGAATTCTCTGTACGTTGAGTTCGGCCAGTGACTTGATTTAAAATCTTGACTTTGTTAATTCATTGTTCCTCATGTTATCTGACTTTGGACTTGTACCATTTGCTGTTTCGACTTCGGGTTGCACTGCTACTGTTTTGCCTTTGCCTATGCATGTGCATTTCATACTTACATGTATATGCTTACTCGTGTAGTTTTGAATGTGCTCTGTGCCTTGTCTGGTTCACATGTCCATGCTCTGGTTTAGGTGAGACTAGATATTCTTTTGCAGTTTGCATTGTGCATTCATGTGCTATGTGGGTTCGTCACTTGTGTCCACTGTCTTCATGTACATGTCTTCACTGTGTAGTTGAACTCATCCATGCATATGTGTAGTCTGGTTGCATATATGCATACTTGCTGTCTGGATTAGCTTGTCTTTTGATTCAACTTGAATCTATACATTCGTGTTGTATTTGCCTTGAGTTTCATTTTGTCTTCACCTTGAACCTTATGTGTAGTTACTGCCTTCATGTACATGTCTTCACTTTGTAGTTGAACTCATCCATGTATATGTGTAGTCTGGTTGCATATATACTTCACAGTGTTCGTGCAGTTGAACTCATCCATGCACTCTAGTTGTCATGTATATGAAGCACTGGTATTATGCATGTATATTGATCATAGTCGCTGTTTTCATGCGTATGACTTGATCGAGTCTGGTATTCTTGTTTGTCGAGTCACTTGTACTTGACAGTTTTGACTTTGAACACTAGATATTAATTCTGTTCTTCACTCTGTTGACATCGGCAAGTAATGATGTGTGATTCAGTATGCATTGAGGTTGAAGTGTACTGCCCTGGTGCACTTGCTCATTCGAGCTTGCCCTAATAGTTGTTGTGCATTGTATATGTTTGCATATTTGTCTGGTCATTCGTTGCCTCTGGTTTCATTGTATTGTTTAAGTTAGTCTGCACTTTTATATTCAGTTGAGATTGTTAGTTCTTTCCAGTCAAGTATCATGTAGCATTTTATGTTGTCTGGTGGCATTTGGTCTTGATGTTGTACTTAATTCAATCGAGTTTGGTACCTTTTGTAGCATTGTTTCTTCATGAGGCCACTGTCCTTGGCTTAACGAACTGTTGTATACACTTTGTTCCTTTGGCCTGATTTGATGCATGTTGTGTCTGCATTGACTTCATATATATTTGTGGGTGTTTTGTACTTCTATACACTTTGCAGTCTCGACTTGTTGTAATATTTGGAGTTGTGATGACATCTTATGCTGTAGTGGCGAGGCAGTACACGCGAGCGTGTACTGCAGCCCTATCAGAATTGACGTTTTAATCGATATTTCAATTGCTTGAATTGTTTCGTGTGTTCAATTCAATATTTTGAAATTGTATTTTTATTTGATTTAATTTTCTCATATTGTTGATATCTAATTATCTACTGGATAATTAGATTATGTGTTTTCTAATTATCGTATCGATAATTAGATATTGTTGTTTCTATTGCTTTACTGGCTTGGGTTTTGCTTTGGCCACTTGCTGTTAATTGTTGTTTGGGCAATTCTGTTGTTTTCTAAATTATCTTCATTGATAATACTTTTTATTTATCTTTGTTGATGATTTGAATTTGTTGATTTGTTGTTTTATGCTATTTCATGTTATATCTACCGTATTTCGATTCTCTTATTAAAGGATTGGATATACGAGATTTATTGTGACTGTCGTCTATTTGATTATATAATTATTATTGCTTCCGTGCATTAATAACTGAGTTTGAATTAGACTGACCCGCGTATTATTTTCTTTTGAATTTAATACTCGGGTCGGACCGAGTTATTTCAGGTTGGTTATATCTTGCTTTGGTTTGCTGCTTGAGCTATGAAGTCCCTTCATATCTTTTGGAGTAGTCATTGTCATAGTATAGGATGATATGTATTCATGTATATTATTTACAATAATGTACTTGTATATGTAACTTCCAGTGTCGACAGTTGTAGTTGTATCATATGTATTGTATCACATGTATTGTAACAGACTTCAGTTATATATATATGAGATTTTATATTATCTGTGTTCCGCATTTAGCTTATCTGTATTATTATTATATATGTTGTCCTAAACTGTGACGCCTCACCTCTATGCCCACGCTAGCCAAGAACACTACGGTGTAATGTTGTCAACTAGCACGGAGAATAAGGCTGTTGAGGAGCGACCATCTGTGTAATGGCTTTGTGCGAGCATCGATATGTCAGATAGTATAACATGCATTTTTATTTCAGGAGGAAATCCGACATACCGATACAAACTCAAAGCTACTACACAGTGGCTATAATAGTTTAGGACAATAAATATAAAACTAACACAGATAATATAAATGCGGAACACAGATAGAACAAAAAGTCTCATATATATAATAACTGATGTCAGTTACAATACATTTGACACGATACATATGATACAACTACAACTGTCGACTCTGGAAGTTATATATACAAGTACATTATCGACTAATATACATGAATACCTATCAACCTAAAATAGATACACTGTCTACTACAAAAAGACGAAGACCCCTTCAAAAGATATGAAAAGTCTTCATAGCTCAACAGCAACTCAAAGCAGGAAATCTACAACCTGAAATAACTCGGGTCTGACCCGAGTATTAAATTCAAAAGAAAATAATACACGGGTCAGTCTAATTCAAACTCAGTCATTAATGCACGAAAGCAATAATAATCGATATCAAAAAAGACGACAGTCACAGAAATCTCGTATATCCGACTCCTCGGTAAGAGAATCGGATAACGACAGATATAACACTAAACAGTGTTAAACAATAAATCGGCTAATCCAAATCACCAACAAAGATAGATAAAAGATTACCAATGCAGATAATTCAGAAAACAACAAAATTGTCTAAACGACAATTAATAACAATTAATAACAAAATCTTATTATTAAATAAATAATTAGAAACCCATAATCTAATTATCTAGAAGATAATTAGACAACAACAAAATAATCAGATTAAACCAAATCAAAATACACTTCAAAAATATGTCGAATTGGCCTCACGAAACAAATCCAGCAATTGAAATATCAATTAAAATTGTCAAATCTGACTGGGCTGCAGTACACGCACGCGTGTACTGCCTCGCCACTATAGTATGAAATGCATAAAAGATCAACGGAAATTCACAAACGAGCACAAGGTCAAATCCAAATCAGATTCAACACAAGTGCAAATGGAAAAATCAAATGGCCACGACCAAAAATCAAAATGTACTCATGAACAATATGTGTCCAGACTCAACAATTCAGAGAAGATATGCAAAGGTCTGGACAACATGGTATGTTGAAGAATAAATGAAAACTGCAATCATGATCAAGCGCAAGTGCAGTTTGTAAATGGTCAAGCTACAATGAACAACTCCAACATGAATATACAACTCAAGTACATCAGGTCAGAGATTAGGCCAAAGGCAATGCAATGAAGCATACAGTTTCAAAATCAAGAAATCAGTTCAGACTACATGAATACATTGGAGCAATGCAACAGTCAAGTCCAAATTCATATGAAACTGGACTTTAAAACCCAACGGGTTACAAATGAATCAGACTACAGCTCACAAGGGAAGCATGTACACAGAATCTACACAATCAAGGCATCAAGTATACACATCTCAAGCAACATGTACACAGATTCAAGAAGGCACCAAACAATAGAAATGATCAGTAGCAACAGAGGTGAACATCAGATGCTCAAGTGAAGTTCAAGCAACTGGAAATGACCAAGGTAACTCAAATGAACAATGAAGCAGTGCAGTACAATAGTCATGTACAAGTCAGGGGTGAATTCAATAGCAATATGTTCAAGTTGGTTCAGTGAACTGGAGGAAGTAAAACAATATCACAGGTGAAGGCAACATGATCAAAGACCAGAAGTGGGTGTAGACAACAAATTCAAATTCAATAATTCAAAATGAACAAGTGACAGTTCAACCAAAAATGGCAACAGTGAAGCAAATCAATAGAAGCTACAGGGAAACAAGTACTACAAGAACCAACTCAAGTCAATGGTTCAGCAACTAAAGCATTAATGCTACTGTGGAGACCAGAGCATGGGAATGTGCAGACTCAACTGAATACAAGTTCAAATGTCAACAAAGTGCAACTCAGTATGGCAACACAACTACTGGAATGAATGCTCAAAGACAACTGTCTACATGAATTAGTTCAAATGGAATACAACTGCAACCATGATCAAGTGAACACATGCATATCTAACAGTGTCAAGTAAAGATCAAAGTCAGGTTCAAGTGACAAACAATAACAACAGCATGCAACATAGGTGAAACAGAAGTGATGTCAGAAGTCATACAATACAAGACTACAGCAAAATGCACAAGACAAAGTGAATACATGAAGATCATATTCTAGTGCATCGAACCATCGAGCAAGTGAAACCAGACAGAATACAAAGCAAAACAAGTGCAGCAGTAAAGATCAAACCAAGTCAGGTATCAACGATGACAGATGGTCAGACGAGCTCAACAAATCGAGACGAGCTCAAACAGATCGATTTAGATGTGAGTGAAGAGATCACTTACCTTAGAACGAAGCAACGACGAACTCAAATCAACCAGGGGGAGCCGCGAACGATCCAAGCTTCTCACGAGTACCCGCCGATCGACCAACACGGGCGCGACCTTGAAGAATTTCGAAAGCCCTAGTTTGGACAAAGGGGAAATGAACGGCGGCCATTTTTATTCTTTCGTATGCTTTGATTTAGGGTTTCGAAATGAAAAATCAATGAAGGGGGTCGGGTTTTCCTTTTGATATTTATCACGGCAACACAAATAATTGAAAATATAAACTACCATTCAATTTTGTTAAGCCCAATAAAATTCCAATAGAAATTAGCGAACGACTTAATCACCTAGTGACGATAATTAATTTGTACGAAATCTCGGGTTGTTACTTAAACTATTATGAACCATCGTAGTTCGTTTTATACTAGAATTGAATATGTCGATGGGAGTAAATAAACAAAGATTAAAGAGGTGAAAGAATATATACCACTCCTATCGAGATAATCAATACTAGTGTAAGGCCTAACTACAGATGGCCGCTCCTATCCAGCCTTATTCTTCGTAATAACAGACAGTATTTCCTTTTAATACTCTTTGTTATTATGAGCATAGAGGTAGGGCGTCATAGTTGGTATTAGAGCGAGGGGTTTATGGACATAATATAAAACATAACTTAGATGGAACATGTGTTACAACTAATTGTTGATGTTTTATTTGCGCCTTGAGTCAAAACTAAAGTTTTGAAATTATGATGAAATTTTTAAATATCCTTATTTAAAAATAAAAGTGAAATTGTGTTTTGATGATTGATTAATTTGTGTTCGATTTATCAGAGTGCGCAGCGGAAACAGTGACTGTCTTCGCCGAGTACAGCTGATAACCTTTTTTATTTAAAAATCAGAATATTAAAATGAAATTAGTTTCATTGTGTTGTTTAACCAGTGGTCTTGATTTTGTTGAGATTTTTGCTGGTTTTCTTTTATGCTAATCACATATTGATTAGTATTTTGTTGTTTCAAATATATCTTCATTGAAGATATAATCGAGTAATTTCTTTGTTCATCTTGTAGTGTGCGTGCAATATGAGTTGCATGTTACTGCATTAAGTTTACGTTGAACCGGTGTTTGGTTTAAACGTATTTTGTTGCCGTTATTTTTATAACGGGATTTTTACACCGGTGCTAAATTTTTGAAGCACGGTGTTTTGTTGACATTTTTAATGAATGAAAATTCACTGGTATTATATTTTGATGTGAATTATTTTGATGAGATTTTGACGTATAAAAATTACTATCGCTTTGAATTCAGTAACTGTAACGAATGCAATTTTTCGTCGCTCGAAAATCGACATTAATACGTCCACTGTATCAACTGCCGAGCAATCGAATGCCGGAAAACCGAATTGTTATGGAGAAAAAGAAGAGGTAGAAGAAGACAGAAGAAAATGAAAGAAGAAACAACAGAAAACACAGAAACATAAACAATATCAGAATCTCACATTCGCAGTGGAACAACATATAATAGATAAATGAATAATCTTTAAAACAAAAAACTATATCATTTTATACATTACATCATCATCAGAGTTTACAACAACCATATACATCAATGGACAGTTATATAAACTTGTCCGCATACAGAATACACAGCGGAATAAATAATATCATATACAAGTGATACGTCTCGTTATCCAGCTCGCCACTAAGCTCCATAGCATCTCCTGAATCTAGAATGACCTGATAACCTGACTCTAGACTGCCCGTGTGGAAATTGGTGGGCACCCAGAGTTTAGGAAGGAAACAATAAACTCCAGGTCAGTCATGGTGACTGGTGTGAGAACTAAAACAGTTTATCTTTAAAAACAACAACAACACGGCAAGTAGAAAATATCTGCAATGCTTTTGGAAAATGAAACTACCATAAGACCTCCCGCCACACACACAATGCAAACGCAGAATTGGAGGAGATTTCTTCTTAAGATAGTCAAACATGCTTACTACGCAAAACAGATTATTTTGATATTATTATTAGTGCATAGTGCAGAAAACATTTCAAAAGTATAATATTAATCTTAGCTAGCATATGCATTTCACGTTATGCCTACTATAGCTACTATGTTCAATAGCAGGTTACCGCCACATTCCATAGCAGGTAATACAACTAAAACCGTACAAGGCTCGTATTGTTTCTTGGATTTTCCAACAAATGGTCAGGCTAAGGAACTTCCTACTGCCAATGGGATCGCCTCTAGATGGACGTCCCGAGAACCTAACCGGATCTCTGCCAACACAAGGCCTGGTTACCTCTGTCACTAGGTAACTACTACTCGAGTATTCCACACCCTGGTCCTTTGGGACCTTTAACCGAGCACTCGATAACCAACATCACACAGTAATAAATATAGTGTGTCCACATGAGTAAGTATCTGGACTCCATACCATGATACCACCCTTTTCCAGAAGGAAATAAGGAAATGGCATACCCTAAAGGGAGCGATCCTCATAACCTTGCCGCATCATTCCTGTTTCGACCATTTTTGGGTTATGAGATCTGACGAAGTCTCGTCCACAAAGCTACGCTTTTTCACAAAGCCACGCTTTGATCACAAATGATCAATAAATGATCATCACACAGCAACACTCAGCATGCCACATTACCAAATTGGGAATATATCGCTGATAAATTTCAACTACATAACCTCTGAGCTCGTACGTCTCAGAGAAGGGTGTTAAGCTAAGAGAATAAATTCTCCGCCACCAACAGAAATGTATTTGAAAGAAATCAGCTTTATATCTCAAAATGTAATGTCAGACATGTCACATACCAAAATTTTTGACTTTCGAAAATTCGACATCGATACTCACTTTATCGACTGCCGAGCAATCGAGTGCCGGAAACTCCAATAGTGATGGTTTAAGAAAGAAGAAAAAGGCAGAAGAAGAAGAAAATAGAGAAGAAAGAAGAACAACAGAACAACATCAGAACAGAAAACAATATCAGAATCTTACACATCGCAGCGGAACAATATATAATAGATAAACACTAGTCTTTTAAAACAAAGAACTATATCAGTTTATATACATACATCAATCAGAGTCAATATACGACTCAATACAACACAGCACATCAATGGACAGTTATATAAACTTGTCCTCATACAGAATACACAGCGGAATAAATAATATCGGATACAAATACTACGTCTCGTCATCCAGCTTATCTCCAAAGCTCCAGAATATCCTGATAACATAACTCTAGACTGCCCGTGTGGAAATTGGTGGGCACCCAGAGTGTAACGACCTGTAAATTTCAACTGTTTTAATAACGTAATTAGTTGAAATTTTGTGAAATTTTAAAAGATAAAATTTTGAAATAAAAATTTTATATTTGGAATACGTCTAGTTAAACATAGAAACTGGTAAATTTTTGTCCGAAAATATGAAAGTTTATTTCGCGCGTAAATTCACTTTAATTTAATCAGTTAAAAAGCGTTGAAAATAAAATGTTTCCGAAACCTAAATATTTTTACATAGAAAAATTCTAAAACATCTTCTGAGTAAAATGTCAGTTTGTCATCTTTCCAAATTCGGACATCTTTGGCTCCGTCGATCTTATTTTTCAGCGTTTTTCTTGCATTTTCCGTAGTAGAAAATTCGAAATTTTTATAATTCGATCGTACCACTGATACCTGTATACCATTTTGATCGTCTTGTCGTGCTGATCTCAACGGTATATTCACTTCTGTGTTTTGAAGTCCGGTACGCAGCGGAAACTGCGTAACGGTTAAATGCATCGGTATCCGTTTAACCCTTTGTTTACCGTGTCCATTCAAATTTTGAACTGCCGCTTGCTTATAATAATTTCTTGAATTACGCGACCTTTTGTTTTCTCAATTGAAACGGATACACATTGGCATTTATTCTCATCAATTCATGAATGCAACTTTTCTATGTTCTGTTCAAAAGAAAAATATTTCTGTTTGTTTTCCATTTATTCCATCTATTCGGTGCTTCCTTTTTTTGACAACATCTCCACCATAGCTGTACCCAGACCTTTCTCTCTCCACTTCCACCTTCTATTCCTCACGCATGAATCCATCCGCCTCTCACTTCCTCCAACAACCGAGAACACCACCGTACACCCCTCCCTCTTCATGGATCGCTTCCCCTCCTGTAGCCGACAACAGCACGCACCTCTATGATCCACCTCAGCTTCCCATCCTCTGCCGCATGATAAACCCGAGCTGCCAACAACCCCACGCGCTAGTGCCCTGACCGATCGCCTTAGCTATCAGCTCACAACTCCATGCGTAGTTCCTTTTCTCGCGTCCATTGCCTTCCCACCCGACGCCGAGCACCTCCGCCTTCCCTCTTGCCGCCGAGCAGCGTAGCTCACCCCTCCTCCGTACTCTGCCCCAGGATTCCACATAGTTGACCCGACTGTTCCTCCTCATCTTCCGACTGAACTTCTTTGCATGAGATATATATTCAGGTATATCACATATTTATATGTTTATAGTTATATATAGTAGTGATGTAAGCTTGGAAATCTACTGTCTATAATAGTTTGCATGTACATATTATGTCATGTACATTAGTACATATATGGGTGTCAGCCTAAGTTTACAAGTTGCCTTATGTATAGGATTTTTGCAAATTACTATTTATTTATACACATATAATAGTGGTAGTATGGAAGTTGTATGCATCTGTTTCAAAGGTCGCAAGAGGCTGTTGTGCAAATTATATCATAGGTTTGTATAAATTCTTATATTAGGATTATATGTAAATTTATACTATGTAGACAGAGGATGCATTTTGTTTCACTTTAATAACATGTTATATTAGTTATGAGGATAATCTGCACAACACCATTTATAATCTGATTTTTTTTTTCATTCACATATAACTGTTATAATATGATCTATATAATAGTATGAATACAATCTACATATTTTGTGTATTTAATGATTACCTGAGTGAGAAATGGCAACGTATATATGTAAACTATATTCTATTATATTGGGCATGGTTGTTCTTCCCCAACAAACCTTCAACATATATATAAGCACGTGTTGTACATATATAGAGGATATTTTGGGAAAGTTAATATAGTTGTTTTATTAAATATTGATTTAAATTGGTATATGTATATATACAAATAGAAATTTTATTTTATGCGTTAAAATAAATATTGATTTGAACTATATATATCGAAATTAATTTTGAAATATATATTTTTCTGTATATATATCTGGTTGGTTCTGATTTGAATCGTTTTATCAATTCCTCACTATCAGCATTGCCCATCCAATTCGTGCCAGTCTTGCCCTGCTTTGGGATTCGTGCTTGCAATTCGTAGCTTCCTTTATTGTCGAACGTCTCTAGCCTCGAAAGGTGAGCACTCACTCACGATTAACGTTCTTTTATTTATTAAATTTGATTTCAATTGAAACGACAATTGAAATATGCTGCTGTTAGTTAATTACACTGTTATATATGCTATTGCCTGTATCTGTTCACCTATGACATCTGACACCATTATCTGTTAATTATTTATGCGATGATAATACGGTTTGGCTGATAATTGATTGATTGTTGAATTTATTGGACGTTAAATTGTTAATGTTAAAATGATAAATAGTATGTAATTGACTTGATGTAGGATAGTTAAATGTTAAATTTGATTAACTGACATTTGTATAATATGACCCCTTTAACTGTTGAATTTATTGACACGTAGGATTTGTTTAATTACACTTTGAACCACTGAATGTATGTTGTTAAATTGATGATGTATGAAATTTGAAATAGATGACAAGTGAAAAACCGTAATGTAATAATCTTTAATCTACATGAAATGATAATGTAGATTCTAGGAATAATTATATTAATTCGTACAAATAACAATGCGAATTAATACGGTTATTTCGGGATTATTTGAATTGATTATTGGATTGTTATTGCTCGTTGTTATTGCTTGTTTATTTACTTTGACACCATCCCAGTTATCACACTGCAAGTTCCCTTTGTTATGCTTTGATTTTGAATTGAATTGGAATCGGGTTGAAATGATAAATACCCAAATTAAACTTTGACCTAGGATAGAAAATTAAATAAAACCCGATTGGTCAATAATTTGATTTAAAAATAAAACGAAGATTTTATTTGAATAAAAATATGGTTTTGAAATGTAGTCGAAATTTGAATTTTTAATGAAAAGAAAATGTTAATATTTAAAAATCTGAAACAAATTATTAAAAATGAAATTGATGAAAGAATGTTGTTTAATTTGAGAAACGATTGAATTAAGTTTGAGATTATAATTAAGTTTGAAATTATTAAACTTTGAAATGATTTAATAATTAAGTTTTGAATTATTTAATAATTAATAAGATTGAATTATTTAATGATTAAATTAAATTGAATTTCTCTTTAACAAGAGAAATTGAACTTTTGAATAAGTAAATTTTTACTTCGTAAATAATTGAAATTGAGTTTCTTTATTAATTAAATTTTGGAAAATTATTTATGTAAGTAAATAAGTGAAATTGAATTTCTTTAACAAGAAATAAAATGTGATTTATTGAAATTAATGTAAGACCTGAAAATTAAAGGATTTGATTTGATGAATTTAATTTAATTCAAAATTTTAAGTTTTGAAATAAGGAAGTTGAATTTAAATAATGGATTTAATGAATTGGAAATTTAATGGAAATTGTTTTGAATGGCAAGTTTACTTAATGAATATTGAATAAAATCGATAAATGAAGTTAAACTGATTTGAATGTTAAATTAAGTTGATTTAAATGATTTCGGAATGAATCTTATATACGAATTTAAATTGATATTTGAATTGTTTAAATAAAGATTGAAATTGAACTTTAAGATTTTGAAATGGTAATTTGGAAGTTTTGAAACGAAAATTTTAGAAATTGATTTCAAAAGAGAAATGAAATGTTGATTTACGAATTGAAATTGAAATTGAAATTGATTTGGTTTTGAAATAAACAAACGACCAATCGGTGTAATAATTACGAAAGTTATTAAAGAGACCGGAATTCGGTTATGGATATACTCTCAATCTAAACCGAAAATGTAACGACCCTGAAATTTAAATTTATTTAAATTTATAATTAAATGAATTTTTGAATTAAATGGGGTAAATAAATAAATTTTTGAATAAAAAATTGTGAAATTAAATTGATTAAATGGAGTGAGTTTCCCCGGTATCCAAGTATATTCTGTATAAATCATTTGAGATTAAAATATTGTAAATAGTGTATATGTGAGTATATGTGTATATATTGAAGATATATATATATATTAGGTATATATGAGCAAATTTAATACATATATTTAAATTGATGGTTAAAGATGGTTTGAGTTTATAAAAATATATTTATAGAATTCAAATAAGTGTTGGTGTTAAAAAAATATTTCAAATAAATTTATAGTTGTATAACGTATGAAATGAACACAACAAAAATAGAAATAATGTATTGATACAAACAAAATAAAAATATATTCAATTAAGTATAAACTAATACGAATAACTAAAACAACATTATAAAGTAATAAAACACATTAACTATGAAATTCATTTTAAATTATAAAATAACAAAAAGCAATATATGAAAGCTTATAAAACAAATAAGAAGACAGTGATACCCAACTATGAAACAAATATAAATATGTATGCAGTAGCTTGCAAAATGAAACATATGAACCTGGAAATAAAATCAAGCAAATAAAGGAGGTATGTAGGCTGTAAACAATCAAGTATAAATACAAAGAAAATAAAAGAGATGAGTGTGCAGGCAAATGGAAAGTAAGTATAAGAAAACAAAACAAAGTAAATAAGCTTATAAAGCAAGTACAAATAAAGCATCTCTAAGTATACAATATCTTCACAGTCGAAAGCAAAGGACCATGGTGATAAATGCAACATACTTCTAGCATTTAATGCAAGTATCTCTTGCCATACCCATTGTATATACAAACAATATTTTATCACCTGTACACCTCTTTTCTTTTATTTCTACCAGCCTTCTCCTATACATCAACTTCCTCTGCTCCAATTCGTTCAAACCATTTTTTTTTAAACTGAGAAAAACAAAATGATCTCGAATTCAATTCAACAAGGAAACAAACCAGATCAAACTATCAAATGAAGTTCCAGAGCAAAAGCCTGGAAACTGTTTCAGGGGAATTAAAAGATCAAGCAAATGAAATCTAGCTCCAAAGAAACTCTGTTCTTCTTTCTTCCCATCAAGGTGAGCAACTCTTCCTTTAAAAAAACTGCTCTGTTCTTTCTTCTTGTCCAAGTGAGTAACAATTTGTTTAAAACTTTAAACATATGATTTTGTGAGCAAACTATCCTTTAGAATCTGAATCTGCTATGATATATACTTGAAGTTGTTTTTATAAATATGTATGCATGTCTGTATGTGTGTGTATATTGTTGAATGCATGCCTGGGCATGTGTATGGATATATCTCTGTTAATGACAGGTTAACAAAAATTCCAAGAAAAGAAAAATTCATATCTCAAAATCTAAAAGGTTTTAGATAACGATCTTCACATAAAAAAGGATTGAATCAATGTAAATTCACTTATAAAGAATAGTTTACGTAAAAATATTAGGTAAATATTTTGAAATATAAGAATTACAGTAAAAACTTTTGAATCAAGGAAATTCAATAATTTTGATTTAATGATTTGACTTTTTAATCTGATTCGATATTGTAAATGATGAATTTTAACAATTAAATCATGATTATTAGTTTCGATCTGAGGTTGGATTTTGGGTTTGAACGGAAAACACAAAATCATCGAATTCCGACGATCGATGGTGATTTGAGTGCTGAATTTGGTCGTGATGAAGGCTAAGGTGATAAGAAGCATCGGAAAAATGGTTACAGAAGTATCAGATCGTCGTCGCGGTGGTAGTTCGTCAACTTAGGGTTTAAGTAGCAGTTTTGATAGACGGTGATTGATGAGTTCGTACGCCCTACACAGTTGATCGTAAGCGATCGGTCCAAGGGGAATAGTCGCGTGGGGCTCTGGCGAATATTTGGGTGAAAGGGCGAAGTTTCAGATGGCCGGAGGTGGCCACGCGAGGAGCTTTTAGGCGATCTGCTTGTTTCAGTTGGTTGTTGAGGTTGCTCGTTTTCGATTGCGAGGTTGTTTCAGGATTTTGGGTGGTCGAAATCATGAGAGGAGGTCGAAGACGATATGCTGGCGACGACAAAGTTGGTCAGAGCGTAGGTGATCGCGTGTGCACGTGCACGTGTATCTGGTGGTAGCTGAGATAAAGGAAGGATTAGAGAAGAAGAAAGATCGAAGGAACTCACGAGTTTACTCGGGAAAACTGGGATTTTACTCGAGTAGAATGATGGAATACCAGGTCGAAAATACTTAGACAAAATTTTAAGTTGAAAATTTTGGCACTCGGGTTGATTTTTGTTATAACCCGAAGCAAACAAGAAAATTTCTCAGGGGTGACTCGAAGCAGGTCTCGAGCCTGATATATTAAACAGTTTTTACTTTAAAGGGTTTTCAGATTTTTAAACAACTTTAAAACATGCTTTCAAATTTATGACTTTGACTTAAGTTTGAATCAATTAAGAATTTAAGTAAGATATTTTCAAAATACTTAAGTTTTAATTTATTTAAATTAGATACATTATTTTAAATGTAATTTAAAATAGAATTAAGATAAAGTGTCATTTAAACTAAATCTTAACCTTTTAAAATAATAATTATGATTAAGACATAATTTATGATAAATTAATTTATGATTTAAGTTTGATAAACCAAGTAATTAAGGAATGATTTATTTAAGGATAATCAATTTATTAAAGGTTAATTAAATTAATGTGATTTGTTAAGAAATAATTAATGATAATTAATTAAAGATTTATTAATCAATGTAAGTGGTTAGGAATGATCACTTATTGAAATTTTATTAATTAAAGTAATTAATAAAAATAATAATTAATTAAATGGTGAACTAAATAATTAAAAGTTAATTATTTAATAATTAAAGGTTGATTAATTTTAATTAAAGGTTAATTAATTTATTATTAATGGTTAATCAATAAATGATAAAAGAATAATTAATCAAAATGATTTGTAATTAACCAGGATTAGAAATTCATAAGTAATTAATCTGGTATGAATTAATTATAATCAGACAATTAACTGATCTTACTTATAAATATTTGGATTCTATTGGATGATTTAATTGTTTGATATCCCTGATATATGATGCTTTGTGATATACCCTGATTTTGTTATGATCTGTAATTTACTTATCTGTGATGTGTATATTGTTATGTGAATATGAAACCTTTTACCCGTAAAGTGGCACTTGAATTTCGATGCGACAGGGAGTCGGATTCCAGTTGGTTATCCGAAACCCACATCGAATTGTAATTGTGAATCTTTGTGACTGATAAATTTATTTTATCTATGAATCTGTGAATGAAGATAAGCGTTATTGATTATACCGCTTATCGATATATCTGTGATGATTGATGTTGCACTATTGTGTGTAAAACCCCTGGACTACACTGTTACACACAAATATGGATTTCACGTGGAAATCGGTTAAGTCACAGATAATTTAAATTTGATGTTTTTGAAATTGAAATTTTTAATTTCAATTGATTTTGAAATTAGAGATTCGGGTTTACAGTGAAAAGCTTTTGAAATGGAATTTCAAAGATAAAAGTTATTTTAAATAACTTAACCGAGTTTTGAAAATTTAAATAGTTAGATTTAAATTGGGATTCAAGTTTGAAATTAAGCTATGATTTGGAAACTAGGGAGTAAAGATGATATAAATGTGTTTATATGAATTTAAACCATTTTTAAAAGTATAAGTTGGGAATTTGGATTTAACCCAAGAACCTTAACTCGTGTAAATGAATCAGATTTCCAGAATGAAAACTGTTTGTTTTCAAAGAATAAAAGCTTTTAGATAACAAATGAAATTCCAAGTTAGGTAAAGGAATTTCAAGATTTAATTGAAAAATGGTTTTCCAAGTTATAAATAAATTCTTTTTTGAAAGCTATGAATTAAATCTGTTTATTTTTAACAGATTTAAAATGATGTTTTGTTAAACCATTCGAAATGAAATTGTTTGAAAGCTTTTTGTTAAATCTTTGATTTAAAGATTCAACGAATTAATTAAATTGAAATGGAAATCGATTTGGAAAATCTGTGAATGAATCTTTGTGAAATTAAGTGAACTTTGTGAATTAAATCTTTTTGTTTAAAAAAGATTAAAAATGGTAATTTGTTAAACCATTTGAAAGAGAAAGTTTGGGTTTAAATTGTGACTTAATTGAAATCCCATTATCCATTTGTTTTTGAATATTACGCTCACTATTCGGGTTAGCCAGGAAAAGACCTTTGGGTCATATAACCCATTCCGAATTTGTGATACGTCGTATATGGATCGCATTTGAAGACCGGTGTTGAAGACCGGATATTTTCGAAAATGAAAGGACAACCTGTCGAATGTCTCTGCACTGGGTAGCTCCCGGTATAGAGATTTATATCACTCTTTTGTGACGGGAAGTCTGGACGTGATTTGAAAATTATCCGGATTTGCAAGGGCTTCGTGAGAAGTGCCTTCGGTTCTGTTCGAACCCGGAACAGACTTGTATGGATACATGTCTGACATTTCACTTTGAGATATAAAGCAGATTTCTTTCAAATACATATCTGTTGGTGGCGGAGAATTTATTCTCTTAGCTTAACACCCTTCTCTGAGACGTACGAGCTCAGAGGTTATGTAGTTGAAATTTATCAGCGATATATCCCAATTTGGTAATGTGGCATGCTGAGTGTTGCTGTGTGATGATCAGTGTTTGATCATTTGTGATATGATCATTTATTTGATCTTATATCTTTGTGATCATAGGTTGATCATTTGTTTGACCCGAAGCATGGCTTTGTAGAAAGCGTAGCTTTGTGGACGAGACTTCATCGAGCCTCACACCCCGGAAATGGTCGAAACAGGACGAATGCAGCAAGGTTCTAGGGAGTAGCGCCCCTTAGTGTATGTCATTCCTTCTGGATAAAGGTGGTATCATGGTATGGAGCCCAGATACTTAACCTCTGTGGTTGCTGCAAGTTTATTACTTTGTGGTTTGTTGGAAATCGGGGATCCTCGGGAAGATCGGTGACGATCGGGGGATGGCATACGCGTGTCAGTAGTTACCTATTTTTGCAGAGGTAACCCGGCCTTGTGTTGGCAGAGATCTAACCGTAACGTTAGGTTCTCGGGTCGTCTATTCCAGGGACGTACCCATCGTGGAAAAGGAAGTTCCTTAGCCTGATCATTTGTTGGAAATCCAAAGAAACAATACGAGCCTTGTACGGTTTTAGTTGTAGAACCTGCCATTCACTTATGGTGGTCACCACTGTTTGGATGGTAGCTATAGTAGGCATAGTTCGGAATGTCTATGCTGGCTAAGATTTATATTCTACTTTCGAAAATGTTTTCTACACTATGCACTAATAATAATATCAAAAATGATTTGATTTTTGCGTAGTAAGCATCTTTGACTATTATAAGAAGAAATCTCCTCCAATTCTGCGTTTGCATTGTGTGTGTGGTGGGAGGTCTTATGGTAGTTTCATTTTCCAAAAGCATTGCGGTTTTCAATGTTTAAATTCTTTTGTGTTATTTAAAGATAAACTGTTTTTGTTGCTCACACCAGTCCCATGACTGATCCGGAGTTTATTGTTCATTTCCTAAACTCTGGGTGCTCATAATTTTCTACACGAGCAGTCTAGAGTTGGGTTTTTCAGATAGTCAGGTTCAGTAGATTTTCTGGAGCTAGTTCAGTCTTTGGATCGGACTGCACTTGCTTATTCTTGGTGTATCGTTATTGGGAGTTCGAGCTACTGCTGGAGTTCTCTCTTGAAGACTATCTTAGAGTTATTTGTTCCGCTGCTGATATTATCGTTTTTCTTTTCCGCTGCTATTTGTTGTATCATATCTCTGATGTATATAGATATTCATTGTATCATCATTGTATCTGGATATTGTATCAGATGTTGTATATCTATATTCTTTTTATTCCGCTGTGTTATTTACTTAAATGTTGTTATAAGCTCCCGAGAACCAGATTCGGCATTTGAATCTACGGCATTTTGAGTACAAGTGAAGTACGGGTGCCGATTTTCGAAGGTCGATTTTTGACCACTTTAATAACTATACGCGGAGTGATGATCCAGAATGAAGTGGTTGGAATGGTGTTCGTGTTGACTGAAGAAAGTGAACGATAATGGATAGCCTTGACACTTGTGTCAAATTGGAAATGACTAAAACAGGAGCTGTGCCGGGCCAATGGAGGATTGATACCTCAAGTGGACACACTTCTTCGAACTACTTATACTTGTTGTCGATTGGTGCACCCTTGATTTTGGGAGTGTTGTCTCACGGTGTTGCGGGCGCTGCGGCGTTGCGTTCTCACCAGTCCGGATCAGGCGAACGGTAGTATCACTACCTTGGGTATAGCCTCATGTGCCTTGTCATACTTGTATTCCATTTATGCGCGACCACTACGATTTTGATTTGTACCTTGAGTATATGGATTGCCCTCTGGTGACTTCTGGTTTTGGGGAAACTACGGTCTTGTATATGCTTTTGGGAATAAAAATGTGTTAAGGGTGGAATGGGCCATGACTTAACGCTATTTTGATATCTTTTTATATTACTGATAGACATTATCTACATATCGTACACTATTACATAGTAGATAGTTTAACGGATCCTTAAAGGATGGTCATTCCAAACATCCTTTGAGTTACTTGTATTTCAATTGCTATTTCACTTGAGTTGGATTTATTAATATAAGAATGTTAATCCTGACTCGAGTGTTTTGTATTTTGCTTTACGCTCGGGTCAGACTGAGTGGTTCAGCTTTCGAGACTCACCTTTGGAGTTGGAGCTTCGCTTGGAGATCCAGCTATCTATCCAGCTTTCAGATATTCGATGATTCCAGTGATGTATTCTGATTTGTATCTGATGTATCGTGTTACTCTTCCGTTGTATCTGGTTTAACTCTGATGTATCGTATTACTCTTCTGTTGTAAACTCTGATGTATTTTATATATTCATATAGTAGCTTCATGAACTACTATTTATTTTATTTCCGCTGCACTTATTACTCTGTGTCTGTGATCTGTGATTATTTATTTACTGTATATGTTCAATTTTGCCAAATTTAAATTAACAACGCGGTATTTTGAGCAATTCAACTCCGGCATGAGTGTCTACCTATACACTTATAATGGATGCGAATGGTCCAAAATTCTGGGTCGTTACACAGAGTTTAGAAGGGAAACAATAAACTCCGAGTCAGTCATGGTGACTGGTGTGAGATCGTAAAACAGTTATTTTTCACAAAGAAAATAAAACAAATTCGCAATGCTTTTGGAAAATGAAACTACCATAAGACCTCCCACCACACACACAATGCAAACGCAGAATTGGAGGAGATTTCTTCTTATGATAGTCAAAGATGCTTACTACGCAAAATCAAATCATTTTTGATATTATTATTAGTGCATAGTGTAGAAATCATTTCGAAAGTATAATATAAATCTTAGCCAACATACGACCAGTATCGTATGCCTACTATAGCTACCATCTAAACAGTGGTGACCACCGTACGTAAATGGCAGGTTCTACAACTAATACCGTACAAAGTTCGTATTGGAGTTTGGATTTCCAACAAATGGTCAGGCCAAGGAACTTCCTATTCCACGAATAGAACGCCTCTGGAATGACGTCCCGAGAAATAACCTAACATTACGATTAGATCTCTGCCAACACAAGGCCGGGTTACCTCTGCAAAAATAGGTAACTACTGACACGCGTATGTCATCCCCCGATCGTAACCGATCTTCCCGAGGATCCCCAATTTCCAACAAACCACATCAAAATAATAATGCAGCAACCACATAGTTTAAGTATCTGGGCTCCATACCATGATACCACCTCTATCCAGAAGGAATGACATACACTAAGGGGCGCTACTCCCTAGAACCTTGCTGCATCCTTCCTGTTTTGACCATTTCCGGGGTGTGAGGCTCGACGAAGTCTCGTCCACAAAGCTACGCTTTCTACAAAGCCCTGCTTCGGGTCAAACAAAAATGATCAACCTATGATCACAAAGATATAAGATCAAACAAATGATCATATCGCAAATGATCAAACACTGATCATTTCACAGCAACACTCAGTATGCAACGTTACCAAATTGGGAATATATCGCTGATAAATTTCAACTACATAACCTCTGAGCTCGTACGTCTCAGAGAAGGGTGTTAAGCTAAGAGAATAAATTCTCCGCCACCAACAGAAATGTATTTGAAAGAAATCAGCTTTATATCTCAAATTGTAACGTCAGAAACACAATCCATACAAGTCTGTTCCGGGATCGAACAGAACCGAAGGCACTTCTCACGAAGCCCTTGCAAATCCGGATAATTTTCTAATCACGTCCGGACTTCCCGTCACTAAGGGTGATAAAAACTCTAAATCGGAGATCAGCCGATGTAGAGTAACTCGACGGTAATCCTTCCGTTTTCAAAAATATCCGGTCTTCAACACCGGTCTTCGAATGCAATTCATAACGACGTATCACATATTCGGAATGGGTTATACGACCCCATGGTCCTTTCCCGGTTAACCCGAATAGTGAGCGATTATTCAAAAATAAGTGTGGCATTCAAATTCATCCAATCACAACAAATACCATATACAAGGTAATTATTGATAGTCGGTTATTTAACTATCAATTAAGATGCGCAACATCATCAGATTCTAAATAATTTTCCCAAATTATTTTATCTTCCAAAATATCTTTTACTAGATATAAAATTTCCACACTTAATCATTTGAAAACAATTTCAAATCAAATTTCCACATTTCATTTTATCTTTGAAGATAAAATCTCAAAACAGTTCATTTCATATTGGAAAAGCATTTCCATACTTATTTAAAAATAAGTATTTCACAAATCTATTTATTTTCTACATTTGAAAATATTATATATACTTAAATCAATATTAAGTATACATTTCATTCTTTAAAGAAATCATTAATTTTAACATCTATTTGAGTCAAAACGAATGTTGCGTAAAACATCGTTACGACGACTCGAAATCACTAGTATAGGGATTCGGATTTTAAGATAGGTATATAAATCCCAATACTAGATAAAAACTTTTCCTTTCGAAAATCATTTACTATAACAACAGTGTTATAGTCCACCATTTCCTTATTTTTCGAAAACGTCTATTTCAACAATAAAAATGTTGAAATCTATGTATTCGATATCATAATACATTTTAAAAACATCTTTAAAATGTTTAACTTCATTTTCAATGTAACTTTTCCAAAACTATCCATTTTACTTAGCAATATATTCACTGTCCAAAATCGTGAATATACTTCACTAATTACATTTCACTATTTTCTACACATTTTATTTCAAGAATTATCCACTGTCCAAAATCGTGGATAAAATTCTCTTAATAATCTCTATATTTAAAATCAATCAAATTTGATTTATTTTCGAATGTATAAAAACAACGTTTATAAATTCTATTTCCATTTTATAACAACTTCGATTTATACATCTTCTTTAATGACCCATTCAATTTATAAGTTAATATAACTTATAATTCATTTATTTTAAAAGAAATCGTTCTTTTAAACTTCACAAAATTTAAAACTTTCAGATTTCATTAACTTATGAAATCCCATTTACACTTCATTTTAACACTTATAGAAACTTGTCTTATAATCCCAATATTTCAAATTTATAAATATCCATTTTTGTACATCTTTTAAATAAACCGTTTATAATACTAGAAATCCAAATTTAAACCATTTCATAAATTTCTTAACTTTTATTTCAAAAATCACACTTTGATTTTTATTTCACAAAAATCTTAACTTTTATAACTTTAAAATTTTAGACGTTTATTTATTTAAAATAAATCAATTCAACAATTCAATAAAACGTCTACTTTCAAAAATTACTTTAAAATCCTTTTAAAGTAAAAGTCGTTATTTTTAAACTTCAAAACTTGAATCCGATGATGCAACAGCACCAATTAGTCAATCACACCAACAAACATCATATATCAATATGATAACAGAATATACATCAATATCTGTAAATAAATAAATACCGTTGAGGAATCCAGTTGGATCCCTCTAACCTGTTTCCCTGCATCCACGGACGTTAGCACAATACCAATTCCACTTCGAGGTTGAATATCGCGGTATATGGGTTTTATAAAAATATCCGCTTACTAACGGCGCAATAGGGTCTCATCCGCTATACGAGGCGGGAAATCAATCAATCCAATATATACATATGCCAATATGTATATATTGCTATATATATATAGATATATCCTACTATATCTAATATCACATCCAATAGCAATCATCAATCAATAACTGTAAAATCAAATTTCATTTTGAGTGAGAAAAATCTCACCTTTGCTTTTATTTTGCCATCCCATTTCCATTCCAGTTTGTTTTCTCCATTTTTAACCTTGTATAAATAATTTCATACAATCTATCAATATTCGAAAGACTGAACAATTAATTTTCGTTTGAATTGTTTTAGATTAACAAATTTCTTCTTTAATAATTTTATTTAACTACAATTTAATTTTAAAACTCAATTTCTCTTTACTAATCTATTTAATTAAATCGAATACCCTTTTAAAAATCTTAAGGTAATTAATATTAATTTTAAACCAATACTTTTTAAATTTCTAAACAAATCCCTTTGAACTGCCTATATACTTATAAAAATATTCTATATAGATTTTATAAAAATGCTTATATTTTCCCAAAATCTAAAATAATTTCTGTTTTGCATATTTTCATTTTCAGTACCTTATCCTCTACAAATATCTATCACTTTTCCAACCTAAGGATACATCTGTTCCTATACAAGCCTCTATCCAGATTTAACTAAATGAAAGTTAACTAAAACAGAATTTAAAACTGCTTAACTCTACCTTACCCGAGAATGACCACCAGGCTGCTGCCGCCGCCTCTGATACACCACCCCTTCGTTTCACTGCCGCGCCCTCCAACCTGCCATGAGTCGAAGTCCACCACCTTTGACATCGCGATGTACGAGATCGCCATCATCTCTTCGCGAGATCGAACTTACGAGCCCTCAACCGAACTCGACCACGAAATCACTTTTCCCATACCACTGCCTTGTCTGTCGCGACGAACAGTAAGACGCGGCGCCTCCTCTCGCTACGCTACCTCACCATCTTCACCTTCCACGTCGCGACCCACCTCCCTTGTCGCGCCCATCTACGTCGCCGATGAAGAAGCCACCTCGATTCGTGATAGTGTCGCTCGCGCCTAACTCGTGTTGCCGCTCGAACATCACTACCGCGAATCCCCAATATTCACGCGAGCCTCGTTCGAGAATAGCTTGACGCTTCCACTACTGCTCACAAATTCGAACGCGAGTCGCTCGGTTTCACTTAGAACGAGAAGGATTTTCGTTTTGCAATTTGATTTGAATAGGAAGAGGGATTTTTGGCTGTTATATGTTGAAGAAGACAGAGGGAGGGAGCGATACAATTTTGTTTTCTTTTCGTTTGAAATGTTTTAACCGAGTAATAAAGAGAAAGGTTGCGTGAGAAGAGATAGGGGACAAGAGTACGTGATTATCAGCTGGAAAGGAGGAACAAGGAAAAGATGGTTACGTGCTTTTAGGCGTGAGATAAGGAATGCTGTCCAAAGTTTAAATTTTTAGATTTAAAATTTAAATTCAATTTGTTTCTGTACAATTTTTAACGTGTTTATGTGTCGTATTCTCACCTAACAACTCCGAACGATACGAAATTTAAAACCCGGTGATAATTTAACGTTACGGACCCAATGGAACCGGTTTCGTCGAATTCCGAGACTGCGCCTCGGACGGCTATTTTTAAATATCGATTCGAACGATTTAATTTCAAAACTGAACAGAACAGTTCGAAATTAAACTCTGAAGCTTCTATCATTTTTAGTATTATCAATACGAATTTTAAAAGCTTTCGAAATATTTTTCTTCAACTTAAAATTGAAGATATAAATTTTTATTCGACTATCAATAGATTAAATTTTTATAATTTAATCGCCGATTCAAAGTTATATTCGGGATTCAAATTAAATCGTCGTTCAAATATTTAAAATTAATTAAATATCCTCCATTTAATTTGTTCAAAATTCTGGGTCGTTACAAACTTCCCTCCTTAAAAGTATTTCGTCCCGAAATTACAAGTTAGGAAAAAATGGTCCTTAACTCGTCTACTGTTTTTCACAATCCAATAGTTTTATCAATTTGTCAAAACAAATCTCTCTACTAAAGATTCGTTATCATTTCAACTAGTTTTTCAACTTCAATTATAAGTTTCAACAACATTGTTTCTTAACAATTTAAATTTAAGTTTAAATTCAAATTTAACTTCCAAATTTTCTCAAAAATTTTCTAACGCTCTAAATTTCCGAAAAATTTCGCCAGCGTCTCCTTTGCGCGGCTAACACGGTACGACTACAAAACGTCCCTACGGACTCTCAATTTCAAAAAGAAAAAGAAAAGGCCAAGCGGCTAGACAAGAAATCATCAAATCTCATATCGAAATTTAAATACTTACCTTTTGTCGAGCAATTCAAATTTATCTTCAAAATTCCAATTCCTCTATACACCTGTATATCCTACTAGCCATAATATCTAGTTACAAAATTCAAACCACTTTGCGAATTCTATTACAAAATTTCGATACTTATTTCTTATATCATCTTTACTTCACTATTGAAGTTATATATCTATTCTCATTCAATTTTACATTTCAAATTTCATTTGAATTCAATTCACAATTTCAATTCAATTTGAATTCTATTTAACTTCTGAATATTGAATTTATCAATTATCTTTCATTCATAACTGCACTATTTTAAATTAGTTTCATTTACTAATTCATCACAATTTCTAATTCACTTTATTCAAATTTGTTTTCAACATTCAGTTTCAATTCTGGTTTTATCTTCATTCAATCATTAACTTAGAATAATTTCAATATCAAATTTTACTTAAGAATTTCACTCTTCATTTCTTAGGTTCAATAAATATTCCATATACACATTATATTTATTTTCAATTCACCACTTCGGTTAAATCTACTGACATTTAAACTGGATTTCAAATTCCATATGAATTTTAATTTCTCTTTCGATTCACATTTATAATTATTCAATTCAATTCGATTGCTTACAACTTCAAAATGAATCTCAACTTCCAATTTCAGTTTCATTTAATTGATTCACCTGTACTTACATTTATTTAACTCCAACTTTTAAGTTAGATTTATTCTATCAAAATTCAATTTGTATAGGTTATCAACTTACAATATTTCATAAATATTTTTATATATAGTATTCCAGAGTCTTTTTCAACCTTTCAAAACCATTTTTGAAAACAATTCAAATCATCCTTTGAATTTCCAAAACAAAACCCAAATTTTCCAAACAACTTCCATTTAAAATAATTTGGCAGCAATTTCCTCTTTTGGAAACCCGAAAATGAACATCGATGATGCTGCAGTCATTACCGAAGTTATTTTCCAGCGACCGAAAAGAGTTTAGAGCTTTTATCTTTCCAAAATACTTTTCAAAACCTTTGAAATTCATTTTCAAATCAAAAAGGAATTAAACTTTCCAAATCTCCAAAATTTTCAAATTCTTTTCAAAACATTTCCAAAAACTTCTCAGGAATTCTATTTCAAATTACAAATCACATTTATAATTTACATTCTTTAAATTTCATTGGTATATGAATTTATTTGGAGTTACAATTTCAGTTTCTTATTCAATTTCATATAATAATGATAACATTTCAATATTATCCTTTCCTAGCAACCAAACATCCATATACTGTGATAATTCATAGAAAATTATTTCTTTTATATACAAAAATATTTTTGGGCAAAATTATCTCATTTACCCTATTTAAAACAATACTGTGTCGGTTTATCTTGTTTAAGAGTTTAGAAACCCCTATCGATTACAGTTAGCCAGACTGCACCGACCAGAATCCATAAACAATCAACCGATAAGTCAACACAATACAAAACAATTTTATATTCAATAACAAATACGCACTCGTATCTATTATTACACTCAACTCATTCTAGAGTACTGCTGACTCTATCTCTAATGAGTAACACCCAACAGAGCAGGGTTGTCGCTTAACCATATGCTCTGATACCACGCTGTCACATACCGAAATTTTCGACTTTCGAAAATTCGACATCGATACTCACTTTATCGACTGCCGAGCAATCGAGTGCCGGAAACTCCAATAGTGATGGTTTAAGAAAGAAGAAAAAGGCAGAAGAAGAAGAAAACAGAAGAAGAGAAGAAGAAAATAGAGAAGAAAGAAGAACAACAGAACAACATCAGAACAGAAAACAATATCAGAATCTTACACATCGCAGCGGAACAATATATAATAGATAAACACTAGTCTTTTAAAACAAAGAACTATATCAGTTTATATACATACATCAATCAGAGTCAATATACGACTCAATACAACACAGCACATCAATGGACAGTTATATAAACTTGTCCTCATACAGAATACACAGCGGAATAAATAATATCGGATACAAATACTATGTCTCGTCATCCAGCTTATCTCCAAAGCTCCAGAATATCCTGATAACATAACTCTAGACTGCCCGTGTGGAAATTGGTGGGCACCCAGAGTTTAGAAGGGAAACAATAAACTCCGAGTCAGTCATGGTGACTGGTGTGAGATCGTAAAACAGTTATTTTTCACAAAGAAAATAAAACAAATTCGCAATGCTTTTGGAAAATGAAACTACCATAAGACCTCCCACCACACACACAATGCAAACGCAGAATTGGAGGAGATTTCTTCTTATGATAGTCAAAGATGCTTACTATGCAAAATCAAATCATTTTTGATATTATTATTAGTGCATAGTGTAGAAATCATTTCGAAAGTATAATATAAATCTTAGCCAACATACGACCAGTATGGTATGCCTACTATAGCTACCATCTAAACAGTGGTGACCACCGTACGTAAATGGCAGGTTCTACAACTAATACCGTACAAAGTTCGTATTGGAGTTTGGATTTCCAACAAATGGTCAGGCCAAGGAACTTCCTATTCCACGAATAGAACGCCTCTGGAATGACGTCCCGAGAAATAACCTAACATTACGATTAGATCTCTGCCAACACAAGGCCGGGTTACCTCTGCAAAAATAGGTAACTACTGACACGCGTATGTCATCCCCCGATCGTAACCGATCTTCCCGAGGATCCCCGATTTCCAACAAACCACATCAAAATAATAATGCAGCAACCACATAGGTTAAGTATCTGGGCTCCATACCATGATACCACCTCTATCCAGAAGGAATGACATACACTAAGGGGCGCTACTCCCTAGAACCTTGCTGCATCCTTCCTGTTTTGACCATTTCCGGGGTGTGAGGCTCGACGAAGTCTCATCCACAAAGCTACGCTTTCTACAAAGCCCTGCTTCGGGTCAAACAAAAATGATCAACCTATGATCACAAAGATATAAGATCAAACAAATGATCATATCGCAAATGATCAAACACTGATCATTTCACAGCAACACTCAGTATACCACGTTACCAAATTGGGAATATATCGCTGATAAATTTCAACTACATAACCTCTGAGCTCGTACGTCTCAGAGAAGGGTGTTAAGCTAAGAGAATAAATTCTCCGCCACCAACAGAAATGTATTTGAAAGAAATCAGCTTTATATCTCAAATTGTAACGTCAGACACACAATCCATACAAGTCTGTTTCGGGATCGAACAGAACCGAAGGCACTTCTCATGAAGCCCTTGCAAATCCGGATAATTTTCTAATCACGTCCGGACTTCCCGTCAGTAAGGGTGATAAAAACTCTAAATCGGAGATCAGCCGATGTAGAGTAACTCGACGGTAATCCTTCCGTTTTCAAAAATATCCGGTCTTCAACACCGGTCTTCGAATGCAATTCATAACAACGTATCACATATTCGGAATGGGTTATACGACCCCATGGTCCTTTCCCGGTTAACCCGAATAGTGAGCGATTATTCAAAAATAAGTGTGGCATTCAAATTCATCCAATCACAACAAATACCATATTCAAGGTAATTATTGATAGTCGGTTATTTAACTATCAATTAAGATGCGCAACATCATCAGATTCTAAATAATTTTCCCAAATTATTTTATCTTCCAAAATATCTTTTACTAGATATAAAATTTCCACACTTAATCATTTGAAAACAATTTCAAATCAAATTTCCACATTTCATTTTATCTTTGAAGATAAAATCTCAAAACAGTTCATTTCATATTGGAAAAGCATTTCCATACTTATTTAAAAATAAGTATTTCGAAAATCTATTTATTTTCAACATTTTAAAATATTATATATACTTAAATCAATATTAAGTATACATTTCATTCTTTAAAGAAATCATTAATTTTAACATCTATTTGAGTCAAAACGAATGTTGCGTAAAACATCGTTACGACGACTCGAAATCACTAGTATAGGGATTCGGATTTTAAGATAGGTATATAGATCCCAATACTAGATAAAAACATTTCCTTTCGAAAATCATTTACTATAACAACAGTGTTATAGTCCACCATTTCCTTATTTTTCGAAAACGTCTATTTCAACAATAAAAATGTTGAAATCTATGTATTCGATATCATAATACATTTTAAAAACATCTTTAAAATGTTTAACTTCATTTTCAATGTCAATTTTCCAAAACTATCCATTTTACTTAGCAATATATTCACTGTCCAAAATCGTGAATATACTTCACTAATTACATTTCACTATTTTCTACACATTTTATTTCAAGAATTATCCACTGTCCAAAATCGTGGATAAAATTCTCTTAATAATCTCTATATTTAAAATCAATCAAATTTGATTTATTTTCGAATTTATAAAAACAACGTTTATAAATTCTATTTCCATTTTATAACAACTTCGATTTATACATCTTCTTTAATGACCCATTCAATTTATAAGTTAATATAACTTATAATTCATTTATTTTAAAAGAAATCGTTCTTTTAAACTTCACAAAATTTAAAACTTTCAGATTTCATTAACTTATGAAATCCCATTTACACTTCATTTTAACACTTATAGAAACTTGTCTTATAATCCCAATATTTCAAATTTATAAATATCCATTTTTGTACATCTTTTAAATAAACCGTTTATAATACTAGAAATCCAAATTTAAACCATTTCATAAATTTCTTAACTTTTATTTCAAAAATCACACTTTGATTTTTATTTCACAAAAATCTTAACTTTTATAACTTTAAAATTTTAGACGTTTATTTATTTAAAATAAATCAATTCAACAATTCAATAAAAGGTCTACTTTCAAAAATTACTTTAAAATCCTTTTAAAGTAAAAGTCGTTATTTTTAAACTTCAAAACTTGAATCCGATGATGCAACAGCACCAATTAGTCAATCACACCAACAAACATCATATATCAATATGATAACAGAATATACATCAATATCTGTAAATAAATAAATACTGTTGAGGAATCCAGTTGGATCCCTCTAACCTGTTTCCCTACATCCACAGACGTTAGCACAATACCAATTCCACTTCGAGGTGGAATATCGCGGTATATGGGTTTTATAAAAATATCCGCTTACTAACGGCGCAATTGGGTCTCATCCGCTATACGAGGCGGGAAATCAATCAATCCAATAAATACATATGCCAATATGTATATATTGCTATATATATATAGATATATCCTACTATATCTAATATCACATCCAATAGCAATCATCAATCAATAACTGTAAAATCAAATTTCATTTTGAGTGAGAAAAATCTCACCTTTGCTTTTATTTTGCCATCCCATTTCCATTCCAGTTTGTTTTCTCCATTTTTAATCTTGTATAAATAATTTCATACAATCTATCAATATTCGAAAGATTGAACAATTAATTTTCGTTTCAATTGTTTTAGATTAACAAATTTCTTCTTTAATAATTTTATTTAACTACAATTTAATTTTAAAACTCAATTTCTCTTTACTAATCTATTTAATTAAATCGAATACCCTTTTAAAAATCTTAAGGTAATTAATATTAATTTTAAACCAATACTTTTTAAATTTCTAAACAAATCCCTTTGAACTGCCTATATACTTATAAAAATATTCTATATAGATTTTATAAAAATGCTTATATTTTCCCAAAATCTAAAATAATTTCTATTTTGCATATTTTCATTTTCAGTACCTTATCCTCTACAAATATCTATCACTTTTCCAACCTAAGGATACATCTGTTCCTATACAAGCCTCTATCCAGATTTAACTAAATGAAAGTTAACTAAAACAGAATTTAAAACTGCTTAACTCTACCTTACCCGAGAATGACCACTAGGCTGCTGCCGCCGCCTCTGATACGCCACCCCTTCGTTTCACTACCGCGCCCTCCAACCTGCCATTAGTCGAAGTCCACCGCCTCTGACATCGTGATGTACGAGATCGCCATCATCTCTTCGCGAGATCGAACTTACGAGCCCTCAACCGAACTCGACCACGAAATCACTTTTCCCATACCACTGCCTTGTCTGTCGCGACGAACAGTAAGACGCGGCGCCTCCTCTCGCTACGCTGCCTCACCATCTTCACCTTCCACGTCGCGACCCACCTCCCTTGTTGCGCCCATCTACGTCGCCGATGAAGAAGCCACCTCGATTCGTGACAGTGTCGCTCGCGCCTAACTCGTGTTGCCGCTCGAACATCACTACCGCGAATCCCCAATATTCACGCGAGCCTCGTTCGATAATAGCTTGACGCTTCCACTACTGCTCACAAATTCGAACGCGAGTCGCTCGGTTTCGCTTAGAACGAGAAGGATTTTCGTTTTGCAATTTGATTTGAATAGGAAGAGGGATTTTCGGCTGTTATATGTTGAAGAAGACAGAGGGAGGGAGCGATACAATTTTGTTTTCTTTTCGTTTGAAATGTTTTAACCGAGTAATAAAGAGAAAGGTTGCGTGAGAAGAGATAGGGGACAAGAGTACGTGATTATCAGCTGGAAAGGAGGAACAAGGAAAAGATGGTTACGTACTTTTAGGCGTGAGATAAGGAATGCTGTCCAAAGTTTAAATTTTTAGATTTAAAATTTAAATTCAATTTGTTTCGGTACAATTTTTAACGCGTTTATGTGTCGTATTCTCACCCAACAACTCCGAACGATACAAAATTTAAAACCCGGTGATAATTTAACGTTACGGACCCAATGGAACCGGTTTCGTCGAATTCCAAGACTGCGCCTCGGACGGCTATTTTTAAATATCGATTCGAACGATTTAATTTCAAAACTGAACAGAACAGTTCGAAATTAAACTCCGAAGCTTCTATCATTTTCAGTATTATCAATACGAATTTTAAAAGCTTTCAAAATATTTTTCTTCAACTTAAAATTGAAGATATAAATTTTTATTCGACTATCAATAGATTAAATTTTTATAATTTAATCACCGATTCAAAGTTATATTCGGGATTCAAATTAAATCGTCGTTCAAATATTTAAAATTAATTAAATATCCTCCATTTATTTTGTTCAAAATTCTGGGTCGTTACAAGACATGTAACCATACAAGTCTGTTCCAGGTTCGAACAGAACCGAAGGCACTTCCAAAGAAGCCCTTTCAATCCAGGTATTCACATTCCCGATAAAACTTCCCATCACAAAGGAAATCTCAACACCGTAGCTAACGGTGTAGAGACAATCGATAGGTCATGCTATCGTTTTCACAAATACCCAGTCTTCACCACCGGTCTTCAATACGATCCATAACGTCGTATCACTAATTCGGAATGGGTTATATGACACAAAGGTCTTTTCCCGGCTAACCCGAATAGTGAACACAAGATTTAAAACATACGGATATAGGGATTTCAATTAAGTCACAACTTATTACCCAAATCCTTTCCTTTAAATGGTTTAAACAAATTACCATTTTAAATCTTTAAACAAAAAGATTTACTTCACAAGTTGACCTAGTTTCACGAAGATTCATTCACAGATTTCCAAATCAATTTCCCTTTCAATTTGATTAACCCGTTAAATCTTTAAATCAAGATTTACTTTATAGCTTTCAAAACTATTCACCATTCAATTCTTTTATAATATAAATGATACACCTTTTAAAATCTTCTTTGATTTCAAACTAAAGTTTAATTATCGTCACAAAGGTTAATTCAAAGTTTTCCAAACTATTTACAATTTCATTTCAACTAGAGATGTTTTCGATACAAATTGGAAATCCTTTCACTTTATGAAAGCCATTATTATTTGAAAACAGATAGTTTTCGTTTTTGGGAAAAACTGGTTACATTTACACAGTTTAAAGTCGTTCAAGTAAAACTTGAATTATAAATTTAAATTTCCCCAAGACCGTATTTTAATTGGTTAAAAAACCATAAAAACACCTTTTATACTTATAAAATCTTTTAAACCAAAATTCCCAATCCATTGAATTCAATTTCAAAATATTGAATTCAAATTTAAATCAAATGATATAAAATCCAATTCTATTGGGTTATTAAAAATAACTTTTATTTCTGAACTCATTTCAAAAACTTTCAATTTCAATTCCAAAACCATTTTGGATTCAAAAACTCAATTTTTCCAAAATTGATAAAAATCTGTGAATTAACCGATTTCCACATGAAATCCACATTTGTGCGTGTATTGTGTAGTCCAAGGGTTTAACACAATAGTGCAACAACATTCAACCATCACAGATCAAATATAACAATATAATTGATAAGCGGTATAAATTATAACGCTTATCTTCATTCACAGATCACAGATATATATATCATAGATAAATAGATCACAAATCACACACAAATCATAATATATCACAAAGCATCACACATCAAAGATGTCAAACAATTCAACATCCAATATAATCCAAACATTCATAGATAGGATTAATTAAATTATCTGATTAATTTAAATCAAATAAATTTCCAAACATTTTCAAAATTATTTCCTTTTAAAAAAATAAATTCCTTTAGCTCTTCAAATCTACTTAAAAATCGAATTTCAAATAAATTCTTCAATTTTTAATCCCTATTTCCGAAATCCATTTATTTAGCCCTTTTTCCAAGATTTGAAATTAAATTCAATATGGTTCAAAAATAAGACTTTTATCCTTTAAAACTCCTTTTAAATTTATCCAATTATCAAAAATAAAATTTTCGATAAATTTACAACTTAAATTTCGAAAATCAAACTTTTATTTATTTTCGGTATCCAACGATACCAAAAATATATTCGGCTAAATTATAGCCGTCAACAATTTCAATTACAATATAATCACACGGCGATTATAACAATCAACACACAATATTGAAACAAATTCAAATGTTTGAGGAATCCAGTTGGATCCCACCAACCTGTTTCCCTGCATCCATAGATTTAGCACAATACCAATTTCAATTCACAGTGAAATTATCGCGGTATATGGGATTTATAAATATTATCCGCTATTATGCGGCGCAATAGGGTCTCATCCGCTATACAATGTGGGAAATCAACAACTCCAATATATACATATTCAAATATATATATATATATATATATATATATATATATATATATATATTGCTATATACATATATAATACCAATTCCACTTCAATGTGAAATTATCGCGATATATGTTTTTTATAAATAACCTTCGCTTAGTATACGGCGTATAGGGTCTATTTAACACAGTAGATAACAATTTATCATCCAATCATCACAATCAATCACTATTAACAATTTTAAATCTAACTATTTAAAATTTAAACCGAAACAAAACATTCGATTGAGTGAAGTTCTCACCTATGCTTTTAAAACGGTTGCAGCGTTTTATTTCGGATAAAATTAAATAGACGTTTAATTTTACTCAAAATTTTCACTGACTCCAATCAACTCTAAACCAGCTCCATTGCGTAGTGCTCGACAAAACGAACCCGACGCAATTTATTTCGTCCATTTTTGACCTCGTATGAACAAGATATCGTATTTTAAACATTATACGAATTTATATTAATCAATTTACAAATTTTATTTTTAATTTTAAACCCTACGTCATCTCGGCCGTACGTTCAGCTTGATGGAAATCTGGCCGCAAGATGATGCTTCTTCCCCAACAACAGATTCACGTTCAAAACCGTGCAACCCTAACCCATAGCCACCATTATAAATCGAATTTTCGAGCCTCCATCTTGCCGTTTGAAGACGATCGGCCACCATCTTATCGAAGCTCATCTCGTGCTCAACTCTCGGCACAATTTTCACAAAGCGCGGTCACTATTTTACGTGGAAAAACGTGCACGAACTGCAGCCAGATGCGGCTCCCTATCTCCCACCTCGTCGCGAATTAGACGATCTCCTCCGTTGAAATCGAAGTACTCATCGTTCTCTACAAGTTTGAAGTTGGTAATTTTTGAAATCGTCGAGTCGATTTGAAGGTAATTGAAGGAGAACGAAAGAGAATATCAGCCATTGAAACGATAGAGTGGCAGCCCGTAATAAAACTAGGGTTAGGGCTCTCGTTCCTGTATATATATATATATGTATAAAAATAATATTAAATTCGTTTTAAACGACTTTTCCAAACGAACTCCAATTCAAATGTGCCGCCAGGCATTCATAAGGTTTTACCCACGTTCCGAACACAATGGAACGTGTTTCGGAAGCTAATTCGGTCGTATGTGCGAGTTACGGAAATAAACGATCAAATTTAAATCAAATCGATTTAAACCGATTTCGATGCCTTTTGGCTTGCCCCGGACAAACGACAACTCTGATTGATATGAAATTTGAAATCTTACAATAATTCAACATTACGGATCCGATGAAACTAGTTTCGTCGAAATCCGAGACTGTTTGAAAAATGGTCATTTTTACTCGTCAATTAAATATTAAAATATTCAATTTTCACAAATTAACTTTTAATTCGATTTTAAAAGTTTACAAACATCATTATAACTTCAATATGATTTAATATAACTTTATAAATCATTCTTAATCACATTTAATTTAGATTTCAATTATTTACCCAATTTCAAGTATTAAATTAATAATTTAATCGCCCAATTAAATCACTATATCGAAATTAAATAAATTCGACCCCCAAATCTGACTTATTAATATTTAAAATTAATTAAATATCTGAATTTCAAATGACAGAAATTCTGGGTCGTTACAAACTTCCTCCCTTAAAAAATTTCGTCCTCGAAATTGCAAAGTAAGAAAAATGCCCCAAAATTCATTAACTTTTCAAAAATCCACTTAGTGAAAATTTTATATTCACTTTTTCCAATACTTTAACTTCAACCAAAACAGTGGTTTCCAGTTTCTAGTTCAATTCCTACGTTTTCATTTAAATTTGGAAATTGACTTTTCATTAATAAAAATTTTCCAAAATTTTTCAAAATTTTTCTAACGTCTTAAATTTTCAGAAACATCCGCCATAATCTCCTTTGCGCGGTTCAATCATAGTAGGATCACAATAGACATAAATATATACGTCGACCCACAGGGTCGGGAAAGCAGAAAAATAGTTCATATTTCCTATTTTTATTGCGTAGGCGTACCTTTTTAGCATTTTTAAGCAAAGCAGTTATTTATTTAGCATTTTAGCACAACCCAACCAACCAAACGGCAGCCACGGCACCTGTACTTACTCAATTTAAACACGTAAGTGACATATATATATAATTATTAACAATTTACTCTTTTAAACAACTACAACACTTGCATATCAAAAGGAATGCATACTAACAAGGTTTATAAGCAACTTATATAATTTCAATATTACTTGTAATTGTTTACAACTAATTCATATACAATGACATTCAATTATTCATTTTCAATTAGTTTACATTTACTAATTTACATTCAAGTTGATTCACTTTCAATTCAAATCCAATTTCTATTTAAATTTACTTCACTTTCAATTTAAATCCAATTACATAACTTTCATTTTATTCATTCAAGTGCATATGAGTTTACATACAAATTAACTAACAACCATCCAACAATCAATCATAACTAACACAACCAAATTTATTCATTTTATATTCAACATTCATATTCACTTTGTTTACCTTCAATCTGGTTCAACATTTTTAATTCCAGTTGGTTTAATATTAAATTGACTTCCATTCAATTTATTCAAATTCCAATTATATTAGCTTTAAATGAATTAACACTTACATTCATTATCAATTTATTCCCATTCGATTGATTAACATTCAATCCATTTGTTAATTCAATTGCTAACTCATTTTACAAATAAAGTTGAATTTTTATTTACATAACCCAAGTTCACATTCATTTAATAAATTCACTTTATTAATTTACTTCAATATCAAAATCAAATTCATTTATCATCACTTAAGTTATATTTCAATTAAACATCATTTGTTTAACTTAACTTAAATTTCCACTTATAAGTCCAATTCAGGTTCCAATTCTAAAGTAAATTCTATTTAACTTTTACCAAAGTCAAATTTCATCAATTATTCAAATTTACATCTCATTTTTGCTTAACAAAATTGTTTAACCATTTTAATATTTGGTTTTACTTATCTTTTCTCATTTTATAAGTCACACACTTATTTATTTAACTTCCAAATCATATTATAAGTATAAAATTCATTTTACTTATAATTATCAATTACAACTTTGTATTTTAATTTCAAATATGCTTATCACAACAAAACTCCAATTTTTCAATTTATTATGGTAGCAAATCAATCACATAGAAACTCGAAAATGATACTGATGATGTTGTAGTCATCACCCTTATTATTTCCCAGCAACAGTAGTGAATTCAGTGCTTAAATTATTCTCAAAATTTCCTTTTAATTTACAAATCACATTTATAAATTACATTCCTCATATAATTTCACTATTTTGCTTTACTTATGCAAGATTATTTCACAATTGTAAATCATATCAATTATAATTCTATACTTATACAATTGTTGCTCTTATATAATTTATTCAAACAACTTTCATTAATTCATATATATTCTTACATTTTCAACAACCAAACAATTCAATTTATATACACTTTAATAATTTCTTGGAAAATTATTCCTTTATATACAAAATATAATCGAGGTAAAATTATTTCATTTACCCAATTTTTTAAAACAATATCGTGCCGAATTGTTCTATACAAGTGTTTAGAGATCCCTATCGATAGAGTTGTACAGACTATACCGACCAGAATCCATATACCACTCAATAAACCAATCATCACAATATAAAACAATTTTATATTCACTAACAAATACGCACTCGTATCTATTATTACACTCACAATCATTCTAGAGTACTAGTGACTCTATCTCTAATGAGTAACACCCAACAGAGCCATGGTTATCGCTTAACCATATGCTCTGATACCAAATGTAACGAATGTAATTTTTCGTCGCTCGAAAATCGACATTAATACGTCCACTGTATCAACTGTCGAGCAATTGAATGCCGGAAAACCGAATTGTTATGGAGAAAAAGAAGAGGTAGAAGAAGACTGAAGAAAAAGAAAGAAGAAGCAATAGAAAACACAGAAACAGAAACAATATCAGAATCTTACATTTGCAGCGGAACAACATATAATAGATAAATGAATAATCTTTAAAACAAAGAATTATATCATTTTATACATTACATCATCATCAGAGTTTACAACAATCATATACATCAATGGACAGTTATATAAACTTATCCTCATACAGAATACACAGCGGAATAAATAATATCATATACAAGTGATACGTCTCGCCATCCAGCTCGCCACTGAGCTCCATAGCATCTCCTGAATCCAGAATGACCTGATAACCTGACTCTAGACTGCCCGTGTGGAAATTGGTGGGCACCCAGAGTTTAGGAAGGAAACAATAAACTCCAGGTCAGTCATGGTGACTGGTGTGAGAACTAAAACAGTTTATCTTTAAAAACAACAACAACACAGCAAGTAGAAAATATCCACAATGCTTTTGGAAAATGAAACTACCATAAGACCTCCCGCCACACACACAATGCAAACGCAGAATTAGAGGAGATTTCTTCTTATGATAGTCAAACATGCTTACTACGCAAAACAGATTATTTTGATATTATTATTAGTGCATAGAGCAGAAAACATTTCGAAAGTATAATATTAATCTTAGCCAGCATAGACATTTCATGTTATGCCTACTATAGCTACTATGTTCAATAGTAGGTTACCGCCACATTCCATAGCAGGTAATACAACTAAAATCGTACAAGGCTCGTATTGTTTCTTTGGATTTTCCAACAAATGGTCAGGCTAAGGAACTTCCTACAGCCAATGGGATCGCCTCTGGATGGACGTCCCGAGAACCTAACCGGATCTCTGCCAACACAAGGCTGGGTTACCTCTGTCACTAGGTAACTACTACTCGAGTATGCCACACCCCGGTCCTTTGGGACCTTTAACCGAGCGCTCGATAACCAACATCACACAGTAATAAATATAGTGTGTCCACATGAGTAAGTATCTGGGCTCCATACCATGATACCACCCTTTTCCAGAAGGAAATGACATACCCTAAAAGGAGCGACCCTCATAACCTTGCTGCACCATTCCTGTTTCGACCATTTCCGGTTTGTGAGGTCTGACGAAGTCTCGTCCACAAAGCTATGCTTTTTCACAAAGCCACGCTTTGATCACAAATGATCAATAAATGATCATCACACAGCAACACTCAGCATGCCACATTACCAAATTGGGAATATATCGCTGATAAATTTCAACTACATAACCTCTGAGCTCGTACGTCTCAGAGAAGGGTGTTAAGCTAAGAGAATAAATTCTCCGCCACCAACAGAAATGTATTTGAAAGAAATCAGCTTTATATCTCAAAATGTAATGTCAGACATGTAACCATACAAGTCTGTTCCGGGTTCGAACAGAACCGAAGGCACTTCCAAAGAAGCCCTTGCAATCCAGGTATTCACAATCCCGATAAAACTTCCCATCACAAAGGAAATCTCAACACCGTAGCTAACGGTGTAGAGACAATCGATAGGTCATGCTATCGTTTTGACAAATACCCGGTCTTCACCACCGGTCTTCAATACGATCCATAACGTCGTATCACTAATTCGGAATGGGTTATATGACACAAAGGTCTTTTCCCGGCTAACCCGAATAGTGAACACAAGATTTAAAACATACGGATATAGGGATTTCAATTAAGTCACAACTTATTACCCAAATCCTTTCCTTTAAATGGTTTAAACAAATTACCATTTTAAATCTTTAAACAAAAAGATTTACTTCACAAGTTGACCCAGTTTCACGAAGATTCATTCACAGATTTCCAAATCAATTTCCCTTTCAATTTGATTAACCCGTTAAATCTTTAAATCAAGATTTAATTTATAGCTTTCAAAACTATTCACCATTCAATTCTTTTATAATATAAATGATACACCTTTTAAAATCTTCTTTGATTTCAAACTAAAGTTTAATTATCGTCACAAAGGTTAATTCAAAGTTTTCCAAACTATTTACAATTTCATTTCAACTAGAGATGTTTTCGATACAAATTGGAAATCCTTTCACTTTATGAAAGCCATTATTATTTGAAAACAGATAGTTTCGTTTTTGGGAAAAACTGGTTACATTTACACAGTTTAAAGTCGTTCAAGTAAAACTTGAATTATAAATTTAAATTTCCCCAAGACCGTATTTTAATTGGTTAAAAAACCATAAAAACACCTTTTATACTTATAAAATCTTTTAAACCAAAATTCCCAATCCATTGAATTCAATTTCAAAATATTGAATTCAAATTTAAATCAAATGATTTAAAATCCAATTCTATTGGGTTATTAAAAATAACTTTTATTTCTGAACTCATTTCAAAAACTTTCAATTTCAATTCCAAAACCATTTTGGATTCAAAAACTCAATTTTTCCAAAATTGATAAAAATCTGTGAATTAACCGATTTCCACGTGAAATCCACATTTGTGTGTGTATTGTATAGTCCAAGGGTTTAACACAATAGTGCAACAACATTCAACCATCACAGATCAAATATAACAATATAATTGATAAGCGGTATAAATTATAACGCTTATCTTCATTCACAGATCACAGTTATATATATCACGGATAAATAGATCACAAATCACACACAAATCACAGATATATATATATCACAGATAAATAGATCGCAAATCACACACAAATTAGAATATATCACAAAGCATCACACATCAAAGATGTCAAACAATTCACTATCCAATATAATCCAAACATTCATAGATAGGATTAATTAAATTATCTGATTAATTTAAATCAAATAAATTTCCAAACATTTTCAAAATTATTTCCTTTTAAAAAAATAAATTCCTTTAGCTCTTCAAATCTACTTAAAAATCCAATTTCAAATAAATTCTTCAATTTATAATCCCTATTTCCGAAATCCATATATTTAGCCCTTTTTCCAAGATTTGAAATTAAATTCAATATGGTTCAAAAATAAGACTTTTATCCTTTAAAACTCCTTTTAAATTTATCCAATTATCAAAAATAAAATTTTCGATAAATTTACAACTTAAATTTCGAAAATCCAACTTTTATTTATTTTCGGTATCCAACGATACCAAAAATATATTCGGCTAAATTATAGCCGTCAACAATTTCAATCACAATATAATCACATGGCCATTATAACAATCAACACACAATATTGAAACAAATTCAAATGTTTGAGGAATCCAGTTGGATCCCTCCAACCTGTTTTCCTGCATCCACAGATGTTAGCACAATACCAATTTCAATTCACAGTGAAATTATCGCGGTATATAGGGTCTCATCCGCTATACAATGCGGGAAATCAACAACTCCAATATATACATATTCCAATATATATATATATATATATTGCTATATACATATATAATACCAATTCCACTTCAATGTGAAATTATCGCGATATATGTTTTTAATAAATAACCTCCGCTTAATATACGGCGTATAGGGTCTATTTAACACAGTAGATAACAATTTATCATCCAATCATCACAATCAATCACTATCAACAATTTTAAATCTAACTATTTAAAATTTAAATCGAAACAAAACATTCGATTGAGTGAGAATTTCTCACCTTTGCTTTTAAAACGGTTGCAGCGTTTTATTTCGGATAAAATTAAACAGACGTTTAATTTTACTCAAAATTTTCACTGACTCTAATCAACTCCAAACCAGCTACATTGCGTAGTGCTCGACAAAACAAACCCGACGCAATTTGTTTCGTCCATTTTTGACCTCGTATGAACAAGATATCGTATTTTAAACATTATACGAATTTATATTAATCAATTTACAAATTTTATTTTTAATTTTAAACCCTACTTCATCTCGGCCGTACATTCAGCTTGATGGAAATCTGGCTGCAAGATGATGCTTCTTCCCTAACAACAGATTCACGTTCAAAACCGTGCAACCCTAACCCATAGCCACAATTATAAATCGAATTTTCGAGCCTCCATCTTGCCGTTTGAAGACGATCAGCCACCATCTTATCGAAGCTCATCTCGTGCTCAACTCTCGGCACAATTTTCACAAAGCGCGGTCACTGTTTTACGTGGAAAAACGTGCACGAACTGCAGCCAGATGCGGCTCCCTATCTCCCACCTCGTCGCGAATTAGACGATCTCCTCCGTTGAAATCGAAGTACTCATCGTTCTCTACAAGTTTGCAGTTGGGAATTTTTGAAATCGTCTAGTGGATTTGAAGGTAATTGAAGGAGAACGAAAGAGAATATCGTCCATTGAAACGATAGAGTGGCGGCCCGTAATAAAACTAGGGTTAGGGCTCTCGTTCGTGTATATATATATGTATAAAAATAATATTAAATTCGTTTTAAACGACTTTTCCAAACGAACTCCAATTCAAACGTGCCGCCAGGCGTTCATAAGGTTTTACCCATGTTCCGAACACAATGGAACGTGTTTCGGAAGCTAATTTGGTCGTATGTGCGAGTTACGGAAATAAACAATCAAATTTAAATCAAATCGATTAAACCGATTTCGATGCGTTTTGGCTTGCCCCGTACAAACGACAACTCTGATTGACACAAAATTTGAAATCTTACAATAATTCAACATTACGGATCCGATGAAACTAGTTTCGTCGAAATCCGAGACTGTTTGAAAAATTGTCATTTTTACTCGTCAATTAAATATTAAAATATTCAATTTTCACAAATTAACTTTTAATTCGATTTTAAAAGTTTACAAACATCATTATAACTTCAATATGATTTAACTTTATAAATCATTCTTAATCACATTTAATTCAAATTTCAATTATTTACCCAATTTCAAGTATTAAATTAATAATTTAATCACCCAATTAAATCATTATATCGAAATTAAATAAATTCGACTCCCAAATCTGACTTATTAATATTTAAAATTAATTAAATATCTGAATTTCACATGACAGAAATTTTGGGTCGTTACAGTAACCGTCAAATTTTAAGTGGATTTTCAAGCAGTTAGCCCGCAATGCTGATTTTATACCCGTTTTTACGGTGTTTTGAGAAGTGCGATTTCCTTATCGAAATTGCTACAGATGTTGCTGTTTTAATCACGTGTTTTGAAAATTGTTTTTAAAATAAAATTGTTTTAAAAAATTTACAGTTTGCGCTTTCAAAAGAATGAGGAGGCGATTTAAACGCTTCAGCAAAATTGAGGACTATGAACCCTCACTTTTACTGTTTCGCTTAATTCCGGACTTGTCCGTTTGAGAACGTAAAATGTTATTTATTTAAAATACAATTTTACACTTTCAAGGAAACAATGAAGAGAATTAAACGATCTAGTAAAACATGTGGTATAGGACATGTGCGTTTGCTATTTTAGTTAATTCCGGACTCGTTAATTGAAACATCTGTTGTTTGATGATTCTGATGATTTGTTGGGCTTTCGAGCCACTCTGTTGGACCTTCGGGTCATTTGTTGGGCTTTCGAGCCACTCTGCTGGACCTTCGGGTCATTTGTTGGGCTTTCGGGCCACTCTGCTGGACCTTCGGGTCATCTGATGGACCTTCGGGTCAAATACCAGTACTAGACCTTCGGGTCATCTGATGGGCGCCAAAATTTATAGTACTTGGTAGGCTTCGGCCATCTGAGATGCACGTGCGGCGTAGCTAAAACTCGCCATCTGCTGGGATCGATCCACCTTTTATGTTGATTTCTAGTCATCTTAATTGATTTCTAGATATTTGTTGTTTCTAATTATCTGCAGGTAATTAGATATTTGCTGATTTGAGATTCTAATTATCTTTGTTGATAATTAGGTATTTGCTGATTTGAGTTCTAATTATCTTTGTTGATAATTAGATATTTGCTGATTTGAGATTCTAATTATCTTTGTTGATAATTAGATATTTGCTGATTTGAGTTCTAATTATCTTTGTTGATAATTAGATATTTGCTGATTTGAGATTCTAATTATCTTTGTTGATAATTAGATATTTGCTGATTTGAGATTCTAATTATCTTTGTTGATAATTAGATATTTGCTGATTTGAGATTCTAATTATCTTTGTTGATAATTAGATATTTGCTAATTTGAGATTCTAATTATCTTTGTTGATAATTAGATATTTGTTGATATGAGTTCTAATTATCGTCTTTGATAATTAGATATTTGTTGATTTGAGATTTTTGATTATCGTTTTTGATAATTCGATATTTTTTTATTTCTGATTATCGTTTTTGATAATTAGATATTTGTTGTTTTCTAATTATCTTTGTTGATAATTAGATATTTGTTGATTTGAGATTCCTGATTATCGTTTTTGATAATTGGATATTTGTTGTTTTCTGATTATCGTTTTTGATAATTGGATATTTGTTGTTTTCTGATTATCGTTTTTGATAATTGGATATTTGTTGTTTTCTGATTATCGTTTTTGATAATTAGATATTTGTGATTTCTGATTATCGTTTTTGATAATTAGATATTTGTTGTTTTCTAATTATCTTTGTTGATAATTGGATATTTGTTGATTTGAGATTTCTGATTATCGTTTTGATAATTAGATATTTGTAGTTTGAGATTTCTGATTATCGTTTTTGATAATTGGATATTTGTTGTTTTCTGATTATCATTTCTGATTATCGTTTTTGATAGTTAGATATTTGTTGACTTGAGAATTCTGATTATCGTTTTTGATAGCTAGATATTTGTTGATTTGAGAATTCTAATTATCGTTTTTGATAATTAGATATTTGATGTTTTCTAATTATCCTTGTGGTGATTAGATTTTGCTGTTTTCTAATTATCGTATCGATAATTAGATATTGTTGTTTTGTGATTTCTGTATTTTAATTGTCTAGTTGATAATTAAATATTGCTGATAATTGTATTTATTCAGTTTTGTTGTTTTCTGGTTATCTATTTGATAATTAGATTTTGTTGAAAATTTGTGAATTTCTTTTATGAAAATTAAAAGATTTCTTTGGTGTTTGTGTTTTTGACCTTTATTTTTCTAGCTTAACCAGTTTATGTTAGAAAAATAATTGCTATTGACACCTTTAATTTTGAAAATTGGGGGGATGCAATTTTTATAAGGAGGGGAGTTTGTAGCAATCCAGGGCTTTGCACCGATTTATAATCGTCATTAAATGAGTAATGGTGAGAGCTGATTGCTGTTAGAAGTTTTGAATCAAGATATTCTTTTTAAATTTTGTTAAGGGGTTATGCGGGCTTTAAATAAAATTTAAACCACGTTATCTTTTGTCTGGGTGCCGCGTTATATTGAAGCAGACCCGTTCCACTCTCTCTCCATTCATTCTTCATTTCGCTAACTCTAAACAAACGAACGAAATAAAATTTAAAATGGCGGCTTCGTTCGATCTCATTCCTCTTTTCGAAATTAGGGTTTCGTGAATCGGCTGGCAAAATCGTGTTCGTCGTAGCAGGGTGAGTGATTTACACTCACATCTTAAATTAAAACTTAGTGTTATGCTTCGCGTTCGATTTGGTTTCGTCGTTGATGATTTCTGACTTGATTTTGACTTGGTTTGATTTCTCGTTTTCTTGCTTTATCTCGGCCATTGATTTTCGTATGAATGTTGGAGATTTTTCTGACTTGTTCAATTCTTATATTTTAGTTGCTTTATTCACACGGCTTGATTTCGACTTGCTTGGCCACCACGGTGTTGATTTTTAACTGTTCGATTTTGTTGGTCATCACGGTTTGATTGATTCTGATTTGATTCCATTCTTTGACTGTGACGATGATTTCTTTTTGACTTTGGCTTTGATAAAACTGTTAATTTGAAATTGCTTGACTATTTCTGTGTGACTTCATATATGTGCATATATACAATTGTATGTGTGTATGCATGTATTGTTGAATCTACACTTGTAATTACAGTTTTCTTGTATCCACACATCTCTGATCTCTTTGTAGTCTGACACTCTATTGACCTGTTTGTATTATTGCATTTGATAATTGCAAGCTATGTTTTGACATTGCCTGCATACATTTTGTAGTTGAAGTTTGCATGTGAGTGTTGCTTCGAGTTTGAACTGCTGCTTTGAATTCTCTGTACGTTGAGTTCGGCCAGTGACTTGATTTAAAATCTTGACTTTGTTAATTCATTGTTCCTCATGTTATCTGACTTTGGACTTGTACCATTTGCTGTTTCGACTTCGGGTTGCACTGCTACTGTTTTGTCTTTGCATGTGCCTGTGCATTTCATACTTATATGTATATGCTTACTCGTGTAGTTTTGAATGTGCTCTGTGCCTTGTCTGGTTCACATGTCCATGCTCTGGTTTAGGTGAGACTAGATATTCTGTTGCAGTTTGCATTGTGCATTCATGTGCTATGTGGGTTCGTCACTTGTGTCCACTGTCTTCATGTACGTGTCTTCACTGTGTAGTTGAACTCATCCATGCATATGTGTAGTCTGGTTGCATATATACATACTTGCTGTCTGGATTAGCTTGTCTTTTGATTCAACTTGAATCTGTACATTCGTGTTGTATTTGCCTTGAGTTTCATTTTGACTTCACCTTGAACCTTATGTGTAGTTACTGCCTTCATGTACATGTCTTCACTGTGTAGTTGAACTCATCCATGTATATGTGTAGTCTGGTTGCATATATACTTCATAGGGTTCATGTAGTTGAACTCATCCATGCACTCTAGTTGTCATGTATATGAAGCAGTGGTATTATGCATGTATATTGATCATAGTCGCTGTTTTCATGTGTATGACTTGATCGAGTCTGGTATTCTTGTTTGTCGAGTCACTTGTACTTGACAGTTTTTACTTTGAACACTAGATATTAATTCTGTTCTTCACTCTGTTGACATCGGCAAGTAATGACGTGTGATTCAGTATGCATTGAGGTTGAAGTGTACTTCCCTGGTGCACTTGCTCATTCGAGCTTGCTCTAATAGTTGTTGTGCATTGTATATGTTTGCATATTTGTCTGGTCATTCGTTGCCTCTGGTTTCATTGTATTGTTTAAGTTAGTCTGCACTTTTATATTCAGTTGAGATTGTTAGTTCTTTCCAGTCAAGTATCATGTAGCATTTTCTGTTGTCTGGTGGCATTTGGTCTTGATGTTGTACTTAATTCAATCGAGTTTGGTACCTTTTGTAGCATTGTTTCTTCATGAGGCCACTGTCCTTGGCTTAACGAACTGTTGTATACACTTTGTTCCTTTGGCCAGATTTGATGCATGTTGTGTCTGCATTGACTTCATATATATTAGCGGGCATTTCTGTTTTGTACTTCTGTACACTTTGCAGTCTCGACTTGCTGTGATATTTGGAGTTGTGATGACATCTTATGCTGTAGTGGCGAGGCAGTACACGCAAGCGTGTACTGTAGCCCTATCAGAATTGACGTTTTAATTGATATTTCAATTGCTTGAATTGTTTCGTGTGTTCAATTCAATATTTTGAAATTGTATTTTTATTTGATTTAATTTGCTCATATTGTTGATATCTAATTATCTATTGGATAATTAGATTATGTGTTTTCTAATTATCGTATCGATAATTAGATATTGTTGTTTATGTTGTTTTACTGGCTTGGGTTTTGCTTTGGCCATTTGCTGTTAATTGCTGTTTGGGCAATTCTATTGTTTTCTAAATTATCTTCATTGATAATACTTTTTATTTATCTTTGTTGATGATTTGAATTTGTTGATTTGTTGTTTTATGCTGTTTCGTGTTATATCTACCGTATTCCGATTCTCTTATTAAAGGATTGGATATACGAGATTTATTATGACTGTCGTCTATTTGATTATATAATTATTATTGCTTCCGTGCATTAATAACTGAGTTTGAATTAGATTGACCGGCGTATTATTTTCTTTTGAATTTAATACCCGGGTCAGACCGAGTTATTTCAGGTTGTTGATATCTTGCTTTGGGTTGCTACTTGAGCTATGAAGTCTCTTCATATCTTTTTGAGTAGTCATTGTCATAGTATAGGATGATATGTATTCATGTATATTATTTACAATAATGTACTTGTATATGTAACTTCCAGTGTTGACAGTTGTAGTTGTATCATATGTATTGTATCACATGTATTGTAACTGACTTCAGTTATATATATATGAGATTTTATATTATCTGTGTTCCGCATTTAGCTTATATGTGTTATTATTATATATGTTGTCCTAAACTATTATGAACCATCGTAGTTCGTTTTATACTAGAATTGAATATGTCGATGGGAGTAAATAAACAAAGATTAAAGAGATGAAAGAATATATACCACTCATATCGAGATAATCAATACTAGTGTAAGGCCTAACTACGGATGGCCGCTCCTATCCAGCCTTATTCTTCGTAATAATAGACAGTATTTCCTTTTAATACTCTTTGTTATTGTGAGCATAGAGGTGGGGCGTCACAGTTGGTATTAGAGCGAGGGGTTTATGGACATAATATAAAACATAACTTAGATGGAACATTTGTTACAACTAATTGTTGATGTTTTATTTGTCCCTTGAGTCAAAACTAAAGTTTTGAAATTATGATGAAATTTTTAAATATCCTTGTTTAAAAATAAAAGTGAAATTGTGTTTTGATGATTGATTAATTTGTGTTCTGTTTATCAGAGTGCGCAGCGGAAACAGTGACTGTCTTCGCCGAGTACAGTTGATAACCTTTTTGATTTAAAAATCAGAATATTAAAATGAAATTAGTTTCATTGTGTTGTTTAACCAGTGGTCTTGATTTTGTTGAGTTTTTGCTGGTTTTCTTTTATGCTAATCACATATTGATTAGATTTTTGTTGTTACAAATATATCTTCATTGAAGATATAATCGAGTAATTTCTTTGTTCATCTTGTAGTGTGCGTGCAATATGAGTTGCACATTACTGCATTAATTTTACGTTGAACCGGTGTTTGGTTTAAACGTATTTTGTTGCCGTTATTTTTATAACGGGATTTTTACACCGGTGCTAAATTTTTGAAGCACGGTGTTTTGTTGACATTTTTAATGAATGAAAATTCACTGGTATTATATTTTGATGTGAATTGTTTTGATGAGATTTTGACGTATAAAAATTACTGTCGCTTTGACTTCAGTAACCGTCAAATTTTAAGTGGATTTTCAAGCGGTTAGCCCGCAATGCTGATTTTATACCCGTTTTTACGGTGTTTTGAGAAGTGCGATTTCTTTATCGAAATTGTTACAGATGTTGCTGTTTTTATCACGTGTTTTGAAAATTGTTTTTAAAATAAAATTGTTTTAAAAAAATTACAATTTGCGCTTTCAAAAGAATGAGGAAGCGATTTAAATGCTTCAGCAAAATTGAGGACTATGAACCCTCACTTTTACTGTTTCGCTTAATTCCGGACTTGTCCGTTTGAGAACGTAAAATGTTATTTATTTAAAATACAATTTTGCACTTTCAAGAGACGGTGAAGAGAATTAAACGGTCTAGTAAAACCCGTGGTATGGGACATGTGCGTTTGCTATTTTAGTTAATTCCGGACTCGTTAATTGAAACATCTGTTGTTTGATGATTCTGATGATTTGTTGGGCTTTCGAGCCACTCTGTTGGACCTTCGGGTCATTTGTTGGGCTTTCGAGCCACTCTGCTGGACCTTCGGGTCATCTGATGGGCTTTCGGGCCACTCTGCTGAACCTTCGGGTCATCTGATGGACCTTAGGGTCAAATACTAGTAATAGACCTTCGGGTCACTCTACGGACCTTCGGGTCATCTGATGGGCGCCAAAATTTATAGTACTTGGTAGGTTTCGGCCATCTGAGATGCACGTGCGGCGTAGCTAAAACTCCCCATCTGCTGGGATCGATCCACCTTTTATGTTGATTTCTAGTCATCTTAATTGATTTCTAGATATTTGTTGTTTCTAATTATCTGCAGGTAATTAGATATTTGCTGATTTGAGATTCTAATTATCTTTGTTGATAATTAGGTATTTGCTGATTTGAGTTCTAATTATCTTTGTTGATAATTAGATATTTGCTAATTTGAGATTCTAATTATTTTTGTTGATAATTAGATATTTACTGATTTGAGTTCTAATTATCTTTGTTGATAATTAGATATTTGCTAATTTGAGATTCTAATTATCTTTGTTGATAATTAGATATTTGCTGATTTGAGATTCTAATTATCTTTGTTGATAATTAGATATTTGCTGATTTGAGATTCTAATTATCTTTGTTGATAATTAGATATTTGCTGATATGAGTTCTAATTATCGTCTTTGATAATTAGATATTTGTTGATTTGAGATTTCTGATTATCGTTTTTGATAATTAGATATTTATTGATTTCTGATTATCGTTTTTGATAATTAGATATTTGTTGTTTTCTAATTATCTTTATTGATAATTAGATATTTGTTGATTTGAGATTTCTGATTATCGTTATTGATAATTGGATATTTGTTGTTTTCTGATTATCGTATTTTATAATTGGATATTTGTTGTTTTCTGATTATCGTTTTTGATAATTAGATATTTGTGATTTCTGATTATCGTTTTTGATAATTAGATATTTGTGATTTCTGGTTATCGTTTTTGATAATTAGATATTTGTTGTTTTCTAATTATCTTTGTTGATAAGTAGATATTTGTTGATTTGAGATTTCTGATTATCGTTTTGATAATTAGATATTTGTGGATTGAGATTTCTGATTATCATTTTGATAATTAGATATTTGTCGATTGAGATTTATGATTATCGTTTTTGATAATTGGATATTTGTTGTTTTTTGATTATCGTTTCTGATTATCGATTTTGATAGCTAGATATTTGTTGACTTGAGAATTCTTATTATCGTTTTTGATAGTTAGATATTTGTTGATATGAGAATTCTGATTATCGTTTTTGATAATTAGATATTTGATGTTTTCTAATTATCCTTGTGGTGATTAGATTTTGTTGTTTTCTAATTATCGTATCGATAATTAGATATTGTTGTTTTGTGATTTCTGTATTCTAATTATCTAGTTGATAATTAAATATTGTTGATAATTATATTTATTCAGTTTTGTTGTTTTCTGGTTATCTATTTGATAATTAGATTTTGTTGAAAATTTGTGAATTTCTTTTATGAAAATTAAAAGATTTCTTTGGTGTTTGTGTTTTTGACCTTTATTTTTCTAGCTTAACCATTTTATGTTAGAAAAATAATTGTTATTGACGCCTTTAATTTTGAAAATTGGGGGGATGCAATTTTTATAAGGAGTGGAGTTTGTAACAACCCGGGGTTTTTCACCGATTTATAATCGTCATTAAATGATTAATGGTGAGAGCTGATTGCTGTTAGAAGTTTTGAATCAGGTTTAAATTCATTTTAAAATTTGTTAAGGGGTTGTGCGGGCTTTAAATAAAATTTAAACCACGTTATCTTTTGTCTGGGTGCCGCGTTATATTGAAGCAGACCCATTCCATTCTCTCTCCATTCATTCTTCATTTCGCTAACCCTAAACAAACGAACGAAATAAAATTTAAAATGGCGGCTTCTTTCGATCTCATTCCTCCTTTCGAAATTAGGGTTTCGTGAATCGGCTGGCAAAATCGTGTTCGTCGTAGCAAGGTGAGTGATTTACACTCACATCTTAAATTCAAACTTAGTGTTATGCTTCGCGTTCGATTTGGTTTCGTCTTTGATGATTTCTGACTTGATTTTGACTTGGTTCGATTTCTCGTTTTCTTGCTATAACTCGGCCATTGATTTTCGTATGAATGTTGGAGATTTTTCTGACTTGTTCAATTCTTATATTTTCGTTGCTTTATTCTCACGGCTTGATTTCGACTTGCTTGGCCACCACTGTAACATCCCGATATTTTTAAACGAAATTTTATTAAAAATAAACATTCTGAAATATTGTTTTGAATTTAAAAGAAAAATTTTTGTTGAAACGAAAAATTTAAGCGTTACATTTCGTTACGTTTTTGTCCGTTCTTAACTTTACATTAGAATCAGATTTTATTAATGATGATAATAGCTATTTTAAAGTCGGTTTAAAAATATACGTTATATTTTAAGAAACCGTTAACATTTTTAAATTTATTAAATAAAAGAAACAAGTAACAAATTGTACGTTACATCGGGCGTTACACTGTACGTGCATTGTTCCATTGTCCATTAATTTATGCTGTATATTTCAGTTTGAAATTGTCAAGTCTTGCCTTACCTTGCCGTGAGAAATAGTCCACTTACCCCTTTACCTCCCTTACGTTTCGTTCAACATTTATTTTTGCCTTAAATTCCTCTAACTGATTAAAGCTTTACTTTTCGCCTTCTCTCAAAAATTATAAGCAGCCTGTCCTTTCCTTTTTCGTTCAAAAGTAAGAAAAAATTATTCTATTCTGCAAATCTCTGGAAATCTCGTGAGCAACCAAAGGTAGGCTTACCTTCTTCTTTTATTATTTTTCTTCTTCTATATTTTTTTTGTTGTTTGGCTGCTTGCTGTTGTAGCTTCTAAGTCTCAAAAGAAAACCACCACCCAGATCACCATTTCACCACCCACCAGCACCAAGCCTCGTCACCACCTCCACTGACCTATGCCGAGCCACCACCATGAGACCAGCCATCTTCCCCACCACCGAACTCAGCCCACCCCATCCAATCCGTGCCAGACCAGCCTCGTCACCACCTCCACTGACCTATGCCGAACCCACCACTACGGTGCCACCATGATCCCTTTCGCCATCACGTTTCCCCCAACCCACACCGTTCCTCCATGCTCCGCCCACAGCCCTACTCCGGATCGAAACCGCCAGGCCCACGCCTTCGCTCATCCACCACCACGCCAAAGCCAGTCGCCACGAACGAACCACCCACGTCTACACCAGACCGTGACTTGCCCTCTTCCACAAATCCAGTTCGTCACTGCCACGAGTCCAACCAGCACCCACCTCGAGATCAACCTCCACCCCAACCGTGACCAGACAACCCCGAAACCCTCCACGCTACCAGATCCCCTACGCCTCCAAACCCACGCCTCCACTCAGGCAGACTCGCGCCAGGCCTCAACCACGAGACCAACCGTCAACTACCTCCCCAAGCTGCCACGTCCCCCTCCAACCGAACCCAGCCTGCCTGCCCTTCTCCGCGAACCCACAGCAGCTACCAGTCACAGCCCTACCCATTCAACCACTCTTCCCATGCTGTTTGTGTCACCTTCGTATTTTATTTTGTAGTATATTGCCGTTTACCACTTTTGTTTTTGAAATCATAAAAAAAAAAGTGAACAAACTTTATTTTGTCACCTCTGTATTTTTGTATTTGGTTTATTTCCCGAACCTTGGTTGAAAACAAAAGAGGTATGAACAACGTTTTATTTTTGTTGTTATATTGCCACAAGTTTTGTTTTGAGAAAAAAAAGGGAAATGAACAATAAGTGGTCGAACTATTCCTATCTGGTATTCAACTTGTTCCTTTTCGTTTGATGGCTTCATTTGGAAAATGATTATTCGTGCATGCTTTGATTTGTCTATTTATTCGCTTTATCTTATTGTGCTTTTGGTTTGAATCCAGTTGGCGCATCCGTTAACGATTGATCGTGCTATCCGCGTGACTTCGATTTACATCGTATTTCTTTTTCCGAATCTCCAGCTCCGAAGAGGTGAGTAAATCTCACACGAATATTCATACTTATATGATTGTGAAACGACCGCAACTGAATGTGTAGAAATAAATAAATAAATGATATAATTACCTGTGATTTATTTTAGTTGATGTTAATTGTTAAACCTGCATATCGTATCATCTGTTATATTCTGTTCTTATTTTACTGTTATTCTATTCTGTTAAATCACACTGCAAGTTCCCTGTAGAATAGAATCACTATGGGTTGAAATGATAAAACCCGTATTTTTCTTTGTAAATTACGGATTGAAATGATATAGTATCCGTATCACTTGACTTAGGCTAGAAAATATTATACAGACCCATGGTTATTTTTCTGTATTTTCTGGATACTTTTAAATAATTTAAATATTGTAATAATATTAAATTGATTTAAATCGAATTTCTAAGTGATTTATTAAAAATAGAAATGATTTTTCTATGTGATAAATATAAATAAATGGAGGAATATTGATTTTAAAACGAAACTTAAATTTGAAATTTTGACTAAAAGAAAAGATGGAAACTTAAGTTAATTAAATTGAAATGAAATTTAGTTTTAAATTGGAGTTAAATTTTAAATGTTGAAATGAATGTAAGAAGCAAATTTGTAAGTTTTGGTTTTAACTTGTAAAATCTCTCTTTAAAACAAATTAGTTAAAGGATTGAAAACGAACATTTTTAATGTGTGATTTTATAAGTTTTAAACTAGATAGAATCTGTAGCACTTGTTAAGTGTTGTGGATTGTATAAGTGAACCAAAAGACTAAAATGAACTAAGGCTATGATAGTACTTGGTAAGTGCTGTTGCAGCAGAAACTAAAAATTGAACCTGAACTAATAAAAGGGTTACTGTAGCACTTGTTAAGGACTGCAGTAGGCTGAAATATGATTTTTGTTTAAACTGAACTGTTATAACAGTATAAATATTGTTTTGTTGAAAAAATTTTTTTTCAAATATAACTTACCGCCACACTTTTAAATGCCGTGGAAGCTGAAAATTTTAATGCTATTGTTTTAATAGAATAAGTGAACTCCGAAAGGGTTAGATTTTGGAAATTTAATATTTGATTTTTAAAAGAATAATGTCTTTGTTTTTAAATGGTTTAATTCGAAGTATATTTGGTAAATTGTTTTAAATCTACAACCATGGGTTATAATAACGATTGGTTGGCAAAGAGACCGGGATCGGATATGGACATACTCTCTGTCGATACCGAAAACCACTTTGACAACCGTGTACGTGGTGGAGATTCCAGAATGAAGTAAGATGGTGGCGACGTTCTTAAGGTATGTTACGTGGACCCAACTCCCGTGAGTTGGCATAAGGTGGCTAAAACAGGAGCGATCTCGGACCAGTGAGGTAGCACCTCTTCTCGGACACATTTCTTCAATATTATACTCTTATTTGTGATTTAACTAGATGGCCATCCTCCGATTTGGGAATGTTGTTCGAGGTGGAACGGTAGTGGCTGCTATGCGTATCCATCAGTCCGTGTGCGTAATTGGTATATCTACCCTGGCATTGCCTAGTTGTGCCGTGTCACCTACCATATCGAGCTTTACTACGATTATGATTTTAAGATCCGACCGCGTTAAGGTTCTCCATCCCCTTAACGCTATTTTCCGATATGATTATACTTTACTTATTTAGGCACTATTGTAATAGCGAATATTACTACATAGTAGATATTTTAACGGATCCTTAGAGGATGGGCGGTCCCAAGCATCTTCTAAGTTATGTGTACCTTTACTACAGTTCACTTGAGTTGGTTTACACTGTATAAGTATGTATATCCTGACTCGAGTGTTTATGTTTTATTTTACGCTCGGGTTCAGTTGCCTTATTTCAGCTTTTGTTTTAGAGACTTGTGTATTTGGGATTTCTATTGTACTTGTTTCAGAACTGTATTGGGTTTCAGACTATGTATTTTGTATTTGATTTGAGAATATGTATTTTAGTGGCTTCATGAACCACTATGGTTATTTTTAAATTCCGCTGCGAGTTATTCTGATATTTCTGTGTCTGTGATTCTGTGAATGATTTTATTTGCTCCAAATTTTATTACAATCTGTTATTTTGTATTATTCAAGTCTGACATGTGTGGATTATTGTCGATTTGAATGGTCCAAAATACTGGGTCGTTACATTTGGTATCAGAGCGAGGTTTTAGGCAAACCTTAGCCTATGGAGCAAAAACTCATTAGAGATAGGGTAGGAATACCCTAGAATGTGTGAAATCAAACTCAAAATCATTTCCTTGTGAGTGAACGTATTTTCAAAGTATAAAATGATTTTAGAATGATTTCTCAAATGATTTTTCAAAGATTATTTTGATATAAAGTTTTCTTGTTTTAAGAAGAAATTTTCTAAACTTCCTTCTTTCCGTATCTACCTTGTTAGAAATTTTGTTATTAGGATATTCACCCAAGTGATCTTATCGTGTCTTATCTTAATTTATCTTTGTCTTCTCTGTACCTTTTCCTAAATTTATTCTTGATATTTCCAGGATGAATCGTGGAAATGCTAGAGGTAGGGGTCGTGGTATTGCCCCAGTTCCTCCACCTGTTGCACCCGTTAAGTTTACAGTTCTTTGCAAGGAATTCTCTCAGCTCGGTGGCACTAAGTTCACTGGTTCAGAGAGTATCATCGAAGCCCAGCAATGGCTAAGAAGTTTGGAAAGAATCTTTACTGGTTTAGAGATCACTGATGCCCAGAAGCGTCAGTTAGCAGCATGGCAGCTGCAAGAGTCAGCCCTAGATTGGTGGGAGTCTGTTACGACTCACACTAACGAAGGTGATCTTTCGTGGGAGCATTTCAGGTATCCTTTGTGTTAACTTGAATTTTTCCCATTTCCTTTCCTTTGAATTTATCTTAAGTTCAGTTTCTGTACCTTCTTTCCAGGGAGGCTTTTGTGGCAAAATGGATGCCCAAAGCCGGGAAATCTCAGCTTTACCGTGAATTCATGGACCTCAAGCAGGGTACCATGTCTTTTTCAGAGTATGAACGGAAGTTCAATGAACTTTCCAAATTTGGTCCTGGCCTTATCGACACTCAGCTAAAGAAGAATGAGAAGTTCATTTCTGGAGCTCGCCCAGAGTTCTACGATCGCCTTATTTCACATGTTCATGGCACATTTACTGAGCTCATGGATATGGCTATTCGCTATGAGAACCCTACTTCCAAGGGTCCTGCTGCTTCTGGTGCTCATGTCTCACAATCTTCCTCTGCAAATTCCAAGAAGAGAAAGCCCAACTTCCACCAGCAGAAGAAGAATTGGATCAAGCATGCGGGCTTGGGATCTTCAGCATCAGCTCCTTCCCAGAGACAACCTATAGACCTTTCCTCCATTACTTGCTTCAAATGTGACCAGAAGGGACACTATGCCAATAGTTGCCCTAATCCGTCTGTTGCTGCTGTTCCTCCACCCCAGGTTACCAGGAATGATCTTTGTCATGTTTGTCTTCAGCCGGGTCATTTTAGGAAGGACTGCCCTTTACATCAAAAGGGAAAGCCATCTGGTGTATTTGCTGTCACATCTGCTTCATCACCTGCTCCTGCTCCTAGCGATGGTCAAGGTACTCTTCAAGGCACCTTTACTTTATTTCATCATCCTGTTCGTGTTTTATTTGATACTGGGGCTTCGCATAATTTTATTTCTGATGACCTGTGTAATAAGTTTGAACATCTCCTTTCTCCTGAATATGCTTCTGTTCCTCTATGTGTTTCTAATCCTATTGGTGGTCCCGCAAATCTTAATAAGATTTGTAAACATGTGAAACTCCTCCATTCTGATCATAGTTTTAGTGGTGATTTCTATATTCTTGGTTTCGATGCTTTTGATTTGCTGCTTGGAAGTGATTGGCTTGATGGACACGATGCCCGTATCTCGTGTAAATCCCGAATTGTTTCTCTTAAGGATGATCGAGGAAATTCTTTGATTATTCAGGGCCGTATGCCTCATGATTATGCTGGTAGCTTTATCATTTCTCTGGATGCTTCTATTGATGATCTTCAGTCGACCCGTGTAGTCAATCACTATCCGGATGTATTTGGTGAAGTTACTGCTTTACCTCCCAAGCGGGAAATTGATTTCCGCATTGATCTCATTCCTGGAGCTCGACCTATAGTTCTTCCTCCTAGAAGAATGGCACCCCGCGAGAAGGTTGAGTTAAGGAAACAAATTGAAGACCTATCTTCCAAGGGTATGATCAGACCTAGTTTTTCTGAATGGGGAGCTGTGGTGGTTTTCGTCACCAAGTCCGATGGTTCTCTTCGGATGTGTGTTGATTATAGGGAGTTGAACAAACTCACTATGAAAAATAGATATCCAATGCCTCGCATCAATGACATGTTTGATCAGCTTTATGGTGCTACTGTTTTCTCTCAGCTTGATCTTGCCACAGGTTTTCACCAACTCAGAGTTGCCGAGGAAAGTATTCCTAAGACTGCTTTCCGTACTGAGAATGGATTCTTTGAATGGTTAGTTATGCCTTTTGGTTTGACTAATGCTCCCGCTTTCTTTGTTGACTTGATGAATCGTGTATTCCGTGATGTGCTTAATAAATTTGTTCTAGTCTTTGTGGATGATATCCTCATTTTCTCTAAGTCTGAAGAAGAACATGAGTCACATTTGAAATCTGTTCTTGAGACTCTTCGAAAGCATCAGTTAAAAGCTAAATTTTCCAAATGCCATTTCTGGAAGGATGAAGTCCGATTTCTCGGGCATATTGTTTCTAGTAATGGAGTTTCAGTTGATCCAGTCAAGATCGCTGCGATCAATGTAAGTCTTTCTTTCTTTCTCTTTCATTGTTTCATTTCAATTTACTCTATCTTTCCTATTATCCATCTTTTTCCCTATTCTGTACAGGATTAGGAAAATCCTAAGACTCCTACTGATATCCGTAGTTTTCTAGGCCTCGCCGGTTATTACCGGAGATTCATTGAGAATTTCGCTCGGATTGCTGCACCTCTCACTGCTTTAACTCGGAAGAATGCTAAGTTTATTTGGAATAGTAAGTGTGAAGCCGCATTCAATGAGTTAAAAGACAAGCTTACTTCCGCACCTGTTCTTACCGTTCCAAATGGAAATGAGGGATTAACGGTATACACTGATGCTTGTCGAGAAGGTTTGGGAGCTGTTCTGATGCAGGATGGTAGAGTGATTGCTTATGCTAGTAGACAGTTGAAGACCCATGAAGTAAATTATGTTGCCCATGATCTAGAGTTGCTTGAAGTTGTTTTCGCTTTGAAGCTTTGGAGACATCATCTGTTGGGTACCAAGTTCGAGCTTTTCACAGATCATCAGTCTTTGAGGTATATTTTCTCTCAGAAGGATTTGAATCAGAGACAAGTTAGGTGGTTAGAGTTCCTTGCTTCTTATGACCTCGACATCAACTATACACCGGGAAAGGCTAATGTAGTGGCAGATGCTTTGAGTAGGAAGAAAGCTTTGTTGTGTCAGATTGTTGTTTCTTCACCTCTTGTGGATCGTATTATGGCTAGACAGGATGAGGATCAGATGCTTAGATTGATTAAGGAGAGTGTTCGAAGCAGAGTTGGAAGTAGTAGTCTTGATGGTAATGGAGCTCAGATTGACGATAAGGGTGTATTGAGGATTAATAATAGGATTTGTGTCCCGAATGTGGATGGATTGAGACAGGAGTTACTTTGGGAGAATCATCAGTCCAGACTTTCTATTCATCCAGGCGTGACCAAGATGTATCAGGATATGAAGAAGTTATATTGGTGGAAAGGTATGAAGCGAGATGTTTCCATTTTTGTGAATAGATGTGCGACTTGTCAGCAAGTCAAGGCAGATCATCAGAAGACTCCTGGTTTATTGCAGCCTCTTGAGATTCCCAACTGGAAGTGGGAACAAGTTTCTATGGATTTCATAGATGGTTTACCGAGGACTAGGAAGGGTAACGAGAGTATCTGGGTTATTGTGGATAGATTGACCAAATCAGCTCATTTCATTCCGGTCAAGTCTACCCGTTCAGCTTCTGGTTTATCGGAGATTTACATGAGGGAGATTGTTCGTCTCCATGGTGTTCCTCTCAGTATCGTTTTTGATCGTGATCCTATCTTTACCAGTAGGTTTTGGAAAGCCTTTCAGGATTCTTTGGGTACTCATCTAAATCTGAGCACTGCTTACCATCCACAGACCGACGGTCAAACGGAAAGGGTGAATCAGATTTTAGAAGATCTTCTTCGTGCTTGTGTGCTTGATTATGGAGGATCTTGGGAAGATCATCTCCATCTCGTCGAATTCACTTATAACAATAGTTATCAGGCCAGTATTGAGACATCTCCATTTTCTGCTCTTTACGGACGACCTTGTAGATCTCCTTCTTGTTGGATTGAATCCGGTAATCGTTTGGTTCTTGGTCCTGAGTTGGTTTTGGAAGCTTCAGAGAGAGTTGAAGAGATTAAGAGGAAGATGAGGATTGCTCAGGATAGACAGAAGAAGTACACTGATCGTCGAAGACGGAGTTTAGAGTTTGCTGTTGGTGATTTGGTTTTCCTTAAGGTTTCTCCCTTAAGGAATGTTATTCGTTTTGGTCGTAGAGGAAAGCTTTCTCCTAGATTTGTAGGTCCTTTCCGCATTTTGGAAAGAATTGGATCTCTTGCTTATCGTCTGGATTTACCTGAGAAATTTTCTGGAATACACAATGTCTTTCATGTATCTCATCTTCGTCGCTATCTGCATGATCCATCTCTTATTATTCAGCCTTCTGCTCTTGATAGTTTGGATATTGAGCCAAATCTGACTGTTGAGAGGAAGCCACTTCGTATCGTCGATCGAGGTACGAAGCGGCTAAGAAGAAAATCTGTCAACCTGGTCAAAGTGCAGTGGAGCACTGATGAACGGGATTGCACCTGGGAGACGGAGGAGAGCATTCGTGCTTTGAATCCGGATTTGTTTTATCCAGGTACTTTTACTATTCTGTCTTATCTTTCTTTGTTTTCCTTCCTCATTCCTTTTCGAGGACGAAAAGCTTTGAGTGGGGGAGAGTGTAACATCCCGATATTTTTAAACGAAATTTTATTAAAAATAAACATTCTGAAATATTGTTTTGAATTTAAAAGAAAAATTTTTGTTGAAACGAAAAATTTAAGCGTTACATTTCGTTACGTTTTTGTCCGTTCTTAACTTTACATTAGAATTAGATTTTATTAATGATGACAATAGCTATTTTAAAGTCGGTTTAAAAATATACGTTATATTTTAAGAAACCGTTAACATTTTTAAATTTATTAAATAAAAGAAACAAGTAACAAATTGTATGTTACTTCGGGCGTTACACTGTACGTGCATTGTTCCATTGTCCATTAATTTCTGCTGTATATTTCAGTTTGAAATTGTCAAGTCTTGCCTTACCTTGCCGTGAGAAATAGTCCACTTACCCCTTTACCTCCCTTACGTTTCGTTCAACATTTATTTTTGCCTTAAATTCCTCTAACTGATTAAAGCTTTACTTTTCGCCTTCTCTCAAAAATTATAAGCAGCCTGTCCTTTCCTTTTTCGTTCAAAAGTAAGAAAAAATTATTCTATTCTGCAAATCTCTGGAAATCTCGTGAGCAACCAAAGGTAGGCTTACCTTCTTCTTTTATTATTTTTCTTCTTCTATATTTTTTTTGTTGTTTGGCTGCTTGCTGTTGTAGCTTCTATGTCTCAAAAGAAAACCACCACCCAGATCACCATTTCACCACCCACCAGCACCAAGCCTCGTCACCACCTCCACTGACCTATGCCGAGCCACCACCATGAGACCAGCCATCTTCCCCACCACCGAACTCAGCCCACCCCATCCAATCCGTGCCAGACCAGCCTCGTCACCACCTCCACTGACCTATGCCGAACCCACCACTACGGTGCCACCATGATCCCTTTCGCCATCACGTTTCCCCCAACCCACACCGTTCCTCCATGCTCCGCCCACAGCCCTACTCCGGATCGAAACCGCCAGGCCCACGCCTTCGCTCATCCACCACCACGCCAAAGCCAGTCGCCACAAACGAACCACCCACGTCTACACCAGACCGTGACCTGCCCTCTTCCACAAATCCAGTTCGTCACTGCCACGAGTCCAACCAGCACCCACCTCGAGATCAACCTCCACCCCAACCGTGACCAGACAACCCCGAAACCCTCCACGCTACCAGATCCCCTACGCCTCCAAACCCACGCCTCCACTCAGGCAGACTCGCGCCAGGCCTCAACCACGAGACCAACCGTCAACTACCTCCCCAAGCTGCCACGTCCCCCTCCAACCGAACCCAGCCTGCCTGCCCTTCTCCGCGAACCCACAGCAGCTACCAGTCACAGCCCTACCCATTCAACCACTCTTCCCATGCTGTTTGTGTCACCTTCGTATTTTATTTTGTAGTATATTGCCGTTTACCACTTTTGTTTTTGAAATCATAAAAAAAAAGTGAACAAACTTTATTTTGTCACCTCTGTATTTTTGTATTTGGTTTATTTCCCGAACCTTGGTTGAAAACAAAAGAGGTATGAACAACGTTTTATTTTTGTTGTTATATTGCCACAAGTTTTGTTTTGAGAAAAAAAGGGAAATGAACAATAAGTGGTCGAACTATTCCTATCTGGTATTCAACTTGTTCCTTTTCGTTTGATGGCTTCATTTGGAAAATGATTATTCGTGCATGCTTTGATTTGTCTATTTATTCGCTTTATCTTATTGTGCTTTTGGTTTGAATCCAGTTGGCGCATCCGTTAACGATTGATCGTGCTATCCGCGTGACTTCGATTTACATCGTATTTCTTTTTCCGAATCTCCAGCTCCGAAGAGGTGAGTAAATCTCACACGAATATTCATACTTATATGATTGTGAAACGACCGCAACTGAATGTGTAGAAATAAATAAATAAATAAATGATATAATTACCTGTGATTTATTTTAGTTGATGTTAATTGTTAAACCTGCATATCGTATCATCTGTTATATTCTGTTCTTATTTTACTGTTATTCTATTCTGTTAAATCACACTGCAAGTTCCCTGTAGAATAGAATCACTATGGGTTGAAATGATAAAACCCGTATTTTTCTTTGTAAATTACGGATTGAAATGATATAGTATCCGTATCACTTGACTTAGGCTAGAAAATATTATACAGACCCGTGGTTATTTTTCTGTATTTTCTGGATACTTTTAAATAATTTAAATATTGTAATAATATTAAATTGATTTAAATCGAATTTTTAAGTGATTTATTAAAAATAGAAATGATTTTTCTATGTGATAAATATAAATAATGGAGGAATATTGATTTTAAAACGAAACTTAAATTTGAAATTTTGACTAAAAGAAAAGATGGAAACTTAAGTTAATTAAATTGAAATGAAATTTAGTTTTAAATTGGAGTTAAATTTTAAATGTTGAAATGAATGTAAGAAGCAAATTTGTAAGTTTTGGTTTTAACTTGTAAAATCTCTCTTTAAAACAAATTAGTTAAAGGATTGAAAACGAACATTTTTAATGTGTGATTTTATAAGTTTTAAACTAGATAGAATCTGTAGCACTTGTTAAGTGTTGTGGATTGTATAAGTGAACCAAAAGACTAAAATGAACTAAGGCTATGATAGTACTTGGTAAGTGCTGTTGTAGCAGAAACTAAAAATTGAACCTGAACTAATAAAAGGGTTACTATAGCACTTGTTAAGGACTGCAGTAGGCTGAAATATGATTTTTGTTTAAACTGAACTGTTATAACAGTATAAATATTGTTTTGTTGAAAAAAAAAATTTCAAATATAACTTACCGCCACACTTTTAAATGCCGTGGAAGCTGAAAATTTTAATGCTATTGTTTTAATAGAATAAGTGAACTCCGAAAGGTTTAGATTTTGGAAATTTAATATTTGATTTTTAAAAGAATAATGTCTTTGTTTTTAAATGGTTTAATTCGAAGTATATTTGGTAAATTGTTTTAAATCTATAACCACGGGTTATAATAACGATTGGTTGGCAAAGAGACCGGGATCGGATATGGACATACTCTCTGTCGATACCGAAAACCACTTTGACAACCGTGTACGCGGTGGAGATTCCAGAATGAAGTAAGATGGTGGCGACGTTCTTAAGGTATGTTACGTGGACCCAACTCCCGTGAGTTGGCATAAGGTGGCTAAAACAGGAGCGATCTCGGACCAGTGAGGTAGCACCTCTTCTCGGACACATTTCTTCGATATTATACTCTTATTTGTGATTTGACTAGATGGCCATCCTCCGATTTGGGAATGTTGTTCGAGGTGGAACGGTAGTGGCTGCTATGCGTATCCATCAGTCCGTGTGCGTAATTGGTATATCTACCCTGGCATTGCCTAGTTGTGCCGTGTCACCTACCATATCGAGCTTTACTACGATTATGATTTTAAGATCCGACCGCGTTAAGGTTCTCCATCCCCTTAACGCTATTTTCCGATATGATTATACTTTACTTATTTAGGCACTATTGTAATAGCGAATATTATTACATAGTAGGTATTTTAACGGATCCTTAGAGGATGGGCGGTCCCAAGCATCTTCTAAGTTATTTGTACCTTTACTACAGTTCACTTGAGTTGGTTTACACTGTATAAGTATGTATATCCTGACTCGAGTGTTTATGTTTTATTTTACGCTCGGGTCAGCCTGAGTATTCACAGCTTTGGATTCACCTTTCTGGAGCTCGGAATCACTGGAGATTCTGCTTATTTAGTTATCTTCCTATTTCAGTTTCAGTTGCCTTATTTCAGCTTTTGTTTTAGAGACTTGTGTATTTGGGATTTCTATTGTACTTGTTTCAGAACTGTATTGGGTTTCAGACTATGTATTTTGTATTTGATTTGAGACTATGTATTTTAGTGGCTTCATGAACCACTATGGTTATTTTTAAATTCCGCTGCGAGTTATTCTGATATTTCTGTGTCTGTGATTCTGTGAATGATTTTATTTGCTCCAAATTTTATTACAATATGTTATTTTGCATTATTCAAGTCTGACATGTGTGGATTATTGTCGATTTGAATGGTCCAAAATACCGGGTCGTTACAACCACGGTGTTGATTTTTAACTGTTCGATTTCGTTGGTCATCACAGTTTGATTGATTCTGATTTGATTCCGTTCTTTGACTGTGACGATGATTTCTTTTCGACTTTGGCTTTGATAAAACTGTTAATTTGAAATTGCTTGACTATTTCTGTGTGACTTCATATATGTGCATATATACAATTGTATGTGTGTATGCATGTATTGTTGAATCCACACTTGTAATTACAGTTTTCTTGTATCCACACATCTCTGATCTCTTTGTAGTCTGACACTCCATTGACCTGTTTGTATTATTGCATTTGATAATTGCAAGCTTTGTTTTGTCATTGCTTGCATACATTTTGTAGTTGAAGTTTGCATGTGAGTGTTGCTTCGAGTTTGAACTGCTGCTTTGAATTCTCCGTACGTTGAGTTCGGCCAGTGACTTGATTTAAAATCTTGACTTTGTTAATTCATTGTTCCTCATGTTATCTGACTTTGGTCTTATACCATTTGCTGTTTCGACTTCGGGTTGCACTGCTACTGTTTTGTCTTTGCCTGTGCCTGTGCATTTCATACTTATATGTATATGCTTACTCGTGTAGTTTTGAATGTGCTATGTGCCTTGTTTGGTTCACATGTCCATGCTCTGGTTTAGGTGAGACTAGATATTCTGTTGCAGTTTGTATTGTGCATTCATGTGCTATGTGGGTTCGTCACTTGTGTCCACTGTCTTCATGTACATGTCTTCACTGTGTAGTTGAACTCATCCATGCATATGTGTAGTCTGGTTGCATATATGCATACTTGATGTCTGGATTAGCTTGTCTTTTGATTCAACTTGAATCTGTACATTCGTGTTGTATTTGCCTTGAGTTTCATTTGACTTCACCTTGAACCTTATGTGTAGTTACTACCTTCATGTACATGTCTTCACTGTGTAGTTGAACTCATCCATGTATATGTGTAGTCTGGTTGCATATATACTTCACAGTGTTCATGCAGTTGAACTCATCCATGCACTCTAGTTGTCATGTATATGAAGCAGTGGTATTATGCATGTATATTGATCATAGTCGCTGTTTTCATGCGTATGACTTGATCGAGTCTGGTATTCTTGTTTGTCGAGTCACTTGTACTTGACAGTTTTGACTTTGAATACTAGATATTAATTCTGTTCTTCACTCTGTTGACATCGGCAAGTAATGACGTGTGATTCAGTATGCATTGAGGTTGAAGTGTACTGCTGTAACGTCTTGGTTTTTCGCGTTCGAAAATCGACATCCATACTTTACATCGTACTCGGATGCCATATATTCGACCGTACAAATCCGAGTCGCCGGAGCTTATAACATAGCTAAGTAAATAACACAGCGAAAGAAAAAGAATAATACATTGATATACAATATCTGATACAACAGATATCAATATACATCAGAAATATGATACAAGAAATAGCAGCGGAAAGAAAATAGATAACACCAGCAGTGGATAGAATATCTCAAATAGAATGCCCCAATCCATAGCTAGCGGAAAGCAAGGTCAGTCGTCCAAGGACTGACTAGCTCCAGATAATCTACTCAACCTGAATATCTGAAAACCCCAACTCTAGACTACTAGTGTAGAAAATTATGAGCACCCAGAGTTTAGGAAAGGAACAATAAACTCCGAGTCAGTCGTGGGACTGGTGTAGCAAACAAAAACAGTTTATCTTTAAACAACAAAGGAATTTTAAACATTGAATCCGCAATGCTTTTTGGAAAATGAAACTACCATAAGGCCTCCCGTACACACACACACACAATGCAAACGCAGAATCGGAGGAGATTTCTCCTTATGATAGTCAAAGATGCTTACTACGCAAAACAAATCATTGGATATTATTACTAGTGCATAGTGCAGAAAAAATTTCGAAGGTATAATATTAATCTTAGCCAACATACAACCATTATTGTATGCCTACTATAGCTACTATGTTCAATAGCAGGTTACCGCCACATTCCATAGCAGGCTTTACAATTGCAATCGTAAATGTTCGTATTGTTTCTTTGGATTTCCAACAAATGGTCAGGCTAAGGAACTTCCTTTCCTACTGCCGAATGGGATCGCCTCTGGCTGGACGTCCCGAGAGACAACTGCTCTCTGCCAACACAAGGCCGGGTTACCCCTGTAACTAGGTAACTCACGACTATGCCATTCCCCAGTCCTTTGGGACCTTTATTCGAGGCGCCTCGATAAACACACAATCACACAATAAATGAGATCGGAGTATCCACATAGGTTAAATACCAGGGCTCCATACCTGAAACCACCCTTTTCCAGAAGGAAATGACATACCCTAAAGGGCGCGACCCTCATAACCTTGCCGCATATTCATGTTTCGACCATTTCCGGGTTGTGAGGTCTGACGAAGTCTCGTCCACAAAGCCATGCTTTGGGTCAACAGATGATCAAAGTAATGATCACAAAGATAAATGATCAAACAAATGATCATATCACAAATGATCAAACAATGATCATCACACAGCAACACTCAGCATGTCACATTACCAAATTGGGAGTATATTGCTGATAACCTTCAACTACATAACCTCTGAGCTCGTACGTCTCAGAGAAGGGTGTTAAGCTAAGAGAATAAATTCTCCGCCACCAATAGAAATGTATTTGAAAGAAATCTGCTTTATATCTCAAAGTGTAATGTCAGACATGTAACCATACAAGTTTGTTCCGGGTTCGAACAGAACCGAAGGCACTTCCGAAGAAGCCCTTGCAATTCCGGGTATTCACAATCCCGATCGGATTTCCCATCACTTAGGAGATCTTTATACCGGCACGACTCAGTGCAGAGACAATCGATAGGTTATCCTATCGTTCTTGCAAATACCCGGTCTTCAACACCGGTCTTCAATTGTTATCCATATACGACGTATCACTTATTCGGAATGGGTTATGTGACACAAAGGTCCTCTCCCGACTAAACTGAATAATGAGCATAATATTTTTAAAACATATGGATATTTGGATTTCAATTAAGTCACAACTTATTATCCAAAACTTTCTTTTCAAATGGTTTAACAAATTACCATTTTCAAATCTTTAAACAAAAGATTTATTTCACAAAGTTAACCTCATTCACAAAGATCCATTCATGGATTTCAAAACAATTTCTATTTCAATTGAATTAACTCGTTAAATCTTTAAGTCAAGATTTAACTTATAGCTTTCAGAACTCATTTCCAAAGATTCATTCATAGCCTTTCAAAACAATTTTATTTCAAGTTGGATTAACTCATTCGGTCTTTGAATCAAAGACTCATTTCATAGTTTTCAAAACATTTCAATTCTATTTCAAACTTGAAACCTTTCAACACAATTTAGAAATCCTTTCTTAAAATGAAAGCTATTATTATTTGAAAACAAGTAGTTTTCGTTTTGGAAAAATCCAGTTATATTTACACGAGTTAAAACTCTTGAATTAAATTCAAATTCCCAAATCAATATCTTTAAAATGGTTTAACCCATATATAACTTGTACAACATCTTTAATCCCTAGTTTCAAATCATAGAATTCAATTTCAAACTTGAATTCAAATTTAAATCAAATTATTTAAATTTTCAAAACTCGATTTAGTTATTCAAAATAACTTTTATCTTTGAAATTCCATTTCAAAAGCTTTTCCCTTTAAACCCAAATTTCTAATTTCAAAATCAATTGAAATTAAAATTTCAATTTCAAAACATCAAATTTAAATTATCTGTGACTTAACCGATTTCCATGTGAAATCCATATTTGTGAGTGTAAAAGTGTGGTCCAGGGGTTTCACACAATAGTGCAACATCACTCAATCATCAAATATCAAAATACAGAAATATAGTTGATAAGCGGTATTAACTATAATGCTTATCGTATATTCACAGATCACAGATATATATACATCGCAGATAATAATTTACATTCATCCCAGATAAATGAACTACAGTACAGATCACACACAAATCAGAATATATCATATAACAACATATATCAGGGATATCAAACAATTCAATCATCCAATAGAATCCAAACATTCATAAGTAAGACCAGTTAATTGTCTGATTTATTCAAATCAGATTTATTTCTTATGAATTTCTAATCCTGGTTAATTTACATTAATAAATTAAAAAATCATTTTGATTAATTATTCTTTAATCATTTATTAATTAACCATTAATAATAAATTTACTAACCTTTAATTATTAATTAATCGACCTTTAATTATTAAATAATTAACCTTTAATTATTTAATTCACCATTTAATTAATTATCTTTAATTAATTAATTGACCCTTAATAAATTTATTATCATTAAATTAATCATTCTTAATTAGTTATGATAAATGACTACGCTTAATCTTAAATCAATGTTAATTACTTGCTTAATCCACTTTTAATCATTAATTAATTACTTTTAATTAATCACTAGATTTTAAAACAATAAAACTTTAAAATTTAACCTTTAAAATAAAACTCATTATTAGCTCATAGGTTAACTTAAACTTTTAAGTTAATTTAAATTTACAAACATTTCTTAATTACTCCATTTAATCTATTTAAATTAACTTGATTAATTCGAGTTAAAAAAAAATTGTTAAACTCATATTTATCCAAACCTTCTTAATATCTTTAATCATTTTAAAGATAATTTATCTTAAGAAGATAGTTTAAAACTTGGTTGTTTTAAAATCCTAAAACTTGATTTATTGAAAATTTAAAAACCTGCTATCTATTTAATAAAAGCCGGGTAAATTGTCGAGATACCCGATCCCTCCTTCGAGTTCCTCACATTATTCATTTCCCCGAGCAATATCACGAATCCCTTCGGGTCAAATCCACATTTTCACGCGTGCTACACGAGCTAACCATCGTCTTCCCCACATTCACAAACAACCCAGCTCAAAGCGTTCGCGTGCACATGTACGCTATGACCACCAATCTCTTATCATCAATGCTCCCTCCAGCATGTCGCCAAACCTCTCTTTAGTCGACTCCGACCACCCAAAATCACCACGTAGCCCAAAATCGAAAACGAGCATATAAGAACTCTACCTGGAACCACTCGATCGTCAACAATCACCCCGTATCGCCAACCACGACCACCTGAGACCACTGCCTTGCAATCACAGATTCGCTGACCATCCACTCACCTTTTCCCCCACATGCGATCTGTTCTGATGCCCCAACGACGTCGATGTGACCCCGCAAACCCAGACAACCCAAACTATACACAGAACCCTAAATCATGGTCGTGACGTTGCATCGATCATCTAAAAATTTAGCAACCATTTTTTCGTTAAACTTCACCGCCTGTACTTCCCTTGACATCGATCCCGAAGCTTGATTTCTGGTTGATTATCCTGAATTGGCGAAAAACGTGTTTCAGTTCAACTCCCAAATGCTCGACAATTATACCCTTATAAATTATGAAATGAATTTCTAAATTCCTATTTTTGAATTACGAATAAGTTCATATGATCAAAGTTTGAAATTTTCAAAATCAAAACTTCGACTTGAATTCACTTATCAATGATATTCCTGGTTTCCAGCAATCCTACTCATCTATCTTACTTAATAATATATATTTTGTTTGAAAATGATGTTATAATGATACAAACATTTTTTTAAGACCATAGCTTGAATTCAATTGAATATGAGGATATGAATTTATTTATAGATTTTGGGTTCTGTTATTCTTAGACAGAGGAGATGAATATGCACAGAAGCTCATATCTACATAGGCATCTAATATGTACAACATGCAACCACAGCCAATATTCAAATAAACATGTTCACACCATATTCATGCTTTAATCATCTATCTCATCAAATTAAAATATAACCATATTAAAGTCAAAATGGTAAGGTTTGCTCACTTGATTTCCAGGAAGGAACAGAGTAGTGCTTTTGAAAGCAGTTTTGAACTTGAAACTGTAATTGCTGATGAAGTTTGGTTTGAAACTTGAAACTCAGATGTAGAATGCATGCAGATGATTTCAACTTGAATGTATACAGCTGATTGAGTTGAAAAAGAATGTATATGCTATTTTTTTTTCTGGTTTGCTTAGTCTTGAAAACGAGAATGAAACAAAGGGGATGTACATATAGAAAGAAAAAGTTTACAGGGTTTACCATATTGTGTACAGCAGATTTTACTTTGTTTACAAGTTTGGCCATGCTTGCATTAAATGCATGAGGAATGTTGCATTAATTACTTAAGTCCTCTATTTTCTTTTGCTTTATTTTAGCTCGGCTGATATGATATCGGTTAATATATTTAGTTTCTTTTGTCTTGTTTGCTTTTCCAGGTTGATGCATTTTATTTACTTTGTTTATTTTGCAAACATGTAGATATTTTATTTTATCTTTTGTTTATATTTATTTCTTACATACACTTGTCTCATTGCTTAATAATATATATAAATTTCTATTTCTAGTTAAGTATTTATTTGATTATTATTTTTGTAAATATATTTTGTTTGTATTAATACACATTATTTAAAAGACAATGTTCTAAAATTAAACACATATTAAATGAATTACATAGATATATTTTATAAATTCTATCAATTTACCAGTTATTACACAAAAATTTATTCAAAATTAAATTTAATCATCAATTTAAACTTAATTAAAATTCGGGATCGTTACAACCTTCCCCCCTTAAAAAGAATTTCGTCCTCGAAATTCGCAGGCACGAAAAAATAACACAGAGATAGACAGATTCGATCTCTTATAATTCCTCAAACTTAAGATATGAATTCCAAATTCAAGTCGGAATATCTCAGAATACATACCAATTTGTCCCTGTTCGGACTTTGGTATTCACAAGAAATTACAATAGAATTTCAAAATTTGGTTTCAAACGAAATCGTTTTATCGATACTATTAAAATTTTATCCTCATATCCTATTAATCAATTTACCTCAAATTAAAATTTCCAATTTACTTAAAATTTTAATTCCAAATTTCCAATTCATATTCATTAAGATTTAAATCAAAAACTGATAAGAAACCGATGAAGATACAAACTAAGGATTTTCTACAACGATTCGTAGAGCCACCATTACACCGAAACTTCTTCTTGTAGCTGGTACAAAGAAATCAAAAGAATTTTGGAAACGAATCAAAGGAGATTGATAAGAAATATTGTTTCCACTGTTGCAGGGTATTGACCATTTATAGTCGTATTCCCCTGTCCCCTATCTCGTCCTCTTCTTGCACTCATACTCACTATCAGTGGACAACAAGAGAATTTACTGAGACATTCAGGCTGATATCTTAGGAATACACTCATTCTAGGGATACTTCACCCTATCTCTAACGAGTTACTTAACGTGTTATACTCCTGAGCTAAAGTTCAACCTTAGCACTGATACCTAATGTAACGTCTCGGTTTTTCACGTTCGAAAATCGACATCCATACTTTACATTGTACTCGAATGCCATAGATTCGACGGTTCAAATCCGAGTCGCCGGATCTTATAACACAGCTAAGTAAATAACACAGCGGAAGAAAAAGAATAATACATTGATATATAATATCTGATACAACAGATATCAATATACATCAGAGATATGATACAAGAAATAGCAGCGGAAAGAAAATAGAAAACACCAGCAGTGGATAGAATATCTCCAATAGAATGCTCCAATCCATAGCTAGCGGAAAGCAAGGTCAGTCGTCCAAGGACTGACTAGCTCCAGATAATCTACTCAACCTGAATATCTGAAAACCCCAACTCTAGACTGCTCGTGTAGAAAATTATGAGCACCCAGAGTTTAGGAAAGGAACAATAAACTCGGAGTCAGTCGTGGGATTGGTGTGAGAAAACAAAAATAGTTTATCTTTAAACAACAACAAAGGAATTTTAAACATTGAATCCGCAATGCTTTTTGGAAAATGAAACTACCATAAGGCCTCTCGCACACACACACAATGCAAACGCAGAATCGGAGGAGATTTCTCCTTATGATAGTCAAAGATGCTTACTACGCAAAACAAATCATTGGATATTATTACTAGTGCATAGTGCAGAAAACATTTCGAAGGTATAATATTAATCTTAGCCAACATACAACCATTATTGTATGCCTACTATAGCTACTATGTTCAATAGCAGGTTACCGCCACATTCCATAGCAGGTTATACAATTGCAATCGTAAAGGTTCGTATCGTTTCTTTGGATTTCCAACAAATGGTCAGGCTAAGGAACTTCCTTTCCTACTGCCGAATGGGATCGCCTCTGGCTGGACGTCCTGAGAGACAACTGCTCTCTGACAACACAAGGCCGGGTTACCCCTGTAACTAGGTAACTCACGACTATGCCATTCCTCAGTCCTTTGGGACCTTTATCTGAGGCGCCTCGATAAACACACAATCACACAATAAATGAGATCGGAGTATCCACAAAGGTTAAATACCAGGGCTCCATACCTGATACCACCCTTTTCCAGAAGGAAATGACATACCCTAAAGGGCGCGACCCTCATAACCTTGCCGCATATTCCTGTTTCGACCATTTCCGGGTTGTGAGGTCTGACGAAGTCTCGTCCACAAAGCTACACTTTTTCACAAAGCCATGCTTTGGGTCAACAGATGATCAAAGTAATGATCACAAAGATAAATGATCAAACAAATGATCATATCACAAATGATCAAACAATGATCATCACACGGCAACACTCAGCATGTCACATTACCAAATTGGGAGTATATTGCTGATAACCTTCAACTACATAACCTCTGAGCTCGTACGTCTCAGAGAAGGGTGTTAAGCTAAGAGAATAAATTCTCCGCCACCAACAGAAATGTATTTGAAAGAAATCTGCTTTATATCTCAAAGTGTAATGTCAGACATGTAACCATACAAGTCTGTTCCGTGTTCGAACAGAACCGAAGGGACTTCCGAAGAAGCCCTTGCAATTCCGGGTATTCACAATCCCGATTGGATTTCCCATCACTTAGGAGATCTCTATACCGGCGCGACTTAGTGCAGAGACAATCGATAGGTTATCCTATCGCTCTTGCAAATACCCGGTCTTCAACACCGGTCTTCAATTGTTATCCATATACGACGTATCACTTATTCGGAATGGGTTATGTGACACAAAGGTCCTCTCCCGGCTAAACCGAATAATGAGCACAATATTTTTAAAACATATGGATATTTGGATTTCAATTAAGTCACAACTTATTATCCAAAACTTTCTTTTCAAATGGTTTAACAAATTACCATTTTCAAATCTTTAAACAAAAGATTTATTTCACAAAGTTAACCCCATTCACAAAGATTCATTCATGGATTTCAAAACAATTTATATTTCAATTGAATTAACTCGTTAAATCTTTAAGTCAAGATTTAACTTATAGCTTTCAAAACTCGTTTCCAAAGATTCATTCATAGCCTTTCAAAACAATTTTATTTCAAGTTGGATTAACTCATTCGGTCTTTGAATCAAAGACTCATTTCATAGTTTTCAAAACATTTCAATTCTATTTCAAACTTGAAACCTTTCAACACAATTTAGAAATCCTTTCTTAAAATGAAAGCTATTATTATTTGAAAACAAGTAGTTTTCGTTTTGGAAAAATCCAGTTATATTTACACGAGTTAAAACCCTTGAATTAAATTCAAATTCCCAAATCAATATCTTTAAAATGGTTTAACCCGTATATAACTTGTACAGCATCTTTAATCCCTAGTTTCAAATCATAGAATTCAATTTCAAACTTGAATTCAAATTTAAATCAAATTATTTAAATTTTCAAAACTCGATTAAGTTATTCAAAATAACTTTTATCTTTGAAATTCCATTTCAAAAGCTTTTCACTTTAAACCCAAATTTCTAATTTCAAAATCAATTGAAATTAAAATTTCAATTTCAAAAACATCAAATTTAAATTATCTGTGACTTAACCGATTTCCACGTAAAATCCGTATTTGTGTGTAAAAGTGTGGTCTAGGGGTTTCACACAATAGTGCAACATCATTCAATCATCACATTTCAAAATACAAAAATATAGTTGATAAGCGGTATTAACTATAACGCTTATCGTACATTCACAGAACACAAATATATATACATCGCAGATAATAATTTACATTCATCCCAGATAAATGAACTATAGTACAGATCACAAACAAATCAGAATATATCATATAGCAACATATATTAGGGATATCAAACAATTCAATCATCCAATAGAATCCAAACATTCATAAGTAAGACCAGTTAATTGTCTGATTTATTCAAATCAGATTTATTTCTTATGAATTTCTAATCCTGGTTAATTTACATTAATAAATTAAAAAATCATTTTGATTAATTATTCTTTAATCATTTATTAATTAACCATTAATAATAAATTTACTAACCTTTAATTATTAATTAATCGACCTTTAATTATTAAATAATTAACCTTTAATTATTTAATTCACCATTTAATTAATTATCTTTAATTAATTAATTGACCCTTAATAAATTTATTATCATTAAATTAATCATTCTTAATTAGTTATGATAAATGACTACGCTTAATCTTAAATCAATGTTAATTACTTGCTTAATCCACTTTTAATCATTAATTAATTACTTTTAATTAATCACTAGATTTTAAAACAATAAAACTTTAAAATTTAACCTTTAAAATAAAACACATTATTAGCTCATAGGTTAACTTAAACTTTTAAGTTAATTTAAATTTACAAACATTTCTTAATTACTCCATTTAATCTATTTAAATTAACTTGAAAATTAACTTGATTAATTCGAGTTAAAAAAAAATTATTAAACTCATATTTATCCAAACCTTCTTAATATCATTAATCGTTTTAAAGATAATTTATCTTAAGAAGATAGTTTAAAACTTGGTTGTTTTAAAATCCTAAAACTTGATTTATTGAAAATTTAAAAACCTGCTATCTATTTAATAAAACCCGGGTAAATTGTCGAGATACCCGATCCCTCCTTCGAGTTCCTCACATTATTCATTTCCCCGAGCAATATCACGAATCCCTTCGGGTCAAATCCACATTTTCACGCGTGCTACACGAGCTAACCATCGTCTTCCCCACATTCACAAACAACCCAGCTCAAAGCGTTCGCGTGCACATGTACGCTACGACCACCAATCTCTTATCATCGATGCTCCCTCTAGCATGTCGCCAAACCTCTCTTTAGTCGACTCCGACCACCCAAAATCACCACGTAGCCCAAAATCGAAAACGAGCATATAAGAACTCTACCAGGAACCACTCGATCGTCAACAATCACCCCGTATCGCCAACCACGACCACCTGAGACCACTGCCTTGCAATCACAGATTCGCCGACCATCCACTCACCTTTTCCCTCACATGCGATCTGTTCCGATACCCCAACGACGTCGATGTGACCCCGCAAACCCAGACAACCCAAACTATACACAGAACCCTAAATCATGGTCGTGACGTTGCATTGATCATCTAAAAATTTAGCAACCATTTTTCCGTTAAACTTCACCGCCTGTACTTCCCTTGACATCGATCCCAAAGCTTGATTTCTGGTTGATTATCAAGAATTGGCGAAAAACGTGTTTCAGTTCAACTCCCAAATGCTCGACAATTATACCCTTATAAATTATGAAATGAATTTCTAAATTCCTATTTTTGAATTACGAATAAGTTCATATGATCAAAGTTTGAAATTTTCAAAATCAAAACTTCGACTTGAATTCACTTATCACTGATATTCCTGGTTTCCAGCAATCCTACTCATCTATCTTACTTAATAATATATATTTTGTTTGAAAATGATGTTATAATGATACAAACATTTTTTTTTAATGACCATAGCTTGAATTCAATTGAATATGAGGATATGAATTTATTTATAGATTTTGGGTTCTGTTATTCTTAGACAGAGGAGATGAATATGCACAGAAGCTCATATCTACATAGGCATCTGTTTCCTGGAGATTTGACCAGGCAACCAGTGCTCAGCATCAGGTAGCACTCGGTGTCAGAGAGTACTCGGCATCTAGGAGTGTTCGGCGAAGTACCCGGCTTCCTAGTGGAACTCGGCGTCATAGAATGTCCGGCATCTAGGAATACTCGGCGAAGTACACAGCATCCATAATGTTCGGCATACAGAGCGCTCGGCATCAACCAATACTCAGCAGCAAGAGTGCTCGGCATACAGGAGTGCTCGGCATCAAGACTGCTCGGCATACGAAGGTGCTCGGCATCAAGACTGCTCGGCATACAAGACTGCTCGGCATACAAGAGCGCTCGGCAGCAAGAGTGCTCGGCATACAAGAGTGCTCGGCATCAAGAGTGCTCGGCATACGAGAGTGCTCGGCATACAAGACTGCTCGGCATACAAGAGCGCTCGGCATCAAGGAGAACTCGGCAGCATCTGGAGTTCGGCATACAGGAGTACTCGGCGTAGTACTCGGTAGCATCAGGAGTACTCGGCAACAAGAGTACTCGGCATCTAGAAGAGCGTTCGGCTTCGACTGACAAACATCCTGCACTTCCCAAACATCAACCACATCGTTCGGCATAGAAGGGACTGTTCGGCATCAGGGCGCTCGGCACACCTGGTTCGACATACAGCGACCACTGTACTGGGGCTGGAGCGTTCGGCTATCCAGCCCACTTGGGAAGTCCAGCCCATATTTGCCTATAAATAGAGGGGCAGAGTCACAGTGAAATGGATCCTTTTTTGGGGAGAGAGAACACTGGGGAGACTCTGCCATTTTCAAGACTCATCTCCTCTACTTAACAACTTCATTCAAGCATTTGATTCACGAATTGTATTTGTAATCAACTATAAAGAAGATCAATAAAGTTTAACCTCAAAGTGGACGTATGCAATTACGCTGAACCACTATAAATTTGGTGTTCTTACTTTCTGCAGTTAGATTAGCATTGTCTTCTCTGTTTAATTTACTTTCATCACTTATATCTCTACACAATCTTTCTCTACGAGGTTAGTGACCAATTTTGGTGCTAACACTTTGGTGCTTTCATTGAGAGTTGAATTCTCAGACCTCAAGGATCTGCTTTGAAGCTACTGGATTGAACAAATCCCCCAAAGAAGATCCGACTCACTGATAGGACATCCGTTGATTCTACTCAGAGTTCATACCGATAACTCTACAATGGCAAGACCACGTACCAGGGCAGCTTCCCATAATGCGGATGCCCATGAAACTGCTAGTGTGCAACAAGCAGGACCTAGCAATCAACCAGCGATTCCGAGTGCAGGAATTGCCGCTCAAGAACAGACTCTAGTTGTCACCAGAATAGAGTTCAATGACTTGATGAGAGAACTCAGGGAAAGTAGGAGACAACTAGGAGAGCAGATGCAAGCTAACGCCAACCTGATGGCACAACTCACTCAACAGCAGCAACAGAATGCTGGGGGCAATCCCGCTCCTTACTCTTCATCTGACAGTTCAACTTCCTCTGATGAACCTCCCAGGTGCAGATGCCGCAAGACTGACGCTGCACGAGCAGAAGCTGCTGTTCAAACAACTGGAGACCGTGACCAAGCAAGAGCTGGAAACTTCAGGACCGGGGTACAGATGGAGGACAGAGGCCCGGATCATCAAAATGCTAACGATGTCGAACCTCAAGACGCACGATTGGCAGATCGCCAGGAGAGGAGGCATCAGCATGGACAGGCGCGTAGAACAGACACCAACCTTCCACCTTCCATACAGACACCAGATCTGACAGCCATGATCAGGCAGTTGATGAAGGAAAATCAGGGTTTATCGAATGATGATTGGGGAGTGTCAAGAAGTCATACTCCGTTCACGGATGTTGTGTTGCAAGCGGCGTACCCCAGGAAGTTTAGTATGCCTACTATCCCTGCGTATGAAGGGAGGACTGACCCCAGACAGCACGTCATGAGGTACGAATGGATGATGGATTCAGCTAAAGCGAATGATGCCACCAAGTGTAGGTGCTTTCCGATTACTCTATCTAGAATCGCTACTATGTGGTTCACCCGACTTCCTCCGCGATCCGTATCAAATTTCGAGGAGTTGGCAAAGAAGTTTATTGAGCAGTTCAGGATACACACTACGCGCCCAAAGGACGTGATGTCTCTGTCAAGTGTAATCCAAAATCCCGGGGAGTCGTTGAAGGAATATTTGAAAAGATTCCACGTTGCAGCAACTGAAGTCAGTAATCCCAACGATCATGCAATTCTAATGGTTGTAATGAGAGGTGTGGATCCAGACTCTGAGTTTGGAGACTGGCTGGCAGGAAAACCTCCGGCTACGCTAGAGCGTTTCTACTTAAAGGCACACCAGTTCATAAGAAGAGAGGAAGCTAGGTGGGTACGACGGGATAAGGCGCCAGGACCTGTCCAAGAATCAATAAAGAGCAACATTGCTGTGAAGCAGTTTGGAGACAGCTCGGGTAAGGTCCAGGTCAATGTCCAGAACAAGCCTGGGCAACCCAAGGAGTCCGGAGGAAGGAGTCAAGGGAAAAGAAAAGAAGCGGGGAAGTGGAAGTCGAGAATTCCAAGCTACAGCGAGTATACTCCGTTGAACGCGCCACTTGAGAACATTTACCTATCCACCTGCAATACTTTTCAATACAGAAAGCCACGTCCGAAAGAATCAATCGAGGAACAAAAACGGACCAGGAAATATTGTCGCTTCCATGAGACTTATGGGCACAATACGAAGGAGTGTAGACACCTACACGACGCTATTGAAAAGTTGATCAGGTAGAAGAAATTGCAAGAATTTGTGAAGGATCCTCAGGAAGGAGGACAGGGAACGTCCAACCCTGGTCATGCACCAGCTCCGCGTCATCCCGAGGAGCCTGCCCGAACCGTAGGTAGACTAGTCATAAATACAATTATCGGCGGACCTCACCCCGCAGATAAGAATTGGCAAGAGATGGAGCGATATGCAAGTTCCCTGAAGCATGCAGATTTTGAGTGCTGTTCGAACACGGAGGACGGGGCCCCTGCTAAGCAGCAGCGCATAATGACAGATGATATTGTGTTTAGAAGTAGAGACGCTGATCAGATAGAGGCTCCGACCATAGACCCCATGGTCATATCTGCAACGATCGGACCAGCATATGTGAAAAGAATTCTGATTGATTGTGGAAGTTCAGTCAACATCATCTTCAAGAAGGCTTACGATCAAATGAAACTAGAAACAAAAGACCTGAAACCGTCCAAGGCTCGTATACACGGCTTTAACGGCGCAGCAACCGACACCGTAGGGTACGTTGAGTTACCAGTTGAACTGGGGCAAGGCGAGCGTCGGAGGGTGCGAATTCTACCCTTCATAGTTTTGGATGTGGATTCTCCATATAATGTTTTCTTGGGCCGGCCGGCCCTGGCTGAGTTTAGGGCAGCATTGGCCCCGTGGTGTTTAACTTTGAAGTTCCCGACTGACAAAGGAGTAGGTATTGTTCATGGCGACCAAGCAGCTGGTCGTTCCTATTATGTGGCTGAGCTCCGAGAAGCCCATCGGAGGGAGAAGGGGAAGGTTGCGGACAATCCCGTCCGCATCCTTAATGCGAATAATTGACAAGTAGTGTCCGAGCCCTAGTTCAGGCATAGTTCTCGGATCTTCGGAGATATAGATCCGAGAGACGACGATGAGAAACCCAGGGAAGAGAAGGCGGCACCGGCTGAATTAACAATTGACATCTCAGTTAGCCGCGACGACCCTTCGCGAATTCTGAAAATCGGATCACAGCTTGGTCCGGAGATGACTGAAGACCTTAGCGACTTCCTCCGGGCGAATCTTGATGTTTTCGCCTGGGCGCATTCTGATATGTGTGGGATTTCTCCCGCCATCATGAGTCATATGTTGAACATAGATCCGAAATACATCCCAGTTAAACAAAAAAGGAGAGGAATGGATCCGGAGAGGTCCGCCGCTCTCGGAGAGGAGGTGGACAAACTCAAAGCAAATGGGTTCGTCCGCGACGCCCTCTACCCTGAGTGGGTATCCAATCCCGTGCTAGTAAAAAAGGCGAATGGGAAATGGAGGACTTGCGTAGATTATTCCGACTTGAACAAAGCATGCCCTAAGGACAGTTTCCCGCTGCCTAGGATCGATCAGTTGATCGACTCCACTGCAGGACACGAGCTGTTGTCATTCATGGACGCGTACTCAGGATACAACCAAATCCCGATGCATATTACGAACCAAGAACACACCAGCTTCGTTACAAATGTCGGGCTGTATTGCTATGTAGTGATGCCCTTTGGATTGAAGAACGCAGGAGCAACTTACCAGCGTTTAGTAAATCGAATGTTCAAGGACCAGCTGGGTAGAACGATGGAAGTCTATGTGGATGACATGCTCGTGAAGTCACGACGGTCAAACGACCACATTCGAGACTTGGCTGAAATGTTCGACATACTCAGGTTTTACGGGATGAAGATCAACCCTCTGAAGTGTTCATTCGGCATCGCATCAGGGAAGTTTTTGGGATTCATCGTCAATGCTAGGGGAATCGAAGCCAACCCAGAAAAAATCCAAGCTATTCGAGATGTGCAAGCGCCCAGGACTATAAAGCAAGTACAAAGCTTGAACGGAAAAGTAGCTGCGCTAAGTCGATTTATATCTAGGGCAACTGACAAGTGCATCCCATTCTTCGATATCATAAAGAAAGGGAAGAGAAATTTTGAATGGACGTCTAGTTGTGAGGAAGCATTCCGAAACCTGGTGAGGCATCTGGAGAGTCCACCAATGCTAGCAAAACCAGTTGACCACGAGATGTTGTACGTATACTTGGCTGTATCCCCGCATGCGATTAGTGCTGCATTGGTTCGTGAGGAGGATCGAGTCCAGAAGCCGGTGTATTATGTTAGCAAGCGTTTAACAGGGGCAGAGAGGAATTACCCTAAAATCGAGAAATTGGCTTATTGCTTGGTGATTGCATCACGAAAGCTTCACCCATACTTTCAAGCACATTCAATCGGCGTGTATACCGATCAACCCCTGAGGCAAGTACTCCAACGGCCGGAAACTTCTGGAAGATTGCTAAGATGGAACATCGAGTTGAGCCAATTCGATATCGCATACTTACCGCGGAGAGCCATCCGAGGGCAAGCATTAGCGGATTTCATCGCTGAGTTTACCATACCCATCAAACCGGATGACGACGACATCATTCCCCCCGTTCGATGGAAATTATACACCGACGGTGCATCAAACGACCGTTGCTCCGGCGCGGGCGTAGTTCTCATAACTCCGGAAAACCGATCAATCTGTTATGCCCTGAAGCTCGACTTCCCGGCTACAAATAACGAAGCCGAATATGAAGCACTGATCGCTGGCTTGAAGCTCATCAGAGAACTTAGAATCGAATCAATCGAAATCTTTTGTGACTCACAATTGGTGGTTTACCAAGTACGGGGGGACTACCAAGCAAAGGGACGAAAGCTTGCTCCGTACCTCGTTCAGGTCCAAGAGCTACTATCAAATCTTGAGCGTTATGACATTTCACATATCCCGCGCGAACAGAACAAAGAAGCCGACTTATTGGCTAAGTTTGCAAGTACCGGCGATGCGCAACAAATGGGATTGTATCCCGTCGAAGTTTTGCATGCCCCGAGCATAGACGGGATGAAAGTCGATCTCGTGTTGGAAACAGGAATCGAGAAGGAATCGTGGATAACCCCATTCAAACTGTACCTAACGACCGGGGCTTTACCATAAAAAAGAAGCGAAAGACGGCAGGTCCTTCGAAAGGCCGCGCGATACGTAATGCAGGATGGGTCGATGTACCGAAAAGGATTCTCAGTCCCATTATTGCGATGCATCGCTCATGATGAGACAAAGCGGGTCTTAAGAGAGGTTCACGAAGGGGAATGTGGCGACCATACTGGGGGGCAAACGCTAGCAAAGAAGATCCTCCGCTATGGATATTACTGGCCCACTGTAAACCGGGACGCCGCGGACTACGCAAGAAAATGCAACAAGTGTCAAAGATATGCGAAAATCCCGAGGGCTCCATCAACGGAACTCACACAAATGATTAGTCCCTGGCCATTTGCGATCTGGGGAATCGACATAATCGGCTCTTTGCCTATATCCAAAGGTGGCCGAAATATGCGATAGTTGCAGTCGACTATTTCACAAAATGGGCTGAGGCAGAACCTTTAGCCACAATCACCTCTAAGAAGGTCATTAACTTCGTTGTACGAAACATTATATGCTGCTTTGGCCTTCCGCGCACCATCATTACGGACAACGGGACGCAATTTGAAAGCAGAGAGTTCAAAGAGTTCTGTTTAAAGTATGGCATCGAGAAGATGTTTGCCGCCGTGGCACACCCGAAAGCTAACGGACAAGTCGAGGACGTTAACAAAATAATCAAGTCCATACTGAAGAAGCGTCTGGAGAAGGTTGGAGGCAAGTGGGTAGATGAACTCCCGATAGCATTATGGGCGTATAGAACTACTCACAAGCCCGCGACCGGCCACACTCCATTCGCCTTGGCATACGGCTCTGAAGCCGTTATACCCGTGGAACTTGAAGTCCCGTCGCACCGAGTGACATACTATGATCCCAAGACGAACCAAAACCTCTTGCTGGAATCACTGGACTGCATCGACGAAAAGCATGAAGAAGCTGAATTAAGGGCGGCAGCGCACAGACATCGAGTCAAGCGTTACTACGACGGCAGAGTCCACCCAAGAATCTTTGATGTGGGTGATCTCGTTCTGAAACGAGTCTTCCCGGTACCATCACGCATGAATCCCAGCTGGGAAGGTCCATACGCCATTGAACGGAAGCTTGGAGAAGGAACATTCAAGCTAGCGACCGTTGATGGCACGACACTCCCCCGAGCATGGAACAGTGAGCATCTGCGGCACTATTACATTTAGCATGTTTCCTTTCTTATTTCAGGCACTGTTATTTCCTGCATGTTTCCATTCAGTCATAACGTAGTTTCTTTTTAAAGTTGTAATCAAGCAGTTTAGTTAATTTTCATTAATAAAGGCTTGAAGCCGCATTTTCCATGAATCACTAACGTTTCTGTATCTCACAGTTGAATGACGAACTACATTATCTTGTACGACGTACGGACTCGTATAAACAATTCCAAATCTCTGAATCCCCAGAGTGCGGAGCGGAGTACTCTAAGTCCCCAGAGCACGGACTAGAGTATAAACGATTTCAAATCTCCGAATCCCTAGAGTGCGGAGCGGAGTACTCTAAGTCCCCAGAGCGCGGACTAGAGTATAAACGATTTCGAATCTCTGAATCCCCAGAGTGCGGAGCGGAGTACTCTAAGTCCCCAGAGCGCGGACTAGAGCATAAACGATTTCAAATCTCCGAATCCCCAGAGTGCGGAGTGGAGTACTCTAAGTCCCCAGAGCGTGGACTAGAGTATAAACGATTTCAAATCTCCGAATCCCCAGAGTGCGGAGCGGAGTACTCTAAGTTCCCAGAGCGCGGACTAGAGTATAAACGATTTCGAATCTAGTATAAACGATTTCAAATCTCCGAATCCCCAGAGTGCGGAGCGGAGTACTCTAAGTCCCCAGAGCGCGGACTAGAGCATAAACGATTTCAAATCTCTGAATCCCCAGAGTGCGGAGCGGAGTACTCTAAGTCCCCAGAGCGCGGACTAAAGTATAAACGATTTCAAATCTCCGAATCCCAAGAGTGCAGAGCGGAGTACTCTATGTCCCCAGAGCGCGGACTAGAGTATAAACGATTTCAAATCTCCGAATCCCCAGAGCGTGGAGCGGAGTACTCTAAGTCCCCAGAGCGCGGACTAGAGTATAAACGATTTCAAATCTCTGAATCCCCAGAGTGTGGAGCGGAGTACTCTAAGTCCCCAGAGCACGGACTAGAGTATAAATGGTTTCAAGTCTCCAAGTCCCCAGAGCACAGAGTCAGCAAACCAAAGAAAGACAAGAGAATCATTCAAACAAAAAGAAACTAAACTTTATTCGATAAATTCAAAATGGGATTACATGATCACTCCTACAAAATCCAGACCTGTCTATACAAACTACAAGCTACGGAAGATAAAAGCAATTACAAGACTTAAGCAAGAAGCTCGTTGAACGAGTATATCGATCATTTCTTCGATTTCTTCTTCTTGTCTTCCTTCGTCTTTTCCGATGACTCCTCTCCCTCATGCCTTTTCTTGGATTTCTTGCTTGCTAAGGAAGCGGAGTCAGGAGTAGGAGACGGAACATCTAGCGGTTTGGACCTGCCCGGGAGGATGATTTTCAAAGGTCTGTTCCGCGGGTCGGTAAGTTCCAGGATTCCAGGTTCAACTTTGACCTCGGCCTTTTTCTTCTCCTCTTCGGCAAGGCGGTCCTTCATGCTCATATGCGAGGTATGCTCAGTGGCGCCGGTGATTTAAATTTCATCGTCCCCTTCGGCAGGAGATGAAGCGTCGAGCTTATCATCATCCAGCGCCCCGATCACCTGAGCATCGGGACCGGGGAGTACTCCCACGTGGACAGCGTCACTTGTTTTCCCAGCCTCCTCCTTGACGTCATCGCTCCTCGGAGTTGGCTCGGCGTCAGAACAACCTGCACGGGAACATAGAGAATGAGCGTTAGAACGATTAGCCACTGCTGAAAAAAGACGGGATCTTTCAACTTCTAGAGAAAGGAGAATTTCCTACCAAGTTCCGGTTGGCTATCGGTGGCGCGTGGGGTTTCACCCTCCAGGATGGGTGATAGCACATGAGCACCGAGCCCGGGGTCTTCGGGGTCATAACCGACATGCTGCTCGAATGGATCAAGTGTCGGCCGACCGGCCGATTGGACAGCGGATTGAGCAGCAGTATGAAGAGCAGTAATATTGGCCCCAGACGGGCCAGCTTCATCATCTTTCTCTTTTGGAAGGGGAGAGTCTTTGCTGTAAAGTGCCAATGCTGCGGATAAATCCGATGGCTCATTCCCCCTAAGGAACTCTTTCACCAAGGCCTCCTCATCAACCTCTTCGGAACCCGACTCGATCTTCCTGATCCTTATCAAGGTTTCCCATGCCTCAGCTAGGGACTCAAGGTAGCCGTCGCCCAAGAATGTTAAGTCACGATGCATAAGGACGCGGGCTCCATATTCAGCAATCAATGGGTCGAACATGTTTTTGACCTCTTCCCTGCCGGCTTCCGCGGCCGCCTCGAGGCGAGAATCAATCTCCTCCGCAGCCTCTCTTTTGCCCTCCTCACGGGCCTCATCCTTCATTTTCTCAACCCCAGCGAGTTCGTCATCGAGCTTTGTTTTCAGGAGTCGGGTAGCAATGATCTCATCACAGTATCGTTGTGATTCTTCTTGAGCAGCTACCTTATCCTCCTTCTCCTTGGAGAGTAATTCTTTCAGCTCTTTGACTTGGGTGGCGAGCACGTCCCTTTCTTTTTGGACAGAGTCTTTTTCTAGGGCGAGGGCACCGCTGCGCTGGACTGCTTCGTCAAGCTCTTTTTTGTGAGCCGCCTCTAAACGAGTAACTGCCTCTGCAGTATCTTTTGCGCTTTGTTCAGCGGCTTCCATCTTCGACTTATACGAAGCGAGCTCTTCGTCTTGGAGTTTGATGATTTTCTTATCGCTGTCGGCCTCCAGATTCAGACGATCAATCTCGTGTTGACGCTCAACGGATACTTCCAAGATCTTCTCCACCAAGTGCACAAACGCGTCATGTTGAACATAGACGTCGTCATTGCAGGCAATGGCACTCTGTTTCACATGCCCGGGAATATGATGAATGGCCGGGAGGAACTTCAGACCATCGAAGCAAATTTTTGGAAACTTGGCCTTAAGATCGACCATCTTTTCCGCAACAGTTGGGTCCACCGCAGGAGTAGGAGGAGGAGGCTTTGAGAATTCCGCTCTTTTCCGTTGCTCTCGGACTTGCCTTGTACTCGATGAACTGGAATGTTGTTCTCGAGGAGCATCAGATTGATAACCCTTCTGTAAAGACTTCTCCCTATCCGGCTCAGTTGGAGGAGGAAGATCACGGGACTGGGAAGATTGAGAGTGTTCCTTCTTGCGGTGAGACGACTCGCGGGGGCGATTGTCCCTATCTTCATAGTCGCCTCTGTCCCTACGTCTGCCTGAACCAGAATCTCGTCCAGAGTGATGAAATATAGAAGAGCCCTAAAGGCGATCGAGTCCGTGAGAACGCCCTATATCACCTGCAAAGAATGGAGATAACAACGAGTTAAGGGAAATTCACGAGATAGGAAAAAAGACTTGAAGTATGTTATGGAATGCGCATGTGCGTGTGTGTCCTAGTGTTCCCCCCGACGGACCCGTTCGTTTATCTTTGCTAATCGGAGTGGTATCTCCTTGGGCCGGGAGTTGAACTCCTGCATTGCCTTTCGCGGGTGAAGAGAATTTGAGGGCTTCAGGATCATCAAACCCATAATTAAGTATGTCTTCGGGAATAGAAAGGTTCGATAGACCCCTCAAGGAACTTTCCAGATGCTACGAAGAAGCCTCTTTCTCAGGCGAGGTAGGCGTAACTTTTGAAGTGCCACCAACTTTCTTCTTTTGAACTGTATATTTCAACTTCTTCTTTCCCTTCGAAGGGGATGATGATGTCTCAATATCCTGAACTTCGATTGCCGGATTCCAAGCGGGACCCACGTTCTCGCCCTAAGTCTCAAGAGCTTCGTCTTCTTTGCGCTCGCCTTCTCCGTGCGTATCGGGAGTGCGGCGCGACGACGACCCAGCCTATTTTTTCCCTTTACCAGACGGAGGTTTGGGAATGGTGACACCCTTTGGAAGGCTGATCCGACGACCAGGGGCTAGCAAGCCAAATCCCGACAGCTATTCATTTGAAATGATAGTCCGAATGTCTCGATCCTCAGCAGGAAGAGCTCTAATGGATTCAACAGCCTCAGAATATCCTCGGCCTTCCGGACGCGGGTTGATACCTAAAAAGATGAAATGAAGAGTTAGGAAAAGCATGACTCCGATCAAATACGAATAGTGACTCGGCAGAGAGACTTACTGCCTTCAACCCATCTCCTAGCGAAACCGGAAGGGCAGCGCACATAGAACCATTCCTGTTTGTACAGGGCGAATTTACTACATGCTCCTATCAAGATCTGGCATTTGTGGTATGGCTCGAGGAACATAAAGGAAGGACTGTCTTTCCGTCTCTTGAACATATAAATGTATCTGATATCACCGGCGGTTGGACACTACACCATATTGTCAGTTTTGCAACACATCCATGCGGAAAAATAACAACGGCTCACAGCCGTTGTAAATGATTCAAGAATGGCTATGGACCGTTGTAATCTTGCAACGGCTCAAAGCAGTTGTGTAGCTGCCGTGTTTTTTTCACAACCCCCCATTCCCAAAAGTAACGTCCTTCTAATTTCATTTCCCTCTCCTCTTTGCCCTATCCTCTTTGCCCTAGTTAATCGCCCCCATTTCCAGCTGTTCGATTGAGCGACTACAAATCGTCATCTGCAAATCATCCTCGGCTGCGACAACGTGAAACCAACGGTAAGGCTTCCATCCTCATCAATAATCCATTCTTTCATATTCCATCTCCCACTAACGCCACTCCACCCTGTACCGATGCTCTACCCACCAGTTCTTTGTCTTTCTCAAATCCAACACCCAACAACATCGCTCTAACCATTCGATATTTTTCTCAACCTCGCTGCTCCACTATTGTTTCGCTTAAAGTAAGCAAATTTATTCTTCGAGACTTTCATTTTACGACTATTGGAAATTATTAGTTTTAGTTTTAGATTATCTATTTTTAAAAGATTGTATACTATATATTTTTCAGATTATTAACGATAATAACATAGCTTTTTTTGTAAAGAGATATCTACTGCTTAAGTATGTTATTGCACCCCGTTCCTTTTTTGTTCTTATTACTCTTATATGGTTTTGAATTATTAAATTTTGGTACTTTTGCTCGGTTGTTTGAAATACCTTGTAAACATTATTCTTTTGTGTTTAAAGTTTGTTTGGATGCATCAACGTTAAATTTCATCAGTTTCTTTTAAATTTTATTATTCTCGTTCATGCCCTTTAGATTTGAGTTGGAAGTCTAATTTCTTTTTTTCTTCTACGAATTTCATGGGAAGTTGCACTGTTACGTTTTACAGCTTTTAATTTTCAAATATTGTGTTCCCATTTAGAAACTAAACCATATTGTGTTCATCGCAAATATTATTCGACTCTAATCATACTAAACTAGTTTGAGTTCTTACGAATTGTTCATCTAATTTATTAGTCATCGTTTCTTATTGATATTATAATTTTAATCGGATATGCCTACAAATATCTAAAGCATACTTAACTCTGGATTTTTTTATGCATGAGACTTTCTAACCTGGCAAAGATGAACATCCTAATAGATCATGCTTGAATTATACAATTTTGATTTTTATAAATATCTTAAGGGTCTAATTTGATTTTTTTTGTGGTGACTGCGCTAAGCATTTCACTAAAAATATAGATGAAATTATCACAGACAAATATGTGTACATGCATACAATTTTACATACTGTTTCCAGAGTTATTTTATTAAAAAAAGCTACAACACAAAATAGTAGAAACTAAAATAATGATAATTCAACAGTCAAAGTGTTCAATAATTGAGCCAAAGCAAACTTTTCGAAATGGATTTCTCGCTTGACAAGCACCTTTCCTTGTGCCTTTTGGAAGCCAAATGGGGGCAACAAGGGACCACCCTATTTTTCTCACCATTACTAACTGGACACTTAATTGTCATAAACAATGTGTCTGAACTAATTTTGTCCACAATCTAGTTTTGATAGCCTGAGTACTACAAGTCATAAGTCAATTTATGCAATTCTTTAACTTATTAAAACTTTTCATTATCAATCGATAATAGTTATTATTATTTTTTTGGAAAATTGCAGACGGTTAGAAACATTGCAGACAAATAGAGATCACAAGCAACCGAAGGAGGCTGAAGTTAAAGGTAATGCAGAATCTGCAGTTGTAGTGACTTTTAATTTATTCTATTCATTTTGTTGGTTTATACTATGACTTTCAAGTATTGTAAGTTGCATTGGATCGCACTTCTACCGGTTGGAGAAGAATCCATAACCTAGGTTGTTCTTCAGATCATGCATTCTAAAAAGGTGGTCTTGGCACACAAATAAACTTCATTTATGTTAATTTATTAGTGAAAACAGGCAAAATAGTTGCGGTCTAAGGATTTTAGGGAACTAGTCATTCAGTTTACATTCATATCCGTTATACTCGATTCTGAAATTTTCGGAAGGAGAATTATTTATACCATTAAAAGACCGTGTTAAGCATGATCTCTCTTTGTCTCAATTAGATTATCTTTGATAGTGGGTTGGATAAGTGCAAAAAATCTTTTGTTGATTCATGTCGTCATTGATCAGTTAATCTATTTTACTTGTTTGCAACAGTTCAGAAGAGTAATCAGATTTAAACTTACAGTTATATGGTTTTTTTTTTCACCAAATGGAGGAACTGTGTATGCCTTGTCCAACTAGTCAGTTGGTACATGATCTGCAAATACGTCAATATAATCTATTAATTGGTCAGCACAACATGTAAACTGAAAGACGTAAGTTAGGATAAACTGGTTTACATCCATTTTTAAATGTGCATGTTATTTAATCTATGATATAAATAGACGAATCATAGTAGTACTTTTTCAAATGCATCACACTCACTGTAAATCAAACGTGTTACTAACTGCTAAAATATTTTGAAATTCACCACTATAAAAATAAGAGGTGAACTGCGACCATTTTGTATTTATTTTTCTCATAAGCTCGATAATGATAACCTTGAAGTTGTGTGTTATGATGCCTTTTAATGTGCATTAGATGTGAGAGTTAATGTGCGTAGATTTTTCTTAACATAAATTCAACTAAACTGAAATTTATCCTAATGCAGTGGCAATGCCAAAAGACTTGTTCAGCTATACTAATTCAAACATTTTAACATAACACAAACTAACAACCAAAGACTAATTCAAATTAACTACTTCAACCAACGATTAATTCAACCAGGTGATTATACCTCCACGGATTCAGCAAGGTTGGATTAAGTCCAACAGATGATAGTTCTGGTTTGTGGTAAGTGGGTTTGGTGGTCGGGTAAAGAGGGTGCTGTGAAATTGAAGGATGGTAGAATGATGGTTGTTGTTGGTGTAGTGTTTGTTATGCAGGTTGGCTGAGGAGGAGTTGGATAGTGAGGAAGTGATGTTTCGGGCAATGCATTGGGAAGTGAATTGGATCGGGAAGTCGTGTTTTAGGAAGTGGTGCGGCATTTGTTCTGTAGTGTTTGGTATTGAAGGAGGTGCTGTTGGTTGATGGGTTTGACGTAGGTTGTCGGAAGTACGAGATTGTGGTGCAGCGATTGGTTTGTGGTGTGGCAGAGGCTGGTTATGAAGTTGTGGTTGTTGTGATTGAGGGAGATGAGGCTATTAGAAGCAGTTTTGCTTGTGTTTGTGCAAGTTTTGGTGTTGTAGACGTGGCGGGGTAGGTGAGGAGTTCAGGTGGTGATAGGCAATGGAAAGAGGATGCAGGAGGAGTAGAATGGTGGGTTTGTTTGGTTTGCTTTGGCAAATGTCATGGAGTGTTGATGAAGATGTGGATGAACACTGTAAGGCAAACGCAAAAAACAAAACAGAATTGAAATGTAGAACATAAGTTACACGTTACAGTGATAGCAATAATACTTCATCAAAACTTATATTACCAGAAAAACATAACCTGGCAATATCATAATTGCTTTAGCAGACCCGTGCCTTTGAACTTACTCAGAGTTAAGAGTCTTGGCAATTTTAGGTGCAACAAAATTCATCTAGTCACCAACTTTACCAGGCCTGAATAGTAAACTGTTGCTAATACCTTCAATACTAGTAGATCCCGTCTTGTTCACATCCGGGTTACTCAAATTCTCAAATGCACACAGATTAAGACGTTTTGTTAATTCTCTTCCATAGTAAAGGGACAAACTATGAACACAGATCCATTTTTTTGTTATGCCAGTTGTGTTTAAAACAGATTCATTTTTTTGTTAGCACCTATTCTTGATTTCTTCTCTCACTTAGAATGCAATATTTAACTTCTTGAAGTACAAAGCTTATTATTACTGTTCTGATCGCCAAGCCAAAATCAAGATCCACATCTAATTATTTCGTTTCTAATTAAAGAAGATTACTCTATTCCAGACAAGGGTTACTACAACAGATTTTGAACATTCAGAACGCTATCACCGATCCATATATATAATTCAGGATCAGATTAGCTAAAGACAACAACATGACCATGGCATCCCTTAAAATTCAGGCACCATGTCACAAAGCACTATTCAGAAAATAAAATTAATGAAGAGATGAAGGTCAATACGAGCTTGTATATGATGAACTAGGGCAGGCAGCAAAAAAGCTATAATCCCCAGCTCGAATTGCGCTAGCAAGTTCATCAGCGATCATCAAGCTACTAAAACAACTTCATACAAGTAACTGAAACAACATGATATAAGTACGGCGAATCCCGGTTTCATGTTTTAGGGTCAGGAACCAGAAACACAACTAAAAAAATCAGTGAAGTAATAAAAATCAGTCTATTATATAAACTGAATACAAGTATGATGGTGAAGTTGGTAGTTTGAGTTGTTGGAAGCGGAGTGGTTTCGGGGAGATGGTCTGAAGTGGTAGCTGTTCGATTTAGGTTACTGGAGTCTATTGATGGAATATTGTAGCTGCAATTTTAGGGAATGGCGAGACAGTGCTGCAGGAGTTGATGACAAATCTGGAATGAAGGTGAATGGGTATGTGAATGGGTATGTGAATGAAGGCAGTAATCAAAACTGCTGCAGGAGTTGATGGTGATTGAAGTGCTGCTTGTTTGTCGCAGTGGTGATGAGGTGGAGTTTAGTGAATAGCAGGTATGATGGGGAAGTGGAGTGTTATAGGCAGCAAGGTTAGTTTGATGTGAAGTGGTCAGGTTGGTCTGATGGTAGTTGTGATGCCAATGCAGCAAGAAGGATGTAATTGCAGAGAATAGAGGAATGAAATTGTTGGCAACTGTCTTTGCAAAATGGAATGGCAACTGTCATTGCAAAATGGAATGGCAACTGTCTTTGCAAAATGGATCAAACTAGTGCAACAGAGAATACAACTGTCATGACAAATCCTTCTGATTGTTTGTATTAAATGCATAGATGAAAATAGTGAGAATGAACTACGTAGAAATGCATAAAATTGTGTCTTTTTTTTGAAGTAATGCTAAATATAATAAAATAAAGAAAATACAAAAATAATTTGAAGAGTAAGATTTAAATTACATTGCAATTCCTTGACAACGACGTCAAAAACTTATTAGACGGTGAATTTTCTATCGGTTAGAAAATCGTCGAAAAATTATATCGTTATAAATCGCAAGTGCACGGTGTACATGTCAGGTTTAAGGTTTTTTTACTAAAATGTTGTATATATTTTTGTTGGCAGATCAATATGTCTTCAAGTATAGATAAAGAGTGGATGAAAGAAGCCAATCAAAGAACCCCACGATATATGGAAGGAGTGCAGAAGTTTATTGATTTTGTTGTCGAAAATGGTGGCAATAAGGAAATCTATTCTTGTCCTTGCACACAGTGCAAAAATATGAAAATGAAAATTAAATTAGATGAAATTCATTTTCATCTGCTTAGATGGGGAATTGTCCAATCATATACTATTTGGCATTTTCATGGGGAAGAGTCAACAATGAACCAAAAACAACCTGTTAGTCAAGCCATAAGTACCGATGACTCTGAACATCCTAGGATGGAAGATCTGGTCAATGATGCTGATAGATTTCATCAATTGCAACCTACAAGTTTGTTGCCGGATAATTTTGGGGATTCGCCTACGGTTGATGTTGATTGGCAGGCCAATCAAAGCAAGAAGTATAAATCACTTTTTGATAATGCAAAAGAGCCATTGTACCCTTCATGTCCAAAAGGGATAACAAAATTGTATTTCGTCGTCAAGCTGAATAACTTGAAAACCCAATATGGCTTTTCCGACAATGGTGTGACTGCACTCCTAGAATTCATAAAAGAATTACTTCCTGAAGGTAACACACTACCAACAAAGTATCACCAGATGAAGAATATGATTAAGCAAGTTGGCATGGATTACAAAACTTATGATGCATGCATTAATGACTGCATTTTGTATTGGAAGGATGATGCAAATAGAGTTTTTTGTCCAGTTTGCAAACAATCAAGATATAAAACAACATTCAACGAAGAGAAAAGAGCTGCAAAAGTACCTCAAAAGACGTTGAGACATTTCCCTCTAATTCCTAGGCTGAGGAGGTTGTACACTATACCATGGATAGCAGATGCTATGACTTGGCATGGTCGTGCCAAGTCTAATTCAGACGTAATGCGTCACCCATGTGATACTTCTCAATGGCGAGCTGCAGATTCTTTTGACAAAACATTTGTTGTTGAATCACGAAATGTCACGCTTGGATTAGCAACGGATGGTTTCAATCCACATGCATCTCTAAGTAACCGTTATAGTTGTTGGCCAGTAGTTTTAGTACCGTATAATCTTCCTCCATCCATGTGCATGAAAAGAGAGTTTTCAATGTTGACATTGTTGATTTCTGGACCAAAACAACCAGGAAAGGATATTGATGTTTATTTGCAACCGTTAATAGACGAGTTACAACTGTTATGGGAAGGAGTCGCTGCATTTGACTCATTTAATAATTCTGAGTTTACATTGAGAGCTAGGTTGTTGTGGGCAATTCATGATCATCCTGCACTTGGGACTTTATCGGGATGCACAACTCATGGCTATTTTGCATGTCCTACATGTGGGGAAGACACTTGTTCTTACTATCTTCGTGCAAGTAAGAAGATGTGTTACATGGGACATCGAAGATTTCTTCCTTTCAAACATAAGTTTCGAGACGAAAAAACAAACTTTGATAACAAACAAGAATATCGTCGTCCTCCACGGCCATTGACTGGTTATCAAGTTGAACAGAAGGTAGCTAATATCAAGATGAAAGTTGGTAAAGACAAATTAGAAATCGGTCGAAAACGAAAAAAGAAAACCGATGAAGACGAAGTTGAGAATGTTCCTGCGTGGTATAGAAGATCGATCCTCTTTGATTTGCCATATTGGAAAGCAAATTTGGTCCGACATAATATTGATGTTATGCATACAGAGAAGAATGTCACTGAACATCTCATTATCACAATTATGGGTCATAAAGACAAGTCAAAAGACGGCATCAATGCACGTAAGGATTTGAAAAACATGGGTATAAAACAAAAATTGTGGGTGAGTGAAGATCCTGAAAGAAGTAAAGTAATCATACCAGATGCAACTTTCACCTTGAGCAAAGACGAAAGGCTACGATTTTGCACCATTTTGAAAAGCCTAAAAGTGCCTAGCAAATTCTCTTCCAACTTCAATAACAATGTGAACATCAATCCTCCTGAACTAACAAATATGAAGTCTCATGATTACCACGTCATAATGCAGCAATTACTTCCGGTATTGCTTCAGCATTCTTATCCACAACATAAGGATCTACGTAATGCTATACATCGTATAAGTCTATTTTTTAACATTTTATGCTCAAAGGTGATTAACAGAGAACATCTTTTAAAAGCAAAGACTAGTTTGGTAGAAGCAATTTGTATGTTTGAAAAATATTTTCCACCTGCATTTTTTGACATCAGCATCCACCTTATGGTTCATTTAGCCGATGAAGCATTGAAATGCGGTCCTGTTAGATATAGGTGGATGTATCCTTTTGAACGGTAATTTACTAATCTCAGTTTTGTTCATCATCATTCGATTTAAATAGGTACTAGTTATTTGTAATCGATTTATATTCATAGGTTGATGAAAACATATAAAGGATACGTCCGCAACAAAAGATATATTGAAGGATGTATTGCAGAAGGATATATCGTACAGGAAGCTAGTCTTTACTGCATGGAGTATATGCCAAAAGGAGGCGATGGCACACATAAACATACTCGTGAGGCTTTCTTAGACGAGGATGATGAGTTTGCTGGTGAGATGCCTCTAGATAATGGTAAAGACATAACCTTAACCTCGGTGCAGTTTGAACAAGTTCGTAGATGGGTCCTCAATAAGTATGATGGATTGGATGAATGGGAGAAGTAAGTTCACAAATAACTCCTAAATCTCCACCATTGTAAGTATATAAATGTTTTGAAATGTGTTTTTTGCAGGAGGTATAACATCTATGTGAAAAGTACTAAATCTCAATCTCGAAATGGGGTTTCATCCGTGGAAGATTGTCAAAGTTTTACTCTATGGTTACGTGGCGAGGTATATATTAAAGCTTATTTAATATTTCATGCCTACTTAAAGGTATCATACACCTTATTAATCAAACTTTTCACATATTTTATTTTTTTAGTTGGTAAAAACAAACGATGTTGATTCAACTCTTTGGCGCCTTGTGAATGGGCCGAAGTTCAAGGCGCGCAGTTATATGAAGTACCAAGTAAATGGGTTTATATTTTCCCCGAAAAAATACGAAGAGCGGATGGTAACACAAGACAGCGGTGTATGTATGAAAGCAATCACAAAATTTAGAGCCAGTGGGAAAGATAAAAATTATGCAGAAGCTGAAACACTGTATTATGGAGTTATTCAGGAGATAATTGAATTGGATTATATAGACTTCAAACAAACGGTTTTTTACTGTGATTGGGTAAAAGTCGAAGACAAGGTCAATGGTTGCAAGATTGATCCTGTTTCAAACTTGATTACAGTTAATTTAGGGAAATTGAAGACCAAAGATAGGATGAACGATGAGCCATTTATTCTTTCGTCAGAAGCGAGTCAGGTGTTCTACTCAAAAGATTTAAAAAATAGCGGATGGTTTGTGGTTTTACACACACCTAAGCGGTTGACTACAATCGTGGATGATCTCGAGTTTCCTACCGTCTATCAATCAGCCTTTGAAGATAACAAAAAATTAGAAGATCTTACCAAATGCTTATGTTAATATAAGATGTATTTCTTAATTTAATTGAGTTGATTTTCAAATGTGGATGAATTTTTAATCGATAACAATCAAATATCCTTGCTTGCTTTTATTAGACAACCTGTAAAAAAATTGGGCTTTTTCTGAATACTTGCAGCAACAATAAATGTCATATATGTTTATTTCTGAATACTTACAGCAACAATGTCAGAAGCCGTAGAAACGTCGATCCATTCAGTCGCGAATTCGTCATCTTCACAACCCGAGAAAGTTGAGACAAATGCATATGGTGTTCCAGTTTCTGATAATGCTGGGAAAATAGGCAGTAGACTTGGTAAATTGGTACGAATGCATGTGCCGATATCGTATGAAAGTTGGGATAAAGTACCAAACAAATGTAAAGATGACGTTTGGGCTGAATTGCGGGTAAGTCATTCTTTTTTTTTCACTGTTAACCTGTTGAAAAGCACAAATGGCACAACTCATTTGTTTGTTCTACAAATCACTGGCTGTAAAATTTTCACTTTTAACGTATTTTTTATCTTCAATATATACAGACATTTTATGAGCTAGAGTCAGATACAAAAGAGTTGTATTTTAAAAAAATGTGTGAATCATTTAGAAGATACAAAAGTGAATTGAGGACAAGGTACTACGACAAATTCGATAATGATGAAGCTAGAAGGAAAAACTGTCCGCCAAAAGTTAGCGTAGAAGATTGGGATGGATTCTTGAAAAATGAAGCAAAACCCGGCGCACGCGAAAGAAGAAAGCTAGGCAAAAAAAATAGATCACAGTACAGTTATACTCATCACAGTGGTCGTACAAGTCATGCCGTAGTAGAACATAAAATGGTACAGTTTTAATTTTTTGTTATTTCGTCGCATTTTACTATTTCGTTGAATGAGATTGTATCGGTAGGAAATAAACTCTTTGAATAAGAATCGGTTGGTTTGATAATCGATGTTTCGGTTGCAGGCAATTGACAATCCAGGAAAAGAAATCATACGCCGGGAAGTGTGGGAGAAAACTCATACAAAAAAGGATGGCACCATATCGGATTCAAATTCTTCGTACTTTGTAAGTTAAACAATATATTGTTTTAGATGATAAATTAAATATCTCAAGTATTATCATATTTTAGGGTAAAATTGCAAAAGCAAGGGAAACAATCAATGACGACGAGGAACAAGATATGCCATTGGACGAAGACATCTTGTCACAAACGTTCGACAAAGATAAAAGGGGCCGTACTCGAAGTGTTGGAACTATAATACCAAAGACACAAGTTAAAGCATCTACTATTCCACGTAAATAACTCAGAAGGAGTAAACAAGACTCAAATAGATTGGAAACAAGGATGGAGAAGGTGGAGGGTTCTTTGGAGAATGTGAAGGGGACATTGAACACATTGGTCGACATGTTAAAAGGATATGTGAAACAGATGCCAGACATTGCTTCCAACGAAGAAGGAAGTGGTGGGACACATCATGAAAGTGTTGGAAGAACGTCGAACAATGACGATGCTGCTAACCCGCTTATTTCACATGTTCAGGAAAATCAAAAATGTGAAGTGTTGAACTTTGATCTAGAAGTCATTGCAACAGGTTTTATATGCAGAGATTCGACGGCATCCATAATACATGGAAAACCTGTACCTCCTACACATGAGAAGTTGGTTGTAGACAATATACTATTACCAGATGAGCCCACAGCCAAACAAAATCATCCTCTTGCTATGACCTTTGATGATATTGGAGTCGGTGGTTATGTGTGTCATCCAAAGAGTTCAATTCGATATCTTTAGACGCAGGAGCAGGTATACATTATTATTATCCAATAAATTCAATCTAAATGGAAACCTATATATGCTATGACAATTATAAGACTAACCTTCCAAGTGCAATTACTATGATTAGGAGTAACGCTGTTTCATATACATCAAAATGTGTTTTACGAATATGGCACTATTTATTCATACATTAATGTGTGAGTATATTGCACATAAGATATGTGTGAATATAGTGAAAAATGAAACAAACAGAATATATAATATAGAAAATAAAAATATTTTAGCACTAATAAGATAATGATTGCTATAAACAAAAGAAATTGTTTTAAAATATTACTACTGATCACTTCCCACCTGTAAACAAACCGCTAGAAAGTGGACATGTAGGCTTGACATGTGCTTGAGTCCTTTTTGCAATATTGACACTCTTCGTTCCTGCACTAAATTACTGTATGTGATTATGTGAATCCGTTGCGAATCCGTTAAACTGACAGTATGAAATTTATTGGTAAGTTTAAATATACCATGGGAGATGTAAATAGTTTACTATTTTTTTGATATACTTGAAAGTGAAGTGTAAAGATACTGGGCGGATCAATGAAGATCAAAATTTCTTTTTTTTGAAATAAAGTTGCTTATGTGTTATAATAATTTTGTTGTTTGTTGGTTGGGAAAAGAATGCTTTTGGCTTGCTAACGATGTTATTAATGGAGAAAAGAATAAAGAATACAACAGATTAGCTGTAAATTAGTTTGTTAATTATGGATTTGTGACAATGGAATTAATTTGGGATAGAAGGGGAAGAAATGTCACTGACTAGTCCTCATTAGTACAGTTGTTATGTGTAATTATATTAATTAGTTATGAACAGCTAACACATGTATAAAATTAATGGATACTAATTACATATGGGTACAGAAATTCATTTTTTTCCCCCTAATTTAATAAGGGTCTTGTTTGAAGACACAAAATTTGGCATCAAGAAAATGATTGAGATATTAAACATTTAATGCTATTGCTAATCGTATCATATTTACTTTTATTATAAGTGTTCTATTTCCAAGTGCAGTAGGACTGCAATTATGATAAATAAACTTGATTTTCATATTGATAATAACTTGCCAGCAATGGCTCTGCTTATTATATTTAAGGCACATGCGAATGATTGATCCGTCAAATTTTTTTCCAGAGAAATTTATGATTAACATGTGAAATCTTCCCAAACCATCTTGAGTTTATCTAAAGATCAATCATTAGCCTACTTACATTTTAAATGCAATAGATTTTGAGTGAGGGGGAAGGCAAAATGTGAAACTTTAAATTAAGTTGTTGCTAATTTATTACAGGCCACATACACGTAAAACGATGTTTATTTGTAGACAATAATTTGCTATGAGAAGCAATAGTTATCAATATGTCAGTTAACTTGAGCTTTAATTGAAATTTTCAGTTAGCCTTTTGGCCTGCTAAATTTATCTATGTATCGGATAATATAATTATAAATCAAGTTAACTTTAACCTTGAGTTTTGAACACAAAATTATATTCAGAAAAATATGATTAGCATTAACAAATGCTGGTATTACTTATGATTGCATATAAAAAGCATGGAGAAATAAAATTGTATTATGACATAAACCTAGCAATACAACTAAGAACTGTAAATTTAAATACTGGTTGTAGCTTCATACAGTGATTTCACATGAAGCTGCATTAGATATCCTTGGGTCAAGTACAATATAACAGCTAATGTACAGCCAACCAGACTCTAATATTATTCATCAAGGTATTACTATATGTCAACTCGGTTGTAAACCAAAAGGAATACTGAGGCACGCGTGAAAGTTGAATGTGCAAGTTTTATCAATGAAGTGGGTTCTACTTTTCAACAACTAATGCAGTTTTCCCTGAAATATTTGGGAGTAGGTGTAATACTCAAACGGTAAATGACTTTGAAAAGATACCAATACTTTAGCATTACTACCTCGCTGTTTAACTTGAAGCACAGAGTAATCTTACTGTTATATGAAATGTACATGCACACACATATTTCAAACCAAATTATTTATATTAAGATTTAGATATAGGGTTATGGGCTCCAGACTTTAAGGCCTGCACAAACTAACTTTTGAACGTTTGAGATACAATGCGATATATGTATTTAGGTGTTACACCTGATAACATGCCTTAAACAAGCTTTAAACAAGCTTTACACCTGAATATTACCACCATCCTACTTGTAGTCTGTAGACTGTCACGGTCTCACAGAGACCAAAAGACACTTCATATGACAATGACAATGAATATCTCATGGTTGTGAATAAACTCAAGTAGCCTTTTTCTTCACAAACAGTTAAAATTTTCTTTTGTTGTTGTGCTCATTATTTTCTTATTCAAATTTCTATATGCTAGTTGATATTCTAATACATTATTTGATTTTGTGTTTGCAGGATATACTGCTACTAGATATACCAGTGTTTGCAGGATATTCTAACTAAGTATTTTATGTCAATATTCCAGTCTCCAATAAGCGTTAGACGATTGGAGGAAGACGTTATGTACCGTATGTTGTAGTATTATGTAATGATGCCGTTGTTGTGCTACGTATGTTATGTATACTTGTTGAACTATATTGTGGTATGTGTTGATGTTGAATATTATAATTCAAACGGTTGTTATGTTTGGTTTTTGTGTTTAATCTGTGAAAAATATTTGGTTTAATAATCTTTCTTCTATGATACTGTTAAATTTGCAATTTGTTGTATTAATTATGATAATGAAATGACTGTTGTTGGGGCAGAGAAAAATTTCAAATATGTTTTTAAAAAAATAAAATATTAATTAGCAACGGATTAAAGCCGTTGCTAGTATTTAAGACATCAGTTATACATCTATATTAAGCAACGGCTTTAAGCCGTTGCAAAATTAATTCCGGAACGGCTTTAAGCCGTTGCTAAAGTATATTTTGCAACGGCCTTTAGCCGTTGCAAAAATATATTTCGCAACGGATTTGAGCCGTTGCGAAATTTTTACCACTGCCCATTTCGCAACGGCTCATAGCCGTTGCGAAATGATTTTGCAACGGCTGAAATCCGTTGCGAAATGAGAATTCTGGTGTAGTGGGAGGTCTGGAGAAGATGGCCATGAAAAGTAAGTAAGTCCCATATAGAAATGCATGGCCGTTCGGGTGCAGCTGCGACGGAGCTATGTCTATGTACTGCAGTACATCCCGGAGAAATAAGTTGAACGGAGGCATGCTGCCCATCCAACACATGAACTTGTTACAGGCAGTATACCCGACTGGGGGCAGATGGGGACGGTCATGTCGCGAAGGAACTAGCACGTCGGCGAAAGGAATCCCATGAATGGAGCATATCCGTCGCAGAGCAGCTTCGTTGATCTTCGAAGCTTGTGAATCGATCGGATTGTCTAGTAAGATTGTTGCCTCCAGAGCATCAGGTGCCAAGTTATGAGCAGGAGAAGTCGACGGATTAGAAGTATCAACGGCTCCTTGCCTTGATGACGGCCCAGGCCTGTCGGATATAGTGGCGGAGCTAGATTTTCTCGACATCCCAAATAAATAACGAACCTGGCTAAGTGTTTGAGAGAACTATACTTAAAAAACGTTGAACGTTAGAATTAGCAACACGAGTTTTCCCCCCACGTGGTGTGTGAACTAGTGCAAGCAATTGTGTACAAGCAATAAGATTTCAAAGATATAAAATGAGCTTCGAATCGTTACCTTCAAAGACCGTCATCGCTGACCGTCTCAAAGAGCCCGCCTGGTGGTGGTTACAGTTCCAGATCTAGGAAACATGTAATTTGTAAAGTGTCCGGCTTAAGTCTAAATTGACATTTATAACTGTTCGGCATTTAAATGTTGTTCGGCAATTGCATTGTTCGTCCTAAGAATAGATCGGCATGTATGTTTGTCCGGTTGAGTCATCGTCAAGTGTTCGGCCAAAGACATTATTCGACCTAAGGATTGTTCGGCAATTGTATTGTTCGGCTAAAGACATTATTCGGACTAAGGAATGTTCGGCAATTGTATTGTTCGGCTAAAGACATTATTCGAACTAAGGAATGTTCGGCAATTGTTTTGTTCGGCTAAAGTCAGGGTTCGACCTAAGGATTGTTCGGCTGAATTAAATGTTCGGCATGTCAGTTGTTCGGCATTTGGGTATTGTTCGACTTTACTTTGTTCGGCTCAATTATAGTTTGACATGTTAGTAAGCGTTCGGCCTGGGATTGTTCGGCCAAGGTAGTGCTCGGCAGCTTCCCATTCCACCGACCGGCGCATGACGACATACGCCGAAGCAGCGAACAGCACCTTTACCTCCTCCAACACCTTCATTCGATCCTCTTCCCCTTAACTTCGGTTCGACACGAAGAAGCTAAGACAATAAGTGGACATACTCCTAATCATTCTTCCTCGCTATGTCGTTCGGCAATACAGACGAGCTACACAAAAACCTTCTACGCGACATCGTTCGAACATCTCGTTTGAATATACGAGGAAAAATACCTAAGTTTGCAGTTCGGAGATTGAGATGGTGTAGTTAAGTCTCGAATTCGGACGATTGGACAGAATTGCAAGAACGGTAGAAGTAAAAAGTAAAAGGGGAGAAGAAGAAGAGGAGCGGTTATATAGGGGGAAGGTAGAAGTTGATAAGGCTATACCCGGTAGAACCGGTCAATACCGGAGTGTTCGGCATCATAGCAGAGTAATGTTCGGCACACGAGGATTGTTCGGCTTCGAACGTATCGTTCGGCATCCAGGCCACGTTCACCACACACCTCCGTTACAGGCATTCTCGAGAAGGCAGCATCAAGGGAAATTGAACCGGATTCAAAGCGCATCACGTTCGGTCACATGATACACTTTGGGGGGCAAGTGTTTCCTGGAGATTTGACCAGGCAACCAGTGCTCGGCATCAGGTAGCACTCGGCATCAGAGAGTACTCGGCATCTAGGAGTGTTCGGCGAAGTACCCGGCTTCCTAGTGGAACTCGGCGTCATAGAATGTGCGGCATCTAGGAATACTCGGCGAAGTACACAGCATCCATAATGTTCGGCATACAGAGCGCTCGGCATCAACCAATACTCGACAGCAAGAGTGCTCGGCATACAGGAGTGCTCGGCATCAAGACTGCTCGGCATACGAGGGTGCTCGGCATCAAGACTGCTCGGCATACAAGACTGCTCGGCATACAAGAGCGCTCGGCAGCAAGAGTGCTCGGCATACAAGAGTGCTCGGCATCAAGACTGCTCGGCATACGAGAGTGCTCGGCATACAAGACTGCTCGGCATACAAGAGCGCTCGGCATCAAGGAGAACTCGGCAGCATTTGGAGTTCGGCATACAGGAGTACTCGGCGTAGTACTCGGTAGCATCAGGAGTACTCGGCAACAAGAGTACTTGGCATCTAGAAGAGCGTTCGGCTTCGACTAACAAACATCCTGCACTTCCCAAACATCAACCACATCGTTCGGCATAGAAGGGACTGTTTGGCATCAGGGCGCTCGGCACACCTGGTTCGGCATACAGCGACCACTGTACTGGGGCTGGAGCGTTCGGCTATCCAGCCCACTTGGGAAGTCCAGCCCATATTTGCCTATAAATAGAGGGGCAGGGTCACAGTGAAATGGATCCTTTTTTGGGGAGAGAGAACACTGGGGAGACTCTGCCATTTTCAAGACTCATCTCCTCTACTTAACAACTTCATTCAAGCATTTGATTCACGAATTGTATTTGTAATCAACTATAAAGAAGATCAATAAAGTTTAACCTCAAAGTGGACGTAGACAATTACGCTGAACCACTATAAATTTGGTGTTCTTACTTTCTGCAGTTAGATTAGCATTGTCTTCTCTGTTTAATTTACTTTCATCACTTATATCTCTACACAATCTTTCTCTACGAGGTTAGTGACCAATTTTGGTGCTAACAGCATCTAATATGTACAACATGCAACCACAGCCAATATTCAAATAAACATGTTCACACCATATTCATGCTTCAATCATCTATCTCATCAAATTAAAATATAACCATATTAAAGTCAAAATGGTAAGATTTGCTCACTTGATTTCCAGGAAGGAACAGAGTAGTGCTTTTGAAAGCAGTTTTGAACTTGAAACTGTAATTGCTGATGAAGTTTGGTTTGAAACTTGAAACTCAGATGTAGAATGCATGCAGATGATTTCAACTTGAATGTATACAGCTGGTTGAGTTGAAAAAGAATGTATATGCTATATATTTTTTTCTGGTTTGCTTAGTCTTGAAAACGAGAATGAAACAAAGGGGATGTACATATAGAAAGAAAAAGTTTACAGGGTTTACCATATTGTGTACAGCAGATTTTACTTTGTTTACAAGTTTGGCGATGCTTGCATTAAATGCATGAGGTATGTTGCATTAATTACTTAAGTCCTCTATTTTCTTTTGCTTTATTTTAGCTCGGCTGATATGATATCGGTTAATATATTTTGTTTCTTTTGTCTTGTTTGCTTTTCCAGGTTGATGCATTTTATTTACTTTGTTTATTTTGCAAACTTGTAGATATTTTATTTTATCTTTTGTTTATATTTATTTCTTACATACACCTGTCTCATTGCTTAATATTATATATAAACTAGTATGAATCACATGCCGATGCCACGGATGTGATTTTTTACTGTTATATAACCTATGTCATTATACAGTGGATGCTGTAAGTTTTGGTTGTCTTTAAAGTTTCCTTATTTGTAATATAATGAAGTATATCTGGTGTAGAAATTGTCAGTAGTATGTACGAAATTTGGAAATCTTATATGAATATGCTTTGATTATTAAAAGTTTGAAAGTTTACCGTGAATGTGTGAATTTTTTTGCCTTTAATGGCTTCAATTTCCATTAAGAAAATAATTCATAGTGAAAAAAATCTTAATTTAAAATCATAAATTTCGCATATTTACATCTTTGACATAATGATAACATGTTTAAACACAGACTGAATTATAAGTTACATTAAGTCAGTGAATACATGTGAATTGAATGAACGGTAGCGTTGAATTTTGCATACCATATAACTTAACAACAATTTTGATTATCACATGCAGAACCTTTTATGCAGCCAAACCCTGAATCCAGTCCAACAGAAGCATTCCTCAATTTTGTGTTAGTGCATTCACATTCTTGTGTTGCATTGCACTGACCATGAATTGCACTAAAGCCAATCCAACTTGACTCCAGTTCCAAGGCTGATTTTCTGTCCTTTAATCCCCATCATCAAATTGAGCATAGTAGCAAATACAATCGCTGCAGCTTGGAAGCAGTAGATGCATGCGGCTGGATTAGAATGCAAGTGTGCACTGAAACAACACTCTTTATCTGTACTCCTTCGCAGGGATTCAATTCTCTCCACCAAACAGTTATTTCAGTTCTTCCTGGTCGCTGGCTGCTTTCAATTTGTATCATCTCATATTAGAGTTAAGGCCACACGGCAATGTTTCAGTTTCACTTTTAGTCAGCCGCTGAGGTGTCATTTCATAACTTGTTGATCCCCTAATTATCCGTTGTAGATGGTGTTGTGTAGCACCATGTCAGAAATGCAGCAGTTTCCCAAACTTTCCGCTCACAGTCTTCGGGACGCTTACAGTACACCCTGTACTTCTCATCTTCGATCCTCTCAAGCTACTGCTTCAGTTTGGACTGCCAGCCTGTTCAGAGATGCAACTGTATCCCATATGAACTCTGCTGAGATGTTATAGTTTTGTGCAGCACATATGCCCACTTTTTTCCTTGCCTGTTCAGAGTTGTAACCTGTTCAGAAAATTAGTTCACGCCATACAATTTTCTAGGATCTTCTCTCCATTAGATAACACCAACTCAGTTGTTCACTGCTTCTCTCTTCATGTCATGTAATTGGTCAACATTTTAAGCAGGGCTATCGGACAATTGAAGTATAGGAATTTATGCTTTTTTACTTATTGCACAAACTCCATGCAACTATCTGTTCATGCAACTTTTAGGCGATTCAGATATCAGGCAATTTTAAGTGCACCTTCATTTACTTACGGTTATATTACATTTTCGTATGAATAACACTGCTGTATGAAATTATCTTGGGTAGCTATAGTTACTGTATGATTTTTTTAAAGATCGCTCATTTAATAATCCAACTATAGGACTCAATATATACATCAATTATAACACTAACTTTGTGCATACATACAGCAATAATAATTAAGGAGGAAGATGAAAGTTTAGTTTACACATTCTAGTTTTGCAGGATGACAATGTTATTTAAGTACATTTTTTTCCTTTTGTTTTTGTGTATGTATTAATATAGGAAGGGAGTGATAATTTTATTTGGATTACCTTATGTTGAAGTTGTAACATGTATAGAATCGGTAAAGAATGCATGTAAGAATTATACCTGTAAATTTGTGCAGTCATATAGTAACGTTAGAGTAGGAGGAAAATGAAGCTTAGTTTATCAAATTCCCATATAGTGAATTGTTGTTAAGGTAAGTTATATAGTCAATGCTTAGGCAATGTAGTGTCTGTTTGCTGTTGCCCAACTCTTGCCTACTAATGTGCAACTGTGGCATGTTGATACACTATTCTAGCTTATTGTGTTGTGCCAACCACTTGTTGTACAGAGGGTAAAAAATTGAGAAATGTTTACTTAATCAGTAAAATGATAATTAACGTGGTTTAGATGAAAATAAAGTAACAAAAGAGAAAAAAGTAAATAAAAAAACAAATATTGACATGCATATGATCATTAAGTAGATGATAGGGACCACTTATATAAAGTTGATTTCATAAGAATAAGCACAGGGCTGTAAAAGTAATCACAAATGATATTCAAGTACTCAGAAAAAATGTGAACAATAGAACAGAGAATGAAATATAACTGAACAGTGATGAAATATAAGAAAAAAGAAAAGGAGACGAAAGTAACATCAGATAGAAGCATGGAGATCAAAAATATGTGTTCTTCGTTGCTACCATAACCTGCATATAAACAAACAATAAAAAATTTAATATAGGAAAACAAATGTGGAAGTAGGGGTTTGAAAGTCCACTCATCGAAATTTGCAGGTAGTATAAAATGTCAAAATGACTATGAATAGTAAGAGGAGTGATAAGAAGTAAGGTTATGAAGTACAACATAGTGTATAGTAAATCTGCTGGTTCATTTTTCATTTCGTCAATTCCATATTCTGGTTCTTTCTTTTACTGTGCTCATGAAAAAAAAGGAAATTATACTAATATAATCATGGCCGCTTTCTTCTCTTCCCCCTTCCACCTCAAGGCCAGCAAACCCTTCTCCTCCAGTAGCCTGACCGCTACCCAGCCTCAAGCCCGAGCCCACCATATTGCCGAAGCCACCTCAACAGCTCTGCCTTGCCCAGCTTCGCGTGAAGCCATCCCATCGGCCACAACCCTAACCACGTCTCCACCCAGAAGCCTGCTCGTGAATCCCGCTACCACCTAGCTTCCACCAGCCCCTTCGCCTTACCACAACCTGTGACCCAAAGCTTTCATCACCATCAACCCAGCCAAGCAGCCATGCCACCTAGGCCTTCCTCCCCTCTCCCATCATTTCCCCGAGCCTTTCACCATAGCTCCCTCTTCACCCTGTTGCCGCGGACCCACTCTTCCATCTTCCTCCGCGTGCACGTTGGCCGCAGCCTCCTTCCTCTTTATTTATACATCGGTAATATATATATGAGTCTGTTATATATTGGTTTCCTTTTTTGATATAAAGTTGTTTTTATATATATCAGTTTATATACATTTGATCTACAGCCTGATTTCACAAATTTATATATATATATATATATATATATATAGTATGAAGCCCAACCTTTAAACATAGAACTTTAATATGGTTTCTATCTGAAAAAGTGGAAAAGGGTGAGAATTACACTTTGGTATCGACTATAGTTAGGCAATAGGAACATAAAGCGTGTTTCACACGTTATCATTTATGAGGGGTTGTTTAATGTGACATGCATTAAAAGCTTGCCTATTCTGACAATGCTACATTAAATACTATCAATAATACATCAGTTTGACCAACTACAATCACTTATCCTTGACATCATAACAAAAGAGTAACTAAAATAACAAAAATATCACTTTAACCTTAAGTGAAAAGAAAAGGAAATTAGACACAAAAAACTGTTGTTATGTGCTAATTGAACTGAACTGCAAAAAATGAGGTAAGAAAATACGAACATAATCTTCGTATTTGCATTAAGCCATACTTATAAAATGATAAATAAATAAATAAGGATCATGCAAAAGAGGTTGTTGTCATAATCTTTTATCAACTGAACGAAAACAATATATTTTACGGTAATGGCATTAGCAAGGAATGATAATTAGTAAAATATTAAACAAAGAAAACGATAAGGTGTTTAGAAAAGCCATCAATACAGCTAGTATGCTCACTCTCCTTTTTATCCATGTAAGCTTTATCCATTTAAGAAGATGGAAGAGGACGGGAATCATATATCATCATCTCAATTAAGCAATCAATTCAGAGCACTGTAGACCATTAGGGAACCTCGGTTCTGAGAACATCTCAAGCTAGAAAAGTAATACTTGTGCACCAAAAATGAGCATGTTGATCACCATCGTAGTTAAGTAAGAGTCATCCAGATACAAAATTTGTAGCCGCGAGTTCATCATTGATGTATTTTGTGGTTGCAATTTAGAAAGAAAAGGCGATTTCAGGCATGGAGTACTCTTGTCAGGCGCAGTATCAAACAGGTGACCTCTAACAAAAGAGCTTGTCAAGTAATCATAGTCGAAGGAGTCGAGCAATCTTTAACCGAATCAGGTAATGATTTTGTTTTAGCAAAAGTAAAATCTGTATTCCAATAATTAATTTGAAGAGAAGCGAAAGAAATAGATACCTTGAAATCGAGATCTCAAATATGGGTTGAATAGGTGGAAATCAGTAATATAGAGGGAATGAATAAGTAGGATAGCAACCGCTAGTACATATGTGAATGTGAAGCATATTCGGAAAGTTGATAGGCAGTTGGCAAAACGTGGGTCGACAGTTGAAACTAAAGAATGATGTGTGAGTGGGAAGTGGGATGAGCAAAAGTAAACGGTGTGAAGAAATGGACAGAAGAGTTAACGCTTGGGTGAGGTGGACAATCAACAGCCATCAGATATCTAGTCTTCTATTAAATCTGGTACGTCCTTTGTCTTTTGTTTGTCTTTTGTTAAATACGAGCAAATTTGTTATATAGATTTCTATTTCTAGTTAAGTATTTATTTGATTATTATTTTTGTAAATATATTTTGTTTGTATTAATACACATTATTTAAAAGACAATGTTCTAAAATTAAACACATATTAAATGAATTACATAAATATATTTTATAAATTCTATCAATTTACCAGTTATTACACAAAAATTTATTCAAAATTAAATTTAATCATCAATTTAAACTTAATTAAAATTCGAGATCGTTACTACTGCCCTGGTGCACTTTCTCATTCAAGCTTGCTCTAATAGTTGTTGTGCATTGTATATGTTTGCATATTTGTCTAGTCATTTGTTGCCTCTGGTTTCATTGTATTGTTTAAGTTAGTTTGCACTTTTATATTCAGTTGAGATTGTTAGTTCTTTCCAGTCAAGTATCATGTAGCATTTTCTGTTGTCTGGTGGCATTTGGTCTTGATGTTGTACTTAATTCAATCTAGTTTGGTACCTTTTGTAGCATTGTTTCTTCATGAGGCCACTGTCCTTGGCTTAACGAACTATTGTATACACTTTGTTCCTTTGGCCTGATTTGATGCATGTTGTGTCTGCATTGACTTCATATATATTTGTGGGCATTTCTGTTTTGTACTTCTATTTACTTTGCAGTCTCGACTTGCTGTAATATTTGGAGTTGTGATGACATCTTATGCTGCAGTGGCGAGGCAGTATACGCGAGCGTATACTGCAGCCCTATCAGAATTGACGTCTTAATTGATATTTCAATTGCTTGAATTGTTTCGTGTGTTCAATTCAATATTTTGAAATTGTATTTTTATTTGATTTAATTTTCTCATATTGTTGATATCTAATTATCTACTAGATAAGTAGATTATGTGTTTTCTAATTATCGTATCGATAATTAGATATTGTTGATTATGTTGCTTTACTGGCTTGGGTTTTGCTTTGGCCACTTGCTGTTAATTGCTGTTTGGGCAATTCTGTTGTTTTCTAAATTATCTTCATTGATAATACTTTTTATTTATCTTTGTTGATGATTTGAATTTGTTGATTTGTTGTTTTATGATGTTTCGTGTTATATCTACCATATTCTGATTCTCTTATTAAAGGATTGGATATACGAGATTTATTGTGACTGTCGTCTATTTGATTATATAATTATTATTGCTTCTGTGCATTAATAACTGAGTTTGAATTAGACTGACCCGCGTATTATTTTCTTTTGAATTTAATACTCGGGTCAGACCGAGTTATTTCAGGTTGTTGATATCTTGCTTTGGGTTGCTGCTTGAGCTATGAAGTCTCTTCATATCTTTTGGAGTAGTTATTGTCATAGTATAGGATGATATGTATTCATGTATATTATTTACAATAATGTACTTGTATATGTAACTTCCAGTGTCGACAGTTGTAGTTGTATCATATGTATTGTATCACATGCATTGTAACTGACTTCAGTTATATATATATGAGATTTTATATTATTTTTGTTCCGCATTTAGCTTATCTAAGTTATTATTATATATGTTGTCCTAAACTATTATGAACCATCGTAGTTCGTTTTATACTAGAATTGAATATGTCGATGGGAGTAAATAAACAAAGATTAAAGATATGAAAGAATATATACCACTCCTATCGAGATAATCAATACTAGTGTAAGGCCTAACTACGGATGGCCGCTCCTATCCAGCCTTATTCTTTGTAATAACAGACAGTATTTCCTTTTAATACTCTTTGTTATTGTGAGCATAGAGGTGGGGCGTCACATATATCAATTCTTTATAATGATCAAAAAATGGAAACTGTAATGTCGCTATGTAAAAAGATACAAGTTTTTGTCACTTACTCCATTATTATTTTTCTCTAAGAGATGTAACATTACACGTTTGATCTTTAGCGATGCAAAATAAAATGTCGTGAAGTATTGAGTAAGCATCGTAAAAGATTTCTAGTAATGTGAAATTTTATGTCACATGAGCGTCGCAAATGATAAAAACACAAAAAATTATACTTTTGCAACTTAAAATACGTCGTAAAAGGCTCAGAAATGTAGCGAATTGTTTGCGTCATGATTTCTCCATTATCTTCAACTTTATTTGCAACATGGTTTAAGCATCGCTAAATAAATACAACTACGACAGATGGCTTCGTTGCAAAATAACACATTATTAAATGCATATACGTATGTTGCAAATAGTTATATTTCTATATATCGTTAGTACCATTAATATTTGCAACACCCAGGACTGACACTAAGGTTGCTTGAAATGTGTTGCTTTTAGCATGTTAATAACTCCATTTACCACCAACTTTCAAAAAAAAGACTCCATTTACCATGTTTCTTTCTGTTTCCAGTAGTTATTAATAACGACTTAATTAATCGTTGCAAGAATTAGTTCACCCAAAACATTCAACTTTAAATTTGGTCGGTACTTACAATTTTTTTTAAAAATACTAAATTAGCACTATTTTATTTTTGTTCATATTTGCTTCCAATAAGGAGCCAAAATAAGGATCAAGTTCAAATATGTATACAGGAACTCATAATATAATCATACCACCAATACTTCTCATATTGACCAATGAGCATCGGCTATAAATAATTATCTAATATGACCTCAAAATTACAGCTAGAATAATCGTAGCTTTGGACAAGACAAAAAATCAAATGGATTATTGAAATGATTTAGGTTATTGGGAGAAACAGATATTGTTCTTCAACTTTTTTAATCAATTAGTCATTTATCTCACTTTCTAGAAATAAATGGATACATCCAACACTTATAATGTAGCCAAATAGGAAAATTTTCAATAGTGACCACTATAATAATATTGACATACATACAAAAACAAGCTAGGTTAGGAACACAAACTTTACTACAGTTTAATTTTGTTGAGCCTAAGCAGTAAGGATCCAAAATCCATATTAATTTTCTTAATTTTAGCATTGTAGTTAGCTTAAATTAGGGACTTTGGCCAATAAATCCAGGCCATTTAATTTCCAGTTCGATGACCAGGAATAATTCAGCTAAATATACTTTTACATTATAGCAAACGAGGTTTATTTAATCCAGACCATCTAAATGGTTGGGCATTAGGTGAGTCATTCCTCCCTATTTTTCCTTAGGGTTCCATATTTACATTTTATGTTGGGAGATAACATCCATATGAAATTAAAAAATGCTACACACACCACTAGCAGTGTATAAATACAAATTTAGTCAGTATAACATTATAGCTTCCAACCATTTTACGAAGATCGGTACTAATATACTTTCGGTAAAAAAAAGTTAGCGTGCAAATCTACCAAAAATGTTGTTCCACATTCAGTGAGCCAATATTTACATAGATACAAAAGCATACTAAACAACATATATTTGATTTTCTAGCTACAAAAAGCATACAAAACAATGTATATTTACTCAGTGCTTACACTCGAATAGTCCCACGTTTAATTCAAGTCTTTTATTCTCTTTTGGCATGTGGTTATCATGCCTAGATTTGTTCTTCAGTAGCACGTCCTATTCATTGTTGCTTAGTCAAAAATTCTTCTTTCATTTTCACAAGTTCTTGGTTCTAGCTCTTTTGTTTCATGCTCTACATGTTGAGATTGAAGATGATCTCGATGATCTCAAAATGAAAAGAAACATTTTAAATGATAAGTCAAAAAAGAGAAATGCATGCATCCTCTTGCAAACCAATTCATCCTTGTAATGAGCCATTTGAAATAATCCTTTGTTGGTAACTTTTTGAAATAAATCTACTTAATAATAAAATGTAAGAAGTCATTTATAAGTTCATGTTCAAAGCTTCAACTTACAAGATAACTTGGGAGTAACTCAGTAATCCAGTAGGTCCTGGCAAGAAACTAGCATAACATCACACTCCATCTTGTTTACTTGAACTTCTTGCCCGTTGCAATAGGTAGAACCAAATATTTCAATCGGTGGAAGGCATTTAGTAATTAGATGTCATTTACTAATATATGCAAATCATTTTCACTCATCATTTCTCATGTTATTAGCTTATTATTATCCATACATTACCAAACACAAACATGCATTACTCAACAACATAAGCATTTTATGTCCAAACTTATAGTTTTACCTCCTATAATGTAGTGATTATTTTCAGTTTTTAAGTCCTTTGTAAGAAGATTGATATCATCTCTAAAAATGCATTGGTTGATTAGTGGAGAGCCAATTAACTTCATTAGGAATTAAGTTGTATATCAATTGTTTATAATGATCAAAAAATGGAAACTGTAATGTCACTAGTTGAAAAAAATATGAGTTAATGTGACTTAACCCAATTTTATTTTTCTTGGAGAGTTGTATCATTACAAATTTGACCTTTAGCGATGTAAAATAATGTCGTGAAGCATAGAGTATGCATTGTGAAAGACTTTTAGCAATGTGAAATTTTGTGTCACATGAGCGTCGCAAAGGATAAAAACGCAAAAAAAATACTTTTCGATAGAAATTTATGTCGAAAAAAGTTTACTTTTGCGACTTAAAGTTTGTAATTAAAGGCTGAGAAATGTTGCAAATGGTTTGTGTCGCGAGTTCTCTATTTTCTTCAACGTTATTTGCAACATGGTTTATGCGTCGCTAAATAAATACATATATGATAGATGGTTTTGTTGCAAAAAAATACATTATTGAAAGCATACACATATGTTGCAAATTATTATATTTCTAGATGTCGCCAATACCGTTAATATTTTCAACATCCAAGACTGACGGTAAGACTGCTTGAAATGTGTTGCATTTAGCATGTTAATAACTCTATTACCATGTTTCTTTCTGTTTCCAATTGTAATTAATAACGACTTATTTAAGTGTCGCAAAAGATTTGTTCATCCACAACATTCAACTTTAAATTTGGTCGGTACTTACAATTTAAGAAATAATAATACTAAATTAGCACTATTTTAGTTTTGTTCATATTTGCTTCCAACATGGAGCCTAAAGAATGCATCAAGTTCAATTCTATATACAAGAACTCACAATTATAGTCACACAACCAATACTTTTTATATTGAGCAATGAGCATCCATATAAACAATTATCTAATATGACCTCAAAATTACAGCTAGAATGATGAAAAGCTTTGGACATGACTAAAAATCAAATGGACCATTGAATAGATTTAGGTTATTAGGAGAAACAAATATTGTTCTTCGTCTTTTTTAATCAATTAGTCATTTATCCTCACTTTCCATAAATAAATAGATACATCGAACACTTATAATGTATCCGAACAAGAAAATTTTCAATAGTGACCACAGTAATAATATTGACATATATACAAAAGCAATTTCATTAAAATAAACCAATACATTTTCAAATTCAAATACATACAAAAAACAAACTAAAACTACTAAACGACGACTGCACGACAAATCCTACTCATACATTATAAATCTTGTTGCTTCTTCATCACTCAAATTTTCCACTATATCCAAGTATGTAGCATCATTGCAAAAAAATAGCATAAGCTTCCCCGTTGAACAGGTGTATTCACGATCGACCTTCGTGCGTCATGCCTACTCGAACTACCCTACTCGAACTGCTCTACTTGGCATGCCTATTGCGTCTAACCGGCTGAGTAACTGAAGGATGGTTAGTGTCACCGGCCACCTAATCAAAGTAATATTCTAGATCGGAAACAGTAAAAGACTGAGTGGGTGGGTTAGGAGCTATCGGATATCTACTAGTCTTCCTACCTATGCAGCCTTCAAAAAGTTCATCCAACTATATGAATCTGTATATGGATTCTTTTCCGAATCTTTTGCATCTTCATCCAGTATAATTGCACCACTCTTTTGGATCGTCAATGTAATCGTTCTTAGGATCCCATACTCCTCCTTCTAACTATAGTAGTATGTCCCAGTCCACCCATGTACGCTTCAGGTTGTCTCCTTTGTTCTCTTTTGTGTCTCAGACAAGTTAAGATTAAATATGTCATTAAAAGCGCTTATAACTGATGCATAAAATTAACAAGCTGACATAAGTCATTTTCGAAAAAAATTCCATGCACAAGTTTATGAAAACTAAAAGCCTTTTAGGCGTCCATAAGATGATAGACTGAGAGGAAGCAGAAGCAAAAGATCCGTACGATATTCTAAAAATTAAAATTTTACAAAAAATTGCAAAAAATTCCCAAAAAAATATATGTTATAAATACGAACAAAGTGTACACGAAAATGTAAAAATATACCTAAAAACATAATTGGATTGGCATGTAGAAATTGTTGAATATTCAGATTTGGTTGTGTGGAGTTGGAGGTAAGGATGGAGGGAATAAATAGATGAAGAGAAGAGGAAGAAGAGGGAGCCATTAGAGACGAAATAGCACGACACATCAAATGAACATGGCAATTCCCCTTTCGGCACAACGGTCCATTTGGAAAAATGGACCGTTGAGCCATCGGATGCATTGGGCATGGTAATGTGGCACCAATTGGTGGTGAATGGTACCTATGTAGAAAGAACCATATAAAGTATTGTTGTTTTCAAAGTACAAACCACTGATTGGTATCCAATATCGGTAATTAAATTGGTGCCAAAATCTGTACATTAACTTAAAGGTTTTACTCACCAAAGTTATCATCTTATCTGTCTACAAAGATCCATACAAAATTGTCCCAATATGCTAGTCAATGTTAATTCAATGCTCCATAGCAATAATCTACAAAAACTATAAGTTTATCTAATTTTCATTTATATTAATATAAAATATAATTGTTTCTAGGGATATATATATATATACAACTTTCAATACAAGCACATTTATTACAACTAAGACCACTGCAATGTAACATGTTATCTCAATGCATTGAAGCAAAAGGATTTAAAAAATAATATTTTTCATAGCTCCATATTTAGTTGCATTAGGCAGTAGATGCTTGAAGCCTAACATGGTAGCTGACTAGTTCAGAAAATATGATGCAAATCAATCTAAAATGCTCTCAACTCATTTCTATTTTGCATATTTGGATGGAAGACGTATACACAATTGGATAATTAATAATACTTCTAGAATCTAAAAGAAATAAAGGTCGATGAAGCAACAACAAAGAAGTGTAGTGGAGATCAACAACATATCGTCAATACGTATTGTTGATGCACCGTGTTATCAAAACAAATGCAATCACCTTAAGCAATATTACTAACAATCTTGCTCTTGACTCATCTTAAAACTAATATTTGATTCTACAAAATAGAAAACGATAGCATATATGTCTAAAATTTATATGAACTACAATACTCTACTACCAATTTACGATCCTTGTCATGTTATCACTTTCTTCAAACGGCATGAGTACAAATACAAGTGATCCAATACTACACAAACACACACAGATATATATATATATATATATTTCTGCCCACATTTGACAAACTATATGCGCTGGAAACAATACAGAAAACAAAAGGCTTAGTAAAAACCAATGCTGCTTTCCTTGTCATTTCTCCAAGTATTTATTTATCCCAAGGGGATATCATAAATGAATAATAATTATATACCACAGACATGTACTTGTGTAGTTAGTTCTTCAGTACTCTTTTATATTTATTTATGGATAATTAAATGAAATAAAAGCGAGATGTACAAAATACCATGAATTATCTCTACATACTAACTGTGAGTACCAAGCCTGCCAGCTAGTTAGTGTATCAAATACATGTGATATCTGATATCTAATACTTGAGATTTTAAAGAATGAATAAATTGTATAAAGTGAGAGAGATTGAAATGAAGTAGATTTCTTTTTATTGAAATGAATTGAATACATATACATTGTGTATCTATTGTTATTTATAGTGTAATTCATATGTTGACTTGGACCAGATATATAAGCCCTTTACTACAACCCGTATTTACTTTATTATATCTGCTTTGATACAACAACAGCCGCTTATACTCTCGTTCTCATTACCCCCTTCAAACCGATCTAGGGTTAGGGTTTTATGATTCCTCCTAAATTAGTTGCTACTTTGTTTAATCTTCAATTAATGCTTGGGCTGCTTTCTTCAATCTTTGATTCACGCCTTAGTTTAATGAGATTAGCTACTGCTTTATTCTTTTGAGCTTCGGCTGCTTTCTTCGATTTTTAATTCATGCTTCAATCTAGTGAAATTCCTTGCAGATAATGCTTTGGTGAGTATATCTGCTCTCTCGTAAGTGGTAGGTATGTGATTTACTTCTAATCTTCCTTTCAAAACTTGTTCTCAAACAAAATATATGTCGATTTCTATGTGTTTTATTATCCGATAAAGGATAGGGTTTGTTAAGAGTGAAACTGCACTTAAATTGTCACACCATATGATCGGTTTGATGTTCATATTGATCTTTAGTTCGTTTAGTAGTTACTACATCCACATAATTTCCGCAGTTGCACTTGCGACACTTCTATATTCGGCCTCTATGCAGGATCTAGAGATAGTTGCATATTCCTTTGAACACCATGATACTGGGTTATCTCCAATATAAATGCAATATGCCGTAGTTGATCTTCTATCATCAAGATTTACAGCCCAATTTGCATCAGCATATCTAGTTATGTTTAGACATTTGCATGCTTTTATTGTTAATCCATGATTTGCGGTTCCTTTTAGATATCTCAATATTCTTTTAACTGATTTCCAGTGCTTATTCAGGAGATTTTGCATAAATTGATATACTTTGTTAACATTGAATGAAATTTCAGGCCTAGTGATAGTTACATACTGTAGAGCACTAACAATGCCCCTATATTGCTTATCATTAAAATTGGTTCTCCCCTGTTTTTTGAAAAATGATAATTTCTTATAATAGATGTAGATGGAGACTTGGCACCATCCATCTTTTCTTTGACTAGAAGTTCTGTGATATTTTTTTGGCATAGGGCAATCTCTAATTTTGATTTCCTTTTAACTTCAATTCCCAGAAAATAGTTTAGGTTGCCAAGATCTTTAATTGAGAATTACTTGTCTATGTATTGGATGAGATGGCCGATTTCTGCTTCATTATCACCTGTAACAATCAAGTTATCAACATACATTAAAATATAAATAGTTGAGATCTTACCAATTTTAACAAATAATGAGGTATCTGATTTGGTAGGCTGAAAACCTAAATTAACTAAGTTAGATTTTAGCTTATCAACCAGACCCTAGGTGCTTGATTAAGGCCATAGATATCCTTATTCAGCTTGCACACATATCTTCTGTCTTGTCTGTAGCCTTATGGTTGTTCCATGTACACTTCCTCATGTAGATCACCATTTAGAAATGCATTATTGGCATTAATTGCCTGATGTCCTAATTTCTATGTAGTGCTATAGTGAGAGTAATTCTGATAGTTGTTGGCTTCACCACTAGAGAAAGTCTCATTGAAATCAAACCCATGTTATTGTGTGTAACCCTTAGCAACTAGTCTTGCTTTGTATCTTGCAATTGTTCCAACTGGATTATTCTTTATTTTATAAGTCCACCTGCATACCACAATGTTTTTATGTTTAGGTGGAAAAATAAGATCCCATATCTTATTTTTTATAAGAGCGTTATATTCTTCATTCACTTCTTTTTTCCAATTTTTTCCTTGTACTGCTTGATCAAATGTTTCTGGCTCTTCCAATGCAGTAATTGTAGTATACACTTTGGTTTAAATATTCCATTTTTTGCTCTAGTAATCATGCGATGCCCAACTTTAGTCTGTTGGTTTATTATGTAATGATGTTGAAGTACTTCTTTGATCTACATTATTCCTTATTTGATTCTGCTGTGTGCATGAATTTTCTTGACTGATGCTTTATGATTGACTTGTTGAGCTGTTAGGAGACTGATTGGGATGGTCAGATGACTCTACCTGCTCATGACCTAGTTCATTGAACACTATGTGTTGTGGAACAGATTCTTCTGAGCTCATTTCATCTCCTTATTGATTCCATGTAGTTGATTATAAAGGTGCTGATGATATAGAAACTTTTGGATTATAAACCTTTTGAGTTATTCTCACATCCGTACTAGTAAAAGGAAACACATATTCATTAAACATGTCTACTTACATATATTTTTCCATTACTATCAAGGCATTTATATCCTTTCTAATTTGTCCCATATCCTAGAAATGTACAAGGTGTAGGCCTAAAGTTTAATTTATAAGCATTTTAGGGCCTTAGATAGGGAAAACATAAACACCCAAAAGTATTTAGACCTTGATAATTTGACTTTATACTAAATAATTTTTCTAATGGGCTCTTATGTTCTAATACCTTTGTTAGTGATTTATTGATTATGTACGCTGCAGTATTAAAAGAACCAGGTCAAAATTTCAAAGGAAGAGAGGCCTAAGCAAGAAATGTGAGACCAGACTCAACTATATGTCTGTGTTTCCTTTCAACTAACCCTTTTTGTTCAGATGTGTAGGGACAAGCGGTTCTATGTACTATTCCCTTTAATGAAGAAATTACTAAGTTGTTTATACTTAGTGCTACCATCTGTCTGAATAATCTTGACTTGATGGTTGGTTTGTTTTTCGGCTTGAGTTATTAAATGTAGTACTACATTATAAGTCTCTGACTTTGTTTTTAGAAAGTAAATCTGTAACGACCCAGAATTTTACCGCCTTGATTTGTGGATATTTAATACATTTTAAATATTCAAATAATATGTTTTATAAATTAAAATAATATGAATCTTTTAAATAATAACAAATGATGGTAATATAGATTTGTAACGACCTAGGATTTTGCCACTTTGAAATAGGTTATATAAATATATTTTTATAATCAATAAATGGATTTTTATTAGCAAATAAACCTATTTTAATTATTTAATACTGATGGTAAAATAGTTTTAAAATTTCGTTTACCAATATAGATAGTTCAAATAACAATAGAAAATGTCACCGAAGAACGTTTTCTAAAATTTCGACTTTTCAGCACTAAAAGGTTGTCGGGAAACGTTGTGCACACTAGTGTACAAATGCACATATATATGCACATGCCATGATAAGAGAATTAATGTGTTAGTGCTAAATAATCATGCTTAGTTTAAATTAATACTTGATGTAACCATTTGTGCCTTAGTTTATAGAGGGGTGTGTGTGTGTGTGTGTGTGTGTGTGTGAATCTTATCATATCTCATGCCATACCTTACCTTAAGTAAACATCATGGTAGCTTCTTCGATTTAGGGTATGGAGGGCCATAACAGCCAGTGCCAGCCCTGGGATGTATGAGGCCCCAGGCGAAATTTTTGTAAAGGAAAAAAATCATAGGCAATGAGATTTGAACTTGCAACCATGTCTTCAACAGCCTGGCATTTTACCAATGTACCAAACTATCTTTTATTAATTTGAGGCCCCTATAATGGTATTATATGTAAAATATTTTGTAAATCTGAGGCCCCTATAATCAAAGGCGAGGCCTCCTCCAGATCGGAGGCCCAAGGCGGTCGCCTAGCATGCCTATGCCCAGGGCTGGCCTGGCCATAACCAACGTGAGAAATTGACGGGGTAGGGTGGACATGTGGCACTTTTCTAGTGGAGGGTAGGTAGTTTAGTAATTTTGCATTTCTATGCTTATAAATACCACCTTCTCTTCACATTTTTCACTTTGCATTCTCATTTCTTCATTTCCATCTTTAAAATTCCTACCACTCTTCATATACTCATCATACTTCCCACTTAAAACAATTCCTAAGTTAAAATTTTGTGTATACACTTCTAAAATCAAGTTTAAACCTTCCTACTTCACTTCGAATATCACTCCTCTCCAAAACAAACTCCATCATCGCCAAACCAACCTAGGTCAAGCCCAATACTAGCCAAGGTCGAGCCAAGTTTGCCCCTCCAAGGCCACACAAAGTCATGTTTTCAAGTTAAGGTGGTTTGCTAGGAGTATATTCAAATTCGGTAGAAGTTTGCCTTGATTTAGTAAAAGATTGGTGAGTAAAGTTAACGCTTTTTAAACGATTAGTTAACTTTATTAAAGTTAGCAAATTTATGATATATTTTGGTGTATGAATGTTATATATGATGTGTGCTTGATTATGTGATGATTTGGTGATAATTATATACGCCGAAGTTTGAGTAGGCAAAAAAGTCTCAATCTTGTATTTTGGGAAAAAGTTAGTTAGCGATTGTGAAAAAGTATTATTGCTTATGTTAGTGTTATGATGTATGTTGTGGTATATTGTTTGAAATAAGTTATTTGTTGCATGTAGGTTAATGACACAGAGGTAGCGATTCGCTAACCAAAAGCGACGTAGAAATCTTCTTTTTGTCGGAAATTTGATTTTTGTTTCAAAGTGAAAGTTTTCAAGTTTAAAACTTTGATTTGGTTTTCAAAAGTTTATTTTCATGTTTCAAAGAGAATAAGAGTTCAAAATGGGAAGTTTTAAAAGTAAAAAGGTAAAAAAGAAATTTCAAGTTTTGAAATAATGGGTCCATATTGCGATAATCGCTATATGCGCAGTTCGCAAAAACCAAACTTTTTCCAAATTCGAAACTTGTTTCCACCTAGAAACTTTTTAGAAAATGTTTTCTAACTTTGTTATAAGTTTTAAAGTGTGAAATAGAGTTTTGAAGTTAATTTTCTTAAAAACCAAGTTTTGAAATTACGGGTCTGTATAGCGATAGTCATTATACGCGCAATTCGGAAAATCTAACTATTTTTCTAATCTAACCTTGTTTTAACTTGAAATATTTTTAGAAAATGTTTTCTAACTTTAATTAAGTAATTAGAGACCAACTATTTAATTATTTATTTATTTAATGATTAACTAATTAATAAAGATAATTAGTACTTAATCATTGTTAATAATGATTTATAAACTTAAGTGTTAATCAATTAAGTTAATCATGATTGGTTATTTAATTAAAGTTAAGTATTATTTAATTTGTAATGAAGGATTAAACAATTATTATTTAATTATTTATTTAAGATAATTTTTAATTATTATTATTTTAAAAAGGGGTTTTTATTTAATTAATCTTTGATTAAAGTTAATTATGTTTTAATAAGTTTTGATTACCCTTAATTAGAGTTAACTACTAGCTAACAAAGATTTGATTCTCATTTACAAAGGTTTAAATTATTTTAAAATCGCTTTAAGTTTAAGTAATCAGTTTTGTTTTAAACTGTTTTCTTTTCGAGTTTGTTTTTGAGTCAGTGGATTTCTATGTCGCTTACCCTTAAGAAACCCTATATGATTAGGGAAACTAAATTACATCCATCAGCAGAACAAAACATCATTATGCTATTACAATTAACTTGGACATTTACTTAAGTGGATTAACTATTATGTGTTGAACCTTTATATACCTGTTGTTATGTGATGCCATGTTAAACCGAATAAGTAAAACCAAATTAAAAGCACCATTGTGGTTGCTAAGCCTCCTTTTGATTCCCTAAGGATAAATATTACGTTTTTCCATATTAAAAATGGTTTCAAAGTTATTTCATTTTGAAGAAGATATTTAAAAAATGATTTGATAAATGGTTTAATAAAGATGTTTTAACTAATGGGAATAAGTTTCCATGTTATAAAAAGAAGTTTTTTTCAAGAGTTTTATAAAGGAATTTGGAAATTTATAAAAGGATTTAGGTAAATGGATTTGAGCTTTTAAGCAAAGAAGATTTCATAAATAAGGGAGATTTATAAAATGGATTTGCTTATTAAAGGAAGCTAATTTGATTTAACGTTATTTAGGAAGTTATCTTAAATGGGAAGGTTTATGAAGAATTTTATAAATGATTTTGGGTATTTATAAAAGAAGTTTTAGAAAATGACTTGGATATTCAAAAGGGGAGTTTATAAAAAGGTTTGGATATTTATGAAAGCAATTATTATGAATAATTTGAATATTTATAAAAGGGTTTATAAATGAATTTGGGAGTTTGGAAAGTATTTTGAAATGGATTTGGATTTCAAGTAAAAGAGAATTCATGAATGAAATGGATTTGATTGAAAAGGATTTTTCGAAAGAAGTATAAAAAGAATTTAAGATCTGTGTTTCTCTAAACTGACCTTTCAAAAATGGTGGTATGGAACATCCGTACCACACTTAACGTCGAGGGAATAGTATTTAGGGTTGTCCTCACCTCCAGTTTAAACAACATTTCTTTAATCCTTTTTAATATGATTTAGAAGTAAGAAGTTATTTACAAATGTTTTATGTATATACTTATGTCTGAGAGATAAGTATATGAATGTTTTAGACAAGCATTTTGAAAAGAGATTCATTAAATAAAGATTTGTTTTGAGGCTTAGTGGTTACTATGGATAAATAAATCTCAAATGAAATGGGTTGTTGTTTGTTTATTTGATAGTTAAATAACCGACTATCGAATTTGGACCCAAAATGAAACTCAGAAACACGTGAGTTATATGGCACAGTTATCTCCAATGATGTTGTAATGTGCATATAAATCTTATTTCGTTCTTCTAGGACAAATGATAAGGAAATCCGTCCACTAATGGTTAGGAGAAGATCTCCGCTCTTATCTTTGATTATTTATTTCCTAAAGAACCGGGGTTGAGTTTACTGGAAACTATTAAATGTTGTTTTGAGGAGACCGAGACCGGATATGTTATCCAAAAACCACTTCGATCCAACTCAAACATTTCGAAGTGAAGACATCTTTAAGATGGGGCTCTTAAGCTTTTCGTTTAGTCCCATAACGAACTTGCATGGATGAATGTTGGCATTGCATTGCTGCTTTGAGGGTAGTGTTAGCATTCCAAAATGGTCTGCTAGGAGGAAGAAGGTAAAGGCATGACCTCACGAGCCTCACAAACCGGGAAATGGCAAAAATAGGGTATGCAGCAGAGCTATGTGGTCAGCTACCATTAGGAGCCGTCGTACCATTCTAGCTTGTCCATATTCGAATTGTTTTGCACACAAACATCGTGGTAGTATAAGGCTTTAGTGTCAAAAAGGGATGGGGTAATCTGACTCGTCATGTTAAAGGGGCGGCCGGCTCTGTGTAGTAGGGGTACAAAAAGTCCTTGTTAGACTCCGGTGCATTTTCTAGGGGTTTACCATTGGAAGGTAGTCCCTTACCTTACCATAGTATGGAATCCAATCTCCAATACATGCCTTTATAGTTTTGATTGTAGAGCCTAGTATGCTGGAATTTAATATGGTAACAATTTCAGCTATTTTCATATTTATTTGAAACTATAGACATTAGTATAATCACTGGATTTTTATATACAATCTTTTGGTTATCGTAAGGTAAACAACCATCTGTGTTTATGTGCGATGTGGTCTTACGAGATACCTTTGATTTAAAGGTTTTTATAAAGTTAAATATTTATGCTTTACTCACACTAGACCCATGTCTGACCCGGAGTTTATTTTTCCTTTTCCTAAACTCTTGGGTGCTCGAATATGAATGGGCAGCCAAGTAATTCAGGTTTTTCCGAAAATTTACCTTGGAGGAGTTTAAAGCAAGTGGCTTCATCGATAGCTAGTTATTACCTTGTTTTCCGCTGTATTATATGTATAATGTATCTGATAGGTAGGGACAGCCTGTTATAACTGTCCAAGGGTAGAATTTGTATTAGTATGACTGTAACAACCCTGCTAATAATTTTCTTGATTAATAAGTTTAATTGGGATTTTAAAGATTTAATTGAATAATTAAATCTTTATTTTGGATAATTGATTTAAAATATTAAATGAAACAAATTTTATCCAATTCTTAAAAGAGTTTTAATTAAAAATTTAAAATGTTATTATCATATATAATTAGAATCTAACTTGAAATTTGCTAACATTTGATTATTGGATTTCATCTTAGGCTAACTTATTTTAAATTAAATGGGAATATGGTTTGGGCCTTATGCCTTTTTGAAGCCCATTAGAAAATCTAGCAAAGCAAAAATCTGTACATACAAAAATAAATGCTCACCTTGTTATGTTCATTCATAAGAAATTTCGTTCCAGCAAGCATAGGATTAGCCAGAACCAAAGAACCAAATCCCCAAATTATCAAATCATATAGGTTAGCAAACCGCGACAATATATAGAATCTCATGCAAGGCAGCGCAACTTCGGCGTAGGGTTTGAGCACTCGAGCATGGCCTTGAGCTATTCTTCAACAGCAACTGAAGAGGGATTGGCATGTTCTTAGAGGCGGTTGCGTTCAGGTGATGTTAGACTGGTCGTTAGGTAGTGGCGCAATCGATTTAGGCTGTTGTACATGGATTTAAGGTGAGTAACAACTCACATTATCTATTTATAAAGCTTTGTGCATGTTTATTATGTTAAATACAGTTGTGATTGCTTTGAATAGATTCATTGCTTAATGAACTAATTCTGCTTAATGAAAATTTAGAGTTTTGCTTTTAATTATAGAATTAATAGTCTAGGTTTTTAAGTTATTGCGTTAAGGATTTGTTGTTCGAATCATTTGTGCCTGCATGTTGTATAATTATCTCCATACGAAAAGGCATTAATGTCAGAAGCTAGCGAAGGGTCGAAGGGTTTAAGTTTTGTTTAGTAATATATATTATCACACTTAATTTCTAATCAGACTCTTGGGTACTTAAGAAAGAATTTCATAACTTTGTGAATTATGTTTTTATGGATTACTATATATACATATATAGATATCGAAATTGATTTCTAAATTTATAAAGGTTCATGTTTGGATAACTACAAAGATATATGAACCTAAATATATTAGCAGTATATTTTACAAATCATTTAGTATGAACAATTTTAAACTAAGAGCTATATCTTGCACACTATATTTAAAAAACACACAGAACTATAAATATAGATTGTTTGACAAAGTAATTACTATATTTAACATCCAAACGCTTCCTTTTATAGTATAGACCAGCTTTGTACATATATATGTAGCTTGACATATTTTATAGGCTGTTTTTACTTTAAAGAAGAACCACTTGATTTTTGTTTTAGAACTTGCAATTGAACGGAAGTTAGTGCCTGAAGTATTAGCAGATCAAACTTATATAAATATACTTGCATTTTATAAACATAGGTTTTATAATAAAAAGTGTTTTGTTTTGTTTGAAAGAAGTCATTTGTTCTACCATGCTATTATAGACATGTGCTTACTTCATTAGTATCGTATGCTTTCATGCGTGAGCTTGTGATGACCTACGATTATGTACCCTTTGTGCCGATAATAAACCACACATGTCAGACCCAAATTGCACAAAATTATGGATTATCAGGGGTAATAATGAAAAATAGATAGAATAGAATCTCACACGAATGGAATAATAGATAATATTGAACAAATATCTTTACAGCGGAAAACATTTAAATACATATATCAGAGTCTAACCAAAATTCAGCTTGGACAATTATAAACATCTGTCCTTACAATTGCTGACAAACAAAAGAACAAACAGAGAGCAGCGGATAGAATACGTCCATACGTAGATGAATATCTCCACCTCTCCTCTAGAAACTCCATCCGTCTTCGTCTAAACCTAAAACTACTCGGATCTAACCCGAGTATTGAAAATACCCAGATCAGGCTTGATAAACCAGTGTGAGAAAAACCCAACAATAAATGACAATGTCATATATCAGCCTTTGAATAAAATCCTTAGAAAATAAAAAGTATCTCATAAGACCACGCACACACATAAATACGGACGGGTTTTTACATTATGATAACTAAAACACTTTTATATATCAAAACATTTGATATTATTTTTAATGACCTCTCTTTGAAAACATTTGCAAATAAACTTACTAATCTTAGCCGAAATGGTTACCCATATAGCATTTCAAGGCTATTCATTACGCTAATACAAACAAAACCGTAGGTTCTTATTGGAGAATGGATTTCCATACAAATAACCAGGTAAAGGGACTATCTTCCAATGGGTACACCTCTAGATAGACGTCCCGAGGAACCATCACAAAGCTCCCCTACCAACACAAAGCCGGCCTACCTCTGTAACTAGGTAGTATTGAATATGTCATCCCCCGGTCGTTACCGACCTTTAAACCGGGAGACCGAGCATGCAAACCACATTAATTTACATCCCGAACGTCATAGCGGGAAGAAATATATCTAAAAGGGTATGATCATACCCTAATTGGGAATGACCCACTTAGCCTTGCTGTGTCTAACGCTGTTTCGATCATTTTCGGTTGATGAGTCTCGGGGCAATGATTACCTTTTCACATAGCATATCTTCTTTCACTTTGAATTACATATTGCCATTCCACATTCACACGATTGATTTCTATAAACGTATAACTTCCTAAGCTCGTATGTCTCGGGATAGAGTGTTAAGCTAAGAGAAGGTGTCTTCTCCACCACCGACTGATATACATTTATAGAGATCACTCATTGTGATTTAGAATGCAAGGTCAGACATTCATCCATACAAGTTCATTTTGGGACTGAACGAAACCGAAGGTACTTTCCTCGGCCATTACTAGGCGAAAAGCCTTGTGGTTTTGAGATTTTTCATAACAAAGAGACCACTGCTACAATATAGTGAATCGGGAGTTTATCCCAATTAACTAACAAGTAATCCTTCGTTATTATTTGTCTCAATATCTCCGTCTTCAAACATCTTCATTCTCTGAATACATAAATTGGTTCGAAGTGGTTTTCAAATAGGAATCGCCCAAATCCGACCCCGGTTCCTTCGAAATCAAATTATCGATAAAAAATGAATACGAGTATACAGGATTATTAAGTCTCTTTTCACTCTAATTCTTCTCGAATGATTTCAAAATATCTTGCTTTTGTGTTAGAGTAAGTAATTCATTATTTTGCTTTGGACAATACCAATCTTCTTTTATTTTGGAAAAATTAATATAATCTTTTTAGAGCATCCGGGCTTTCCTATCGATCTGTTCCACCCCTCGCCTAAATTAATATAATCTTTTCACTTTAATTCTTCTCGAATGATTTCAAATCTCTTTCTTTTGTCATAGAGTAAGTAATTCATTCTTTTGCTTAGGATAATACCAATCTTCTTTTATTTTGGAAAAATTAATATTATCTTTTTATGGCATCCGGGCTTTCCTTTCAATATGTTCCACCCCTTGCCTAAGAAAAGAAAACATAGGCCAGGTAAGTTCAAGGCATTGGTTGCTCCATCCCTAACCTTAGTTAAACACCTTGTTTTATCTTCCCAGATCTCACAGGCAGGACAAATGTACTAGTCGTTTCCGCATACTCAGTTATTTGCTTTATTTTGGAATTCATTATAAGATTCCAAATTATCTTTTAAACGCTTACTTTTTCTTTTAAAAAAATTCATAATTGATTCTAGAAATAAAAGTGTTACATTTAAAACTCATATTCCAAAAGTTATAGAATTCGCAGCATAAAAGTGCTGCGGAAAGTGCTATATAAGCTTATTTTCTAAGTTATTTAAATGGATTTATCAATTTATTCCATATTTTTCCTTAATTAAAAACGTTCATTTAAATAGATTTCTCATTATGGTCACTTAACTACACTTGCGCGATTTTTCTAAAAAATTGATTTGAACTTAATTCAAAATCTACTTATAGAAATTTTAATTTTCTTTCTTCATTTAGAAGGTATGTATATAATAGTCCGGAATTTTCTTATCTGGAAGAATTCCGAGCTATATTCCACTCTATACACTTATTTGAACTTTTCGACGTGAAATCGCGAACTACCATTGCGCGACGTGCCTAGTTTTAACTTATTTTTTAATACTTGAAATAATCTATTCTAATTGAATTTTATTACTTATAAAACTATTAAAAATCATTTTAAATCAATATTTTCTCTTTCTAAAGCTTTCAAAATGTATTTTCACTATTATCATATTATAATATTATTTTATTCTTATTATTTTAATGTTAAATTTTAAATTCCAATTTCAATTCAATTTCAATTCTAACTTCCAATTAAACCCAATTAAAACTTAGATTTCAAATCTAATTTAAATATTAACCTTAATCTCACTTTCAATTTTCAAAATCGATTTTAATTTCAATTTCACTATTCATCTCAATTTCAATTTCAATTTAACTTTCCATTTCAAATCCAATTTCACTTCTAATTTCACATTCTCTTTTATTTTCACTCTAATTTCAATTCCACTTAAAAAGAGACTTATTTTTCCAAAGTATATCATATCACCAAAATTAGTCTTATTTAACAAAGGGGATTATCTAACATAACACAAACTAATATGATAAATAATCATATCCATAACCACTTGCAACCATTCAAACATAACACAATAATAACCAAACATCCATAACAACATTTTAAAGGGGTGTATACTTGCATATGTAATAAGATGATTATTATAACAGAATCAAAATACGATCTTTTAAAAGCGGTGAGAATTTTCTCATCTTTATTTCCACTCCGTCAATCTTTTATGTAAGTTATGCGCCTCTCGAACTAACATGCTATTTTTCGAATGTCTCGAATTTTGTCATTTTTCTTTCTTTCACATTTTCTTTTTCTTCTTTTCTTTTTCTTGTTTCTTTTGTTTTTATTATAAGTGTGGTCGTGGGCTTAAGAGGAGCGTACAACCTATGGTGGCTTGGGTAGAGGGGTGCGTGAGTTTTGATGGCGGGTAGGTAGGGTATGCGTGTGCTTTGAGGTGGGTAGGTTGGGTTTTTGGCTCGGGTATATGATGTGGGGCCCGAGTATGTGGAGAGGAGGGTGGTTGCGTGTGGTATGGGAGTGTGTGTGGCTCGGGTAGTTGGAAAGGAGGGGGATGCGTGGCTTTTGGAGGCGGGTAGGGGTGTTTAGAGGTGTTTGGCCGTGGGTTTAGGGGTGTAGGGTGGCGGTGTAGCTTGGTTTTGGTGATGTGGAGGTGAATGGCTTGAAGGTAGAAGGAAAACGGAGGAAGAGAGGGATTTAGGAATTTGTAGAATCGAAATGCGGTGAATAATGGAGAGGTTTAGGCTTGTATTTATAGGTGGAATTTGAGTGGCAAATGACATAAATACCCTTGTTTACTTTTGGACTTTGATTAGCCTTGATTTGAGTTGCATTAAATGTGTGGAATGATGGTTTAGGAAGAGTGTGTGAAGAGATAAGGAGGTGTCATCATTTTATGATTTGTAAATATTTTAATACATTAAGTTTGTTCATTTTCCATGCATATACATAACATCTCATTAATGAGACATGAAATATAAGTAATGATGTTCTTTAAAAAGATTTAAAATAAAATTAAATTAGTCAAATCATACCATTTTATATTTATATATTTATATTTAAACTTTTCAAAAATATCTTCTTTTGTCTTACGTGCTAAATGTTTAAATGTTTAAAGTTTGTAAAGTTGTATATTTATGTTAGAAAACATATAATGTTGCAACAACTTAACGACAACTTTTTTGGTTGAAAACGGTGTTTTTGTTGACAAATTTTACAGTCAAAATTTGACGTTTTTGTTAAACTATGTACTAAAGTAAACCAAACTTGAAAATTAACTTTTTACTTCTTTTAAATAAATTATAACATGTCTATTCATATTTTAAAATTATATTTAAATAATATCAAAATCTCTATTTTTACAGTGTATGTAAAACTAACAAAATGCGACAAAATTTGGATATTTTTGTAAAACGATTATTAATATACTTTTATATCTTTTTAATATACTTTATTATCTTTATTAGGTGTTTTTAATAAGATTTATCTTTTCAAATAAATATTTAAACCTATTTATTTAAACATTTATTTATTTTTTACAAAACTTAACTTTTGATGATTTGTGATAAAATCCAAATTTATACTTTTTAATTATTAACTATAAGAATAAACAATTTTTCTATTATTATTTATTGTGTATAACTTATTTATTTAAGCTTTAAACCTTTTTAAATTTAAAATAAACAAAATCTCTCATTTTCGAAGTAGCGAAATTACGGGTCGTTACATTCTCCCCTACATAAAAGCATTTCTTCCTCGAAATGAAATCAAAGATACCGAACTATAAAGGTCAAATCAATATATGCAAAGGAAATGCTACTAAATACTGATCATGAAATACAGACATCGATCCCAAACTTCTAACCTGAGTGCGTACTATACACTTGAGGTAAATACATAGTCACAAGTCAACTATCTATATCAGTCAACCAAATATCATATTAAAAGACTAAACCACATATCTTAGCGCGTACTATGTGCTTAAGATAATAACAACTGCTATAACACAATCCCAAAATTTCCCAAATCGCATAACACTACTCATCGGATAAACCCTCCGATGGCACCTCAAGGTCGATTTCTACTAACTGCTCCACTTCCTCCCCATCCTCTACTGGCTCCTGATCATCTATCATCATCTCTGGAGCTAAATTCCAACCAGGTGGTTGCCACTGCGGGCCTTCCGGAATCCACAGTAAATGTTCCTCCACAACAATATCCACTAAATCGAGATCCTCGGATGGCTCTAGAACAGGAGATCCTATCTCCTGAATAGGCATACCCATCTCCCAAATGATCTGCTCATCACCCTCTGAATCATCATCCTCATATAACCATGCATCATAAATCCCCGAGCCCTCCGTCCCCACTGCCATGGGTTCCTCTACCAGTGGATCAATCTCCTCCGGCTCTTCCATGTGCTCCTCTTCTTCGGGCACCTCTATAGGCTCTTCTTCCTCAAGCTCCTTATCCTCGCTCAATGGATCCAATATCCAATCATCTACCTCAGCATCGGCCTCTTCCTCTGCATCAATATCTCCGCCTACGGGCAACACTTCCTCATCATCAGAAATAACTATCAAGACCTTATCCTCTGAGATATATATCGGATCGTCGAGTGATGCTAGTGCTACTTCCGAGGGCTCCCCTACTTGCACATCATCCTCATCACTAGAAATCGGTGTATCCAAAACCTCTAAGTCTCCATACTTAGACAAAGCTTCCCTAAATCTCTCTCTAATCGCTAGTCTTTCTGCCTTGGTTATTTTCTACAATTTATAAGAGAACTTAAAATCAGTTATCATTTCTTATCACATATTTTATCTTAACTTTATTTATCTCATTTTATTAAGTGCTTCTCTCTTTATTATTATTGTTTTTCTTTTCATTCTTTTTAATGGGATTAAAGCTTAGCTTTTCTAAAAGGAATAAGTTCTAACAAAATTTGGCATTGAAAAAGGAGCAAAATGATAGTCTATATATATATATATATATATATATATATATTGATTCCAAAGGTACATTCATACTAAGTGCCTTCTAAGAAGTACACTCAAAAAGTTTACAAATGTCATAAGGTTAAAATACATAGATGGTGTTTCCTAATACATGCTTCACTAACTTATGTTTCCACAATCCCTTTCCTTTTTCTACAGCAGTAGGTGGACGAGTAAGGGTAACAAATGGTCTAGGTTGTTTTGCCACCTTGAGCAATGGACAGTCTCTGGCAATATGTCCCATCACATGGCAGAAATAACAAACTCTTAGGGTAGTTTTCTTAAAAGTCTTGGTCTTTACTCCTGATTTACATTCTTTTGTAATGTCACCCTCTTGTCTACATCTATAACAATGATTATTGTTCTTTCTGTGCCCTTATTCCTTGGCTGATACTTCAGTAGTTGGCTGCGGAACGACATTTTCGAATTTCAGGGCATTGCTTATCATCTCCCTAAATGACCCATGGATGAAGCTTACCATGATATGCTGGTGTTTGTCACACTCTCTTAACCAATCCTTAACTTCCATGATCGTTTCTGATCCCACAAACTTCCTTTGACATAGGATCTCAAATTCCTGACATAGTGACGCAAAGTTTGGTGGGTTTGGTCCTTCCTGAAAAGAATGTTATTTTTCTATACATTATTATCAAATATCTCATAGTCAAATCGTGAAACTTAATTCATAAGGTCTTTGTTCTTAATCTTTTTTAAGTTAACCCATTTTGATATTTACCAAACCGTTATTACTAAGGATAAATGTCTAGGGTATATGATTAAAATTCTAGTTTTCAACTAATTGATTCTTATCTTATAGTTAAATTGTGCAATTTTAATCTTAAGATGTCCTTCATTAACTTGTTTTTAATCAATTCAAGTTGGTTATTTATTAATCTATGTTTCAAACAACCATTTATTTTCTAACTTAATATCTTTTAAACATATTTCTTTTTATATTCAAAATATAAACCTAGGTAAAATTATTTCATTAAATCAAAAATCATTTTATATATAACATTAACAAATACGCATTCATATATAATACTCTCATAACTCATTTTAGGGTGCTACCAACCCCATCTCTAATGAGTTGCTCATCCTAGGATATTACTAATCCTATCTGTAATGAGTTTTACCCATACCAAAGCCAAGGTTCTCGCTTTACCTTCAGCTCTGATACTAAATGTGATGACCCACGTTTCTGTACCCTTTATGCCAACAATAAACCACACATGTCAGACCCAAATTGCACGGAATTGTGGATTATCAAGGGTAATAAAGAAAAATAGACTGAACAAAATCTCACACGAATGGAATAATATATAATATTGAACAAATATCTTTACAGTGGAAAACTTTTAAAAACATATATCTAAGTCTAACCTAAATTCAGCTTGGACAGATATAAACATATATCCTTACAATTGCTAATAAACAAAAAAACAAACAGACAACATCGGATAATAGAATACGTCCATACGTAGATGAATATCTCCAGCTCTCCTTTGGAAACTCCATCCGTCTTCGACTAAACCTGAAACTACTCGAATCTGATCCGAGTATTGAAAACCCCAGATCAGGCTTTATAAACCAGCGTGAGAAAAACTCAATAATAAATGACAGTGTCATATATCAGTCTTTGAATAAAATCCTTTGAAAAGAAAAGGTATCTCATTAGACCATGCCCACACATAAATACGGACGGGTTTTTACATTATGATAACTTAAATACTTTTATATATCAAAACATTTGATATTATTTTTAATGACATCTCTTTGAAAACATTTGCAAATAAATTTATAAATCTTAGCCGAAATGGTTACCAATATAACATTTCGAGGCTATTCATTATGCCAATACAAACAAAACCGTAGGTTCTTATTGGAGAATGGATTTCCATACAAATGACTAGGTGAATGGACTACCTTCCGATGGGTACACCTCTAAATGGATATCCCGAGGAACCATCACAAAGCTCCTCTACTAACATAAGACAGGCCTACCCTTATAACTAGGTAGTACCGAATATGTCATCCCCCGATCGTTGTCGACCTTTAAACCGAGCGCCATAGCATACAAACCACATTAATTACATCCCGAACGTCATAGCAGGAAAAAATATATCTAGAAGGGGATGATCATACCCTAATTGGGAATGACCCACTTAGCCTTGCTACATCTAACCTAATTTCGATCATTTCCGGTTGATGAGGCTCGAGGCAACGATTACCTTTTCACATAGCATATCTTCTTTCACTTTGAATGCCACATTGCCATTCCACATTCACACGACTGATTTCTATAAAGGTATAACTTCCTGAGCTCGTATGTCTCGGGAAAGGGTGTTAAGCTAAGAGAAGGTGTCTTCTCCACCACTGACTGATATACATTTATAGAGATCACTCATTGTGATTTAGAATGCAAGTTCAAACATTCATCCATACAAGTTCATTCTGGGATTGAACGAAACCGAAGGTACTTTCCTCGGCCATTACTAAGCGAGAAGTCCTTGTGGTTTTGAAATTTTTCATAACAAAGAGACCACCGCTACAATATAGTGAATCGGGAGTTTATCCCCAATTAATCAACAAGTAGTCCTTCGTTATTATTCATCTCAATATCTTCGTCTTCAAACATCTTCATTCTTTGAACACGTAAATTGGTTCGAAGTGGTTTTCGGATAGGAATCACCCAAATCCATCCACGGTTCCTTCAAAATCCAATTATCGATAAAAAGTGAATATGAGTATACAGGATTATTAAGTCTCTTTTCACTTTAATTCTTCTTGAATGATTTCAAAATCTCTTGCTTTTGTGTTAGAGTAAGTAATTCATTATTTTGCTTTGGACAATACCAATCTTCTTTTATTTTGGAAAAATTAATATAACCTTTTTAGAGCATCCGGGCTTTCCCATCGATCTGTTCCACCCCTCGCCTAAGAAAAGAAAACATAGGCCAGGGAAGTTCAGGGCACTGGTTTCTCCATCCCTAACCTTAGTTAAACACCTTGTTTTATCTTCTCAGATCTCATAAGGCGGGACAAATGTACTAGTCGTTTCCGCATACTCAGTTATTTGCTTTATTTTGGAATTGATTACAATATTCCAAATTATCTTTTAAATGCTTTCTTTTCCTTTTAAAAACATTCATAATTGATTCTAGAAAAAAATTGTTACACTTAAACTCATATTCCAAAAGTTATAGAATTCGCAGCATAAAAGTGCTGCGGAAAGTGCTATATAAGCTTATTTGATTTAAACAACTTTTTAATATTTGAAAATTTATATTTTCCACTTCAAACCTCTTATAAATTATTTAAATGGATTTATCAAATTTATTCCATATTTTTCCATAATTCAAAACGTTCATTTAAACAGATTTCTCATTGTGGTCACTTAATTGCACTAGTGCGATTTTTCTAGAAAATTGATTTGGACTTAATTCAAAATCTACTTATCGAAATTTTGATTTTCTTTCTTCATTAAGAAGATATGGATATAATGGTCCATAAGTTTCTTATCTCGAAGAATTCTGAGCTATATTCCACTTTATACACTCATTTGAACTTTTGGCGCGAAATCGTGAACTACCGCTGCGCGACGTGCCTAGTTTTAACTTATTTTTCAATACTTGAAATAATCTATTCAGATTTAATTTTATTACTTATAAAATTATTACAATTCATTTTAAATCAATATTTTCTCTTTTTAAAGCTTTTAAAATGTATTTTCACTATTATCATATTATAATATTATTTTATTCATGTTATTTTAATATTAAATTTTAAATTCTAAATTCAATTCAATTTCAATTCTAACTTCAAATTAAACTCAATTAAAACTTAGATTTCAAATCTAATTTCAATTCTAATTTAAATTTCAACCTTAGTCACTTTTAATTTTCAAAATCGATTTTAATTTCAATTTCACTATTCATCTCAATTTCAATTTAACTTTCCATTTCAAATCCAATTTCACTTCTAATTTCACATTCTTTTTTATTTTAACTCTAATTTCAATTCCACTTAAAAAGAGACTTATTTTTCCAAAGTATATCATATCACCAAAATTGGACTTATTTAACAATGGGGATATCTAACATAGCACAAACTAATATGATAAATAATCACATCCATAAACACTTGCAACTATTCAAACATAACACAAACATCCATAACAACATTTTAAAGGGGTGTATACTTGCATATGTAATAAGATTATTATTATAACAGAATCAAAATACGATCTTTTAAAAGCGGTAAGAATTTTCTCACCTTCATTTCCACTCCGTCAATCTTTTATGTAAGCTATGCTCCTCTCGAACTAACATGCTATTTTCCGAACGTCTTGAATTTTGTTGTTTTCCTTTCTTTCTCGTTTTCTTTTTCTTTTTTCTTTTGCTTTTTTTTATAAGTGTGGTCGTGGGCTTAAGAGGAGGGTACGTCCTAGGGTGGCTTGGGTAAAGGGGTGTGTGAGTTTTGATGGCGGGTAGGTAGGGTATGCATGTGCTTTGAGGTGGGTAGGTGTGGTTTTAGGCTCGGGTATATGGTGTAGGGCCCGAGTATGTGGAGAGGAGGGTGGGTGTGTGTGGTATGGAAGTGTGTGTGGTTCGGGTAGGTGGAAAGGAGGGGGTGCGTGGCTTTTGGAGGCGGTTAGGGGTGTTTGGAGGTGTTTGGCCGTGGGTTTAGGGGTGTAGGGTGGTGGTGTAGCTTGGTTTTGGTGATGTGGAGGTGAATGGCTTAAAGGTAGAAGGAAAATGGAGGAAAAGAGGGAGTTTAGGAATTTGTAGAATGGAAATGCAGTGAATAATGGAGAGGTTTAGGCTTGTATTTATAGGTGGAATTTAAGTGGCTAATGACATAAATACCCTTGTTTACTTTTGGACTTTGATTAGCCTTGATTTGAGTTGCATTAAATGTGTGGAATGATGGTTTAGGAAGAGTGTGTGAAGAGATAAGGAGGTGTCATCATTTTATGATTTGTAAATATTTTAATACATAAGTTTGTTCATTTTCCATGCATATACATAACATCTCATTAATGAGACATGAAATATAAGTAATGATGTTGTTTAAAAAGATTTAAAATTAAAGTAAATTAGTCAAATCATACCTTTTTATATTAATATATTTATATTTAAACTTTTCGAAAATATCTTCTTTTGTCTGATGTGCTAAATGTTTGAATGTTTAATTTTGTAAAGTTGTATATATATGTTAGAAAACATATCATGTTGCAACAACTTAACGACACTTGTTTGGTTGAAAATGGTGTTTTTGTTGATAAATTTTATAGTCAAAATTTGACGTTTTGGTTAAACTATATATTAAAGTAAATCAAACTTAAAAATTAACTTTTTACTTCTTTTAAATAAATTAAAACATGTCTATTCATATTTTAAAATTATATTTCAATAATATCAAAATCTTTATTTTTACAGTGTATGTAAAACTGACAAAATGCAACAAAATTTGGATATTTTTGTAAAACGATTATTAATATACTTTTAAATCTTTTAATATACTTTTATTATCTTTATTAGGTGTTTTTAATAAGATTTATCTTTTCAAATAAATATTTAAACCTATTTATTTAAGCATTTATTTATTTTTAATAAAACTTAATTTTTGCTAATTTATGATAAAATCCAAATTTTTACTTTTTAATTATTAACTATATGAATAAATAATTTCTCAATTATTATTTATTATACATAACTTATTTATTTAAGTTTTAAACCTTTTTAAATTTAAAATAAACAAAAATCTCTCATTTTCGAAGTAGCGAAATTACGGATCGTTGTAGAGCTGGTGGCTACTTTTTCATGTGTGAATGCATAATTTCGTGAGTGAATGGTTTTGTTTCCTGGTCCTTTGTTTTGTTGCTGTTGATATACTAAACATTTGACACTGTATTGTTATTACTCTCCATATCCATATATATGTAAATTTTAACATGCTATGTATAAAATAAAATTTCCTATATACTACAGATTTCAAACTTGTTTCAAACAGTTATAATTTCTTTTATAAATGATTCTAGTAACCAAATAAATAATTGAATTTCTTTCATTTGTAAGCACCAAACAACTTAGTTAACATGCCAATTATTTTAAACAAACGAATATATTTTATGGTTATTAATCTATGATATGAAGTGTAAACTTAATTTGTTTTATATAATTGATTTAAATACCAAATTAAGTTTATAAATGAGTTATGGTTTTATAAATTTAAAAGGCTTGTATAAAATGGATTTGTAAATATAGATAGTTAACTAAATGATGGAGTAGTTTAATAAGTGACAAATTGAATAAGTGTTTTGAGAACATTAGTTCTATAATTTAGGTAGTGCTAATATTCGACTTTGAGTTATCAATTATTTTAAATGCTTTCGAATAACACTTCGTCGAATATGGTATAACTCATTGAACAGAATGTTTGAGTAGAATTTACTAACCCATTAGTGAATACATGAATTTCACCGGATAGTATGGGATGCTTTGGTTAAATTCATGTGATCGCCATAGGGAAGTAATTAACACTTTAGAGATATGTTTTCTTCGGGTGTGTGACAAGTGGTTGCAAGATCCGGAAGAGAATGTAATTCAGGTTTTCCAATGGTATCTGTAATGAGTGAAATTTACTAGCTTATAGAAAATACTTGAGTTTCACCGGACAGTATGGGACGTCCAAGTTAAATTCTGGTAATTACTGAAAGTGATAGTATCTTGCACTTTAGAGTCATTCTCTTTTGGTGTGCGGCGGGAGGCTGCTAGATCCTTAAGAGGTTTACTCCTGGAATTGCTTTCGAACATAGAAATATAATAATAAATAAATAATCTGGTTTCTTTTCAAGTGAAATAATATAAGATAAATTCGGGAATTTTCAAGTCATGGTTTCTACGATCATCTTGATCGTCCTAAATTATCCTTGAGATCGTCTTATGATTCCGTGATTTCCCGTCCTAAGTACAATCCTCGGTATCGAATCGGTTTGAGTGATACCAAATTGTTTTTTGTTTGCTATGGGGCCTGTGTATGATCATTACGATCGTCTTAAGTATAGATCTCTTGGATTTTGGAAAGTTTGGATTTTGTAACTAGTCTGTGTTTGTGAATTAAATATATATTCTTGGATCTGTTATAGATGCTAAGTTTAGTCAATCTTGCGAGTCATGTGTTTAGTGACCAATCCATGTTTTATGACTTAAACTTATAATTATGTTTTGTGTTAAACTAATCTTGCGACTTGTGATATCTTGGACATATGGGTTAAATATCTTTAGTGACTAGCCGTGTACATCTTGGACACCTATATTGGATATCTGGATTCAGTTATGTATTATTTATTCTTGTGTTATATCTTGTTCTCACCCTATTGAATATTTAGATATAGTTTGACCCGGGTGTTATTTTGCTCAGGTCAGGCCGAGACATTTTAGGTTACAGGACATGTTGACTTTTGGATGTTGGGCTAGCAAGGAGATAAACACTTTTGACTTTTAGTTTATCTCATTTAGGAATTTATGATTATATTTATAATATGCATAACTGAGATTAGAGAATTATTAAAACTTGCACATTATGTGAGTTTAGTGTTTTATTTTGTAGACTCAAAATTTGTGTATGTACAAGTTGAGATTTATTATGTTGTGATCTGTGACTGTTATTTATATTATATATTATTCTGATTTTGAGAAATTGGTGTGTCTGTTACTTTATGTTAACACTGTACACGTCAAATTCAGTTCAAATATTAAGTGAAAAGTTATAAATGACGTGTCAGTGTTAGAAGAAAGATACATTCACATTTGATCGCCCTTAACAAGCCGTATTCTCTGGATTAGCAGACGACATTATTTGTAATGTTCTTTGCTAATATGGGTAACGTGGTGGGGTCGTTACAATGACTCTGATGTAACATTTTTGAAATGAATTTTGTAATATATTATGTTGAGTAATATATATTATTCCACTGCGTTGTGAGATTCTATGTTGTTTAGTTTTCTTCTCTTCTATCTTTTCTTTCTTTCACCACTAATGACCCATCTTTCGAATGGCTAAATGATAAGCACATGAATACCGAGGATGTATTAAGTGTCGTCTTTAGAAGTAAGAAAGCAGATCATTACAAAATCCAAGTATATCTAGAGTAATCATCAACAAATGATATATAATATTTAAAACTGTAGTCAAAACTAATAGGTGATGTACCCCAAATATTTGTTGCAACCATTTCAAGGGGTTTATTATACTTGTTTAAAGAATTAGTAATGGTAAGTTTGCGAATTTTACCCATTTGGAAGTATGTACAGGCATAAGGTGCAATAATATTTTAAAATGAAATTTTATTATCGGTTAAAACTTTCTTTACAATACTTGCATTAGGATGGCCTAATTTATAATGTCATATATCAAAACTACTAATATTTTTCTCTGTTTGAGAAACTTTAGATAAATTGCAACATTTTTCTCCTTTTCCAAAATTTTTGGACTTACCAAGATAGAATTAGTACAACCCATTAACTGCATAACCCTGCAAAAGAATTTCCTTGGTTGGAATGTCTTTAACTAAGCAATATTTAAGACAAAACTCAAAATAAACATTATTATCACTTGCAAATTGTGATAGACTGATGAGATTTTTCTTTATTTGAGGCACTCTTAATAAGTTATTAAGATAAAGTTGCCTTTCATCTTTAATGCAAGCAATTCCAGTATCACTTATCTTAATAGACTCACCATTTCCCATGTGTATAGATTTATTACCTCTATACTTGTAAAGGCCCGAAAACGCACCCAATTTAAGCTGACAATAAACCGCATATGTCCAGCCCAAAACTGGATAGAAAACCGGATGTTTATGGGAAAGAAAAAGGAAGGAAGAAGAGAAAAGAAGAAGAAGAGAGAAAGAAACTAAGAACAAACACAGAATCTCAAAATCGCAGCAGAACAACATATAATATAATATCAATGAGCTCTACAAAAGAGAAACTGTAATCTTTAATATACATACATCAATTAGAGTACAACAATAAAATCAAATTCATCAGCCTGGACATTTATAATAACATGCCCTCACAAATATTGGTAATGTAAATAACAATGCAGCGGAAAATAAACATATATGTGAATACGACCAAAAAGACCTCTAGCTCGCCGGTTGAAGCTCCAAAGCACCAATCTGAATCTGTAAACATACTCGGTCTAACCCAAGCATTGAAAGGGAAGAACGCCTGGATCATTCTAGTAAACCAGCATGAGAAAAAACATCTCAAATTTATTTTAAAGTTATGAAAACTTTTCTTTATCAAAACAAAGGTATCTCGTAAGACCACGCCGCAAATAAACACGGATGGGTTTTTACCTTACGATAACCAAAAAATTTCATATCAAATCATCCGATATTATACTAGTGTCTAGTAACCAAATAATATTCATTATACCCGAAATTGTTATATTTGTTAAATTTGACGGCGTAATAAGTTTACAAACAAACTGGCAGGCATATATTGGAAAATGGATTTCATACAAATGACAAGGTAAGGGACTACCTTCCAACAGTACACCTCTAGAAAAATGCACCTAGGGTCCAGATACTAAACTCCTAAACCAACAAAGAACCAGCCCACCCATTCATTAGATAGTACCGAATATGACATCAACCCGGTCGTTCCTGACCTATCCATGGCCACAACATACAAATACTCGACATATAAATGGTAATCTAGAAAGGTGATGACAATATCCTTATAGGAGCGACCCACATAGCCCTGCCGCTTCTATCCCGTTCCTCTCATTTCCGGGTGATGAGGCATAAGGTAACGATTACCTTTCACATAACACATTCCACTTTGAATTCCACATTTGTCATTCCTTCGATCACTATTGACTTTCACGAACATACAACCTCCAAACTCGTACGTCTCAAAGAAGGGTGTTAAGCTAAGAGAAGTTGCCTCCTCCGCCACCAAAAAGATGTACATTTGTAAAAGTCAACGATGTAATTTCATAAATGCAATGTCAAACATTCTTTCATACAAGTTGTCTAGGAACAAAAAAACCGATACTCTCCAACCACATCCTTTCGACAATTAATCCTAGGATTAGTAGCGAGAAGTCCTTGCATATCGTAGATTTTCATAACAAAGCACAACTGCAACCATAAGTATATGATATGGTAAATTTCACCCCGAGGGACTAATGGAAAATAGCTCTGCATCATGAAGATCTCCGTCTTCAAAATCATAATCATATACCTGCACTTTCGAAAGCATACATTGGTTCGAAGTGGTTCTCGGATAAATCCGACCTAGTCTCTCCAAACCAACAGCGGTAAAGAGGCCAAATTTGATAGTCAGTTATTTAACTATCAAAGCAACAAAAAATATGTACCACATAAGACGTCACTAGGCCATTTAATTAATCTTTTATTAATTAAATCGTTTTCCAAACATTTATTTCAAATTATCTTTAAAAAGACATATCCTCAAAAACCATTTCAATCTTTAATTTTGGAAAAACATTTCCATATACATATATCAACGGTATAAGTATATTCACAAACCATTTCATTTTCAACACTTAGAAAATATTTCCATATACATAAATCTGTAATAAGTATATTTATAAATCATTTAAGGAAAGCTTCATATTTTCCAAAGCACGCTTTATTGGGTCAAAATGAATGTTGCGTAAAACATCATTATGACAACACAAAAACATTAGTATAGGTATTCAATTAATTAATTATATATATATATATAAATCCTGTATATTATATAAATATTTCCTTTTGGAAATCATTTGCTATAACAACTGTCATAGTCCATGCCTTCCATACTTTCCCAAAAACGTCTATTACAACAATAAATGTTGAAATCTATGTTTTCAATACATATCACATTTTAAATTTTTTTCCAAACTATTAAATTCCATTTGGAATTATTACTTCAAAAACTTCGATTTTAAAGGTTATCACTTTAAAACCTTTGACTTCATCAAAAACATTACTTCCAAAACAATCCTTCGAAAGATTGTTTTAACTTTCCTAAAACTTTGCTTTAAAATGATAAATTACTTTTAAGCCATTAATTTTATCAAAAACATTACTTCCAAAACAATCCTTTGAAAGATTGTTAAACTCTTAAAAACTCAAATATATTTCCTTCATATAAAATCCATATTTATATCTCAACATAAATCATTTCCATATTTACAAAACTATGTTTATAAATCAAACTTCTATTTTATAAAACCACTTTACTTATAAAACACTATTTATAAATCATTCTTTAAAAAATACTTTAGTATCAAAAACCATTTAGAAATCCATATCTTTTTAAAAACTAATTTATTTATCAAATCTACTTATAAATCCATTTACCTAATCAATTCAATCCATTTATAAAATATTTATAAATTTTGATTACAAATCTATTTTTTTTCATTTATAAAATATTACTTTTAAAAATCCTTAACAAACTCATTTAAAATCTCTATATACAAATATTTCAGCAAAACCATATTTTTATAACATCAAAAATCATACATTGTATTTGTGTAAAAACAAATTCATTCCTTTTAATAATTTAAAAATTATTAAAAACATATACTTCCAAAATCACTTGAAAATCCTTTCAATTCAAAATCACTATTTTCTATTATTTCAAAATACCAAAAATAAGGCTCTGTGCTGCCATAGCACTAAAGAAGCCAATCATATCCATGTCATCAAATATGGTATCCATCACATCATATATCAAAATATGTATGAAAAAAATCAACAGTGGAGAGGAATCATGTTGGATCCCTCCAACCTATCCCCCTACATCACATACAGTATATAATCAAATAATATACGCTTCAAGGCGGGATTCGTATACAAAGGGTCATCCGCTCATACACCAAAACGCATAATGTCTCATCCGCTCCAATAGGTAGGAATATATCCAAACCAACTAATAAATATAATATATCATCCAAACAAGCATTAAACAGCATAAATAAAATTATTCTCACATATATAAAAATATAAGCAGGTCAGGAAAGTGTGTTAACTCACAAAAATGCCAGAAATCGCAAAAGCGCTCCGGTTTTGAATTAAAATTGAATGATCGTTCAATTTAACCCAAAATTCCTACTAGCTCCGAATTCGTCCAATCCAACTCCATAGCGTAGTGCTCGCCGATACGAATGCAACGCAACTTGTCAAGCTCAAAATGGACCTCGTACGAGAAAATTATGAATTTATAATCGAACGATGTAATAAAATTTAGTTAACTTAAATTAAAATAAACATTTAAAAACTTTACCCTAACATCCCTTCTTCATTTTCCCTCCAGGAAACCACATGTTTTCAACAAAAAAATTCTTCGATCGCGCACGCCAAGCCAGAACGCCGCCACCAACAGACTGCGAGCCGCCTGCCATCGACTATCCTCCCACAGCGCACCCTCCGCCCTTGTTTGCTCCATGCTCGCGCTTTGTTTGTCGCGAATGATCACGACTCGCCCATCGCGCCTCCACCTCCTCCATAGCATCACACCACTGTGTCCCGCCTCCCTCCACGCCAAGCCACCACCTACATGCCACCTCCGCCTCGCCTGCGCATGCACACGCGACAAAAGAAATCACGACAACCCATATTTATTGCTGCGAACACAGCCACATTGCCACCACCTCGAGCCACTTCGCCTCGATCCAACTGGTAGTTTGCTTCGAATTGTCACGCTCTACATTTCTCCAGTTGAAGTCGAAGGCCAATTCGGCCTCTAGATTCTCCGATCAACCATGTCTGTTTGGTTGTTTAGTTTAATGACAGCTAGAAATTTAGGGTTTGTAAATGAAGAAAGTTGAGGGATATTTATGTTTGATCATGAGTTTTTTATTCATGACAAAAAGCTTAAACGATCAGTGATGAGACTATACGATCAAGTGACAAAAAGAGAATGAGATATGCAAGTTATTAAACTATAAATGAGATGAGACTACAAATCTAAGTATAGTATGTTTATTTACTGAAGTTTTAGTCTTAGATATGGTTCATAATTGTTAAAATCAATCCTCAAGTAGTTTGCACATACTCAAAGTAGTTTTAAAGTTCAAATTCTTTAAAATATGTGCAAACTGTGCACTGACAACCAGGTCAGTCGACTGACCGAAAACGCCAGTCGATTGAACCTGTTCTATGCACCATTTTACATTATTTTTGAATATTCAGTTGACTGGTCGATTTTGCTCAGTCGACTGACCGGCTCTAACGGCTATTTTTCCTAAAGAGACATATCTATTTGCGAAGATTTACGATCCAAATTGAAGAGATATGGCTGCACCTTTTGGTTAAAACTCTTTGTGAATAGTTGTAACTATTTGTTCACTATGTAAACACATTAGAATAACTTCTCAAAATACTGAATTTTATTTTGATTTCTTACTATACTCTCTACTAGCTATCTCTACAATCTTAAAGCAATCACAATCCATATATTGCTTGAATCTCCGAATTAATTAATATATTCTTCGATTCTAAGCAATATCTTCCTTTCATATCTTCACACACGCAATACATACTTAAGGGTTTAATTATAGGAAGGGTGTACTATTAAAAACATATCCGTGTTATTCAGAACACAATTGTCAACTATTTACTTGTACCAGTAGAAGTCATGTTCGGTTGTTCAGGCGGTAAAAGTCCTCTTCGGTTGTTTGAGGCGGAGAAATACTGTTCGGCTGCTCAGGTGTTGTATACCTATTCCTCCGGGTTAAGAGAGGGGTTTATAGATTTTAAATCCATAGTGTAGTCTGGGACTGGACGTAGAACGGGAAGTTCGAACCAGTATAAAAAGTCCTGGTGTGCTTATTTCATTTACTTTATTGCTATTATCTAGTTTATATTTCCGCACTATTATAATATTCCATATTACATGGTCCTAAGTGTTAACTAGCCACATAGATTACACACTTTCAATTGGTATCCGAGCAAGGACATCCTATAACCATAACATGGTTATTTGATATATTTAGTAATATGGAAAGTAACACCATCTCTAGCATTAACATTAACACTAGTTTCATTGAAGGACAGTCAACTGCAAGACCACCACTATTTAATGGTCCAACTATAATTACTGGTCTACTAGAATGAGAATATATATGCTAGCTAATGGTTTTGAAACCTGGTATATTACCCAAAAGGAATATACCATGCCAATAGAAGATTTTTCAACTTTTGACTGCTGCACAAAAAACTGATGCTACTTCAAATGCTAAAGTTATGAACATGTTATTATGTGCATTAGATAAAAATGAGTTTAATAGGGTCAGTATGTGTAAAACTGCTTATGATATATGGAGAACTCTAAAAGTAACTCATGAAGGAACTAACAAAGTCAAACAATGCAAAATCTCTATGTTGAAAAATCAGTTCCAGAATTTCAAAATGAAACCAAACAAAACTATAAATGACATGTATTCTAGATTTCAAGATATATATCACTCGCTATTGGCACTAGAACAAAAAATTCTGATTTTGATATTGTTACAAAAATCCTCAATTCTTAAACGGACGATTGGGAATGAAAAGTCATAGCAATTGAAGAAGCTAATGATTTATCAACCATGAAACCGGAAGAATTGATAAGAAATCTAATGTCGTATGAAGTAAATTTGTAGGCAAAGAAAGTACAGGCACAAGATAAGAAGAATCTAGCATTTCAAGCAGAAAAAGATGATTCAGATTCAGATGAAGAGGATATGGCACTTATTGCTAAAAATTTCAAAAAAAATTTTGAAATTCAAAAGAATAACAAATTCAGGAGTTACAAAAATAACTCCAACAACAACAATAATAGCAGTAAGCCATCATCCTCTGTCATGGAATGTTATGAATGTCATAAAAAGGGTCATATGAAGAAAGATTGTCCAAAGAAAAAGTAAAACAAATTCAAGAAGGACAAATTCAAGAAGAAAGCATTTTTAGTAACATGGGATGACTCGGATTCCTCATCATCATCAGATAGTGACAACGACAGTGACACAGAGCAAGCAAATGTATGCTTCATGGCTACAAGTGATGATGTAAGTGAATTAAGTTTTGAAGATCTTGTTGAAATTAATTCAGAACTAGTAGACTTAGTAAAACAAATTGAAAAGCAAAATAATGAATTACTAGGAAAACTGAATAGATCTGAATTAGAAGTTAGTATGCTAAGAGATGAAAAGAAAATTCTAGAAGAAGAACTTGAAATGACTCAAGAATCTAATTCTAATTTAACATCTCAACTTTCTATGATAACTCAGGAATTAGAAATTCAGAAAAATAAAAATAATGATTCATCAGTAGAGATTAATGATTTAAAATCTAACACTAAAGTATTAGAGTTAGAAAATTCTAGTCTCAAAACAAAGTTAGAAAATATTAATAAAAATATTTCTAACTTCAATAAAGGACGAGAGAATCTTTCTACAATAATAGAAAATTCTCAGTCTACTTCAAACAAAATGGGACTAGGATATAAGAAAATTGAAATCCAAAGAAATCTGGAAAGTTTAAAAATAAGATTAAAAACAAAATTAAGAAAGACATTAAGAAGACAGTTTCTAAAGATATTAAAACTATTAAGATATCGATTCCTAAAACAAATAACAATTTAATTAGGAATAGACATATCAAAACATTTATGGAAACTGTTCATAAAAATAAGAATTATATTTATAAAGGGAATTCTGAACCCGCTTGGGTTTGGTTTTCTAAGACCTAACTCTTAGGACCCTAAAAGAAAAGTGGGTACCAACTTAATCTTTATTTTTTGCAAGTACCACTTAAAAAGAGAGGAAAATGGATCTTAGACAGCGGTTGCTCAAAACACATGACTGGTAATAAGGACATGTTAATTAACATTGTCTACTCAAATGGAGGATCGGTCACTTTTGGAGATAATTCAAAAGGTTATATCATCGGCAAAGGTGATGTGAGCAATAACGGTATCTCTAACTTACCTCTCATTTCTGATGTTTTATTAGTTAAAAACTTAAAACATAATTTATTGAGCATAAGTCAATTATGTGATAAAGGTTTTCATATATCTTTTTTAGAAAATAAATGCAATATTTCTGATAAAAATCAAAATTTAATTTTTGAAGGTATAAGAGATAGAAATATTTATGTTTTTAAATATGAATGTAAATCATAACACAAACATGTGTTTAATAGCTACAGAAAATGATTCTTGGCTATGGCACAAAAGATTTTGTCATATAAATATTAGTACTATTAATAAAATAGCTAAAAATAAACTTGTTAAAGGACTACCTGATATGAAATTCAAAGTTGATAATATTTGTGATGCATGTCAGTTAGGAAAATTAACAAAATCTTCTTTTAAATCTAAGAAAATCATATCTACAACACAACCACTTGAACTACTACATATGGACCTCTTTGGACCTACTCAAGTTCTATCTATTAATCACAATAGATATGTGTTTGTTATTGTAGATGATTTTTCAAGATATACATGGACTATTTTCATGAAACATAAAAATGATACTTTTTAAAAATTTTGTTCAAAGAATTCAAAAAAAAATTTAAAAGTTAAAAATATTAGAAGTGATCATGGAGGTGACATTTTTGTAACAAGAAAGGAATTAATCACAATTTTTCTTTTCATCGAACACCTCAACAAAATGGAGTTGTAGAAAGGAAAAACAGAACATTACAAGAATGTGCAAGAACTTTATTAAATGGAAGCACTCTACCAAAACATTTCTTGGCAGAAGCTGTTGCAACTACTTGCTATGTTTTGAATCGTGTTTCTATTCGACCATTAACAAAACACACCCCATATGAATTCTTAAATGGTAGAAAACCAAATATATCTTATTTTAAAGTATTTGGTTCAAAATGTTTTATACTAAATACTAAAGATCGGCTTGGCAAATTCGATCCAAAATCTGATGAAGGAATATTCGTAGGATATTCGGAAAGAAGCAAAGCTTATTGAGTTTTTAATAAAAAGAACTAAAGTAATCGAAGAAACTTTTCATGTTTCATTCGATGAAAATTTCAAAAAAAAATTTAATATTACAAACTTTGAAGATAATTCTAATAAAATAATAACAAATATTTTAGAAGATGATGATATTATTTTTCAAGATAATAACATTAATACTAGAGAAGATGAAAACATTGTTCATAATGAAAATATTGAAAGATCTCCTCCAAGAATTCTTAGAGATCACCCTGTTCAAAATATAATTGGAGAAGTAAATTCAAATGTAAGAACAAGACATCAATTAAATCAAATGGGCCATGTAGCTTTTGTCTCTAATATAGAACCTAAAAATATTAAGGAAGCCTCCAATGATGACTATTAGATTATAGCTATGCAAGAAGAGCTAAACCAATTTGAAAGAAACGAAGTTTGGGAATTAGTTCCTAGACCAAGTGATCAATCGGTCATTGGTACAAAATGGGTTTTCAAAAACAAAGCTGATGAACTAGGTAATATAACTAGAAATAAAGCTAGATTAGTAGCACAAGGATATAATCAAGAAGAGGGAATAGACTATGAAGAAATGTTTGCTCATGTCGCAAGATTAGAAGCTATACGTATTCTACTGGCCTTTGCATGTTTTCATAACTTTAAATTATATCAAATGGATGTTAAAAGTGCTTTTTTAAATGGATATATAAAAGAAAATGTTTATGTTGAACAAACCTCCTCTTTTCTCTCATGAAAAATTTCCAGACCATGTTTATAAACTTAATAAAGCCTAATACGGTTTGAAACAGGCACCCCGTGCTTGGTACGACCGACTTAAGAGCTATCTAATAGACTCTGGTTTTGAAAATTAGGAAGGTTGATCAAACTTTATTTATTAAGAAAACTAAACAAGATATTTTAATTATACAAATATATGTTGATGATATTATATTTGGTTCAACTAATGAAAAATTATGTCAGGAATTTTCGACTATCATGACAAATGAATTTGTAATGTCTCATATGGGAGAACTATCATATTTTCTTGGATTACAAATTAAAAAATTACAAAATGGTATTTTTATTAATCAAGAAAAATATTGTAATAATCTAATTAAACGATTTGGTATGGAAAACACTTCTGCCAAACCACCTCCTATGAGTAAAACTATACATCTCGACAGAGATGAAGATGGTAGGAGTGTCGACCAGAAACTATATCGTAGTATGATTGGATCATTACTTTACTTAACTATTAGTTGATCTGATATAATGATGAGTGTTTATTTATGTGCTCGATTTCAAGCAAATCCTAAAGAATCACATATGCGAGCAGTAAAATGTATAATTCGTTATCTTAGTAAGGCCAAGGATTTCGGACTATTTTATCTGAAAGAATGTCCTTTCGAATTAGTATCCTATAGCGATGCTGATTTTGGAGGAAGTCGGACAGATAGAAAAGGTACAAGTGGAATTTGTCATTTCATCGGACAGTCCTTAGTATCTTGGTTTAGCAAGAAACAAAACTGCGTTTCACTATCGACATGTGAAGCAGAATATATATCTACAACTTTAGCATGTGCTCAAGTCATCTACTGCAACAAACACTACAAGATTTTGATATAAAATTAAATAAATCTATAATATACTTTGATAACACAAGTGCAATTAATTTACCTAAAAATCTTGTCAATCACTCACGAACTAAACATATTGACATTCGTCATCATTTTCTTCGTGATAATATTGAAAAGGATATAGTAAATTTAGAATTTGTAAATTCTGAAAATCAATTAGCTGATATTTTCACTAAACCTCTCAATGAAAATATTTTTGTAAAACTAAGAAGAGAACTAGGTATAATTTTTTTTAAAGAATTATAATATTAAAATTTCTATAAAGATATATAAAAATAAAATTTTCTAAATTGCTAGTACTTGAACTCATCACCTCTAGATTGGAAGCTGTGCAGTTAAAGCGCTCGGTAGATTCAATGCGGTGGAGGTGCAAAAAGTCATAGCGGGGATACAGCGAGGATATAGCGGGATATAGCGGATGACTCTAAAATAATATATAAAACTCATACTTAATGTTTTTACAAATAATAAATGGTAATTACATGAAAAATTAACATTCAATTGAATTATAATTCATACATAAATAATTTTAAATTAAAACATGTGCGAATATACTATAAATAAACGTAATATTGTTATATAACATAATTGAATTTAGTTGAATATTAGATCATTTTTGAAAAATATATTAAAAATTCAATTAAATAATTTAATTTCATAATTTTTATAATGTATAAATGTCATTTTTAAATTCATTTTTTTAAAGAAGATATAGCGGAAATAGCAAAATATAGCGGAAATAACAGGATATAGCGGAAATAGCGGGGCTTAAAGCGGAAAGGCTACATTTGGGGCTATATGGAAAAATCGTAGCGGTAGAAATCCGCTATGAGATATAGCTGGGTTGTAGCGGGGTAATAGCGGGGCATTAACTGCACAGATTGGAAGTCCTATGTCTTTACCATTTCTATATTTGTTATTTCACAATTATTTCTATAATACACTTATTCTTATATTATTTTCAGTTGTTTAAAGTTTTTTTTTAAACCATGCAAAATTCTGTTTATTCTACTCCCTTCATTATTTATAGGTTATCTCTTGTTTAACCAATCATTTACTCTATTTTTAGAATACCTATTTTATATAAATTTAAGGGTTGTTTGTTTATTTTCTCTCCACCTTGATTGTTTGATTCAAATATTGATTATTCCGTGCAACAATGTCTTCCCAAAACAACTCCCAGAATGACTCTGCTGACTCTTTTGTTAATTTTTCCACACCATCCTCCGATTCTTCTAGTTTACCTACACCTACTCCATGTTTTGAACCTGCCAAACCATCTAACTATCATACTGGTTATACTCCAGAAAAGAAGAAAGCACGTCGTTTCTTATTCTTTAGTTCTCCGTTAACAAAACAAAAGATTGATGATATACATCATTATCAATGGGAATCGATAGAAATACAATGAGAAATGTACTATGAACAAAAGCTTAACTCAAAATGACTTAGCTTTCTAGAGCAACTTGGCTGGAAATTCTGCGGGACATCTACATCTGACGTTCATCAACCCACAACATCTTCTTGTCGGTATCCCTAGGATCAGTCATCACAACCTCCTCCTGCGTCTCCAAGTTCATGGGACCATGGAAATCACTGGTCTCCATTGAAACCATGCAGAGAGAAGACTAAAATTGAACCGGAAGATTGCAAGATTCTGCATTCATCCACTTCTTCTTCATCTAAATAATTTATTTTATTTTATTTATTTTTTCTCCTATTTCAATCTAATTTGTATGCATTCTTTGTTTAATATATTATATATATTATTTTTTAAGCAGAAAGACTGATATTGCTGAAAAAGAGCACTCAGTCGACTGATAAATTTTGGTCAGTCGACTGATACTAGAAACAGAAAGTTTCGGGACTGACCATATATGACCAGTCGACTGAATGATTATCTGAGCCTATTAACTTCTGTTTCACCTACTTTTTACCCATATAACCCATCTTCTTCACTTTTATTCCTCACTTTTACTTTCTACCATCAAATTTTCATAACCCTAGCCCACCAAATTTTCAAATTCCTTTACTCAATTATTCATTCAAATGGCTCCAAGACAACCAAAACGCTCTAGACAAGCTTCATCCTCAGCCTCTGAACCTATTGACACTCAAATAGCTCAATGGCTTTATGATGCCACCGCTATCCAAAGATGGAACAAGATGAAGGAAGCTCACTTTCTAGAAGGATTGTTTATTGTATTTCCTAACCTCGCTGCATATAGAATTCAACATCTAGCTAGAACATGTCGTCTAGAATCTCTCATTGACTACAACCAGAACAATCTCAAGATAAATCATACAATGGTAAAACTCTTTTACGCTAACTTGAATTTGGATCATCAAAATCCAAGAAACGTGACAACTGCGTATGGAGTTTAGTTTGTGGTCAACAAGTCTTCTTGTCATTAGATAGAATTGGACACATTCTTCAAACACTAACAAATGGTATTCCACTAGAAGATTTGAATGTTGCTTTATGCGAACGAGATGAAGTAAGTCATAGATTTTTGGAAGACGACGTGGCAGAATTAAAATCTACCGCCTTACGCCCTACAGCTCGAATTATGCATCGAGCCTTAATGCACACAATTCTTCCTCATACCGGGTCTTATGAGCTTGTATACCAAGAGAATTGTAGAGCTTTATATGCAATTTGGGGTGATGTTCAGATTAATTGGCCTAAGCTTATACTTGACAAATTCCTAGCCATCAACCAAGGACGGATGAACATCATTTACTATGGCGAATATATTATGCGGCTCCTAATGAATCCATAAGTTCGAATTCCAGAATCCGACACTTCCACAATTAAAACTCCAAATAGCCACACAATTAGTTTAATAAAATTGCCTCCAAGACCACTCGCTATCATATCATTCCAAGAATGGCAATCAAGGCCTCGCCAACAAGCTGCTACTCCACAACAACGAAGAGATGAAATTCGCACGACAACCCCATCCCAAAGCACCCGAGAGTCCATTGATCTAATTGCACGTAATCAAGTAATTTTGGATTCTCGCATTAAGAATCTCGACAAGAAGATTGGAAGAAAGTTTGACAAGATCAAAAGCTTTTTTGGGATTCTATGGGATGCACTCTCTTGTTCCTCTTCGACCACTGCAGAACCTTCACATCGTGATCTGGGAAAACGCCCGGCACCTCATTTTACTTGGTCTACATCCGAAGAACATACAGTTCTGACACTAGTGGAAATGGTTGTGGCTCACAATATGTGGAAAGATCTTCATGAGGCAAAGAACCAGTGCAAGAAGAAGAGGAAGAAGAAACAAATTCAGACTTTGATGAGTGATGACGGTAATTCATGATGGTGGTAGTAAGTTACCTTCTTTTTAGTCAAAAACATTTTTGTTTCATTTAACCTCTTTAATGTTGATGGGCTTGTATAAATAGCCTGTTAGAGTTTAAAATATTATGTTTGTTTGTGATGTCATTTAATATGTTGTTAGTTCACAATGCTTAAGTGATAACATATTATATGGTTAATTACTCCCTTTTTGTCAATGACAAAGGGGGAGAAATTTGTATGACTAACCTTTTTTTTGTAGGATTAGATATGTCGCACATATTCAGGGGGAGAAATATATATCTTCCGATATATAATTCTTAATATATAGCATCATCAAAAACAGGTTGTCATCAATCAAAAAGGGGGAGAATGTTGAATCATGAGTTTTTGATTCATGAAAAAAAGCTTAAACGATCAGTGATGAGACTATACGATCAAGCGACAAAAAGAGAATGAGAATTTATAGAAAATTTTCCAAATGCTATTCATTGGGAAAATTCCGAACTCCAAACGAAGCGTGCCGCCTGGCATTCTATATGCTATATCTCTATTCCAAACACAATGGAATATATATTAGAAGCCAATTCCATTATGTTCCAAAGTTAGCTTTTCGAATCAAATTATTTTAATTAAAATTCCTTTATTTAATTTATACGCGTTTCGAACTTGCACAACCAAACGATACGTCTGATCACCACGAAATTCGACAGCATATAATAATTCATTATTACGGATTCGATGAAACTGGTTTTGTCTAAATCGGAGACAATTCCCCAAAAGGCTATTTTTACACGTTAATTAAAACGAGTAAATTTCAAAATTAGTTTAAATCACTTTTAAATCAAATTTAAAAGTTTATTATCTCTATCATTATTTAAATAGATTTTTAAATCAACTTTAGAAATCAATTTCACTCATATTAAATTCAAGATTCTATTGTTTAAACAATTCTAATTATTCAAATCAAACAATTTAATTATCAAATAAATCACTATATTTGAAATATAAGTTACTTAACTTATAAATTTAACTTTTCAATATTTAAAATCAATTAAATATTTCAAATTCAATTGACTAAAATTATGGGTCGTTATCGACTTCCCCCCTTAAATGTATTTCGTCCCTGAAATTACCAGGTAAGAAAGATGTCACAAACCCCATTAACTTTTCAGGACAATTAGTTGAAATGGATTACCAAATTCATTTAAACCTTTTAACTTTTCGAAATTAATTAGTTAAAATAAAAACTTTTTCTATGTCTTCAAATTCATTCATAGTTATTAACTAATACTATTCCCAAAAATCAACTAATATCATTTCAAGTTATAAAACCAATATCAAATTTTAGTTATCAAAAATTTTCCCAAAATTCTCAAAAAAAATTCTAATGCCTTAAATTTATGGAAAATTTCGCCAACTCCTTTGCGTTGTTCAATCGTAGTAATCATAGTATATATATAATTACAAGTATACATTTCATCTTCGAGGATGAGGCATTCCGTAGGTAAGACGTGTAAAAGTACGATATGTAATCCGATATATGTACCTTTTATATTTATTAGCAAGCATAAACAATCAATACAACGTGAAAGCGAGCTCCAAATGCGTAGCATATGCCATCCGCACCTACTAATCACTCAACAATCAATAAGAAAAAATATATAGAAAGAAATATCAATATATAACATAACTGCTACAATAACTATTTGCAAAAGAAAAACATGTAACAAAAGAAATCATCTAAACAGATAATATCCATTCAATTAATTCATAATCATATCAAACTGCATTTTTAATGTCAACTTTTAATTTATACTTTTCCATTTCTGTTAACATTCAATCATTTACATTCAATTTTATTTATGTTCAATTGATTTACATTCCATTAATTTACATTCCAACAATTTACATTCCAATTAATTTACATTCCAATTAAATTAATTAACTTACATTCAATTATTATCCTTCAATTCATTAGCTTTCAATTTCATTTACAGTTATATTCACCATTCACTTTTATTTAATTCATGTTCATTTACATTTACATTCATTCTTCACTTAGTATATTTCTTTTACTTAATAACAATAACTTTTATTTAATAACAATAACTTTAATTAGAGCATAACAACAACAACAATTGATAATAATCAAATATCACCATTCATTAACAACCAACAAACCATATATAACTATAATAATTCCTGAAAAAATATTCTTTTATATATCAAATATAATTTAGGTAAAATTGTTTCTTTTACCCAATCTCAAAACAATACTATGTCAAAGTGCTATGTTCGAGTGTTTAGAGATCCCAATTGATAATGTTAGCCAAACGCGTCGACTAGAACCCATAAGCCACTCAACAGACCAACCAACACAATACAAAACATTTTTATATCACTAACAAATACGTGGTCATATCAATAATACACCCAATCTCATTCTAGGGTGCTGCTAAACCTATCTATAATGAGTATCCATCAAAGCCTAAGAATTCACTAAACTTAAGCTCTGATACCACGCGTAAAGGCCCGAAAACGCACCCAGTTCAAGCTGATAATAAACCGCATATGTCCAGCCCAAATTGAATGGAAAACCGGATCTTTATGAGAAAGAAAGAGGAAAAAAGAAGAGAAAATAAGAAGAAGAGAGAAAAGAAGAAGAAGAGAGAAAGAAACTAAAAACAAACGCGGAATCTCACAATCACAGAGGAACAACATATAATATAATATCAATGAGCTTTACAAAAGAGAAACTGTAACCTTTAATATACATACATCAATCAGAGTACAGCAATAAAATCAAAATTATCAGCCTGGACAGTTATAATAACATGTCCTCACAAATGCTGATAATTTAAATGATAATGCAGCGGAAAATAAACATCTACGTGAATACGACCAAAAAGACCTCCAGCTCGCCTGTTGAAGCTCCAAAGCACCAATCTGAATCTGTAAATATACTTGGTCTGACTCGAGCATTAAAAGGGAAGAGCACCTGGATCAGTCTTGTAAACTAGCATGAGAAAACACTTCCCAAATTTATTTCAAAGTTATGAAAACTTTTCTTTATCAAAACAAAGGTATCTCGTAAGACCACGCCGCACATAAACACGAACGGGTTTTTACCTTACGATAACCAAAACATTTCATATCAAATCATCTGATTTTATACTAGTGTCTAGTAAAAAAATAATATTCATTATACCTGAAATTGTTACATTGGTTAAATTTGACGGCGTAATAAGTTTACAAACAAACTGGCAGGCACGTATTGGAAAATGGATTTCATATAAATGACAAGGTAAGAGATTGCCTTCCAACAGTACACCTCTAGAAAAATGCACTTAGGGTCCAGATACTGAACTCCTAAACCAACATAGAATCGGCCTACCCCTTCATTAGATAGTACCAAATATGACATCAACCCAGTCGTTCCTGACCTATCCATGGCCACAACATACAAATACTTGACATATAAATGGTAATCTAGAAAGGTGATGGCCATATCCTTATAGGAGCGACCCACATAGCCCTGCCGCTTTTACCCCGTTCCTCTTATTTTCGGGTGATGAGGCATAAGGTAACGACTACCTTTCACATAGCACTTTCCACTTTGAATGCCACATTTGTCATTAATTCGATCACTATTGACTTTCACGAACATACAACCTCCGAGCTCGTACGTCTCAAAGAAGGGTGTTAAGCTAAGAGAAGTTGCCTCCTCCACCGCCAAACAGATGTACATTTGTAAAAGTCAACAATGTAATTTCATAAATGCAATGTCAAACATTCTTCCATACAAGTTGTCCAGGAACAGGACAAACCGAAGGTACTCTTCGACCACATCCTGTCGAGAATTAACCCTAGGATTAGTAGCGAGAAGTCCTTGCATATCATAGATTTTCATAACAAATTCATACTTTGTATTTGTTTGAAAACAAATTCATTCCTTTTAATAATTTAAAAATTATTAAAAACATATACTTCCAAAATCACTTCAAAATCACTATTTTCTAGTATTTCAAAATACCAAAAAATAAGGCTCGGTGCTACCGTAGCACCAAATAAGCCAATCATATCCATGTCATCAAATATGGCTTACATCACATCATATATCAAAATATATAGGAAAAGTAAATGAACAGTGGTGAGAAATCCTATTGGATCCCTCCAACCTATCCCCTTACATCGCATACAACATATGATCAAATAATATAAAATCAACCACTTCGAGGCAGGATTCGTATACAAAGGGTCATCCACTCATACACGAGAACGTATAATGTCTCATCCGCTCCAATAGGCAGAAATATATCCAAACCAACTAATAAATATAATATATTATTCAAACAAGCATCAAACAACATAAATAAAATTATTCCCAATTATATAAAAATATAAGCAGGTTATAGAGGTGAGTTAACTCACAAAATGTTAGAAATCGCCAAAGCGCTCCGGCTTTGAATTAAAATTGAACAGTCGTTCAATTTAACCCGAAATTCTAACTAGCTCCGAATTCGTCCAATCCAACTCCATAGCGTAGTGCTCGCTGATACGAACGCAACACAACTTGCTACGCTCAAAACGGACCTCATATGAGAAAGTTATGAATTTATAATCGAATGATATAATTGAATTTAATTAACTTAAATTAAAATAAACATTTAAAAACTTTACCCTAACTTCCCTTCTTCGTTTTCCCTCCCAGGCAACCACGCATTTTCAAATTTTTTATTTTTTATTTTTCTTCGATCGTGCACGCCTAGCTAGAGCACCGACCACCACCACAATCGTGAGCCACCTGCCACCGACCATCCTGCCACCACGCGCTCTCCGCCCTTGCTTGCTCCACTCTCGTGCTTTGTTTTACGTGAACGATCGTGACTCGCCCATCGCGCTGCCGCCTTCTCCATCTCGCCGCACCGCCGTGCCCCACCTCTCTCCATGCCGAGCTGCCACCTATGCGCCACCTCCGCATCGCCTGCGCGTGTACGCGTGACAAAAAAATCTCGACAACCTATATTTGCTGCTGTAAACACAGCCACATTGCTGCCACCTCAAGCCACTTTGCCTCGATCCAACTAGTAGTTTGCTTCGTATCGTCGCGCTCTATATTTATCTAGTTAAAGTCGAAGGCCAATTCGGCCTTTAGAGGCTCCGATCAACCATGGTCGTTTGATTGTTTAGTTTAATGGCGGATGGAAATTTAGGGTTTGAAAATGAAGATAGTTGAGGGCTATTTATAGAAAATTTTCAAATGTACTATTCATCGGTGAAAACTCTAAACTCCAAACGAAGCGTGCAGTCTGGCGTTCTATATGTTATACCCCTATTCCGAACACAATGTAATATATATCGGAAGCCAATTCCATCATATTCATAAATTAGCTTTTCGAATCAAATTATTTTAATTAAAATTCCTTTAGTTGATTTCTACGCGTTTTGAACTCGCACGACCAAATGATATGTCTGATCACCATGAAATTCAACAGCATATAATAATTCATTATTACGGATACGATGAAACTGGTATCGTCAAAATCCGAGACAGTGCCCCAAAAGGCTATTTTTACACGTTAAAACGAATAATTTTCAAATTTAGTTTAAATCACTTTTAAATTAAATTTAAAAGTTTATTATCTCTATTATTATTCACATAGATTTTTAAATCAACTTTAGAAATCGTTTTCACTGATATTAAATTCAAGATTCAATTATTTAAACAATTCCAATTATTCAAATCAAACAATTTAATTATCAAATAAATCACTATATTTGAAATATAAGTTACTTAACTTATAATATTAAATTTTCAATATTTAAAATCAATTAAATATTTCAAATTCAATTGACTGAAATTCTAGGTCATTACAATACTTCTTGTTGCCTAGGTTAAAGTTATCAGCATTGTTTATGATGTGATTGGTTGCTTTAGGATTCGGATACCAACTCTCATCTTGAATGTGTTCTTGTCATGTGGTTTCATTCAGGTGATGATTTCTGAATTATCTAATTGATAGCCTAATTTCTGCTGCACTTGAGCCATACTTGCAATAGAGTTGTTGTTTCTCTGATTACTTGAGTTCGGATTTGGTGTGTAAATTGATTAAACATGAAGTAGCACTTTGTAACTGGGTGGTCAATTTTCTCACATATCTGACATCTAGGTCTGTTTTTGTTGTTGTACCCACCTCTGCCTTTTGCTCTAGTAGATTGTCCTCCTCTTTAATAGGATTGCCCATTTTTACTGTAGTTTTGATTCTTGTTTTTAAGATTGACTGCATAACTAATTGATAGTTCAGAATCTTGTCCTTCATGTGCTAGTAAGGTTGAATGCACATACTGCATTGCTGGTAATGTTTCTTTGGAAGATATCACTGACACTACTGCTTCATATTCTTCATTAAGACCACTCAAGATTGTCAATACTTATTCTGTTTTAGAACTTTGTGTCCAACAGCCTCTAACAGTTCACATGTAGTCTTAATCTTTGACAGATACTCTCTCATTAACATATTGTCTTTTCTGATATTCTCCTATTGCCTTTTATAGTGCATTACTTTAGCCGCTAACTGAGAATTAAAAACTTAAACTTGTTCTATTGCGGTCCAGATTTCATTGGATGACTTGCATTGCACCAATTGAAGCAAAAGATTGGTACTTATAGAAGATAATAACCATGAACTTATTAAACCATCTTGTCTTTGGTGCTTTGTACACTCACTGTTGCTTACCACTTTGCTTTCTTGATCAGTAATGAACTTTGGTTTGACTGCAAGTGTACCATGAATGAATCCTTCCAAACCATATCCTTTAATGGCGATTTCAATCTGAAACTTCCAAAGAAGATAGTTGTCTTCAACGAGATGAACAATGATGAGTTGGCTTTAGGGACTGACCATGGTTTTGACCATGTTATCCTTTTTTGATTGTTGTTGAGGGCTTCCTGCATTTTTTAATGTTACTGAGCCTTCATTGCCTTGAGCAATCATGATAAGATTTGATCAAACAACTTTGATTGTCCTGAAACTAACAGATTCCAAGAGAATGATTCTGATTGTAAGAAGACAACTCTGATAAGTATAACTAGGTTTGTTTCAGCCAAGAATTTAGATGATGATGTTGTTATGATGGGTTCTTCGTATGGCACTAACTTTCTTGATGCTTTTTGAAGGTTTTCTTGCTTTTTGATTTCACTTTTCTGGATATCTAATGTGAATTTACTTATTTTGTAATGGAGAACTTATTGCAGCCAGAATACTGTTAATTCTTTGGCATGGCACTTGTTTTCTTGATGACTTTTCGAGTAAATTCTCAAAAAAACTTAGGTGACGAATTTCATTCTGATGAGTTCCTTAGTATCAAATGATGAGAATAACTCTGATGATACTCAATTTTGTTGCTGCAAAGCTTTAGGCTCTGATACCAAGTTAGTGTACCAGATACTTATGATATTTGATATATGATACTTGAGATTTTAAAGAATGAATATATTGTATAAAGTGAGAGAGATAGAAATGAAGCAGATTTCTTTTTATTGAAATGAATTAAATACATATACATTGTGTATCGGCTGCTATTTATAATGTAATTGATATATTAACTTGGGTCGGATATATAAGCCCGTTGCTACAACCTGTATTCACTTTATTATATCTGCTTAGATACAACAACAGTCGCTTATACTCTCATTCTCATTATAGCTCATGCCATGAATGTCAAAAAATTAAGTGTGATGAGGGATCATGTACTGAATATGTATTTCTCTCTAAATCTGTCGTTAACCTTGATGCATGCATGTATGCATGCATGCATATGTATATTTATTCATAAATCAAGTTTACTGAATCTAATGTATATTATGGTAAAAGCATCTTTCTATACATATCTCTTGTCATAGGAAGTATATTATATTGATAAAACTGATGGGGTATAATAATATAAAAAACTTGCATTCATTCACTGATGTTTGCATCATGCAAATACCTATATTGATATTTGGTGGGGAAAAATAATAGTATCTATGTATATTTATTTCATTATTTGTTTACTGGGCAACTATAACGACCTGTAATTTAATCACTTTAAATATGAATATTTGATATATTTCTAAATAGTTAATTAATGGGTTTTATAACTTAAATAAACCTTTTTTAAGTCATAACTAATGATAGTGTAGTTGTTTTGAAATTTGTTTTATAAAAATAATTAGCTCGGAGTCAAAAATGTGACCAAAAATCGTTTTCCGACTTTTCATCGTCAAAAAGTTGTCGGAAAATGTTGTGTACACTAGAATATATACACGCGCGCGCGCACACACACATGTATAGATAACCTATGTTTTAGTTAAGAAATGGTTAGAGTTAAATATGGTAAAATAAATTACTTAAAGTAAAAGGGTAAAATTGACTTTTCTTTTCTTTTATTTTTTTAAGAAAAAGGAAAAAAATGTAAAATGTAATATCACATCACAAAAGTGATGATGTGATGGAATGAATGGGAGGGGATGCTTGCGTGTGTTAGGGGTAAAGTAGCGGTGATGTGGCACTAAAGTATGGAGGGTATAGGTTAAGGGCAAAAATATAATTTACTATATTTCAATTTATATAAAAACAACTCTAATTTTTTTCCATTTCTTATTTTAATTTCGTTTCTTTATTTTCAAACTCCTCTCTTCTTTTTTTAAGCTCTTGTTACATTTCTGCGGCTTCCTCAATTTTTCTAAGTTAAAAAAATCCTTCCTTTTCTTTCTAAATCCTTTAAAAATTATTTAAAAACCTTTCTTTCACTATATACTTCTTTTAGCTTCCAAGAACAAGCCCAAAACCACCTTCCTCAAGCTAGGCCGAGCCCTCCAAAATGAAAATAAAATACAATAAAATCGATGACTCCAAAATTTGCAATATGATACATTATGTAAGCTTGTTTATTAACATTTTGTATTACCATTTCCTCTCTATAGCATGCAAATGATTTTGAACCTGCCCAATGATTCACCATGATATGTTAATAAGGGAATTGCATTTTTATTATAACATATAAGGGGATTACATTTTGATTATAACATGTGTCATGCATAAATAGATAAATGTAATCGATTTAGTTAAAAATTATTACTTTAAAGTCTTTTGTCTCAAACATTCCACAAACATTCCCACATCTCACATGTCACACCCTTACAAGGGTTTTGGCAACAATGATCTTCATTTTTTAATTTCTCATAGTGTTTGTGAAGCCTACACCTAAAATCTTTAAACCGCTGGCCCAAATATCGGTTTACAGCCCGTTCAATATAAGGAGTATGAAGATTCATGTCAAACTTCTCCAACATAAGATGATATTTAAGTTCTACAGTAAAATTTAGAAGGAATTTACGTGAAATTTAGAAAGAATTTACGTGAAGAACTCTCAATAAACAGGGCACATCTTATGAGAAGATTGGTAAATCTGAAGCTTAAAGAATATGGATCAACTGGAGAGCATCTTAATGATTTTCAAGCAATTGTGAATCAACCTGCGACCGTGAATTACAAGGTTGATGATGAGACACAAGCCTTGATTTTGATAAGTTCAATACCAAAAGGTTAGGAAACACTTGTTGTTGCAATTTTCAACTCGAGGTGGAGTCATAAGGGTATGGAGGGTAATAGGGAGGTTCTGCGTGAAAAACGAGAATTGTTAATATATATACTGCTTGGAAAAATGTTGGATAATACAAAGGGAACTCTCAAATAGGAATCGGAGAAGCAAATTTATTTGAATCAAGGTGGTGCTAGCAACCAAAAACTACAAAGCCCACATAGAGGCTTTGTTGTATTATAAGCATTCATAATTCATTGATGATGAGCATGTTCAATTGGTTGGCATGCATTATTAGATGGTTTAGGGGTTGGTTAAGTTTTTTTGGATGGAGAAATTTGCTTCCATGGTGATATTGAAGATTATTAGATTATGAGGATATAGGTGGAGTTGGTAGGCTTGTACAGAAATATAGTATCAAATAGAGATTTTTATATTTCGAAGGTATAATATTTCTAAATTGAAGTTGATTTTGGAGATATTTTGATTCAAGGTGGAATTGTGACTCAAATATGTTGCCTCTTTTATAGATTTGGAGAGTAATTAAAGAATATTAATTGCCTTTTTCTATTGCATTAAAGAAAATGTAAGCAAATATCTACATGGAAATGAATTATTTTGAGAGATAGAAGAAATCAATCAATTCCTTAATCAACCGATCAAAGAAGGAATTTTATCAAGGCAATTATAAATAAGCTTGTATATGGTTCATTATGATTAGAGAGAAGGAGTGTCATTGTATTAAGATTTTGAGGATTGATATTTCTTCCCAACTTTCAAGTGTTTCCTTTATAATCTTTCGGTAAATGAATAAAGTTTTATTTGGAGAATTTTTTTTATTTATTATTTTTCTTCACTTCTTATCTTTTCTCAAATCTGATTGTGTAAGGATCCTTGGGGTAACCCTAACACTTTAAAAAATGTTCTTGAAACATTCCAAGGCACGTTTGCAATGTTTTTGAAACTTTTCAACAAATTTACATTTTGGCCAATAGGGACGGCGAATAAGGGTTCTAGCACTTAAAACAAGGGTTTTAAAGCTAGTAAATGTGGATAGTGGATCAACGAGTGTACATGGAAATAATAGGAGCTATGTAGGAGTTTAAAAGTCGGTCAAGGGTGAACAATGGGTAGTCCATATAAGCGAGAGTTGTATGCACAATTGAGAGAAGTACAAGGAGATTGTATTGATGAGTTAGAGTGCTATTAGGGATCGGATCTGGACAATGTTCCAAGGAACCTCTAATGCTAGAAGGCCTGTGGTATAATGGAAGAGATTGATCATTATGATTTACTGCCCCTATAATTCACATTCTAGGTTTAGTTGCATAGGGTTAAGAGACACAACGGTGGATTGTGGAACCTTATCGCGAGGATAATGCAATGAAGGACTAGGAAAGGGAAACCCCCAAATAGATGAGGTCTGCAAAAGAAAGAGAAGTAGGTCATTGGATTTGTGTTTCTCTCATTGGTAATCGATGGGTAAGGTTACAAATCTCAGTCGGATAAACCAAGATCTCAATTTAAAAGATGAGTGATTCGAATCATATATCATTTCATTTAAACCTTGGCCAAGATTCTCAAATATTAGAAAATTTCAAGATAGATCTAAATGCAATATCTTGGTATTTTTAATGTTTTTTCTTCATTTTTTTATCTAATTGTTGGGCCCGTCAACTAAATCCAAGTTACTGCATCTTAAAGTACTACTTCCACTTTTTTTTATACATATATTCAAATTTCAAAAATATTGAAATAGCCAAAACAATTTTATCCAAATGGCTCACTTTCATTTCTATAGTGCTCATGGAGCAAACTATTCGTATCAATGCATATAATTATGTCTACAGCCCAACTCAAACACATATCCATTTAATTATATTCATTTAAGCCAATAAACCATGATTATACATCATATAATACCAAAAGTGATGTATACACTCACTGTTTCATCCAATTCATAATCAAACAATTTATAATTTCATCTACCATAATCGATTTATAGCAATATAAATTCGGTAACCAACTCAACTTGCACCTAATCAGTATGTACTTGTGTAGGTGTATATATAATTACAGTAGATGGTTAACTCACCAAATCGATGTATTCCTCCTACTAGCATTCACTGAACATCACTGACATCAGCCTCTCTTCATGTGCTAGCCCTTCATCACCACCATCGTGGGTGATCAATCACTAACTCAGTCAAACACGCACAGCCATTAACACCACCTCTAACACACACGAGCTTCGCTTCCTGCTACAAGTCGCGCCTCTGTCTCGGCACCATGCTCTAGCCTCGAGCCCCATCCCATGTCACACATCTTTTTCATCATGCAACCAAAATTACCATGCAACGCCTACGATGCCACGTGCCCAATCACCACCCACCTCCCCTCTTCCACGGTCGCTTAGACCTGACGTGCAACCGTCGATATTCTCCCTCCTTCCCTTATCGATTTCGTTCGTGCGATGTTTTCTTCTTCTTTTTATATCATTGTCGACTATATTTCGAAAAAAGGGCTAGTTTTGAAATAAAATAATGAAGGAATTAAGCTAGCTTAAGAACTAAGTAAGGGTATTTGGGCTTTGAAATTCATTTAAGCCCAATTAAGAAATGAAAATAGGTATTCTCTTTATTCACAAGGCTACTAACATATTTTAATCCATTTAAATCATTTTGTTACCCACAAAATTTATTCTAGCCAATATAAAATTTCTCTTAATTTTTATTTTTACCCGAAATAATTTTTGATAGCAAATACCGCTTTTAATCCTTAAAACAATATTAAAATAATTATTTATTCTTCAAAAAAAGTTCAAAATTCACAAATGTCTTTTTGCACAAATATAATTTTTAAATGACTTTCAAATTCATAAAACACAATTCAAATCCCGTATATGAATTTTAAATCAATGTTTCATATTTTTATTTTCCAAATAAAGCTTATAAATCAATGTTTTGAAAAAATTCAATAAAAACTCCCAAAATAACCTTTTAAACTGATTTATCGATTATCTCCACATTTTATCCCTTTGAAATATTTTTCACAACCCAATTCTGTTTCAAATCTCAATTCCTTGTTTTAATTCTAAAATTCATTTTACCATCCCAAAATCCCGATATAATCCGTAATATATTTTACCATATTTTTCTTATTGCGCTTTTTACCGAGATGTTACAGTTTCACAGTAGGTGAAATGGGTAGATTCCAAAAAAAAATCCAATTTGGATCTTAGTGGGTCAATGAAATCAAATGAGTTTCATTGGATCCAATCTACTAATTAAATAAAATAATATTTTATTTAAATTTGACAAGCGCCATTGTCCCAGTGGTTAAGTGATTCGACTTTGGTGCGAGAGGTCACAAGTTCGAAACTTGCATTGTAACGACCCGTATTTTTACGGATCGACAAGTTCGTCAAAATCTGGAATTTTTGCATTTTAAAGTCATTTCAGATTTTAGGCAAATTTTGCCTAAATCCTAAGTCGTTCACGACTTAGCATGAGTCGTGAGTCGTATACGACTTAGGAGAGGAGTTCTGGGCGAGTTAAGGACTCAAGGAGATAAGTCGTAGCTGGGCTAGGTTAGTAGGTTGAAGTTTACTCGGCAAGTGTTGAGTCGTAGGTTGTAAGTCGTTGCCGAGTTAAGGGATAACAACCTAAGGAAGTGACCGACTTATAGTTTTAACCGACTTAAGGATAGTGGTGAGTTAAGTGTTAAGTCGGCTGACGAGTCAAGATAGTGGTCGACTTAAGACCTGGACGACTTAGTAGTTAGTATGTCTGACCAGTTATTTGTTAAGTCGTTGCCGAGTTAAGGAAGTGGGGTTGACCGACTTAAGAGTTGGGTCGGCAACGACCTAAGGACATGTTGTGAGCGACCTAAGTGTTTGGGTGTTAAGTGTTAGGTCGGCAGGGTAATTGAGTCGGTAGGTAGTTGAGTCGGCAACGTGTGTTGAGTTGTGAGTCGGCAGTACGTCTCTTGTGTTAAGTCGTAACCCAGTTACGAGTTAAGTCGTAGTTGTATTCCTTCGTATGTCTTAAGTCGGCAAGGCACTTATGTCGGCAACGACCTAAGTTAAGTCGCGCCTATGTGTTAAGTCGCAGTTGCGCTTTGTTGTTGAGTCGTCAACCGACTTAGGACTTGGGTTTTGCGGCAGTATGATAAGTCTGCTTCGTTGAGTCGGTCATTTGGTTAAGTCGTAGGTCGGCGAGGCAGTTAAGTCGTTAGGTCGTATAGGCTGGTTAACTCGGCAGGCAGATGAGTTTTTAGGTCGGCAAGGCATTAGGTCGGCATGGTGTTAAGTCGGCACCGACTTAAGAAGATAGCCGAGTTACGACTTAAGGCCAGTTTTCAGCTATAAATAGGAGGGGTTGTTCTCACTTTTTGGATCCGGATTTTGAAGCGACGAAGTGCTGCCATTTTGAGAGCTCGACTTCTACACTTCTTCACTTCTTTTCTCCACTCTAATCTAGTGCTTCCATCCATCCAAATCGAAGATCAAGATTGAAGATTCAAGAGCTTAGATTGAAGATCTTCATCTTTTCAAGAGAGATTTCTTCGTTTGAAGTGAGATCTTGTCGGATCTAGCTTCGTTCTTCGCTGTCCAGATCTGAAGTTGTTATCTTTTGGATTGTTTAGGTGATTAGGTGAGTGGTGATTATCTCTCACACGGATCCAAAGGAGTATATCGGATTGTTGGCTCGTTTTGGTGTTGAAATAGAGATTTCCATGCATTTTCTTCATCCTATGTGTAGATCCATATAGATCCATTGTTCATGATGATGTTGCATCCACTTTATCATATGTTAACCTATGCAAGTTCATTCATCAAGTTTGTAGAGATATAATACATGTTTTCATGCTTATTGGACTTTCAACTCTTTAATTACGAAAATGCCATTATTGTTATAATTGTCTACTTAGATCATTTTTGAATGCTTGATTGCTTGGATTGATGTTTGATTTGATTGATTGTTATGAACTAGATGATTGGTGATTAGATTTAGATCGAAGGTGATTCAAAAGCTAAGGGAAAGGCTCTTGTATTGGAAAAGCTGCTCGTGGCATATGTAGCGGGATGATGAAGCTCCTATGCATAGATTTGATGATATGAAGTTGAGATGAAGCTTTGCGAGGATGTAATGAAGCGAGGCATCATATGATGAAGACTTGGTCTAATCCAGGCGGGATCATTCCAAGCATGTTGATAACTCGGTGATATGATTCGAGTTGAGGATAATGGATGCTCGAGAGGCGCTTGAGCTAGAATGGCAATAGTCGTCGAGGAGGATGACTAGGAGGTTGAGATCGCATCGTTGTTGAAGGTTCTAGCATGCTCTAAGCAAGAGTACATGGGGACGCCCAAAAGACTAAGTTGATGGTCGAGTACTCTGGGTAGATTCGATAATCCTAGGCACGGGTCACGATGACGTGCGGGAGTTATGTCTAGAACCGGGGTTACCATTAGCCCTTGACGGACGGCTGAAAGAATGTGCCGGTCATTCAATTAACGGTGATATCGCAACAATGATAACAGTGATAGCCGAGTCATGGATGTTTGGTTGTATCGTCATTCGGTCTCAAGAGCGGTATTTCCTGGGTGCTTATCTAACCTTGGTTTTAGACCTTGGGATTTGTACTTGGAAAACATCGCTCTTGACTCGAGTGACAATTGCTTTACTTTAAATTGTATGCTCTGCTATGTTTGCTTCTGCTTAGTGTGTGTCCGGGGGCTATCACTGTAGAATGAGGTTGGAGTGGGAGGGTTGTATTCCTATTCCTTTTCCTTTATGCTCTTTTGGTTTGTTGTTAGTTAATTTACTGCTCACTAAGACTGTTGTCTGACTCAAGGCTTTATGTTTTAATTCTTATTGCCTTGGGCTGTTCGTCCATTTTGGGACGGGCAGACTAGGTAGCAGGTGACAGGTGCTGTTCTCTTCTCACGATGCTGATATCGAAGACGAGCTGGAGGGTTGCATATTATCTTCTTATTATATGTACTGGATATTCCGCTGTTTTGTTTTGTTTTCTCTGAGAGATATGTAGTGAGGCTGGATGTATTGACTATGTGGATGCTTGTATTCAACTATTATGGAGTTTTATATGATGTCATTTTGTTCTGTAAAGCTTCACTATACATATGTTCTATTGTATTTTGTCCATGCGCTGTGAGTAATACGATAGATTCTTTCATTTTAAATCTTACCTTGACAATCGTCCATGGTCGCCTGGCACACTTTACAGCGCACTTTCTCTAGATTCGGTGCAGGGGTCATGGGCGGTCGTCACATTTGGTATCAGAGCATTGGTTAATCGGTTTTACCCAACGCTCGCTGAAGTAACTACGTATGAGAGACGTAATTGTATTTTGATGGATGATTACTATATATAATATAGTAGCTTAGTAGAGTTTGAGTCCTTTATGCAGTTGTTTCTCTAGATGTTCTAATCATTCCTTTTTATAGATATTGAGAATGAGTCGAAGAGGGAGACCAGCTGCTAGGGGAGGTCGTGCTACTGAAGAGACTGCTGATTATGCAGCCATGTTCGAAGCTATGATGACTTCGATCATGAGAAGGATACCAGTTCCGGGGGCGGCAGTTGATGTTGGAGTTCAAGTCCAAACTCCGAAACCAGTGGATTTTGCTAAGCTGTGCAAGGATTATACTGCTCTTGGAGGAAAGGTTTTCTTGGGAACAGAATCTACCATTGAGGTCCAGAGGTGGATAGATGCTTGTAGAAGGATCTTTGGTGATTTGGGAATTGATGATGCAACTAAGAGGAAGTTGGCATCAAGGCAGCTTCAAGGGAGAGCTTCTGATTGGTGGAACTCTATTACCATCAATACTGCGGAGGAAGAGATTACTTGGGAACAATTCCAAGCTAGATTTGAAGCTAAGTTCATTTCTACAGCTCAGAAGTCTGTTCTGTTCAAGAAGTTTGTGGAGCTCAAGCAGGGAGGGAGATCTGTTCTTGAGTATGTTTCTGAGTTTGAAGCTTTGTCCAAGTATGCTCGGTCATATATTGAGTCTGCTTACCAGAAGAATGAGAAGTTCGTGACTGGTTTGGATAGTTATCTTGGGAGACAGTTGGTGGATCATTTGGACGATTCATTTGAGAAGCTTGTGGAGAAGGCTCTTAGGCATGAGAGTCTGTTTCCTAAGGAAGGACCTGTTGTTGCTGCTACCAAGGGAGAATCTAAACCACAGCAGGGTGGAAACCAGAAGAGGAAGCAGCAGCAGCAGAAGGGTAAGGATGGCCAGAAGAAGCCGAAAGGCGAGGTGACTTGCTACAATTGTCAGCAGAAGGGCCATTTCTCCAAGGATTGTAAGAATCCGAAGGCACCGATGAAGTGTCACAACTGTGACAAGCCGGGACATTTCAGGAAGAATTGCCCAGAACCAAGGAAGGACAGGCAGATTGTGCAAGCCTATGCTTTGGGGGTTGTTCCGTCGTCTTCGAAAGCTCCTACTGCTGAAGAAAAGGGAAAGAGTGTGGTTGTTCAAGGTACTCTTTTCCTATGTGGTGTTCCAGTTAGAGTTCTGTTTGATACTGGAGCGTCGCATTCGTTTGTTTGTAATGAACTCGTTGGCCGGTTAGGTTTGACACCGGGTATTGTTGATAGGCCATTGGTCGTGACTAATCCAGTTGGGGGTTCGTCTTGTTTGTGTATGTTATGCCGTGGTCTGGTTGTGTCGAGTCATGGTTGCTCTTTTGTTTGTGATTGCTTTGTTCTGAACTTTGCGGGGTTCGGAATTATTTTGGGTATGGACTGGCTTAGGAAGTATGCGGCTAAGGTTGATTGCGAAAGGTTGGAAGTGACAGTCGAGAATGTGGAAGGGCGAAAGATTGTGATACGATGTAAGCATGAAGAAGGCGTCTTCATGAGCTTCATGTATTCGCTAGTTGTTCCACGGGATGGACTGTCATCAGTGCCGATCGCTAATGGATTCGAGGATGTCTTTGACGAAGTCAAAGGGTTGCCGCCGCATAGAGAGATCGAGTTTCGAATAGATCTAGTTGAAGGAGCCAGACCTGTTGTGATGCCTCTTAGGCGGATGGCGCCTAGGGAACAGCAGGAGTTGAGGGTGCAAGTTGATGACCTTTTACAGAAAGGATTCATTCGGCGTAGTGTGTCCGAATGGGGTGCACCAGTTGTGTTTGCAACCAAGGCAGATGGGTCGTTGAGATTGTGCGTCGATTATCGTGAGCTGAATAAGGTGACTAAGAAGAACAAGTATCCATTGCCGAGAATAGATGACTTGTTTGATCAGCTTCACGAAGCCAAGGTGTTTTCTCAGATGGATTTGGCAACGGGATTTCACCAGTTGAGAGTGGCTAAGGATAGTGTGTCGAAGACTGCTTTTAGGACACCATCCGGTTTCTTTGAGTGGCTGGTAATGCCGTTTGGATTGACTAACGCGCCAGCATATTTTGTGGATCTTATGAATAGAGTGTTCAGAGATCAGTTGAACAAGTTCGTACTTGTGTTCGTGGATGATATTCTGATTTATTCCAGAACGGAGGAAGAGCACAAGACGCACTTGCGTATTGTTTTGGAGATCTTACGGAAACATCAGCTGAAGGCTAAGTTTTCGAAGTGTCACTTCTGGAAGAGTGAAGTGAGGTTCTTAGGCCATGTGATTTCTGGAAATGGAATAGCGGTTGATCCCGCTAAGGTGGCAGCAATCCAGGATTGGGTTAGACCTAAGAATGCATCTGATGTGAGAAGTTTTCTTGGATTAGCAGGATATTATCGACGGTTTATCAAAGACTTCTCCAAGATAGCTGCACCGTTAACAGGATTGACGAAGAAGAACCAAGTGTTCAGTTGGGATGCTAAGTGTGAGCAAGCTTTCGGAATCCTGAAAGAGAGACTGACAAGTGCTCCTGTTTTGACTATTCCTAGTGGGAATGATGAGATGGTGGTTTACACCGACGCATGTGGTACTGGACTTGGAGCAGTGCTGATGCAGAAGAATAAAGTTGTTGCGTATGCCAGTCGACAACTGAAGCCGCATGAAAGGAATTACCCAACTCATGATTTGGAGTTAGCGGCGATTGTATTTGCTCTGAAGATGTGGAGACATTACCTGTTGGGAGTTCGATTCGAGTTGTTTACGGATCACAAGTCGTTGAAGTATCTTTTCTCCCAGAAGGATTTGAATCTTCGGCAGCAACGTTGGCTAGAGTTTTTAGCATCATATGATTTTGGTATAGCTTATACTCCGGGAAAAGGTAACGCAGTGGCTGATGCGTTAAGTCGAAGACATGCAGGATTGGGAGCCATGTTTTCTGAATGGAAGAGTCTCGAATACTTAGCTGGATTCGACTTCAGGCCTAGATGCGAATTGGAACCTGAAATGTTGGCAAACTTATCGATAAGACCGACTCTTGTGGAAAGGATTGGCGAGAGTCAAAAGCGAGATGATAAGCTTGTCAAGATTATCCGTGAATTGGAATCTGGATTGGAGCCAGAAAAGGATAAAGGATTCGAGGTCGATAGAGAAGGTTGGCTTCGAAAGCAAGGACGACTAGTGGTTCCCGATATAGATGAATTGAGGAGTGAAGTTCTGAAGGAAAGTCATCACTCGAAGTTGACAATTCATCCAGGTGGAAATAAGATGTATCGGGATATGAAGAGAACCTACTACTGGGAAGGCATGAAGAAAGATGTTGGAGATTTCATTTCCAAGTGTATGAACTGTCAGTTGGTAAAGGCTGAACAGAAGAAGCCAAGTGGATTGCTTCAGCCCTTAGAAGTTCCTACATGGAAGTGGGAACAAGTGTCGATGGATTTTATTGATGGATTGCCTAGAACCAGAACAGGAAATGAAGGGATTTGGGTCATTGTGGATCGTCTGACTAAGAGTGCACGATTCATTCCTGTTCGATCGACTAGGACTGCATCAAAGTTGGCTGAGTTGTATGTGAAGTGGATAGTTCGATTCCATGGTATTCCGAAGAGTATAGTGAGCGATCGAGATCCATTGTTCACTAGTGGATTTTGGAAGAGCTTCCAGGAAGTTTTGGGAACCGAGTTGTGTTTGAGTACAGCTTATCACCCTCAGACAGATGGTCAGACCGAGAGAGTCAACCGAGTTTTGGAAGATCTTCTTAGAGCATGTGTTTTGGACTTCGGAGGATCATGGGAAGATCACCTTCATTTGGTGGAGTTTGCGTACAACAACAGTTACCAGTCAAGCATTGGTATGGCACCGTATGAGGCATTGTATGGAAGACCGTGTAACTCTCCGACATGTTGGTTGGAAACTGGAGAAAAGCTGATGCTTGGGCCAGAGATGATTCGACAGACTTCAGATTGCATAGAGATCATTCGGCAACGAATGAAGGCAGCCCAAGACCGTCAGAAGAGTTATGCTGATAAGCGTCGAAAGGATTTGGAGTTTGACGTAGGAGATATGGTTTTTGTGAAGATTTCTCCACTGAAGAATGTTATTCGATTCGGAAAGAAAGGAAAATTGACTCCGAGATTTGTCGGACCATTCCCGATTATCGAGCGAATTGGAAGGCTCGCTTACAGATTGGAGTTACCGGAGAAGATGTCGGGTGTGCACAATGTTTTTCATGTATCGTATCTACGGAAGTATGTGCACGACTCGAGAACAGTGGTTTCTGCTGATAGCTGTGAAGACTTAGAAGTTGATCCAGTTGATAGAAGACCTCGTAAGCCGCTTCGTGTTGTTGAAACCGACACGAAACAGCTTAGGAGGAAGGTAGTTAAGTTGCTCAAGATACAATGGAGTGATGATGATAACGACTGTACGTGGGAAGTGGAAGAGAGGATGAAAGCAGCTCATCCTGAACTCTTCGAGGTATGGCCCTAAGGTGTCGTGTCATCTCGCGATATTGTAACTTGTTCTAATTTTAGAATTTCTGTACGCTAAGTTAGAATTGGATGCATGGTTTGTTGATTGCTATGGATGGTAGGCGTACAGAATAGTTTTTGATTGCTTGGAATTTCGGGGGCGAAATTCCTAAGGGGGAGAGAATGTAACGACCCGTATTTTTACGGATCGACAAGTTCGTCAAAATCTGGAATTTTTGCATTTTAAAGTCATTTCAGATTTTAGGCAAATTTTGCCTAAATCCTAAGTCGTTCACGACTTAGCATGAGTCGTGAGTCGTATACGACTTAGGAGAGGAGTTCTGGGCGAGTTAAGGACTCAAGGAGATAAGTCGTAGCTGGGCTAGGTTAGTAGGTTGAAGTTTACTCGGCAAGTGTTGAGTCGTAGGTTGTAAGTCGTTGCCGAGTTAAGGGATAACAACCTAAGGAAGTGACCGACTTATAGTTTTAACCGACTTAAGGATAGTGGTGAGTTAAGTGTTAAGTCGGCTGACGAGTCAAGATAGTGGTCGACTTAAGACCTGGACGACTTAGTAGTTAGTATGTCTGACCAGTTATTTGTTAAGTCGTTGCCGAGTTAAGGAAGTGGGGTTGACCGACTTAAGAGTTGGGTCGGCAACGACCTAAGGACATGTTGTGAGCGACCTAAGTGTTTGGGTGTTAAGTGTTAGGTCGGCAGGGTAATTGAGTCGGTAGGTAGTTGAGTCGGCAACGTGTGTTGAGTTGTGAGTCGGCAGTACGTCTCTTGTGTTAAGTCGTAACCCAGTTACGAGTTAAGTCGTAGTTGTATTCCTTCGTATGTCTTAAGTCGGCAAGGCACTTATGTCGGCAACGACCTAAGTTAAGTCGCGCCTATGTGTTAAGTCGCAGTTGCGCTTTGTTGTTGAGTCGTCAACCGACTTAGGACTTGGGTTTTGCGGCAGTATGATAAGTCTGCTTCGTTGAGTCGGTCATTTGGTTAAGTCGTAGGTCGGCGAGGCAGTTAAGTCGTTAGGTCGTATAGGCTGGTTAACTCGGCAGGCAGATGAGTTTTTAGGTCGGCAAGGCATTAGGTCGGCATGGTGTTAAGTCGGCACCGACTTAAGAAGATAGCCGAGTTACGACTTAAGGCCAGTTTTCAGCTATAAATAGGAGGGGTTGTTCTCACTTTTTGGATCCGGATTTTGAAGCGACGAAGTGCTGCCATTTTGAGAGCTCGACTTCTACACTTCTTCACTTCTTTTCTCCACTCTAATCTAGTGCTTCCATCCATCCAAATCGAAGATCAAGATTGAAGATTCAAGAGCTTAGATTGAAGATCTTCATCTTTTCAAGAGAGATTTCTTCGTTTGAAGTGAGATCTTGTCGGATCTAGCTTCGTTCTTCGCTGTCCAGATCTGAAGTTGTTATCTTTTGGATTGTTTAGGTGATTAGGTGAGTGGTGATTATCTCTCACACGGATCCAAAGGAGTATATCGGATTGTTGGCTCGTTTTGGTGTTAAAATAGAGATTTCCATGCATTTTCTTCATCCTATGTGTAGATCCATATAGATCCATTGTTCATGATGATGTTGCATCCACTTTATCATATGTTAACCTATGCAAGTTCATTCATCAAGTTTGTAGAGATATAATACATGTTTTCATGCTTATTGGACTTTCAACTCTTTAATTACGAAAATGCCATTATTGTTATAATTGTCTACTTAGATCATTTTTGAATGCTTGATTGCTTGGATTGATGTTTGATTTGATTGATTGTTATGAACTAGATGATTGGTGATTAGATTTAGATCGAAGGTGATTCAAAAGCTAAGGGAAAGGCTCTTGTATTGGAAAAGCTGCTCGTGGCATATGTAGCGGGATGATGAAGCTCCTATGCATAGATTTGATGATATGAAGTTGAGATGAAGCTTTGCGAGGATGTAATGAAGCGAGGCATCATATGATGAAGACTTGGTCTAATCCAGGCGGGATCATTCCAAGCATGTTGATAACTCGGTGATATGATTCGAGTTGAGGATAATGGATGCTCGAGAGGCGCTTGAGCTAGAATGGCAATAGTCGTCGAGGAGGATGACTAGGAGGTTGAGATCGCATCGTTGTTGAAGGTTCTAGCATGCTCTAAGCAAGAGTACATGGGGACGCCCAAAAGACTAAGTTGATGGTCGAGTACTCTGGGTAGATTCGATAATCCTAGGCACGGGTCACGATGACGTGCGGGAGTTATGTCTAGAACCGGGGTTACCATTAGCCCTTGACGGACGGCTGAAAGAATGTGCCGGTCATTCAATTAACGGTGATATCGCAACAATGATAACAGTGATAGCCGAGTCATGGATGTTTGGTTGTATCGTCATTCGGTCTCAAGAGCGGTATTTCCTGGGTGCTTATCTGACCTTGGTTTTAGACCTTGGGATTTGTACTTGGAAAACATCGCTCTTGACTCGAGTGACAATTGCTTTACTTTAAATTGTATGCTCTGCTATGTTTGCTTCTGCTTAGTGTGTGTCCGGGGGCTATCACTGTAGAATGAGGTTGGAGTGGGAGGGTTGTATTCCTATTCCTTTTCCTTTATGCTCTTTTGGTTTGTTGTTAGTTAATTTACTGCTCACTAAGACTGTTGTCTGACTCAAGGCTTTATGTTTTAATTCTTATTGCCTTGGGCTGTTCGTCCATTTTGGGACGGGCAGACTAGGTAGCAGGTGACAGGTGCTGTTCTCTTCTCACGATGCTGATATCGAAGACGAGCTGGAGGGTTGCATATTATCTTCTTATTATATGTACTGGATATTCCGCTGTTTTGTTTTGTTTTCTCTGAGAGATATGTAGTGAGGCTGGATGTATTGACTATGTGGATGCTTGTATTCAACTATTATGGAGTTTTATATGATGTCATTTTGTTCTGTAAAGCTTCACTATACATATGTTCTATTGTATTTTGTCCATGCGCTGTGAGTAATACGATAGATTCTTTCATTTTAAATCTTACCTTGACAATCGTCCATGGTCGCCTGGCACACTTTACAGCGCACTTTCTCTAGATTCGGTGCAGGGGTCATGGGCGGTCGTCACATGCATTGTGTGATTCGAACATATATTGACAAGTGATTTGTGATATGTTGTCCCGGTAACATGTTGTATCTAAGTACCATTTCAAAAAAAAAATTAATTTATATTACATTTGTCAATTAATCATATTAATTAATTTAATTAAATATTTATTTAGATGTATCGTATATACATTCAATGATATAAAAGCATAACATAATGAAATATAAACATGTGTATTACCATATATATATACATATAAATATTAGGATTTACACCATTGTCTATACGTATATATTACACTTACATATGTATATGAAAATTTCATATGAATATAAGAAATGTAAATGCCTAAGTGTGTATGTGTGTGTGTGAATATATTATCATATACGTGTATTGTTTGTATATAAGTATTTATAATACCATATACACATAATTTAGACATATATATATATATATCTGTGTATGTATGTATATATATGTGTGTGTGTGTGTATATATATGTATATATGTATGTATGTATGTATATGTTGTGCAGTTAAAGCGCTTAGCGGTTTCATAGCAGTGGAGGTGCAAAAAGTTATAGCGGGAATAAAGCAGAGCTATAACGGAAAATAACGGAGGTACATAAAGCTTCATTACATATAAAACCAAATATCTAAATTTAATTTATTCTCATTCTCACATCATTTGTGTAAAGAAAATTGTTTAATCTTATATAACAAAACCGAAGAATGTCGTGATTTATACAGACTAGATTTGGTGACCGCATTAAATTTCTAACTTATATTGAGCTCTTAGCCTCAAAATTAGGTCTTTACCCTAACTTTATTGAATTTGTTTAAAAGAGAACTGGTTAAATCAACTTTGAATATTATTATTGCTAAAGCGGATGCTAAGAAGTCTTGATTTAGCAGTTGTAGCGGAAAATAGTGGGGATTAAAGCGGATCTAGTGTTTAATAGTACTAAATTGAAATAGCGTAGCGGTTGAAGAGAGTATGCGCTTTAGCGGGGATTTTGTGGGGTTTTAACGGGGCTTAACTGCATAGATTTGTTGCCACTTATATACATATATATATATATATATATATATATCTCTTTGTGGTCGAATTAGATATTTTTAAAATAGGAGAATACTTAGTGAGAAAGGAAAGATGGAAACAAAATTTCCTGTTAGATCAAGATCTAATCAGATCATGATTAAAAGGAAACTGAATTTGTGGTATTTAGATTTCCTCTTCTACAAACATTAATCAATAATAAGTTCAATATCTGTATGGAAAGAATTATATACTTAATCATTTTAAAATATCTTGGCTTTTAAAATTGTAGATTTGGAAACATACATTCGACGTGAAAACAAGATTATTAGAACTACTGTGTCGGTTCATATTTTCATTCAATAACATGATTAATACTTTCTTTAAACATTGCATATGTACATATACATATATGTGAAAATTGTAATTTAAGATTTAAATTTTAAATATAGATAATTGACCAAATAATAAGACAATGAATATATTAATTGGAAAACAAAATTAATTTAGGTAAAAAAATCAAGATATTGATTTACAATTTTGGATAACATGCAAAAAAGCATATGAATACACACACACATAATTTAATTAAATTAAACATTAAATCCATAACTACAAGTGAATTAAATTGTGAAAACAGGTGCAAATTTTTAGCAAATCAAATATATATATTAACTAATAATTTCAGATCCGACAAACAATATCAATACACAAAATAAACCAAATGCAAAATTGATTTTAATTGGATAATTAATCAATTAAATTATGTTGACAAATGTAAATTTTTACAGTGAATCAAATATACATTAACCAATGATTATAGATCCAACAACCAATATCAATACACATAACAAATCAAACACTGATTGATTATAGAATTAAATAACAATATATAAGAGGTTTTAAAATAGATTAAACAAGTGGAAATTCAACATACATGTATATGTGAATTTGGTTAGGGTTAAACACCATGAATGAATTTAAAAATAAAAAAGAATTGAACCTGAAAACCTTGCCCTTTGTAATATCTTGATTTTGGTTGCTTCTTAGATCTCTAAGTAGATCCACATCCAACTTTGCAAGAGAAGGTAAACCACTTGTTTTTTATTTTGTTTGATATTATTTAGGGTGAAAATTCCTACCGTAGTAGAAAAGGAAGAAAAAGTGACAACAAAGAAAAAGGAAGAAGAAACAAGAAATATTTAACGAATGAAGTAAGGAGGAAGATTTGTTTTATGGAGAGAATGAAAACCTTTCTCATTCTCTCATTTTAAACCTCCCTCTTTAATTCTCCAATTAAATTTAAATCAATATTTAGACCATTTATTTCTCTCTTATGGATGGCTATGATTTTATCCCATGCGGATCAAAAATTCCCAAGGTTTATTTAGATAATTAAACATATTTCAAGCTTGTTTATATATGTGTATGTATGTACGTACGTATATGTGTATCGATATCATATATCGATATATATAACTTTTATATACACATCCAAATAATTACTTAAAACAAACTCTAAACATTAAATTAATTAATAATTCTTAAATATCAAATAATTCAATTAATTTAAAACATTTTATAAACCAATTAAAAAATGTGATTATCGGAGAATTCACAAATGCGGTTGTGAAACTCGGAGTTGTGAATTTAGTGAACGATTAACATTGAACAATTCAAATATTAACGTTCATATGTCACCTTAGCTGTAACGACCCAGTTTTTCGGTCATCTGAATTTAGAATATTTAATTAATTTTAAATATTTAAAGTAAGTTTTATAAGTAAAATCGGTTAAATAATTGAATCTGGAATTTAATAAGAATGAAAATGATTTATAAAGTTAATTTAAAATCTATTTAAATTAGAATGCAGTTAGTAAACTTTTAAAAATTGATTTAAAAGTGAATAAATAGAAATTGGAAATTTATTTGATTTAATTAATGTGTAAAAATAGTCATTTTTGATACTGTCTCGGATTTCGACGAAACTAGTTTCATTAGATCCGTAATAGTGAGTCTAGGATTGGAATTGGGTAATTAAGTACCCTGTCCTACCTGATTACCTAGCTGACCTTAAAGGTGAAGTGAGCCCAAAGATTGCCCCTAATAGAAAAGGCTCAATTTGAATTGGGCCTTGTGCTAATTTTCAAAATAGTTTTAAAAATTAAGACCAGAATTTAATTTTAAAATTTAAATTTAAAATAAAAACATGTTTTGTTATAAAAGGTTGTAATATAACATAAAATTTCAAAATGTTTGAAACTATTTGAATATTAATTTCGAAATTTAAAGTTTATTAATACGATTAATAAATAAATTAGTTAAATGAGTTAATTAATTGATACTTTTATGCATGTATTATATTTTTGATATATGTTATGTTATTTTAAAGCATTTAAGATAACATAAGTATACATACATACATACATACATATATATATATAAGATAAAATTTTAAATTAATATAATTTAATTAAAATTGTTTAATTAACTAAATTAATTTAAGGTTAATTAATAAATAAAAATACACATATATAAGATATATGTGTTATATTTAGAGGTTATAGTAGATATGTCCAATATAAAAGTTGTACTGGAATACTAATTTAAAATTGATTAAAGAGTTAATTAATGTAAATTAGTTAAAGAGTTAATTAATTTAAGTTAATTAAATAAGATTTAATTAAATTAAATATTATACATAAGACTGCCATATAAGTAACATGAAATATAAAATTATATAATAATAAAACTTATATGATATGAATGTATAAACTAAAGGTGGAACATTAAAGAAACTCAAATAAACCCAAGGAATAAATACATACATAAATGTACGTATACCATGATTTCTGATATGTCTGACACTTGAATCACGATGGTATTTCATAAGAAATACATAATTACTTAAGTCGATATGACTCAATATAGTATATTAAAGATTATGAATCATCAATATAATGTTATTCTCTACCATATACATACATACATACATACATACATATATATATCTGTGTGACGACCCGCCATTCATTCCACAGAATGACGCATCATTAATAAGAAAGAAAGGGATAGAAAAGAGAAAAGATATAGAAGAAAGAAAGAAACAACATCAGAATCTCACAGCGGAACGAATAAATTATATTAATCACATAAGCTATTACATAGCATATAACAACTATCAGAGTTACACGGCTTATACATCAAATACTAGACAGTTATAAACACCTGTCTAGTTATTACAACTCAATACAATACAGAGAAACTACACAGAGATACCAACACAGCAGAACACTATATATATCTATAACGCTGAAGCCTCCTGCTCCATTGCTCCTCCACAATTCGTCAAAGCTAACCTGAATCCCTTGGCTACTCGTAAAAATTTGAGTACCCAAGAGTTTAAGAAAAACAGAAATAAACTCCGGGTCAGACATGGGTCTGGTGTGAGTAACAGGTTAAAGTTGCTTAACTTTGAAAATCCTTTGAAAACAAAAGGTATCACGTAAGACTCCCCACAAATAAACATGGGTAAGTTTTTACCTTACGCTAACCAAAACATTTTGTCACGAACCGGATTATCGACTTTCGAAAATTCGACATCGATACCCACTTTATCGACTGCCGAGAAATCGAGTGCCGGAAACTCCAGTAGTGAGGGTTTTAAGAAAAAGAAGAAAAAGGTAGAAGAAGAAGATAGAAGAAAAAGAAAGAAGAACAACAACAGAACAAGAGCAGAAACAGAAAACAATATCAGAATCTCACATATCGCAGCGGAACAATATACAATAGATAATTACTAGTCTTTTAAAACAAAGAACTATATCAGTTTTTTTCATACATCAATCATCAGAGTCATATACAACAATGGACAGTTATATAACTTGTCCTCATACAGAATACACAGCGGAATAAATAAAAATATAGGTGATACGTTTCGCTATCCAGCTTGCTTCCAAAGCTCCAGAATATCCAGAATATCCTGATAATATAACTCTAGGCTGCCCGTGTGGAAATTGGTGGGCACCTAGAGTTTAGAAGGGAAACAATAAACTCCGAATCAGTCATGGTGACTGGTGTGAGATCGTAAAACAGTTATTTATCTTTAAAATAAACAACAGGAAAACTTTAGTGTCAATTCGCAATGCTTTTGGAAAATGAAACTACCATAAGACCTCCCACCACACACACAATGCAAATGCAGACTTGGAGGAGATTTCTTCTTATGATAGTCAAAGATGCTTACTACGCAAAAATCAAATTCTTTTTGATATTATTATTAGTGCATAGTGGAAAACATTTCGAAAGTATAATATAAATCTTAGCCAGCATAGGTACCATTATATTATGCCTGCTATAGCTGCCTCCTGAGGAGACAGGTTATACAATTGAAATCGTAAAGGCTCGTATTGTTTCTTTGGATTTCCAACAAATGGTCAGGCTAAGGAACTTCCCATCCACGATGGGTACGTCCCTGGAATAGACGACCCGAGAAATAACCTAACATTACGGTTAGATCTCTGCCAACACAAGGCCGGGTTACCTCTGCAAAAATAGGTAACTACTGACACGCGTATGCCATCCCCCGATCGTCACCGATCTTCCCGAGGATCCCCGATTCGCAACAACCACAAAGAAATAAATTTTGCAGCAACCACAGAGGTTAAGTATCTGGGCTCCATACCATGATACCACCTTTATCCAGAAGGAATGACATACACTAAGGGGCGCTACTCCCTAGAACCTTGCCGCATCCTTCCTGTTTCGACCATTTCCGGGGTGTGAGGCTCGATGAAGTCTCGTCCACAAAGCTACGCTTTCTACAAAGCCCTGCTTCGGGTCAAACAAAATGATCAACCTATGATCACAAAGATATAAGATCAAACAAATGATCATATCGCAAATGATCAAACACTGATCATTTCACAGCAACACTCAGTATGCCACGTTACCAAATTGGGATATATCGCTGATGAATTTCAACTACATAACCTCTGAGCTCGTACGTCTCAGAGAAGGGTGTTAAGCTAAGAGAATAAATTCTCCGCCACCAACAGAAATGTATTTGAAAGAAATCGGCTTTATATCTCAAATTGTAACGTCAGACACACAATCCATACAAGTCTGTTCCGGGATCGAACAGAACCGAAGGCACTTCTCACGAAGCCCTTGCATTTCCGGATAATTTTCTAATCACGTCGGGACTTCCCGTCACTAAGGGTGATAAAACCTCTAAATCGAAGATCAGTCGATGTAGAGTAACTCGACGGTAATCCTTCCGTTTTCAAAAATATCCGGTCTTCAACACCGGTCTTCAAATGCGATTCATAACGACGTATCACATATTCGGAATGGGTTATACGACCCCATGGTCCTTTCCCGGCTAACCCGAATAGTGAGCGATTATTTAAAAACAAGTGTGGCATTCAAATTCATCCAATTCACAACAAATACCTATCTAAAGGTAATTATTGATAGTCGGTTATTTAACTATCAATAAAGATGCGCAACATCATCAGATTCCAAATAATTCCCAAATTATTTCATCTTCAAAAATATCTTTACTAGATATAAAATTTCCACACTTTAAAAATAAATCAACGTTTATTTTTAAAACAAATTCCCATTCCATTTATAAATTCCATAGTGAATTTATATCTTCAAAATATCTACTGATATACGATTCTCAAATCGATTTCAAATATTCAATTTCATTTTATCTTTAAGAAGATAAAATCTCAAAACGTTTCATTTCATTTTGGAAATGCATTTCCCTACTTATTTAATAATAAGTATTTCACAAATCATTTATTTTCAACACTTGGAAAATATTCGATATACTTAAATCAAATTAAGTATATGTTTCATTCTTTAAGGAAATCTATTTTCCATAACAACATCAATTTGAGTCAAAACGAATGTTACGTAAAACATCGTTACGACGACTCAAAAATCACTAGTATAGGGATTCGAAATTAAAATAGATATGTAAATCCCAATACTAGATAAAAACATTTCCTTTCGGAAATCATTTACTATAACAACAGTGTTATAGTCCACCATTTCCTTATTTCTCGAAAACGTCTATTTCAACAATGAATGTTGAAATCTATGATTTCGATTCATAATACATTTTAAAACATCTTTAAAACGTTTAACTTTATTTTTAATATCCCTTCTTCGAAAATAAGTCCATTTTACTTAACAATATATTCACTGTCCCAAAATCGTGAATATATTTCACTAACCAAATTTCAGTCTTTTCTACACATTCAATTTAAGGATAATTCGCTATCCAAAATCGCGAATATATTTCCTTTAATAACCTCCTACATTTAATTTATCAAATTCAATTGATTCCGAATTTATAAAAAACAATGTTTATAAATTTCACCTTTTATATTTTTTTTTCAACTTCGATTTGTAAATCTCCTTTATTAACGAATTCGATCAATATTTCATTTGTAGGCAAAAATCCAATTTATAAGTTAATTTCTTATAAATCTTCTATTCTACAATTTCATTCATCTTAACTTCCCGATTTATACATCTATAAATTTCATTCTTTTTAACTTCACAATTTATACATCTATAAATTTCATTCTTTTTCCAAATTCGTTTCAATTTGCCAAATTAAATTTCTAATTGGACTTCCCACTTATTTCTTTTTAAATAAATTCCTTTTAAAGAAAATAAATTTCTTTATCTCTTTCAATCTATTTAAAAATCCAAATTTAAATCAAATTCTTCAATTTAAAATCACTGTTTTATGGAATCCATTTATTTAGCATTTTCACCTTATTCTGGAATTTATTCAATAAGATTATAAAAATCAGCTTTTATACTTTTAAATTCTTTTCTTCGAATTTATTCAATTTCTAAAAATTTATTTACTTAAAAATTTCTATTTTGATTTCAAAAATTCAATTTCATATATTTTTGGAATCGAACGATATCAAACATCCATTCAGCTAAATTTTAGCTTCAAACAATTTCCAGATATCAATATGATTAATAACATCAATATAATCATTCACAGATTATCACATCACAGTATAAATAAATTCAATCAATGTGAGGGGTCCAGTTGGATCCCTCCAACCTGTTTCCCTGCATCCAAAGATGTTAGCACAATACCAATTCCGCTCCAGTACGGAATTATCGCGGTATATGGGTTTTATAAAAATCCGCTTACTAACGGCGCAATAGGGTCTCATCCGCTATACGAGGCGGGAAATCAATCAATCCAATATATACATATGCCAATATGTATATACTGCTATATATATATATATATATATCCTATTATATCTAATATCACATCCAATAGCAATCAATCAAATCAAAAATAACTGCAATTCATTTTGAGTGAGAAAAATCTCACCTTAGCTTTTATTTCCGTTTGCCATTCACTTTAATCCTGATTTGGTTTTCCCGGTTCGACCTTGTGTAAACAATTATACGATTTATTAATATTCGAACCAATCATCAACAATAAATTTCCCATTCAATAAATTTAATTTTCCAGTGATTTAATTTTAAACCAATTCCTTTTTATAACTTCTATATTAAATCTAACAAATTTAATTATTGATGATTTATTTTTAACAAACAAATAAAATATTTTAAACTGATTCCCTTTTTAAAATTCTTCTTTTAAACTACATATATATTTTACATCTGCATATGTATATATATATTTAACCATTACCTATAGCTGTTTAACCTGACTTTACCATAAAAATTATTACAATATATTTTTTCAATCTATATAAATTTTAATTAAAAGGAAATTATCTCACCTTACTGCTCTAGATCGAACTCACACTCACGGCCTTGATTCGCGACCCCACTGTCGCGCCACCGTGCCCGCGATGCTCCTCCAGCCCCTTCAATCGATCGCTGTCCTACGCTGCTTCCCAAACTGCGACGTCGCGCTGCCACCCATCAGCGAACGATGTTCAATCCCCGGTCTTCCACCTTCACGCGATTCGAGAACGAGTCGCCTTCGTCGCCGCGCCTCCCCAGATCGAGAACATCGCCTCTGTCACGCCGCTCGAACCTCAACGCCAACCTAACTGCTCGACTACGCGCGAGCACGCGCCTCCACCAGTTGCCACGCTTGAAGTTTCGATCGCAACCCCCCTTCGATTTCGTGGATTTTGAATTGGGGAAGGATTTGAATTGAACTGCTGCAATCCCATTTGAAGAACTCGATATATTTGTGAAGGAGGGAGGAGCTCGGCATTATTTTCTTTCGTTCGATTTTTAGGCTGTTCGAACTGAAAGAGGGAAGGGATTTAAAAGAATGGGAGGGAGTGGGAGAGGGTACGAAGGTATGGGGGAGGTAAGGTCGTGAACGTGGTGAGGTTAACCAATAAAATAAAATAAAATTTCTTTTTATAATTTGAATTCGTTTTAAAATCTGAATGTGTTTATACTTCGTACGCTCCCAGATTAACTCAAAAAAATACGAAATTGGAAATCCAACAATAATACAATATTACGGACCCAATGGGACTGGTTTCGTCGAATTCCGAGACTGTTTGAAAATTGACTATTTTTAAATATCGATTTCGAACAATTAAATTTCAAAACCGAACAAAACAGTTTAAATTTAAATTCTGAAGCTTTTATTATCTTCAGTGTTGTCAATACGAATTTTAAAACCTTTCGAAATATTTTTCTTTAGCTTTAAATTGAAGATTCAAATTTTAATTCAACATTCAACAAATTAAATTTTAAAGTTTATTCGTAAAAAATCAGAGTTATATCGGGATTCAAATTAAATCATCGTTCAAATATTTGAAATTAATTAAATATTCTCAATTTAATTTGTTAAAAATTCTGGGTCGTTACAGACTTCCCCCCTTAAAAGAATTTCGTCCTCGAAATTACAAGTTAGGAAAAGTGGTCCTTAACTCGTCTATCATTTTTCAACATCCAAATAGTTTTATCAATTTTCAAAACAAATCTTTCTACTAAAGATTCGTTATCATTCAACTAAATTTCTAACTTCAATTTTAAGTTTCAAACAACATTGTTTAACTTCTAAATTCAAATTCGAGTTTAAATTCAAATTTTAACTTTCAAAATTTCTCAAAAATTTTCTAACTCCCTAAATTTCCGAAAAATTTCGCCAGCGTCTCCTTTGCGCGGCTAATACGGTACGACTACAAAACGTCCCTACGGACTCTCAAATTTCAAAAAGAAAAAGAAAAAGCCAAGCGGCTAGAGAAATAAGTCATCAAATCTCATATTGAAATTCAAATACTTACCTTTTGTCGAGCAATTCAAATTTATCTTTGAAATCAAAATTCCAATTCCTTTTATAACACCTGTATGTCCTACTAGCCATAATATCTAGTCACACATTCAAACCATTTTGCAAATTCTATTACAAAATTTTCAATATAACTGCTTATATCATCATTACTTCACTATTGAAGTTATACCTATTCAATTTTGTTCAATCTTTACATTTCAATTTCATTTGAATTCAATTTCAATCTAATTTGGATTCAATTCAACTTTTGAATATTGAATTTCATCGATTAACTTTCATTTACAACTGCTTATTTTGGATTAGTTTCAATTACTAATTCATTTCAATTTCTAATCCACTTACAAATTCAAATTTGTTTTCAACATTCAGTTTTAATTCCAGTTTTATTCTTTTGTTCATTCCCAAAATTTATTTACAATTCACTATTTTGGTTGATAACCACTTATATTAAACTGGATTTCAATTCGAATTCAATTTACATTCATGTACTTGCAATTGCAAATTGATTCATTCATTCACAATTTTATTTTCATAATTCAATACTCAATTCCAGAGTCTTTTCAACCTTTTCAAAACCATTTTTTTTTTAAAACAATTCAAATTATCCTTTGAATTTTCTAAAACGAAATCCAAATTTTTCAAACAACTTCCATTTAAAACAATTTGGCAGCAATTTCTCTTTTGGAAACCCGAAAATGAACACCGATGATGTCGCGATCATCATCGGAATTATTTTCCAGCGACCGAAAAGAGTTTAGAGCTTTCCATTCTCCCCAAAATACTTTTCAAAACCTTCGAAATTAATTTTCAAATCAAAAAAGATTTAAACTTTCCAAATCTCCAAAATTTTCAAATTCTTTTCAAAACATTTCCAAAAACTTCTCTGGAATTCCGTTTCAAATTACAAGTCACAATTATAATTTATATTCTCAAATTTCATTTATATGTGAATTTATTTCTTAACTTTGGAGTTATGATTTGAATTTCTTATTCAATTTCAATGATAATAATTTAATATTATCACTTCTAACATCCATGCAACCATATACTATAGTACTTCATAGAAAAACATTTCTTTTCTATACAAAAATAGTTTTGGGTAAAATTATCTCATTTACCCTATTCACAACAATACTGTGCCGAATTGTTCTATTCAAGTGTTTAGAGATCCCTATCGATAGAGTTGGACGGACAATACCGACCAGAATCCATATACCACCCAACAAACCAATCATCACAATATAAAACAATTTTATATTCAAATAACAAATACGCGCTCATATCTATTATTACACTCAAACTCATTCTAGAGTACTACTGACTCTATCTCTAATGAGTAACACCCAACAGAGCAGGGTTGTCACTTAACCATATGCTCTGATACCACGCTGTCACGTACGGGATTTTCGACTTTCGAAAATTCGACATCGATACCCACTTTATCGGCTGCCGAGAAATCGAGTGCCGGAAACTCCAGTAGTGAGGGTTTTAAGAAAAAGAAGAAAAAGGTAGAAGAAGAAGATAGAAGAAAAAGGTAGAAGAAGAAGATAGAAGAAAAAGAAAGAAGAACAACAACAGAACAAGAGCAGAAACAGAAAACAATATCAGAATCTCACATATCGCAGCGGAACAATATACAATAGATAATTACTAGTCTTTTAAAACAAAGAACTATATCAGTTTTTTTCATACATCAATCATCAGAGTCATATACAACAATGGACAGTTATATAACTTGTCCTCATACAGAATACACAGCGGAATAAATAAAAATATAGGTGATACGTTTCGCCATCCAGCTTGCTTCCAAAGCTCCAGAATATCCAGAATATCCTGATAATATAACTCTAGGCTGCCCGTGTGGAAATTGGTGGGCACCCAGAGTTTAGAAGGGAAACAATAAACTCTGAGTCGGTCATGGTGACTGGTGTGAGATCGTAAAACAGTTATTTATCTTTAAAATAAACAACAGGAAAACTTTAGTGTCAATTCGCAATGCTTTTGGAAAATGAAACTACCATAAGACCTCCCACCACACACACAATGCAAACGCAGACTTGGAGGAGATTTCTTCTTATGATAGTCAAAGATGCTTACTACGCAAAAATCAAATTCTTTTTGATATTATTATTAGTGCATAGTGGAAAACATTTCGAAAGTATAATATAAATCTTAGCCAGCATAGGTACCATTATATTATGCCTACTATAGCTGCCTCCTGAGGAGACAGGTTATACAATTGAAATCGTAAAGGCTCGTATTGTTTCTTTGGATTTCCAACAAATGGTCAGGCTAAGGAACTTCCTATCCACGATGGGTACGTCCCTGGAATAGACGACCCGAGAAATAACCTAACATTACGGTTAGATCTCTGCCAACACAAGGCCGGGTTACCTCTGCAAAAATAGGTAACTACTGACACGCGTATGCCATCCCCCGATCGTCACCGATCTTCCCGAGGATCCCCGATTCGCAACAACCACAAAGAAATAAATTTTGCAGCAACCACAGAGGTTAAGTATCTGGGCTCCATACCATGATACCACCTTTATCCAGAAGGAATGACATACACTAAGGGGCGCTACTCCCTAGAACCTTGCCGCATCCTTCCTGTTTCGACCATTTCCGGGGTGTGAGGCTCGATGAAGTCTCGTCCACAAAGCTACGCTTTCTACAAAGCCCTGCTTCGGGTCAAACAAAATGATCAACCTATGATCACAAAGATATAAGATCAAACAAATGATCATATCGCAAATGATCAAACACTGATCATTTCACAGCAACACTCAGTATGCCACGTTACCAAATTGGGATATATCGCTGATGAATTTCAACTACATAACCTCTGAGCTCGTACGTCTCAGAGAAGGGTGTTAAGCTAAGAGAATAAATTCTCCGCCACCAACAGAAATGTATTTGAAAGAAATCGGCTTTATATCTCAAATTGTAACGTCAGACACACAATCCATACAAGTCTGTTCCGGGATCGAACAGAACCGAAGGCACTTCTCACGAAGCCCTTGCATTTCCGGATAATTTTCTAATCACGTCGGGACTTCCCGTCACTAAGGGTGATAAAACCTCTAAATTGAAGATCAGTCGATGTAGAGTAACTCGACGGTAATCCTTCCGTTTTCAAAAATATTCGGTCTTCAACACCGGTCTTCAAATGCGATTCATAACGACGTATCACATATTCGGAATGGGTTATACGACCCCATGGTCCTTTCCCGGCTAACCCGAATAGTGAGCGATTATTTAAAAACAAGTGTGGCATTCAAATTCATCCAATTCACAACAAATACCTATCTAAAGGTAATTATTGATAGTCGGTTATTTAACTATCAATAAAGATGCGCAACATCATCAGATTCCAAATAATTCCCAAATTATTTCATCTTCAAAAATATCTTTACTAGATATAAAATTTCCACACTTTAAAAATAAATCAACGTTTATTTTTAAAACAAATTCCCATTCCATTTATAAATTCCATAGTGAATTTATATCTTCAAAATATCTACTGATATACGATTCTCAAATCGATTTCAAATATTCAATTTCATTTTATCTTTAAGAAGATAAAATCTCAAAACGTTTCATTTCATTTTGGAAATGCATTTCCCTACTTATTTAATAATAAGTATTTCACAAATCATTTATTTTCAACACTTGGAAAATATTCGATATACTTAAATCAAATTAAGTATATGTTTCATTCTTTAAGGAAATCTATTTTCCATAACAACATCAATTTGAGTCAAAACGAATGTTACGTAAAACATCGTTACGACGACTCAAAAATCACTAGTATAGGGATTCGAAATTAAAATAGATATGTAAATCCCAATACTAGATAAAAACATTTCCTTTCGGAAATCATTTACTATAACAACAGTGTTATAGTCCACCATTTCCTTATTTCTCGAAAACGTCTATTTCAACAATGAATGTTGAAATCTATGATTTCGATTCATAATACATTTTAAAACATCTTTAAAACGTTTAACTTTATTTTTAATATCCCTTCTTCGAAAATAAGTCCATTTTACTTAACAATATATTCACTGTCCCAAAATCGTGAATATATTTCACTAACCAAATTTCAGTCTTTTCTACACATTCAATTTAAGGATAATTCGCTATCCAAAATCGCGAATATATTTCCTTTAATAACCTCCTACATTTAATTTATCAAATTCAATTGATTCCGAATTTATAAAAAACAATGTTTATAAATTTCACCTTTTATATTATTTTTTCAACTTCGATTTGTAAATCTCCTTTATTAACGAATTCGATCAATATTTCATTTGTAGGCAAAAATCCAATTTATAAGTTAATTTCTTATAAATCTTCTATTCTACAATTTCATTCATCTTAACTTCCCGATTTATACATCTATAAATTTCATTCTTTTTAACTTCACAATTTATACATCTATAAATTTCATTCTTTTTCCAAATTCGTTTCAATTTGCCAAATTAAATTTCTAATTGGACTTCCCACTTATTTCTTTTTAAATAAATTCCTTTTAAAGAAAATAATTTTCTTTATCTCTTTCAATCTATTTAAAAATCCAAATTTAAATCAAATTCTTCAATTTAAAATCACTGTTTTATGGAATCCATTTATTTAGCATTTTCACCTTATTCTGGAATTTATTCAATAAGATTATAAAAATCAGCTTTTATACTTTTAAATTCTTTTCTTCGAATTTTTTCAATTTCTAAAAATTTATTTACTTAAAAATTTCTATTTTGATTTCAAAAATTCAATTTCATATATTTTTGGAATCGAACGATATCAAACATCCATTCAGCTAAATTTTAGCTTCAAACAATTTCCAGATATCAATATGATTAATAACATCAATATAATCATTCACAGATTATCACATCACAGTATAAATAAATTCAATCAATGTGAGGGGTCCAGTTGGATCCCTCCAACCTGTTTCCCTGCATCCAAAGATGTTAGCACAATACCAATTCCGCTCCAGTACGGAATTATCGCGGTATATGGGTTTTATAAAAATCCGCTTACTAACGGCGCAATAGGGTCTCATCCGCTATACGAGGCGGGAAATCAATCAATCCAATATATACATATGCCAATATGTATATACTGCTATATATATATATCCTATTATATCTAATATCACATCCAATAGCAATCAATCAAATCAAAAATAACTGCAATTCATTTTGAGTGAGAAAAATCTCACCTTAGCTTTTATTTCCGTTTGCCATTCACTTTAATCCTGATTTGGTTTTCCCGGTTCGACCTTGTGTAAACAATTATACGATTTATTAATATTCGAACCAATCATCAACAATAAATTTCCCATTCAATAAATTTAATTTGCCAGTGATTTAATTTTAAACCAATTCCTTTTTATAACTTCTATATTAAATCTAACAAATTTAATTATTGATGATTTATTTTTAACAAACAAATAAAATATTTTAAACTGATTCCCTTTTTAAAATTCTTCTTTTAAACTACATATATATTTTACATCTGCATATGTATATATATATTTAACCATTACCTATAGCTGTTTAACCTGACTTTACCATAAAAATTATTACAATATATTTTTTCAATCTATATAAATTTTAATTAAAAGGAAATTATCTCACCTTACTGCTCTAGATCGAACTCACACTCACGGCCTTGATTCGCGACCCCACTGTCGCGCCACCGTGCCCGCGATGCTCCTCCAGCCCCTTCAATCGATCGCTGTCCTACGCTGCTCCCCAAACTGCGACGTCGCGCTGCCACCCATCAGCGAACGATGTTCAATCCCCGGTCTTCCACCTTCACGCGATTCGAGAACGAGTTGCCTTCGTCGCCGTGCCTCCCCAGATCGAGAACATCGCCTCTGTCACGCCGCTCGAACCTCAACGCCAACCTAACTGCTCGACTACGCGCGAGCACGCGCCTCCACCAGTTGCCACGCTTGAAGTTTCGATCGCAACCCCCCTTCGATTTCATGGATTTTGAATTGGGGAAGGATTTGAATTGAACTGCTGCAATCCCATTTGAAGAACTCGATATATTTGTGAAGGAGGGAGGAGCTCGGCATTATTTTCTTTCGTTCGATTTTTAGGCTGTTCGAACTGAAAGAGGGAAGGGATTTAAAAGAATGGGAGGGAGTGGGAGAGGGTACGAAGGTATGGGGGAGGTAAGGTCGTGAACGTGGTGAGGTTAACCAATAAAATAAAATAAAATTTCTTTTTATAATTTGAATTCGTTTTAAAATCTGAATGTGTTTATACTTCGTACGCTCCCAGATTAACTCAAAAAAATACGAAATTGGAAATCAAACAATAATACAATATTACGGACCCAATGGGACTGGTTTCGTCGAATTCCGAGACTGTTTGAAAATTGACTATTTTTAAATATCGATTTCGGACAATTAAATTTCAAAACCGAACAAAACAGTTTAAATTTAAATTCTGAAGCTTTTATTATCTTCAGTGTTGTCAATACGAATTTTAAAACCTTTCGAAATATTTTTCTTTAGATTTAAATTGAAGATTCAAATTTTAATTCAACATTCAACAGATTAAATTTTAAAGTTTATTCGTAAAAAATCAGAGTTATATCGGGATTCAAATTAAATCATCGTTCAAATATTTGAAATTAATTAAATATTCTCAATTTAATTTGTTAAAAATTCTGGGTCGTTACACATTTGATAGGAAATCCAGTTATATTATAATAGGGTCTAGGGTTTTCAAGTAAAATACAGAAATAGGTGGAATGCTTACATCTCACGTTCCAACATAGTTGGGCACAATCAAAACGTATGGCGCTTATTGGAGATTGGATTCCATACAATGGCAGGGCTACTAGGGTACCGCCCATCACAGTACGGGGCCTAGATCACCGTACCGAGGATCACTCCCAATCCTCTGCAACACAAGGCCGGAACCATCCCTTACTGGATAGTCCCGAACAAGACAACCCCGCAGATGGCCATCGCCAACTACCCACTAAGCCGAATAAAAGGAACCTCTAGATAGGGGTAAATCTCATCCTACTTGGGTGCTACCAACTTAACCTTGCTGCACCTCCCCTGTTTTAGCCATTCCCAATTGATGAGGCTTGAGGCTACGATTACCTTTAATCAGAACACATATATCACTTAGAATGCTCATCGTCCACCTGACGATGTGCTGAAAGCATTCAATCCATACAAGTTCGTTCCGGGTTCGAACGAAACCGAAAGCATTATCTCGTTACACTCATTTTGGAATCACCCTCAGAGTTAACGACAATAACCCTTGCACTCTGAATCTTCATCTTCACTTGAGATTCACGACCTATCGTTAATTTGGATCGATGTGGTTTTCGGATATCCAAATCTGGAAACCCGATCCCGGTCTCATCAAAATCCAAAATGTATCTTAAGGCCAAGTTGTTTTAAAGTTTAAAACAATACAATTCTATTACCTATATACACACAGATAGATAATTCACAGATTCACAATAGAAAATCAACATTATTATCACAAACAGATAATCCATATTATCATTATAAACAGATAATCCATACTATCATCAGAAATAGATAATCCACATTATCATTATACTTTAATCAAAGTATCCATATCACACAGCATTACTTATCTCATATCTGAGATTTCAAACCATTCAAGGAAATCAATATCATTCATTCATACATAAGCAATGATTAATAATCACACCAAATATAATTAATTTAAAATGAATTAAATTAATTACTTGCATCTCTAATTAATTTAAAGTGAACTAAATTAATTACTTCATCATTAAAAATCTTGCTTACTTAAACATTAATTAATTACAAATCAATTAATTAATCATCCTCTAATTATCCACCTTAATTAATCACCCTTGATTAATTATCCTTTAATTACATTCAAGTAATTATCCTTTAATTAATTTCACAAATTAATTACTCTTAATCAAATACAGTAATTAACCTTTAATTACTTCATTAATTAATTAACTATAATTAATTACATTAATCCTTAATTAATTACATTAATTAATTACTTAATCACTTATTATTGATTAATTAATCTTAATTAATCAACCCTAATTACATCATTAATTATATTAATTAATGATCCCTAATTACATTTTAATTAATTACTCTATTTAAATTAATTACATTAAGTAATTATCTTTAATTAAATCATAATTATTAATCACTCTTGATTAATCACATTTAGTAATTAACTACCCTTAATTACTTCTTTAAATAAATTAATTACTCCTTAATTAATTTCTTAATTAATCCCTTGATTAATTTCCAAGTAATTTAATCCAAATTACTTCCATTATTAAATCATCTTCCCTTAATTACATCCAGTAATTATCAATTAATTACTTCACTAAGTAATTACACTCCATTAATTACATTAAGTAATTATTATCAAATCATCTAGTGATTAAATTAATTAAACTTAATTAATTAATTTAAACTAATCACATTAAACTCAATTAATTACATTAAGTAATTAATTCCTTAATTTCTTCCATTAAGTAATTATTCTTATCCCATTTCATAAATGATTATCTTTAAATTAATTAATCTAATTAATTATTAAAATTAATCACATTAATTAATTATTAAATAATCTTAAGTTAATGACCTTCATTAACTATTAACAATTCTTTAATTACTTTTCTTAAGAAATTAAACTTACATTAACCATTATTAATTACAAATTGATTAATCTTAATTACCAATTAATTAATCTCTAATTATTTAATTAATTAAGTTTTAACTGTAACTTAATTAATCTTTAATTACTTGATTAATTAATTTCTAATCATTGATTAATATTCTAATTAATAATCCTTAATTACAAATTAATTATTTCTTAATTAATTAATCTTAAACCTTAATTAATTCATTTAAACTCTAAATTACTAAATTAATTAACTCAAATCATTAATTAATTAAATAAATTAATTATCCATTTTAATTAACTTAATAATTTAATGAATTACAAATCATTAAATTCTAATTAACTTTAAGATAAAAATATTTCTTACTTATGATTAAATTATCATTAACAAAACATTTAAAAACAGTTTACTTTCAAATTTCTTTTAAATTTCATTTTAAATTTAAGATTTAAAATGAATACAAATTAACTTTAACAAAGTTAAAAAACCTTTTTATTTCACAAATTAAAGAAATATTTATCTTATAAAGAAGCTTAAAAGAATTTTAAACCAAATTTATTTTAAATTCAAACCATATTTAAAATACACTTTAAACATACAAATTTGTTTAAAACAATTCAAATTTTAAAAACTTCCTTTAATTTCAAAACTGGAATACAGATTTGGATTTGACTCCAGATTTAAACTTAACTTAAAAACTTATTTACAATTTAAAACTTTATTTTTAAATTCAAACTATTTAAACATTTAAGGTTATTAAAACAATTTAAATTTTAAAAGCTTTATTTTATTTTTTAAAACTGAGATTTAAACTTAACTTGAATCAGATTTAAACTTTGATTTAAAACTTGTTTAAAACTTTGCTTTTCATTTTTAAACTTCAGTTTTAAAGTTTAAAAAAAACTCTACATGTTTTCTTTGAAACCTGGAATGCAACATTAACCCGAGCCACCATCAAATGACTTCGAGTCCAAAACCAAACTGCCTCGAGCAAACTATCAGATTACTCGAGAAAAACTCGAGTATACAAAACCCCAAACCAAACTCAAACTCACCAGAAACAACAGTGCACTGTGCACATGCACGGTGACGCTGATCATCTTTGATCATCAACGATGATCTTCCCATACCAACAATTCCTCAAACACCCTAATACGATCATCAAATCGAACTCCAATTTTCGAAATCGAATTCGAGATCGCAACCAAACCTGGAAATCAAAACTGGAACCATCTTCAAACCTGTAAACTACCTCGACCACGAAACTCCGACCACCATAAATTCTACAACTCCGGCCATGTCCTCGTCAACGACCAAGCTTCCGTCTCTCAAAACCCCGTTGCACTCAATCAACTAGAGAAACCGTGGTGATCAATTTATCAAGCCTAGTTAAAACTAGGGTTCCAGAAAAGAATCAACTGCTGCTACCTCTTCAATGAATTAAACATCTTCCAGACAATTTTCCTATCATCGCTGATCATCCCACTACCATTAATGAAGAATACAACATTCCAAACCACCGAGATCACCAGAGTTACCCAAAATTTCATTTTCAGTTCAAACCAGAACTGCACCTTCATTCCCAAACTAAAAATTATGATTTTAGTGTTAAAAATCATGTTATAGTTTATGTATTCAATTTATAATCCTGAATTTATGAATTACAAAGTTTGAGTTTTCACTTTTATATACATGCACTGTTGTTTTTGGTTTACAGAGACACTCAGGCTTGAAATTTGACTTAATTAAATTTTTAAACATTACTCTATCATAAATCAAACAACTTTTGTTTGTAAATTAAGTCCTAACAAAAACTAGATCAGGTGGTAAGGGATTTAAATGGAATCTTGAGCCTGGGAAAACAAAACAAGAACAGAGTACATAGTCACATATGCACACCAATACATCCATTATATTCACAGCAGATTTCACTTATATATACATACAATACATATTTATCACAGAGATTTAACATGCAACCTTATTCATTGTAACGACCCAGAATTTCCGTCATTTGAAATTCGTATATTTAATTTATTTTAAGTATTAATAAGTAAGATTTGGAAGTCGAATTTATTTAATTTCGATATAGTGATTTAATTGGGCGATTAAATTATTAATTTAATACTTGAAATTGGGTAAATAATTGAAATCTGAATTAAATGTGATTAAAAATTATTTATAAAATTTTATTAAATCATATAGGAGTTATAATGATGTTATAGAACTTTTAAAATTGAATTTAAAGTTAATTTGTGAAAATTGAATATTTTAATATTAAATCGACTAGTGAAAATAGTCGTTTTTCAAACAGTCTCGGATTTCGATGAAACTAGTTTCATTCGATCCGTAATGTGATATTATTGTATGGTTTCCAATTTCATGTCAATCGGATTTACGGTTTGTCCGGGGCAAACTAAAACGTATCGAAATCGTTTTAATCGATTTAATTTAAAATTTGATCGTTTAATCCCATAACTCGCACATATGATCGAATTGGATCTCGAAACTTATTCCATTGTGTTCGGAACGTGGGGTAAACCTTAGAAACGTCAGCCGGCACGCTTCGTTTGGAGTTCGGAAATTTGAGGATGAATAGTGTTTTCATCAATTTTCTATAAAAGCCCTCCATTATTCCTTCTTTTCACAAACCCTAGGTCAAAAGGCTTCAGTCGCCATTTTCATTTTCGAAGGCTAGAAATGCTCGAAATTTCCTCCTCTATTTTATCACAAACCATTGATTATTTCCAGAAACGTCCAACTGCAAAGTTGAAGATCATCACGTGATCTATACATCCAACGGTCGATTTAGCCTATCTCTTCACGGATCGACGTGAATTTGGTGATGAACGTTGTACGTTCATGCTCGATTTCTGAGGCCATCATAGGGCCGAGCTCGACGTGGTTGCAGGCAGTGGGGGAGTTCGTGATGAGCTTTCGTTTGGCACTCCCCGATCGACGTGAAGATGTGTAGTGAAGTCGCGTAAATGGATGGAGCTTTGGCGGCCGTGGGTTTCTCAAACGAAGGAGGACGCGCGCGTGAGAAAAACTGGAGGGGGAAGAAGGATCGCATGCGCCAGATCTGGATTGAAATCAACGGCCGAGGATTTATCTTGGGTTTTAAAAGTTAATAAAAATTTGTGAATTAATGTTATTATAAATCGTGTAATCTTTAATATATCATAACTTTTTGCTACGAGGTTGGAATTTGACGAAACAACTTGCATTGGAATCGTTTCGACGAGCTCTACGCAATGGAATAGGATTGGAATTGATTGGAGCTAGTGAAATTTTTAGGTAAAATTAAACGCGTGTTTAATTTTATTCGAAATAAAACACTACAACTGTTATCGGAAATTCACGGTGAGAACTTCTCACTCAATCGAAATTGTTTCGATTTAAATTTTAAATAGTTAGATTTAAAAATTGCTTGATTGTGTGATTGGATGATAAATTATTATCTATTGTGTTAAATAGACCCTATACGCCGTATATTAAGCGGAGGTTATTTATTAAAAACATATACCGCGATAATTCTACTGTGAAGTGGAATTGGTATTATATATGTATATAGCAATATATATATATATATATATATATATTGGAATATGTATATATTGAAGTTGTTGATTTCCCACATTATATAGCGGATGAGACCCTATTGCGCCGCATAATAGCGGATAATACTTATAAATCCCATATACCGCGATAATTTCACTGTGAAGTGGAATTGGTATTGTGCTAACATCTGTGGATGCAGGAAAACAGGTTGGAGGGATCCAACTGGATTCCTCAAACATTTGAATTTATTTCAATGTTGTGTGTTGATTTATTTATAATTATTGTGTGATTATATTGTGATGGAATTTGTAGACGGCTATAAATTAGCCGAAGATATTTTTGGTATCGATGGATACTAGAAATATTTAAAATTGGATTTTCGAAATTTAAGTTGAAAATTTATCGAAAGATTTATTTTTGATAATTGGATAAATTTAAAAGGAGTTTTAAAGGATAAAAGTCTTATTTTTGAACCATATTGAATTTAATTTCAAATCTTGGAAAAAGGGCTAAATAAATGGATTCGGAAATATCAATTATAAATTGAAGAATTTATTTGAAATTGGATTTTTAAATAGATTTGAAGAGATAAAGAAATTTATTTTAAAAAAGAAATAATTTGGAAATTGATTGGAAATGTGATTTGGTGTTTTGAAATAAATTTGAAAATCAATTTGAAATTAATTGATTATTAATTTACTATAACTAGTAAAATTGATTTATAGAAATTTATTTGATTTAAATTAATCAGATAATTTAATTAATCCTATCTATGAATGTTTGTATTATACTGGATGTTGAATTGTTTGACATCTTTGATGTGTGATGCTTTGTGATATATTCTGATTTGTGTGTGATTTGTGATCTATTTATCTGTGATATATATCTGTGATCTGTGAATGAAGATAAGCGTTATAGTTTATACCGCTTATCAATTATATTGTTATATTTGATCTGTGCTGGTTGAATGCTGTTGCACTATTGTGTTAAACTGTGGACTGCACAATACACACACAAATGTGGATTTCACGTGGAAATCGGTTAAGTCACAGATTTTTATCAATTTTGGAAAATTGAGCTTTTGAATCCAAAATGGTTTTGGAATTGGAATTGAAAGTTTTTGAAATGAGTTTCAAAAATAAAAGTTATTTTAAAATAACTTAATAGAATTGGAATTTGAATCATTTGATTTAAGTTTGAATTCGATATTTTGAAATTGAATTCAATGAATTGGGAATTTTGGTTTAAAAGATCTTTCAAGTTATAAAAAGTTATTATATGGGTTTTTAACCATTTAAAATATGGTTTTGGAAATTTAAATGTATATTCAAGTTTTATACTTGAATGGATTTAACTTGTGTAAAATGTAACCAGTTTTCCCAAAATGAAAACTATTTGTTTTCAAATAATAATAGCTTTCATAAAGTGAAAAGATTTCCAATTTGTATTGTAACATTTCAAGTTGAAATGAAATTGTAAATAGTTTGGAAAAAAAAACTATGAATTAACCTTTGTGAAAATGATTAAACTTTATTTTGAAATCAAAGACGATTTTAAAAGGTGTATCTTTTATATTATAAAAGACTTGAATTGTGAATAGTTTTGAAAGCTATAAATTAAATCTTGATTTAAAGATTTAATGGGTTAATCAAATTGAAATGAAAAATGATTTGGAAATCTGTGAATGAATCTTTGTGAAACTGGGTAAACTTTGTGAAGTAAATCTTTTTGCTTAAAGATTTAAAATGGTAATTTGTTTAAACCATTTAAAGGAAAGGATTTGGGTAATAAGTTGTGACTTAATTGAAATCCCATATCCATATGTTTTAAATATTGTGCTCACTATTCGGGTTAGCCGAGAAAAGACCTTTGTGTCATATAACCCATTCCGAATTAGTGATACGACGTTATGGATCGTATTGAAGACCGGTGGTGAAGACCGGGTATTTGTGAAAACGATAGGATGACCTATCGATTGTCTCTGCACTGTTAGCTACGGTATAGAGATTTCCTTTGTGATGGGAAGTCTTATCGGGATTGTGAATACCCGGATTGCAAGGGCTTCTTCGGAAGTGCCTTCAGTTCTGTTCGAACCCGGAACAGACTTGTATGGTTACATGTCTGACATTACATTTTGAGATATAAAGTTGATTTCTTTCAAATACATTTCTATTGGTGGCAGAGAATTTATTCTCTTAGCTTAACACCCTTCTCTGGGACGTACGAGCTCAGAGGTTATGTAGTTTAAATTTATCAGCGATATATTCCCAATTTGGTAATGTGGCATGCTGAGTATTGTTGTGTGATGATCATTTATTTGATCATTTGTGATCAAAGCGTGGCTTTGTGAAAAAGCGTAGCTTTGTGGACGAGACTTCGTCAGACCTCTCAACCCGGAAATGGTCGAAACAGGAAAGATGCGGCAAGGTTTCAGGAATAGCTTCCCTAGGGTATGACCATTCCTTCTGGAAAAGGGTAGTATCATGGTATGGAGCCCAGATACTTACTCATGTGGACACACTTTATTTATTATGTGTGATGTTGGTTACCGAGCGCTCGGATAAAGGTCCCAAAGGACCGGGGGTGGCATATCTCAGGTTTATTGCCCGGGAAGGGAGTAATCGGCCTTGTGTTGGCAGAGAGCAGGTTGTCTCTCGGAGCGTCCAGCCAGAGGCGTTCCTATGTGGCGGTAGGAAGTTCCTTAGCCTGACCATTTGTTGGAAATCCAAAGAAACAATACGAGCTTTTTACGATTGCAATTTGTATAACCTGTCTCCTCAGGAGGCAGCTATAGCAGGCATAATATAATGGTACCTATGCTGGCTAAGATTAATATTGTATTTTCGAAAGAATTTTCACACTATGCACTAGTAATAATATCGAAAGAGTTTGTTCTGCGTAGTAAGCATTTTTGACTATCATAAGAAGAAATCACCTCCAAGTCTGCGATTGCATTGTGTGTGTGGTGGGAGGTGTTATGGTAGTTTCATTTTTCAAAAGCATTGCGAATGTCTTTTACTTCCTTTATCGTTGTTGTTTTAAAGATAAAAAAAACTGTTTTAGTTCTAACACCAGTCACCATGACTAACCTGGAGTTTATTGTTTCTTTCATAAACTCTGGGTGCCCACCAATTTCCACACGGGCGGTCTAGAGTCAGGTTATTAGGTCATTCTGGATTCAGGAGATGCTGTGGAGCTCAGTGGCGAGCTGGATGACGAGACATACCACTTGTATATGAGATTATTTATTCCGCTGTGTATTCTGTATGAGGACAAGTTTATATAACTGTCCAGTTGTGTTGTATACTTTTGTTGTAAACTCTGCTATGATGTAATGTATAAAATGATATAGTTCTTTGATTTAAAGATTATTCATTTATCTATTATATGTTGTTCCGCTGCGATATGTGAGATTCTGTTATTGTTCTGTGTTCTTCTGTTGTTTCTTCTTTCTTTTTCTTCTGTCTTCTTCTACCTCTTCTTTTTCTCCATAACAATTCGGTTTTCCGGCATTCGATTTCTCAGCAGTTGATACAGTGGACGTATTAATGTCGATTTTTCGAGCGACGAAAAATCGCGTTCGTTACATTTGGTATCAGAGCATATGGTTAAGCGATAACCATGGTTCTCTTGGGAATTACTCATTAGAAATAGAGTCAGCAGTACTCTAGAATGAGTGTGAGTGTAATAATAGATACGAGTGCGTATTTGTTAGTGAATATGAAAATGTTTTATATTGTGTTTGCTTATCCGTTGAGCTGTTTATGAATTCTGGACGGTATGTGGGACGCCATATTATCGATAGGGGTTTCTAAACTCTTAAACGAGGCAAGTCGACATGGTATCATTTTAAATTGGGTAAATGAAATAATTTTACCTCGATTATATTTTGTATATAAAGGAAATAATTTTTCAGAATTATTAAAGTGTATATAAATTGATTGTTTGGTTGTTGAAATGTAAGAATATATATGAATTGATAAAAGTTGTTTGAATAAAGTATATAAAAGCAGCAATTGTAAAAGAATGAAGTATATAAGCAAATGAATTATAAGTATGGAATTATAATTAAAATTATTTACAATTGTGAAATAATCTTTGTATAAGTAAAGGTTAAATAGTGAAATTATATGAGAAAAAGATTTATAAATGTGATTTATAAATAAAAGGAAAATTTTGAAAGAATTTAAGCACCGAATCCACTATTGTTGCTGGGAAATAATAAGGGTGATGACTGCAGCATCATCAGTATCATTTTCGAGTTTCTATGTGATTGATTTGCTACCATAATAAATTGAAAAAAAAATTGAAGTTTTGTTGTGATAAACAAATTTGAATTAAAAATGCAAGTTGTAATTGATAATTATAAGTGAAACGAGTTTTATACTTATAATATGATTTGGAAGTTTAAAAAAATAAGTTGCACAACTTATAAAATGAGAAGATGTAAGTGAAACCAATTTTTAAAGTGGTTAAACAATTTTGTTAAGCAAAATGTGACATGAATTTGACTTTGGTAAAAGTTAAATAAAATTTACTTTAGAATTGAAATCTGAATTGGATTTATAAGTGGAGATTTAAGTTAAGTTAAACAAATGATGTTTGAAATGGAATATAACTTAAGTAATGTTAAATGAAGTTGATTTTGATATCAAAGTAAATTAATAAAGTGAATTTATTAAATAGATGTGAACTTGAGTTATAAATGAAATTCAATTTTATTTGTAAAATGAATTAGCAATTGAATTAATAAATGGATTGAATGTTAATCAATCTAATGTGAATAAATTGATATGGAATAATGGATGTAAGTGTTAAATTCATTAAAAGCTAATGAATTGGAATTGGAATGAATTGAATGGAAGTCAATTTAATATTAAACCAATTGGAATTAAAAGTGTTGAACCAAATTGAATGCAAGTAAAGTAAATTGAATGAATTTGGTTATGTTGGTTATGATTTGATTGTTAGATGGTTGTTAGTTGATTGTATATAAATTCATTAAAGTGTTAATGAAGTTGAATTAATAAAATTGGAAGCTAAGTAATTGAATTCAAATTGATAATATGTAAATTTGAATAGAATTGGATTTAACTTAAATTGGAAGCGAATCAACTTGAATTTAAATTAGTGAATGTAAACTAATTGAAAACGAAGAATTGAACGTCATTGTATATGAATTGGTTGTAAACAATTACAAGTGATATTGAAATTTTATAAGTTGCTTATAAACCTTGTTAGTATGCATTTCCCTTAATATGTATGTGTTGTAGTTGTTTAAAAGAGTAAATTGTTAATAACTTTGTATATATGTCACTTATGGGTTTATATTGAGTAAGTACAGGTGCCGGGGCTGCCGTTCGGTTGATTGGGTCGCTAAAATGCTAAATTAATAACTACTTTGCTTAAAAATGCTAAAAAGGTACGCCTACGCAATAAAAATAGGAAATATGAACTGTTTTTCTGCTTTTCCGACCGTGTGGGTCGATGTATATATATTTATGTCTATTGAGATCCTACTATGATTGAACCGCGCAAAGGAGACGTTGGCGAATTTTTCTGAAAATTTAAGGCGTTAGAAAAATTTTGGAAAATTTTTGTTAATGAAAAGTCAATTTCCGAATTGAAATGAAAACGTAGGAATTGAACTAGAAAATGGAAACCATTGTTTTGGTTGGAGTTAAAGGTTTTGGAAAAAAGTGAATACAAATTTTTTTTCACTAAGTGGATTTTTGAAAAGTTAATGGATTTTGGGGCATTTTTCTTACTTTGCAATTTCGAGGACGAAATTCTTTTAAGGGGGAAAGTTTGTAACGACCTAGAATTTCCTTCATTTGAAATTCGGATATTTAATTTATTTTAAGTATTAATAAGTAAGATTTGGAAGTCGAATTTATTTAATTTCGATATAGTGATTTAATTGGGCGATTAAATTATTAATTTAATACTTGAAATTGGGTAAATAATTGAAATCTGAATTAAATGTGATTAAAAATGATTTATAAAATTTTATTAAATCATATTGGAGTTATAATGATGTTATAGAACTTTTAAAATTGAATTTAAAGTTAATTTGTGAAAATTGAATATTTTAATATTAAATCGACTAGTGAAAATAGTCATTTTTCAAACAGTCTCGGATTTCGACGAAACTAGTTTCATCGGATCCATAATGTGATATTATTGTATGGTTTCAAATTTCGTGTCAATCGGATTTACGGTTTGTCCGAGGCAAGCTAAAACGTATCGAAATCGTTTTAATCGATTTAATTTAAAATTTGATCGTTTAATCCCGTAACTCGCACATATGATCGAATTGGCTCTCGAAACCTATTCCATTGTGTTTGGAACGCGGGGTAAACCTTAGAAACGTCAGCCGGCACGCTTCGTTTGGAGTTCGGAAATTTGAGGATGAATAGTGTTTTCGTCAATTTTCTGTAAAAGCCCTCCATTATTCCTTCTTTTCACAAACCCTAGGTCAAAAGGCTTCAGCCGCCATTTTTGTTTTCGAAGGCCAGAAATGCTCGAAATTTCCTCCTCTATTTTATCACAATCCATTGATTATTTCTAGAAACGTCAAACTGCAAAGTTGAAGATCATCACGTGATCTATACATCCAACGGTCGATTTAGCCTATCTCTTCACGGATCGACGTGAATTTGGCGATGAACGTCGTACGTTCATGCTCGATTTCCAAGGCCATCATATGGCCGAGCTCGACATGGTTGCAGGCAGTGGGGGAGTTCGTGATGAGCTTTCGTTTGGCACTCCCCGATCGACGTGAAGATGTGTGGTGAAGTCGCGTAAATGGATGGAGCTTTGGCGGCCGTGGGTTTCTCAAACGAAGGAGGACGCGCGCGTGAGAAAAACTGGAGGGGGAAGAAGGATCGCATGCGCCAGATCTGGATTGAAATCAACGGCCGAGGATTTATCTTGGGTTTTAAAAGTTAATAAAAATTTGTGAATTAATGTTATTATAAATCGTGTAATCTTTAATATATCATAACTTTTTGCTACGAGGTTGGAATTTGACGAAACAACTTGCGTTGGAATCGTTTCGACGAGCTCTACGCAATGGAACTAGATTGGAATTGATTGGAGCTAGTGAAATTTTTGGGTAAAATTAAACGCGTGTTTAATTTTATTCGAAATAAAACACTACAACTGTTATCGGAAATTCACGGTGAGAACTTCTCACTCAATTGAAATTGTTTCGATTTAAATTTTAAATAGTTAGATTTAAAAATTGCTTGATTGTGTGATTGGATGATAAATTATTATCTATTGTGTTAAATAGACCCTATACGCCGTATATTAAGCGGAGGTTATTTATTAAAAACATATACTGCGATAATTCTACTGTGAAGTGGAATTGGTATTATATATGTATATAGCAATATATATATATATATATATATATATATTGGAATATGTATATATTGAAGTTGTTGATTTCCCACATTATATAGCGGATGAGACCCTATTGCGCCGCATAATAGCGGATAATATTTATAAATCCCATATACCGCGATAATTTCACTGTGAAGTGGAATTGGTATTGTGCTAACATCTGTGGATGCAGGGAAACAAGTTGGAGGGATCCAACTGGATTCCTCAAACATTTGAATTTATTTCAATGTTGTGTGTTTTATAATCATTATGTGATTATATTGTGATGGAATCTGTAGACGGCTATAAATTAGCCGAAGATATTTTTGGTATCGATGGATACCAGAAATATTTAAAATTGGATTTTCGAAATTTAAATTGAAAATTTATCGAAAGATTTATTTTTGATAATTGGATAAATTTAAAAGGAGTTTTAAAGGATAAAAGTATTATTTTTGAACCATATTGAATTTAATTTCAAATCTTGGAAAAAGGGCTAAATAAATGGATTTAAGAAATATCAATTATAAATTAAAGAATTTATTTGAAATTGGATTTTTAAATAGATTTGAAGAGATAAAGAAATTTATTTAAAAAAAGAAATAATTTGGAAATTGATTGGAAATGTGATTTTGTGTTTTGAAATAAATTTGAAAATCAATTTGAAATTAATTGATTGTTAATTTACTATAACTAGTAAAATTTATTTATAGAAATTTATTTGATTTAAATTAATCAGATAATTTAATTAATCCTATCTATGAATGTTTAGATTATACTGGATGTTGAATTGTTTGACATCTTTGATGTGTGATGCTTTGTGATATATTCTGATTTGTGTGTGATTTGTGATCTATTTATCTGTGATATATATCTGTGATCTGTGAATGAAGATAAGCGTTATAGTTTATACCGCTTATCAATTATATTGTTATATTTGATCTGTGATGGTTGAATGATGTTGCACTATTGTGTTAAACCGTGGACTACACAATACACACACAAATGTGGATTTCACGTGGAAATCGGTTAAGTCACAGATTTTTATCAATTTTGGAAAATTGAGCTTTTGAATCCAAAATGGTTTTGGAATTGGAATTGAAAGTTTTTGAAATGAGTTTCAAAAATAAAAGTTATTTTAAAATAACTTAATAGAATTGGAATTTGAATCATTTGATTTAAGTTTGAATTCGATATTTTGAAATTGAATTCAATGAATTGGGAATTTTGGTTTAAAAGATCTTTCAAGTTATAAAAAGTTATTATATGGGGTTTTAACCATTTAAAATATGGTTTTGGAAATTTAAATGTATATTCAAGTTTTATACTTGAATGGATTTAACTTGTGTAAAATGTAACCAGTTTTCCCAAAACGAAAACTTTCTGTTTTCAAATAATAATAGCTTTCATAAAGTGAAAAGATTTCCAATTTGTATTGAAACATTTCAAGTTGAAATGAAATTGTAAATAGTTTGGAAAAAAACTATGAATTAACCTTTGTGAAAATGATTAAACTTTATTTTGAAATCAAAGACGATTTTAAAAGGTGTATCTTTTATATTATAAAAGACTTGAATTGTGAATAGTTTTGAATGCTATAAATTAAATCTTGATTTAAAGATTTAATGGGTTAATCAAATTGAAATGAAAAATGATTTGGAAATTGTGAATGAATCTTTGTGAAACTGGTTAAACTTTGTGAAGTAAATCTTTTTGCTTAAAGATTTAAAATGGTAATTTGTTAAAACCATTTAAAGGAAAGGATTTGGGTAATAAGTTGTGACTTAATTGAAATCCCATATCCATATGTTTTAAATATTGTGCTCACTATTCGGGTTAGCCAGGAAAAGACCTTTATGTCATATAACCCATTCCGAATTAGTGATACGACGTTATGGATCGTATTGAAGACCGGTGGTGAAGACCGGGTATTTGTGAAAACGATAGGATGACCTATCGATTGTCTCTGCAACGTTAGCTACGGTATAGAGATTTCCTTTGTGATGGGAAGTTTTATCGGGATTGTGAATACCCGGATTGCAAGGGCTTCTTCGGAAGTGCCTTCGGTTCTGTTCGAACCCGGAACAGACTTGTATGGTTACATGTCTGACATTCCATTTTGAGATATAAAGCTGATTTCTTTCAAATACATTTCTATTGGTGGCGGAGAATTTATTCTCTTAGCTTAACACCCTTCTCTGAGACGTACGAGCTCAGAGGTTATGTAGTTGAAATTTATCAGCGATATATTCCCAATTTGGTAATGTGGCACGCTGAGTGTTGTTGTGTGATGATCATTTATTTGATCATTTGTGATCAAAGCGTGGCTTTGTGAAAAAGCGTAGCTTTGTGGACGAGACTTCGTCAGACCTCACAACCCGAAAATGGTCAAAACAGGAAAGATGCGGTAAGGTTTCAGGGATATCTTCCCTAGGGTATGACCATTCCTTTTGGAAAAGGGTAGTATCATGGTATGGAGCCCAGATACTTACTCATGTGGACACACTTTATTTATTATGTGTGATGTTGGTTACCGAGCGCTCGGATAAAGGTCCTAGAGGACCGGGGGTGGCATATCTTAGGTTTACTGCCCGGGAAGGGAGTAACCGGCCTTGTGTTGGCAGAGAGCAGGTTGTCTCTCGGAGCGTCCAGCCAGAGGCGTTCCTATGTGGCGGTAGGAAGTTCCTTAGCCTGACCATTTGTTGGAAATCCAAAGAAACAATACGAGCTTTTTATGATTGCAATTTGTATAACCTGTCTCCTCAGGAGGCAGCTATAGCAGGCATAATATAATGGTACCTATGCTGGTTAAGATTAATATTGTATTTTCGAAAGAATTTTCACACTATTTGGAACCATTGGAAATTCCAGTTTGGAAGTGGGATCAAGTTTCCATGGATTTTATTGATGGCCTTCCCCGTTCTCGTTCGGGTTATAATAGTCTATGGGTGATTGTTGACAGACTTACTAAATCTGCCCATTTTATTCCTGTTCGGTCGAACCGAACCGTTCCTCTTCTGGCCAAACTCTTTATCAAAGAAATTGTTAAACTGCATGGAGTTCCTTCTTCCATTGTTAGTGATCGTGGTCCATTGTTTACTAGTGGATTCTGGAAGAGTCTTCAAAAAGCTTTGGGAACGAAGCTAAATTTTAGCACCGCTTATCACCCCCAGTCCGATGGACAAACTGAGCGTGTGAATCAGACACTTGAAGATCTTCTTCGTTCTTGTGTGCTTGACTTTGGTGGAAGTTGGGAAGATCATATTTCACTTGTTGAATTTTCCTATAATAACAGCTTCCAATCTAGTATTGGTATGGCAACTTTTAAGGCACTCTATGGAAGGCCATGCCGATCTCCTTCTTGTTGGCTTGAGACCGGTGAGAAGCTGGTTTTAGGTCCAGATCTTATTCGGGATTCCATAGAGAAGATTGACCTTATTCGACATAGGATGAAAGAAGCCCAGAGTAGACAAAAATCCTATGCCGATAAACGAAGAAGAAAATTAGAATTTTCTGTGGAAAATCTTGTATTCATTCGTGTTTCACCTATGAAGGGTGTTGTATGCTTCAGTCGATCGGGAAAGTTAGCGCCTCGATATATTGGGCCATTTCCTATCACTGAACGTATTGGTTCCATGGCTTATCGGCTTTCATTACCAGCTCAGTTTTCTGCCATGCATGACGTGTTTCACGTTTCTCAATTACAGAAGTGCCTTCGGGATTCCGATTCTATTCTTAAGCCCGGTATTGTGGAAGAAATTGAAGTTTCACCTAATTTAACTTATGAGCAGCATCCTATTCGAATTATTGCTTCGGAGGTTAAACGACTTCTGTAACGACCCAGAATTTTGAACAAATTAAATTGAGAATATTTAATTAATTTTAAATATTTGAACGATGATTTAATTTGAATCCCCGATATAACTTTGAATTTGGTGATTAAATTATAAAATTTAATCTATTGTAAGTTGAATAAAATTGGTATCTTCAATTGTAAGCCGAAGAAAAATATTTCGAAAGTTTTTAAAATTCGTATTGATAATACTGAAGATAACAGAAGCTTCAGAATTGAGTTTGAAAACGATTTGTTCAATTTTGAAAATTATATCGTTCGAACCGATATTTAAAAATAATCATTTTTCAAGCAGTCTCGAAATTCGACGAAACCAGTTCCATTGGGTCCGAAATATTGAATTATTGCCGGATTTCAAATTTCGTGGCATTTGGAGTTGTTATGTGCGAATACGACACGTAAACGCATTGAAAGTTGTATCGAAACAAATTGAGTTAAAATTTAAATTTAAATTTAAAAACAAACGACAGCATCCCTAACTTCGTGCCTAAAATCACGCCATCGATCATGGAAGAGATCGTGCAACCCCTACCTTCATTCCTTGTTAAAGGAATTGCCGAACTCTCCCTCCTCAGTCCAAAATCATACGAGATAAAAATGGCACCACTCCTCTCCCCTTTCCAAAATAAACGAATTCGAAATCCCCTTCTTCAAATCGAAATAATGGCCGCGTCCCTTTCCCTCCCCAAATCAAAACTTGAAAATCGAATTCGTTCGATTTTCGAAGACAAATCGAATTCAATTGTCTTGAGTCGCCGATCGAAGGGACAGGCACGGTGAAGCTCGCATCAGGGTGGTCTCGCGCGACAGCAAATCGTGGTGAGAGGCAGTTCGTCGAGCTCGAGTACGATGTCGCGTGATGGTGGTCGCGACTGGGTCGCGATGGCGATCGATGGTGGAAGTCGCGAGTTCAATTCGAAGTGAGGGCGGCTGCGAGTTCGTTCGTGGGTGCGCATTCGTCAGAGGAGGGGCGATCAAAACTGTCGAGGTTAGTGATTGAGGTGGGATTCGAGAGCTCGAAAGGGCAGTGGTGGTTCGCTTAGTGGCCGTAGCTGGATAGCTCGAAGTCGGGGTCGCGACTGCGACTGGAAGAGGTGATGCAGGCGAACGTGGTGGCACGCGTGGGTTAGAGTCTGGTGACTCAGATAGTTTGGGTCGCGTTCGAGTATGGGTTCCAGGTTGAGGTCGAAGGTAATTTTGGGTATGGGTTTTCTTTCTGCTCTTTTTAATTTTGAATTTATGAATAAGTAAAACTTGAGAATTTTAATTCTGGAAATTATACAGTAAAACAGAAAAGTTTGAAAGTTAATTTTTGGTTAATATTTTATTTCAAGAAATTAAAACATTAGGTTATATAAGCAGTTGTTTATATAAAAGGAAAAAATCAGTTAAAAATATAATTTTTAGTGAAACAAACTATTAAAGAAAAATTTGATTTTGAACTAAATAATTAATTTATTAAAATAAGTTGTTAGTTGAAATTAAAAGGTTAGTTAAATAAGTTTATTTCAAAAGGAAATCAATTTAAAAATTTAAATTTTTGTTTAAAATGAAATCGACGATGAATTGAAATTATCAACTAATCGAAAACTATTAAACGGAAATTAATTATTTGATTGGTTCGAATATTAATAAACTGTATAAATTGTTTATACAAGGTTTAATACAATGAAGGGAAAACAAACGGGAATGGAAAATGGATGGCAAATTAAAAGCAAAGGTGAGATTTTTCTCACTCAAATTGAATGTGGAATTTTTGCAGTTATTGATGATTGCTATTGGATGCAATATTAGATATAGTAGGATATATCTATATATATATAGCAATATATACATATTGGCATATGTATATATTGGATTGATGATTTCCCGCCTCGTATAGCGGATGAGACCCTATTGCGCCGTTAGTAAGCGGATATTTTTATAAAACCCATATACCGCGATAATTCCGTACTGGAGCGGAGTTGGTATTGTGCTAACGTCTTTGGATGCAGGGAAACAGGTTGGAGGGATCCAACTGGACCCCTCACATTGATTGAATTTATTTCTACTGTGATGTGATAATCTGTGAATGATTATTGATGTTATTGAATTGATGTCTGGAAATTGTTCGAATGCTAAAATTTAGCTGAATGGATGTTTGACATCATTGGATTCCAAAGATAAACGAAGTTGAATTTTTGAAATTCAAGTAGAAAATTTCTAAGTGAATCAATTTTTGAAATTGAAGAAATTTGAAGAAAGGAATTTTTAAAGTATAAAAAGTAAATTTTTATAATCTTATTGAATAAATTCCAGAATAAGTGAAATGCTAAATAAATGGATTTCATAAAACAGTGATTATAAATTGAAGAATTTAATTTAAATTTGGATTTTTAAATAGATTGAAAGAGACAAAGAAATTTATTTTCTTTAAAAGGAATTTATTTAAAAAGAAATAAGTGGGAAGTCCAATTTGAAATTTAATTGGCAAATTGAAACGAATTTGGAAAATCGATATGAAATTTATAGATGTATAAATTGTAAAGTTAAAAAGAATGAAATTTATTGATTTATAAATTGTGAAGTTAAAATGAATGAAATTGTAGAATGGAAGATTTATAAGAAATTAACTTATAAAACTGGATTTTTGTCTTTAAAGGGAGTATTGATCGAACTTGTTAATAAAGGGGATTTATAAATCAAAGTTATTGTGAAATATAAGGTTGAATTTATAAACGTTGTTTTATAAATCTGAAATCACTTATTTTAATAAGTGTATTATAGAAATTAATAAAAGGAGATTTATAAACCGAAGTTGTTATAAAACAAAAATGGAATTTATAAGCGTTGTTTTATAAATTCGAAATAAATTGAATTTGATGAATTAAATAGTGAAATGTGATTAGTGAAGTATATTCACGATTTTGGACAGTGAATATATTGTTAAGTAAAATGGATATTGTTTGGGAAAGCGATATTATAAAATGAAGTTAATTGTTTTAAAGATGTTTTAAAATATATTGACTATCGAAGTCATAGATTTCAACATTTATTGTTGAAATAGACGTTTTCGAGAAATATAAGGAAATGGTGGACTATAACACTATTGTTATAGTAAATGATTTCCGAAAGGAAATGTTTTATGTAGTATTGGGATTTATATATCTATCTTAAAATCCGAATCCCTATACTAGTGATTTTGAGTCGTCGTAACGATGTTTTACGTAACATTCGTTTTGACTCGAATGTTTTCCTTAAAGAATGAAATATATACTTAATATTGATTTAAGTATATCGAATATTTTCAAATGTTGAAAATAAATAGATTTGTGAATTACTTATTATTAAATAAGTATGGAAATGCTTTTCCAATATGAAATGAACGTTTTGAGAATTTATCCTTGTAAAGATAAATTGAAAATTGAATATTGAAATCGATTTGAAAATCGTATATCAGTAGATATTTTGAAAAATATAAATTCACTATGGAATTTATAAAGGAAAGGGAAACTGTTTAGAAAAATAAACGTTGATTTATTTTTGAAGTGTGGAAATTATATATCTAGTAAAGATATTTTTGAAGATGAAATAATTTGAAAAATTATTTGGAATCTGATGATGTTGCGCATCTTTATTGATAGTTAAATAACCGACTATCAATAATTACCTTGAATGGTATTTGTTGTGAATTGGATGAATTTGAATGCCACACTTATTTTTAAATAATCGCTCACTATTCGGGTTAGCCGGGAAAGGACCATGGGGTCGTATAACCCATTCCGAATATGTGATACGTCGTTATGAATTGCATTCGAAGACCGGTGTTGAAGACCGGATATTTTTTAAAACGGAAGGATTACCGTCGAGTTACTCTACATCGGCTGATCTCCGGTTTAGAGGTTTTATCACCCTTAGTGACGGGAAGTCCGGACGTGATTAGAAATTTATCTGGATATGCAAGGGCTTCGTGAGAAGTGCCTTCGGTTCTGTTCGATCCCGGAACAGACTTGTATGGATTGTGTGTCTGACGTTACAATTTGAGATATAAAGCTGATTTCTTTCAAATACATTTCTGTTGGTGGCGGAGAATTTATTCTCTTAGCTTAACACCCTTCTCTGAGACGTACGAGCTCAGAGGTTATGTAGTTGAAATTTATCAGCGATATATCCCAATTTGGTAACGTGGCATACTGAGTGTTGCTGTGAAATGATCAGTGTTTGATTATTTGCGATATGATCATTTGTTTGATCTTATATCTTTGTGATCATAGGTTGATCATTTTGTTTGACTCGAAGCATGGCTTTGTAGAAAGCGTAGCTTTGTGGATGAGACTTCGTCGAGCCTCACACCCCGGAAATGGTCAAAACAGGAAGGATGCAGCAAGGTTCTAGGGAGTAGCGCCCCTTAGTGTATGTCATTCCTTCTGGATAGAGGTGGTATCATGGTATGGAGCCCAGATACTTAACCTATGTCGTTGCTGCATTATTACTATGTGGTTTGTTGGAAATCGGGGATCCTCGGGAAGATCGGTTACGATCGGGGGATGGCATACGCGTGTCAGTAGTTACCTATTTTTGCAGAGGTAACCCGGCCTTGTGTTGGCAGAGATCCGGTTAGGTTCTCGGGTCGTCTATTCCAGGGACGTACCCATCGTGGAAAAGGAAGTTCCTTAGCCTGACCATTTGTTGGAAATCCAAAGAAACAATACGTGACATGTACGGTTTTAGTTGTATTACCTGCTATGGAATGTGGCGGTAACCTGCTATTGAACATAGTAGCTATAGTAGGCATAAGTGCGGAATGCCTATGCTGGCTAAGATTAATATTATACTTTTGAAATGTTTTCTACACTATGCACTAATAATAATATCAAAAATGATTTGATTTTGCGTAGTAAGCATCTTTGACTATCATAAGAAGAAATCTCCTCCAATTCTGCGTTTGCATTGTGTGTGTGGCGGGAGGTCTTATGGTAGTTTCATTTTCCAAAAGCATTGCGAATTTGTTTTATTTTCTTTGTGAAAGAATAACTGTTTTACGATCTCACACCAGTCACCATGACTGACTCGGAGTTTATTGTTCCCTTCTAAACTCTGGGTGCCCACCAATTTCCACACGGGCAGTCTAGAGTTAGATTATCAGGATATTCTAGATATTCTGGAGCTTTGGAGATAAGCTGGAGGACGAGACGTAGTATTTGTATCTGATATTATTTATTCCGCTGTGTATTCTGTATGAGGACAAGTTATATAACTGTCCATTGTTGTATATTGACTCTGATGATTGATGTATGTATAAACTGATATAGTTCTTTGTTTTAAAAAGACTAGTAATTATCTATTGTATATTGTTCCGCTGCGATATGTGAGATTCTGATATTGTTTTCTGTTCTGATGTTGTTCTGTTGTTCTTCTTTCTTCTTTCTTTTTCCTTCTATCTTCTTCTGTTTTCTTCTTCTTCTGCCTTTTTCTTCTTTCTTAAACCATCACTATTAGAGTTTCCGGCACTCGATTTCTCGGCAGTCGATAAAGTGAGTATCGATGTCGAATTTTCGAAAGTCGAAAATTTCTGTACGTGACAGTGTGGTATCAGAGCATATGGTTAAGCGACAACCCTGCTCTGTTGGGTGTACTCATTAGAGATAGAGTCAGTAGTACTCTAGAATGAGTTGAGTGTAATAATAGATATGAGCGCGTATTTGTTAGTGAATATAAAAATGTTTTATATTGTGTTTGCTTATCCGTTGAGATGTTTGTGAATTTTGGTCGGTATGTGGGACGCCATATTATCGATAGGGATTTCTAAACACTTAAACGAGGTAAGTCGACATAGTATTGTTTTAAAATAGGGTAAATGAAATAATTTTGCCCAAAACTATTTTTGTATAGAAAAGAAATGTTTTTCTATGAATTATTATAGTATATGGATGTTTGGTTGTTAGAAAGTGATAATATTGAAATGTTATCATTATTATATAAAATTAAATGAGAAATTGAAATTATAACTCCAAAGTTAAGAAATGAACTCACATACAAATGGAATTTGAGAATGTAAATTATAAATGTGATTTGTAATTTAAAACGGAATTCCAGAGAAGTTTTTGGAAATGTTTTAAAAGGAATTTGAAAATTTTGGAGATATGGAAGTTTAAATCTGTTTGATTTGAAAATGAATTTCAAAGGATTTTGAAAAAGTATTTTGAGAGATGAAAGCTCTAAACTCTTTTCGGTCGCTGGAAAATAACTTCGATGATGACCGCGGCATCATTGGTGTTCATTTTTGGGTTTCCAAAAGAGGAATTGCTGCCAAATGGTTTTAAATGGAATGTTGTTTGAAAAATTTGGATTTTGTTTTAGAAAATTCAAAGGATAATTTGAATTGTTTTCAAAAATGGTTTTGAAAAGATTGAAAAGACTCTGGAATACTATATAAAAATACTTATGAAATAAGAAATAAGTTGATAACTTATACAATTAGAATTTTGATAGAATAATTTAACTTAAAGAATGAAGTTAAATCAAAGTAAGTATAAGTGAATAAATTAAATAAAGTGAAAAGATTACTTAAAGAAAATTTATTAAGTTGAAAATAAATTTTGAGTAGTAACAAATAAATTGGAATGTAAATAAGTCGAAGACTTATAAATATTTGAAAATTTGATGTATGAGATGCAAATTGAAAATGAATGAATTTGTGAACGAATAAATCCATTTGCAAGTGCAAGAAAATGAAATTGAAATGTTAAAATTCATTTTGAATTTGTAAGTAAGTAAGACTGAATTGAATTCAGATTTGTTGAAAACAAAGTGAACCACTAAACTAAAATTAGTAAGTGAAGCTAATAGAATTCAAATTTAATTAAAATTGTGAATTGAATTCAAATGAATGTGAACTGTAAAATGGAATGAAAATGGATATATAACTTCAATAATGAACTTAAAGATGATATAAGCAGTTATATTGAAAATTTTGTAATAGAATTTGCAAAATGGTTTGAATGTGTAACTAGATATTATGGCTAGTAGGATATACAGGTGTAAAGGAATTGGGATTTGATTTTCAAAGATAATTTGAATTGCTCGAAAAAGGTATGTATTTAAATTTGAATATGAGATTTGATGACTTATTTCTCTAGTCGCTTGGTTTTTTCTTTTTCTTTTTGAAATCCGGGAGTCCGTAGGGACGTTTTGTAGTCGTGCCTTATTAGCCGCGCAAAGGAGACGCTGGCGAAATTTTTCGAAAATTTAGGGCGTTAGAAAATTTTTGAGAAAATTTTGAAAGTTAAAATTTGAATTGGAAGTAAACAATGTTGTTTGAAACCTATTTTTGAAAGTAGAAAGTTAGTTGAATGATAACGAATCTTTAGTAGAAAGATTTGTTTTGATAAATTGATAAAACTATTGAATTGTGAAAAATAGTAGACGAGCTAAGGACTTTTTCTTTCTAACTTGTAATTTCAGGACGAAATTCTTTTAAGGAGGGAAGTCTGTAACGACCCAGAATTTTGAACAAATTAAATTAAGAATATTTAATTAATTTTAAATATTTGAACGATGATTTAATTTGAATCCCCGATATAACTTTGAATTTGGTGATTAAATTATAAAATTTAATCTATTGTAAGTTGAATAAAATTGGTATCTTCAATTGTAAGCCGAAGAAAAATATTTCGAAAGCTTTTAAAATTCGTATTGATAATACTGAAGATAACAGAAGCTTCAGAATTGAGTTTGAAAACGATTTGTTCAATTTTGAAAATTATATCGTTCAAACCGATATTTAAAAATAATCATTTTTCAAGCAGTCTCGGAATTTGACGAAACCAGTTCCATTGGGTCCGAAATATTGAATTATTGCCGGATTTCAAATTTCGTGGCATTTGGAGTTGTTATGTGCGAATACGTCACGTAAACGCGTTGAAAGTTGTATCGAAACAAATTGAGTTAAAATTTAAATTTAAATTTAAAAACAAACGACAGCATCCCTAACTTCGTGCCTAAAATCACGCCATCGATCATGGAAGAGATCGTGCAACCCCTACCTTCATTCCTTGTTAAAGGAATTGCCGAACTCTCCCTCCTCAGTCCAAAATCATACGAGATAAAAATGGCACCACTCCTCTCCCCTTTCCAAAATAAACGAATTCGAAATCCCCTTCTTCAAATCGAAATAATGGTCGTGTCCCTTTCCCTCCCCAAATCAAAACTTGAAAATCGAATTCGTTCGATTTTCAAAGACAAATCGAATTCAATTGTCTTGAGTCGCCGATCGAAGGGACAGGCACGGTGAAGCTCGCATCAGGGTGGTCTCGCGCGACAGCAAATCGTGATGAGAGGCAGTTCGTCGAGCTCGAGTACGATGTCGCATGATGGTGGTCGCGACTGGGTCGCGATGGCGATCGATGGTGGAAGTCGCGAGTTCAATTCGAAGTGAGGGCGGCTGCGAGTTCGTTCGTGGGTGCGCATTCGTCAGAGGAGGGGCGATCAAAACTGTCGAGGTTAGTGATTGAGGTGGGATTCGAGAGCTCGAAAGGGCAGTGGTGGTTCGCTTAGTGGCCGTAGCTGGATAGCTCGAAGTCGGGGTCGCGACTGCGACTGGAAGAGGTGATGCAGGCGAACGTGGTGGCACGCGTGGGTTAGAGTCTGGTGACTCAGATAGTTTGGGTCGCGTTCGAGTATGGGTTCCAGGTTGAGGTCGAAGGTAATTTTGGGTATGGGTTTTCTTTCTGCTCTTTTTAATTTTGAATTTATGAATAAGTAAAACTTGAGAATTTTAATTCTGGAAATTATACAGTAAAACAGAAAAGTTTGAAAGTTAATTTTTGGTTAATATTTTATTTCAAGAAATTAAAACATTAGGTTATATAAGCAGTTGTTTATATAAAAGGAAAAAATCAGTTAAAAATATAATTTTTAGTGAAACAAACTATTAAAGAAAAATTTGATTTTGAACTAAATAATTAATTTATTAAAATAAGTTGTTAGTTGAAATTAAAAGGTTAGTTAAATAAGTTTATTTCAAAAGGAAATCAATTTAAAAATTTAAATTTTTGTTTAAAATGAAATCGACGATGAATTGAAATTATCAACTAATCGAAAACTATTAAACGGAAATTAATTATTTGATTGGTTCGAATATTAATAAACTGTATAAATTGTTTATACAAGGTTTAATACAATGAAGGGAAAACAAACGGGAATGGAAAATGGATGGCAAATTAAAAGCAAAGGTGAGATTTTTCTCACTCAAATTGAATGTGGAATTTTTGCAGTTATTGATGATTGCTATTGGATGCAATATTAGATATAGTAGGATATATCTATATATATAGCAATATATACATATTGGCATATGTATATATTGGATTGATGATTTCCCGCCTCGTATAGCGGATGAGACCCTATTGCGCCGTTAGTAAGCGGATATTTTTATAAAACCCATATACCGCGATAATTCCGTACTGGAGCGGAGTTGGTATTGTGCTAACGTCTTTGGATGCAGGGAAACAGGTTGGAGGGATCCAACTGGACCCCTCACATTGATTGAATTTATTTCTACTGTGATGTGATAATCTGTGAATGATTATTGATGTTATTGAATTGATGTCTGGAAATTGTTCGAATGCTAAAATTTAGCTGAATGGATGTTTGACATCATTGGATTCCAAAGATAAACGAAGTTGAATTTTTGAAATTCAAGTAGAAAATTTCTAAGTGAATCAATTTTTGAAATTGAAGAAATTTGAAGAAAGGAATTTTTAAAGTATAAAAAGTAAATTTTTATAATCTTATTGAATAAATTCCAGAATAAGTGAAATGCTAAATAAATGGATTTCATAAAACAGTGATTATAAATTGAAGAATTTAATTTAAATTTGGATTTTTAAATAGATTGAAAGAGACAAAGAAATTTATTTTCTTTAAAAGGAATTTATTTAAAAAGAAATAAGTGGGAAGTCCAATTTGAAATTTAATTGGCAAATTGAAACGAATTTGGAAAATCGATATGAAATTTATAGATGTATAAATTGTAAAGTTAAAAAGAATGAAATTTATTGATTTATAAATTGTGAAGTTAAAATGAATGAAATTGTAGAATGGAAGATTTATAAGAAATTAACTTATAAAACTGGATTTTTGTCTTTAAAGGGAGTATTGATCGAACTTGTTAATAAAGGGGATTTATAAATCAAAGTTATTGTGAAATATAAGGTTGAATTTATAAACGTTGTTTTATAAATCTGAAATCACTTATTTTAATAAGTGTATTATAGAAATTAATAAAAGGAGATTTATAAACCGAAGTTGTTATAAAACAAAAATGGAATTTATAAGCGTTGTTTTATAAATTCGAAATAAATTGAATTTGATGAATTAAATAGTGAAATGTGATTAGTGAAGTATATTCACGATTTTGGACAGTGAATATATTGTTAAGTAAAATGGATATTGTTTGGGAAAGCGATATTATAAAATGAAGTTAATTGTTTTAAAGATGTTTTAAAATATATTGACTATCGAAGTCATAGATTTCAACATTTATTGTTGAAATAGACGTTTTCGAGAAATATAAGGAAATGGTGGACTATAACACTATTGTTATAGTAAATGATTTCCGAAAGGAAATGTTTTATGTAGTATTGGGATTTATATATCTATCTTAAAATCCGAATCCCTATACTAGTGATTTTGAGTCGTCGTAACGATGTTTTACGTAACATTCGTTTTGACTCGAATGTTTTCCTTAAAGAATGAAATATATACTTAATATTGATTTAAGTATATCGAATATTTTCAAATGTTGAAAATAAATAGATTTGTGAATTACTTATTATTAAATAAGTATGGAAATGCTTTTCCAATATGAAATGAACGTTTTGAGAATTTATCCTTGTAAAGATAAATTGAAAATTGAATATTGAAATCGATTTGAAAATCGTATATCAGTAGATATTTTGAAAAATATAAATTCACTATGGAATTTATAAAGGAAAGGGAAACTGTTTAGAAAAATAAACGTTGATTTATTTTTGAAGTGTGGAAATTATATATCTAGTAAAGATATTTTTGAAGATGAAATAATTTGAAAAATTATTTGGAATCTGATGATGTTGCGCATCTTTATTGATAGTTAAATAACCGACTATCAATAATTACCTTGAATGGTATTTGTTGTGAATTGGATGAATTTGAATGCCACACTTATTTTTAAATAATCGCTCACTATTCGGGTTAGCCGGGAAAGGACCATGGGGTCGTATAACCCATTCCGAATATGTGATACGTCGTTATGAATTGCATTCGAAGACCAGTGTTGAAGACCGGATATTTTTTAAAACGGAAGGATTACCGTCGAGTTACTCTACATCGGCTGATCTCCGGTTTAGAGGTTTTATCACCCTTAGTGACGGGAAGTCCGGACGTGATTAGAAATTTATCCGAATATGCAAGGGCTTCGTGAGAAGTGCCTTCGGTTCTGTTCGATCCCGGAACAGACTTGTATGGATTGTGTGTCTGACGTTACAATTTGAGATATAAAGCTGATTTCTTTCAAATACATTTCTGTTGGTGGCGGAGAATTTATTCTCTTAGCTTAACACCCTTCTCTGAGACGTACGAGCTCAGAGGTTATGTAGTTGAAATTTATCAGCGATATATCCCAATTTGGTAACGTGGCATACTGAGTGTTGCTGTGAAATGATCAGTGTTTGATTATTTGCGATATGATCATTTGTTTGATCTTATATCTTTGTGATCATAGGTTGATCATTTTGTTTGACCCGAAGCATGGCTTTGTAGAAAGCGTAGCTTTGTGGACGAGACTTCGTCGAGCCTCACACCCCGGAAATGGTCAAAACAGGAAGGATGCAGCAAGGTTCTAGGGAGTAGCGCCCCTTAGTGTATGTCATTCCTTCTGGATAGAGGTGGTATCATGGTATGGAGCCCAGATACTTAACCTATGTCGTTGCTGCATTATTACTATGTGGTTTGTTGGAAATCGGGGATCCTCGGGAAGATCGGTTACGATCGGGGGATGGCATACGCGTGTCAGTAGTTACCTATTTTTGCAGAGGTAACCCGGCCTTGTGTTGGCAGAGATCCGGTTAGGTTCTCGGGTCGTCTATTCCAGGGACGTACCCATCGTGGAAAAGGAAGTTCCTTAGCCTGACCATTTGTTGGAAATCCAAAGAAACAATACGTGACATGTACGGTTTTAGTTGTATTACCTGCTATGGAATGTGGCGGTAACCTGCTATTGAACATAGTAGCTATAGTAGGCATAAGTGCGGAATGCCTATGCTGGCTAAGATTAATATTATACTTTCGAAATGTTTTCTACACTATGCACTAATAATAATATCAAAAATGATTTGATTTTGCGTAGTAAGCATCTTTGACTATCATAAGAAGAAATCTCCTCCAATTCTGCGTTTGCATTGTGTGTGTGGCGGGAGGTCTTATGGTAGTTTCATTTTCCAAAAGCATTGCGAATTTGTTTTATTTTCTTTGTGAAAGAATAACTGTTTTACGATCTCACACCAGTCACCATGACTGACTCGGAGTTTATTGTTCCCTTCTAAACTCTGGGTGCCCACCAATTTCCACACGGGCAGTCTAGAGTTAGATTATCAGGATATTCTAGATATTCTGGAGCTTTGGAGATAAGCTGGAGGACGAGACGTAGTATTTGTATCTGATATTATTTATTCCGCTGTGTATTCTGTATGAGGACAAGTTATATAACTGTCCATTGTTGTATATTGACTCTGATGATTGATGTATGTATAAACTGATATAGTTCTTTGTTTTAAAAAGACTAGTAATTATCTATTGTATATTGTTCCGCTGCGATATGTGAGATTCTGATATTGTTTTCTGTTCTGATGTTGTTCTGTTGTTCTTCTTTCTTCTTTCTTTTTCCTTCTATCTTCTTCTGTTTTCTTCTTCTTCTGCCTTTTTCTTCTTTCTTAAACCATCACTATTAGAGTTTCCGGCACTCGATTTCTCGGCAGTCGATAAAGTGAGTATCGATGTCGAATTTTCGAAAGTCGAAAATTTCTGTACGTGACAGCGACTTCGAAATAAAGATGTTCCGCTTGTTAAAGTTCAATGGTCCTCAAATCCTAAGGATTGCTCTTGGGAAACTAGAGAATTCATTGAGCGTACACATCCGGACTTGCTTTCTCATGCTCTTTGAGGTAAACTTCTTATTTCAAATTTCTTTTGTGTTAATATGCTTTTATGGTTGTTACTTTTTATTTCCATCTTATATATTGCGAGGACGCAATTTCTTTAAGGAGGGGAGTCTGTAAAAACCCGCATATTTATCGATTTTATATTTAAATATTTTATCTAAATATTTTATCGTTAATCGGATTTTGGTCCGAAAAGCTACTTTTCGCATACGGTCAAATTAGGACTCGAGACCACTTCCATTGAGTTCAAAATGACGTTTGCGATCTTTTTGAGTGTAAACTTCGATATGTTTGGAGATAGTGAAATTTTCGTCACTTTTTGCTTTGGGCTTTTAGTTTGGGCTGAACTTCTTCTAACTCAGCCCCAACCCATCTCCTCTTCATCACTTCATCAAACACTACAAGCTTCTTCAAAAATGGTGGAGGGAATGGGAAATTAAAATTCCTAGCTCAAGTCTTCATTGCTAATCCAACATCTACTCCAAATTCAAGTGAAGAACATATATTCAAGCTTGTTGTTGCTCTTGCTTAATTTTTAAGCTCTCCATCATCAATTTCGTGGAAAAGGTGAGATTTTTAATCTCACATCTTGCCTATAACTGTCATTGGACTGTTGGGAATGATTCCCTATCACTTGTGCATATGCATTTGCATTTGGTTTGGATTGAATTGGTGAAAAACCCGATTTTTAGTGTTTTGGCAAAATTCTGGGCTTAGGTCGTTCGGGTTTGGAGTAGACAGGCCTGCAAATTGCACATTCTGGGCTTAGGTCGTTCGCCACGAGTTAGGTCGCTCGGCACTTAGGTCGTAGGTCGCTCTGCTTCATTTACCTAGTTAGGTCGTTCTGCTCTAGGTCGTTGGCCCTAGGTCGCTCTGGCGTGGATCTGGACTTATGTCGCTCGCTCCTTATTTCACTAGGTCGTTTGAATATGGAGATACTCACCTGCATTTAGCTCGCTCTGGACTTAGGTCGATAGTCCCTAGGTCGTAGGTCGCTCAATCATCTTAAGTCGTTCGCGTGCTTAGGTCGTAGGTCGCATGACCATTATATTGCTAGGTCGCGTACCCAATTAGGTCGCGCATTTCCTTTAGGTCGCTCAACCTCTCCACCTTAGGTCGCTTGGACCTTAGGTCGCATCTCCTATAGGTCGCTCGGCCTCACTGAGTCGCTTGGGTTGATAGGTCGCTCAGCCTCCACACCTTAGGTCGCGAGCTTAGGTCGCTCACCCCCCTAAGTCACAACCCATTAGGTCGTATGACCCACTCACCCTTAGGTCGCTTGGCCTTGATTTCTTTAGGTCGTTAGACCTCAATTACGTTAGGTCGCATGGCTTTGTTAAGACGTTAGGTCGCTCGCCTTTTTACACTTAGGTCGTTTGACCTGTATTTCACTAGGTCGCTCGACCTGTTCTTCTGCTAGGTCGTACGGTAGTCTACCCTTAGGTCGTTCGACCTATTTGACTTAAATTCTTTGCACTTTAATTTGACCACGTTAGGTCGCAAGTATATTCCTACTTTGATGGTTTTGGGATTGATTTCTTTGGACTTTACTCACGTCTTCAAACATGAATTTATGTGATTCGATTTGTTTCAACAATCGTTTTGTGACTTGACACTCTAAAGATATGAAGGTTTCAATACTAGTAGTAAATATCAAAACTCTTTCATCAAAGCGATTTCAACACTATTTTACTACAAAGCTCCTTTTTCTCAAACCGTTTTCTAATCTACTAGTATATACAAGCCTTTACTTCACTCGGATGAGAAATCGAATTAAACGACTTAGTAAAACGAGTGGTATGAAACGCTTGCGTTCACTTCGTCGGTTAGCTCTTGGACTTGTTCGATTGAACCTTTTTGTGACAATTTTCTAGTGAAGATCTACAGCTTGTTCGTAAATATTTAAGTTAAGCAAGTGGTTATGGGACATGAAGCTAAACTCGTATATTTACTAGCTTGGTGTGATTGACACTACTTGATGATCATGATGATCATTTTTGTGATTTGATTTAGACTAGCAATTGTGTGATGTCTCTTTGTCTACGAGGGAGACTAAACCCCGTTTGTGTGATGTTTCACCATCACATATGTGGGGTAGCGCCCCATGGGCTTCGGGCCGTTCATGTGTTAAAATTTAATGGATAGCTTCCATTAGATAGCTTCTCGTTCATGTGTTACACGTGTTGGTGAGTTTTCATGCTCTCGTTCTTGTGATAGGCCTCCCCCTTTTTATGTGATTTCTGGATTTCGTGTGTTGATTTCTGGAATTTATGCTTCACCAATTTTCATGATTTTCATTTATATGATATCAATTTTTGTGCATTGGTGAATTTGTGTGTCATTGACTTGTTATGAATACAAGTTTAGGGTATGATACCCTATTTTATCTTTGAGAAGATTCTTGTGATATTGATTAATCTCTTGTTGATTTTCAATTATATACTTATAGTAGTATGCCACGATGGTTATTACATGTTCATGCCATGTCTTTTACTTTATACCATATCATCTGATATTTATAGCTAGACTGATCCATTTATTATTTTCTTATAAATAATACTCGGGTCAGACTGAGATGTTACAGGTGCTTCTGCTTGACTTCTCTTCAGGATTATTCTGACTTTTGGCACTACTTAGATTAGAAGTTTTTGGATGTACGCATTTGAGATATAGACTCTATGTTGTGTACTTATTCTTTTGTATAACACGTGTTTCTATTCTTTTGTATTATCGTGGATCTTTCTGACCACTACTCTGATGTACACTTTCACGTGTTATATACATATTCATATCTTCTTCCGCCTTTGTGATATGGATGTCTGTGACTGATTTATGTTATGATTACTTCTATGTTTGTTTCCGAAGATTATATATAGCCACCGTGTGATAGCTTTGAGTTTGTATCGATATGTCGGATTTCCTCCTTAAAAGATATGCATTCTATTCTATCTGACATATCAGTGCTCGCACAAAGAAGTTACATGGATGGTCGCTCCTCAACAGCCTTATTCTCCTTGCTAGTTGACAGCATTACATCGTAGTGTTCTTGGCTAGCGTGGGTATAGAGGTGGGGCGTCACAGCTTGGTATCAGAGCCAAACTTCGGAACAATGTAGAATAACTTAACAATGATCATCGTCCTAAATCCAACTTAGGAGTCGTGCTTTAGTATTTAATTCGAGTCTTCGTACCGATTTATCCTATTTCCTTCTACGAATCCTTGTTTTATCTATCAAGATTTGCTTGATATTTATTTGGAGAATAACTTTTCTTCTTCTCTCTTTCTTAAAGGAGAGAATGTCTAGACCAGGCCATCTTAGAGTCAGACCATCTACTGTCACTCCCCAGGATGAAGTTTTTATGACTGCTCAACAGCTTCTTGATTTAGTAAAGAATGCTCAGGCAGCCGGTCCTAATCAGGAGCCTACTCATCCTAAGTCTGGATTTGCACGTTTGTGCAACGATTATACTAACTTGGGTGGGAAACCATTCAAGGGTTCCGAAACTATTATTGAAGTCCAGGCTTGGTTAAGAACATGCGATCGAATCTTTTCTCGCATGAATCTTGTCGATCTTCACCGTGTTCAGGTGGCTTCCAGTATGCTCCAAGAAAGAGCATTGGATTGGTACGAACTACTTATTTCTGAAATTAATGAAGCTGATCTCACCTGGGAGCAATTCCGAGAACGCTTCGAATTAAAATTCGTACCAGAAGCAGAGAAGGTGACATTGGCTCGTCGTTTTATAGACCTTGTTCAAGGTGAATCCTCTGTGACAGATTATGTCGCATCCTTCGAGTCACTGTCCAAATATGGGGTTGAATACATCAACACCCCATTGAAGAAGAACCAAAGGTTCGTCTATGGCTTAAACAAGAATCTCAAGAAGCCATTACTTCTAAAATTAGAAGTTTCTTTCGACCAACTCATTGATATCGCTCTTCATCTTGAAGAGGCTGATAAGGACAGTGATGTTGAAGTGGTGGTTTCCAAACCAAACTTCAACAACATGAAGAGGCCAAACAAATTCAAAATTCCTTATCCCAACAAAAAGGGTAAACAAGCAACTCCTGCTGCAAAGACATTTTCTCCCAGTGATAGGAAATGCTTCAACTGTGGTGCTAAGGGCCATTTTGCGAACAAATGTTCAAAGCCCCGCTCTTGTCGCTATTGTAAAAGTCCAGATCATTTTATGCATCTATGCCCTAGGCTTCAAGGCAAGGAGGGAACGTTAAACGTTGCTCAATCCCCTGGCAACACATCTCGCGGTCAAGGTATGTCTCATTCTGTCCTTGACGGCATTATTATATTTCATGATCAACCTATTAGAGTTCTCTTTGATACGGGTGCATCCCATTCTTTTATATCAAAGGAACTTGTAGACACTTTTTCTTTAAGTGTTGTTGCTTTAATGACTTCTCTAAGAATTGCGAATCCGACTAGTGGATCTGCAACTCTTAGTTTGCTTTGTAAAGACGTCGAGATTAGTTTGTGTGATTATTCTTTCCTAGCCGATTTGCATGTCATGCGTTACTTAGGCTTTGGAATGATTTTGGGTATGGATTGGCTTAATCGTTATGAAGCTCATATCCTATGTCCTGAGCGGACTATTTATCTCCGACATCCGCAATCTGTTAATCAGATTTATATTATTCTTAAAGATTCGGATTCCGCTTTGGTTGCATCTTTATATTCTTTAAATCCTCGTGATGATGATAATGATGATGAGGAAGATGTCATTTCTCTTATTCGCGTCGTTCGTGAATTTTCCGACATCTTTGAGCCCGTTTTAGGACTACCACCTAAGCGAGCAATTGAGTTCAAAATTAATCTTATACCTGGAGCTCAACCTATTACCCGTCCTCCTTATCGCATGTCCAATAAAGAGAATGAAGAGATGCGCAAACAATTGTCCGAATTGGAGACGAAGCAACTTATTCGCTCTAGTTCCTCGCCTTGGGGAGCTTCAGCTATTTTCGTAAATAAGTCCGATGGTACACTTAGGCTTTGCGTCGACTACCGCAAGCTTAATGATCTAACTATTAAGAATAAATATCCTTTGCCTCGGATTGATGATCTATTCGATCAGCTTAGTGGTGCTAGAGTCTTTTCACAATTGGACTTATCTACCAGTTTCCATCAGCTTCGCATTGCAGAGGATAGTATTCCTTTGACTTCGTTCCGTACGCGTTATGGATCTTATGAATGGCTAGTTATGCCATTTGGTTTAACGAATGCTCCGGCTTATTTCGTTGACCTTATGAATCGAGTTTTCAAAGATTTTCTCGATCGGTTTGTTCTCATCTTTATTGATGATATTCTTGTGTATTCTAAAACCAAAGAGGAACATGTGTTAACCCTTAATTTCCTACGACTCAACAGGCCCCGACCTAAGCTACAGGCTACGACTTAAGAAGTACACGACTTAAGAGCTGCGCGACTTAGGATATGCAATGACCTACAGGAAGCTACGACTTAACGAGTTAAACAGTTAACGACTTACGACCTACCGGGTTAGGGAGCTACGACCTAAGAGAAGTTTGCGACCTAACTACAAGAAATATTGCGACTTAGCAATGTTGCGACCTAAAGCTACAGGGGACATTGCGACTTAGCAATGTTGCGACCTAAAGCTACAGGGGACATTGCGACTTAGCAATGTTGCGACCTAAAGCTACAGGGGACATTGCGACTTAGCAATGTTGCGACCTAAAGACTACGACTTAAGAATGTTCCGACTTAGCAATGTTGCGACCTAAGGACTGCGACTTAAGAAGGTTCCGACTTAAGGGGTTACGACTTAACTACTGTAAGTAGTTACCGACCTAAGAAAGCTAAGAAGACTCACGACTTGGCTTAAGTCGCCCACAACCTAATAGCTCCAGTTCCTTACGACCTAAAAGTTACCGAGTTAGAAAACCAACACCTGCGCCTATGCCGCTTTGGCCCACTAGGTCGCTAACGACCTAGTATCCTTCCTAATCCTTCTGCGACCTATAAACAGCTGCGATCTACGACTTACCTTAAGTCGCATGCGACCTATGCCTCAGCAAATATATGAAGCTATTATGTGCAGCTGTGAGAAGAGAGCCTGAGCTTCTTAGGTCGGAGAGGACTTACGACCTATCATAAGTCGTAAACGACCTAAGGACTTAGAAGCCGAGTTCAGGACAGATTCTTTTCCTATAAATAGGGCTCAAACACCAACGAGGGAGGGACTTTTTGGCGATTCATTTCTTCAAGCGCCGTTACTCTGTCAAAGTCTCCACTCACTCAGCAATCAAAGATCTTCAAGCATTCGAGACGCTACAACAAGCTTCGAGAAGAACTCCTTACATCCAACACGGATTCGTCGAGTTTCATCATCAAAGATTGAGCTAGTAGTCAAGAGTGCTTTCGTGATCAAGTTGTATTGTATTTTGAAGGATATTGTATCAAATTGTAACCGAATCAGCAATAAAAGACTATAAAGTGGACGTAGGCTCAATTATGGGCCGAACCACTATAAATCTGTTGTTCATTTACTGCTTTTCTGCTATTTTCAGCTTATATTCTGTTCCCGTACCAACGGGTGGTGCTTTCACAATTCTATTACACACACCGGGTGTTAGCGTTCACTTTTTAGCGTTAACAACATGAAAAGCATCTTCGGATTGTATTGGAAACTCTTAGGAGCAATCATTTGAAAGCAAAATTTTCTAAATGCCACTTTTGGCAATCTAGTGTGAAGTTTCTCGGTCATATTATTTCCGAATCTGGAATATCAGTGGATCCTTCAAATATTGAAGCGATTCAAAATTGGAAGAGACCGGAGAGTGTGACTGAAATTCGTAGCTTTCTCGGATTGGCAGGTTATTACCGCCGTTTCATAAAAGACTTTTCTAAGATTGTCGTGCCTCTTACTGGCTTAACAAAGAAAGGTGTTAAATACATTTGGTCGGACAAATATGAAACTTCTTTTCAGAAATTAAAAGAACTCCTTTCTGGTGCTCCTATTCTTACTATACCTGAAGGGAATCAAGATTTTGTCGTTTATACCGATGCTAGTCGCGTTGGTTTGGGTGCCGTTCTTATGCTAAAAGAACGTGTTATTGCTTATGCTTCTAGGCAATTGAAGCCGGCTGAGACTAGATATGCCACACATGATTTAGAACTCACGGCTATCGTTTTCGCCCTTCGAGTTTGGCGACACTATCTTTTGGGAAATAAATTTATACTTTATACTGATCATAAGTCTTTGAAATATTTGTTCTCTCAAAAGGAACTTAATTTGCGTCAACAGCGTTGGCTCGAATTCCTTGCTTCATATGATCTTGATATTCTTTATACTCTCGGAAAGGGAAATCGAGTTGCCGATGCACTTAGTCGCAAGCAACAAGTGGTTGTTTCCATGATGATATCCGAATGGAGGGATCTCGAGGTTTTATCCACTTGTGAAATTCGAGATCATGTCTCCGATTTATGTTCATCTCTTGTTTTATGTAGCCTTGAGCCTCGTCCTTCTCTCTTAGACCGCATTCTTGAAGCTCAATAGCTAGATCCTGAATTGGCTTTGCTTGGCCAAAATCTTAAGGATAAAACCGATATTGAAGGTTTGAAAGACTTTGATATTGATTTTCGTGGCGGCATTCGAAAATTTGGTAGACTTATCGTACCAAATACTGGAGATCTTCGTAAAGATATTCTAGAAGATTCTCATCGTTCCAAATATTCCATTCGTCCCGGTAGCAGTAAAATGTACGCAGATATGAAGCGACTTTATTACTAGGAGGGAATGAAATCAAATATTGCTAATTTTGTTAAGTGTTGCATGACTTGCCAACTTGTCAAGGCTAAACATCAAAGGCCCGGTGGGTTATTGCAACCATTGGAAATTCCAGTTTGGAAGTGGGATCAAGTTTCCATGGATTTTATTGATGGCCTTCCCTGTTCTTGTTCGGGTTATAATAGTTTATGGGTGATCGTTGACAGACTTACTAAATCTGCCCATTTTATTCATGTTCGGTCGAACCGAACCGTTCCTCTTCTGGCCAAACTCTTTATCAAAGAAATTGTTAAACTACATGGAGTTCCTTCTTCCATTGTTAGTGATCGTGATCCATTGTTTACTAGTGGATTCTGGAAGAGTCTTCAAAAAGCTTTGGGAACAAAGCTAAATTTTAGCACCGCTTATCACCCCTAGTCCGATGGACAAACTGAGCGTGTGAATCAGACACTTGAAGATCTTCTTCGTTCTTGTGTGCTTGACTTTGGTGGAAGTTGGGAAGATCATATTTCACTTGTTGAATTTTCCTATAATAACAGCTTCCAATCTAGTATTGGTATGGCATCTTTTGAGGCACTCTATGGAAGGCCATGCCGATCTCCTTCTTGTTGGCTTGAGACCGATGAGAAGCTGGTTTTAGGTCCAGATCATATTCGGGATTCCACAGAGAAGATTGACCATATTCGACATAGGATGAAAGAAGCCCAGAGTAGACAAAAATCCTATGCCGATAACCGAAGAAGAAAATTAGAATTTTTTGTGGGAGATCTTGTATTCATTCGTGTTTCACCTATGAAGGGTGTTGTACGCTTCAGTCGATCGGGAAAGTTAGCGCCTCGATATATTGGGCTATTTCCTATCACTAAACGTATTAGTTCCATGGCTTATCGCCTTTCATTACCGGCTCAGTTTTCTGCCATGCATGACGTGTTTCATGTTTCTCAATTACGGAAGTGCCTTCGGGATTCCGATTCTATTCTTAAGCCCGGTGTTGTGGAAGAAATTGAAGTTTCACCTAATTTAACTTATAAGCAGCATCCTATTCGAATTATTGCTTCGGAGGTTAAACGACTTCGAAATAAAAATGTTCCGCTTGTTAAAGTTCAATGGTCCTCAAATCCTAAGGATTGCTCTTGGGAAACTAGAGAATTCATCGAGCGTACACATCCGGACTTGCTTTCTCATCCTCTTTGAGTTAAACTTCTTATTTCAAATTTCTTTTGTGTTAATATGCTTTTATGGTTGTTACTTTTTATTTCCATCTTATATATTGCGAGGACGCAATTTCTTTAAGGAGGGGAGTCTGTAACAACCCCATATTTATCGATTTTATATTTAAATATTTTATCTAAATATTTTATCGTTAATCAGATTTTGGTCCGAAAAGCTACTTTTTGCATACGGTCAAATTAGGACTCGAGACCACTTCCATTGAGTTCAAAATGACGTTTGCGATCTTTTTGAGTGTAAACTTCGATATGTTTGGAGATAGTGAAATTTTCGTCACTTTTTGCTTTGGGCTTTTAGTTTGGGCTGAACTTCTTCTAACTCAGCCCCAACCCATCTCCTCTTCATCACTTCATCAAACACTACAAGCTTCTTCAAAAATGGTGGAGGGAATGGGAAATTAAAATTCCTAGCTCAAGTCTTCATTGCTAATCCAACATCTACTCCAAATTCAAGTGAAGAACATAGATTCAAGCTTGTTGTTGCTCTTGCTTAACTTTTAAGCTCTCCATCATCAATTTCGTGGAAAAGGTGAGATTTTTAATCTCACATCTTGCCTATAACTGTCATTGGACTGTTGGGAATGATTCGCTATCACTTGTGCATATGCATTTGCATTTGGTTTGGATTGAATTGGTGAAAACCCCGATTTTTAGTGTTTTGGCAAAATTATGGGCTTAGGTCGTTCGGGTTTGGAGTAGACAGGCCTGCAAATTGCACGTTCTGGGCTTAGGTCGTTCGCCACGAGTTAGGTTGCTCGGCACTTAGGTCTTAGGTCGCTCTGCTTCATTTACCTAGTTAGGTCGTTCTGCTCTAGGTCGTTGGCCCTAGGTCGCTCTGGCGTGGATCTGGACTTAAGTCGCTCGCTCCTTATTTCACTAGGTCGTTTGAATATGGAGAGACTCACCTGCATTTAGCTCGCTCTGGACTTAGGTCGATCGTCCCTAGGTCGTAGGTCGCTCGATCATCTTAAGTCGTTCGCGTGCTTAGGTCGTAGGTCGCTTGACCATTATATTGCTAGGTCGCAAGACTTTAGGTCACGTACCCAATTAGGTCGCGCATTTCCTTTATGTCGCTCGACCTCTCCACCTTAGGTTTCTTGGACCTTAGGTCGCATCTTCTATAGGTCGCTCGGCCTCACTGAGTCGCTTGGGTTGATAGGTCGCTCAGCCTCCACACCTTAGGTCGCGAGTTTAGGTCGCTCACCCCCCTAAGTCGCAACCCATTAGGTCGTATGACCCACTCACCCTTAGGTCGCTTGGCCTTGATTTCTTTAGGTCGTTAGACCTCAATTACGTTAGGTCGCATGGCTTTGTTAAGACGTTAGGTCGCTCTCCTTTTTACACTTAGGTCATTTGACCTGTATTTCACTAGGTCGCTCGACCTGTTCTTCTGCTAGGTCGCACGGCAGTCTACCCTTAAGTCGTTCGACCTATTTGACTTAAAGTCTTTGCACTTTAATTCGACCACGTTAGGTCGCAAGTATATTCCTACTTTGATGGTTTTGGGACTGATTTCTTTGGACTTTACTCACGTCTTCAAATGTGAATTTATGTGATTCGATTTGTTTCAACAATCGTTTTGTGACTTGTCACTCTAAAGATATGAAGGTTTCAATACTAGTAGTAAATATCAAAACTCTTTCATCAAAGCGATTTCAACACTATTTTACTACAAAGCTCCTTTTTTCAAACCGTTTTCTAATCTACTAGTATATACAAGCCGTTACTTCACTCGGATGAGAAATCAAATTAAACGACTTAGTAAAACGAGTGGTATGAAACGCTTGCATTCACTTCGTCGGTTAGCTCTTGGACTTGTTCGATTGAACCTTTTTGTGACAATTTTCTAGTGAAGATCTACAGCTTGTTCGTAAATATTTAAGTTAAGCAAGTGGTTATGGGACATGAAGCTAAACTCATATATTTACTAGCTTTGTGTGATTGACACTGCTTGATGATCATGATGATCATTTTTGTGATTTGATTTAGACTAGCAATTGTGTGATGTCTCTTTGTCTACGAGGGAGACTAAACCCCGTTTGTGTGATGTTTCACCATCACATATGTGGGGTAGTGCCCCATGGTCTTCGGGCCATTCATGTGTTAAAATTTAATGGATAGCTTCCATGAGATAGCTTCTCGTTCATGTGTTACACGTGTTGGTGAGTTTTCATGCTCTCGTTCTTGTGATAGGCCTCCCCCTTTTTATGTGATTTATGGATTTCGTGTGTTGATTTCTGGAATTTATGCTTCACCAATTTTCATGATTTTCATTTATATGATATCAATTTTTGTGCATTGGTGAATTTGTGTGTCATTGACTTGTTATGAATACAAGTTTAGGGTATGATACCCTATTTTATCTTTGAGAAGATTCTTGTGATATTGATTAATCTCTTGTTGATTTTCAATTATATACTTATAGTAGTATGCCACGATGGTTATTACATGTTCATGCCATGTCTTTTACTTTATACCATATCATCTGATATTTATAGCTAGACTGATCCATTTATTATTTTCTTATTAATAATACTCGGGTCAGACCGAGATGTTACAGGTGCTTCTGCTTGACTTCTCTTCAGGATTAGTCTGACTTTTGGCACTACTTAGATTAGAAGTTTTTGGATGTATGCATTTGAGATATAGACTCTATGTTATGTACTTATTCTTTTGTATAGAACGTGTTGCTATTCTTTTGTATTATCGTGGATCTTTCTGACCACTACTCTGATGTACACTTTCACGTGTTATATACATATTCATATCTTCTTCCGCCTTTGTGATATGGATGTCTGTGACTGATTTATGTTATGATTACTTCTATGTTTGTTTCCGAAGATTATATATAGCCACCGTGTGATAGCTTTGAGTTTGTATCGGTATGTCGGATTTCCTCCTTAAAAGATATGCATTCTATTCTATCTGACATATCGGTGCTCGCACAAAGAAGTTACATGGATGGTCGCTCCTCAACAGCCTTATTCTCCTTGCTAGTTGACAGCATTACATCGTAGTGTTCTTGGCTAGTGTGGGTATAGAGGTGGGGCGTCACACCTTTGATCTTTAAAAACTTTTAAACTTGAATGCTTGATTTGATTTGAAAACTGGAATGCTAGCTTTAGTTTGAAAAGATGCAGTTGCATGCAGAGATGACTGTTTGAACATGCTTCCAGATTTGAAAAGAAAATGCAGGCCTAAGATTTGATTTGGAAATGTATTACAGGGATTTGATTTTCATGCTTAGTTGATTCCTGGTTTTGAGGAGTTGTTTTACAGATTTGTTTTGAGTTAATGTTTTCAGCATTGTTCTTAGCTTTAGATTTTAGGAAAAAAGAAATGAAGGAAGGAGATTTGATTATATAAGTTGAAATGTTTTATAAATAAAAATAAAAGAAAAACTAAATTAACAAATGCCACTTGTCCTATATTTTAACATTTGTCAATTAATATGCTTAACAACTAACACATGTCATTTAAGTTAATTAGTATTTAGTTAATATGTTAAATGTTAATAAAGGTTATGCTTAATTAATTAGTTAATAAGTATATATATAGATAACTTTAAAAGAAATAAAACAATTATATATATATATATAAGTTTATACAAATATTTTAAAATTCAAAACAATTTAAAATCTATACTTTGAATTTCAAAACTTTAAATTCAAATCCAAACCAAATTCTAAAATTCAATTTTAAAAATCAAGTTATATATATACAAATTCAATTTGAAATAACAATGCTATTTTTATTAAAATCTATTTGTAAAAACAATACATTATTATTATTGTTTTAAAATAACTCATTTATCAAATCAAAATAATTTATAAAAGAAATTATCTTTTTATTAATAAATTACTTATTTTATCAAGCTATATTTAAAAAGAAAATAAAACAACCTTATTGTTAATTAATTTAAATTTAAACTTAAGCCAAAATCAATTTAAACAATTTAAACTTTTACCTTAACATTTAGAACCATATAGTTATTTATTAAATAGCTTTGAAAAGCTTAATATTAAATAAAACCAAATTTCCAAATTTCCAAAAATATTAGAATTAGAAAATATGTTTTATTTGTTAAATTTAAAACAAAGCTAATCTATTTACACATTATAAATAGAAAATAATTTATTAGCTTTTAAAAAGATAAAATCTACCAATTAAATATTTATTAAAAGAAGATTATTAAATCAATTCAAATTTATTAACAAAAATTATCAAATCAATTTAATTTTAATATAGATTATTAAATTGATATTGCCAAAAATTCCAGGATATCACAATATATATATGAACATATATATATATATATATATATATGTTAATAAATTAGTTGCATAATCCTTACGTGTAGTATTATTGAAATATTGAATAGATGAGAAATGAAAGGTTAGTCCCTCCATTTAGTGTCATTAATGCTCTCAATTAATTATTTATTTTAGAGAAAGAAATGAAATATTTCCTTCCCTATATACATTAAATCTTATTAATGCTCTTAATTAATTACTTGTTGTTATAGGAAAGAAATGAAAGGCTTCCTTCCCTATATATATCAACTCTCATCAATAAATGTTAGGTATATTTGGCACACAAAACATTTTAAATTAAATTTATTTAAACTTCCCTTTAACTAATTTAAATAAAATACAAGATTTTATTCAAAAAAAATTTAGAAATGTTCTAATTAAATTAGACTTCATAGGCTAAATTAAGATCCAATAAGATAAATTTTTTTAAAATTCACTTATTTCTTCCACCGCGGGCTGATCTAGTTTGTTCACTAACAACCTATCGCATACCTAATCATCATGGAATAATAAGACATCAACACATATGTCTATCAAAACTCTAAACAGACATCGGGTGAATGGCTAGTACATTAAAAATAGGCCATCAATTATTAATCATCGAAGACATATTAGCCATTGAATCGCAACATTGATCATCGGAATTAGGCCATCGCATATCCAAAGATCCATCAGAAATAGACCATTACATCTTTGCAATACCAATTGGACTGATACCTAATCATAGGTAATCAAGGTAGTTTTTTGCACAACATGGTGTTTTTATCTAACTTGCATTTATTAATTTTACATTGTCTTAAGATTCCCTTTTTCAGATTCATTGCGAAGACTTTAGATATTTAATTAATTACTCTTTTAAAATTAATTAAATTGTTAACTAACCTACCATTAAATCACTACATCTCATTTCTATTGATTCAGAAATTGAAATAAATCAGGAAAAATATTAGAAATTTTTAGATGCATTCTTAAATACATGAAATCGTTCTTATGTCAACGTATTTTGTTTTAAATGTTCAGAAATTCATTAAGTGGAAGTGTAAATTTTGGACTTTATTTAAGCCAAGTGGCGTTTAGAAGAAATTATTTATCAAACCCTTCTCTGCCAAATTTTCACGGATACATTTTTAACTCACCGCGTGTTCTCTTAAAATTTCTTCCTTAAAAATCAAATTATAGGACGGGAATTCATATTTGCTATTTTGAAGCATCAATCAATGTAATTCATTAATTTTAATAGATTTTTTGCTAAAATAGTTGATCCTCTTTTATTTTGACTATTTTTCTTGCTAATGTATGATTAAATATGCTGCCCAACTAAAATTTAGATTGTATGATAGTTTTTTGGGACGAGTTTAAATTGTCAGTTTGTTGCTTGATGTTAGCATTAGTAATGACATAACAATGACAATTTATAATCGTTTAATTAGATAACTTTCTGCATTGCCGGACCTTATCTAGAATTTATGATTTAATGAAAGAACACTTACCTTTTCTTCTTAAATTCTACAATTTAAGATGAATGTTTTTTTTTTGTTCTTAAATTATTGGTCGGTGTGGATGCAATGCAGCAAATGCAATATTTTCCTCTTGGATGGCTTTTGGAAACATTTTAAGCTACTATTCTAGTTTAATTGGACAATGACAGAAGAATGTATCCTACCATGATTTAGACCAAAACCATATTTTTGCGCATTTACTTCTTTTACTATATGTCCACTAATAACTTGTTCAATCTACGAGTAGTTGGTTTCCATTCTTTGATACATTAACTTCATGTTACACTCTTGCAAATTTAATGGGTGCATCTTTATTTGTTGTGGTAAGTTTTTTTTTGGTTATTTGTATACATGAATTTGTTATAAACAATATGCATATGTACGACTAATTATACATTATACATAAAAATATTTTAAAATTTTCTTATATATAAATGAATAATCCTACTCAATCATTGAATATCATTTGCAAAGCAGTTCTACTCCTTACATGCATGACAGTGACCATTACATACAAGGTGATAAAAAAAATTATAATTGAAAGGTGATTTCTTCTTGTACACAGTTGCTTCTTGTTACCGCTTTGTTGCAATTAATGCTATGTTGACTTTGCTTACATACTAATTGAAAGATACATTCGTTATTAAATCTATTGTCTTTGCTTGCATACTTGTAACATCCCAGAATTTATTAATTAAAAAAATTAGTAACTTATTTGAATTTTTGAAATTTAATTTGAAAAGTTTTAAAATAAATAAAATAATGTGTTAATCTAAATAAATAAAACTCCAAATTCTTTTGAATTTAAATCACTTGGATTTAACATCTTATATATGTATATGTAGATATTGAATTTGCATTTCAAGTTAAGAAAAAAATTAAATACATAGAAATAAATATATGAAGTACAAGAAAATATAAACAAAATATACTTACAAAATAATAAAAATATATCTATATACATACATATATATATATATATATCAACACTATAAATTATGGAAAAAGATAAGTATAAGTATGTATATGAACAAAATAAAATATATATATATATACATTGGCTTGATGAAGAAAACACTAGTACATGTTCAAGGGAAAATATCTCTACAAAATAAAACAAAAATGTACTTACAAAAATAAAATAGGATTACATGTAAACAAAGGTGGGAACATGTGCATTTAATGTTATCTTTTCAAGCAAGAAAAAGAATCATATCAGCCGAATTATACTTTGCTTAGTTAAAGAAAAAAAAAGATCTCTGACTTTTGATTTGTACAACAAAATAATATTACATGTACAAACTATCTATTTTATATCTACACCAATATTACCTCCAGTTCGTTCAAACAAACAAAGGAAAAAAATAGCAAAGTCGGGAAAAAGGAAGAAGTAAAACATCACTTTGTTATACAAACTTAAGCTAAGCATTCAAGATCAAAACAGGGAAAAAGAAATCAATACTGCAGTTTCAAATTGTAGCTCTGTTCAATCTTATTATCAGGTGAGTAACCCTACTTTAAAACGATTTGAAATGTACAAATCTGTTGCATATATATGTCTGTGTATCTATATATGAATTCTTTGTGAAGGATGATGAAGTTTTTGTGCAGGTTCATGTTTATGAGTATTCTCTGTTCTAAGATTTTAAACATAGGATTTTGATTCAAAATCCATTATCACTTGATCTACTCGACGTTTGAACTTAAGATCAAAACAAGATTTGTTTGTTATGGCATATATTTAAGATAAAAAAATCTCCTTAAGCTAAAACAACTTGTTTAACTTTCTGGAAATCAAGAAACCTGAGCCAAAATTCAAATTTGTCAAAATTTCAAATTTCTTAATCCTCGAGTTCAGGATTATAAACTGAATTCTTATAGTAAGATATGATTTTTAAAGCAAAAATCAAAATTTTTAGAGCTAGGATTTAAGATCAGTTCGGGGTTAAATGAATTTCTTTATTTTCATGATTCCTGATGATCCTCTGAGTTGTAGAAGTCGGGACCTTCGTTGGTGATGGAGAGACGAACGGAGATGCTTGGAAAAATAGTGCGGTGGTGGTCAGACCACGGTGGTGGCGGCGGCGAACGTTTAAAATTTTTAAACCTAGTTTTGTCAAGGTTGTTTTCTTTCGATTGATTCGTCGCCAATATTGGATCGAGTGTGACGAGATTTTTGGTGAGGATGGTGGGAGTGTCAACGAAGTTGCGACCGGAGTTTCGAGATTTCTGGTGGCCGGTGTTGTGAGTTCGACGCATTTTTCCAGGTTTGGGGTGGTGTTCCTGTTCGTTTCCAGGTTTTAGTTCGAGCAACTCGATTTTGGTTTCGCGCAAGAGAAGGAGTTTGGATGGTCGGAGGTTGGTGCGTGGATGTTCAGCGACTTGCTCGACGTAGTGGAGATGGTCGGAGGCGATTAAAGTCACCGTGCACGTGCACGGTGCACTTCTTGGATCTAAGAATTTTTGCTTTGTGTTGGAGCTGGGTTGTTTGTGGGTTTACTTCAGTATTATTCGAAGTTTTGGGGTGCTGGACTCGAAGTAGGGTTGGTTGTGGTTCGGGTAGATGATTACCCAGGTTGAAAAAAAAATAGTTTGGAAATAATGAAAGCTTTAAAATTTAAATTGTTTTAATAACTAAAGGGTGTTAAGCATTTAAGTGGCTTAAAGTAGAATTTAAATTGGAATTTGAAATGTGAAGGAAGAATTCAAACAACGATCAAAATTTAAACCTGAACTGAAATCTGAAGTTGAATTCCAGATTCTAAAATTTAATTAAGTTTTATAAATTTCAATACTTAAATGAGTTTCAAAGTAAAATATCTATTTAAATATGTGTAGTTGAAAGAGAATGTGATTATAACTCTTTTAAATTCCTTTTGTAATAAAAAGTATTACTTTGATATGTAATTTAAAGGTTTTAAAATTAGTTAAAGAAAATTAATTAGTTAAGTTAATTAAAATCTAATTAATTCATAGTTAAGGATCATTAATTATTAAATTAAAATTTATGAAGATAATTATGTGGTTAATTCACTTTTAAATCATATTCACCTTAATAGAAAACGATTGACTATCATCAAATATTCTGTACTGGATTGATATTTCTATTGTGATACTGTGATTGTTTTGGGTACTGAATTGTGATTTGTGATTTAATTCTGTATTGATGTGAAAACCCCTTTGCCCGTAAAACGGCATTTTTACTTCGATGCGACAGGGAGTCGGATTTCAGTTTGTTATCCGAAACCCACATCGAACCCTGAATATAAATCTTTGTGATTGTCATATCCACGTGTTTTAAAAAAATTTATCGATCACTATTCAGTTTAGCCGGGAGAGGACCTTTGTGTCATATAACCCATTCCGAATAGTGATACTTCGTAATGGATAGTGTTTGAAGACCGGTGATGAAGACCGGGTTTTACGAAAACGATAGGACGACCTATCGATTGTCTCTGCACTGAGTTGCTCCTGTATAGAGATTCCCTAAGTGATGGGAAGCCCGATCGGGATTGTAAATACCCGGATTACAAGGACTTCTTCGGAAGTGCCTTCGGTTCTGTTCGATCCCGGAACAGACTTGTATGGTTGTATGTCTGACACTACACTTTGAGATATAAAGCTGATTTCTTTCAAATACATTTCTGTTTGGTGGCGGAGAATTTATTCTCTTAGCTTAACACCCTTCTCTGAGACGTACGAGCTCAAAGGTTATGTAGTTGAAGGTTATCAGTGATATACTCCCAAATTTGGTAGTGTGGCATGCTGAGTGCTGTTGTGTGTTGCTGATCATTCGTTGATTAAAGCATAGCTTTCGTGTAAAGCGTAGCTTTATGGACGAGACTTCATCGAGCCTCACAAACCGGAAATGGTCGAAACAGGAAAGATGCGGCAAGGTTATGAGGGTCGCGCCCTTTAAGGTATGCCATTTCCTTCTGGAAAAGGGTGGTATCAGGTACGGAGCCCTGGTATTTAACCTATGTGGTTGCTCCAATCTCATTTACTATGTGATTGTTGCTTTGTGATCGAGGGCCCTCGGATAAAGGTCCCAAAGGACAAGGGGATGGCATATTCGTGTAGTAGTTACCTAGTTATAGAGGTAACCCGGCCTTATGTTGGTAGAGAGCAGTTATCTCTCGGGACGTCCAGCCAGAGGCGTACCCATGTGGCAGTAGGAAGTTCCTTAGCCTGACCATTTGTTGGAAATCCAATTTCCAATACGAACCTTGTACGGTTTTGGTTGTAGAACCTGCCATTTACTTATGGTGGTCACCACTGTTTAGATGGTAGCTATAGTAGGCATACAATAATGGTTGTATGCTGGCTAAGATTAATATTGTATTTTCGAAATGGCTTTCTACACTATGCACTAGTAATAATATCAAAGAATTTTCTTGTATTAAGCATGTTTAACTATCATAAGAAGAAATCTCCTCCAATTCTGCGTTTGCATTGTGTGTGTAGCGGGAGGTCTTATGGTAGTTTCATTTTTCTAAAAGCATATCGGATTCCTCTTTGAACTATTTTATTTCAAATAACTGTTTTGTTTACTCATACCAGTCCCATGATTGACCCGGAGTTTATTGTTTCTTTTTTAAACTCTGGGTGCCCATCATTTCCACACGGGCAGCCTAGTAGCAGGTTTCCGTATTCTGGTGTTAGCGGTATTTTGGGGACTTCTACCTTGAAGATATTTTGGAAGCTTTTTGGATCACCAGGTGCTTAGTTATGGATATTCACTATCGCTTCATTCCTTTGAAGACTTTTGCTTGTGATCACTGTTGTACTATTATGATGTTTTATTTGGAGTTGTGGCATGTGTATTATGATACTCTGATGTAGTAGTGAACATTATTATGATGTTGTATTTATGATGTAATGTATGCTATTCAGTTTATTTTCGCTGTTTATATTCATCTGATGTTGTTATAAGCTCCGCCGAACTGAAGTTTGACGTTTGAATATCTTACAATCGAATACAAGTGAGGTATTTGATGTTGATTTTGAACGCTGGATTTCAGGATCGTGACATTTGGTATCAGAGCTGAAGGTTGAGTAAGAACTTTAGCTATGGAGTATAACACATTAGATGGCTCATTAGAGATAGGGTGAAGTATACCCTAGAATGAGTATAACCCGAAACCTTGAATTTTCCTAGTCTATTTCTTTTTACTGCTGATATTCCTTGAGTTATTTTGTCCGTGGATCTAAATCCTATTTTCTTACTAATTACAGATAGTAAGAATGAGCGGACGAAGAGGAAGAGCTAGGGGTCAAGGAAATGCCACAACAGCTTATCAAGTTCCTCCAATAGTAGAAGCAGCTTTACCTACTCAGCATCAGCCGAATCTGGCTGACTTATATAAGAATTTCTCGAAGCTTGGTGGTAAGCCATTTACCGGCAAAGAGTCTATTGTTGAGGCCCAAGCATGGATCAGATCTTGTGAAAGAATCTTTAGGGGGCTAATGTTGGAAGACGATCAAATGCGACTAATAGCTTCTTGGCAACTTCAAGAAGAAGCTTTAGCATGGTGGGAGAAGTCACTGTGGATAAGCCAGAAGACGAGTTTACTTGGGAGAAATTTAAAGAAGTATTTGAGAAGCGCTATATGCCATCAGCTGGGATTTCTCGTATGTATCAGGAATTTATGGACTTGAAGCAAGGAAGTTTGTCATTTGAGGAGTATCTAAACAAATTCAATGAATTGTCTCGTTTCGGTCCAGAATTGGTGAACACACCTCTGAAGATTAATGAAAGGTTTATTCGTGGGATGAATAAGAAGTTCCACGAAAGGATGACTGGCCACGTCAAAGAGTCTTTTTCTGATCTTACTGATATGGGGTATAGGTATGCTACTTTGGATATGCAAGAGATCCCGAAGGAGGGAGGAAATACGAGCAATCCAAATTGGAAAAAGAGGAAGTTTGGAGGCAAGAAACCATGGCAGGGTAAGGAGAAAAAGAAGAACAATCAAGGAAGCTCGGCAGAGAATGTTAGTTGCTATAATTGTTCGGAAAAAGGGCATTACTCAACTAATTGTACGAAGCCTAAGAAACAAGTGAATCAATTCGTTCAGGAAAAATCCAAGAAATGTTATGCTTGTCAGGAAGAGGGACATGAAGTCAAAGACTGCCCAATGATGAAGAAAGCTCATGTAGCAAAGGTGTACATAGTCAAAGATCAACCTATGTCTTCTAAAGCAGGAAAGAGGAAGGGGGTTCTGGAAGGTAACCTTACTATTCATGATAGAATTGTTAGAGTTTTGTTTGATACTGGTGCTACACATAGTTTTATTTCTCAACAAGCTGTAAATGAACTAAATCTTGAACCTGATTTCGTTGAGGAGCCTATTTGCATAAAGAATCCAGTAGGAGGCCCCGCAAACCTTTGTCTTCGATGTAGAGATGTTCCTATCTCATATTCTTGTTACCAATTCCCTATTGGTCTCTTTTTCCTTGATTTTAATGAATTCGAAATCTTACTCAGAATGGATTGGCTAACGAAATACGAAGCCAAATTGGATTGTAACAATCGATTGATTTCGATTAAAACCGAATCTGGAGATTTTATTGAGATTTATTGTGAGGACCCTAGTCCTAAAAGAGAAGGGTTGATGTATAATTTGGGATATTCTGAACCCAGTTTGGAGTCCATACCCATTGTTAGAGATTTTCCAGACGTGTTCGAAGGAGTAAAATCCTTACCTCCACATCGAGAAATAGAATTCAGAATTGACTTAGTTCCAAATGCTCGTCCTGTAGTTCACGCAAGTCGCAGGATGGCGCCCAGAAAGAAGGGTGAATTAGTCAAGCAAACTGATGATATGCTAAGCAAAGGATTAATTCGTCCTAATCTTTCTCAATGGGGTTCAGCCGTTGTGTTTGTTGCTAAATCGGATGGATCTTTGAGATTGTGTGTTGACTACCGCGATCTCAATAAGCAGACTCTCAAGAATAAATTTCCTCTACCTAGAATTAACGACCTATTCGACCAACTGCACGGCGCTCGTTTCTTTTCGAAGATGGATCTAGCTCAGGGATTCCATCAATTACGAATCGCCGAAGATTGTGTTCATTTAACCGCTTTCAGGGGTCCTAATATGTTCTACGAATGGTTAGTCATGCCTTTCAGGCTAACCAATGCTCTAGCATACTTCGTAGATCTTATGACTCGTGTATTCCGGGAAGTATTGAATGAATTTGTGCTTGTATTTATTGATGATATCCTAATTTATTCCAAAACTGAGGAGGAGCATTCTGAACATCTCAGAATTGTTTTGGAGATATTAAGAAGAAACGTCTTGTTTGCCAAATTTCCTAAATGCCATTTTTGGGTCAAAGAAGTTAAATTTCTTGGCCACATTGTTAATGAAGAAGGAATTTCTGTTGATCCTAGCAAGATTTCTTCTATTCTAGACTGGAAGCGACCCATTACTCCGAAAGAAGTTCAAAGCTTTTTGGGTTTAGCAGGTTATTATCGGAAGTTCGTTCAGGATTTTTCTAAGATAGCTAGTCCGTTGACTAAGCTAACAATGAAGAATGTAAAATTCAATTGGACTCCGAAATGTGATGAAGCTTTTCAGGAGTTAAAGAAGAGATTAACAACCGCTCCTGTTCTCGCGATTATCAACCGGAACCAGGGTTTATCTGTTTATACCGATGCTTGTGGTGATGGGGTAGGTGCAGTATTAAAGCAGAACGGGAAGGTGATTGCCTACGCGAGTAGACAGTTACGTCCACATGAAAGAAACTACCCAACACATGATTTGGAGCTTTTAGCTGTTATTTTCGCCTTAAAGATCTGGCAACATTATCTTCTGGGTAAGAATCCTCTTCAGCCTTCTAAAAGGAAATTTTAAGTTCGAATTAACTTAACATATATTTATACTTAATAAATTCTTCTGTTATAGGTGAAAAATTCGAATTATTCACCGACCACAAATCTTTGAAATATCTCTTCACCCAGAAAGATCTAAATCTGTGACAACAACGTTGGTTGGAATTTCTGGCATCTTATGACCTAGATATTCTATATACACCCGGAAAAGCCAATATAGTTGTCGATGCCTTGAGTAGGAAACATGCTATTCTTGCTCATCTAGTTATTGCTCCTACTCTTCTAAAAAAGATTGCAAGATAAAAGACAGAAGACAAGTTTCTTCGAGAAATGTATAGAAGAATAGGTCGTGGTGAAGATTCCAGTTTTGAAATTGATAAATATGGGGTTCTAAAATTAAAAGGCAGGATCTGTGTCCCTGATATTCCAGAGCTAAAACGAGAAGTTTTAGATGAATGTCACAAGTCTAAACTTTGCATCCATCCAGGAGTCAATAAGATGTATCGTGATATCAAAAGAACTTTCTGGTGGAAGACAATGAAAAGGGATAAATCTATATATGTGAGTCGCTGTGCTACTTGCCAACAAATTAAAAGCGATCAAAAGAAAATAGCGGGTTTACTTCAGCCTTTAGAAGTACCGAAGTGGAAATGGGACCAAGTATCGGTGGATTTCATCGATGGATTGCCTCGTTCTCGGAAAGGCAATGAAGCCATTTGGGTCATTGTGGACCGTTTGACTAAGACAGCCCATTTCTTACCAGTAAAATCTACCCGCATGGCAGCAAGTTTAGCTACGTTGTATGTGAAAGAGATTGTCCGTCTCCACGGTATTCCTAGCAGTATAGTGAGTGATCATGACCCGATCTTCACTAGTAGATTTTGGGAGGCATTTCAAGAAGCATTAGGAACAAAAATGAATTTCAGCACTGCTTATCACCCACAGTCTGATGGGCAGACTGAAAGGGTTAACCGAATTTTAGAAGACCTATTGCGTGCTTGTATGCTCGATTTTGGTGGTTCCTGGGAGGACCATTTACATCTGGTCGAGTTCTCTTATAACAACAGCTATCAAGCCAGTATAGAGATGGCTCCTTTTGAAGCTTTATATGGTCGTCCGTGTCGGTCACCTACATGTTGGATCGACGCAGGGGATAGACTCGTCCTTGGACCAGATATGATTAAAGAAGCCACTAAAAAGGTTGATTTTATATGAAAGAAGTTAATAACTGCTCAAAGCCGCCAAAAGAGCTATTATGATCGCAGAAGAAGAGATTTGCAATTTCAAGTTGGAGATTCTGTTTTTCTCAAAGTATCTCCAATGCGGGGTGTATTGAGATTTGGGAAAACCGGTAAGCTGGCACCACGGTATATTGGTCCTTTTCCTATTCTGGAGAGGATCGGTTCTTTAGCTTATCGAGTACAGCTGCCCAGCTGGTTGTCTGGTGTCCATGATGTGTTTCACATTTCTAGCCTTCGGAAATATGTGCACGATCCAGACTGAATTATTGAAGAAGCTGCTCAGCAAAATCTTGAAATCACTCCAAATTTAATGGTCAGAAGAGAACCAATCAAGATTGTAGATCGTGATGAAAAGCGATTGAGGAACAAAGTTATGAAACTTGTTAAAGTTCAATGGAGTGGCGATCCAAAGGACTACACTTGGGAAATTGAAGATAGTATGTAGAAATCGTATCCCAATTGCAGAGTGGACATCTCGGCTTAAACCAGTAAGCCAATTCTCTATCTTTTTCTGAATTCATATATTCTTTGATGTTTTCTCTCTCTTTCAAATTTCGAGGAAAAACTTTTCTTAAGGAGGGGATATTGTAACATCCCAGAATTTATTAATTAAAAAAAATTAGTAACTTATTTGAATTTTGGAAATTTAATTTTAAAAGTTTTAAAATAAATAAAATAATGCGTTAATCTAAATAAATAAAACTCCAAATTATTTTGAATTTAAATCGCTTGGATTTAACATCTTATATATGTATATGTAGATACTGAATTTGCATTTCAAGTTAAGAAAAAAGAATTAAATACATAGAAATAAATATATGAAGTAAAAGAAAATATAAACAAAATATACTTACAGAATAATAAAAATATATCTATATACATATGTATATATATCAACACTATAAATTATGGAAAAAGATAAGTATAAGTATGTATATGAACAAAAGAAAATATATATATACATTGGCTTGATGAAGAAAATCCTAGTACATATTCAAGGGAAAATATCTCTACAAAAAAAAACAAAAATGTACTTACAAAAATAAAATAGGATTGCATGTAAACAAAGGTGGGAACATGAGCATTTAATGCTATCTTCTTAAGCAAGAAAAAGAATCATATCAGCTGAATTATACTTTGCTTAGTTAAAGAAAAAAAAAGATCTCTGACTTTTGATTTGTACAACAAAATAATATTACATGTACAAACTACCTATTTTATATCTACACCCATATTGCCTCCAGTTCGTTCAAACAAACAAAGGAAAAAATAGCAAAGTCAGGAAAAAGGAAGAAGTAAAACATCACTTTGTTATACAAATTTAAGCTAAGCATTCAAGATCAAAACAGGGAAAAAGAAATCAATATTGTAGTTTCAAATTGTAGCTCTGTTCAATCTTATTATCATGTGAGTAACCCTACTTTAAAACGATTTGAAAAGTACAAATCTGTTGCATATATATGTCTGTGTATCTATATATGAATTCTTTGTGAAGGATGATGAAGTTTTTGTGCAGGCTGATGTTCATGAGTATTCTCTGTTCTAAGATTTTAAACATAGGATTTTGATTCAAAATCCATTATCACTTGATCTACTCGACGTTTGAACTTAAGATCAAAACAAGATTTGTTTGTTATGGCATATATTTAAGATTAAAAAATCTCCTTAAGCTAAAACAACTTGTTTAACTTTCTGGAAATCAAGAAACCTGAGCCAAAATTCAAATTTTTCGAAATTTCAAATTTCTTAATCCTCGAGTTGTGGATTATAAACTGAATTCTTATAGTAAGATATGATTTTTAAAGCAAAAATCAAAATTTTTAGAGCTAGGATTTAAGAGCAGTTCGGGGTTAAATGAATTTCTTTGTTTTCATGATTCCTGATGATCCTCTGAGTTGTAGAAGTCAGGACCTTCGTTGGTGATGGAGGGACGAATGGAGGTGCTTGGAAAAATAGTGCGGTGGTGGTCAGACCACGGTGGTGGCGATGGCGAACGTTTAAAATTTTTAAACCTAGTTTTGTCAAGGCTGTTTTCTTTCGATTGATTCGTCGCCAATAATGGATCGAGTGTGACGATATTTTTGGTGAGGATGGTGGGAGTGTCAACGAAGTTGCGACCGGAGTTTCGAGCTTTCTGGTGGCCGGTGTTGTGAGTTCGATGCATTTTTCTAGGTTTGGGGTGGTGTTCCTGTTCGTTTCTGGGTTTTAGTTCGAGCAACTTGATTTTGATTTCGCACAAGAGAAGGAGTTTGGATGGTCGGAGGTTGGTGCGTGGATGTTCAGCGACTTGCTCGACGTAGTGGAGATGGTCGGAGGCGATTAAAGTCACCGTGCACGTGCACGGTGCACTTCTTGGATCTGAGCATTTTTGCTTTGTGTTGGAGCTGGATTGTCTGTGGGTTTACTCGAGTATTATTCGAAGTTTTGGGGTGCTGGACTCGAAGTAGGGTTGGTTGTGGTTCGGGTAGATGATTACACAGGTTGAAAAAAAAAGTTTGGAAATAATGAAAGCTTTAAAATTTAAATTGTTTTAATAACTAAAGGGTGTTAAGCATTTAAGTGGATTTAAAGTAGTATTTAAATTGGAATTTGAAATGTGAAGGAAGAATTCAAACAACGATCAAAATTTAAACCTGAACTGAAATCTGAAGTTGAATTCCAGATTTTAAAATTTAATTAAGTTTTATAAATTTAAATACTTAAATGAGTTTAAAAGTAAAATATCTATTTAAATATGTGTAGTTGAAAGAGAATGTGATTATAACTCTTTTAAATTCCTTTTGTAATAAAAAGTATTACTTTGATATGTAATTTAAAGGTTTTAAAATTAGTTAAAGAAAATTAGTTAAAGAAAATTAATTAGTTAAGTTAATTAAAATCTAATTAATTCATAGTTAAGGATCATTAATTATTAAATTAAAATTTATGAAGATAATTATGTGGTTAATTCACTTTTAAATCATATTCACCTTAATAGAAAACGATTGACTATCATCAAATATTCTGTACTGGATTGATATTTCTATTGTGATACTGTGATTGTTTTGGGTATTGAACTGTGATTTGTGATTTAATTCTGTATTGATGTTAAAACCCCTTTGCCCGTAAAACGGCATTTTTACTTCGATGCGACAGGAAGTCGGATTTCAGTTTGTTATCTGAAACCCACATCGAACCCTGAATATAAATCTTTGTGATTGTCATATCCACGTGTTTTAAAAAAATTTATCGATCACTATTCAGTTTAGCCGGGAGAGGACCTTTGTGTCATATAACCCATTCCGAATAGTGATACTTCGTAATGGATAGTGTTTGAAGACCGGTGATGAAGACCGGGTTTTACGAAAACGATAGGACGACCTATCGATTGTCTCTACACTGAGTTGCTCCTGTATAGAGATTCCCTAAGTGATGGGAAGCCCGATCGGGATTGTAAATACCCAGATTACAAGGACTTCTTCGGAAGTGCCTTCGGTTCTGTTCGATCCCGGAACAGACTTGTATGGTTGTATGTCCGACACTACACTTTGAGATATAAAGCTGATTTCTTTCAAATACATTTCTGTTTGGTGGCGGAGAATTTATTCTCTTAGCTTAACACCCTTCTCTGAGACGTACGAGCTCAGAGGTTATGTAGTTGAAGGTTATCAATGATATACTCCCAAATTTGGTAGTGTGGCATGCTGAGTGCTGTTGTGTGTTGCTGATCATTCGTTGATTAAAGCATAGCTTTCGTGTAAAGCGTAGCTTTATGGACGAGACTTCATCGAGCCTCACAAACCGGAAATGGTCGAAACAGGAAAGATGCGGCAAGGTTATGAGGGTCGCGCCCTTTAAGGTATGCCATTTCCTTCTGGAAAAGGGTGGTATCAGGTACGGAGCCCTGGTATTTAACCTATGTGGTTGCTCCAATCTCATTTACTATGTGATTGTTGCTTTGTGATCGAGGGCCCTCGGATAAAGGTCCCAAAGGACCGGGGGATGGCATATTCGTGTAGTAGTTACCTAGTTATAGAGGTAACCCGGCCTTGTGTTGGCAGAGAGCAGTTGTCTCTCGGGACGTCCAGCCAGAGGCGTACCCATGTGGCAGTAGGAAGTTTCTTAGTCTGACCATTTGTTGGAAATCCAATTTCCAATACGAACCTTGTACGGTTTTGGTTGTAGAACCTGCCATTTACTTATGATGGTCACCACTGTTTAGATGGTAGCTATAGTAGGCATACAATAATGGTTGTATGCTAGCTAAGATTAATATTGTATTTTCGAAATGGCTTTCTACACTATGCACTAGTAATAATATCAAAGAATTTTCTCGTATTAAGCATGTTTAACTATCATAAGAAGAAATCTCCTCCAATTCTATGTTTGCATTGTGTGTGTGGCGGGAGGTCTTATGGTAGTTTCATTTTTCTAAAAGCATATCGAATTCCTCTTTGAACTATTTTATTTCAAATAACTGTTTTGTTTACTCATACCAGTCTCATGACTGACCCGGAGTTTATTGTTTCTTTTTTAAACTCTGGGTGCCCATCATTTCCACACGGGCAGCCTAGTAGCAGGTTTCCGTATTTTGGTGTTAGCGGTATTTTGGGGAATCCTACCTCGAAGATATTTTGGAAGCTTTTTGGATCACCAGGTGCTTAGTTATGGATATTCACTATCGCTTCATTCCTTTGAAGACTTTTGCTTGTGATCACTGTTGTACTATTATGATGTTTTATTTGGAGTTGTGGCATATGTATTATGATACTCTGATGTAGTAGTGAACATTATTATGATGTTGTATCTATGATGTAATGTATGCTATTCAGTTTATTTCCCCTGTTTATATTCATCTGATGTTGTTATAAGCTCCGCTGAACTGAAGTTTGACGTTTGATTATCTCACAATCGGATACAAGTGAGGTATTTGATGTTGATTTTGAACGCTCGATTTCAGGATCGTGACAATACTCTTTCCAAATGATGTATATGTTTAGTTTACGTTATTTACTAGTGTTGTAGAATAATATTTATAATATATAAAAATTATCAAAGAACTAAAATGTCTAATATAATATTAAAAGCTTTCATACTAATTTTGAATTAGTACTTCAGATAAAATTTATTGACAATGTCCAGTTCGAACTCCAAAGAAAATTCACAGTTAATGTTTAGAGCTATGAAATTATGTGAAGAGTAAAAAAGAATGAAGGTTGATTTCATGAAAAAGACAAGATGAAAATTAGAAATTACTGAACAATGAGTCGAATTTAAACCAAAGTTATGTTTAAATTTAGAGTTATGTATGACGCGTTATCAATTTGCTTGAGGAAGTGAGGTATGTAATTGTTTGACTTTAGTTAATCATGTTGGAACATATTAAAGATTTTTAATGGACTTGATTGTTATGCAAGTTTTGTCTTAGTTTTTTTGGATGAAACACATAATTTATCTCCAGGAAAATTATAGTTCCTACAAAATTTGGTCCGCAATAAAATGAGTTAAAATCGGCTGCTTTGGATTTTTCTAGATTAATTATTTTGCTACATAACTCTTCTACTTTTATTTTAGTTGTTTTCTTTATACATATACATACATATAGGCTCATATTTTTTTCCGCTCTACAGTATACGTATCCAGAAAAAATTTATTCCATTGGTGGTAATCTATTTCTAATGGTTAGCTTTGTTTTTTATGTTTCATTACACCATTTGATCTTATTGTTATTTTCTGCAATGAAATAGCGTCCAAATTTTATTTTATGTGTATCTGTTAGTATATTATATTATGACGATATACTATTTCACATCAAATTATGTTAATTGTTTTAAACTGTTTTAATCATTGTGTTTACATGAATATTTGACTTGATGGAAAAAGATTACTTGGTTCTCAAAAATTTGGTTGTACAATATTTCTATTTTATGTATATATTTCTCATGTCACATTATGTTGTCGAGGAAAATATACACAATGACAAACTTTGAAAAAAATTAGACCAAAGGACAAGCTTTTTTAGGCTGAAGAATAATGCTAACTATAATTAGCATTTTGTATAGTGTAAAATTGAATATAATGCTGGTTATAACTAACATTCTGTATAGTGTAAAAATTGAATATAATGCTAATTATAATTAACATTTGTCATTCGGTACAAAAATAAAAGTATGATGTCCTTCAATCCAATTTTTATAAGGTTTGTCCTTCTTCCTATCTCCCTCTATGTTATATATATATATATATATGTGTGTGTGTGTGTGTGTGTGTGTGTGTGTGTATTAAGAAATATGACGTGTCAAATCTACTTTAATATGTTTTCTAACTCTTAGTATTGGATAATGCTAAAAATATGTTTTCTTAAATTTGGAATACTAACAATATTTCAATATAAGCATTAGTTCTACACGTTAGGTTTGAAATGCTATTATTAACCAAACTGTGTACATACATATGTGTGTGTGTTAAACATAGGATAAATCTATATTGAATATATGCTGCTTACATTTGAAAATTAATAGTGATGCATAGTAAAGTAGTTCTTACAAAATTAAGAATAATTTATGGTTTGATTTAATTGTTCGTCATATGAAGCCGTGGTGCTTTTAAAAAGTAGTTGTACATTGTGTGATTTTAGATTACTTAAATACATTATCAACAAATGTTTGTCAATACTGTTTAAAAAAATATAATCTAAAAATACAATGCATGTAAATATACATTTTCATCTTCAGAACCTAAAAAATCCAGAAGTGTAGTTCTAAATAAATTATGTGGTGAACTCCATGTGAATCGCACAAATTCACACTAGTTAATTCATAATTATCAAGTTTTATTACATTTGTTTATTTATCTGGGTTATTAGATTTATAATAAGAAAAAACACAACTAATGCCAAGAATTGAATTCATGATACACTCCTAATGCATTTTTTGTACCATCTTCGGCTCTTAAATTTTAATCTTTTCTTTGCATCAAAATGATCACTAGTCATGTCATAGAATCGATTGCTTTGCAAATTTCTCTAAATGTAGTCAAGAAATAAATGTTGTGTACATCAAGATTGTATTATATTTTTAATGTGTATGTAAATGTTTGTCAAATAGTGTGACGCCCCACCTCTATACCCACGCTAGGCAAGAACACTACGGTGTAGTGCTGTCGACTAGCACGGAGAATAAGGCTGTGGAGGAGCGACCATCCATGTAACTTCTTTGTGCGAGTACCGATATGTCAGATAGAATAGAATGCATACCATTTAAGGAGGAAATCCGACATACCGATACAAACCCAAAGCTATTACACAGTGGCTATATATAATCTTTGAAAACAAACATAGAAATAATCATAACATAAATCAGTCACAGACGTCCATATCACAAAGGCGGAAGAAGATATGAATAAATATATAACACACAAAAGTGTACATCAGAGTAGTGGTCGGAAAGATCCACGATAATACAACAGGATAGCAACACGTGCTATACAAAAGAATAAGTACACGACATAGAGTCTATATCTCAAATGTGTACATCCAAAAACTACTAATCTATGTAGTTAGCCAAAAGTCAGAATAATCCTGAAGAGAAGTCAAGTCGAAGCACCTGTAACATCTCGGTCTGACCCGAGTATTATTTATAAGAAAATAATAAACGGATCAGTCTAACTATAAATATCAGATGATATGGTATAAAGTAAAAGACATGGCATGAACATGTAATAACCATAATGGCATACTACTATAAGCATGTAATTGAAAATCAACAAGAGATTAATCAATATCACAAGAATCTTCTCAAAGATAAAATAGGGTATCATACCCTAAACTTGTATTCATAACAAGTCAATGACACATGAATTCACCAATGCACAAAAACTGATATCATATCAATGAAAATCATGAAAAGTGGTGAAGCACAAATTCCAGAAATCAACACCAGAAATCCAGAAATCACATAAAAAGGGGGGAAAGGCCTAACACATGAACGGGAGTTATGCAAACTCACCAACGCGTGAAACACATAAATGAGAAGCTATCTCATGGAAGCTATCCATTAAATTTCCACACAGAAATGGCCCGAAGACCATGGGGTGCTACCCCATATATGTGATGGCGAAACATCACGAAAGCGGGGTCTAGTCTCCCTCGCAGACAAAGAGACATCGCTCAATCACTAGTCTAAATCACAAAAATGATCGCCATGATCATATAGAAGTGTCAATTACACTAAGCCAGTAAATATATGAGTTTAGCTTCATGTCCCATAACCACTAGCTTAACTTAAATATTTACGAACAAACTATAGATCTTCACTAGGAAATTGTCACAAAAGGGGTTCAATCGAACAAGTCCAAGAGCTAACCGACGAAGTGAACGCAAGCGTTTCATACCACTCGTTTTACTAAGTCGTTTAATTCGATTTCTCATCCGAGTGAAATAAAAGGCTTGTATATAGTAGTAGATTAGAAAATAGTTTAGGAAAAGAGCTTTCGTAATAAAATAGAGTTGAAATCGTTTTGATGAAAGAGTTTTGATATTTACTACTAGTATTGAAACCTTTATGTTTTTAAAGTGACAAACACACAAATAATTGTAGAACAATCAATCACAGAAATTCACATATGAAGACGTGAATAAAATCCAAGTAAATCAGCTCAAAATACATCAAAGTGGAAGTTCCGTTAAATGTTTTTCAGATAAGATCCCCTACGGAGGGGGGTCCAAGGGGGTGGCAACACCCCAAGGTGGGGGTGCGGGGGCAACACCCCCGCTATGGGGTTCAACCTAATGAAGACAAGCGACCTAGTGAAGCCAAGCGGCCTACGACCTAAAGGTAAGGCGGGCGAGCGACCTAGCGGGCGCGACCTATCTTTTGACGTGGCCGAGCGACTTACCAAAGAAACAAGGCTAGCGACCTATAGGTGTGCGACCTAAGGTTAAAAGGCGAGCGACTTAAGGGACTCGCGACCTAACAAGGTAATAAGGTCGAGCGACTTACGACCTAAGGGATGAATGACCTAACTCGGTCGAACTAAGGAGAAGGGGTTGCGACCTAAGTGGAACAGGTCGAGCGACCTAAGAGACATGAGGTCCAACGACCTAAGGATATAAGGTCCAACGACCTAAGTGAAGCAAGGCTTAGCGACCTAAGGAAAATAAGGTCTAATGACCTAGGAAAAGAGACGCGCGACCTAAGGACTCGCGACCTAAAACTCGCGACCTAAAGACACGCGACCTAAAACTCGCGACCTAAAGCTCGCGACCTAAAGACAAACAACCTAAATATTCAAGGCAGAACGACCTAAGCAACATGTGGCCGAGCGACCTACGAGCTAGCGACCTAGCGACTGAAGCACAGCGAGCGACCTACGACCTAACGTAGCCGCGACCTAGGGACTGAAGCAGGAACAAGCGACCTAGGACCTAGGCGACCCACGACCTAGCGACCTATTTCCATGCGACCTAAGCCAGAACGAGCTAAATGCAGGCAGAGACTTTTCCACGTGAACGGCCTACGACCTAGCGACCTAACGAAGGCAGTGCGACCTAACGAAGGCAGTGTGACCTAAACGCAGGAATTCGCCAAGAACGCTAGAAATTGGAGTTTTTTGCCAATCGGAACCAAACCAAAAGCAAATGTGTATGCACAAGTGATAGGGAATCACTCCCAACAGTCCAATGACAGTTATAGGCAAGATGTGAGATTAAAAATCTCACCTTTTCACGGAATTTGATGAAGATGAAGCTCGGGAGCAAAGCAAAGATCAACCACAAGCTTGAATCAATGTCTTCACTTTGAATTTGGAGTTAGATGTTGAATTTGCTAAAGAACTTGAGCTTGAAATTTTAATTTCCCATTCCCTCCATCATTTTTGATAAAGCTTGAAGTGTTTGATGAAGTGGTGAAGAGGAGAGGGGGTTGGGACTGAGTTAACAAATGGTTCAGCCCAAACCAAAGCTCCAAGCAAAAAGTGACGAAAATTTCACTATCTTCAAACATATCGAAGTTTACACTCAAAAAGATCGCAAACGTCATTTTGAACTCAATGGAGGTTGTCTCGAGTCCTAATTTGACCGTATGCAAAAAGTAGCTTTTCGGACTAACACCCGACTAACGATAAAATATTTAAATAAAATATTTAAATATAAAATCGATAAATATGCGGGTTGTTACAAATAGATATATTTTCTACGTCGGATAAAAAATTAAAAGATTGCGGAGTACAAATTTTAGAAAAAAGTTGAAAGTACGTTAAGTCTTAACGTAACACATTATAATGTATTCATTGAGTTTTACACTGGGTTATGTTATTATTACTATAGGGCAGATCCCAAAATAGGGTAGAGGTTTGTCCTTTCCTTCTTGGAGTGTAGGTTTAAAAATTAACTTTCACAAATTATTATAGATACGAAAAACAATAGTCAAAACTGCAAAAGTGAAAATAAGTACCCATAAGCTAGCAATGACTATCGTTTTTCGTATGTGTAATAATTTGTAAAAGTAAATTTTATAACTTACACTCCAAAAAGGAATGGCAAAACCTCTACCTTAATGCTTGGATATGCTCCCTATAGTAACAATAGCAATATAACCGAGTGTAAAACTCAATGAATGCAATACAATGTGACACGTTAAGACTTACATTATTTATAACTTTTTCTAAAAATTGAAATCCACAATCTTCTAGCATTTCATCTAGCGTAAAAATATATTTATATACTAACCTTTGTCCAACAAACATTTACAGATACAATAAAAATATTTATCAAACCTGATGTATATAACATATGCTTCTTGGTGCCTTCAGAGAAGTCAGCAAACCTAATCGATTCCATGACATGACTAGTAATCGTGTTGCTACAAATAACAAAGAAGAAGAATTGAGAGCCAAAGATGGTTAAAAAATGCATTAGGAGTGTATTATTAATTCAATTTTTAGGATTGGTTGTGTTCTTTTATTACAAATCTAATAATCCGGATAAATAAAAAATGTAATAAAGATTTCATAATTATGTATTTTAATGACTTAATAAAATTGCTGGATCTACGAGATTAGTAAGTTTAGTTGAATTATTCACTTTTGTTTCAAATTTATTCTTTCTACTTGGTAATTGAGGGATCCATTTTCGATCTATTCCAATTTACTCACCTTTAATCTCCAAATCTTGAAATCGGTCTGAATGATACATTGTATTATTTTTCCTTGGCTTTTAAACTTTGAAACGTTGTGCCTAGATCTCGTTAATAGTGGACACAGCAGTAGTAATAATCAAATATATCTCAAGTCTTGTGAATCAGACTAAGGGGATTATTTGATCTCATTTTATGTAATTTTCTGTTCAAGGTTGTTTGTGTTCCAATGGATTATAGGATATTCCTATTGAGACCTACACGGAAAACACTTAAAAAGTTTCGTGTGTTTGCATAAAATTTACCTTTTTTGGGTTTTTATTTTAAAAAACCTATTACAAATGGTACTTATATTAGCACGTCCACCTCGGTACCTCTTTATCATGAGAGGCTTACACCCAAGTGCACTTGCCTAGCCATGTGTAACATGCAAAGAAACTCATCCTAACTCTTCGAGTATTTGGAGAAATAATTTATTTTTTGAGTGAAATGTAGAGATGCAATCGATTGTAAGATAATTTGCACTGTCACCAACCTCACCAACTTTTAATACTATATTATACCACCGTACAGATTATATATATCTTGAATTCATCCTTGTCCAAGGGGTTCCAGCAAAATTATTGATCTGTGATAGCACGACATTATATGGGTATGAGTGTACGTCCATCTGCATGTTTTATCATTTGGATACGTTTTAGCAATGAGTTGAAGCTAGATTTACATCGAGTTATATCAGTCAAATTGCAGAAAAGTTATTTACAACTTATAATCTCCATGAATCCACAACTTACCTGATCCTGTCAGTGCAGATATCATTCACCGTTTTTATGGTGGTTAGTTTCAAAAAATATTCAATATACCTTCCTTTGTTCTGAATCTCAGACGTGTCTTAAAAATCATTTCTTGTGTATATGTTTGAATTTCAATGAACTTCTTGATCTCTGTATAGTTTGCTTTTGTTTCAAATTTATTCTTTCTACTTAGTAATTGAGGGATCCATTTTCGATCTATTCTGATTTAGTCACCTTGAATCTCCAAATCTTGAAATCCATCTCAAGGATATATTGTATTATTTTTCCTTGGCTTTTAAATTTTGAAACACTGTGCGTTGATCTCATTAATAGTGGACACAGCAATAGTAATATTCAAATAGATCTCAAGTCTTGTGAGTCAGACTCAGGGGATTATTTGATCTCGTTTTATGTAATTATCCAATTTTCTGTTCAAGTCTGATTGTGTTCCAATGGATTATAGGATATTCCGATTGAAACCTACACTGAAAACACAGCAGTAGTAATGTCACCAACCCCACCAACTTTTAATACTATATTATACCACCGTAAAGATGATATATATCACGAATTCATCCTTGTCCAAGGGGTTCCAGCAAAATTATTATTGATATGTGATTGTACGACATTATATGGGTATGAGTCTACGTCCATCTGCATGTTTTATGATTTGGATACGTTTTAGCAATGAGTTGGAGCTAGATTTACATCGAGTTATATCACAGTCAAATTGCGGAAAAGTTGTTATTTACATCTTATAATCTGCATGAATCCGCAAGTTACATGATCCTATCAGTGCAGATATCATTCACTGTTTTTATGGTGGTTAGTTTCAAAAATATATTCAATAGACCTTCCATTGTTCTGTATCTCAGACGTGTCTTAAAAATCATTTCTTGTTTATATATGTTTGAATTTCAATGAACTTCTTGTTCTTCGTAAAGTTCGTATTTTTCTAAAACTGTTGAGCATTCTTAAGAATATATCTGCAATAAGTTATGTTACTTAAGTTGATTTATGCTTGCTCTTTCACCAAACTTTTAAGTGTTCATATGAGTTTTCTAGAGAGTCAAAACAGTCAATGCACTTACTATTTATTGTTTAGTCTCAGTTAGTACTAATAGCATAAATTCAGTAACAAATAACCACTTCCTCCATTAGTTCATATGCCTTGCCAGAATTTAGTTGTTTGGCTACCGATAGTTTGATTGGAAAATGCAATATTCTTCTTCGATTAATCTTACTATCTGTTACTTATCATTTATATCGCACTTACAATTTTAAATTTACATTCATACAAATTATATATGTCCTGCAACTTATCCTGAACTGTTTTTAAACTCGATTAGTAACAAAATATTGTTGCTGGTTTCATATCATTCTTTTCTACACAATGATTTTAATAACAAGCACAGACTATGGTACATCATATCATCAAAACCATGTAAATAAAATTAATCCATTTCATAGAAACTGTAAGACATTTTCACAGTCAAGGGTGCATGACTTTAGATACACTAAAACCCCACATAAAAGCTCCTACCAATTGTTGGCAAAATTTTCACTGTTTTTGGATCAGCATGGTTGGTTAACATTTGTATTGACCAGGAAAAACTTTTAATTAGTTATAACCCAATGGCCTTTTCCAAAAGGAAAAAATCGCATCACCTACTAAAATAGTAAGAAAGCAAAGTTAATTTTAAGAAATATGGAACTTGGTACACTTTAAATCTGGACAGTCATATTTTGTGGATAAGAACATAGCTATTGAATATGGTCATATGGTTGAATACAATGGTGTCATGTCAACAATATAGGAGCTGGAAAGTTGTTTGATTATTGGGAAAAAAATACAACATTTTATGCATGTTTAGCTATTGTCATTATCTTTTTGATTCAATGGCACTAAAAATTATTTCATAGAGCTTAAGTCCTGTCAGGCGTCGATAGATTAACATATATTTGTACATAATATGAAACAGATTTTGCAACTTTATGTATGTTATCTTTTTCAAAAGAATCCTTGTTTCTGTCATGTGTTTTATATACTGACTAGCATCATTCTGTCAAATAACTGAACAATGGAGTTTAAATATTACCATCCCGTAATCTTTTCTCTCATGTGTTTGCCTAGAGCAGAAAAGAAGGCATAATATTAGCCATGAATTTATTATATGTCGCACCAAATTTGATTCTGTATATTACTCCTATTAAACTTACATTCAGAATCTGTTTAAACCCATTTAGTTGCTTCCTCTACCTTTTCTTCATCATTTCTTTCCCTTATCATAAATGATTGTTTCTTCTCCATGTATCTTGCTGTCATTATTGCTTGTGTTGATTCTTAAGGGTAAATTTTCTTGTGAAGCATTGCCCTTATAATATGTTGATGTTACCTCACCCGATCGAACAATTAATAATACTTCGGTGATTTATATTTTTACACTATAATTATGATACTTGTTAACATTGAAAAATATATTTACCTTTTCCATCCTAGAATCAGGAAGCGTAAATTAGGTTTCAATGGTAATCCGCACACTAAAATTAGTTTCCAGGATAGGGATCCTAATAATTATGTTTTCATGACATGGACACATAATTTGTTCTACTTAAAGTACTTCAGTCAACATTTATATTAGTTTCAAGGACAAACCAAATAATTCATATTTACCTAATTACCCTTCATCATTCTTCTGGCTCGAGTTAGAAACTATTTTTTAGTTCTCAATTTCATCCCCAATTTGGGAAGAAAGAAAAACCTAACTACGTAATCGAATTCCATATCCAATTCGAATTTCGTCAACCCTTCCATGTTGTTTGCCATCCTCGTTGCTTGCCTTCATCGTCACTTGTGCTCGTCGTTTAGCTTCTTGTTTTTGGCTTGTCGACTTTGGCTTATCTTCTGAAGCTGATCGTTGATTTGATTCAAATAACTGTCAGTAGAAGTATTTTCCCTTGCTTCCAATGCAAGTTTTTTAGATTCAAAGAGTCCATTTGCAGTTCATACAATGTTGATTTTGATGTTTTTAGTTCTCAGTTTCTTTTCTTACGTTTCCATTTTCAAATCATACCTCAACCTGGACTGAGATGAATGTTAGATCCGATTCTTATAATTTGTTCTTCCCACTATAATTTTGGTTCATAGGTAAACTATCAATTCTTTTTCCGCTAATCTATGATTTTCCAACTACAATTTTGAGCATTTGTTGGACCTGGCTACCTTAGTTCACAATGTCAAGAACAAAATGGAAAAAATATATAAAGGTTTCCAAGAATTAAAAGGTTAGGACCAATATCCAATTAATCAGACATTTTTGCATCCTGATCAAAGCCTCCAGAACTATAAATATACCTGATTATTAGGGAAGAAGAGCCTTAATGTTTGAAATATCTACAATCTGAAAAAATGTAACTGAAGTTCATGTCATTAATCGTTGACGAGTTTTGATTATGTATATGGGTTAATCTTCAATAAATTTGGAACTCTTTCAAAATTTCACAACACACGCATATACAAACATACAAATTACAGTTGGACCACAAGCATAACCTGACCCATATATAGGCAATAGATGATGTACACATTATTTTTGGTCTTCCATGTATTTTCGCATAGTCATATCTTTATAAATTATAGTGATAGTGATAAATCCAAACATTCCTCGTATATGTTTATCAGTAGTAGCTAGTCAAGCTATTTAATTGGATGCCTTTTATACATATCTGATATGGTGGTGTTGAATTTATGCATTATCCCCATTCAGGCATGTTTGAATATTTGGGTATTTGGTAAAATTATAACAATATGGACAAAGCCAATATGCATTGGGAGACATGGTTTTGAAATTCAGTATAGAGCAGGAGGTTTTATAATTAAAGGGACCAGAAACTCAAACTACTCTATGATACAATGTTTCTCTTTTAATTTCTAGTTTATTTTATGTTTGGAAAGATAGAGTTATAATTTTACATGTATTTTGAAATAAAAAAAATGAAAATTTACATGTAGATAATTTTATCTTTTCTCCGAACTTAACCTTTCTATAATATGTGCATCTACCATCACTTTGTCTTCTTTTAGCTTTTAGGCAAAAGTATTAAAAAAGCTTTTAACAAAAGATAAATAAATTTAATTTTTAAACAGCAATAAAACAAATTACACTTTTTCTCCAAAAAATATATTTGTGCATTTATTATAAAAATATTTGCATTTGGTACGTTAATGTGATATAAGTTTGTAACAGTATGTTATATATATAGTGAAATTTGTACAATATTACAAAGTTGTATTTTTCAGCTGCTTCAAATTATTTGTATTTTAAAATGACATATGCAATTATCTCTTTAAAAGATGAAACATTTCTGTATTTTTTGAAATAAAAACACTTTTATCTTTTCACTAATAGGTATATCTTTATGGCGAAGATAAACTAACAAGAAAGCGGTTGTTTAAAAAAAAAATTGAAACAACTATAGGATGATAGTATAATATATTACTAATAACCATTTGTTGGTGATAGACAGATAATTGAGGGTGTAGATATGGTATGCTTATGTAAATGTTGTAGTGATTGCCAATGATTTTATGTTTATTTTAATAAGAAAATGCTTATGTATTTTAACTCTAGTTTCAAACAAGAATCATGGCACAAGCAGCATATAACTCTGTGAAAGAGAATATATGAATTTCTCTTTTGTGAATAAATGAAGGTATTTACCTTTTGTGAAAATGATAAACACAAATCTTTTTGATAAAAGGATAAATTGATTTATCTATTTGGTAAAAGGATAAATTTATTTATTTTTTGATATATAGATAAATGTAGTAATTATGTTGGTACCAAAATGAGTTTAGTAATCCTTTCACATAAAATATAGTTCTGTTTATTTTTTCAAATACTATATTCGTGTGTTATAGATACCTCAAATGTCAGTATGTTACAACAAATTTCTTAAATACTAGGCCATAACTTTGATAATTAGTTAGTCCTTACATTGCTATGGTCTTCAAATTACATGAGGTCTAGGGTAATGAAATAATTTTTAGATTGATTTCTAGGGTTTTACTATTACAAACATATGATTTTTTTTACTGTGCAGCCATCTGCTTTTATATCGGTCTTCTACTTATGAATTTCTTTTGTGTTGTGTGTAGTGCAGGTATGAAGTCTCATACTTTATTTCAGTTGGCAACACTCCCCTTTCAACCTAAAACAATCATTCACCATGGCACTGGAGAAAAGTGACCGAATCCAATGAGATAGAAGATTAAGGTGTAGAAATTAGCGCTAATATCTCAGTTGGAGGAGAAAGTGGTGATAGACAGATTAATCTGTAAATTCAGTGATTTCTCTCCTAGCATCTAATACATGAGTAGATTAAAATTTTCTTCTTTATGCTTCAACTGTGAGACTGAGAGATTGAAACTAAGATATTATATGTTTTGAAGAACATGATTCGAGTAGTGGGATCGTATATTGAAATACTATTTTTTGTTGTATTGTTTAAGCTTGTTTATATCATCATACATATGAAAGAAAAGTGTCGCCTCAACTGTTCTACTATGATAATATCATTGAATGTTTTTTTACGGTAAATTGTGAAGCTTAATACATTGGTGTTTATTATGTGATGTTGAGTGAAAACATATGGGCAAAGCTTTATTTTGTTTGTCCTCACTCTTCCATTTTAATTCCAACTGTTGCTTTGTTGGTTTTGTATTAGTTTCGATATGTGTTATTTTTAACAAAACATCATTAGATTGCTCATTGTATGCCTTGATCTGTGCAGTTCATTAAAACAAAAAAAAGGCCAAGTGGCAAGAATGGCCTAAAACTGATGCGTGGATTCAACAGAACAAATCATAGCTTCTGTTGTATGAAGTATGAACACCATTTGTACACTTTCTGCGGCCACCTTCAAATAAATTTGGATGCAAACAAATAAAAACTAATTTTATTGGCTATGGTAAAGATTTAAAATTAAAATTAGCAATGACTTTACTGTTTACTGAACTTTTCTGATGTGCAGTAGTAAAAACCATGAACACGTGCAATGCAGATCTGATATTTCAATAGTAACTCGTACAGATTCAGCAGTGCAAACATTTTATAATCAAATATTTGAAGTGAATCTTGCACCAACAATTTCAATAGATATATTCTCAAATTATCACAAAGGAAAAAATTTCAAAATACATTCAGAAGTGACAGAATTGAACTATTTGATGCATGAGTGAATGTGTAAAAGAATAATAAGACAACGTAGCTTAGACCTATAGATTAATCTTAGCTCGAAAAGAGTTATTTTTATAACGTTTATCTACCATTGTTAAAGTGGTTTTTTCTTGAAATATATTTATTACGGTCGAAAAATAAAAATAAATATTTTTTAATCTTATAATACAAACAACATTTTGTTCAACATATTGCCGTCACACGCTTAATTGAGATTTATAAAAATTACAGTAAATATTTTTTCTTTGGATCTACACATTCAAACGGTAGGTTCCTTCACTGTTGTATGATTGCACTAGTTTACCCTTTGGTTGCTCATTAAAATTAGGATTTTTTTCATAAATGACTAGTAACCCTTTTTGAGTTCTAGAAGGTTAAAGAAAGCTCGATCTTTTCGAAAACAAAGGTTGGATTCCCTTACTTTTTTAGGTCATGAGACCATTATCTAATTTTTCTGATATCTGATTTCGAATTTGTTTAAGGACCAAACGACGACCACCTAGTAGCAAAGTTTGAGGTTTCGATCGAAACACCCAGATTTCGACCGTTTCGTTTAGGTTTTAATAAGGACCGAAACGAAATTAAATTGAAACCCAAGTTCAATAAGAAAAAAACAGTTGAACTTCAAATTTTTGAGGAAAAACCTCAAATAAAGAATTAATTTGAGTTTGAAATATATGAATATTCAAAATTTGAAATTTTAACTTAAGAAACATACAACTTCACAAAATATATAAATGGTATAACTAAAAAAAGTTGAAAATGCAGTAATAAATAAATATTTTTTAGTGTTATAAACATTTATGATGAATCGATATTGTTTACTTATGTCTTATTGTTCAATTAAATACCAGTTATACTTTTTATTTCAATTAATTAAATGAATATGTGTAATTATATAAAAATAAATAAGGATATCCGGAACTGAATCGGGAATCAAAATTTCTGAAATTTACGAATTAGGTCGAAATTTCTAAAATTACAAAATAGCAAAACTGATCCCAAAAGATGGTAATCACCACATTAAGATTACCATCTAAGGAGGTCTATTTGATATCCAAAAAATGCCTACCGATAGTCAAACAAGTGAGTAATGTTGGGGTTTAAACAACAAAGTTTGGATAGAGCTGGATCGAAATGTTGGATAGATAAACGTCATATTGTAAGAGGGGTAATTATGAACCCTATAGACCATCCCTATGGAGGTGGATCCCCAACAAGACAAACAATCTAAGGATGGCTTCTTCGACGAGACCCTCTTTTCGAGAGTTTTTCCTGTTGCATTAGGAGCATTTGTTTTAGAGATTTGGTAAGCTTATTCCCTTGGCCCTAGAGAAATGGGCAAATTGAGACCCCTCTTTTCTTAAATGCTTTCGCATTAGGAGCGGTTTTCCGCTAAAAATGGGTTCGCCAGGGTAAACCAGTCTCTTCTTTCTTCTTCCTTCCTATCTCTTTGAATTCGAACTATAACCTTAGCCACAAATCGGACCGAGTATCGACAATGAATCCCTCCCGTTCGGTTGCCCTGTTAGACGTCTGAAATAATAATTACATGCAATTCTAATTAAATCAACCATAAAGACTCACATTATACGAATTTCTTATTATATATGAGCCTATTTTATGGTTTGTATGTAATAGAATATCCCGCTAGATAGATTTTAGCCTATGAATTATATGCAATCAGCCTTTAGTAGCAATTTAGTACTATAGATCCAAAAAATTTGAAACTTAACATCACTAAAACATTATGACATAGTACAATATTATCTAAAACATGTTATAGACATGCCCAATATTTTACCAAGATTATCCGATACTATCACGATATTTTATAACTTCTCATATTGGTATTTGACCGATACGTACTCGATACCAATATTTACTACTTAGCGCTATAACCTACCTAAAAATCGATCTTGGCGTTGGTCCATTCAAATTTATTTTCATCTCCCGTATGATTTCCTAACATCGATAAATCATTTAATTACTATCAATATTTGCATCGTAATAGTTTTTAAATTCTTGTTTGATGCAATTATACCTACACAGTAGCTACTAGCCTAATCGTACCTACTATTTGTACAACCATCGATTGATTGTTGAATCTCACAATTAATACTATGTATTAGGTGATTTTACATAATTGACGATTTCATAAAAATATACAATTAAACATACTTACAATTCATAAACACGCAAAGATACATATCATGATATTTTAAAGATTAACAAACATATCCAAGTCACTTCATAGCTTGCAAACACTACACCAATCACTACATAACAATGTAAGTATAAGCATCATGCACAATAACATGTAGGCATCATATTGCATCAAAGTTATAACCATCGTAAGAAACTAAGCATTAGGTCACCATCACTTTCCTTTATATCTAAACCCATTGAATCTAATTTTTTACCCATGCTAATAAGATAAACTGTACTGCAATTAGCTGCATCCTAAACTATGGCATTGTCGTTTTTCTTACCTAGTTGTAGGCGATGACCCATTGTTATTATGGCCATCAAAGCTATATAAGCATCACCAATCTATGATCATTGATGTTATATCCCATCGTCATTAGGTAACCATTGGAAGTTTTAGATCATTAGCAATACTTTGTCATCACCACTATGCTTGAGCTGATTTTGAGGATTATAATGTTAAATGAAATGCTAAATAATTTCCTTTAAGGTAAAAGATTGCTCAATACTATCAAATAAAATTATTATTTACAAGTAATCATTATATTTTGAAGAACCCAACCTAGGAAAATGAATATAACCTCTAAAGTTAACATTTGTATTATACATTTGATATATGAGTGAAGAACCTAATGCTTTCACGAACCAACATTGCATACATGGCTAACATTTAAAGTTCACAAATCCAATGCAGAATAATTCAACAATAATAAGTTTTATTATGGAGTAATTTTACATATAAGGCTTGAACTATTCCAACTATTAGAAGTCATCGATGAAACTAATTTGTTCATACTCATAACACCGATTCGAATAGTCTACTAAATGTTTTATTGGAAAAATATCTATTAAGTGACCCCGTTAATGATTAAGCTGTCTCCTAACTTTTTTCTTCATTTAAAACTTCCTGAAGGATATTTTCTTTAGAACATTATGATATTTAAACAGATCTAGTATTTCAAACTAAAGAGATTATATATTCAATAGTTTTTAAAAATGGAGTTTAAATTTTAGTTTCCCCAACTTTATATCTGGATGTGGAAACATGATTTCATTCAAAAAAATTATATCGACAGTAATAAAAAATCACACAGTTTTTAATTTTAACTATGAAATTGAGTTATGATATAAGTTGTTCACTAGGCTTTTGATTTGTTGCAACAAAATAAAATTATAAACACACAAATATTATTTCTTTTTAAAAGAAATTACCATCCAAATTCCATTAGTTCGCTATAAATTATATTCTTCTCTAGAGTTTCTAATGACGAAAAATCAATTATACTACTCACTAAAATTCTTCCCCTTAAATTTATGTTTAGCAGTATATTTTAATCAATAATTTCAAATTAAAAATCCTAAACGTAAATGCTAGCCAGTAAAAAAAAACAACTTCATGCAAAGAAAATATCAATGAAGTAACAATCTTGGATTAGGGTTTCTTATTTGGTTACATGATCATTTGGATATTATTCATGAAGACTATACGTTCTTATTTGAAATTGCAAAATCCACTTCTACTGCTTCGCAATGCTTGTTAGACTTATGCAACGACTTTTTATACTTTGCATGTTTATTTATAAACGAAATTTTAGTTTCACCTTGCTTTTAGGGGGACATATAAACAAGTTTGGAAAACAACTGATTTCACTTACTTCTAATCATTGCGTTCGCTAATCCATCAACACTCACTTGTCATAGGCTGATGTACCCATAAGGACTCATGGTACCATTACATGGAAGCCCAATCGCATATGTAACCATCGAATTAGTTTTTCCATTACATGGTTTCACATCGCATGTTTATTACGTCGGAGTATTTATCATATAAAAAAGTCATCGCGTAAATTAACCTATCACATCTAATATCTCATTGTGTGACTAATCCATCACACGAAAATAACCGTCTATTTAAGCCATCACAACTAACAACCTATCGCATACCAAACCGTGGAATAATAAGGCATCAACACATATGTCTATCAAAAATCTAAACATACATCGGGTCAATGGCCAGTACATTACAAAATAGGCCATCAAAATTATTGGCCATCGAAGACATATTAGCCATTGAATCGAAACATCGGTCATCGGAATTTGGTAATATTATCCATTGAATCGCAACATTGGTCATTGGAATTTGGCCATCGCATATCCAAAGAGCCATCAGAAATAGGCCATTACATCTTTGCAATACCAATTATGCTGACCCATAAATCATAGGCAATCAAGGTAGTTTTCTGCATAATACGGTATTTTTATCTAACTTGCATCTATTGATTTTACATTGTCTTAAGATTTCCCTTTTCGGCTTCTTTGATGAAACTTTAGGTATTTAATTAAAAGTAGTTAAATTGTTAACTAACCTACCATTAAATTAACTACATCTTATTTCCATTGATTCAGAAATTGAAATAAATCAGGAAAAATATTAGAAATTTTTAGATACATTCCTAATCATATTAAATCATTCTTCTGCCAACATATTTTGTTTAAATTTTGGGCTTTATTTAGCCCAAATAGCTGTATAAGAAATTATTTATCAAACCCTCCTCTGCCAAATTTCACGGATACAACTCAAATTACCGCTTGTTCTCTCAAAATTCTTCCTTAAAAATCCCGATTCCCACCCAAATTCCAACTCGTCTTCGCGTTCTCTCAATCATCTAAGTCTCTCTTTGTTTAATTCAATTTTTCTCCCCAAAGTCAGTTTCAAAACCTAAATCTCCTACCCGACTATCCTCGTTCACGCAGGATAGAAGTATATGTCCTACAGTCTATGTGGAGAATTTGTAAAAGAACTATTTTATAAACATAACAAATATTTACCCATTTATATTGGTGTGACTATCAATATTTACTTTCCTTCTCATTTTTTTTATCTTCTTTTAATGCAGCAGGTACTGGCTAATTTAGTTGAAGTTGATAACTTCGCCAGTCGGTTTGATCAAACCGACCATCGTATGTGGTCATAACTTACTAAAGGAAAAATGTGCTCTATCATGTACTGTTTGTATCATTTCTCTGTTAGTTTGGACATATCGAAAAGTGTTGGTAACTACTTGTAACTCCAAAAGTGTACTGACCATAAAACTCATTAACTAATACAGTATTTGTAAACAAATAGTTTGATTGGGTATAATTTAGTTTCACATGCATATATCATCTTCTAATTGTTATTTATGTTTTGTGATATGCAATAGTTGTTTATGTCATCTCTTTGTTTACTTAGTTTCCACAAGCTTTGGGTCTCAATGATTTTAATTCTTTGCAAACAGCATATATTGTTTTATATTAACATCGAAGTTCTTAACTACAGTTTAAAAATTAATTTTAAAATTATTGGAATAATTATCTTTTTTGGTTCATCTATTTGACAGCTTAGTGCCACGGCTAGAGTATTAATATGATGTTCATCTCAAACCCAAACCTTTTAGTCCCGAATTGGCAGAGGACCCTTTTATATTTTTCCTCCATAAAACAAGTATAGCGAAGGCATGTATGAAATAAGATTCATTTAAAATTTGAATTTGGGAGAAATTTGTAGTAGCAATCCCTTCTATAAAGGTGCAAAAAAGCTTATGAAATTTAACAATATATGTAATAAGTGGGAAGATTGAAGATAATTATTGTATCCTACATTCTTTGTTACATTCCTTTTTGTACTTAGGGCAATAACACAATTAACTATATTTCAGAAACATGAGCATATTGGTTGACTTATCATCATACATTAATATTTGAATTATAAAAGTTTCCTTGGAATAACAAGCTTAATTTAGTCATTAATCATTATAATTAGAATAGTTTTTATGCATTACCAAGAATCTTCCAATGATACACAGAATAATATTATGACTGCGTAAAACTAAAGATAATTTACTAATTTTTTAAGAAATTCCATATTTTAATGAATTGTTAGATAAATTGGAAATATAATATATGTTGGACGTTATAGCTGCATAGTGAGTCAGCCAAGTGCACTATTGATTGTTGGCTGTTTTATTGCCTTCACAATCATTTTAGGTACTATTAATCAATGCCTCCATCTCCTGATAAGAAGAAATGGTATCAACATACTGTCAACTTATATAAATATTCTTGAAATTCAATCTACAAACTTGTATCTTCCCGTATCTATATTATTACTCTTTTGTGCATGTCATAAACTAAGTTTTAATATACTATGCTAAACTCAATTCAGAAATACTCCTCAGTTAATGCTATATTCAATTTCATTTAGAAAACTGATTGATAGAAAGTGCGTGTATACAAGTATGAGCTATCTATTCTAACATTTATGGATGAAATTATAAATGCTAACTGTTACTCTACTTCTCTTCCTTTACTTTTGTAATTATGACATTCTATATTTGTTTCTGTGGTCAATTTGACTGTGTACATTTATAATTCATAATTATGTCTTTCCATTCTCATCATACACTCTTTTTGTTACTTTTTTCCTATCCCTTTATCAAATTAGAAAATTATTATATATTTTGCAATATATAAATATTATTGCCTTATCGATTGATTCAGCGCATATTTAATGTGAAGTAATACAAATAACTGACCAAAAATGAACCTAAGATAAACAAGCAACCGAGTGCCATTATTTCAGCGAACATTAACAAAAAAAAGTAAATGATCTATATGTATATAAGTTCATGATGTTATGTGCATGGTTTGTTCATGATTATGGAAAGGAAGTATATCAATGTCGTTTATTTTTGGTCAGCAATCTATTAATATTTCAAATTACTTTCCAGTACTTTGAATGTCAATAGAGGAAGGTTTAACCATTCCATTTTTCCATTTCTTACTCTATAAAGTGTTGTCATACTTATAAGTAAAATAAAAGCCATCTCCACCATAAGCCTAGTGATATTTTAGAAAATTGTGTTATTTTCAATCCTACTTTACTAATTTTTCTACATAAGATGTAATTTTGATTCCCATTTTACTCTTTTTTCTTCTCATTTTTAACCTCCGTTTTTTTTCTATTGTTGCAGGTATAATTTTGAGAAATATGTTCGTTTCTATTTTAAATTCTACTGGTTTATTGCTCTAGTGAAGAGGATAGAAAAAATAGTATCCAGATGCGCATGTTAACTTTCGGTAAGCAATTTCTGTACAAAATAACTACTACCTAATTCTACCGTGTCCATTGGTTAACAACTACTATATTGCATGCTACACTTTACATTTTAGACAACTTTCGTGAATCTATTTATGTGTATTTACATTAATCTATTTATGTATAACTTATTATTTTGAGACATATATGCATATTTATAGAATTAAAATATTTAGCAATATACTGTCTATATGTATGTGTGTTGGCTATCATTACTACTGTTGACGAGGAGGCAGAGGCACTTATAGGCAAGGATGTTTACGAGTTTCTTAGATTTCAAAACTGGTCAGTACGTAATACGATCTTAAATACTGTATTTCTCAATCAATCGAATTCTGAACTTAGCACTTATGTTCCTAAATTTATTTTTGCTTCTTATTCCTTATACCAAAATGTTGGTTGTGTTCATGTACCTCATGCACCACATTGATTAGAATTGAATGAACATATATTAATAGTTGCTGCCAAATCTGAAAATATCAAACCGTTTTATGCCAAAATGATGAACATAACTTCATTCACCTAAATAATATCATACCTAAGGGGCATTCTGTATTTTGTCATAAAATTAATAATCATGAAAATTGTGTATCAAGGGTACATAATATTTTTGATAAAATTGTTGGTACCGACGTGACGTTTGAGTTCATGCCAAGTAATACGAAAATGACCAATACCACACTCCTCGCTGCTAAAAGAATTATTAAAATATAGGAGGCAAATTGACAACTGCTTCCCTTTCTCATGTATGAACACTAAATCTCTGTTGTTACCCAAATTAATTTTTTTAATTTATTTCACTACCAACCTAGTGCTCGTAGTAATATTATTTGTTTACCATCAACCACCTCTATAGTCCACCAATTTATTTTAGTACAATGATATAAGTTTCGTAGTTAAATTCTAACGTTTTCAAAATTCTATTTTTGAATTTTAATGCTATTTATTAATTCTCTTTAATTAATTATTATTCGATTAACAAGGTGTTGCAAATTCTATTCTGCTCTAAAATTTCTATTGACAAAAGACCAATTATACTATCCACCAAAATTTTATACCTCAATTTTATGTTCGGCAATACAAGCTAATCAACAATTTTAGAATAGAAAATCCAAAACGTAAATACTGGGCAGAAAAAAGAACAACTTCATGCAAAAATTATATTTTAATGAAGTAGCAATTTAAGATTAAGGTTTCTTATTTGATTAGATGATCATTTGGATGTTATTCGTGAAGACTATATGTTCTTATTTGAAATTGCAAAATCCACTTCTACTACTTCACAGTTCACAATACTCCTTAGTCTTCTGCAGTGACTTTTTATACTAACCAACACTAATACCCTATCACATACCTAACCATGGAACAATAAGGCACACAAACGTCTAACAAAACTCTAAACAGACATTGGGTCAATAACCATTATATTACAAATTAGGCCATCAAAATTGTTAGCCATCGGAGGCATATTAGTTGTTGAATCGCAACATTGGTCTTCGGAACTAGGCCATCACATAACTAAAGAGCCATTGAAAATAAGCCGTTGAATCTTTGCAATACCTATTGGGCTAATACGCAAATCACAAGTAATCAAGGTAGTTTTCTGCATAATATGGTGTTTTTATCCGACTTGCATATACCAATTTAATTAATTACTTTTATTAAATTAATTAAATCGTTAACTAACCTGCCGTTAAATTAAATACGTTTCATTTTCATTGATTAAGAAATTGAAATAGATAAGGAAAAATATTAGAAATTTTTAAAAGTATTACTAAATGTATTAAATCAATCTTTCATCAACATATTTTGTTCTAAATGTCCACAAATTGATGGAGTGGAGGTTTATGTAAATTTTGGGCTTGATTTAGCCCGGATAACCTTAATAGAAATTATTTATCAAACCCCATCCTATGCGAAAGTTTCACAGATGCATCTTAAATCACCGGGTGTTTTCTTAAACTTCTTCCCAAAAATCTCGATTCTCCCTCAAATTCCAACTCGTTTTCCTCTCAATAATCTTGGCATTCTCTCAATCATCTCAATTCTCTCTTTATTTATTTCAACTTTTCTCCCCAAAGTCAGTTTCAAAACCCTAAATCTCCTACCCGACTATCCTCATCGCGTAGTGATCTGCCACCATATAAACAACTACTGCGGCCGGATACCACCACCATCGTATACTACCACCTCTATCCCGACCGCCGCATGCAGATCCGTCCGATTTGGCTGTCAATGGATTATGAAAGGTATTTACCGTCTTTTTTCTTTTTGTTTTTTTAATATTTTTTTTTGAATTTAATGTTCGAACGATTTTGAATTTGTCATATTTTAACCTACTCTGAATTGAATTTGAAAGCATGTAATTTGGCTGCATAATTAGTCTATCCAATCCTTGAACTGTGAATTCAAAGCCTATAATGGTACAATCATCATACAAGAATCTTAAGTTTAAGATGTTAATTTTGGAATTTAGGTTTGACTCTGTGGACTGGTAATTATTTTTACATTTGTTTGTAGACTATATTTTGCCTTGGTGTGGAGGCCAGTAAGATAACTGAAGTTAGAGTCTTAAGGACAAGGGAAGCTTTTGTTGATGCTGGGATTTTAAAAGTAAGAAAATATGACACTAAAGAACGTATTATTTCTGTTCATCCTTAACCAAAGTATAAAATAATCAAAGTAAGATAACAGTTTGTGGAGAAACTACAAAACCTATTATTTGTCAAGAAAAAAAAAGCTCTACATTGACCTTATCTTTGTCGACGTATAAAGTGTGAATGAATCCAACGTTAAATTTTAGTTGCTATATTAAATATATTTCATTTTTGCTTACAAATTGTGAGTTTTAGCCACAAATTCATTGGTTATGCAGCAATATTTAAAAAGGTTCAGGTCTTTAACTGAACTAATATGCTTACAATTTTACTCCTTCCATGCATGTTTTTTTTTGTTTTGTTTGAGTTCCATTACTAAGAATATCTATGGTTGCTGAGCTTAAATGTTTTATGTGTATTGAAACTTTTGTTTAATTAACGGGGGACACAATGCATTTACTTTTTTTCGTAAGGATCTAATTCAGATTCAAAATGTTACTGATAGAATTTCTAATTTTCTCTTGATTACTAAATTGGATTGTTTCAAATTATAGAACGGGAATTCGTATTTGCTACTTTGAATTATCATCAAGGTAATTTCTTAATTAAATACCAATTATATGTTTTGTTTCAATAAATTAAACAAATAAGTGTAATTATATGAAAAATAAATAATGAGATCCGAAACTGAATCGGGAATCGAAATTTTTGAAATTTACGAATTTAGTTGAAATTCCTAAAATTACAAAAGACCAAGACCGAGAGCTCGAACCTTGCCAACAGTCATTGCATTTCTAGAAATCTAATTAGGAAGTTCTTTACTACCTAAAAAAGGTTAGAATATATATACAAGTGCTGTAAAAATCCTTCTAGGCTCCCGCCCAGGCCATTTCTAGGCGCTAGGCTAGCCTTACCATCTACGATTTTGACTAATTTATCTAGATGAGACTTATTGCATCATCTTAGTATATAAACCGGTTTATAAGCGCCATTTATACCCCAATTTAGGCTTGATGCCTCTTATAAGCATCAAAATGTTTGTTTCAAGAAATTTGATCTCCATGGTTGCTTCCAGAACCATCTAAATCCATGATATCACATTATGGATCAATTAATACTAAACAAAATACTAAACCAGCTCCAAACCCAAATTAAAGCCAAAGCTAGTTGAGGAAGTTAAGAGATTAAAACTTATAAACACGTACCAAATCACGTTTCACTGGTCCCCGTGGAGCATATCTGGGCAACCTAGTTGATGATTCTTTAAAAACAAATCGCCGCGTGATATGCCAGTACCAACTATAGTATTGTTCGATTGAAATTCTTGGTATGCGTTCAATCTGAACGTGATCCAACCTGTGATCCCACCTTGCTATGTACGAGTTGTACAAGTCTCTGTTCCAACCGTGTGGGAAAATTTGCTCGGCTGGATCAGGTATATGCTGATGAAGGCCAAATTGCCTCATCACTCTATCGGGGTAGTGCATGACTACGCTTTGCAAGCAAATAATCGGGGTTCTTGAATACCAAGTCTGCTCTCCATCCAAGCAAATAGATGGCAAATCCTGTACAATCTCAGTCGTGTATGGTTTCCAGTCAACAGCATGCTCGTCCATAACATCGAGCTCATTACGATAGAATGTGGGATGACGGGCTGGATTATCTCTCCAACGTCTATCTTCGGTCCATCTACAGTCAGAAACAAAATAGTGTGTGAATATTGGCCCAAATCATAAAGTTTTTAGTGTAAATTTCAAGTTGCTTTTACCTTGCCCCGTACGATAATCCCGGAGCGACATTGGCACAAACATTTGGCCGCTCAACAGAAATACGCGTTCAAGACCATACCTGCATACTATCATATTATCATTGTTAAGAAACTTTTTTCAAAATATTTCATAAAACCGGTACACCTATAAGTCAAAACCGACATACCTGCAGAAGGGTTAGGCAACCTGCTAACCTGTTCATCTTTCTTAGTGCCACATCATCCAACTCCTTGTACAATGTGTATAAAACCACGCTACCTCATGAATACGAAATAATGGCAAAATCCTCCAGCAAGCACAACCATTTAATGCTAACTCTACCATTCGAATGGTTCAAAAATAGACTAGATGCTATAAGAAGCAATATGACAGCCCGTGTGGATTGTTCTAGTTCTTCAATGGATGAATCGACTGAAATCTCCCTGTCGATTATAAGATCATTTATCCATTTGACCTTCAACTCTCTTCTATTGACCACCGCTTCTGGGGGTGGAATTTCACCCAGCAAACGTTGACAAACCTCATCGGCGTCCGCGTTACCACCGTAGTTCAACACGGCGCCTTCGATAGGAAGGCCAAACAAAATAGAAACATCTTGCAGCGTAATTGTCATTTCTCCAACGGAAAAATGAAAGGTGCAAGTCTCAGGTCTCCATCTATCGCATAATGCTGTGAGTAAAGACCTGTCAAACCTGATATATTTAATCTGCATGAAATACCAGAATCCCGCTTGATGTAGTAATTGTTGAACCCATTGATCTTCAACCATCTCCATCAAATCTTTGAAACTCTGCGAATGATCAAGACAATCCATCGGTTTTACATTCTGCAAAACAAAGAATTAAAACTTGTAGTTAATTTGAAATGCGAAAAAGCTTGCAAAAATTTACTATATTTACAAAACAAATAATATTACCCTCATTAACTCTTTAAAATTAGTGCGGTGATTATCCTATAAATAAAACCCGCTACCGTCTCTGGATCCGCTTTCCGGTTCTTCAAAGTTCATGCCTAAAAAACCAAATTTTACAAATCGTTTATAATCAATTAGTGATTCAATGCTTCAAATTGGATTACTAACATGTACAACAAGCTAATTGACAATATTTCTAGCAAATACAACCAAATAATAAGCAAATTAGAAATTAATCAAAAAAACTAGGGTTTAGAAATTACCAAAATCTATTTGTGTTGAAGAGAATCCCGCTTCCATTGTTGTTGCTTTGGCTTAATCGAAGAAAGAAGAAGAAATTTGTAAAATTTGTGATAATTTAGTGCAATTTGGCTAAAATTTGGGTTTGGAGCTGATGAGTTCGGACATTAAGAAGGGTTTGAATGTTGTGAAATGTTTTTGGAGTTATGAGGAGAAGGGTAGATGCTGACTCTGTTTTAACAGCAGCTACCTGTGCAGGCGCAACTAATAGTTGCGCCTGCACTATATTATAGCAAGCGCAACTATGAGTTACGCATGCTTATTACAACTCCTATGCGCCACTGTTAGTTGCGTACAGGTAAAACATAGGTTGAGCAACTAACAGTTGCGCATAGTACAAAATTAATGACCATAGCATTTGCGCATCTCAAAGTTGCGCAACCGAAAAAATTGTCATATGTGCAACTAAGAGTTGCGCATTTGGCTGACAGTTAAAAAAACGCTGACTGTACTGCTGACTTTACTGAAACTAGCCCTGTTTGGTAATAAGTTTGAAAACTAACATCGATCGCTAAATTGTTTCGAAAAGTAGTCTACTTTGAAAATATGTCCAACACAAAATTTCGGTGAAAATCTCGTTTTCTATATATCGACTGACATCTTGATAGAGATTAAATTTCGATATCTCTGCTGATATTAAATATATTTTTTGATAACTTTAATATGGTGAAAAATAAAATTATGTAATAGATAGTATAATTAATATTTATGTATGCATGAAACGGAATGTGGGTTTTTGACATCAATAAAAACAATGACGCAAGTCAAATCATCTTCGGATGCACATAATTCAAGATATGATCGGTTGCACAAACATTAATTTCGGGATTTACACAAATTTGTCCAGCTGCATCCTGATAAAAGGAGGGTCACTAGAAATATTTTGAGAGGAACTGGTATCTATTTCGATAGGATTCAAAAATTCAACTTTGATGCCAAAATTTCGCAAGACACAACTATCTTATGCGCTATATTTTTGTCTTATTTGTCATTTGACAGGTGAACTTTATTGCAAAATGAAAAATTATTTAAAGAGAAAGAGAAGAGAAAAAAGGAATTCAAATTTGATATCGATTAAGAGAAACTTGTGAGTAAATCTCACTTTATCCCTTTTATCAATGACTGGATGTTATATTCCTATCATACTTTAATTGATAAATATTGTTATTGTTTGATTTTGAAACTAAAGGATGACCAGATTCGATTAGGTAGAGATTTGATTATGATTTTATATTGATTTGATTTGTTAAAGAGTTTAGGAAACCTTACTATAAGTGATTTGATTGAATTTGGTAAGGGAAGTTCAATTTATAAAACAAATCAATTTGTGTGTTTAGTTTGATTTTGGATCATCAAATAATTTAGCTCAATCAGAAGTGGAATCAGACGATTTAGAGTAGAAATAACAAAATAGAAAATCTAGTGAAAATTATTATTTTGAAGGTAGTAATCATAGATATTATTATGCATGCAACTCAATTTTAGAGATAATATATATCCCGATATATTCTCGAAATGAACTTTATGGTTCGAGATGTAAATCTGAGATAGACGTCCGAAATGCACTCATCTCGTCCAAGATCTCTCCTAATATGAGATTAGATCTCTAGAAATTCCGAGATGAAATGTGATCGAAATGCGAGATTTAAAACGTTGATTCTAGGTAGTCGGTTAAATTGTTTCAATAAGTGTATTAGCAATTAAATTTTAATTTTGAATCATCATAAAATAATGAAATTGCCACAATTGAATTTTAACTGTGTTTGATTGTTAGCGATTAGTTCTATCATGTTTGAGTGTAGTAAATATCAGCATTAAAAATCAATCATTGATTATCGTTAAACAAATTAAAAGAAACAAACTACAGTCTTTTAGAGAAAAAGGAAGGCAATATTATTTTATTAAATCTTGCTTGATTGCGTCCAAAAAAACTTGTAAGACAGATATATGGCACGATATAACTGGTGATCCTTTTTCTTCATGATAGGACAAAGAGATCGAACAGCTATGTCGTGCCATACATCTGTCTTACAAAGCTTTTGTGGACGCAATCAAGCAAAGATTTAATAAAATAACATTGCACTCTTTTTCTCTGTATGACAGTAGTTTGTTTTTTTAAATTTGTTTAGCCATAATCAATGATTGATTTTTAATGCTGATATTTACTACACTCAAACATGATAGAACTAATCGCTAACAATCAAACATAGTTAAAATTTAATTGCTGCAATTTTGGTATTTTATGATTCAGAATTGAAATTTAATTGCTCACACAATTATTGAAACAATTTAACCGACTACCTAGAATAATAGACAATTAAAGGAAAGGTGCATTTAACTATATATAAATGTGATGTAGCATTATCATATATCTTAATCATTATATTATAGAATTTAGAAATAGTTAAACACCAATTATATAGATTTATTATAATCATTTCTAGAAACCAGTGGGATAAGACATAAAACATTTTTGAATAACTTGAGATTTTAATTTAAACCATTTTTAACGTCATCAATAAAGTATGCATGTTGGGATTTTTTATTAATATATATAAATTTATGACATTCAAACAGTATGGTCATAAAACTAATTTAAATTTTAAGATTGAAGCACATATATAATCAAGATGATTTATTTTAAAATTCCAAGAATACTTTTATTTCATATGATGTACTGAAATAAACAAAATAAAAAATGTTATGTTGGTCTTCATATTTGATCATATAATTTTAGCAAACCTAAATTCGTAATATAAGGCATTTCAAATTAGAAATCATGATCATTCGCAAATGCGAATGGATTTATATTCATATTTGCGACAGGATTGTTGTTTCAGTCTTTAAAAGTAGAATAGCCCTAAAGCAGCTCTTAAAATTGTTATCCTAATTTTTTTTCTAATCCCCAATTCCACAATCGATAATAATTTATATTTATCTATTGCTCTAAATTCAATAGGCTGACCAGTTGTCCTTGATTCAATCAAAACATTTATCATTTATTGAACTAGTAATGACAATAATTGTAACAACTCGGTATTTTCGACCTTTGAAAATTGATACTAATACGTCCACTGTATTGCGTGCTGAGCAATCAAATGTCGAAAAACCCGATTGTTAGGGGGAAAAGCAGGAAGAAAGAAGGAAGGAGAGAAGAATAAGAGAAAAAAAGAACTAAAACAATACAGAATCTCAAAATCGCAGCAGAACATATAATATAATATTAATGATCTTTACAGAAGAGAAACTGCTATATACATACATCAATCAGAGTACATCAACAAATCACAATCATTAGCCTGTACAGTTATAACAACACGTCCTCACAAACGCTGATGATTTCAACAACAAAGCAGCTGAAAATGAACATATACGTGAATACGACTTGAAGACCTCCAACTCGTCTCCTGAGCTCTAATGCATCCAAAGCAATCTGCAAATATACTTGGTTTGATTCGGGCATTATCATTTAATTGATTAGAGAAATAAATCGAACGGTGGATTTATTAATGTGGAATGTTGCTTCGAAAAATAGTTGATTATATTTCGGAAATTGAAGGTGAGGGTAAACTGGAAGATATTAAATGATATTTTATAAATAAAAATGGAATTTATAAAAGAAATTCATAAGTATGGAAGCAACGTTCAAAACGGATTGAAATTATGTTGAACGGGTTGAAATTATGTTTTGAGTGGGATTTTATAAATAAGTGAGATTTATAAATGAATAGAGTTATAAATGAGGTTCATAAATAAAGAAATTTTATGAAAGGAAGTTTTCATAAGATAGAGATTTGTAAAACGGTTTTACAAATAGTTTTCGGTAAACTCAAACCCGGTTCTTTAGGAAATAAATAGTCAAAGATAAGAGCGAAGATCACCTCCTAACGGTTAATTGACGAATTTCCTTTTCATGATCCTAGGAGAACGAAACAAGATTTATATGCACAGCATCATTGGAGATGACTGTGTCATGTAACTTACATGTTTCTTCTAGATATTTCTGAAGTTACGTTTTTTGGTTCAAATTCGATAGTCGGTTATTTAACTATCGAATAACAAACATTCAATCAACGATTTAATTTCATAGGGAAAACCAACACCGGTTAAGCACATAAGCAACCACTAGCCTCTTTTAAATAATTCTTTTCATTAACTAAAATCATTTTGTAAATATTTGTACCAAAACTTACAAAGATTCATTCACAACCCTTATAATTTCAATACTTGGAAAATATCCGTATACTTATCTTAACCGTATAAGTATATTTACAAAACAAAGAAAGATTTTCTTTGTACACACTTCTAGAGCAAATTTATACATATCTTTATAAAATTCTTTTATAAATATCTAAAACTATTTATAAAGCTCTTTTGCCCTTTGACTAATCTTCCTTTAAGTTTTCCAAATCATGTTATAAGATTCCTTTTATAAAATCCACATTTGTTTATAAAATCTTATTTATAAACATAAAAAAACATTTATAAATAAACTCCAATCATTTACTTTACAACACAATTATATAATAATAAACATTATAAATAATAATAATAATTTCAAAATATTTTAAATAATAATAAGAATTAATAATTTCAAAACATTTTTAATAAAACAATAATAATTTATCTTCAACAATATTATAAAAAATAATAATAAGTTTTCAAATTTTTATTGATAAATAATTATAATTAATTTCAAAGCATACTAATATTTTAAATAATTAACTTTTCAAAAAATTAAAATATTCATAGACAACTTTAAAACAATATTAATATAAATAAACAACTTTTAAAACATAAATATATTTCCTTGGTAAAAATCCATATTTAAATTTACAACATAATCATTTCCATATTTGTAAAATCGTATTTACAAATCTCTTTTTATCTTATAAAAACTTCCTTTCATAAAATCCCTTTATTTATGAACCTCATTTATAACTTTATTCCTTTATAAATCTCACTTATTTGTAAAATCCCACTCAAAACATAATTTCAACCCGTTTTGAACGTTGCTTCTATACTTATGAATTTTATTTTATAAATTCCCTTTTTATTTATAAAATATCATTTAACATCTCCCAATTTACCCTCACCTTTAATTTTCAAAATAGAATCAACTATTTTCCGATACAACATTCCACATTAATAAATCTTGATTTATTTCTCCAACCTATTAAATGATAATAATTTCCTTTTAATTTATAAAACACTGTTTATAAATCTATCTCTTTGTTAATAAAGTACGATTTTATAAATCTTCATTTTATTTGTAAGATGTCACTTTATACATTACCACCTTTATAAATTTCCATATTTATAAATAAATCTTAATATTTGTATATATTATATACATATCATTTTATGTAAAACTGTTAATAAATATTTATATCTTCTATTTTTAGAACCATATCCCTTTATTATAAAAAATACTTATTTTTTTATATAAAAAATCTTTATCCACATTTCAAAAATCTCTATATTTTATAATCTCTAAAATTCATACCTTTAATTTTATTTAAAATAAACTCCTCTTAGTAATTCCATAATTATAATAATTTTTTTTTGAAAATCACTAAAAATCTTTTTAAAACCAATTCTTCATTTTTATAATATTTCAAGATACTAATAAATATGGCCCAAAGTTACTATAGCATTAGATAGGGAAAAATCATCAATGTGATCAATTATGACATCTAACATATCATATATCAAATTTTATGAAAAAATAAAATCAACAATGTGAGGAATTCTGTTGGATCCCTCCAACCTGTCCTCCTGCATCACATACAATGTATAATCAAATAATATAAAAATCAACATCTTCGAGGCGGGATTTGTATATAGTGTCATCCGCTCTTACACTGGAACGTAATAGGTCTCATCCGCTCTAGAGGCGGAAATATATCTAAACCACTAATCAATGTGGTAAATCATCCAAACATTTAATCACTAATTTATTATCAACTATATAACATTTTTGGTTAACCAAAATGGTGAGTTTAACTCATCTTGATTTCAGTTTTGTCAAAACGTTACAGTTTGAATTAAAACTGAACAGACGTTCAATTTTAATCTAAATTCCTACTAGCTCTAAATCCATTCAATCCAACTCCATATGAATTAGATATTAATTAATGAAGTTTGGGATTATTTAAATTAAAATTAACATAAATAAATTAAATTTTAAACGTTACCTTCCCTCTCACGCTCGCGACTTCGAACAAGGCACGCGCCAAAATCGCAGCCGCGATTCTTCGATTTGTCGTCGGTGCCGTTCATCGCGCGCCGCATCGGGTGCGACCTTGGAGCCGCTGCGCCAAGCCTCCCCCTCCTATTGCCACCGGCGCGCCCCCAGATCATCGTCGTTCATCAGAATGACGAATTCAAACACCATCAAACGCGGCCGAAATCCTTTCACCGCGGCGCTCCATTCGATGATCCACGACCACCGATCTACTCCCTAGGTCATGCCACACAACTTTCCAGTAGAATGTTTAACCTAATTCTTCTCCAATCAATGTGATGATTCTAAGTTACTGATTTCTAGGGTTAGGCTTTTAAAAGAAATGGCGGCTTGGTTTTTGTTTGCAAAAGTGAGAATGTTAATGTCCTTTTATAGAAAATTTTACCAAACACTATTCACACGTTAAATTTTCGAACTTCAAACGATGCGTGCCGTCTGACGTTCTATAAATTATACCCATTCCGAACGCAATGCAACTAGTCTCGAGGCCTAATTCGATCATGTACATAAGATAGCTTTTCAAATCTAATTATTATATAAATATTCTGAAATAAATTTATACGCGTTACGACCTCGCATACCCAGACGATACGTCCAATCGTCATGAAATTCGACATTATACAATAACTCGCTATTACGGATCCAATGACACTGGTCTCGTCAAAATCCCAGACAGTGTACCAAAAGGCTATTTTCACACGTTAATTAAAACGAATTATTATAAAAACCAAATTAATCACTTTTAAATTTAAATTAAAAGTTTATTATCTTCATTCTAACCTAAATAGAATTTAAATCATCTTTTCAGAATTATTTTGCATTCATATTGAATTTCAAGATTCAATTATTTTTATTACTTCCAAATATTACATTTAACAATTTAATTATTAAATAAATGACTATATTTTGAAATCCAAGTTATTTAACTTATAAAATTAACTTCTCAATATTTAAAAATTAATTAAATATTCCAAATTTTAATGAATAAAATTCTGGGTCGTTATAATAATATGATAAATACTTTGTTCAAATGATTAAGCTCTAAATACTAATATCAAATGCATTGTTCATCTATTCATTGCTAGAAAGCATGATTTAAACTCTACATACGAGTAACATTCGGAGTTTAATACATTACTGATCGTATTTTAATTTATAGTATGTGAATTTCAAATAAGAATATTTAAAAGCTAGGACGTCCAGCGAGAACATAATCATTAAGCTCAATAAATTCAAAATTTAAACATTTTGATTATACTTTTCATTCTATTCTATTATGTAAGAAGTTCAATGTAAGTGCTATATATCTCTCATCTCATTTAATCTCATCATAAATGCTTAATTCTTATAATTTGTAGCCTAAGTTTTGCTCCTTAAAAATTCATTTAATGTTTGCTACTTTGCATTAATAATGTCCTCATTTGTAAAATATGTACTAACACCTTAATGACACATGTTTTACTCTCCCTTCCATTATAAAAATATTCTCACGTATTTTCTCCTAGCTATTCAACTTTCTTTAACTTCAAACATAATTATGATAATTAATATGCATATGTTTTCAGTTTAAAAGCAGAACATTTTTCTTAACGTTGTCTTATCATAAATTTTATCCTTTCACTCCTTAATTAAGTCCGTCAACCGTAATATGTTTCATGTATATCTCTTTCTATTCGATTGCATAAGTTTATTCTTTGATCATTCATTTCTCCTCCCGATTTTTGGAATAAAATCCCAAGGAACGGTTGCTAAGTCCCTAGAATTGGAAGATGACGGAAGAAAAGTTCCTCCCGAAAAAGTTATGAAAATTTGGTTTCTATTTTAGTTTTTGATTAATTTATGCTACTTTTGCCCCTGAATTCAATGCTGGGTCGATTTTCTAAAAGAAGACAATTTGGTAAAAAATAACAAAATAGAGACCTAATTTACATGAGTTTATTAGTATGGACTTTTTGTGCATGGGCTTTAAGAATAGAGACCTTTGGTCCAAAACCCCATAAAATCCTTATTGTCTAGGATATTAATTCTTTATTACAACATTTACTTTACAACATATTTATTTCCATTTACCACTCTTATTATTCTTTTATAATCTAACTGCAATTTCTTTCCCTTCTCCAAACCTTTAGTACAATATTTTGGTTTATAATTTTATAAATTTTCTTTTCATTTTTCATTTATTATTCTTATTTTTCTTTATAACCTAATTGCAATTTCTTCTCCGTGCATTTTTATAATTTTTCTTTTTAGTTTTCATTTGTTATTCTTATTTTTTGTTTCCTTGTTACTTCCGATTTTCACTTTCTACTCCCTCCTAGTTCATTTCCTAACAATTTTGTCACCTACTTTTCAGTTTCTTATAACTATTCATTTAAAAAAATTATGGTAATGTTTGCACAAATATATGAAAGATGACATTATATACCCTATATGTTATAAAAGACGTTAGTAAATTTTACCTTACCAGTTAACAATTTAATACGAGCGCATCGGCACGCGCTTTGCGCATGATGAAGACATCTGAGTTGTTTTTCTACAAATTGTATTTGCTTAGTACGTTCAAAAGAAAATGATTTTTACAAATATTTAGTCATATTTTTGTGTTGAATCAAAGGTAGTTAACCTGAATTTTTATTTTCAAGTTACAATATCTAATTTTTTAATTAGTTTAAATTTTTATTTATATTATTAATTAATAAAAAACGAATTTCTAAAGTAGTTTATTTGTTAGATCCTATTTTTAAGTGATATTAAGACTTGGTAAATATTCATAGAGGAAATTTTAAATTTGTAAAGAAAGCTTAATTGTCAGATCCCATCTTTAAGTGATGTTAAATTTTAATAATATCTGTACAGAGGCATTTTGGTATTTCATTCTGGCACCAAAAGAGTGTAACAACAAACATATTACAACTATTATAAAAGACAATTTTGGAACTTTGCGGTCGGATCAAAAATTGCGCTTCCAAACCAACTATTAATAAAGAAAAGATTTTAGATGTACAAATGAAATATTAAAAGTTTTCATACTAATATTGAATTAGCACTTCAGATAAAATTTATTGACAATGTCCAATTCGAACTCCATAGAAAATTCATGGTTAATGTTTGGAGCTATGAAATTATGTAAAGATAAAAAGAATGAGGTTGATTCCATGAAAAAGATAGATGAAAATTAGAAATTACCGAATAAAGAGTCGAATTTACACCAAAGTTATTTTTAAATTTAGAGTTACATATGACGTGTTATCGATTTGCTTAAGTGAGGTATGTAAATGTTTCACTTTAGTTAATCATATTGGAACATATTAAAGATTTTTAGTGGACTTAATTGTTATACAAGTTTTGTCTTAGTTTTTTGTGAAAGAAACGCATAATTTGTCTCGAGGAAATTATAGTTCCTACAAAATTTGGTCCGCAATAAAACAAGTTAAATTTGGTTGCTTTTGTAATTTTCTAGAATAATTATTTTGCGACATAACTCTTCTACTTCTATTTCAGTTGTTTTCTTTATGCATATGTATATATATATATTTATATATATATGCATATATTTATATTTATATATATAGGCTCGTATTTTGTTCCGCTCTACATTATACTTGTCTAGAATAAATTTATTCCATTGATAGTAATCTATTTCTAATAGTTAGCTTTGTTTTTTGTGTTTCATTACACCATTTGATCTTATTGTTATTTTCTACAACGAAATATCGTCCAAATTTTATTTTATGTGTATTCGTAAGTATATTGTATTATGGTGATATATTATTTCACATTATCTGTTAATTGTTTTAAACTGTTTTAATCATTGTGTTTACATAAATATTCGATGAGATGGAAAATAATTATTTGGTCGTCTCAAAAATTTGATTGTACAATATTTATATTTTACGTATATATTTCTCATGTCACATTATGTTGTAGTGGAAAATAGACACAATGACAAACTTTGAAAAAAAACATAGACCGAAGGACAACAAGTTTTTTTAGTTTTTTAAGGCTGAAGAATAATGTTAATTATGACTAGCATTTTTTAAAATTAAATATAATGCTAGTTATAACTAACATTCTATAAAGTGTAAAAATTGAATATAATGCTAATTACCACTAGCATTTATCCCTTAGTTCAAAAAATAAAAACTTGATGTCCTTCAACCCATTTTTTATATAGAGTTTGTCCATCTTCCTAATTCTCCCTATGTGTGTGTGTGTGTATATATATATATATATATATATATATATATAAAGAAATACGATGTGTCAAAATTGCTTTAATATGTTTTCTAACTCACTCAGTATTGGATAATGCTAAGATCATGTTTTCTTAAATTTTGGAATACTAACAAAATTTTAATTTCAGCATTGGTTCTACATGCTACGTTTGAAACACTATCATCAACCAAATATGTACATAAACACACATATGTTTGTGTAAGCATATGATAAACCTATATTGAATATATGCTGCTTACATTTGAAAACTAACAGTGATGCATAATAAAGTAGATTTATGGTTTGATGCGACCGTTTGTCATATGAAGCCCGTTGTGCTTTAAAAAGTAGTTATTCATCGTGCGCTTTTAGATTACTTAAATAGATTATCAACAAATGTGTGTCAATATTGTTTAAAAAAATATGATCTAAAGAATACAATGCATATTAATATACGCTTTCATCTTCAGAACCTAAAAAATCTGAAAGTATTGTTCTAAATAAATTATGTAGTGAACTCGGTGTGAATAGCATGGATTCACACTAGTTAATTCATAATTATCAAATCTTATTACATTTGTTTATTTATCTAGGTTATTAGATTTATAATTAAAAAAGCACAACTAATCCCAAGAATTGAATTAATGATACACTCCTAATGCATTTTTTATATCATCTTCAACGTTCAAATCTTTTTTTTCCTTTGCATCAAAATGACGACTAATCATGTCATGGACTTGACCACGTTGCAGATTTATCTGAATGCAGCCAAAAAGCAAAATGTTATATACATCATGTTTGTGTCATATTAAATTAAATTATTTGTAAATGTTCGTCAGACAAAAATTTAATTGTTCGTCAGACAAAAATTAGTAAATAGATATATTTTCTACGTCAAATGGAAAGTTAGAGTACAAATTTTAGAAAAAGCTAGAAGTAATGCAAGTCTTAATATGACACATTATAATGTATCCATTGAGATTACACTGGGTTATGTTATTGTTACTATGGAGAGCAGATCCCAACATCGGTAGAGGTTTGACCTTTCTTGCTTGGAGTGCGGGTTACAAAATTGGCTTTTATAAATTTGTAGATACGAACAACAATAGTCATAACTTCAAAAGTGAAAGTAATTACCCAAAATCTAGCATTGACTATTATTTTTTGTATGTATAATAATTTATTAAAATCAATTTTATAACGTATACTCCAAGAAGGAAAGGCCAACCTCTGACCTGATGCTTGGATCTGCTCCATATAATAACAATAACAATATAACCGAGTGTAAAACTCAATGAATGCAATACAGTGTGCCCTGTTAAGACTTACATTACTTTTCTAAAAGTTCAACTCCTAAATCTTCTAGCTTTTCATTTGGCCTAAAAAAAATCCATTTACTAATCTTTGTTCAATGAACATTTACATACGCATTAAAAATATTACACAAACCCGATGTATATAACATTTGCTTCTTGGCTGTCTTCAGAGAAGTCTGCAAACCTGATCGATTTCATTACATGACTAGTGATCGTTTTGCTGCAAATAACAAAGAAAAAAAAATTGAGAATCCAAGATGGTAAAAAAAAATGCACTAGGAGTGTGTCATCAATTCAATTCTTGGGATTACTTGTGTTTTTATTGTAGATCTAATAATCCGGATATATAACCAAATGCAATAACGATTTGATAATTTTGTATTTTAAAGACTTAATTAAGATTGCTGGATCTACAAGATAAGTAAGTTTACTTGAATTGTTCGCTTCCGTTTCAAATTTATTCTTTCTACTTAGTAATTGAGAGATCCATTTTCGATCTATTCCGATTTAGTCACCTTGAATCTCCAAATCTTTAAATCGGTCTCAATGATATATTGTATTATTTTTCCTTGGCTTTTAAATTTTGAAACGCTTTGCATAGATCTCATTAATAGTGGACACAGCAGTAGTAATATTCAAATAGATCTCAAGTGTTGTGAGTCAGACTCGGGATTATTTGATCTCATTTTATGTAATTTCCCAATTTTCTGTTCGAGTCTATTTGTATCCCAATGGATTATAGGATATTCCGCTTATGTCCTTCACGGAAAACACAGCATAAGTAATTTCACCAACCCCACCAACTTCTAATACTACATTATACCACTGTAAAGATTACATAAATCTTGAATTCATCCTTGACTAAGGGGTTCCAGCTGAATTATTGATATGTGATAGTATGATATTATATGGGTATGAGTCTACGTCAATCTGCATGTTTTATGATTTGGATACGTTTTAGTAATGAGTTGGAGCTGGATTTGCATCGAGTTATATCACAGTCAAATTGCGAAAAAGTTGTTCTTTACAACTTATAATCTGCATGAATCCACAAGTTACATGATCCTGTCAGTGCAGATACCATTCACTGTTTTTATGGTGGTTAGTTTCAAAAAATATTCAATAGACCTTCCTTTGTTCTGTATCTTAGACGTGTCTTAAAAATCATTTCTTGTTTATATGTTCAATAAACTTTTTGATCTCTGTATAGTTCGCACTTTTCTTAAACTGTTGAGCATTCTAAAGAATATATATGTAATAAGTTATGTTACTTCAGTTGATTTATGCTTGGTCTTCCACTAAACTTTCTGGTGTTCATATGAGTTTTCTAGAGAGTCTATAACAGTCGATTTTAAATGTTTGAATTTCAATGAACTTCTTGTTCTTCGTTAAGTTCGTATTTTTCTAAAACTGTTGAGCATTCTTAATAATATATCCGCAATAAGTTATGTTACTTCAGTTGATCTATGCTTGCTCTTTCACCAAATTTTTAAGCGTTCATATGAGTTTTCTAGAGAGTTAAAACAGTCGATGCACGTACTATTTATTGTTCAGTCTCAGTTAGTACTAATAGCATAAATTCAGTAACAAATAACCACTTCCTCCATAAGTTCATATGCCTAGCCAGAATGTAGTTGTTTGGCTGCGGACGGTTTGACTGGAAAATGCAAATTGTGTTACGTATCTTTATCCAAGAATAAAATGCTTTTATATTGCACTTATAATCTTAAATTTATATTCTTACAAAGTATATATACCCTGCAAATTATCCTGCACTGTTTTTAAACTCGATTAGTAACAAAATATTGTTCCTGGATTCATTTCATTCTTTTCTACACAATGAGCACAGATTGTGGTACATCATATCATCAAACCATGTAAACGAAATAAATCCATTTCATAAAACTGTAAGAAATTTTCACAATCTAGGGAGCATGACATTAGGTACACTAAAATCGCATATAAAAACTCCTGGCAATTGTAGGCAAATTCTTCACTGTTTAGGTCTGCGTGGTTGGTTAACATTTGTATTGGCCAGAACTTCTAATTAGATATAACCCAATGGCCTTTTCCAAATGGAAAAAATTGCATCACCTACAAAAGTAGTAAGAAAGAAAAGTTAATTTTAAGAAGGATTTTTTTTGGATTTGGCCTGGTTTCGAAAGTAATTAACGCAATTAGCCCTGTTTAGAAACTAATATCGAATATAGCCTTGTTTTGGTCAGCTCAGCGCCGAGCTGGCCAAAACATACTGGCGACTTTTCAAAAGTCGCCAGTATATTTTTTTGTTGTTGCCAAAACGAGGGCGACTTTTGGGAAGTCGCCCATTCAGGGCTCTGCAACATAACCAGAGCCCCCCTCCCTTCCTTCCTCATTCTCATCTCCTCCACTTCTCTCCCAAAAAACCCCAAACCCTACATTTCGAAATTTTTGCCCAAACCCATTTAAATTTCGTTTATTTTTCAACAAAAGTAGTAGATTTCGAAGATCTACTTCAACCGTAGGGAAACGTCATACGGTCGAATCCAATCAAGGTATGCAGTAGGAACCCTCAGTTTTGAATTTAGTTTGCAAACTTAATTTTTTTTTGCTTGATGTAGAATGGCTCCTAGTTTTATTCCAACCATCTGCTATTTTGATGGTGAATTGGTTATTGACGATTTAATGTGTGCGAAATATCTTGGTGGATCTTACAAACCAGCTAAAGTTCGAAGAGGATCTACTTTTGAGCAGTTGAAAGAGTCGGTATATAAAGCAACAAAGATAAAACCAGAAGAGTACGAGATTGAAATAGTTTGCAATTGGCCAACAGATTTCGGATCCAAAGCAATCAAAATTGTTGACGACGAGGATGTTGAATTAATGTTTGCTGCCTCGACCAAATCTATTGAGTTGTTTGTTGAGAAAAAAAGGAGATCGGTTGCAGAGCAAGCAACACCGGCACCTGTATCAAATTTCGGCGTTGAACAATATTCTAGAATGGTGGGGAACATGAGTACTGGGCAGGGAATTCCGTCACCTAGTTTTAGCAATTCGACTCAGCACATATCGCAATACGGGCAACAACAAATGTATTATGGGTTTCATCCATTCATGAGTTTGCAGCCAAATGTCCAATTTACCTATCCACATTTAACGCAGGACAGCTTTCCACGAATGAGTCAGAGGTATTGTTTAGCCGTGATTACATAGAGATATGTTGTATTGAATTTATATTAATATTATATCTATTTTGTATTCCCGTCCAGTTTTACTCCAGTTCAGAATTGCACTCAAAGAAGTGCTAGAGCATCGAGTAGTCGTACAAATGAACGAATGCAGCCAACTCCGCCCGAATTTTACCGTTTAAGCCAAAAGTAAGTTAAATATTGCAATATGTTGCAAAATCGTTGGTTTGTAGCAGTAAACTAAAATTGATGTATTAATTTACTGCAGCTGCGCAGCAAACAACACTACTACACAGTCATACGTCCAACCACCGAATGAACCAGCAGGTCAAACTATGTGCAATGATGATATGGATGTAGAAGATGAAGAAGATGTACAAGCTGTAGATGTTCCTGCACTTGATAGTATGTCTGTTGTGTCAATACCAGAGGCTGATACTGCCTGGGTGGAAAATATGCAAGTAAACAATGATCCACTGGACTATGATTTTGGAGGTGCAGAAGTAGATTGTGTGGACAACGATGAACCGGAAATGGAGATCCCGATGGATGATGATTTGTGCAGTGCACAAATTATGGCTAAGTCAATTGTAGCAAATGTAAACTTCAACAGCGAATTATTTCTATCATGCAGCGTACAAACTGGTTTCAAAGTTGGCATGGTGTTTGAGAGTAAAGCTAAATTTCTGCAACAACTATCTGAATGGTCAATCTTACATGCGGTGTCCTTTAAGCCAATAAGGTCGAACAAAGAAAAATACACCGCCATTTGCAACGTTGATGACAGTTGTCCTTGGAGAATACATGCTATTGACTCAAAAAAGACACAGGCTGGATGGTGGGTTATTAAAAAATATCCTAGTGATCATACATGTGTTAACCCTATAGTGAACTCAAATCATAGGCAAGCTACATCATCGTTTATGCTGTCGAAGATCATGCCTTTCGTGAAATCTGATTTGAACATTACAGCCGGGACGGTGCAAGTTCTAATGGAGGAACAATTATTTATAAAAATTAGCTATCTGAAAGCATGGAGAGCATTGAGCAAGGCAATTGAACGAATTTACGGCGATTGGGCAGAGTCATATGCCAACCTTCGACAATACTTTGGTGAAATATGCAAAACAAATCCCGGAAGTGTAGGACATGTGACAACTGATGAGTATGGAGTTTTTGATCGTGCATTTTGGTCATTTGGGCCTTGTATTGAGGGATTTGTCCATTGTCGACCTTTGCTTTGCATAGATGGTACACATCTATATGGAAAATACAAAGGCACCTTACTTGTTGCAACAGTCGTTGATGCAAATGATCAGCTATTTCCCTTGGCATTCGCCATCGTTGAGTCCGAATCCAGTGATAGTTGGGGTTGGTTTTTTGCATGCATGCAAAGGTTCATTCACAGCGTGAACAATCGTCGTATTACTTTCATTTCTGATAGAATGAAAGGAATACCTACAGCGTTGCAGAGCAAATGGCTAGCTGCACATAAACATAGATACTGTGCCAGACATTTGAAAGCTAACTTTCAAGCAGCCGGTTTCAAAGACAAACGATTGACCGGTTTATTCTACGCTGCTGCATGTGCTTCTGAGGAGATTGAGTATATAAAGATTCGTGAGGAAATTAAAATCACCAGTGTAAGAGCACACAACTGGATAGAGAGAAGTTTGGGTGGAAAGGAAGAGAATTGGGCTTTATGTAAGGATGATGGTGGTCGTTTTCATGTTATGACGACTAATGCGTCAGAAAGTTTTAATGGTGTACTTAGGGGTGCTAGATCTTTGCCTATTAGAGCACTTGTTGCACGTACCTTCTATCGATCCGTTGATTACTTTTGCCAAAGAAGAGAGTTGGCTAAGAATTCCACACTTCGTGTCACGCCAAAATGGGAAGCAAAAATAGCGGAGAGAGCAAGCGAAGCTAGACGTTGTCGGATTGTCCGTTTCAGTCAAATTGAATGGCAAGTGATTCATTACTTCGGAGATGAATTCAAAGTTATAATCGATGGTAGCACTTGTTCATGTACATGCAACATCCCATTACTGCAGCATCTCCCCTGCGCTCATGTGATGGCTGCTTGTTCGTCGGTGGCCAATGGTGCGAACAGAGCTCATCATGATTTTGCATCACATTGGTACTCTGTTCAGAATTATCTAGCGGCATACTCTGGAGAATTTCATCCCGTACGAGATAAAAGGTTTTGGTCACCACACGAAGGTCAAATGGTACTTCCACCTCCTGCAAGGCGAGCTCCAGGAAGGCCTAAGTCAACTAGAATTAAAGGCGTTATGGACGAGATGCAGCCTCCAAGGCCTAATAGATGCAGTAAATGTGGTATGCACGGTCACAAAAGAAGTCGTTGTGATTCAGTCATGTAGTTTTCGTATGCGTGTTATTATTGCTTTGATGTTTGTAAGCTGTATGTTGTTAATGTACGAACAGTTTGTGTTTTTACTTTATGTGCTATGTTCGAGATGTAAGCTAGTGTTTCGTAAACCTTTACAATACTCGTTCAACGATACATAATACAATTACATATAAATGAAAGCTGCCGATACAAATTCAACGGTACATAATACAGTTACATATAAATGAAAGCTACCGATACAAATTCAACCATACAATTACATTTGTGTTTACTTCTCCTCCCACAATGTACGAGGACTCAATTTATCGAATGGTACACCCTTATTCAATAGTGTGTTGCGATATTGTAGGTTCAACTTCTCCAAACGGGCGTTTTCCGCTTGCATCTCAAGGGCGTATGCAACTCCCCTCGAACACATTTCTGGATCTTTCCATTTAAAAAAGTTACAACATTCAACATGATTTGGACGTATCTTATTATCGTCGTACGATTCACAACGGTAAAAGCGTCGGCCCGCATTCCTTTCATTCCGACACACAACCACTTTACATTCATCTCCGCAATAACAAAGTACCGGAGGCGGTGTCTGGCTTGTACTAGCATTGTTAGTGTTACGACGAGCAAGCACATCCATTAATCTTCCATGAAGTGTTTGATGTTTTGATTCACCGCTATCCATGGCCAATGTCGATGTACCGCCAACCCTAGAGGGGGGCAAGTTTTCAACCTGTGTTTCGGGGACGAAATCAACTGCAACATTTACTTTATTAACCGGCGTAGAGCGTCGTTGTTGTTCAAATTCGTCATACATTTTCATCATCGTCTCGTCGTCTATCTCCCAATTATCCATTCTTGAAAATATCAAAGTTGGAGTTATAGTAAATCGCAAAAGATTAAACAAAATTAATAGAGCTTATGACTCTTACCTTCTTTTGGTGTTTGTAAATCTCAAAAAGATATTCTTTTGCCGTCGGAAATATTGAATTTGTGGAAGAGAGAAGTGAGTTAGGTTTTAGGTTCTATAGTTGCAATTTGGTAAAGTAAGTTATGAGGAAGGTTAAAGGGCTGGGTTTCTGTTTTGAAACCCTGCATTTCTGGGGCGCCTTTTGAAAAGTCGCCAATTGGCGACTTTTGAAAAAGCACCCCAGAACTGCAGGGTTTCAAAACAGAAACCATGAACCACCAATTGCATTAATTCAACAACGCCTAATTTCAACATTTCAATCATCCAATAATTGAACAAATTACAACATCCAATAATTCAACATTTCATTCAAACTCAAACATCCACAAGTCAAATTACTACATCAACCAATTCAACAATTTAATTCAAACAATTAACATCCTCCAATGCAACAAAACAAATCCGGACAACGCATATCATTAAATTATACCATCCTCAGTTCTTCAACCTACGAAGTTCTCGTGGAGTTCGTTTTGGTTTTCTCATAGACAGTGGAATTTCATCCGGCGAATCCTCCTCTTCACTTGCTTGTGTAGGATCAATAGGCTGTGAAGGACCGGGAGCAACTTCAACCTGTGTTTCTTGAGATGAAGATGCTCCTTTTCGATGTCTACGTCGCCGATACGTACGAGTAGTGGGAGGCGGAGGAGGAGGCGGTTCGATGAGCAACTGTGCTGGCGGAGGTGGAGGCGGTCTTGGTCGTGTTAGCTTGTTTCTTCCCAAAATACTTTCCAAGATGCGTTTTACACTAAAGCATTTTCCCTGCGACCTTTGAGGAACCTCTTGTGCAAGCTCGTCCACAATTTCTATCGCACGATAAATGCTGTCCGCCTGCCATGACATAAAATTCAAGATAAAGGATAAATTTCAAATATTGAAATAAAGACGACGTGTGCACTACGTACCACATTCCTTTCGAGAGGTGCTCTAGGAGTGTAAGGGTATGCAATAACAGGAGGCGTTGTAGGTGGATCGATGGCACGAAGAACATATCGACGCGTGATGTTCCAGTACCAGGACAAATATTCTTCTTCGAACAATGTGAACTCGCGTTCCTGTTGCGTGTGCACGTAGCGCGCGATCCACGTCTCAATTGCCATAGCAAACTCCCCAGCTTCAATATCGATCCTGTAATGCGGTGGTTGTTCCGGTAAATGCTGGGCCATACCAAACTTCCTCATCACTCGGTCAGGCAGATGATAGGCGACATCATTAAAGCAAATCAGAGGCACCCGAGCAGTCCACGACTGAATGGAAATGGTACATAAGTTTGGCAGATGTCCAAGCATATCGTCGTACGGGGTCCAAGTCACAGACTGATAGTCTAGCACATCGAGCTCATTACGGTAGAAGGCTACATGACGCCTCGGCGATGAAACGGTGCTTTTAGGTCCTACCCACCTGTACAAAAATTAAATTGTGACTTCTCAGTTCCAAACACGTAAACTTAGTATACTACATAATAAATTATACCTAGCACCGTATGGCAATGATAAATCAACCGTCGTCCTCCTCATCGTTATTCTACCCACGGGTAGATAAGTCCAACACCAAAGCTGCAAATAAAAGATGACACATGGTTGCGGTTGAATAAAAGAATATGGAATAACGGTCGCCGAAAGTAAATAATGGACATACCTGTACTAGACTCACACAACCACCTATGCTTCCGCTCTCTTGCAAAGCAAGCCTAGTCAACTCACAGTAAGTATATGCTAGAACTGCACTGCCCTACGAATATTGGCGACAAACATCAAAGTTTACTAAAAAAGGAAGCCATCTAAGCCATATCCGTGTCTTAGAATGATCGCATATCAACCTCGAGCATATAATATGCAATATAATGGCCCTGGCTCGTTGCTCAATCTGAATCTCCGTGGCGTCTGCTGGAATGTCGTTCACAAATTGTTCCCTAAACCATAATGTCCGTATCATTTCGTTTCCCCACCACTCCTCAGCTGGAGGAGTTAAACCTAGGAGCTCTTGGCATAAAGTAAGATAATCAGCTGGATCGGGGTTGGTCAACGGAGCACCGTCTATGGGTATGCCAAGTAAGCACGCAACATCACCCAACGTGATAGTCATCTCCCCGGCTCGTAGGTGAAATGTCGATGTCTCCGGCCTCCATCTATCCACCAAAGCGGTGATAAGATGATGATCTAACTGGATGTGCCCCACCCTAAAAACCAGTCCAAATCCAGCTTAGTCTATCAACTGTATAACGCCTGGATGAGCAGATGTTACTCTATTCATTTTAGACGAATGGTCTATGGTTTTGTCTGCAGTATTGCCCTGTCAATATATCACAAAATTTTTTTCAACATGTTACATACATTACCTTCATATATATGTACATTTTGAATAATAAGATTTTTACCGCGACAAATTCCGGATTATTCGTTCGATGCCGTTGTTGCATATACAGGACAGATCCATCAATTGGTCCAGGTAACAACTCCGAGTAATCTACACATATACAAAATAACACTATTCTCAAAATTATTTTTCAACATAACACTACAAATTTACGGATTGTTTTTCAACATTTTACCAATGATTTCAACCATACATAGATACCACAACCATCAATGATTGCTAACAATCATTAAAAACCATAATTTGCAAATTCCTTCAAAACCCTAAATTGAAAACTATTTGATTTTCCCATACCTTGAGGCTCATTCCAAGTTGAAGAGCTTGTCATATTGTATTTTGTTGAAAAACAAACGAAATTTAATCGATTTGGGGCAAAAATTTCGAAATGTGGGGTTTGGGGTTTTTTGGGAGAGAAGTGGAGGAGATGAGAATGAGGAAGGAAGGGAGGGGGGACTCTGGTTATGTTGCAGAGCTCCGAATGGGCGACTTCTGGGAAGTCGCCCACTGGCGACTTCCCAGAAGTCGCCCATATTTTATAAAAAAAAGTGGGCGACTTTTGGGAAATCACCAGTGGGCGACTTTCCAAAAGTCGCCCTCGTTTTGGCAACAAAAAAAAAAATATTGGCGACTTTTGAAAAGTCGCCAGTATATTTTGGCTAGCTCGGAGCTGAGCTGGCCAAAACAAGACTATATTCGATATTAGTTTCGAAACAGGGCTAAATACGATAATTACTTTCGAAACCAGGCCAAATCCAAAAAAAATCCTTTTAAGAAATATGGAACTTGGTACACTTCAAATTCGGACATCTTATTTTGTGGATAAGAACATAGCTATTGAATATGGTCATATGCTTGCATACGATGGTGTCATGTAAACAATATAGAAGCTGGAAAGTTGTTTGATTATTGAAAAAAATACGACATTTTATGCATGTTTAGCTATTGTCATTATCTTTTTGATTCAATGGCACTAAAAATTAGGCTATGACTATTAACTCTCCATTAACCTCCTTCCACACCCCACTTAAAATAGTAAATTTTCTACTACAAATTTGCCTCTATTATATAATTAGATTTTTAATTATCTTTTCATTTGTTTTTAAGAAAAGTAAAAGAGAAACACAATCATTTACCTAAGGAGAAGAAATATAATGGCGATAATGAATATGAATATGATGGTAAGTAAAATTTTATATTTCAATTTAAAATTAGTATACTGTATATAATTCAAATTATTTTCAATAAGCAGGCTGTAATACATGTCCGCCCGGAAGATAACAATGTTTTCTTCAATAATTGGAATAAGAGGATGCGGAAAAATTACAGGAAGACTCTTTCGAAGGCCAAGCTAAGCGGAAAAAAACCCAGTTGGATGGGTAATGATGTTTGGGCTGCATTTGTCACCCACTGGGAAAGTGAAGCTGTCAAAGTAAGTTATGTATTGTTGTATTGTTAGTATTATTTATTTAAATTATGTATGTTAGTTGCATTATTAATTTAATTAACCGTGTATTTAAATTAACAGGAAATAGCAAAGCGAAATAGCATGAACAGAAATAAAAATCCAGCGTTACACCGTGGTGGGTCCAAGTCATTCCAACAATGGCGGAGGGAATTGGTAAATTTGTAATTTGAGTTTATAAACTGTAATATTATTTAATCATATTAGTAACGTTTTTTATTCATGTATAATTTCAGCATTCAAGAATCGGACAGGAGCCTACAATGGCCGAGGTTTTTAGAGTCACTCATGCGGTGGAGCAGACCGATGATGATGGGAATGTCACCTATGAGTGGACAGATGCGAATGCTGAATCTGTTATGGTAAATATGTTTATTCGCAATAACAACGTTTCACATTCCTTTAGTAGTGTATAAGTAAATTGTATAGCTATATATTGAGTCAAATTTGTATTCGTAATTGCAGGGTAGATATGAAGCGGAGCGGGCAGCGATGGCGCAAAGAACTGGACGGGAGGATATTACGCTTCAAGAGTCCAATCAAATATGGGATAGAATTATTGATCCGCCTTCTCGCAATAGGCGTTATGGATACGGCAATCAGGAGATAAACTTTTTTAATAACTTATATTTGAATTTAATATAGCCATTGAGAGCGTGAATTAGAACTAGTTTGTTTGATCGTTTTACAGGCTCTTAACTTTCAGAGGGCTTACAAGAAATCTATGGCCGAAGAGGAGATAGCCCAGATGCAACGACAGCTGGACGAGATAAATGATTGTCGACAGAGCTTCTTGTCTCAGCAGATAGATGAGCGCATTGCCGCATTCGTTTCAGAGCATGGGACCATGCCAGGGTCTGGTGGTGGTGGTGGTGATGACGATGATGCTGATGATGATGAGTAGGTATGTTTTGTTGATGCTTATTTTTTTTTGGGCAAGATTGTGGTTTTAATGGATATTTATTGCACTTGTGTACTTATGTTGGTTGATGGGCTTGGTAGTTTGTTTGGTGTTTTGTGTACCTATGGTGTTGGTGATGGATATTATTATGTGTGATGGATTTGAGATGTATTTTGTTTGGTTGATGATGAAATATTTGTGTTAGTTGATTATATAGTTGCGTGATTATTGATATATATGTGTTTTTTTGATTATTTGCGATGTATTTGGTTATATGATGGTTGGAATGGAATGTATACGATTTGAAGTGATTATTGTGATGTGGAATGGTTTGCGACGACAGAGGTTGGAAGAGTGAAAGCTAGCTGCTAGAAAACAGAAAAGTTCCAGGCTTGCAACGACTCGCAACGGCTCTCTGGTACCAGGCTAGCAACGGCTATCTGGTTTCAGGCTTGCAACGGCTAGCAACGCCACGGGACGAAAACGGTTGGAACTAACTGTTGCCACCTGGACAACTTGTCGTCGCTAGCCGTTGCTAAATTGGCAATGGAGCCGTTGTTATTACCGTTGCTGGAACAAGTAGCAACGAGCTTAATTACAACGGCTTTTAGCAACGGCCGCCAACGGCTATTTGCCGTCGCTATGCCTTCCGTTCCTTGTAGTGTATGTATCTATCACAACGTGCAAAGAAAAAGAGATGTTGAAAAGTGATGTCTATTACAACAGACCAGACAAAATCGTTGTAATAGGTTTTTATTACAACGGGTATTTAAAGACCGTTGTAAAAACTTGTAATAGGGTATTTTTGTTGTACTGTATTTTCCTTGTCTTGTTATCACTTTCTTCAAACAGCATGAATACAAATACAAGTGATACAATACAATATATATGTTTATGCCCACATTTGACAAACTATATACGCTGGAAATATTCGATATAGATAACAAAAGGTTTAATAAAAGCCAACGTTACTTTCCTTGTCATTTCTCCAAGTATTATTTATCCTGAGAAGATATCATAAACGAATAATATTTGATATCATAGACATGTACTCGTGTTGTTAGTTCTTCAGTACTCTTTTTATATTTATTTATTTATGGATAATTGAACGATATAAAAGCGACAAGTACAAAAGGCCGTGAATTATCACTGCAACGCCAATTGTGATTACCATGAATGCTAAAAAATTAACTGCGACGAGGGATTATATATGTACTGAATTTGTACCTCTCTGTAAATCACGTTATTAACTTCGATGCATGCATGCGTATGTATATTTATTCATAAATCATGTTTTCTACATCTTAGGTATATTATGGTAAAAGCAGCTTTCTGCACATATCCTTTGTCATAGGAAGTATATTATATTTATAATATTTAAGGGTATAATCAATTTAATGTATAAAAAGGTTGCATTCATCCGCTGATATTTGCATCATTCAAATACCTATATTGTTATTTGATAGGAAAAAATAATAATATTTATGTATGTATATTTATTTATTGGGTAACCCTTTTGCTTCCTTGTCTTCCTTAGGAACTAATCTTTTGATTTGATTCTTCCGTCTAGAGTTCCAATAACCGTAATGAAGGGTGCAAGTGCTGCTGGGTTTTCTTTTCTAATAAAATGATCGCCATAGATGTAGAGAGCTTGTATTTATAAAGTTTAGAATGATGACTCTTGTCGTTTTCTTTGGTTAGTATTTTTTTTTGGTACAACCATTTCGTGCTTCTATGCTGATCATCCTTGTTTAAGTTCCTATGCATACAAACACAATTGATCTCATTCTTCATGATGTTAGCTTGATTTATTTGCTGTTTGCAATCATTAAGCAACAATAGTAGACAGTTCTGTCTATGGATACTCGAAATATCTGAAATCCGTCTGCACCCATATCCGAAAAGCGAATTAATATCTGATATCCAATATCCAAAAAAAGGGACTGAGATGTGAATCAAAAGGTATCCACGTTCAAAAATTATCCGTCTAGCTTTTTCTCAAGATTATAGTTAATATTTTGTGTATTTTAGTACAAGACAAACATATGTTTATTTTTTTAAGCTAATAGTCTATATTACATGAATTTAATGTATATTAATTGCTCAAAACTATTTATTATCATTCTATTTGTTTATTTTTCATACTTTTATAATCAACGAGATTGAAAAAATTTTATGCTAAATCCAAATTTTCTATTTATGTTTCTCAATTCATTGATCGTTAGCGAACATGATAATTATCCGATATTCGTCTGTATCAATGGATGCAGATATCTGATGGACAGATCTGACGAGGCATTAATTCGAAACTTTTTTAACACTCTTCCATTCTTCTTAGTCCATATAGGCCATATGAGAGTGATTATTATGATGCATAATTGAGTATAATACGCTTTCTTTGGAGATCAGTCAAGAAGTTTTTTAAACTTTGAATACCTCATTCATATTATACTTAATATTGCTCTGAACTTGAAGCTTATTGTTTATGTTGTCATAAAGCTCTAAAGTACTGACAATAAAAAAAAATAGATACTGTAGATTCATGTCACTGTTCACATAATTCAAAGGGAAATCTATATTGTTGTTCCATCTATGAACTCTACCTTTTACGTTAAGCTTATTCATTTTACCTAAAGCACCACAAATGGACATTTTTGAGGAACGTAAATTATTCCATATAACACCAGTCCCATTCATTGCCTCTAGTTAGCACATTGTTCCACATTGGTTTAAGGCTGAAACATTCATTCAGAGGAAGCCATTTCATGTCTCTTCCAGCTAGTACAAAGTTATTCTTTGGAATTCATGGATGTAGCCTACAACAGTAAACATTTCAATTAACTAACCTAATATAAACGTTTTGTTAGAATAGCATTTTGGTCTAATTGTTCTCCTATCTCAGCACAAAATTTGTAAATATATTCATAGACAGTTGCATGAGGATATATAATAATGGACTTGTTTTTTGTTATCAACATTTCAAATCTTACATATCCATATCGAAGGACTGTATTTGGGAAAATCCTCATTCTTTTTGTTATCTATTTAAAACTGAAGAGAAATAAAGTGAAAGAAGAAAAAGAAAAATTAGTCACTTAAACTTTATTTCAAATAACGTTTCTACTTGAGGTTATCTGTAGAGCAGTATTGGCGGTAACTGAGTAGTCCATAATTGACCAGAACCGAATATTGATATAAGTTAACATGGAAGGAAAAAGGACAGACAAAATTGGATATAATTTAGCAATGTTCAACTTGTGCGCTACAATAGGAATTCAATGTAAATAGTATTATTACCATGTAAAGTTCTACCACCAATCGAATGCAATGACTCGTGCTCTACGTATCATAGGACCGTATAATATTTATATTATTTTTATATGAGTTCGTATGATCCTATAACTTTGGGAAATAACCACTAAAGTCATTTCTTTTCCTTATAATCACTACAACAAAAATACCCTATTACAACGGTGTTTTTACAACGGTCTTTAAATGCCCGTTGTAATAGAAACCTATTACAACGGTTTTGTCTAGCCTGTTGTAATAGATACCACTTTTCAACATCTTCTTTTTCTTTGCACGTTGTGATAGATACATATTACAACGTTTTTCATTTGTCCGTTGTAATATACGTCTACTACTAGGCCTGTCAATGGTACGGGTTTCGGCCCGAGCCCGGTCCGAACCCACCCAATTTATGCGGGTACGGGTTTTGCCTTTTACTACCCAGGCCCGAGCCCGCTCTATCCGGGTCGGGTACGGTTTTATCAAAACTCGGCCCGGTTAGGATTCGATCCGACTATCAGTTTTTCGTCGTATCAAAACATAAGTGCGTATGTTATTTATTTATCATTTTATTTGTTTACATGTTGATGTTTTTGCATAGTTTTGTTATGAGCTTGACTACATCACCGTCCAATTTATATGTTAACATTGTTTGTATACAAATTTTACCAAAGTTGCAGTTTTAAAATATGGTTTAACATAAATATTCTGAGTTAGGTATATAGTTATTACTTAGCGGGCTTAAAAAGCCCGATGGGCCGGGCTCGGATATTGGGTTGAAATACCCTGTGGGTTCGGGCCGGGCTCGGGTTTTAATTATTGTAATTGGACTCGGGTCCGGGTTTTATAATACCCGGACCGAACCCTGCCCATTGACAGGCCTATCTACTACAACTGTTTTTTGCCCTTTGTAATAGATACTAATTTTCATCCTTGTTTGCCCTTTGTAATATATGTCTAATACAATTGTTTTTTTACCGGTTGTAATAGATACAGTTACAATGAGTAAATTATAATTTATTAATATTAATATACACATAATAATTGAAAATTAATATTTAATAATTCATTAGTAGCATGGCGGTAACTAAAATTTCAAGGCCCGCCTTATGTTTCTAAATTTCGTTGGCCGCTTAAAGTTATCTTTTCTGTAACCCTAAATCCTAAATCCATTCCCTCTCCCACTTCCATGGTAGATCTTTAACCCCAAAACAACTCCTCACTATCTCGAACCCACATCACCAAAATCATAGTAATATCGACCACGATCGACCCTGCTTCTATGGGTCCTTCCTCCGTGTTCCTCTCGAGGCCCTACCCCTTCTAATGGAATTTCCAGCTTCTCCAAGACGTTCAGTTGTTGAAGCACGACCACAACATCGTAGTCGAAGGCGATCTAGATCTTCAGTAGAAGAAGGCTAACAGTATGTTTCTGAGGTAGTCTTTTTGGGTTGCTCTTTTGATCCTGGTATATTCAATTTCAATTTGATTTACTACCTTTATTCACTGTACTCGAATTCAATTTTATTTACAAATAACTGAGTCCAGTATATCCTCACATTATTTATTGATTTCAGTTTTTGATTTTTTTTCCAATACTTTTCTTTCTCTCTGGTTAGTTAGTTACAATCTTCTCTCCTACTAGCGATTTTGTTAAAGTGGAGTTTTACTTTGTCAGTGAAAAGTGTTAATACCTTTTTTTGTTTATGTACTATTTCCTTTAAATCTTTGTCAAGTTTATCAGTTTGTTGCTAGTGTTCGAAAAAGGATATCTATTGATACCATTATGTACAATATGTTTTTTTTTCAGCTTTGAGTAAACAAAAATAAATACCACATATACGCAACTTATATGAAAAAATGAAGCAGAGTGGTCCATCACTAGATATATCTACTTTCAACATTCTTATATCGAGCTTTGATAGAGTGGGATTGATCAATAAAGCTACTGAACTCTTTGATGAGATGGAAAATAGTTATTGCAAACCCGATGCTGTTACATATAATTCTCTGATTAATTGTTAAGGTAAAAGTGAACAACTGGACGAAGCACACACGAGGTTTAAGGAAATAGGAGAGGGGATTGAACCCTGATATGATTACATATAGTACATTAATTGAATGCTTTGGTAAATCTAGGAGAGGTGAAATGGCTTGCAGGTTATTTGATGAAATGTCTATGACGGCTGTTCTCCTAATATCGTTACATACAACATTGTACTTGACTGCCTTGAAAAGCAAGGTAGAAGACGCATTTGAGCTGTATTCAAGACTAAAGCAGCAAGGGCTGACACCGGATTCGGTTATACATTCGGTTCTTGAAAGGTTAGAGAGTGGAGTGCATGGAACGGTAAGGGCACACAAACAAAGTCATATTTCTGGTTTTTAGAACTTATTTTCTCAGGTTTTATAGTTAATTATTCTCTGCGATGTAATTGTTAACCAGAACTAATGCTAGTATTGTCTAATATGCCATGTGTTTTGGGTTTTGTTTATCCAAGCTGTCTTTTGCACAAATTCGAATTACTTTTTATCATTAATTTCTTCAGTTACATAGTAATTCGGTTTGCATGAAAAATAATATGCCATGTGTTTTGGGTTTTGAAAAATAATATGCCATTTTGTTCTTAATGGTAGCATAACGATTTTATTTGAAGAATAAAATGTGTACATGTACATTCAAGTTATAGGTAATTTATAACTGACTGATTAAAACTAATTGTAGTTTCTACACTCAATTTTGTCTTATGATTGCAAAAACCACCTAAGATTCTTTTTGTACAGTTTTGTACACATGGTTAAACTTGGGCAGTGTATGTATTTGTGCACATGCATATGGTGGGCCTTTCTTAGGCTCCCTTTTTAATCTTAGGTTATAGCCAATGATCGAATAAGAGAGTTATCATATAGTTTAAGCTTATTAATACTAATATCAGTTGTACCAAGTTTGTATAATGATTAGTATGTATGATTTTGACTGTTAAACCCTTTTTAGCAATATGAAATCATTATCCTCATAACTGACCATTTATCACAGCCATCACACATGATATAGTTCTCATATTTAATATTGATATTGTATTTTATTTAAATTTTATTGTTCGTTATTTGTTTGATGATGACTTGAAACCCATCATTTTGTAGTTTGCATATGGAATCAACACTCTTCCCTAATCATCTTTTATATAAGGTTTTAATTACTTAGAAACTAGGACTTGGGTGTATGTTTGGGAAAGCAAGCTATTAGTTTTTGGAAATTCGTGTTTGGTTTCTTTCAAACACTTGGGTATCATTCTATAGTATGTTTATTTTTTTCAGCCACTTTATTTCTAATCTTGTTTGAGTGCAATTCTAATTAGGTATTTAGCTTGGTGGGCATGAGATCAATATATGTGATGTTATTAATATTGTTATTTTGATAGAAAATTAAATTATGGAATGTTTGGTGGGCTTGAGAACAGTATATGTGTTGCTATTAATATTGTTGTTTTAAAAGAAATTATGTAAGGACTGTTGGATTAACTTGCTTAATTCTTGTGTACAGGACAAGAGGATTATAGTAGATTGGGGCTACTAAGTTATAGAGGCGCTGACATTTTTATTCTTGCTTTCTCATTGATTAACCGAGCAAGCTATGAAAATGTTCTTAAGAAGGTACTGATTCCTTGTTTGATATCACCTCATTTGCATCGTATCCATTCGTTTCTAATAGATGAGATGCTTTTATTGCTTTAACTTCTAAACTCCTAATTTATTACAAATTATCATTAACTTCAAAGTAACAAATATCACGTACTCTATGCAACATATAGATGTTGATTTAGTTGCTTATTTAATGATCTGTCAAGCTCAATATACCAAATGATCACATATTTCTTACTATTATGAGATTGTACCACGCCATTGTTATACTTCTTGATTTCTTCAGTCTTCAATTTATTTTTTCTATTGTTTGTATGGTTATGCTTGGTCTCCTATGTGCCTATTATGTCAGTACTTGAAGCTATAAATATTAAAGACAGCGAGGGCTCTGCTAATAAGTTTATCATTACAGTGCTTTAATTAAGATAAAGTGCACCAAATTGTTGTTAACTTTATCAATATGTTCAAAATTGAATTTAACAATGCTCATATTTGAGGTCTATCATGATTCACTTATCCACTTTAGCTGGTTTGTTCAATCTTCCAAGTACACCTTTTAACAATTTTCTTTCTGACATGTTTTAGGCTCTTTAACCTGTAGGCGATAAAAAATATTAGATAGACCTATATTTTGTGTATTACATTAACAGTAATTGTCCCCCTAACAAAGGTTGATTTCAGATACTGTTCACAAGGGCAAAGATTCTTTTGCTGGCACCGTGAGAATGGGTGGATGATTTGCTCTACGATTTTTTTTGCATTGAATTGAAATGGTTGGTATTTTATTTCTCTTCTACCAGAGCTTCTAATTACTAGACTGTCTATGTTAATTTGTTATATTATCCCCTTCACTGCCTTTTCAAACTTGCAACAAATAACATTATTCATAGTTGCGTTGCTTGTGAGGGTATAACAGGTTGGTGTAAGTGTGTTCATGAGCGTGTGTGCAAGTGCATATAAGTGTGTTCACATGGGTTGAGTGGTACCGGCTAAGTGAGTGTTATGTGCAATGTGCGTGTGTATGTATTAGTGTGTACAGTGTTTATGTGCAGTGACAGAGCGTGAGTACATTTTTGTGGAGATGTGTGTGTAGTGTAAATTTAAACATATGTGTGTATGTATTCAAACACTCAGCATTTTTTCAAGCTTATTACACCATATAATTTTACATGCATGCTCTGTTCTGTGTCTTCAACATATGCATGTAGCCATTACAATACAACAGCTCAGCATCCTCACCACCCTCCCTTTAAAGGTTTGTTTGTCTTTATTTTGTATTAAATGACATGCGTGCTGTGTATAGGATGTGTGAGTTCACATGGCTGTGTCTTGTTTTCTATTTAAGTTTGTGTGCATTTATGTATTATTATGGGAGGGTGCAGCTTTGTGAATAGAGTTGTGTGCATGTGTGTTTTATATGTAGAGTGTATGTGTTTTCGTGTATGAATGCATTATATTTGTAGTTTATATTAGGTTTGTATGTATTGCATGACATAGCAGAAGCAAAAAAATCCTAGAAGAAAAAGAGGTTGATGTGGGTTCCGATTAACTAAAGTATTATGGTTCAAGGTTTGCTTCAATGTCGTTCGGTCTAAATTTTAAATCTTATGCTATTTTTAGAATGTACTACATGTTATGTTAGTTTAGGCTTAAATATGATGTCTTGTAACTTTGTAAAACTTTATAAATGGTGTAAATACATGAATCTTTTTGGTATTTTGAAATATGAATTTTTTGTTTGTTATTTTTAGTAAATATGAATGAATATTTTTATTAGTATAATATTTTTGTTTCAATTGCAAATTAGTTTTAAATTTACAGGTGCACTGTAGTAGTTTTATATTTTTTTTCTTGTTGAATATTTTTTAACAATGGACTAAAAAAGTTGTAAAGGTATTGGCGGTAACTGAATAGTCCATAATAGACCAGGACAGAATGTTGATAAAAGTTAATATGGAAGGAAAAAGGACAGACAAAATTGGATATAATTTAGCAATGTTCAACTTGTGCGCTGCAATAGGAATTCAATGTAAATAGTATTATTACCATGTAAATATCGTCACCATTGAATTGTCTCGTGAAGGTATCCCAGTGAGGTGCCATAGTGTTACACCAATATTCTAAAACTTCAAGCTTACGATTCTGCTGTTATATTTGCATATTTTGTTCTCGCAATTGTGTGATGAGCTCATTGTTATGCCTCTCTGCATTCGTTCCCTTTAGAAATCAAATTGGCCGCAATTTGAAATCGAATGCAACGACCCGTATTCTACGTATCGTAGGATCGTAGAATATTTATATTGTTTTCATATGAGGCCGTATGATTCTATAACTTTACGGAATGACTATTAGGGTCATTTCTTTTCCTTTTAATTTTTGGTGAATTTTCTGTGACAATTTTAACGCTGTGAAATCTTGTATGGACTATAACTACTGATATGAGTCGATTTAGGGTTTGAAACCACTTCCATTAGATACGGATGATGGTTTCTCTTTCCCTAGAGTGGTCATCTTATGAAAATGAACTTACCCGTCTTGAGTTAGAGCTGTTTGAAGTTTTCATTTATTTTGAGCAGCTTTGGTGAGTAATTAGGGTTATTAGCCTTGAGGCCCATGATCCATTTCGGGTTTGGAGTATGTGGGGGTTGATGGGACCTCATCCCCATCATTTAACTATACTCAAAATAGTTAGAAATCTCCATTAAACTCTTTCTTACCAAAAAGCAACCCTTAAACCTACTTTAATTAGTCAAATCACATTATTAAGAGGGGATTAACGAGATCTCCACTTGGGATTAGAGATTTTCCATTGAGAGAGCATTGGATTTCATGCCTATTACCGTTCATTTGAAGATTTGGGTTTTAATTGGGATTAAAGTGAGTGATTAGATCTTTCACTTACTAATTAGTCTATTTAACACCCTAAACGATGTTTTAAAAATTATTTAAAAATCCTAAAAATGTTTTTCAACCAATTTAGACCATATATGTGAATTTTGGATGATTTGAAATTGATTTGCATAAGCATGATTTTATGGGTTCTTAACTTGTTCATATGGACCTTCCAACTTTTACCTTAAACTTAGATTTCTTAGAAATTGACATGTTTGGACGTTTGGTTGTTGCTTTGACTTCTATATGATGTTAGTGTGCTCGTTTAATGTTTGAATAGTTGAAAACGTCGATCGAATGGCGATTTAGACTTAGGATTGGATTCATGGTTCGTCGATGACCCATAAATCCAAAGTTATTCAATTGGGGTGCGAGCGATATGGAGCGACAAGGAAGGCCTCATGAGGTTGCAAACCAAGTTTCTGGTCGTTTGTAGTTAATGTGATTGAGTTATGGCCGTTTGAAGTATAAATAGGTGGGATCTATATGGTTCGGTGAAAACCCATAAGGCATGGTTCGATGAAGACCCATAAAGCTATGGTTCGGTGGGAGATTGAAGAAGTGGATTGGTGGAGCAAAATTTAGGTTGTCCATGGGTCGGTACCGACCCATGGGTGTTAACCAAAATTTGGCTTAAGTCCCATGGTTACTGAACCATGGGACTTAAGCTAATTGAGGCGTGACCCATAGGGGAGTTTGGGAGGACCGGTAGGAGGTAATTGGCGAAATGTTAGGTTGGTAGTGATCGTTCAATGGTCATGGGTCGGTGGGGATCGTTTGGTGGTTATGGGTCGGTGATGATCTATAAATTTTATTTTAAACTTGGTGCTATTGACATTGGGTAATAAGGAAGGCCCCACGAGACTACATTTCAAATTTCAAGTCGATTGGAGTGCATATGCTTAAGATATTGATGGATCGGTGATGACCTTTAGAGTTTGGGTCGGCGGTAGTTTGCTTCAGGACACGCTTCGGGTCACCTGGCAAAAAACCCGGGTCTGACTTGAGAAAATTTCATAGGAAGAAAATAGGCTAAGTCCATGGGTCGGTACCGACTCTTAAGCTTGCTTGGAGAAATTCTAGGTTTTACCCGAGTCTGACTTCAAGCCAGAATTTCCAGAGTCCGCTTCAAGTGAAAGAGGTGATTACTTCAGGTCTGACTTCGGGTAAACCCTGAAGTGAGTTTTCGATGATTTTCATCGTCAACCACTCATTACTCGGTGATGGGAGTTCCATGATGGGAAGGGTTGGCTTTGATGATGGAAAGTTACACTTTGAGAGGAAGAGTAAGCGGCGACGAGTCGAATCGAGAGGACTATTGGAGGCAAGTTACGGAACGCATGATGACACTTTGTGACTTATGATGGTTGTCTAGCGTAGTTCCCAACCGCGACGACTTCAAACAGGAGAAGTATAAACAGTTCTGAGATGGACTCTGCTTTAGATGATGTATGCAAAGGGATTGTTGATATTCATAGGTTTCGATGTACTTGTAAAGCAAGGGTATGCGAGGACGCTCACTTAGGGTGGTGATGAACCTGGATCACATGATGTTTAGATCCATTGTACCCTGGACTATTGTAACGACCCCGAATTTTAATTATATTTAAATTGATAATTTAAATTAATTTTTGAATAAAACTGTGAAATTAATCGATTAAGTGATGCGAGTTTCCCCGAACTCAAATAATTTTTTGTTAAATCATTTAAATTTAAAATATTGTATATATATGTGAATCACATATGTATATGTGATATATGAGCAAATTTGAAATTATATATATATATATATATTGAATTTGAGTTATCTCAAGTAAATGGTTTAAAAATAATTTTTTTTATATAAAACAATTGACACAAGTATAAAAGTAAGTAAACAAATAATTAAATTTGAATTTGATGGTTTATGTTAGAAATAAAAATAGAAGTAAATATATAAGTAAAATATAAAGCCAAACCACATATTAATAAATTATGTAAATTATTAAGTGAACACATTAAAATGAATCTAACAACATAATAGACATCGAATTTCATTTGTACATACAAAATAAAGTATAAAGATATATATATATATATATATATATAGAATTACAAGACAAGTACTTAAGTTGAAAATAAAATTTTAAGTTAGAAATAGAAATTAAATCTATGTAAGATAAATTTTAAAATATCAAGCAACACACAGGAATAGAATTGGATAAAATTTAAACAACATGTAAAATAGGAATTCATTCATATTACAAAGCATAGGTTGAGAAACAAGTAAGGACAGAAAAATACCTTCAAGTATGGTATAAGTGTAGATTGTACAAAGCATTAAATGCAAGACCATCTCAGCCATGACCTATTGTACAAACATAAAATATAATATGATACCCTGTACAAACAACATACCCTGTAACTTCTCTTCTATATATCAAATTTCCTCTTCATTTTAGTTCGTTCAAAACATAATTAAGCAAAGCCAGAAAAGAGAAAAAACAGAAGCAAGATATCAAAGCAAAGATTCAACTGAAAAAAAAAGAAAAAAAAATCAAACTTCAATCAGATCAAATTCAAAATGCATTTCCAGATTTTTCAACAACCTTTCCCAGGCTTTGTGTCCTCTGTCTTCCTCCCAGATGTGAGTAAACTCTTTTAAAAACAAATTTAATTATATCTGTAGTTGAAATCTTTATGCATTTGCTATGATATGAATATATGTTACATGAATATTGTTAAGTTTGTATGTTGGAAGTGTGAAGCTGCCAGGGAATTCAAGTGACTGTAAATATCCATCCTCTTTGTTTGAATTTCTGAAGTGGTTTTCTTAAGAAAAAATTCAAATCTTCCAAACTAGACCATGTTTGAACTTGATATTTGAATGGAAATTGTATGTTAATGTTTGTTGGCAAATTTAAAAATAGTTCTGCAAATTTAAATTTAAAAATTATCTTTAAAAAATGAAAAACTACAGTGAAAACCAAATCATGTGATAAATTTGAGTATCTTAAATTATCAACTGGATTACATAACTTGAATTGTTATTGCAAATTGTGATTTTTAAAAACAAAATGGAAATTTTAAGTTGCGTATGTTATGAGCTGTTCACAGTTGAATAAAATTAGCACTTTGATCGATTTCTGGAAATCAAAGAAGTATTGGATGTAGTAATTTCGTTTAAAGCTGGTTTGGAACTCAAAGATGTTAGGAAAAATGTTGAAAAATTTATTCATTGCAAGAATTTTGGGGACAAGATCAAGATAGGGTTTGAGAACCCATTTTCGTTCACGCTAGAAACCTCGGTACTGCACCATCCACAAGAAATCGGACTTCACGTCGGTGGGCAAAGTCGAAGCATAGCACGTGTGCGAGGCTTTGGGCCAAAGTTGGTGGCCGATAACGGCCAGAGGTGGTGGCGCGAGGCAGTTATTGGATGGCGTTCCTGATGATGGTTAGGCCGTAATGCTCGATTCGCGATTTCGAAACAAAAATTGAGATCTGGGCGTTCGTTACGTTTTGGGGGATGGACGGCGACTCACTGGTGGCCGCAGCACCGACCAGAAATGGCGAAGTTGAACGTGCACGTGTACGTGTTCGTTTGGGTGTCAGTGGTGAAATTTGGGAAGGTCCAGGGGAGAACTCGAAGCAAGCTTCGGGGAGTAAGGGTTCGAGCTCGAGTTTTGACTCGAGATGGTTTAGGGGTCTTACGAGTAGTACTTAGAAAAAAATTGAAGAAGAAAAAAAAAATATAGCACGGGCTGACTTTTTTGAAATGACCCGAAGCAAACACGAGATTCTCTCGCGTATGACTGGAAGCAGGTCTCGGGACTAACTAATTAAACAGTTTTTTTTTACTTTAAAAGTTTTTAGATTTTTTTAAAACTTGTAAACCATGTTTTCAAATGACAATTTGATCAAAGTTTTGAATTAAATTCGGTATTTAAGTAAGATGATTTTAAAGTAATTAAATTTTAGTTTATTTAATTTTTTGATACATCATTTTATAAAGTCATTTATATAAAATAATGAAATCTAAAAGGAAATTAAAATAGAATGTTATTCAAACTAATCCTAACTTTCCAGTGCAACCAATGTATAAGAATGATAATTAATTGAGGAATAATTAATTAATGTGATAAATTAACTTGAGAATACTTAGTTAAGTAAAGGTTAATTAATTAATGAAGGTGATTAAAGAATGATAATTAATTGAGGAATAATTAATTAAAGCAATTATTGAAGATAATTAATTAAATGGTGAATTAAATAATTAAAGGTTAATTATTTAATAATTAAAGATTGATTGATTAATAATTAAAGGTTAGTAAATTTATTATTAATGGTTAATTAAAAAATGATTAAAGAATAATTAATCAAAATGATTTGTAATTTATTAATGTTAATTAACCAGGAATAGAAATTCATAAGAAATAAATCTGATTTGAATTAATCAGACAATTAACTGGTCTTACTTATGAATGTTTGGATTCTATTGGATGATTGAATTGTTTGATATCCCTGATCTGAGATTTAGTTCCTTGGCCTGACCATTGTTGGAAATCCAATTCCCAATACGAAACCCTGTACGGTTTTAGTTGTAGAACCTGCCATTTACTTATGGTGGTCACCACTGTTTAGATGGTAGCTATAGTAGGCATAGTTCGGAATGTCTATGTTGGCTAAGATTTATATTCTACTTTCGAAATATTTTCTACACTATGCACTAATAATAATATCAAAAAAAAGATTTGTTTTGCATAGTAAGCATCTTTGACTATCATAAGAAGAAATCTCCTTCAATTCTGCATTTGCATTGTGTGTGTGGCGGGAGGTCTTATGGTAGTTTCATTTTCTAAAAGCATTGCGAATTGACTTTAAAATTCTCTGCTATTTGTTTTTAAAAATAAACTGTTTTTGTTGCTCACACCAGTCCCATGACTGATCCAGAGTTTATTGTTTCTTTCCTAAACTTTGGGTGCTCAAAATTTTTTCGACACGAGCAGTCTAGAGTTGGGTTTTTCAGATAGTTAAGATTAGTAGATTTTCTGGAGCTAGTTCAGTCTTTGGTTATGGACTGCACTTGCTTATCTTTGTGCATCGTTATTGGGAGTACGAGCTACTGCTGGAGTTCTCTCTTGAAGACTATTTTAGAGTTATTTATCCGCTGCTGGTGTTATCTATTTTCTTTTCCACTACTATTTCTTGTATCATATCTCTGATGTATATTGATATTTATTGTATCACTCTGTTGTGTCAGATATTGTATATCAATGTATTATTCGTTTTCTTCCGTTGTGTTATTTACTTAACTGTGTTATAAGCTCCGGCGACCCGGATTTGAACGGTCGAATCTATGGCATTCGAGTACGATGTAAAGTATGGATGTCGATTTTCGAGCGCGAAAATCCAGGGCATTACAACTATGGTGATGATAGTCTAGTTCCTGGCCTACCAAGTGGCATGGATTTGAGTATCGAGAGACCAAGATGTTGAGTAGTCCTTGACTGGGTGATGAGGTTATACGAGTATCATATATCCAACGCACTGAGTGAGTGAATATAAGGATGGATGATGGATATTTTGTTTGCTTTGATTGTTTTTATCACCTTAGGAATGTCACCTGATGTAGATGTTACCAATGCTGATATCTAGACACCCTTAGTACCTTGATCCATAGTACACATACGATGGTTATCATAGAGTAGCTTATATCCTTTATATGTGCTAACTTTGTGAATGTAGAGACATATTAGGTATGATTTTCCATGCCATAAGCCATTTGTCCTAGTTTATTGCATTTATAGTATTTGAGATTTTTCGCTCACACCAGACTGTTGTCTGACCTGGAGTTTTATGCTTTGCTTCCTATTACTCTAGGTACTTTCAAATAAGTAGATTGGGAATATAAGGTCTGGTCAACACGTAGAGCTAGGCAGGTGTGGAGCAGGAGGTTATTCTCGTATTATTATATGTACTCATTTGCTATTCCACTGCACAACACTATAGAGCTTGCTAATGCCTTGCTATTTAGAGAGGGTTATTTATGAGTTATTTTCTGATATATAACTCTATCACTTATGTTATTTACTGTATGGATCTATATAATCTGATGTTATGCTTCATTTAGTTATTTACTATCTCGCCTATTTTATATCTGAGATGTTTTGCTATTATATTTTATTTGATGCGCTGTGAGATATACGATAGGTTCTGTGTTGCTTATTTACTTTACAACTGCTGATGATCATCCTGCATCGACTAAGCACACACACATCGAACTTATATAGGTGTATTAGGTGTCGGCGGTGTTGGACGATCGTCACATCGAGGCAAGTAGCATGCCATACCCAAGGCCTTTTATATATCCAGGTCTGGTGCCCAATACTTTATCACATATCTCGTCCTCTATCACTGAAGTGGATCCTTCGGGTATAGGAAGCTTTTGGAGTCCCATCATACTGTTCCGCAAGTGTAAATTTGACATGTTATCAAAATAATATAATCTTGTTTAAGCAGCAAGTTAGCTTTTGAGTATGAAATATTTTAGTACATGATTTTTTCTGCTTTGGGCAAGTCTATTTATTTCCTTTAGATGTGCAGCGTCCCATAATTTTGAACACTTCATTTTTGAAAATTGTAATGTTTTGAAATATAGTTAAGTGTTATAAATGTGATTTTATAACCTTGTTAAACAAGTTTTAATTAATGAGAAATGATATAAAACATGTTTTGGAAAATTTTTTTACAAAAATATATACTTTGAAAAAATATCGATAATGTGACCGAAAATCGATTTATCGATAAATATTTTTTTAATCGATATAAGTTGTTCAAACTCTGTTATACTAAGCTAATGAACATATGAACACATTAGGAACTAATTAACACACTTTTCTTCATATAGTAATTAGAATCATCTAGAAGCTTTTAAGGAAAAAGTGATATTTGTATGTAAGAGGTAGTTTGGTCATTTACTTAGAAATGAGGTGGAAATGGGATGTGATGAAACATGTAGGGGTTGAGCCTCAACGATCCGTCTGGCTTCTTAGAAAACACTACTGCTGCACCCCAAGGAAAACTACTCGGCCTGATAAAACTCTTGCCTTCCAAATCCACCAACTACACCTTCAACTCCTTCATCTCTGTGGGGGTCATCCTGCTCGGTGGTCTACTCACTGGTTCTGCTCTTGGAACCAAATCTATCTGAAACTCAATGGCTCTTTTCGATGGCAATCCAACTACAGGCTCAAAACATCTACGAATTCTCTAACTATGAAAACTCGACTTAACTTATCGTCTGAATCCATAGCACCAAACAAAGCATACACCTCACCGCTAGAACCTTCTACAGTATAAACAATCCGGTTACTGCAATCTGGGTGCTTAAGAGATATCTTCCTATCCTGGCAAAATATCCTAGCATCGTACTCACTTAACCAATCCATACCAATAATAATTCTGATCCCTACAAAATCAAACACATGCAAACTACAAGCAAAAGTATGACCTAACAGGTGAAACACTGATGCATACCCTCCTATTAGGTTCGTAATCCATAAGGAAGTAACTAAATATGTAGGTCCAAGGTTAAGCTTATCCATCAAATATATAGATATGCAAGAATGCGATGCACCAGTATCAAATAAAACGCTAACAGACATACCATGAATCTGAAGCATACCTCCCAAAACTGCTTTTCCCTTCTCCTGAGCTGTTGGCTTTGAAATAGCAAGCTCCAATGCATATACCTTGCCCTTTCCATCCTTAGTGGGCTCCGTGCACCGGTTCTTATAGTGGCTTATCCAGCCACAACTGATGCACCTGATGTTCTTCTTCCCGAGCACTTCCTTAGCCTTCCTAGAATGACACTCATTGGCAAAATTCCCCTTCTTGTCGCACTTAAAGCAGACAATCTCAGATTTCCCCCTCTCGGTCGCTCCACTCTTTTAAGCACACTTCTTGTGAAAAAACTTCCGCTTCTGGCCCTACCCAACCTGGACCTCCTTAGCCTTACTCTTCTCTAGAGAATCAATAATCTCCTCATGCCTCATGGACATCACCACAACCACATCACAAAGGTCTCTGATAAGCGGTAAAGTAGCCCTAACTAACTCAGGCTTCAATCCCCTGATGAACTTCTCGTTCCTCTTCATCATGGTATAAACAGCGGCATAACCATACCAAGCCAACTCCTCAAACCTTCAAGCATACTCCACAACTAACATCTCTCCCTGCTCTAACTCAGCAAACTTTCTGATCTGTGCTGACTGTGCCATAACAGACATAAACCTCTCGTGGAACCTCCTCTTGAACTCTGTCCATGTCATCTCTTTCTCATCTACTACCACAGTTACACTGTTCCACCAGAACAAAGTAGCTCCATGAAGCTGTCTAAGTGCCAATCTCCTCTTCTACTCATCATTGAGCCTTAGATCTGCAAAAATCCTTTCATAGTGCAATAGCCAGTACTCCACCTCGATAGCATCCTCGGTTCCAATAAATGGCTTCCTGCCAAGCTAAGTGTAATCTCCACTCATCTTAGCATAATCATGGACAATTGGAACCTTCGGAACTCCATCTCCTACTAATCCAGCAGCAACACTTGCTTGCACCATATTCACGAAGAATTGATACATAACTTCCATTCCGACTTGCGGGACCCCAGCATCTACATTTTCTACATGTGTCTGACCTTGGTTTCTCCTAACATTAGGTTCGGCATTCCCTTTGGTGCTTTCCCTTCTCGGGTTAGCTCTTCCTCTTCTACCATCCATATCTATATTCAAACTTCATGAGATACAGAAAGATAGCCTAAGTAAAGATAGGAGACAAGAGAAAAAGCATATACTTATATATAACAAATACAAGTACTTTGCTATAGCGTTATCTCATACCTCAATCTTACTCTAATTCTTTAGGATTATGTTTTAAAAACCATTTTTAATTAAAGTGTTTCATAAACCTATGCTCTGATACCAAGTTGTAACATCCTGTTTCTACAAGCCAAGAGCTAAATGCTACAGATGCTGCAGTCATCTATAGTATTAACTTCTGGTGACAAAATACAGCAATGCTAATGGTATCCATAATCTCAGAGGCACTTGAATATGAACAAAATCACAGATATCAAAAAATAACATTTAGCTGATTACATTTTAAAACAATATCGTATCCAAGTTACATAGTCCCTTAACCGTTTTCCAAGTACTAATCAAATATAATTTACAATAATATGCCAAGAGCGACATATGACGATGCGCTCTTGGATGATCAGAGAAATATAGTCATATCTGACTTAAAATACATAGCGGAATCAAAACAAATAAAACTGAACTCCTAAAATAGCTTTCTGACAGCCACTTGCTCGTCTCCAGAAGCTTTATTTGCCAAAAGACAAAAACCTGAAAACCTCAAACCTCGGTCTACTCAAATCAATTTTGAGCACCCGAGAGTTTAAGGGGAACAAAAACTTCGAGTCAGACATAAAGCCTAGTGTGGATAATACTGTTCATCTCTATTAATTTATGTTAAATGAGACCACACTGCTTAGCAAAACGGGTTTTCCCTCACAAACATTCCTTTTAAAACATATCTTTTGCAATTCTTTTCCTACAACCAAAACTGGTCAAAAATATCTGTAAAGCATCATTATATAAACATACATAAATATCAGGTAATAAATGAACTATCTATTCAAACACATAAGTTTTGTTTGACTAACTTTTAACCTTTGGTTGGCTCGGGCCTACCAGACAATATCAAAATTTGTCTAACATTGGTTAGACCACTTCTTTTGGACAATCTGTCCTTAGCTATCTATTAAATACTTCCCTTCTGGGCCGTCTGTCCTTAACTTATCATCTTCTAGGGTCATCTGATCCTAATGGTTTTATGGGCTCAACAATAACCTATCTGTATATAAAATATATTCCTTTATGTGTGTATCCATAGTTTTATTCTTACATGTGACAAAGCCCTACACACTGAAATTTTGGACTAAATTAGCTATGGCTAATAGCTAATGTATAGGGTGCGACCCTATACTATTCCCATCTGGTATCTAATATCTGAGTCATTTTACGTAGGGATATCTTTCAGAAATTTTCCTTGAAAACCTTTTTAAAATGGTTTAAGACCTTTAAATCAAACTCAAATAAGGAAAATTATATAATCCCTAAGCTTTACTCAAAATCACCTTGCCATGTTATATATACTTTACTCAAATCTTAGTTGATGAAAACACTTAACTTTTGAAATTCCCCCTTCCAAAACTATTAAAAGTACCCCTTTCGAAACCATTGAAAGTAACCCATTCGAAATCATGTAAAACCCTTTCTTTTATCTAGGTCGAAAGGCCAAAACTTTCCTTTCGAAACCTTTGGAATTCTTCCTTTTGAAAGCTTTAAAACCTTAGACATCTTTCTTTTAAAAACCTTTAAACATTGCCTTTCGAAATCCTTCAAAAAGCTTTCCTTTCAAAACCATTAGAAAATAACACCTTCCGACTCTTTTGAAACCTCTGGGGAACCACCCCTTCGAAACCTCTTTTAAAACCTTTCGAAAGCATTAAATCTAAACCTTTTGAATGGGCTTGGATTCAATTTAAAACATGTGGAAACCTTTCGAAACCATTCAAAGTTTACTCCTTCGAAGCCCCTTGAAAACATTTTGGTGGAAACCATTTGGATTATGCCTTCAAGTAAAGCAAAATGACATAAGCCCATTAAAGTCGAAAGCACTTCCTTTTGAAATCATTCAAATCATCTCTTTCGAAACCAATTTGGGTTATACTTCAATTTAACAAAAGGGTCTTAAACCAGTTAAGTCGAAAGTCATTCTTTCGAAAGCATTTCCCAAGTAAAGAAGTGATGGTGTCGAAACCATCCCTTCGAAAGTATTGGAGAAGTAGGCAGATTTTCAAAACAAAACAACCCCTTCGAAACCTACTAGGTCGAAAGGTAAAAAGGCGATAGCTCAGTGTTTCAACTTAGTCGAAAGCATTCATTTAAAAACAAAGATGCAACCCAATCGAAACCATTTTCTTCTAAACAAATTGACCTGGTCGAAACCCAAGCAAGTCGAAGGCATATTATTCGAAAGCAAGCAGGTGTATATTTCTTTAAAACCAAAGGAAAGCTTCAACCCTTTCGGAACCCCATGGTTTCGACCATATACCTTTCGCCCACGTCCCATTCATTACATACCAGTTGCTTGATCCCATATGCATTGGTTTCAACTATGTCGGAGGCGACAGTATGGAGGCGGAACCTGGTGCCGAAAGAGACGAAATAGTGAAAAACCTATTTATTTGTACTTTTAAACTATTTCTTTTGTACCTAACATGCATTGTTTGTCTAAATCTGATTGGTTGCCATATTACCTTTTCAAAAGTGCTACCATTTTCCAGAAATAACAAATTCAAATTATTTGCAAAAAGCCCCTTTCTCCTTTTAAAATATATAAAACATTTAAGTCCCATACCTTAAATAATTTTATATACCCATCAAAACACTTAGGAAAAATCTGGAAAAATTCAAGAAAATCTATTTTAATATGTTTTCTAACATATAAAAAATTTAGACCCAAACCATATATTATTTACTTGTAAATAATCTATAACCCAAAATATCATTTTTCTTACTAGAAAATTCGTATAAAATCCACATTAATTTCAAAAAATTTTAAAATTGAAACCCATCTCCAAAATACTATTTCGGATCTTCATAAAAATTTGCAAGGCATAAAGATGTCATTTAATAGGGTTTTACCTTAAAACATATCATAAAATTCAATATGAACATGTATAAATCATCAACAAGTATATATAAACGTTCCATCATTCAAAAACATGGCAATATATTGCAAATCGATTGGGCATCACCTTAAAACCGAAAACAATTCAAAATAGAGATGTAAACATTATTCACCATAGCTTTTGTGATTAAAGAGATTGAGATATGAATAGATTTGATTTTGCTTAAGCTTATTCCTAGCTTTTCTTCTATCTTTTCCCTTTTTCCTTGTTAATGGTGGTTGGACTTGATTTATAAAAATTTGAAATGAAATGAACTTGTATAATTTGCACGGCTAAGGGATAAAGATATAGGGAAGGTGTAACATCCCAAAATTTTTAATTTAAATTTGGTAACTTATTTAAACTTTTGGAATTCAATTTGAAAATAATTTAAAAAGTTTCAAAACAAATAAAATATGTGTTAATCTATATGAATAGAACTTCAATTTCTTTTGATTGAAATAATAAATGTTTCAAATCAAAAACAAAATAAAATAAAAATAGAAATAAATATATATGTTAGAATTTTATAGTTATGGCAACATAGGAATAAATACATATCAATAATTATAACCATTTTAACTCAAGCATAAAGTATAAAACAAAAAAAATTAGGCAAATGTATATATATGAATTAAGTATGCAAGAAGATCACAATACAAAAATATATGCAAAGTTATCTATGTACAAACACTTCAAGAAATAAACATGAAGAAGCAAGACAAAACAGCAAATAGCAAGAAAGAAAAAATATCTATACGAAGTGTACTTGCAAGATAAAATAAAATTGTATGTTAACAAGGATGGAAACATGCATTTAATGCCATCACTCCTAGCACAAAGAAGGAAATCATATCAGCCTCCAAATTTCAAATTTCTCTGACCAAATAAAAGAAATTTTTATACTGGCCTATACCTCTGCCTGTACACAATTTTGTATATATCAACTTCCATATTCTTTTCGTTCAAACATAACATAGTAAAACTGAGGAAAAGGAAAAAAAAAATATAAGTATCATCATATTTACAAGCTCAAGATCATTTAACCAAATTAGCAAAGTCAGAAAAGAAAAAGAAGAAGTAAAACATCACTTTGTTTTACAGATCTAAGCTAATCATTCCAGATCAAAACAGGAAGAAAGAAGTCAAATTGCAGTCTATTTCCAACTTTCTGTATTTAAAATCTCTTCTCTATTTTTATAATCTGAAGGTAATATCTTTTGAAAATTTGAGTTACAGTTGTTAAATAATCAAGTAAAAGCATTAGAGCTTAAGCAAGTTCATACAAATTTGTTGCAGTTAACAAATTTAAAATCAAGCTAAGAAGAAAAAGAAAGGGCAGTCCAGATTTTTGATTTTCAGATAGGAAACTGTCTCTGCTAAAATTTGTTTTCAGGTGAGTAAACATCAACTTTAAGGCTTTAAGTTTAATAGTAAAGAGGATTCATTGATTATATGGTATTGAATATGTTTTATCTTTGAATATAATTCTGTGTGTATATATATATAGGTTGCTCTGTATATTGGTCTTCTCTGTCATTGATTACAGGGTTGATTATCATTCAAACTCAAATTGTTTTCAACTGATCATTGTAAAGCTTTAAGTTTTAAATCAAACAAGAAGTTTGGATCTCAATCAAGATTTTTAAATGCTGATTAAAACATGTTTGTAAAATAGTCCACTATAATCTTGTTTTTACAGGAAATCAAGTAATAATTTGACAAATTTGATTGTTGTAAAAAGTTAATTCAAGTTCATAACTTGAATTCGTACTGAAATTTACGATTTTTAAAAGCAGTATGATGATTTTTACTTAAGTGGTTTAGGAGCAGTTTGAATTTAAACCGAAATTGCATTTTTCTTGATTTCTAGTGAACGATTCAATTATAAACATTGAAATTTGGATCGAAGCTTGTTTGAGCTTATATGATGATGGGAAAATTGCTAAATATTTTTTTATGTACGAAATTGTTGAACGAGTCCAAAGTAGGGTTTAGGTTCAAAATTTGCAATGGGTTGGACGCGTGATGATTTCATCACCCTGGAGAAATCGAGTTGCACGTGATGATAAGGGGGAGTAGTATGGAGCATTGACGTGCTGTGGCTGAAGTTATAGCGGCGCTGGTGGTCTGAGATGCGGCGGCGAGGCATTTTTGGTAGGTGATGTCAATTTGTATTTTTGAGCAAACTGCTAAATTTTGATTTCGAGATCATTGTGTCGAATCAAAGTTCGATTTCGAGTATGGGAGAGTTTTCCGACCTGCCGATGATCGCGATGATCACCGGAGTGGCGGCGCCATGTCGTGCACGTGCACGACGTTGTTTGGGTATCAGGGAGTTCTGCAGGTGGAAGCTCGAGTAAAATGGTGAAGGCTTCAGGGAGGAACTCGCGTTCGCGAGCGTGCTCCTGTTGCTTAGTTTAGATATTTATGTTTAAATAGAAGAAAGAGAATAAAAAAGGGAGGAAGAAGAAGGAACAGGCACGAGGGGAAGAGAGGAAGGACTCATGGAAAATGACGCTTGGCTTCGGGGAGAAACTCGCGTGCGCGAGTATATTTTCTGCTATCTGAGTTTAGGCACTTAAGTTAAACTGGAAAAAAAAATTATTTCGAGTTTAATTAACTCAGCAAATGCTTAACAACGTTTTTATAATCAGTATTTCCTCTAAATAATTAAATTTAAGATAAGAATTGAAGTAAATTAACATTAAAACTTTCAATGTAACCATAAATTGACTTTTAAAGTATAAGGAAGATTTTTAAATAATTTAAATTATACAATTTATAAATTGTAGCTAACTAAGTTAATTGATTGAGGAATAATTTAAAGCAATTGAGATTTAATTAATTTAATTATCGTTAAGAATAATTGATCATTGATTAAAATAATTGTGTAGTTAATACACTTAATCACATTCACTCAAATTGGAGATGTTTGACTATCATCAAATATTCTGTACTGGATTGATATTTCTATCGTGATACTGTGATTGTTTTGGTACTGAACTGTGATTTGTGATTTAATTCTGTATTGATGTGAAATCCCCTTTTTCCCGTAAAATGGCATTTTTACTTCGATGCGACAGGGAGTCAGATTTCAGTTAGTTATCCGAAACCCACATCGAACCCTGAATATAAATCTTTGTGATTGTCATATCCACGTGTTTTAAAGATTGTCGATCACTATTCAGTTTAGCCGGGAGAGGACCTTCGTGTCATATAACCCATTCCGAATAGTGATACTTCGTAATGGATCGCATTTGAAGACCGGTGTTGAAGACTGGGGATTTATGAAAACGATAGGACGACCTATCGATTGTCTCTGCACTGAGTTGCTCCAGTATAGAGATTTCCTAAGTGATGGGAAGTCCGATCGGGATTGTGAATACCCGGATTGCAAGGACTTCTTCGGAAGTGCCTTCGGTTCTGTTCGAACCCGGAACAGACTTGTATGGTTGTATGTCTGACACTACACTTTGAGATATAAAGCAGATTTCTTTCAAATACATATCTGTTGGTGGCGGAGAATTTATTCTCTTAGCTTAACACCCTTCTCTGAGACGTACGAGCTCAGAGGTTATGTAGTTGAAGTTTATCAGTGATATACTCCCAATTTGGTAGTGTGGCATGCTGAGTGTTGCTGTGTGTTGATGATCATTCGTTGATCATTTGTGATCAAAGCACGGCTTTGTGAAAAAGCGTAGCTTTGTGGACGAGACCTCATCGAGCCTCACAACCCAGAAATGGTCGAAACAGGAAAGATGCGGCAAGGTTATGAGGGTCGCTCCCTTTAGGGTATGTCATTTCCTTCTAGAAAAAAGTGGTATCAGGTATGGAGCCCTGATGCTTAACCTATGTGGTTGCTCCCGTCTCATTTACTATGTGATTGTTGCTTTGTGATCGAGTGCCCTCGGATAAAGGTCCCAAAGGATCGAGGGATGGCATACTCGAGTAGTAGTTACCTAGTGACAGAGGTAACCCGGCCTTGTGTTGGCAGAGAGCCGGGTAGGTTCTCGGGACGTCCATCCAGAGGCGTTTCCATTGGTAGTGGGAAGTTCCTTAGCCTGACCATTTGTTGGAAATCCAATTTCCAATACGAACCCTGTACGGTTTTAGTTGTAGAACCTGCCATTTACTTATGGTGGTCACCACTGTTTAGATGGTAGCTATAGTAGGCATAGTTCAAAATGTCTATGCTGGCTAAGATTAATATTGTATCTTCGAAATGTTTTTTACACTATGCACTAGTAATAATATCAAAGAAATTTTCTCGTATGAAGCATATTTGACTATCATAAGAAGAAATCTCCTCCAATTCTGCATTTGCATTGTGTGTGTGGCGGGAGGTCTTATGGTAGTTTCATTTTTCAAAAGCATATCGGATTCTTTTTAAAATCTGTTTATTTAAAGTAACTACTTCTGTTTACTCATACCAGTCCCATGACTGACCCGGAGTTTATTGTTTCTTTTCTAAACTCTGGGTGCCCATTATTTCCACACGGGCAGCCTAGTAGCAGGTTTCCGTATTCTGGCGTTAGCAGTATTTTGGGGACTTTTACCTTGAAGATATTTTGGAAGATTTTTGGATCACCAGGTGCTTAGTTATGGATATTCACTATCGTCTTCATTCCTTTGAAGACTTTTGCTTGTGATCACTGTTGTACTATTATGATGTTTTATTTGGAGTTGTGGCATATGTATTATGATACTCTTATGTAGTACTGGCTATTATGATGATGTTGTATCTATGATGTAATGTATGATATTCAGTTTATTTCCGCTGTTTATATTCATCTGATGTTGTTATAAGCTCCGCCGAACTGAAGTTTGACGTTTGATTATCTTACAGTCGAATACAAGTAAGGTATTTGATGTTGATTTTCGAGCGCTAGATTTCAGGATCGTTACAAAAGGCCTCTTTCTCATTTTACCCCTCTAATTCATTTTAAGCCCCTTTTTAGTTCATTTTTAAATGGCACGGCTACCCCTTTAATAAAATCAAATCTCAATCCCCTAATCAACACATTATTTACCCAAAAATCTAGGATGTTACAATATGCTTAATACTAAAAGCCGACGATGCAGGCTTATCTATTTGTAAGTGTTAAGATTGATATTCGAGTAGGGATAAAAGTGATAGTGCTTTAACCTACCGTCTTCACTCTTGTTTGAGGAATGGTTAAGTTGGAGAGATCGGAAACATGTTAATCATGTTGATTCCTTACTTGTTTATGAAAGTCATTAATACTAAACACTAAAAACAGATGAGGTAGACTTGTCTATCTGTGAGAGTTAAGAATAAAGTGTCTATGCATGGCTTTAATATGTGACCAGTGCTCTAACTTACTTGGGTTCACTCCTAACCGAGGGATAGTATAAGTTGGAATGTCAGAAATGTGTTAAGTATACGAACTTTGATTTCTATAAGCGATCGATTTTACTGGATAGTCGATTAGTCGGTTATCATACTCACCAATTATAACTTTAGAAGTATCTGAAAGCTTCACAGCTTCATACCCTTTAAGAATCTCCAGTGAGGAGCATTAGTATGAAACATCTCTAGATTTAAGAACTTATATATACAAGATCCCTCATGGAGGACTCCTCTTTATATAGTTTTCTTACTTCTAAAAGTACCAGAATTGTGTTTACCGCTAATTCATTGAATTAATTTTAGAGAGTCATGGATCGGTAAGTATTTTACTTACCGAATACCACTTCAAAACTAGTACATGAGTTTATGTTTTTGAAGCGGTTATGAAGTGGAAAGTTATAGAGATGAACTGTCTATCCTAAGGTAAAATTCAAAGAAGATGTCAGCTTTAACATTTAGACTTATGCTATATAGTTGAACTGTCTATCCTAATGTTAAGTCCAAGAGAGAGGTCAGCATTAGCTTTTGTCAAACAGGCTTATGCGGGAATCCATGGAGTGATTCATGTTCTTTTCGAGCAATGAAGACTCGTGTGATAGTTGTCGAACTTAACCTTGACGTCAAAAATGGCTAAAGATAGTGTAGACTGCAAGATATAGGGTCTAGATAACCCATGACTTGGTATATCAACTCCATATCTAGATCATGCTTAATGATGTTGCTGGTGGGAGTTGATGATACTTGGTTCCATATGGTTCTGTACGTTTGTGCATGGACTACTTATGTTTACCTTATACTATGTTTTATCTAGTGATACACAATGCTTAGAAGGTAGTTTCTGATCCTTATGCATGCAGTTCAGACTCGGCTAGACTGAAGAGATCTCCACGGAAAATCCATATGTGTACGTACCTTAGTGGGTTTTGGTTGTACCCTTAATATTGTTACGGTGTGATCAATGTAAGCACCATAACATTTTGATATGATTTATATTCTACACTCAAGACATTATCTATTATAGCACTATATTAACTTAATGAATGGTTTGTTTCTGAGAAAACCATTATGAGAATTCGTATATTCTAAACAGTTACTATTACATGTTGCATGTATCTTGAGTTTTCTCGCACCAAGTTTATGTCTAAGACGTGGTTTTTATTTTCCCTAAATTCCTCTTGTACTCTTTTGAGTAGGCTGAGTAAAGCAGGTTTTACTTTGGTCGCTTCAAAGTTCAGGAGATGAGCTGGAGGCTTCTGTTATCTATTTATTTCTATTTCTATTAAACTGTATTATGTATGTATATATTAGCATTATGAGGACGGGCAGATATAACTATTTAGGATGATGACAGTATTTAATTTTGGTTACTCTGAAATTTCTGTATTTGGAGTAACCCTTTGTGCAGATGTTGCATTCTTTCTTTCTTATTTTGTTCCCTTTCTTTTATTGCAACCTAACTATTTGTCTTTTTGGCACTTGGGTGCTCGGCATATGAATACTATGGATGTATTAGTGTTAACATTTGAGGATCGAAAAGTGGGGTCGTTGCACTTGGTATCAAAGTCTAGTTTGAGCAAACACCTTAACTTTGGTTGTTTATGACTCATTAGAGATATGGTAAGTGACACCTTATATAATGACCCGCCTTTTTGACCATCAAAAGTCGACACCGAATACATTCATAATATTGAAATGTCGAACATCCAATCGTTGGAAAGCCAGATTGTCAGGGTAAAATAAAATGAAAAGAATAGAAAACAAGGAAATAACAATCTCACAGCGGAATTGAAAACATATAATATAAAAGATAGTAAAAACTATCACTCCAAATACAGAGTACATAGAGTTAAAAATAAACCTTACCGGTTGGACAGTTATAAAATCCTGACCTTACAATTGCTAATAGGTATATATAATACAACAGAAAGTAAAATAATACGACATGTGAACATCCAGCCCTACTCCATAAGCTCCATGCCCCACCAGCAACAACCTGGAAAAATACTCGGTTTTAACCGAGCATAATAATAAAATAACAGCCGGATCAGCCAGGAAAACCAACGTGAGAAAACTCAAGTAACATGGCTAACATTTAATAATTCTTTGAGAGGTTTTTACCTTACAAGAACAACATCCGTATATTAAGAAATGACAAACAATCAAAACAAAAATCAAAACAAGAAAGAATGTACATAAATAACAACAAAATCCAAACTTATATAATAGGCAAATATAACTAAACATCGAGAAGAGCTTCAGACACTTCTCGCTGCAAATTAGGAAACATTATTTAAAGATTTGAATTAAATAAGGAAAGGGAAAATTTTCAACAAACGACTAGGAAGTTGCTCCTCTCTTACCGAAAGTAAACCTCTAGAAATATACTTGAGAACAACGATGGCTCGCGGGAACTCCAGGCCGAACCCCGCCAACGGTTACCAAGTATCCAAGTATTTCACATCTCCGAAGCATACAACCGAATCTGATCTAGAGTAGATGTGAAGATATCACAATGTGAGTAATCCCACATAACCTGTCCCCCACTTGCGCTTTGGTTTTAGTCATTTCCAACAAAGAATAACAACACTTAAACGAGCAACAAATCATCTTGGATTGAAGAAACACACAGAAGAAAAGATTAATTCCAAGGTTCAAGATAGGTACAAGGAAAATGAATTTATGCAACATGATTAGGAGGGTGCTTCCCTTTCAATAAAAGTACACCTCTAGATAAAATATACTTAAGAGCACAAGCATCACTCTTGGGAGCTTCCAAGCTGGACCACGTTAAATCCACAGACATCCAAATATACTCGCATCAATGCATGCATGCTATCAACTTCTCTAGATGAATGTGAATATATCCTAATGGGTGCAACCCACAAGGCATGGCCCCCACTCGCACTTTGGTTTTAATTTTCCCGGTGTTGGATACCAATGATCAAAATGAGCGACAAATCGTCTTAAAGTGATGAAGCACAACAATGACTAGGAGGGTGCACCCCTCTTTACACGTGCTTTGGTTTTAGTCATTTTTGCTAAAGGATATCAAACTCCAAAAAATAGCAACCCATCGTCTTAAAGTGATGAATACAAAGTAGATAGCAGAATCAAAATCGAGAGTCGATAAATCAACTATCGAGAATAACAAAGAGATTTGTGTACGGGAATTAAATCACATGTGCTTACCACTAATAAATGAATCAAACTTTTAAAACATCTTATCCGCACTTGGGCTTGATTTTCACATTTTAAATATTGTTAAACATTTTTAAAATACTCATTGAAATATTCTTTTTAGAGGGAAAATTATAATACTAAAATGAGCGACAAATCGTCTTAGAGTGACAAAGCACAACAATGACTAGGAGGGTGCACCCCTCTTTACACGTGCTTTGGTTTCAGTCCAAATAATAATATATATAGTCATATGAATCTCCAAAATGGGAATCCAATCCAAATAATCAATCAAACAACAATATAAACTAATATCCAAGTATGCAATAAATAATTTTTATATAATGTTCTAATTTACCAAAAAGGTGAGTTTAACTCACTGAAATTTCAATTATCGCTTTTGCGTTCTGATTCCATCTAAAATTGAACAGCGTTCGAATTTAGCTTGAAATTTTACAAACTCCAATTTCCACAAATCCAATTCCAAAATGAAAAAGACCTTCCTATGAATCCAACGCGCCTGACCGCATCCGGATCCGATCTCATATGAAATAGTTAAGGGTTTAATAAGATTTTGAGTTAAATAATATAATTAATCCTTAATTGCAACACTAACTACCATCTCAAAACCCTAATCTTGTCAACCCTAATCTAGTCGCCGACTTCATCCATCCCACGCCACCGCCTCAGTCGCCTACCACGCCGTTATGTCACATCTGTCGATTCCCTAGCCCACTACGACCCCAACGCCACCTGAGACGCTACGTAACATGGCTCCACGAATGAGTTTGAGCTTGACAAAACTGCCTCCGTTCGTCTCCTCCACGGTGCCACCATAGGCCACCGTTCGCCACCACACCACCTCCAAACGAAAGCCCTCGACCTCCTCTATAACAGTGCTTCAGGGCCCACTTCCCAAAGATGAACGTCGGCGGTAAAAATCTCAAGTCTAACCACCGCCTTCCATCTCAGACCTACACCGCCTCGCCACAATCTACGGTGATCCAACCAATCAAAATGCTCGGCTCCCTCACACGAACATTTTTCATGTTGGGACCTAAGCCTAATTCGGCCCATAGAGGCATCGACCATGAGGCTAATTTAGGGTTCATAGATTAGAGAATAGAGAGGGATGGATGTCCTTATATAAGGTTTTCTTCAACACTATGCCCTTTAAAATTACGGACTCCAATCGAGGCGTGCTTAGTGGCGTTCCTAGCCAAACACTCATATTTCGAACTTAATAGAACTATTTTCGGGACCTAATTCCAAAATATACAGAAGTTAGCTTTTGGGATGGTAGTTAGTTAAAAGGTACGTCAAATCGTTACATAACTCGTCGGCTACAACAATTTATAATCCCCGACCCAGTGGCACTAGTGTCATCAAAATCTAAGACAGTGTCCCAAAATGCTAATTTCACATATTTGAATATCGTTTTATATTGTTCAATCACTATCGATATTTATCCGATCTATTTATAATTACTAATAAATTTACAAACTGAATTCACTAGTATTATTTATTAGTTAAAAGGTGTAAAATAAGATTATTATATCCATTTAATTAATATTTAATTCACAATTCAAATATCTAAACGATCGCTATATTGGAATTCAAGTTATTAAATTCCAAAATCCCATTATTCATATATTTAAAATAAATTAAACATTTAAAATTCAATGATCAAATTTTGGATTGTTACATTCTCCCCCTTAAAAGAATTTCGTTCTCGAAATTCCCAAGGAAGAAAATGTCTCCATACCCTTAAGTCTAAAACTATTTATTAATTAAAATGAGCTATTAAACTTATTACTTAATTAATTCTCAAATATCACAGAAAATTTCGACAGCGCCTCCTTTGTGAGGCTCGATCGGAACAAAACTACCTCTACGGGTCCCAAACCAACTAAAGAAAACAATAGCCATGTGACCACCTATATCTAGGGCATAAAATCATCAAAAAAGTACAATTTCTAAATCTACTACGTATCTTTTTGCGTTGAATTTTTAAATTTTTGCAAGCAACTTATTATCTTGATGCTAATGCAGGTGCACAAGAATCAAATATCAATCTATTACTTACCTGTGCTTACACAATCCAAAAGAGAGTCAGGCCGACAAAAGAGCAATATGATGCAACTAAAAATAATGAGGCAACTCTATATGGAAAAACTAGCATGATATAAATCTATGTGCAAATCTAATCAATAAAGCCACATGCAAAAAAGCAACATGTCAACCATATGCAACAAAACACAAAGGATATACTGTAGTAAAGTAATATGCATCCAATTATTTCAAAAGATAAATTTAGAACCTTTTGCTCGAAATTTTAAATTTAAAATATATTTTCAAATTTCCCCAAAGAGAAATAAATGAAAATTAATCACATAACCAATCAAACTAAATCAAATCAAATTCCATATAGAAATGAACTAACAATTAACACCATTAAAATGTTAAGTGACTTATCAAATAAGATTTAAGATTTTGCTTAAGTTCACAAATTTTCTTAAGTCACATACTGAGTATACAATTTTACTCAGGCCCATATGATATACATAAATCGTTCGTACACTTTTATTTAATCAGTTGTTCGGATAATAGCCTTCTACTTTTGAACTAGTATTGATCACTTGTACTCCCTTAGAGCAGACTCCGATCAGGTTTCTTGATTAGAAACTTCTGTTCTCGTTGTATAGCCATATACTATGATAGAAAACTTCGGTATCATATCGAGAATCTGAATCAAGTGTTCGTTGATAGAAAAAAGTAAGTAGCTCTTTTTCAAACTAGTGGTAATCACCCTGATGCTATGTATTCGAATGCTAGATCAAAAAAACCGGACGAATAAAATAATCTATGTATAATTTACGTACTTAATTTGATTGTTTTCTTAGTTATATCGATCCCTTTCGTTCTCATTAATAGTATTTCATCAATACCAACATTATTCAAAAATCATTTCACAAATTTTCGCTCAAGTTTGTTAACATTTTATAAACTCACGTCTTTATAAAACATTAGATTAGAAACTTGTTCCACTCTTACACTACAAGAAAAATACGATTTTACAATGGTGTATAAGCATTGTTAAAACACTTTAACAACGTTTATATTGTCATTGTTATATCCATAGTTGCATAAAATAGACATTATTTACAATACATATTTAATGTTGCATAAACCATTGTAAATAATATATTTGCAACTCTTTTCAATTGTGGTGTACGTTCCATGTATCGATTTACAAACTTTTGCACGACAATTCCAAAATATTGTAAAATATAATTTTAGCAGTGCAATTTAAACGTGGATGAAACTTTTTCTAGGATGATGATAAAGCATTGTATTTTTCTTTTTCAATGTGTTCTAGTATAATTCCAAGACAATGAAAAAACATTCTAAAAGTAACATATACGTCAATGAAAACAAGTTTTATTTTGAATATGTACAACAATTTCAAAAATTGTAAACAAGCATGGTGTAACTTCTTTCAAGCATCGTGTTTGTGATTTCAACCACGTCATGTTACACTTGTAAGCACACTTTGAATAATTTTTTCTAGCTATTATGGAAAATATTATACACAATATTTCATAAGTGTAGCGTGTACTTTTCATGTAACATTTTATCAACATTAAGAACATTATGATTAAAATAATTATTTACATGTATGATTTAATATTCAAAGCTACTAACAAATATTGTTGATATAATTACAAATATTGTATTATTATTCTTGAAATGATACTTACATTTTCTAGCAATCATTTTGAATAACACATCAGATTGTGGCTTACATCCTTATCACAAATAGCTAGCACCAAAATGCATTATTGATAATGAACCATAGAATGTCACACATCTTTCATGTTCTTAATCCATATACAACACTTACTCCTACTGTATAGCCTCACCCTAGACCTTACTTAATACCACATCCCTAAAGGTTGTGTCCATCGAGCTTTATTTTTTTCATCCTTTGTACCATCATTCGGCTACCCATTGGCCCCTCCTCTCAACCCCGTTACCTCTTATCTCCCAGCATTGCCAAGCTTAAGCTATCAAAGTGAAACTTCATCAAAGCTTGAATCTTTCAAGCTATTAACTAATAATCAATGATCATGAAAAATATCACCTTCATAAGTCATGCTAGAAGCATTGGCAATAACATCAATATCAACAACCCGAGTTTAAACTAATTCAAAAGCGATGTTGATACACAAGGAATGAAGTTGAATGCTATAATATTGCTATAAGAAAACTCTGCAGCATGTGTTCATGCTGAAGTAGGTTGGTGGACTTTCATTCTCTTCTCATCATGTTCAATTTCTACATCCTTCAATTAGCAAGCCAAAACTACGGATGAGTTGCACTATGTTGAAATGCAAAAGCAATTATATTAAAACTAAACTTTTAAATAAAAATTTAGGAGCGATTCATTTACATGGATTTGCAAAGTACATCCATCTTCATTGGAATATGGTAAAAGTATAGTAAAAACAAATAATGAAAAATCAAAAGTATTGTTGTAGATATGGTTCTAAATTGTTTTGAATCTATCAACAAAAAGGTATGATGACCAAATAGTAGAATGCTAAAATATCATCTTGTAAGAAATTTTTTGAAATTTACTATTGACAGCCCAGCTAAACACGCAGTTGAATTTTTGGTAAAGCCCAAGCTTTCAGATTCTGAGGAGTTATCAAACATTGAGGAAAAAAATCTTAAATTATAGCACTTTATAAGACTGAAACAATTGATGAATAGAGTGGATTTGCTGGAGAAGCATCTGGAAATTCAAAATGATTGACAATCTAGTTTCAATTGATATCGAATAGTGAGGCACTAAAAACATAAAGATGTATAATGAGGTGCGGTGAAAGAGAGGTATAACAAATCATTACCTATATATTTTCCTTTGATCGCATAAAAATGTTGGTTATATTAGAGTAATTAAACTACTTTGAAAATTTGGAATAGAGTATATTAGTTATATTAATTGAATGTTGAAGCTCTTAGATATATTACTAGACTTCAATATTGCAATTAACACGTTGAAAAAGGAGTTTATTTGATTTTCTTAACATTGAGAACTATTTTTCAATGTGTTTCTAAATTTAACTTAATCGAATTAATTTATAAATACTATAAGTTAAAGGTGGAACCCAGTGCACGAGGCTCCCGCACAATAGCGGGTTCTGGGGAGGTCGATAATGTACGCAGCCTTTCCCTCACATTGCGAAGAGGCTGTTTTCGAACACGAACCCGGGCCCAAATCACCATGTAGGTGACCTAACCGTTGCGCCAAGGCGCCAAGTTAAAATGGAAAAAATAAATATAAATGTTACCCTAATTTTAATAGGTTTTATTCATTTATTAAATACCATAAAATTAATTAAAATAATATATAAAGGTTATATATAATTTAATTAATTATTTGGTAGAATAAATATCTAAATATTTATTAAAAATATAATATATGTGCACCACAAATTATATAATTATTTCTGATGGCTGAATATATTAGTGCAGATTTTATATATATATATATATATATATATATATATATATGGTCTATATGAAATGCCACATTTATAACATATAGAAAAAAATATATCCAAAATTTTAAAAATATAATAGCTTGGAATAAATTTACCCGTGACTTTATTGGGCAATTGATGTGCACGTAAATGTGCATATTTTTACCACCATATTTAATCTATTTAAATTAAATAAATGATCGTATTGGGTATTTTAACTTGTTTAAACCATAATTCAAATTATTTGAAATTGTCACATATTCATCTTCATATAGGGGCAAAATGGTCATTTTTATGCATTTATTAAATTGTGAAAATTTACTTGGAATTTTCTATGTTGTTTTGTAGGAAATTTGGTGAATTTTACAAGTGGTTACATGATGATATATGCATGCATAAGAGTGAAGAGAACAAATGAAGATGGAAATAATTCAAAGTGAAGATAATGGAGGACCCAACCTACCCACCTACCTTAATGTACAAATTAGAGGCTAATGCACATGCTTATGGAATTAATGGCTTCATGTACACTTAAATGAGGATTATTTGAAGCTAATGATTACTTGGCCTCCACACTTCCTAAGAGGGTATTTTGGGCATTCCCCAAAAATATGAATTAGGGTTTAACACTTGTATAAATACCCCATATCTTCATGTAACCCCCTCTTCTCCTTTAGTCTCTCTTTAGTTTAGTTTAGGCTCAAAATAAAAGGACCAGCTCTCTTTCTCTTTTCATGGCTACTTAGCCATTTCTACTTCATGTAACTTTCCTCTTTTTTTTTTATGTAATGTAATTATTGTTTCCTTTTAATTACATTCATTTTCTTTCATGCTAGTAGTGTAGATTTTCTTTTATGCAATTATAATAGTTCTTTTTCATTTAGCTTTCATTTTCCTTTCTTTTTGCTTTCATGTTGCTAGCTACATTTGTTAATCAAATGACAATATGAGAGGCTAAACCCCTTCAATTTAGGGGTAATGAAGCTCTCTAATTATGTAGCTTCAACTATTTGTTAATTCATGCTCTCTTTTTGTGCTTAATGATGATGATTGAAGTGGTTTAATTGTTGTTTTTACCTTGAATTTGATAGCCTATATTGTTGACATCAAATAGGCTATGCTTAAACAATCACTTACACTAATTGCCTCTTCATCAAAATATGATTATGGAAAAAAAAAGTGATTTGAAATTAAAATTTGATGGTCTATATTTCTAATCAATATGTGACGCCCCACCTCAATACCCACGCTAGCCAAGGACACTACGATGTAGTGCTGTCAACTAGCATGGAGAATAAGGCTGTTAAGGAGCGACCATCCATGTAATTGCTTATCACACGGTGGCTATAAAATAATCTTCGGAAACAAACATAGAAATAAACATAACACAAATCGGTCACAGACATCCATATCACAAAGGCGGAAGAAGATATGAATATATAACTAACACATGAAAGTGTACATCAGAGTAGTGGTCAAAAAGATCCACAATAATACAAAAGAATAGCAACACGTGTTATACCAAAAGAATACAACTATGAGTCCATATCTCAAGTGTATACAACAAAAACTGCTAAACTAAATAGTTAGCCAAAAGTCAGAGTAGCAAATCCCGGGAGGAAGTCAAGCAGAAGCACCTGTAACATCTCGGTCTGACCCGAGTATTATTTAAGAAAATAATAAATGGATCAGTCTAACTATAAATATCAGATGACATGATATAAAATAAAAGATATGGCATAAACATAAAATATCCATACTGACATACTACTATAAGTATGAAAATGATGATCAACAGGAGATCAACCGATGAGAAATGATCAATATCACAAGAATCTTCTCAAAGATCCAAAGAGGGCATCATACCCTAAACTTGTACTCATAACAAGTCAATGACATAAAAATCCAGAAATCAAACCAAGAAATCCAGAAATCATAAAAAGAGAAAGAGGCCTATCACATGATGGTCCGAAGGCCATGGGGAGCTACCCCATATGTGTGAGTCGGAATCACACAGATTGAGGTCTAGACTAACCAAAAAGCAAAAAGGTATGTGTGAGTGGAATCACACAAGTGGTGTCTAGTCTAACCTCGCAAACAAAAAGGTATGTGTGAATGGAATCACACAAGTGGTGTCTAGACTAACCTCGTAGGCAAATAGATATGTGTGAGTCGGAATCACACCAATGAGGACTAGTCTAACCTTGCAAACAAAGAGACATCGCACAATTGCTAGTCTAAATCATAAGAATGATCGTCATGATCAACGAGAAGTGTCAATCACACCAAGCTAGTAAATATATGAGTTTAGCTTCATGTCCCATAACCACTTGCTTAACTTAAATATTTACGAACAAGTTGTAAATCTTCACTAGGAAATTGTCACAAAAAGGGTTCAATCGAACAAGTCCAAGAGCTAACCGACGAAGTGAACGCAAGCGTTTCATACCACTCGTTTTACTAAGTCGTTTAAGTCGATTTCTCATCCGAGTGAAGTAAAGGCTTGTATATACTAGTAGATTAGAAAACGGTTTAGGAAAAAGAGCTTTGTAATAAAAATAGAGTTGAAATCGTTTTGATGAAAGAGCTTTGATATTTACTACTAATATTGAAACCTTCATATCTTTAGAGTGACAAGTCACAAAACGATTGTTGAAACAAATCGAATCACATAAATTCACGTTCGAAGACGTGAGTAAAGTCCAAAGAAATCAATCGCAAAACCATCAAAGTAGGAATTTCTGTTGAATGTTTTTCAGATAAGATCGCCTACGAAGAGGTATACGGGGTTCGACCTAAGGGTAAGGTCTGAGGCGACCTATGACTTAGTGGTGGAAGACAGAGCGACCTAAGTGTTCAGCGACCTACGACCTAGGGGCGAACGACCTAAGTCCTAGCGACCTACGACTTAAGGGTGAACGACCTAAGATTTGCCTGGGATTTATAGGTCGGCAACGACCTATGACTTAAGGGCAAACGACCTAAGATTTGCCTGGGATTTATAGGTCGGCAACGACCGACGACTTAAGGGCGAACGACCTAACATTTGCCTGGAGATTATAGGTCGGCAACGACCTACGACTTAAGGGCGAACGACCTAAGATTTGCCTGGGATTTATAGGTCGGCAACGACCTACGACTTAAGGGCGAACGACCTAACATTTGCCTGGAGATTATAGGTCGGCAACGACCTATGACTTAAGGGCGAACGACCTAAGATTTGCCTGGGATTTATAGGTCGGCAACGACCTACGACTTAAGGGCGAACGACCTAACATTTGCCTGGAGATTATAGGTCGGCAACGACCTACGACTTAACTCCAGGCGACTTTTCCACGCGCGCCTACGAACCAGAGCGACCTGAGAGGCCAGAATGACCTAAGGCTGGAAAATTCATCAAAACGCTAAAAAGTGGAGTTTTTTCGCCAATCCAATCCAAACCAAATGCAAATGTGTATGTTAAAGTGATAAGGAACCATTCCCAACAGTCCAATGACGATTATAGGCAAGATGTGAGATCAAAAGTCTCACCTTTTCACTAAAATGGATGAAGATGGAGATTGAAAGCAAGGGGAAGCAATCCAAAGCTTGAATCCACTATCTTCTACTTGAATTTGACGTTGAATCTCGGATTTGCAATAGAATTTGTGTTTGGAGTTTTAATTTCCACTTCCCACCACCATTTTTGACAAAGCTTGAAGTGTTTTGATAGAGTGAGGAAGAGGGTTGGGCTGAACTAAAGGGGTGCAGTCCAAACCAAAGTCAAAGGCGGGAAAAAATGTCGAAAATTTCACTATCTCTAAACATATCGAAGTTTACACTCAAAAAGATCGCAAACGTCATTTTGAACTCAATGGGAGTGGTCTCGAGTCCTAATTTGACCGTATGAAAAAAAGTAGCTTTTCGGACTAACATCCGACTAACGATAAAATATTTAAATATAAAATCGACAAATATGCGGGTTGTTACACAATAGTTAATAGGCCATACTTAAAATAGATTTCATTTTCATTGTCAATTTTCATGAAAGTTAGTAAGTGGTTTAAGGGGTGTGTTAAAGTTTGATGGTTTATGTTGGCTAATCAATAGCACAAATATGCCATACTTATGATAAGCACATCAATTAAAACACTAATGACCATAAAAGAGAGATTATGATTTCATATGTATTGAATTACATAATCTAGAGAGTGGATTTATTCTCTAAATTGTCATTTAACTCTTATATTTGCATTTCTTTTCTTTTAGTTAGTTAGTTAATTCTCTAATTCTCTAGCTTAACTTTCACTCGACTTTGGTTTAATTTGATTGAATCGATTTTTAAAATCATCAATTTCCTACGGATCGTCCCGTACTCGCCACGTACTTCAATAGTATGCCTTGCGCTTGCGGTTAAATTTTATTTCTAAATTCGTTCGACGGTTTTCTAAACCGATAGAATTTCCGTCGACGAATAGCAATCCTGCATTAATTTTACATAATAAATTTTATGTAATTATTAAATAACTTCAACTTACATTTCTATTTTTATTTTTGAAAATTGGTAATTAATGCCTTGGAGGTATCGAATTCAAGACCATTGATAACACTACCAAAAAGTAAAATTTATTGTAAGCTTTACAACTTTTTTAGGGAGGGCACACTACCTCAGGCTAACTTCGTACATGGATGGTATTTAAATTAGTGAGATTGTAACATGAAGTACAGTCTCTAATAATAATATCTAATACTGGTCAGAAATAAAATTTGTCTTGTATATTTTCTATATCTTGTAATTCATATAATGAATCTTAGCTCAAAACCATGTGAAGCATCAAAAAAAAATTGCTTAGTCATGCAACTCTTTAGTTTGTCATTAACATTTATTTAAACCAATAGAACAAATTACTGTTTGTCTGACAGAATAATTACTACATCATTGAATGATTAAGATTATAGACGTGAGTAGAATACCAACTTTACTAGCATACAAATCACCACAGCGATTAATATTAATGGGTAAAACAATGTAATAGGTTATATTTATGAATTAAACTAATGCACTATCAACAAAATATCTAGATGGTATACAAAAGATGTTAGCTTTGATACCTGAATTTAAGCCTTGGCTGGAAGAAGAAAACATCGCAAAAGCATGGAGGAAGATGAAGCACCGAAGCCCTAACCCTATGTCAAAGTCATGACTTGCAGGAAGAGGATGTTGGTGGTTCGGTCATTGAGGAAGGTTGAACAAGAAACTTCGTTCGGTAAAGAAGAGGAGATCTGAAGACAAAGTCTTGGAGCATTGGAAAATAATGTCGAACGAAATATTTCATTCGGTGGCATGTCGGTCTAATTATTTCGTTCGGGCATTATGCCGAACCAAATTAGTTTTGGGTAATGTCAAACCAATTGAGCTGCTGTGTTTGCCGGTCCAGATGCGCTGAACCAAATGGATATCAAACCAAATATTTGGTCCGGTATTAGAGATGCCGATCTAGACTTGAAGTGCACTATGTCGAACCAGATTGATACGGGCTCTACCGGTCCAGATGGATGCCGAACCCAACCCCGGGGCTGCTATATAGTAGCTACCCTTCCTCATATCTTCACTCTATAAATAGTGGAGCTTTTGGACAGTAATGGCAGCCATCCTAGAGAGCTGAAAATCTTTAGAATTTTGTCTGTATTTTAAATTCTTCTTATGTATAGCCTCCAAAAGTGAATCAATCTTGTAACTCTAATCTTTCAGTGATTAATAAAATCTCCTCTCCCTAAGTGGACGTACACTACCTCGCGGTAGTGGAACCACTATAAATACTGGTGTTATTTATTTTTCGGCATTGCATAGATCTATGACTGTCTGTTCTAGTTGTTATCTCTGTTTGTTTCGTCTCACTACAATCACGATCCAGTTGTTTTTTGCTGCGTGAGTTTTTTATTCCCTTAGACTGATCATCTGAAGGGATTATCCCCAACAGTATGGTATCGGAGCTGCAAAGTTGATTGAGGAGTATTAGACGCTATGGCAGGAGATGAAGCGACTCCAGTTGTTACAAGACCCTATACTAGAGGGATGTATATCGCGTCAGGATCACAGTTGGCAATTGAGAAATGGAATAGGGATAAAGACTTCGAGAAGTGGCAATGGAGGATGAAGGCTGTTCTAATGAGAAATAAAGTCCATCCAGTAGTGTTTGCCCCTAAGGAGTTGACGGTTGACATCTCAGTCGCGGAAAGGAAGGAGATGGAGAAATGGACATTTACTACTTTACAACTGGCTATGGGAGAGAATGTTATCTCAGAGATTAGTAGTGAGACCACTGCTAGGGGCATTTGGACAAAGCTGGAAAATCACTACTTGAAGATATCTTTGACTAACCGTCTAATATTGCTGAAGACATTTTTCACCATGCGGATGAGAGAGGGTACTTCAGTGAATGAACATCTTAATTTCTTTGATGATCTCGTGATGAAGATGAAGACTGTTGACTTGAAGATGGATGAGGAGCAAATGGCAATGATTCTTTTGTGTTCTCTTTCGGAGCATTACACAAGTTTCACTAACAGCATTATCTTCGCTAGAGACACATTGACAGTAGAAGATGTGAAGTCAGGCCTTCTACCTGAGTGCTTGAAAGATTAGGTGAAGGAGATAAGTGAAGGAAGTAGAGGTGGAAGTAGTAGTTACGGCCTATTTGTTGAAAGAGGAAGAGAAGATAAGAAGAATTGGCACTCTAGAGGGCGTTCCAAGTCCAGGAAGTCGGGTAATGGCAGGAGAGGAAAGTCTAAGGACAGGAAGTGCTTTATCTGCAAGAAAACTGATCATTGGAAAAGGGATTGTCCAGATTTAAAGAAGAAGAAAGAAGACAGATCTTCATCATTTGTAGTGGAGAAGTCTGTATCTGACGATGTGTTGTCTACAGCAGTATCGGATGTCTCGGACCATTAGGTGTTAGACTCGGGCGCGTCTTTCCATATAACGCCTAATAAGGATTACTTCAGTTCTTTCATTGGACAAGAGGGAAGCTCTATTCTAATGGGTAATGATGCTAGCTGTAGAGCAATGAGTGAAGGTATAATGAGGATCAGGATGTTTGACGGAGTGATACGCACTTTGACAGATGTCCGGTATGTTCCGGGTTTTTGGAAGTCCTTAATTTCTTTAGGACAATTGGCATCTTTGGGATGCAAGGTAACTATCGAGAAGGATAGTCTGAAGGTTTCAAGAGATGCACTAGTTCTTATAAAAGGAGATGCGTTCTGAAATCTGTATTTGCTGAAAGGAACCACAGTTCTTGGAGAGTCGTGTGTTGGAGTAGATAGTTCTCGTGCATTGGATGCCACAAAGCTTTGGCATCTTAGGTTGGGTCATATTTCAGAGAAGGGCTTAGAGTTGCTTCGGAGATGGAAGATGATCAAAGGAGGAAGCTTCGACAAGATGGACTTTTTCCAGGAGTGTGTGTTAGGCAAGCAAACTAAAGTATCTTTTGGAGTTGGACTCCATAGATCGAGGCGAGTACGTGAGTATGTGCAAACAGATGTTTGGGGACCGGTTGCTACTCCTTCTCTTGGAGGAGCAAAGTATTTTATCTCTTTCATTGATGACTTTTCTCGGAATGTATCGGCGTATGTGATGAAGGCCAAATCAGAGAGTTTTGAGACGTTCAAAGACTGAAAACGCTTGTTTAGGACGAAATGGTTCTAGGTTGAAGGTGTTGAGATCTAATAATGGCGATGAATTTATCTCTAGAGAGTTCCTCGACCTTTGTAGACAGCATGGCATTCAGAGAAATTTCACTTCACTCGGCGATCCGCAATCCAATGGGGTTGTAGAAAGGATGAACATGACTCTACTAGAGAAGGCTCGTTGCTTGAGATTGACGGTAGGCTTGTCTAGAGGCTTTTGGGCTGAGGCATATCAACTGCGGCACATATCATAAATCGAATTCCATGCTCAGCCATAGATGGGAAGATTCTAGAGGAAAAGTGAAGAGGTAAAGCAGCGTATCTTGGTTACTTTCGAATTTTGGTTGTCCTACGTACGTTCACCATACGGTGATGACAAGTTGGAGGCTAGAGCATATAAAGGCATACTAATGGGATACACCGATGGTATCAAAGGGTATCGAATTTTAAACCCTATTGATCGAAAGATTGTTCATCCCAGACATGTTACTTTTGATGAGTCTGCTATGTTCAATCCAAAGGAGAAGCTACTTACCACATCAGAAGATTCTGATAGGCCTAAGGAGATGGAAGAAGTTCTCATGTTCCAGCCAAATAGTAGAGTTGTTGTTGATGCTATCGAGGAAAACGCAGTTGATGAAACATCACAGGATAGTCCACAGGTACCTTTTAGTAGTGCCGGTGATGTGCATGAATATAAAGGAAGTTCAGTTCAAGGTGGAGCTGAAAGAAGTTTAGATGAAGTAGTATCTACCCTGGTCAGTCGTAGGACTATTAGACCGCCCGAAAGGTATGGTGATTGGAAGTCTGCAACCTTAGCCTTGGTGATTAGTTTGACTATGCCCTACATGTGGTTCATGAGGATCCTCTTGACCTTGATGAAGCTTTGAAGTCATGTGACAGTTCGAAGTGGGTGTGCACTATGGAAGAGGAGTTAGAGTCGTTGAAGAAGAACAAGATTTGGGATTTGGTACCACCTCCTCAAGAAAGCCGAGCCATAGGTTGCAAGTGGGTGTTCAAGGTAAAGGATGATGGGAGATACAAGACTAGACTAGTTGCTAAAGGGTTTTCACAAAGAAAGGGATTGAAGTATGATGAGATATTCTCTCCAGTAGTGAGGCATACGTCCATCCGCATTTTGCTCGCTGTCGCCGCAGCTCATGACTTGGAGCTGGAGCAACTGGACATGAAAACTGCTTTCTTGCACGAAGACTTGGATGAGACCATCTACATTAAGCATTCAGAAGGATTTGTTGTAGACGGGAAAGAAAATTGGGTTTGCAAATTGAAGAAGTCATTGTATGGACTTAAGCAGTCATCTAGACAATGGTACAAGAGGTTTGACTCTTTTATGCTTTCTGTAAAGACCTGCTATTTCGAACACATGTCGAACTTGAATTGCTCAAAACAACAAATTGTTAATTTATATTTGGCAAAACTCAGCATATACCGTAAATAAATCAATCACAGAATCACAAACACAGAGTAATATAACAATAAGCAGCGGAATATATAAATAGTAGTTCATGAAGCTACTATATAAATATCAGAGTTTAAAGTAAAATACAACAGATATCTCGAATACACAGAAGTTACTAATACAAATGCCAATGACAAGTCTGAACAAAACAACAGGAATAAACTGAAAGCTGAATAGAAAAAGCAGATCTTCAAGCAAAGCTCCAGGCTCCAAAGGTGAGTTTCAAATGCGATGACACTCGGTCTGACTCGAGCATAAAGCAAAACACAAAACACTCGAGTTAGGATTAACATTCTTATACCAGTAAATTCAACTCAAGTGAAATGTCAATTGAAATACAAATAACTTAAAGGATGTTTAGGATTCCCATCCTCTAAGGATCCGTTAAACTATCTACATACATAGTACAATACGCTATATATATAATGTTTATGGTAAAGTAAACTATTAAAATAGTGTTAAGGCGTTACCCATATCCCTATTAACACATTTTTATAAATGCCATAGTCTATACAGTACTATAAACTCCACCAAACCGGTGGGCTATCAGGAAGCGCTCCATAGGTATGACACAAACCAAACTCGTAGAAAGCACGATAAGGCATGTGACAAGGCACGCAAGGCAATGCCTAGGGTAGGATACTACCATTTTGCGGATCCGGACCAATGGTAACGCATAGGAGCTACTACCGCCCACCTCGAGACACACTCCCAAAATCAAAGGTGCACCCAATGAAATCACAAAGTAATAGAATGGTATCCAAGGAATGTGCTCGATCGGAGGTGCGACCTCACTTGGTCCGGCATGGCTCCTATTTTAGCCACATCAAGCTGACTCGTGGGAGTCAGGGCTGCGTTAATATCTCATATAGAATCGTCGCCAAACCATCCTACTTCGTTCTGGAATCTCCACCACGTGCACAGCTGTTAAAGTGGTTTTCGGTATTGGCAAAGAGTATGACAATATCCGATCTCAGTCTCTTTAACAACCAAACGCTTATTTCACACCGTGGTCATTTCATTTCAAACGGTTCATACTTCATATCAAAATACCATATTCTTTTCAAAAATCATATCACTTTCGAAATCGTATTCACTTTCGAAATCATAACTACAAAATAGTTTAAACCATCTTATTAAATACTTGCATTTAAATCCATTAAATCTAAATCATAACGGTTCCCACTTAAATAATTTGAATATTTAAAAGTAGTTTTTATATATATTAAAATAGTTTATATTAAAATAGGTTATAGATAAAATAGTTTTATATTAACAATAGTTTATATTAAAAGAGTTTATATAAAAAATTGTTCCAAATTAGAATTGTTTCGTCCAATTCCACAAATCGATTCAAATCAACTTTAGTTCCAAAATTCAATTTAAATCAATCTCAGTCCATCCATTACAATTCAATTTAAATTCTCAATAAAACCATTTTTAATTTATATCGGTTTCAAATACAGATTTGAACTATAAATTAAACCATTTCAATTTCAATAGGTTTCAAAGTTTTTAATATTCAAACATTTACAATAACTCAATTTGATAAATTTCATTTATTTTCAAAATTCAACTTTAATCCTATTAATATTTCAAAATATTCACTTAATCATTTTTAATAACATTTAAATAAAACCTCAAATTACAAATTTAAATCAATATTAAATATTAAATTTCAATTTTATTTAAATTTGAAAATGTTCATTTAATTGTCTTTAATCAAAGTCTAGTTATCAAGTTATAAAATCATATCTTTAAAAATCTTAATAAGTTTCAAATCAATACTTATTATATTCAATTCTTTACAAATTTAATTATAAATCAATTCTTATTTAAATTCAATTCTTAACAAATTAAATCAATTCTTATTTAATTTATCTTTCCAACTTTCATTTACTTAAAGTTATTACAAAATCTATTTTTTAAAATATTAATATAAATTTAAATAAATACTTAACATATTATAAATTATTAGTTAAATTAAATTCTTAATAAATTTTATTATATTAGTTATTATTAAATTAAATCTTATTATTATTAAATCTATTTTAAATCTTATTTTATATATTTTAAAATAATAAAGTTATAATTTTTTTTATAATTTTCATTCTAAAACTCAACTTATAATTTTAAAATATCCAAAACATATAATTTTAAAAATCTAAATTTTACACACATTGAAATAAATATTTATATTATAATTTAAAATCAATATTTTCCTTTCAAATATTCCATAAATCATTTTTCAAAATCGACCAACGGTGTCCGCATATAGTTTTCTAACCTATGGTCAAGTGAAACGGATATTTATCATTTCAATCTACAATTATTAAACATTTACGGGTATATATCATTTCAACTCGCAATCCCAAAATTCAAAATCAATGAAAATCGCTTGGGTTTATCATTTCAACCTATAATGATTTTCCCCTCATCTACAAGATCGTTCGGGTATGTATCATTTCAACCCATAGGGATTTCTAAACTAACATGGAACTTGCAGAGTGAGAACAAATAATAATATGACATATCAACAACAGGCATTTATCATCAGTAACAATTTAATATAATATACAAAAGGTTATGGTGTCATATGTCATAGGTAAACAATTACAGATAATGGCATATCATTTTAACAATTAAATAACTTGACAATTCAAATTTAACAGCATATTTCAATCATCATTTCATGTGAATTAAATTTACTAAATATAAGAATGTTAATCATGAGTGATTTCTCACCTTTCGAGGCTAGAGAAATTAGACAATACGACAAGCTATGAATTGAATCATGAACTTGACAATCGACCAATCCAAACGATAAATCTCAAAGCAAAGCAAGGTGAACATGGATTCGACGAACAAGGCTGATAATAAGGAATCGATGAAACAAATCAGAATCAGCTTGATATAACTTAAACGAAGTGTATATTATATTATAATATCTTTTTTTTTCCTTAAAACCAATATTCAATTTAAAAATACATATTTAAAATAATATATCTATATATTATATTTTAATTTAAAACCAAAACATATACTTTTCTCAAATTTCTTTTTTTTAATTTATAAACCCATATAATTTTTTTTTTAAAGATTTCCAAATGGATATTTAAACATAATATATTTTAAAGCTATGACAAAACTATTTCCAAATATTAACAATAAATTTAAATGTATATTTTTAACACATTATATACATATATACCATTCAAAAAAATACCCAATATCAACTATATAATATATATAGGTAATATGTATGTAATCAATCATATTTACAAATATCAAGTATAGATTATAATACGTATATATGTAACATATATGTAATACATATAAAACAATATTTTTAAAACAAACAAAATAAAAGGTTGCCGTGCTCACCTGTATATATATAGATATACATAACAACAATATGAGAAGTTGTTGTAGACGAGGGGAGAGGTAAGGGTGATCACGGCTTGACTAGTCGGGGATGGTGGCTATCATCGTTCGGAGGCTGGGAAGGAGAGGCTCGGTTGTGTATAGTTTTTTATTTATTTTGCATGCGAGGGTGGGTAAGGGGATGTGATGTTCCAGGTGGAAGAGGACGAGTGATGCTTTAGACAAAATACGATTATATAAACTTTATCTCACTTATATATTTTATATATATAAAGCATGTGGCTGGAGGGTTTGGAAAAGAGGCAACTGACTTGGCTGGTGGTCGCGGCCATGTTGAAGATGGAGCTAGTCAGGGAGCCGATGGGGACATGCTCGGCTGTCGGTGGAGGGCTAAGGGTAGTCGGAGAGATTGATGATGTCGGAACTAGGTGTGGGTGGCGGGTTGTGGTGCTTTGGCATAGGCAGCTGCAAGTTTTTTTTGGTTGCATATGAACCTGTGGTAGTGGGAAGACATAAGTTCATCGCGTTTGGGTCAAGTGGTAGCTAGGACGGACTGCGAGTGGGGTTGTGGCAGGTTAGAGTGGCAGGCAGAGGTTGAACGTGGTTCATGAGAGGAAGTGCGGCAAAGGGTGTGGCATGGCAACAGAGAAAAATGGTGGAGCATCTTCAAAAAGGAGGAAGGAAGCAAATCATAAAATACAAACTATTATATTATATAATATTTTTTCCTTTTCAAAAGTAATCTAACAGTTCAAAACAAAAGAAGAGATGAGAACGAAATGAACCAGAGATATAAATGAAAACTAGAATAAATATCAATAGGTTGGAATAACAAAATTTAATAATAAATTTCTGGGAATATAAAACAGGTGGCCATTCGATTTCACCGGGTGGATATACAAATGGACGTAGGAAAGTGAAAAGGCTCAAATGCGGAAACGGTATAGCTAGTAGTTTCCACAGATTTCGCCGCGCACCGGACGTTGAAATATAGAAATGAATATACTGCGGAGATCAGCATGACGAGACGAACAGAATGGTACACAGATATCAACGATATGATCATCCTATCAAAACTCGATATTCGACATTGAAAATAAGATAAACGGAGCTATAGCAGTTTGAATTTGGCGAAATGAAATATGACGTCTCACTCAAAAAACGATTTACATTTTTATTATAAAAATATTCAGATTTCGAAAATATTTTATTTTCATCAAATTAACTGATTTTAAATTGAAATTGGAAATTACACAACAGAACTAACTTTTATATTTTCCAACAAAAATTTACCATTTGCTATGTTTAAATAGACGCATACCAAATATCAAATTTCATTGCTAAAATTTAATTATATATATTTCAAGAAAAAATTAGTTAATTACGTTATTAAAACCATTAAAATTTCCGGGTCGTTACACTTTCACTTGGTTTTGATCATAGCATCGAAGACGCTTGTGTCTACTTCAAGCATTTAAAGAATGGTAGATGGGTGTACCTACTCTTGTACATGGATGATATGTTGATTGCTTCCAAGGATAAGGCTGAAATCGATAGTTTAAAACGAAAGCTAAAAGCGAAATTTGAAATGAAAGACCTTGAAAAAGCAAAGAATATTTTGGGTATGGAAGTTAAAAGGGATAGATAACTAGGACTTTTGAGCCTCACTCAAAAGGAGTACATTTGAAAGGTGCTTGCTCGGTTTAGCATGGAAGGGGCAAAGGAAATCAGCACACCCATGCCTTTGCACATACAGCTTTCTAGTAAAGGCTCTCCGATCTCGGAAAAGGACAAGGCTTATATGATGAAGGTCCCATAGGCAAGTGCAGTTGGCAGGTTGATGTATGCCATGGTCTGCACTAGGCCTAACATTGCAAAAGAGGTTGGATTGGTGTGTAGGTTCATGGCCAATCCAGGAAAGACGCATTGGGGAGTAGTGAACTGTATCTTCGGATACCTTAGAGGAACTCCAAACCATGGACTTGTCTTTGGCGGTAGAGACAGAGATTTCAGCTTGGTTGGATTTTGTGATTCTGACTATGCCGGTGATAGAGATCGAAGGAAGTCAACCTCCGGATATGTGTTCACCATTGGTAGGACAACAATCAGTTGGAGAGCGAGGTTGTAGACAATTGTGGCTTTGTCCACTACAGAGGCAGAGCTCATAGTTGCGATTGAAGCAGCTAAGAAAGCACTTTATTTGAGGCGACTATTGTGTAATTTGGGCTTCATATATGAAGGCGTGGATGTGCATTGTGACAGTCAAAGTGCAATTTACTTAGCTGAAAATCTGGCATTCAGCTCGAGAACGAAGCATATTGAAGTGAGAGAGTCATTCCTTGTCTCGATGAGTGAAGAGAAGCTAGTTCTTCTTCAAAAAGTTCACACAAAGGAGAATGCAGCAGGCATGTTTACCAAGTCATTGTCTGTTGGTAAGTTCGAGCATTGCTTGGACTTGATTTGCTTAATGAAGTGCTAGGTGCCACGTGGTGGCACGGGGGGAGAGTTGAGATGGTTCATAGAGACGTTTTTTTTCATGGTGGAGATTAATAAGTTCTACACGAACTAGCTACTTCGAACACTTTGTTGACGGGCGGTGGCCTTGCCGGAGTTCGTTGACAGAGTTTAATGGGCGATGGCTTTGCCAAAGCTCATTGAGTTAGTATCCATTACTTGGAGCATGAAGGTGTAGATTGTCTTGGATGGCTTATATGGAATTCGATATCAAGGTGGAGATTGTTAGTTTTTATACCTGAATTTAAGCCCTAGTTGGAAGAAGAAAACATCGCAAAAGCATGGAGGAAGATGAAGCACTGAAGCCCTAACCCTATGTCAAAGTCACGACTTGCAGGAAGAGGATGTTGGTGGTTCAATGATTGAGGAAGGTTGAATGAGAAACTTAGTTCGGTAAAGAAGAGGAGATCTGAAGACAAAGTCTTGGAGCGGTGGAAAATGGTGCCGAATGAAATATTTCGTTCGTTGGCATGCCGGTCCAATTATTTCGTTCGGGCATTATGTCGAACCGAATTAGTTTTAGGTAATGCCGAACCAATTGAGCTGCTGTGTTTGTCGGTCCAGATGCGCTGAACCAAACGGATGCCGAACCAAATATTTGGCTCGGTATTCGAGATGCCGGTCCAGACTTGAAGTGCACTGTGTCGAACCAGATTGATACGGGCTTTGCCGGTCCAGATGGATGTCGAACCAAACCCCATGACTGCTATATAGTAGCTACCCCTCCTCATATCTTCACTCTATAAATAGTGGAGCTTCTGGACAGTAATGGCAGCCATCACAGAGAGCTGAAACTCTGCAGAATTTTATCTATATTGTAAATTATTCTTATGTATAGCCTCCAAAAGTGAATCAATCTTATAGCTCTAATCATTCAGTGATTAATAAAATCTCCCCTCCCCAAGTGGACATACGCTGTCTCGTGGTAGTGGAATCACTATAAATACCGGTGTTATTTATTTTTCTACATTGCATAGATCTGTGACTATTTGTTTTAGTGTTTATCTCTGTTCATTTCGTCTCACTACAATCACGATCTAGTTGTTTTCCGCTGCATTGGTTTTTTATTCCCTTAGACCGAGCATCTGAAGGGATTATCCCCAACAAAAGATACATTACCTGTAACTAGTACATGATCCACAAGAAGGTGCAAAATCAAAATTCACATTTTAGAAAATCCACATTAAGGATTTGCATATTTTGCAGCATTATTGAAAGTTGAATTCATTTCTTCACTTTACTTTGCATTGCCTTTATTTAGTCTAGTATACCTAAACCATGAAATAAACAAAGGATTATATACTATAAGTTGTAGACAGATACAACATTTTTAGTAAGTAATGACGTATTTATGACAAACATAAACTCAAACTAGGTTAGTGCTCCAATCCATAATCGCACAAATATATATATATATATGTATATATGTATGTATATATGTATGTATGTATATATATTTAAAAATGAACAAAATAAATGCACACTTGCTTGTACCAATTGAACAGGCCAACCATTACCAAAAGCCAAATTCCTTTCAAGAAGGTAAATTGGTCATCCATATAGAATACAACAACCTACAAAATCCAAAATAGTGTTATAATATGATTTAAAGATTAGATTTTAAATAACCCACATCAATAATAGTCAACATTAACCAAAATATATTTAAAACATAAACAAACATAATAGATGTCTTATCTACATGAGATTGTTTCCAAGATGTCTGAATATTTCAAGCAAAAAATTAAGCACATAAGTATGCATGCATGCATGCATGCATACATAGGTACATACATGCATGCATACATACATATATATATATAGTTTCTTAATCATAAAGAAATAATAGTGATCCAAGCAAAAGAGGTTCATAAATAGTTTAAAATAATATAAGCAATTGAATCTAGTTATATCGGCAGCAAGCATAACAAAAAGGATCCCCAAAACGCATGTTAAGTCTCCTTGGCAACTAATACAGATTTCTACTTATCAGAACATGTTTTAATCATATAAAGATAATGAGAAAATAAAGTGATAAAAAGGGAAAAAGGCTAAATATTGGTATCAAGAAAAATTACCGGTTGAAGATAATAACTAAAGATCCATATTATGATTACAAAATAAAAATGAAAATAAAACATACCAAGTTTTAACTAAAAATGAATGTCATCTATAAACTTCTAACTTACGGTATCCAAGATGTGTATACTGTTTAACAAACAATAATTGTACAAAACATAACTGTGTTAAAAAAAATTAAAATCAATAATTGCATCTACTTTTGCAAAACCACCCCATTTTATCCTTTGTTTCGAACTTTAAAGGCTTGAAAATATATTTAAGTCGGGTATTTTGTGACGCCCCACCTCTATACTCACGCTAGCTAAGGACACTACGGAGTAATGCCGTCAACTAGCGCGAAGAATAAGGCTGTTGAGGAGCGACCATCTGTGTAATTGCTTTGTGCGAGTACCGATATGTCAGATAGTATAACTTACATTTCATTTCAAGAGGAAATTCGACATACCGATTCAAACCCAAAACTACCACATAATGGCTAAGTGGACCTCAGAAACAAACGTAGAAATAAACATAACACAAATCAGTCACAGACGTTCATATCACAAAGGCGGAATAAGGTATGAACATATCACATAAAAGTGTACAACAAAATATTGGTCATAGAAGATCCACTACATAACAAAAGAATAGGTACAGGTGCTAGACAAAAGAATAAATATACATCAAGGAGTCTCTATCTCAAATGTATACTAACAAAAACTACTATGCTAAAGTAGTTAGCCAAAAGTCAGGTGACGAACCCTGAGAAGAAGTCAAGCAAAAGCACCCGAAATACCTCGGTCTGACCCGAGTATTATTTAAGAAGAAAATAATAAACGGATCAGTCTAGCTATAAATATCAGATAAAATGATAAAGGATAAGAGATATGACCAAAAACGTAGGATAACAAAAATGCCATACTGTGTCAAGTATACATCAAATAACAACAAAAATCATACAATATCTCAAATCATCTCAAAACTCCAAAAAGAATCACATTCTTTAAATTATTCATCAAAACACAAATATTGGCAAAACATATCAATGCCAATCGCATCAAAATTGGTGAAACACAAATTCCATAAATCACAACAAGAAATCCAGAAATCACAAAAAGGGGGAAAGGCCTATCACAAACGGGAGCATGAAAACTCACCAACACGTGTAACACAAACGGAACGCTATTTCATGGGTCGCTAACCCAACAAATGAACCGAACATCAACGCACCCTAAAAGATACGACTCATGCACAGATTCGGTCATGGTACAGTTCCCCACGCGGATAAATGAGCCGAACATCGACGCACCCTAAAAGATACGACTCATGCACAGACTCATTGAGCCGATTGCTCCACGAACGGTCCGAAGACCACGGGTCGCTACCCCGCCAAATTTGAGCCGAAGCTCCCCAAATGGGTTTTAATCCTCATACCAACAAAGAGACATCGCTCAATCGCTAGTCTAAATCACAAAATGATCATCAATGATCGATAAGTGTAAATTACACTAAGCTAGTAAATATAAGAGTTTAGCTTCATGTCCCATAACCACTAGCTTAACTAAAATATTTACGAACAGATTGTAGACTTCCACTCGAAAGTAAGTATAAATTACACTAAGCTAGTAAATATAAGAGTTTAGCTTCATGTCCCATAACCACTAGCTTAACTCAAATTTTTACGAACAGATTGTAGATTCCCACTTGAAAATTGTCACAAGAGTTCAATCGAACAAGTCTAAGAATTAACCGGCGAAGTAAATGCAAGCGTTTCATACCACTTGTTTTGTTAAGCCGTTTAATTAGATTTTCTCATACGAATGAGGTAAAGGTTTGTATATACTAATAGATTAGAAAACGGTTTTATAAACGAGCTTTATATTAAAAATAGAGTTGAAATCATCTTTGTAAAAGAGTTTGAATATTTACTACTAGTATAGAAACCTTTGTATTTAGAAGTGACAAATCACAAAAGGATTGTAAAAACAATCAATCACAAAAATCCACATTCGAAGATGAGAATTAAATCCAAAGAAATCGATACCGAATCCATCAAGATGGACATTCTCAAAAATCCCAAAAAAAGAAGTCATCAAAGTCAATAATAAATGATAACAATAATTCGGATAATCACGAATCGATAAAAGTTGGAATCTCAAGTTAAATAGGCAAAATCAAGCAGGTCAGTCGACTGGCCTTCTGCAGTCAGTCGACTGAACCAGAACCCGAGAGTTTTCAGACCCTGTAGTCAGTCGAGTGACTATAGGGGGTCAGTCGACTGGCTGTAGCTGAAACTGTTTTCCAGCCTATCAAATGGAAGAGCAAACTCTCACCATTTGCAACCGGTCGAGCATTGGACTTTAAGGGCTTTAGCCAATCGACAACCCTACCCTATAGGCTCTCCGATTCACCACCAAAAACATGTTCACAAATCAAAGCTAGGATTTTCAAAGTTTTGACTTCAAAACACCAAAAATTGAAATGTTCACCAAATCAATCCAAATCAAAATCAAATGAACATGTAAAGATGTTTGGAATTCATGCCTAACAATCAAGGATAGTTATAGAAATAGATGTGAGATAAAAAAATCTCACGTTTTAACCCAAAAACAATGAATGAGAAGCTTGAAAGCAAAGGAAGAACAACTACTCTTCAACTTCAACTCTAGAAGCTTGAATCTAAGCTCAAAAGAAGAACATTTCCTAATTTAGGTTTAGGAAATTTCTGAAATTAAAGAGAGAATGAGTTGGAGAAGATGAAGAGGATGCTTACCTTAGCTTCTCTTTGAATTTGGAGCAAGGATTTGGATTTGCAAATGAGAACTAGGGCTTGGAGTTTCTAATTTCTCATTCCTCTCCCCATTTTCAGTTGTGCTAGGGTGTTTAAGAAAATAGAAATGAAGTGAAGAGGAGAGGAGAGGGGTTGAACTAGGTTATAGAGTGAGTTGGGGTGAAACCCAAACCCAAATCCAAAGCCCAATAGATAATAGCAAAATTCAACTTACTCCAAACATATCGAAGCTTATACTCAAAAAAGTCGCAAACACCATTTTGGACTCAATGGAAGTGGTCTCGAGTCCCAATTCGACTGTTTGCAAAAAGTAGCTTTTTGGACTTCAATCCGATTAACGATTCTATATTTAAATAAAATATTTAAATACACAATCGTAAAATATGCGGGTTGTTACATATTTTGTTTCACACCTTCTACAAGTGTTTGCTAACTCTTGTTAAAATTTTATAAAAGTGGTTTGACATTTCTATGAATTTTTAAGAATTAGTTATAAAATTTTAAAATAGAAGTGTTTATTTTCAGTACAATGGAAACATGGTTTTTCCAAGTTTTAAATATTTTATAAAGTTGTTATTTTCAAGTAATATTTTGATTAAACATTTTAAAAATTATTATAAGTAGTTTAAAAGCATTTTAAGTATATATAGTCTTAGAAAAAGTGTTGACTATTTTAGTGAAGTATAAACATCTTATGTAATATAATATCTTTTATATTGTTTTATTAAATATATAGTTTTATAATAGATAACCATATATACATCCATGCGTACATACATACATTGTAACGACCCGTAATTTCTCTACTTCAAAAATGAGAAAATTTGTTTATTTTAAATTTAAAAGGCTTTAAAACTTAAATAAATATGTTATATATAATAGGTAATAATGGAGAAATTATTTATTCTTATAGTTAATAGAAAAAAATATAAAATTTGGATATTAGAACAAATCAGCAAAAGTTAAGTTTTGTTAAAAATAAATAAATGCTTAAATAAATATTTTTAAATATTTGTTTGAAAAGTTAAATTATATTAAAATCACTTAATAAAGATAATAGAAGCATATTTAAGGATTTAAAATATGTTTATAATCATTTTACAAAAATATTCAAAATTTGTCACATTATGTCAATGTAACTTCAAAATTCAATATTTTGATATTAACCCTAACAATATGAGATTTTAACCTAGATAAACTTGTTTTAATTCATTTAATATAATGGAAAATCAATTTTTAAGTTTGGTATATATTAATATATATTTTAGCAAAAACGTCATGTTTTGACTGTAAAATTTGTCAATAACTACATTGTTTTCAACTATAACACGTCATCGCAACGTTGTATGAATATATACACTTTATAACATATATAATGCATCTTTACAAACTATAAACATATTACATTTATATCATACAAAATAAATATCACTATTTTGTAAACTAAATAAAATAAAACATAAAAGAAAAGTGTAAAAGCATGATTTGACAAAAGAGTGTTTAAGTAAGCTTAAGAAACAACATCATTACACTTTGCATCTTATCTCATTAATGAGATGTTACTAATATACATGGAAAAGGAGCAAAATGTATTTTGGTATTTTATAATTAGTGGAAAAGTGGCAAAAATCAATACATAAGGACATAAATTAAATCCTAATATCATTTCACATCTAGTACCTCTCTTTTCATGCATTGTAAAGGAGTTTCTAATATGGTTAAAAGTCAAAAAAGTAGACAAGGGTAATATGGTCATTTGGTTGTAAAGCTCAAGTATAAATAGCATCCATACCTTTCATTTTTTCACAAACTCATCTTCTAATTTCTTCCTTTCTCTTCACATCCTAAAGCTACACCACTCCATTATCTTCCTCCACCTCAAGCCAAACACACCTCCAAGGTCACCTCCACCTCGGCCAAACACACCTCCACCCCACCCTACACTGCCGTACATCCCACCTTGGACCCACACCCGAGAGCTCCACCTCCTTACACACCCAAGGTCAAACCTTATATTCATTTAATAAAAAAAAGGAAATGAGAGAAAAGAGAGTCTAGTTTTCCGAAGGCGAGGAACGAACTCAAAAGGAAGCAAAGACGCTAACGGTAGAAAAGTTTGACGGAGCGGAAATAAATATGAGAAATTCTCATTGCTTTTAAAAGATCGTATTTTGATTTTGCTATAATAATCATCTTATGACATATACAAGTATACACCCCTTTAAAATATTGTTTTGGATGTTTAGTTATGATTGTGTTATGTTTGAATAGTAGCAAGCGTTTATGGTTGTGATTATTTATCGTATTAGCTTATGTATGGACCATAATTATGTTAGTGATAAGTATTAACTTGATTATGCTCATTTTGATTAAGTAATCTCTTTGTTAAGTATTGTGACGCCCCACCTCTATGCTCATAATAACAAAGAGTATTAAAAGAAATACTGTCTATTATTACGAAGAATAAGGCTGGATAGGAGCGACCATCCGTAATTGGCCTTACACTAATATTGGTTATCTCGATAGGAGTGGTATATACTTTTTATTTTTCATCTATTATTTATTTACTCCCATCGACATATCCAATTATCAGTACAAAACAAACTACGATAGTTCATAATAGTTTAGGACATTAGATATAACAATAACACAGATAATATAATTGCGGAACACAGATTAACAAAAATCTCATATATATATAACCGATGTCAGTTACAATATAGTTGACACGATACATATGATACAACTACAACTGTCGACTCTAGAAGTTATATATACAAGTACATTATCGACTAATATACATGAATACATATCGTTCTATATAATGACACGACTATTACAAAATGACACTGACAACTTCAGAAGATGTGAAAAGTCTTCAAATCTCGAACAGCAACTCAAAGAAGGAAATCTACAACCTGAAATAACTCGGGTCTGACCCGAGTATTAAATTCAAAAGAAAATAATACATGACAGTCTAATTCAAACTCAGTTATTAGTGCATAGAAGCAATAATAATCAACATCAAATAGACGACAGTCACAGAAATCTCGTATATCCAACTTCTCGATAAGAGAATCGGACAACGGCAGATATAACACTAAGCAGTGTAAATCAACAAATCAGAAATCTCAAAATGATCAAACACCTCAAATTTCTATGTGGCTGCAGCACACGCACGCGTGCACTGCCTCGCCACACAGTACGAGAAATCATCACGATGGTGAAAACTAATAGCAATCAAAACGGTAGAAGTCAACATAAATAAACTTACAGGGTCAAACCCGGGTCTTTGAGATCGGATTCAACTCGCTGTAAAAATCTCAAAAATCAATCTGAAACAATCAAGAACCAGCAACCCAACGAAGACCGGAAGTACAAAATAGCTAAGCAAGTACATCACTAAACCATAACCAAGATCAAAGGCAAATCTGTAAAACGAATTAACAAGGGAGGCAAGTGCTGCACTGCTAATCAATTCAAAACAAGGTCAAACCCAAGTTCCAAATAACACATGGGTTCAACTCAAGACAACTTGTAGCATACAAGCTCAAATAAGCAAACTGCAACACAGAGGAAATAAGATACATGCTGATCAATATCCAAGTAGACAACATCAAGTGATGCAACTCACTAGAATACAAATGTAAACGTACACACTGTAGTGAAGCATGTGTATGTGTAAGTGACAACTACAACTGCTCAGAAACACAACTAGAGTTCAATTACATGTGAACTCAATTGGACAGTACGTGGTAAAGAAATGGTAATGCAAGTGAACTAGGTCACTACATAAAAGAACTAGCATTAAACTTTATGCAGAAATATGCACAAAACAAAATGTTAAAGGTCGAAGCCATACTGGCAGCGAGTAAAACTGAGCAAGGGTGACAGTGCAAGCAATTTCTACAATGACACTGCAACCGTACATCTAGAAACCGAGTGTACAACAACTAAGGTCATCGATGATACTTCAAATAAAGGCTGAATTCATAGCATAAAAGTCAACCCGGAATAAGGTCGCAGAATTTACAAATTAAAAGAAGAAGCCATAGTCGGGTGATCATCAACAGTAAACAAGTCAGAAAGCAAACTATCATCGCTAATCACCAGAAAATAGATACAGGTGAACACATTCAAGCATCAAGCTGTTACAGGGATGAACAGAAGTGCTTTAAACAACAACGCATTGACTATGTCAAAGAATTCATCAAACAAAGTCATAGTCAAGCCGTGGTCGAACGAATCACTTCGTTAAAATTAAAACTTTATGCAGAATAAGTCACGAAAAGAAATCAAAACTTTCCATTTTGCCCAAGTATGTCGAAACTTCAAAACAATGCCGTGTCGAACGAATCACTTCGTTAAAATCAAGTCATAGCCGAGACCACCTTAACATAAGCTAAAGTCGGTGATAAACAAATTAGAGTAGAAAACAAAAATTCAAGTTAACAGCAAAATGACAACCAACCAAAATCACAGTAGAAGTCAATGCCACCAGCATGTATATGAAAACAAGTTTCAGACTGATGAATGCAACAGTGACATTGAAGGCAACCAAGAATTAATTTGAAAGAAATGTTATAGATATTGTCAACAAAGCATAGCCGAAGTCACAAGATTTATAACAGGGTAAAACTGAATTATTTCCAATCAAGTAGTAGTGTTGACCAAGGAACAGAAAGCATAAAATCAATGATATACTATCACAAAGCTCAAGCAGACCCAAATCACATGAATGAGATTTCCATCACCAAGACAAGTCGAATTTAAAAATATCCACTTAACAAAATGATCAAATTATATCACGAAACCAACCACCGCAGCTATAACCATGACCGATACTAAGGACGACAAAAATCAAAATCATGGTGGCTACTAACCAAAATCGATATTGTCAACCAAGACTGAAGCTGTGATGCTCACAAAAGAATAACAATTCAAATCAACATCGAAGTCAACCAAAAAAATGAAAGCAGACTTGAAGAAGTCAAGAATACCTCACGTAAACAACATAAATCGAATCGGCGAACAATCGACCGACCCGACAATTGAATACAACCAAATCATAGAATTCAGTCCCTAATTCAACCAGAGGCAAGAATTAGATGTGAGTAGGAACTCACCTTAGCATCGACGAACAAGAAAGGAACTTCGACCGAGTTGCACGAGTCGACAGAAGCCCTAGCTTTTCGAACGAACGAACAAGGAAATTTGTGGCCGCCATGATTCTTTCTTTCGTTTTTGGGTTTGGCTAAGGAAATTGAAAAGAGGATCGAGTGAGAACGAATTTGTGTCGCCATTTCCTTTTTCTTCCGCTCGTATGATTTAGGGTTATGCAAATTGAAATGGGGAACGGGTCGAGAGAATGCAATTCAAAATAAAAGGGAAACCGGGTTATCACTTATCACGGCAACTAAAGAAAATACTTGGGCCAATTCAATTTCAAAGCCCATAATTCCTTTTAACAATTTATAAAAGAATTTCAACTCCAATTTTTAAAAACTTCAATTGCAATTGCTAAATGAATTAAATTGTCATTTGACGATATTCAACTGCTATAAAACCCTGGGTTGTTACAGACTCCCCTCCTTATAGAAATTGCGTCCCTGCAATTTTCATAATTAAGGTCGTCAAAAATTATTATTCTTCTAACATAAACTGGTTACGTTAGAAAAATAAAGATCGAGAACCCAATACCAAAGAAATCTTTCAAATGCATACAAGAGATTCACAAATTCTCAACAAAGTCTGATTATTAATAGATAATCAGGAAACAACAGAACTGAATAAATACAATTATCAGCAATATATAATTACCGATTAGACATTCAGAAATACAGAGAATTATAAAACAGCAATATCTAATTATCGATACGATAATTAGAAAACAACAAAATATAATTATCAACAAAGATAATTATGAAGCACAATTCACAAATCGCAAACTGACAATATCCAGTTATTCAACAATTAACTAGAAAACACAAACTCCATAATCAACAAACTGTGACTATCAACAGTGATAGATAGGAAACAGCAATTCAATGAAATCAACATAATCTAGATTCAATTAGAGACTAGAAAATCTCGTATCAATAAAATCAGCAAACATCTAATTACCTAATTATCTCAAACGATAATCAGAAGACAAATCAGCACATATCTAATTACCACAACCGGTAATTTAAAATTTCAAATCAACAATTATTCAATTATCAAAAACGATAATCAAATTTCTCAAATCAACAAATATTCGATTATCAAAAACGATAACCAAATTTCAAATTCAACAAATATTCGATTATCACAAGCGATAATCAAATTTCAAATTCAACAAATATTCGATTATCAAAAACGCTAATCAAATTTCTCAAATCAACAAATATTCGATTATCAAAAACGATAATCAAATTTCAAGTTCAATAAATATTCGTTTATCACAAGCGATAATCAAATTTCAAATTCAACAAATATTCGATTATCAAAAACGATAATCAAATTTCTCAAATCAACAAATATTCGATTATCAAAAACGATAATCAAATTTCAAGTTCAACAAATATTCGATTATCACAAGCGATAATCAAATTTCAAATTCAACAAATATTCGATTATCACAAAAACGATAATCAAATTTCAAATTCAACAAATATTTGATTATCTCAAGCGATAATCAAATTCCAAATTCAATAAATATTTGATTATCTCAAGCGATAATCAAACTTCAAATCAACCAATATTTAATTATCTAAAGCGATAATTAAATCTCAATCAACAAATATTTAATTATCTCAAGCGATAATTAAATCTCAATCAACAAATATTTAATTATCTCAAGCGATAATTAAATCTCAAATCACAAATATTTAATTATCTAAAGCGATAATTAAATCTCAAATCAACAAATATTTAATTATCTAAAGCGATAATTAAATCTCAAATCACAAATATTTAATTATCTCAAGCGATAATTAAATCTCAAATCACAAATATTTAATTATCTCAAGCGATAATTAAATCTCAAATTCACAAATATTTAATTATCAAAAACGATAATTAAAAGCAACAAATATCCGATTATTGAAAACGATAATCAGAACTCATATCAACAAATATCCAATTACCTGCAGATAATTGGAAACAACAAATATCTAGAAATCAATTAAGAAGACTAGAAAATCAATATAAAAGCTTGGATCGATCCCATCAGATGGCGAGTTTTTAATTCGCCGCACGTGCATCAACAAATGGCCGAAGCCTACCAAGTACTCAACATAATTTTGGTGCCCATCAGATTGACCCGGAGGTCCGCAGAGTGACCCGAAGGTCTAGTACTGGTATTTGACCCGAAGGTCCATCAGAGTGGCCCGAAAGCCCAACAAATGACCCGAAGGTCCAACAAATGACCCGAAGGTCCTCATAGTGGCTCGAAAGCACACGAAAGCATCAAAATGTTTCAATTAACGAGTCCGGAATTAACCGAAATGGCAAACGCACATGTCCCATACCACGTGTTTTACTAAATCGTTTGATTCTCTTCATCGTTTCCTTGAAAGTGCAAAATTCATCAAAATCATCAAACAACAGATATTTCAATTAACGAGTCCGGAATTAACCGAAATAGTAAAAGTGTGGTTCCATACTCCGCACTTTTGCTAAATCGTTTAAATCTCTTCATCGTTTCCTTGAAAGTTCAAAATTGTGTATTTTGTAAAAATACACTTTACATTCTCAAACGGACAAGTCCGGAATTAAGCGAATCAGTAAAAGAAAGGGGTCATAGTCCTCGATTTTGCTGAAACGTTTAAATCGCTTCCTCATTCTTTTGAAAACGCAAACTGTTAAAATTTCTGAAAACAATTTTATTCATTTTGTAAAAATAACAATTCACATTCTCAACTGAACAAGTCCGGAGTTAAGGGAAACAGTAAAAGAAAGGGGTCATAATCCTCGATTTTGCTGAATCGTTTAAGTCGCTTTCTCATTCTTTTGAAAATGCAAACTGCTTAAATTTTGTAAAACAATTTTCATTTTAAAACGATTTTCCAATCGCGTGATTAAAACAGCAAATCAGTAACAATTTCGGTAAGGAAATCGTACTTCTCAAAATACCGTAAAAACGGTCACAAAACAGCATTGCGGAATAACCGCTTGAAAATCCACTTTTAAAATTTGACGGTTACTGAAGCCAAAGCGACAGTAATTTTAAAACGTCAAAATCACATCAAAACAATTTACATCAAAATGTAATACCAGAGAATTTTCATTCATCAAAATGCCACAAAACACCGTGCTTCAACATATAGCATTGGTGTAAAATCCCGTTATAAAAATAACGGCAACAAAGTACGTTTCATAACCAAGCATCGGTTCAACGTAAAATAATTGCAATAACGTGCAATTCAAATTTTTGCACGTATTATAAAATGAGCAAAGAAATCATTCGAATGTATCTTCAATGAAGATAATTCAAAACAGCAAAAATCTAATCAATATATGATTAGTATAAAAGAAAGCCAACGGAAATTTCAACAAAAATCACATATCTGCAATTTCTTCGAATCCTTAATTTGGATTCGAAATTCTCAAAGAAACAAATAATCACAGCTATGTAAACAACAAATGAAATTCATATCAATTTCGTATTTCGATTTTTAAATCAAAAAGATTATCAGTTGTACTCAGCGAAGACAGTTTCACTGTTTCCGCTGCGCACTCTGATAAATAGAACACAAATCAATCAAATCATCAGAACACAATTTCATCAAAATTTCAAAACTTTAGTTTTGACTCAAATCACAGATAAAACATCGACCAATAGTTGTAACATATGTTCCATCCGAGTTAAGTTTTATATTATGTCCATCAACCCCAAGCTCTGATACCAACTGTGACGCCCCACCTCTATGCTTATAATAACAAAGAGTATTAAAAGAAATACTGTCTATTATTACGAAGAATAAGGCTGGATAGGAGCGACCATCCGTAATTGGCCTTACACTAATATTGGTTATCTCGATAGGAGTGGTATATACTTTTTATTTTTCATCTATTATTTATTTACTCCCATCGACATATCCAATTATCAGTATAAAACAAACTACGATAGTTCATAATAGTTTAGGACATTAGATATAACAATAACATAGATAATATAATTGCGGAACACAGATTAACAAAAATCTCATATATATATAACCGATGTCAGTTACAATATAGTTGACACGATACATATGATACAACTACAACTGTCGACTCTAGAAGTTATATATACAAGTACATTATCGACTAATATACATGAATACATATCATTCTATATAATGACACGACTATTACAAAATGACACTGACAACTTCAGAAGATGTGAAAAGTCTTCAAATCTCGAACATCAACTCAAAGAAGGAAATCTACAACCTGAAATAACTCGGGTCTGACCCGAGTATTAAATTCAAAAGAAAATAATACACGGGTCAGTCTAATTCAAACTAAGTTATTAGTGCATAGAAGCAATAATAATCAACATCAAATAGACAACAGTCATAGAAATCTCGTATATCCAACTTCTCGATAAGAGAATCGGACAACGATAGATATAACACTAAGCAGTGTAAATCAACAAATCAGAAATCTCAAAATGATAAAACACCTCAAATTTCTGTGTGGCTGCAGCACACGCACGCGTGCACTGCCTCGCCACACAGTACGTGAAATCATCACGACGGTGAAAACTAACAGCAATCAAAACGGTAGAAGTCAACATAAATAAACTTACAGGGTCAAACCCGGGTCTTTGAGACCGGATTCAACTCGCTGTAAAAATCTCAAAAATCAATCTGAAACAATCAAGAACCAGCAACCCAACGAAGACCGGAAGTACAAAATAGCTAAGCAAGTACATCACTAAACCATAACCAAGATCAAAGACAAATCTGTAAAACGAATTAACAAGGGAGGCAAGTGCTGCACTGCTAATCAATTCAAAACAAGGTCAAACCCAAGTTCCAAATAACACACGGGTTCAACTCAAGACAACTTGTAGCATACAAGCTCAAATAAGCAAACTGCAACACAGAGGAAATAAGATACATGCTGATCAATATCCAAGTAGACAACATCAAGTGATGCAACTCACTAGAATACAAATGTAAACGTACACACTGTAGTGAAGCATGTGTATGTGTAAGTGACAACTACAACTGCTCAGAAACACAACTAGAGTTCAATTACATGTGAACTCAATTGGACAGTACGTGGTAAAGAAATGGTAATGCAAGTGAACTAGGTCACTACATAAAAGAACTAGCATTAAACTTTATGCAGAAATATGCACAAAACAAAATGTTAAAGGTCGAAGCCATACTGGCAGCGAGTAAAACTGAGCAAGGGTGACAGTGCAAGCAATTTCTACAATGACACTGCAACCGTACATCTAGAAACCGAGTGTACAACAACAAAGGTCATCGATGATACTTCAAATAAAGGCTGAATTCATAGCATAAAAGTCAACCCGGAATAAGGTCGCAGAATTTACAAATTAAAAGAAGAAGCCATAGTCGGGTGATCATCAACAGTAAACAAGTCAGAAAGCAAACTATCATCGCTAATCACCAGAAAATAGATACAGGTGAACACATTCAAGCATCAAGCTGTTACAGGGATGAACAGAAGTGCTTTAAACAACAACGCATTGACTATGTCAAAGAATTCATCAAACAAAGTCATAGTCAAGCCGTGATCGAACGAATCACTTCGTTAAAATCAAAACTTTATGCAGAATAAGTCACGAAAAGAAATCAAAACTTTCCATTTTGCCCAAGTATGTCGAAACTTCAAAACAATGCCGTGTCGAACGAATCACTTCGTTAAAATCAAGTCATAGCCGAGACCACCTTAACATAAGCTAAAGTCGGTGATAAACAAATTAGAGTAGAAAACAAAAATTCAAGTTAACAGCAAAATGACAACCAACCAAAATCACAGTAGAAGTCAATGCCACCAGCATGTATATGAAAACAAGTTTCAGACTGATGAATGCAACAGTGACATTGAAGGCAACCAAGAATTAATTTGAAAGAAATGTTATAGATATTGTCAACAAAGCATAGCCGAAGTCACAAGATTTATAACAGGGTAAAACTGAATTATTTCCAATCAAGTAGTAGTGTTGACCAAGGAACAGAAAGCATAAAATCAATGATATACTATCACAAAGCTCAAGCAGACCCAAATCACATGAATGAGATTTCCATCACCAAGACAAGTCGAATTTAAAAATATCCACTTAACAAAATGATCAAATTATATCACGAAACCAACCACCGCAGCTATAACCATGACCGATACTAAGGGCGACAAAAATCAAAATCATGGTGGCTACTAACCAAAATCGATATTGTCAACCAAGACCGAAGCTGTGATGCTCACAAAAGAATAACAATTCAAATCAACATCGAAGTCAACCAAAAAAATGAAAGCAGACTTGAAGAAGTCAAGAATACCTCACGTAAACAACATAAATCGAATCGGCGAACAATCGACCAACCCGACAATTGAATACAACCAAATCATAGAATTCAGTCCCTAATTCAACCAGAGGCAAGAATTAGATGTGAGTAGGAACTCACCTTAGCATCGACGAACAAGAAAGGAACTTCGACCGAGTTGCACGAGTCGACAGAAGCCCTAGCTTTTCGAACGAACGAACAAGGAAATCTGTGGCCGCCATGATTCTTTCTTTCGTTTTTGGGTTTGGCTAAGGAAATTGAAAAGAGGATCGAGTGAGAACGAATTTGTGTCGCCATTTCCTTTTTCTTCCGCTCGTATAATTTAGGGTTATGCAAATTGAAATGGGGAACGGGTCGAGAGAATGCAATTCAAAATAAAAGGGAAACCGGGTTATCACTTATCACGGCAACTAAAGAAAATACTTGGGCCAATTCAATTTCAAAGCCCACAATTCCTTTTAACAATTTATAAAAGAATTTCAACTCCAATTTTTAAAAACTTCAATTGCAATTGCTAAATGAATTAAATTATCATTTGACGATATTCAACTGCTATAAAACCCTGGGTTGTTACAAGTATGACCAATTTTATAAATAGGGTATATGTTAGAATTATTAATCCTTTTTGTGAACAGTGAAAAAAAAGTCAAATTTGGATTTTGAAAATAAAGTCAAATTGGAATTGAAGTATAAATCAAAATCAAAATCGAAGTTAAAATCGAAATCGAAATTGAAATTGAAATTGAGATGAATAGTAAAATTGAAACTGAAATCGATTTTGAAAATTGAAATTGAGATTAAGGTTGAAGTTTAAATTAGAATTGAGTTTAATTTGAAGTTAGAATTGAAATTGGATTTGAAAATTTAATATTAAAATAATAAGAATATAATAATATTATAATATGGAAATGGTGGAAATACACTTTAAATACTTTAAAAAGTGAAAATATTGATTTAAAATGATTTGTAATAATTTCATAAGCAATAAAGTTCAATTTGAATGAATTATTTCAAGTATTGAAAAATAAGTCAAAACTAGGTGCGTCGCGCAAAGGTACTTCGCGATGTCGCGCCAAAAAGTTCAAATGAGTGTATAAAGTGAAGTATAGCTCGGTTTCCTTCGAAACAAGAAATGTCCGGTCTATTATAACAATAATTTTCAAATAGAAAAAGAAAATCAATATTTCATTATGTAGATTTTGAATTATGTCCAAATCAATTTCCTAGAAAAATCGCGCTTGTGCAGTTAGGTGACCAGAATGGGAAATCTTTTTAAATGGACATTTTTAATTATGGAAAAATATGAAATGAATTTGATAAATCTATTTGAATAGTTTAGAAGAGATTTGAAGTGGAAAATATGAATTTTCAAATATTAAAAGTTGATTAAATCAAATAAGTCATATATGGCACTTTCCACGGCACTTTTTCTGTTGTGAATTCTATAACTTTGGAAATATGAGGTTTAAACTTAACGATTTTTCCTAAAATCAATTATGAATGTTTTTTTAAAAGGATAGTTAAGGGTTTAAAAGATAATTTGGAACATTTATAATCAATTCCAAAATAAAAGCTAATGACTGAGTATGCAGAAACAACTAGTACATTTGTCCCGCTTGTGAGATCTGGGAAGATAAAACAAGGTGTTTAACTAAGGTTAGGAATGGAACAACCAATTCCCTGAACTTACTTGGCCTATATTTTCTCTTCCTAGACGAGGGGTGGAACAGATCGAAAGGAAAGCCCGGATGCTCTAAAAAGATTATATTAAGTTTTACCAAAATAAAAGAAGATTAGTATTATCCAAAATTTAAGCTATCTCCAAAATGATTAAACTACAACTTGGATTGCGTAGAAATAATCTTCTTATACTTGGTATTAAATTCCATCGAGGGAACTCGTCCTATTCGTGGAATTTAAAAGGTGATCTCACCGTTATTCCACCCATAGCACTTGTTGAATACGGAAAGTGATGTTGAGTAAAATTAGAATGATTTATATGGTCCTGTTTACTTAATAATGTTTCCTAAGATTAACTTAGGTTTTATAGTAAATGATGTCTTAAATAACATTATTTTTGACCCATCTAAAGTTATGGAATTTGGATCGATGATAAGTAAGAAAATAGGAAATGTTTTCCAATTAATAAGTGAATGAACTTAGGGTAACTCTGAGATTAAAAAGGGATTTAATAAAAAGAAGTAAAGTGAAAAGAGGCTTAATAAATCCTGTATATTCATGTTCACTTCTTATCAATAATTGGATTTTGAAGGAACTAAGATCAGATTTGGGTGATTCCTATCTAAAAACCACTTCGAACCAATTTACGTGTTCGAAGAATGAAGCTGTTTGAAGATGAAGATATTGAGACGAATAATAATGAAGGACTACTTATTGATTAATTGGGGATAAACTCCTGATTTACTTATTGTTGCAGTGGTCTCTTTGTTATGAAAAACCTTAGAAAAACAAGGAATTCTCGCTTAGTAATGGTCGAGGAAAGTACCTTCGATTTCGTTCAATCCCTGAACGAACTTGTATGGACGAGTGTTTGACCTTGCATCCTAATCACATTGAGTGATCTCTATAAAATATATACCAGTCGGTGGCAGAGAAGGCACCTTCTCTTAGCTTAACACCCTTTCCCGAGACATACACGCTCAGGAAGTTATATATTTGTAGAGATTAGACATGTGAATATGGAATGGCAATGTGGCATTCAAAGTGGAAGGAAATTGTGCTATGTGAAAAGGTAATCATTGCGTTAAGCCTCATTAATCGGAAATGACCGAAACATGGTAGATGCAACAAGGCTAAGTGGATCATAACAAGGCTAAGTGGGTCATTCTTATGAGATACTCTTTCTTTTCAAAATGATTTTATTTCCAAGGCTGATATATGACACTGTCATTTATTATTGAGTTTTTCTCATGCTGGTTTATCAAGCCTGATCTGGGTAGTTTCAATACTCGGGTCAGATCCGAGTTGTTTCAGGTTTAGTTGAAGTCGGTTGGAGTTTCCAAAGGAGATGGAGATATTCATCTACGTATGGACGTATTCTATTATCCGCTGCTATTTTTTGATGTTTGTCAGCATTTGTAAGGATATGTGTTTATAACTGTCCAAGCTGAATTAGGTTAGACTCTAATATATTTATTTTAAAAGTTTTCCGCTGTAAAAATTATTTTTCAATATTATATGTTATTCCATTTGTGTGAGATTCTGTTCTGTCTTATTTTTCTTTTTACCCTTCACGTTCTGTCTTTTCATTCAATTTGAGTTGGACATGTGTGGTTTATTGTCAACTTAAAAGGTGCAGAAAAATAGGTCGTGACATTTGGTATCAGAGCTTTTGGTTAAGAGAACACCAAAGCCTGATAGGGGTAAGTCCCATAAGAGATAGGATTAGTAATATCTTAGGATGAGTAACTCATTAGAGATAGGGTAAGTAACACCCTAGAATGAGTTGAAAGTATTATATATGAGAGCGTACTTGTTAATTTTATAAAAATGATTTTTGTTTTGATAAAGTTGGTAAATGAAATAATTTTACCTGGGTTTATATTTTAAATATTAAAGGGGTATTATTATTTTTGGTTAGAAATTAAGGATTGTTTGTAATTTATCTTAGTAAAATATGAACATTTTGCGATTAGAATTGCACAACTTGACTATAAGGTATTTGATAAATTTAAGGTTAAGAAATTGGATTTAGAAATGGATAGGTAAATAAGTTAAGTAGATAATCATAGAATTAGTAAGAAAAAGATGTACACTTAGTAAAGTTGTCTTATTAATATATGGATAAGGTAAACAATATCAGCTAAATTATGACTTTAGGTAAATAAAACTAAGGATTAAGTTTTATAACTTATTAATTTGAAATAATAGTAGAATTCCGCGTTTGTTAAACACCCTAATTGACGTAATAACCGTTTGAAGTTTAGGGATATGTATATATACTCTTAGGAAGTAAAGGTATAATATACAAGTTTAAGTCATATTTGTATGTTTAAGTAATAATGGATTTAGTAGAAAGTAAACGGTTGTGAAAGAAACTTGGATTAATAAGAATTTCATTAGGTAAAAATGAATGTGAATAAATACGTAAGTTATATGTAAATCATTTCGGCACACAAAATTTTGATCTAAGGTTTGAGTACAGAACTTTGAGGTGTTTACACTTATCCGAGAAAGGATTTATTACTCGATTTTTGATGGTGAACATTGATAAGGGTTTATGGTTATGTACTTGAGTTTTCTATCATAGTTTAGAGCTATGCAAGGAAAGCAATCGTTTGTAATCAAGAAGCCTAATCAAAGTCCGCACTAGAAAAATCGGGTGATCGATACTAGTTCGGAAGTAAAGTTGTGGATTCGAATAATAGATCGAATCAAATATCACATATAGTATGATGTTTTGGGTCTCTCTACATAGTAGCTAGATAGTTATCTTAAATAGTAGGCACTAAGATATAGGGGTTAGACTTATGTTTTGGTATGTGTGTGTGTGTATGTATGTATGTATGTATGTATGTATATATAGCCTTAGGTGTAGTACATGCTCAGGTCAGGGGATGGGTTAGGTTGGATGTATTTGGAAGTATAGTCTATTTCTAGTTATGTGTATTATCTTAAGTGTGCAGTACGCACTATGATAGGTAGAATAGAAGTCTGACTTGGTGTATGTATATATAACCTTAAGTACATGATAAATACTCAGGTTAGTGTGGGGAATCTCTATATGTATGGTATCATTTGTTTTAGTATTCTTATGATATCGACCTTCTTCTTTTTATATATGCATGTTTTTTCTATCATCGGTATAAATAAGTCAAAATGTTTAAGGATACGAGTATTAGATAGATTCCATTATCTAACTTTCATTTCGAGGACGAAATGCTTTTAAGTAGGGGAGAATGTAACGATCCGTAATTTCGCTACTTCGAAAATGAGAGATTTTATTTATTTTAAATTTAAAAGGGACTTAAATATATTTGTTATATATAACAGGTAATAATGGAGAAATTATTTATTCTTATAGTTAATAGAAAAAATATAAAATTTGGATTTTAGAACAAATAAGCAAAAGTTAAGTTTTGTTAAAAATAAATAAATGCTTAAATCTTTAAATATTGGTTTGAAAAGTTAAATTATATTAAAATCACTTAATGAAGATAATAAAAGTATATTTAAGGATTTAAAAATATGTTTATAATTATTTTACAAAAATATTCAAAATTTGTCACATTTTGTCAATGCAGCTTCAAAATTCAATATTTTGATATTAACCTTAACGATATGAGATTTTAACCTAGATAAAATTGTTTTAATAATATAATAGGAAATCAATTTTTAAGTTTGGTTTACATAAATATATAGTTTAGCAAAAAGTCAACTTTTGACTGTAAAATTTGTCAATAACAACGTTATTTTCAACTGTAACAAGTCGTCGCAACGTTGTCTGAACATATACACTTTAAAACATGTATAATGCATCTTTACAAACTATAAACACATTACATTTATATCATATAAAAAAAATCACTTTTTTGTAAAATAAATAAAATAAAACATAAAAGAAAAGTGTAAAAGCATGAATTGACAAAAGAGTGTTTAAGTAAGCTTAAGAAACAACATCATTACACTTTGCATCGTATCTCATTAATGAGATGTTGCTAATATACATGGAAAATGAGCAAAATGTATTTTGGTATTTTATAATTAATGGAAAAATGGCAAAAATCATTACATAAGGACATAAATCAAATCCTAACATCATTTCACATTTAATACCTCTCTTTTCATGCATTAGAAAGAGTTTCTAATATATTTAAAAGTCAAAAAAATAGACAAGGGTAATATGGTCATTTGGTTGTAAAGCTCAAGTATAAATAGCATCCATATCTTCCATTTTTTCACAAACTCATCTTCCACTTTCTTACTTTCTCTTCACTTCCTAAATCTACACCACTCCATTATCTTCCTCCACTTCAAGCAAACTCCACCACCACCCAAGGTCACCTCCACCTCGGCCAAACACACCTCCACCCCACCCTACGCGGCCGTACACCCCACCTAGGACCCACACCCGAGAGCTCCACCTCCTTACACACCTAAGGCCGAACCCTACATTCATTTATAAAAAAAGAAAAAAAAAGAAAGGAGAGAATAGAGAGTCCGGGTTTCCAAAGGCGAGGAACGAACTCAAAAAGAAGCGAAGACGTTAACGGTAGAAAAGTTTGACGGAGCGGAAATAAAGGTGATAAATTCTCATTGCTTTTAAAAAATCGTATTTCGATTTTGCTATAATAATCATCTTATGACATATGCAAGTTTACACACTTTTAAAATGTTGTTTTGGATGTTTGGTTATGTTTGAGTTATGTTTGAATAGTAGCAAGTATTAATGGTTGTGATTATTTATCATATTAGCTTATGTATGGACCATAATTATGTTAGTGATAAATGTTAACTTGATTATGCTCATTTTGATTAAGTAATCCCTTTGTTAAGTAAGTTCTATTTTATAAATACGGTATATGTTGGAATTATTAAGCCTCTTTGTGAATAGTGAAAAAAAATGAAATCTGGATTTTGAAAATAAAGTTAAATTGAAATTGAAGTATAATTGAAATTGAAATCAGAATCTAAATCGAAGTTAAACTCGAAAGTGAAATTGAAATTAAGATGAATAGTAAAATTGAAATTGAAATCAATTTTGAAAATTGAAATTGAGATTAAAGTTGAAGTTTAAATTAGAATTGAAACTAGATTTGAAATCTAAGTTTTAATTGAGTTTAATTTGAAGTTAGAAATGAAATTTAATTGAAATTGAATTTAAAATTTTAATATTAAAATTATAAGAATATAATATGGAAATAGTGGAAATACACTTTAAAAAGTGAAAATATTGATTTAAAATGATTTGTAATAATTTTATAAGTAATAATGTTCAATTTGAATGAATTATTTTAGGTATTGAAAAATAAGTCAAAACTAGGCGCGTCGCGCAACGATAATTCGCGATTTCACGCCAAAATATTCAAATGGGTGTATAGAGTGAAATATAGCTCGGTTTTCTTCGAAACAAGAAATGTCTGGTCTATTATAACCATAATTTTCAAATAGAAAAAGAAAATCAATATTTCGTTAAGTAGATTTTGAATTATGTCCAAATCAATTTCCTAGAAAAATCGCGCTTGTGCAGTTAAGTGACCATAATGGGAAATCTTTTTAAATGGACTTTTTTAATTATGGAAAATATGAAATAAATTTGATAAATCTATTTGAATAGTATAGAAGAGATTTGAAGTGGAAAATATGAATTTTCAAATATTAAAAGTTGATTAAATCAAATAAGTCATATATAGCACTTTCCGCGGCACTTTTTCTACTGCGAGTTCTATAACTTTTGAATTTTGAGATTTAAACTTAACGATTTTTCCTAAAATCAATTATGAATGTTTTTTAAAAGGATAATTAAGCGTTTAAAAGATAATTTGGAATCTATATAATCAATTCCAAAATAAAAGCTAATGATTGAGTATGCGGAAACAACTAGTACATTTGTCCCGCCTATGAGATCTGTGAAGATAAAACAAAGTGTTTAACTAAGGTTAGGAATGGAGCAACCAGTGCCCTGAACTTTCCTGGTCTATATTTTCTCTTCTTAGGCGAGAGGTGGAACAGATCGAAAGGAAAGCCCGGATGCTCTAAAAAGATTATATTAAGTTTTACCAAAATAAAAGAAGATTAGTATTATCCAAAATTTAACCAATCTCCAAAATGAATAAACTACAACTTAGATCGCATAGAAATAATCTTCTTATACTTGGTATTAAATTCCAAAGAGAGAACTCGTCCTATTCATGGAATTTAAAAGGTAATCTCACCGTTATTCCGCCCATAGCACTTGTTGAATACGGAAAGTGATGTTGAGTAAAATTAGAATGATTTCTATGATCCTATTTACTCAATAATGTTTCTTAAGATTAATTTAGAGTTTACAGTAAACGATGCCTTAAATAACATTCATTTTGACCCATTTAAAAGTTAAGGAATTTAGATCGATGATAAGTAAGAAAATAGGAAATGTTTTCCCAATTAATAAGTGAATGAACTTAGGATTGCTCTGAGATTAAAAAGGGATTTAATAAAAAGAATTAAAGTGAAAAGAGGCTTAATAAATCCTATATACTCATACTCACTTTTTATCGATAATTGGATTTCAAAGGAACCGGGATCGGATTTGGGTGATTCCTATCCGAAAACCACTTCGAACCAATTTACGTGTTCGAAGAATGAAGCTGTTTGAAGGCAGAGATATTGAGACGAATAATAACGAAGGACTACTTGTTCATTAATTGGGGATAAACTCCCAATTTACTTATTGTAGCAGTGGTCTCTTTGTTATAAAAAAACCCCAGAAAAACAAGGTCTTCTCGCCTAGTAATGGCCGAGGAAAGTACCTTCGGCTTCGTTCAGTCCCAGAACGAACTTGTATGGACGAGTGTTTGACCTTGCATTCTAATCACATTGAGTGATCTCTATAAAATGTATATCAGTCGGTGGCGGAGAAGACACCTCCTCATAGCTTAACACCCTTTCTCGAGACATACGAGCTCAGGAAGTTATATATTTGTAGAGACCAGTCATGTGAATATGGAATGGCAATGTGGCATTTAAAGTGGAAGGAATTTGTGCTATGTGAGAAGGTAATCGTTGCCTCAAGCCTTATCAACCGGAAATGACTGAAACAGGGTAGATGCAGAAAGACTAAGTGGGTCATTCCCATTAGGATATGATCATCCCTTCTAGATATATTTCTTCCTGCTATGATGTTCAGGATGTAAATTAATGTGGTGTATGGAAATCGAGCGCTCGGATAAAGGTCGGTAACAATCGGGGGATGACATATTCGGTACTATCTAGTTACAAAGGTAGGCCGGTCTTGTGTTGGTAGAGGATCCTTTGTGTTGGTCCTCGGGACTTCCATCTAGAGGTGTATCCATTGAAAAGCAATCCCTTCACCTAGTCATTTGTATGGAAATCCATTCTCCAATAAGAACTTGCGGTTTTGTTTGTAGAACCTAGTATGATGGAATTTAATTGGTGTAACAATTTCGGCTAAGATTAATAGCTTTATTTGCAAATGTTTTCAAAACAATGTCATTAGTAATAATATCAAATGTTTTGATATATAAAAGTTTTTTAGTTATCATAAGGGAAAACCCGTCCCTGTTTACGTGTGAGCGTGGTCTTATGAGATACTCTTTCTTTTCAAAATGATTTTATTTTCAAGGCTGATATATGACACTGTCATTTATTATTGAATTTTTCTCACGCTGGTTTATCAAGCCTGATCCGAGTATTTTCAATACTCGGGTCAGATTCGAGTTGTTTCAGGTTTAGTTGAAGTCGGTTGGAGTTTCCAAAGGAGCTGGAGATATTCATCTATGTATGAACGTATTCTATTATCTGCTGCTGTTTTTTGATGTTTGTTAGCATTTGTAAGGACATGTGGTTATAACGTACAAGCTGAATTAGGTTAGCCTCTGATATATGTATTTTAAAAGATTTCCACTGTAAAGATTATTATTCAATATTATATGTTATTCCATTCATGTGAGATTCTATTCTATCTTATTTTTCTTTTTGCCCTTCTTGTTCCATCTTTTCGTTCAATTTAAGTTGGACATGTGTGGTTTATTGTCAACTTAAAATGCATGGAAAAATGAGTCGTGACATACATACATGTATATCATTCCTAAAAAAGGTTTAACGGTATGAATAAATGATTTCAAAAGGGGTTAGGAATTGCTTAGAGGCTAAAGTCATTATTTGTTTAATTACTTGTTTGAAAAGTAATTAACTATGCTTAACACTAAAAGCCGATGAAGTAGGCTTATCTATTTGTAAGTGTTAAGATTGATATTCGAGTAGGGATAAAAGCAATAGTACTCTAACCTACCATCTTCACTATTGTCTAAGGAATAGTTAAGTTGGAAAGGTCGAAAACATGTTATGTTGATTTCTTACATGTTTATGGAAGTCGTTAATACTAAACACTTAAAGACGATGAGGTAGACTTGTCTATCTGTGAGAATTAAGAATAAAGCATCTATGCATGGCTTTGATATGTGACCAGTGCTCTAACTTACCTAACTTCACTCCTAACCGAGGTATAGTATAAGTTGGAATGTCGAAAATGTGTTAAGTATACGAACCTTGATTTCTATAGGTGATCGTTTTTACTGGATAGTCTATTCGTCAACTATCATACTTGACTAATTATAACTTAAGAAGTATCTGAAAGCTTCACAGCATCATACTCTTTAAGAATCTCTAGTGAGGAGTATTGGTATGAAACATCTCTAGCTTTAAGAACTTATATATACGAGATCCCTTATGGAGGACTCCTCTTTATATATTTTTCTTACTTCTAAATGAAGGAGAATTGAGTTTACCGCTAATTCATTGAATTAGTTTTAGAGAGTCCTGGATCGGTAAGTATTTTACTTACCAAATACCACTTTAGAACTAGTATACAAGTTTATGTTATTGAAGCGGTTGTGAAGTGGAACGTTATAGAGATGAACTGTCTATCCTAAGGTTGAGCTCAAGGAAGATGTCAGCTTTAACATTGTAGACTTATGCTATATAGTTGAACTGTCTATCCTAAGGGTAAGACCAAGAGAGAGGTTAGCATTAGCTTTTGTCAAACGGGCTTATGTGGGAATCCATGGAGTGATTTGTGTTCTGTTTGAATAATGAAGACTCGTGTGATAGTTATTAGACGTAATCTTGACGTCAAAAATGGCTACAGATAGTGTAGACTGCAGGACATGGGGTGTAGCTAAGCTATGACAGGGTATATCAACTCCATATCTAGATCATGCTTATCGATGTTTCTAGCAGGAGTTGATGATACTTGGTTCCATATGGTTCTGTAGGTTTGTGGATGGACCAGTTTTGCTTACCTTATGCTATTTTTATCTAGAGATACACGATGCTTAGAAGGTAGTTTTTGATCCTTATGCATGAAGTTCGGATTTGGCTAGACCGAAGAGATCTCCACGGAAAATCCATATGCATACATACCTTAGTGATTTTGGTTGTACCCTTAGTATTGTTATGGTGTAATCAATGTAGGCGCCATAGTTATTTGATATGATTTATATTCTACACTCAAGACATTATCTATTATAGCACTATATTAACTTACTGAATGGTTGGTTTCTAAGAAAACCGTTACGGGAATCCGTATGGTCATAACAGTTACTGTTACATGTTGCATGTATCTTGATTTTTCTCATACCGAACTTATGCCTGACACGTGTCTTTTATTTTCCCTAAATTCCTCTTGTACTCTTTCGAGCAGGCTGAGTAAAGCAGGTTTTACTTTGGACGCTTCAAACTTCAGGAGATGGGCTGGAGGCTTCTGCTATCTATTTTTTCTATTTCTATTGCACTATATTATGTACGTATATGTCAGCATTATGAGGACATACGGTTATAACTATTTAGGCTGATGATAGTACTTAGGTATTGTAACTCTAAAATTTTTGTATTTGGAGTAACCCTTTGTATTGTTCTTTTGATATTATATATTATTCTTCTGCTGTGAGATTCTAATGTTGTATTATTTCTTTCTTATTATATTCCCTTTCTTTTATTGTACCCTAACTATTGGTCTTTTAGGCACTTGGGTGCTCGGCATACGAATACAATGGATGTATTTAGTGTCGACATTCGAGGGTCGAAAAGTGGGGTCGTTACGCTTGGTATCAGAGTCCAGTTTGAGCGAACACCTAGGCTTTGGTTGTTTATGACTCATTAGAGATAGGGTAAGTGACATTTTACGTAACGAACCACATTTTCAACTATCAAAGGTCGACCCCAAATACATCCATGTTATTGAAATGTCGGATATCCAATCGCTGGAAAGGCAGACTGTGAGGATAAAACAAAAAGGAAAGAACAGAGAAGAGGAAAATTATAATCTCACATCAGAATCGACAACATATAGTATAAAAAGATAGTAAAAACTGTCACTCTAAAATACAGAGTACAACAGAGTTAAAAAATTTACTTGCCAGCTGGACAGTAATAAAATCACGAACTTACAGTTGCTATAGGTATATATAATACAGTAGAAAGTAAAATATTAATACAGGTGAACATCCAACTCCACCCTATAAGCTCCACGTCCCACCAACGACAACCTTGAAAAAATACTCAGTCTGACCTGAGCATAATAATAAAATAACACCAAATCAGCTAGGAAAACCAATGTGAGTAAACTCAAGTAACATGGCTAACATTTAATAATTCTACGAGACCACGCCGCTAAACGCGAAACAGGTTTTTACCTTACAAGAAAAACATCCATATTAATAAATGACAAACAATCAAAACAATAAAGGATGTACATAGATAACAACAAAATCCAAATTTATACAATGGTCAAATATAATTAACATTAAGAATAGCTTCAGACACTTCTCAATACAAATTACTAAAACTATTTAAAGATTTGAATTAAATAAGGAAAGGGCAACAAACGACTAGGAAGTTGCTCCCCTCTTAGCGAAAGTATACCCCTGGAAATATACTTGAGAGCTACGATGGCTCTTGGGAACTCCAAGCCAGATCCCGCCAACGGTTACCGAATATTCAAGTATTTGACATCTCCGAAGCATAAAACCAATTCCAATCTATAGTAGATGTGAAGATATCATAATGGAAATAATCCCAATAACCTGGCACCTACTTGCACTTTGGTTTTAGTCATTTCCAATAAAGGATAGCAACACTTAAATGAGCAACAAATCATCTTGGACTGAAGAAACAAGAAGAAAAAATTAATTCCAAGGTTCAAGATAGGAACAAGGAAAATGATTTTATTCAACATAATTAGGAGGGTGCTCCCCCTTCAACAAAAGTATACCTCTAGATAAAATATACTTAAGAGCAGAAGCATCACTCTTGGGAACTTTCAAGATGGACCCCGTTAAATCCATAGGCATCTGAATATACTCACATCAATGCATGCATGTTATCACCTTCTCTAGATGAATGTGAATATATCCTAATGGGTGCAACCCACCTGGCTTGGCTCCCACTAGTGCTTTGGTTTTAGTTTTTATGGTGTTGGATACCAATGTTCAAAATGTGAGAATAATCATCTTAGAATGACGAAACACAACAATGACTAGGAGGGCGCATCCCTCCTTTACACGTGCTTTGGTTTTAGTCATTTTCGCCAAAGGATATCAAAACTCAAAAAAAGAGCAACACGTCGTCTTAAAGTGACGAAATACAAAGGAGATAGCAGAATCAAAATCAAGAGTCGATAAATCAACTATCGAGAATAACAAAGAGACTTGTGTATGGGAATTAAAACGCATACGCTTACCACTAATAAATGAATCAAACTTTTAAAACATTTGATCCATACTTCGGCTTGATTTTCACATTTCAAATAGTGTAATTCTTTTTAAATATTCTTTTTAGAGGGCAAATTAAAATACTAAGTGTATTAAAACAAGGGTCACAATCAAATGTCATTAAAACATTGTTTACTATAAACCCAAAACAATTTACACTTAGCTTTATTTTAAAATAATTTTTTCATTTATAAATTTAAAACAATTATCCCAAAGGATAATAAATCAATTTAAATACCTTTATAAATTTAAAATAATGTTATTTGTCCTAAAGAATAATTAATATACAACTTTATAATCTTTTTAATAAAATAATCAATCATCTTTAAACACTTTTTTCAAATTGATTAATTAACTTTAAAACATTTTTATTAAATCAATTAAGTAACTTTAAACAATATTATTAAATTAGTTAATTTACTTTAAACCTTTTTATTAAATTAGTTAATTAACTTTTAAAAACACCATTAATTAAAATCATTAACTAAATCCAAATATCATTAACTAAATAGATTAATTACTTTCAAACATCATTAATTATAATTAGTAATTAAATCCAAATGTCATTAATTAAAATGATTAATTAGGTTCAATCATCATTAATTTAAACGATTAACTAAATTTAGAACATCATAAATTAAAATGATTAATTAAATTCAAATCCCATTAATTAAAATGATTAATTAATTTCAAGTATCAGTAATTAAAATGATTTATTGAATTCAAACATCATAAATTAAAATGATTAATTAAATTAAAAAATCATTAATCAAAATGATTAATGAATTTTAAACATCTATTTTGTGAAAAAACAAGCTCAAGCTCAACACACAAAGGGTTGAGGGAAATGATATTCAATAAGTGACGATATAGCTAAAAATCACTATAACTACACTAAAACACTTCAAACAAACGGCCGCAAATTATTTTAACTAAACATCAATATAAGCAATAAAAGAATATAAATGAGATGCAGATACCAATAAATAAATAATGGCGAGAAACCCCTTTGGGTCTCTCTACAAATGTCCCATGTAAATCATGCATATGTATGTGTATTTTTCAAAGTGTTCTGCAGCGACCTGTTCGCTATGATAACACTCCAACTTCTTCCTTTTGTCCCCTGCTAACAAAATGGTCATTTATACCATCCGCTACTACGTGGGAACAAACAACAATATATATACAGTTATATGAATTTCCAAAACGGGAATCCAATCCAAACGTCCAATCAAACAAAACTATAAACTAACATCCAAGTAGGCAATAAATAATTTTTATATACTACATAATGTACTAATTTACCAAAAAGGTGAGTTTAACTCGTTGAAATTTCAATTATCGCTTTCGTGTTCTGGTTTCGTCTATTAAACAGCTTTCAAATTTAGCTTGAAATTTTACAAGCTCTAGTTTTCATGAATCCAATTCTAAAACAAAGAAGACCTTTCTACGAATCCAATGCGACTGACCACATCTGGATCCAACCTCGTATAAATAGTTCTGGGTTTAATAAGATTTTGAGTAGAATAATATAATTAATCCTTAATTACAACACTAATTACCATCTCAAAACCCTAATCTCTTTAACCCTAATCCAGCCACCGACTTCATCCATCCTATGCCACCGCCTCAAGTGCCTACCACGCCGCCATGTCACCTCTGCCGATTCCCTAGCCCACTACGACCCTAACGCCACCTAAGATGCCACATAACATCGCTCTACAATTGAGTTTGAGCTCAACAAAATTGCCTCCGTTCATCTCCTCCACGACGCCACCATAGGCCGCCGTTCGCCACCCACCATCTCCAAACAAAAGCCCTCTATCTCCTCTATAACAATGCTTCAGGGCCCATGCCCAAAGATGAATGTCGACGCCTAAAATCTCAAGTCGAACCATTGCTTTCAATCTCAGATCTACACTACCTCGCCACGATCTACGACGATCCTACCAGTTAAAACACTCAGCTCACTCACACGAACGTTTTTCATGTTGGGACCTAAGCCTAATTCAGCTCTTAGAGGCATCGATCGTCTATGGCCATTGGATGAGGCTAATTTAGGGTCGTAGATTAGAGAATGGAGAAGGATGAATATCCTTATATAAGGTTTTCTCCAACACAATGCCCATCAAAATTACAGACTCCAATCGAGGCGTGCTTGTGGCGTTCCTAACCAAATACTCATATTTCGAATTCAATAGAACTATTTTTGGACCTGATTCCAAAGTATACATAAGTTAGTTTTTAATGTTAAGTTATATTTTTAATTCTCTAAAATTAATCAATACGCATTTCAATTTTGCATGATCAAACGGTACGACCAATCGTCACGAAACTCGTCGGCTACAACAAATTATTGTCCCGGATCCAGTGGCACTAGTGTCGTCAAAATCTAGGACAATGCCCCGTAATGCTAATTTCACATATTTAAATATCATTTCATATTTTTCAAGCACGTTATCGATATTTATTCGATCTATTTATTATTACTAATAAATTTACAAATTAAATTCACCGATATTATTTATTAATTAAAAGGTGTTAAATAAGATTATCAAATCCATTTAATTAGTATTTAATTCACAATTCGAATATTTAAACGATCACTATATTGGAATTCAAGTTATTAAATTCCAAAATCTCATTATTTAAATATTTAAAATAAATTAAACTTTTAAAATTCAATGACCAAATTTTGGGTTATTACATTCTCCCTCCTTAAAAGAATTTCGTCCTCGAAATTGCCAAGGAAGAAAATGTCTCCATACCCTTAAGTTTAAAATTATTTATTAATTAAAATGAGTTAATAAACTTATTACTTAATTAATTCTCAAATATCACAGAAAATTTTGATAGCGTCTCTATTGTGCGGCTCGATCGGAACAACTACAAATTGACTATACGGGCCCCAAACTAGCCAAAGAAAACAAAGCCAAGCGGCCACCCATATTTGGGGCATAAAATCATCAACAAATTCCAATTTATAAATCTACAACGTATCTTTCTGCGTTATATTTTTAAATTTTTGTAAGCAACTTATTATCTTAATACTAATGCATGTACACAAGAGTCAAATGGTAATCTCTTACTTACCTATATTACACAATCCAAAAAAGAGTCAGGCAGACTAAAGAGCAATATAATGCAACTAAAAATAATGAGGCAACTCTACATGCAAAAACTAGCATGATATAAATCTATGTGCAACTCTAATGGATAAAGCCACATACATAAAAAAGCAACATGTCAACCATATGCAACAAAATACAGAGGACATCCTGTAATAAAATAATATGCATCGAAGTATTTCAAAATATAAATTTAGAACTTTTTTCCCAAATTTTATATTCAAAATATATTTTCAAATTTCTCCAAAGAGAAATAAATCAAAATTAATTATGACAAGGAGATGGCTCCCGTAACCGAAGCATGATATAACTCTAGAATAAAACAACATGTAGCATCAAGTGGTATTCTAGTTTCTCCTAAACAACAACTAGAGAAAACAAATATATCTTGTGAGTCTTTCAAATCAGAAAACTCCATTTTTTCTTAACTTCAGTCATAACCAAAAATATTCTTTTCAAACAATTGAAACATTAACACCTTATCAATATTTTTATTATTTCTTTCCACAAATTCGTTTGAAATCACTTTTTCAAAGCACCGAGATTTAAATCCTAAAAATAATAAACAATAATCTAAAAACCTTTAATTATAAATTCAAACTTTATAAATAATGGTATATAGAAATAACACAATCAATCGAATTAAATCAGATCAAATTCCGTATAAGAGTAAACTAACAATTAAAACCATTAAAATGTTAAGTGACTTATCAAATAAGATTTAGGATTTTGCTTAAGTTCACAAATTTTCTTAAATCACATACCAAGTATACAATTATACTCAGGCCCATATGACATACATAAATCATCCGTACACTGTATTTGATTTAATCACTTGTTCAGATATATGGACTTCTACTTTTGAACTAGTATGCTCACTTGACCTCCCTTAGAGCGGACTCCGATCAGCTTTCTTGAATAGAAACTTCTGTTTTCCGTGCATAGTCATAGAAAACTTCGGTATCATATCGAGAATTTGAATCAAGTGTTTGTTCATAAAAAACAAGTAAAAAACTATTTTTCGGACTGGTGGGAATCACCCAGAAGCTATGTATTCAAATCCTAGGTCAAAAAAAACCATGCAAATATAATGATTTACGTATAATTTACATACTTAATTTGATTGTTTTCTTAATTATACCAAACCCTTTAGTTCTCATTAATAATATTTCATCAATACTAACATTATTCAAAAATCATTTCACAAATTTCCACTTAAGTTTATTAACATTTTATCGAGTCATGTCTTTATAAAACATTAGATTAGAAATTTATTTCACTCTTATCTACTTGTATAATACTCCTCTACATCTTAAGAGTATAAACAAAATATCAATTTTATTTATTTATCTATTATTTATCTTTTTACTTTTTATTTTTCTCAAAAATTAAATTTGGAGGCCCAATAGCACCAAACAGTTTTCACAACTTATGATTAACAAAAACTATGGTTTTAATAAATTAAATTTACCAAAACCTCTCTATCTAATTTAACCCACTAAAAACCTGAGTTAAATTATCCCTTTTCTATTTAAAAGTGTAAAATTTTCATATATTAAATTATTTGTCAAAACATCTTTTATTTTGAAATCAATTCCCTTTAAGGGAACTTAAAAATTAAATACCCAGTTTTTATTTCAAATTTCCTTTTTGGAAACATTCCATAAATATTCTATATGAAATAACTTCAACCATTTATTTATTAAATCTCACTTTAGGTTCAATAGGATTTAATCTTATTTCAATCGCACAATGATAAAGAGAATAATTTACTAAGTGCCCCACAACGTTCACCTAAGCAAACATCCGATTGGCACTTAGAAGATTATTCAAATTACCACATTTACTAATAGAAACACAGTAAATTGCGACGCCGTTTTCTGATGGCTGCCGATGGCGCTTAGTTCATTTTGCGACGGCTGTTGACGGAAGGTAATTTTTGTGGCATAAATGAAAATAAAATAAACAAGTCATCGAAAGCCGTAAAAAATTCACGAATATCAAAAGTCCATGCTGATAATTTCATTCATTCGATTTCGTCCCCAAATCAGACCTTCCCTCCTTCAAACCCTCCTCCAACCCCTCCTCTATGCCATCAACAAGATTCCATGCCGCCAGCAGGTCTCCATCTTCGATTTTCAGCTAGCTCCATTATCTATTTCTTGGTAAGAAGGTTTAATTCCTAAACCCTATTTAATTTTGATTTGTTAAATTATGGTTAATTTGTTGTTATAGTTGTATAATACCCCATTAATTGTTTGGTATATTATATTAAATGCTAATTAGGTTGTTATTATAATTGTTTATCATTGAAATGTTGAGAAAAAAAAAGAATTTTTTTAGTGTATATGTGCGTTAATTGGTGTATATGCATCGATTAATTAGTGCAAAAGCGCATTAGGGCTACTTTGGATTAATTAGAGTCGATGCTCAAAATTTGGTGTATGCGTTTTTAAGATGTTGAAAATGATAGAATGTAAATAAATTATTGTATAATACACTTTACTTTTTGTAAATCCCTTAGAGAGTTTTTGGCCCCATTTGACAAATATTGTATATGATCGTTGCATGAATATTCGTTTTTGTCACAAAACGGACATTTATATTCATCCAATATAATATTTTTTGGATATGTCCCTGTTATTGGACAAGTTATAAGCACAGTAGTAATTATATTTTGCAAATCATTTTATTTTAAATGGTTCACAAAATTTCGACAACAATTTCTTTTTGTTCCCTGTGTACACACATATATGTACGATACAGGGAACAAAGGAAAAGTGCTGCTGAAATTTTGTTAAATCGTTTAAAATGAAATGATTTGCAGAATATAATTACTACTGTGTTTGTAATGGGAAGTAGGATGACCAATTATCAAAGTGTAAAACAATAACCTAAAAATTATAGATTATATTCATATAATAATGTGTATAAATCCATTTCAAAATAAAACTAAATAGAATAATATTATATATTTGCGAAAATTTAAATGTATGATTTATTCAAAAAATAAAATGTCAACACGTAAATGATTAATGCGTTTTTATGTTTTAAAGTAGGAAAAATGATCAATTATTTTATTAATTGGAGCTGGATGTACCAAAAAAAAAGAGAAATTGGAGGCTCAATGAGTGAACATTTTCAAAATGGTGTACACGTCTTTATTGAATTCGCTTTACGTGGTAATGGAAACGACGAAGAAATTCGTTGTCCATGTAGTAGGTGCAAACTATTGAAGCATTTGATACCGGATATTGTAATAGTTCATTTGTGCCAATATGGTTTCGTGCCCAATTATTTGGTGTGGGGTTGTCATGGAGAACTTATAGCACCTAATCCCATACATTCGAAGGAGGAGTTGGATAATGAACTTGTTCTGACGAATCTCGTAGAAGATATGGTTGAAGATGCAGCACATTCAATGTTCCCTACTGTTGAAGTTGATGGTAACAATGTTAATGTCGAAGAAGAACCAAGTATTAGAGTAATAAAAATTACGATTTATTGGAGGCTGCTAAGAAACCCCTTTGGATGGTTGTATAAGCGATACTCAACTATTAGTAACCGCAGAATGCATTGCGATGACATCAAAATACAACTTCACAGAAGCTGGGTTTACAGCTATAGTACAAGCTGCAAAACGGCATATGCCACCTGATAATTTAATGTGCGAAAATCATTATGAAGTAAAAAATTATATCTGCTTTTGGTTTACCATACCAAAAAATAGATACTTGTTTAAATGGTTGCACATTGGTTTGGAAAGAAGACATCAGTCTCAGGAATTGTAAAATATGTAACTAGGAAAGATACAAACCAAGAAAAAAGAAGGGAAATGAAGTTTCGTACAAGCATATGCAGTACTTACCCATCACTCCTAGGCTTCAAAAGTTATATGCATCTTCTACAACTGTGCATCATATGTGATGACACTGTGTGAGAACACAGGAAGAAAGTACGTTAACATACCCAGCTGATGGAGAAACATGGAAGCATTTTGATAAGACATACCCCGCTTTCGCAGTGGAGAGTCATAATGTCAGACTTGGTTTATATATGGATGGATTTTTACCATTCTCTTAATTTGGTTCAAAATATTCATCTTGGCCTATAATCGTTACACCTTATAATTTACCTCCGTGGATGTATATGAAAACTCCGTATATGTTTCTATCTATTGTCATCTCTGGCTCTGATGATCCGACACAAGGGATCGACGTATATTTTTGGAGTTGCCTTATTGGAAAAATCTCATAATTCGTCATAATATCAACGTGATGCACAACGAGAAAAAGTGTTTGATAATGTACTTAACACAATTCTGGATGTTAAAGGAAAGATTAAAGACAATTTGAAATCAAGATGTGGTATAGAAGCAATATGCAATCATCCTGAACTTCATATGAAGCCAAATGACACAAAAAAACCCAAAGCATGCTACGAGCTAGACGGTAACCAAGTTAAAGTATTGTTATAGTGGGTGGAAGGATTAAGATTTCCTAATGGGATTTCCTCTAATCTTCATAGATGTGTCGACTATAAGAACGGTAAACTGAGTGGGATGAAAAGTCATGATTGTCATGTAATGATGGAACATTTGTTACCCGTCGCGTTCAAAGAACTTATGCCTACAAAAGTTTGGACGGTTTTAACAGAACTTAGTTTGTTTTATAAGGAGCTTTGTTCAACTACCTTAAAAGTTGATCATTTATGTAAACTTGAGAAAGAAATTCCTATACTGCTCTGCAAACTGGAGAAAATATTTCCTCATAGTTTCTTTAATGTAATGGAGCATTTACTAGTTCATCTTTCGTTTGAAGCACTTCGAGGTCCTGTGCAATATGGATGGATGTATCTGTTTGAAAGGTATTAATATTGAGTTGTTAAATTTTAGTTTGATCACATGTAATAAATTTAATTATAATTATTCTTAACAGGTACTTAAATCATCTAAAGAAAAAAGTAAGACAAAAAGCACGAGTTGAAGGTTCGATATGCAGATCATATATCGAAGAAGAAGCTTCGTTCTTTTTTTTTCATTATTTCAGTGACCATGTGAACTAATCTTTTGAAAATGCTACGTGAAATGATGAGGGCATTGAACAAGATTCTTCTAAATCAATGCTATCTATTTTTAGATAGTAGGGACGCCCTGTTGGAAAATGTGTGAAAGTGTGGTTAGACGATAGAGATTACCATATAGCCCACACATATTATTCTTCTTAGCCGTGCAGAAGTTGCGCTATTTGTTAGGTACTAATGGATAACACATCTAAAACTATTTACTTGAATAATACATGAATGTATTAATTAGAATGCAATATATTATCTGTATGTGCAGTATTTATGAATCACAACATCTAACAGGGGATATCAGCAAAAGTTTTGCTACTTGGTTTTTGAACCACATATATGATCCGGTAAATTGAGTGGTCGACGAAGGGTTGAAACATCTTGCGATGGGACCAAAAAGAAAATTCAAGACATATCCAATATTCTTTGTCAATGGATACAAATTAAACACCAAAGAATACGGGGCTGAAAAATTAACTACAATACCAATGTATATGTTAAAGGCAGTGACAATCCAAATGATTACATAAATGATTTTTACAGCGTGTTAACTCAGGTTTTGCAATTAACATATTTCACCAGACCTCGGAAGAAGTTTATTTGTTTAGATGAAATTGGTTCAGTAATGTTCTAGGTTCAGGAATCAACGTCGACATGAGGATGATAGAGCGTATGTCGCACATGTAAGTATATTTTAAGTTATAAGTTATTAATAATGATCATTTTAATTAAGTAGTTATAAAATATTATAATAATATCATGAAATATTTATTTGTATTTAATTTTGTGTTGTAGGAAAAATTTATGCAGGCACGTAGGCAGATGCTTGAACATTCCGGACGGGAGCAAATGACCGTTGACGAGGAGGACGCGATCTATGACTTTGTTACGGACCCGACCTAGAGAAACAGGCGCTACGGCTACGGCAATTAATCGGTAATTCATAAAAATTAATTACGTTGTAAAATTTGCTTAATTTTTATAAAAGTTACATCATAACTTAAACATATTTTGACTAGTTTTGTAGGCTCGGACATCACAAGGGGCTTACTAAAAGGCTCAGGACAACACGAAGATTAATGAGCTTAGACAACAGATTGCACAGCTGCAGGAGCAAGACCGCCTCCGAGCAGTGCAAATGAAGCAGCTCAACCAGCGTTTAGCCGAATATGTGGAGCGTCATGGAATATTTCCTTCGTTCAGTGATTTCGGAGCCAATGATGAGTCTTGAGGTACGATTTGTAGTTTTTTTATGGACATGTGGTGTTGGATGTAGTTTGTGTATATAAACATTGAGTGACGGTGAGGTTAGTTTATGGACATGTGGTGTTTGATATTGATTTGGTGTTGATTTGTGGAGTTGATATGTGGAGTTTGATATTGGATGTAAATATTGGAGTTGGATGGGTGAGAGTGATTGTGGAAGGTTTGTTTTGTATTTATTGAATATGTCTGCATTTGATATTATGATGTTTAAGTTTTATATTGATATTGATTTCAGCTTATATATGTGGCTTATATATTGATTTTGATGAGTTGTGTAATATATTGGTCTGGAAGCGAAGTTGTGCTGCAGAAAAAAAATATTTTGCCCATATTTTTGATGGCCTATTGGACATTTTTTCCGACGGCTTCCGACGGCTATCTGGGCGAAAATAGCGACGACATAGTGGAAAATTTCCACGCCATGTGGACGTCGTCGTCGTCGGAACCTCTGTCGAAATTGTCTTCGAAACGGCCGTCGCTATAAGGTCGTCGATGCCATCGAAATCGGATGAAAGGCATGATCCGTATTCTGACGGCATTTCCAACGACTAGCGACGACCGCCGATGGCTGCCTACCATCGAAAATTGCCTTTTCTCTTGTAGTGATTACTAATCGAGACGACTTCCTCCGAATTACCCTAGAGAAAATGTATTCCGCCTAAAATTTCTCTTTCAAAATATTTATATTCAGTATTACTTCCAAGTAGTGCTACTATATAATTTTCAAAAACCTTTTGAAATGATTTCAAATGACTTCGGGATTTAAAATTTTAAAGCTCTTTTCAAATACATTTTATAAATCAAATTTATATAAAATTACCTTTATATAAAATCATTTCATATTATAATAATTCTCCTTTATTATAATAAAATTTTCTCAATTATTTATTCTTTAAATGTCTTATCCTATCATTTATATTATAATAAACAAATTTTGATTAAAGCTTACTTTTAACTTAACCTTGTTAAAAGATGACCTTTAAATTAATAATTTCTCTGAACACCTGATAGTCAAATTGTGAAAATTAATTCACAAGGGGGGTTCGTTCTAATGTACTTACAATTATCAAATAATAGTCAATGCTTTTAAATTTTATGAGCAAGAAAAATCAATCAATGATGATAATTAATAAATATTATCATTTTAAAACAAACACACCATAATAACTATATAAATTTTAAAATAATAAAATCTAAGTCGTTCAACTGCTAAAAACTCTAGCGACCATTAATAGAGACCAATCAACCGCTCCAAACTTACTAGTCGACCTCTAGCAGTCAACCGACCTATGGTAGGCGGTCGATCGATGGTCCTATTTTGGAAACGTTTTCTACTACCGTTGATTAATTTATTTTATTCCTTAACTCAACTTTTAACATTAACCTTGATTTTAATGTTTACTTAATCTTCAAGTTTAATTACTGTTAATTTTCGAATTTCAAATTTTGGAATTAATTATTAATTTGAATTTGAATTCCATTTAAATTATTTTAAATCTAAAAACTTCAAATATCCATAACCTTTTCATTTGAGCTCCATTTTCAAAATACATATATGAAAATTAATTAGAAAATCGCCATGAATGCTAGGCACAACTTCTGTGGCCTAATTCTGAATTTTGCAAAATTTTTATTTTTAGCCTCATCTTATTTAATCAAGTAATTTAAGTTATTATTTCTTAATAATTTTTTGGGAGTGTTACGTGATTCATACAAGATAAAAATCCATCTATCTGTATATCATTATATACATTTAGAATGCTGTATTCTTTGGAAGAAGCTTATGCAATTTGGAAAATGGTTTTTAAAAGAAAACTATACTTCAACTAACTGATATCCCTCTAGGCACGACCATGCATAACATAGAAAGCATGCTGGGAAATGGTGGACAATTAGCAAAAGCAACAGGTAATGTAGCGAAATTGATACCAAAAGAGGGTAATCAACCACATTAAGATTACCATCCAAGGAGGTGTATTTGATATCCAAAAAATGCCTACACTACGCCATAGATGGCCTATTGCAACGAAAATACAAGATGTTGCTAGCTACAATGTAACGATAGCTATGCTGATTTTTGTCTATTACAACATTAGCTTCAGGATGTTAGCATAGATATCAACACTATGTTTCAGTAGCTATAGACTTATAAAAATATTATAAAAAATGAGTGCGGGCTGAAAAAAAAGCGGGCTAAAATAATTTTTAATGCGGGAAGCAAAAACAAAGCGGCAAAAGTTAACAAAATATTGAAGGATTTCACTCGAACACTTAACAAAATACGTATTCCACCGCTCAACCTCTCAAACACTCAAACACTCTGCGATTTCAATTAGGGCTAAAAGTTCTAAGTTTACAAGCTTAATTGGGGTTCGATTTGTTGAAGATGCTTTGAATACTTTCCTCTGTCAGAGTTAGCTTGCGGCTGCGAAGTCGAGATTGAGTGATGCTTTGAATTGAATTGGTACGTTTAGTCCTTTTTCGATTTATACTTTTCTCGACTTTGATTCGAGTTGAATGATTGTTCGTTTTAGTTGTTGCTTGAACTCGAATGATTTTAAAAGCCGATGATGTTATTGTTTATATAGAGTTCGATCTCTTGTAATCTCGTTCTTCTGATAATTGTTTGAATTCGTCTGTAACTCTACTCGGCCATTCGATATTGTACTGATGCTTATACTGATGCTTGTGACGACTTCGATTTTGAGCTGTTCGATCTTTTCCCGGTCACCGCGTCTCTGACTTTGATTTGAAACACGGTTTTCTTTGACATTGATTAACACGGCTCTAACTTGATTTTGGAATTTGATTCTGTTGTGATTTTTTTTTGCATCATTGCAACCTGTACTTTTGCACTACATTTTTCACTGTGATTTCGATACTGTACTTGATTGCTTGCATGTATATATATGCATTCATGTATGTATATATGTGCTATCATCTTGTCTGGAGTAGTTCTGCATTGTTGTGGCTATACATTTGCTGTCACATTGATTTAAATTTGTTCATCACCATATATGTACATATCTTAGTGCATTTTGATGTTCAGTCTAGATTTTTGCTTGAACTTGAATTTGTACACTTTTGGCTGTTGCATTGTGGTCCAGACATTGTTGTTCACTTGTCTATTTGGTGTTGAGGTTGCTGCACTATTGCTTGTTTTAGATTGTTGCACTTGCCTTGAGCATATGTATACTGCTGCAACTTTGTACATGCTTCGATTTGAGCTTGCATTGTTATTTTACTGATGCATGTTGTATCTGGTCTTGAAGTCGTGGCCTTTGATCGTATCATACATGTATCATCACTTTGTACATTTCTCTTTTTTGTCAAGCTTTTCTTCTTCATTTTTAACATTTTCTTGTGCCATTTCAAGCATCTCTTTTAACATTTCATTTTCTTGCTCAATCATTAAGTTATCTTTTTTCAACTTAATGTTTTGTTCTTTAATGTTGACGTAATCTTGGACCATCCAGGTGGTACTTCCTTCGCCATTCGGTCCTTCAATCCAATACTGCATCTCTTTTGTGTACTCCTTGTAACCCCTCATAAACTTATCACCTCTCTCATTCATGGTCATGCCTACTGCGGTCTTTAAAGCCGTATCCAGCACCCCTGTATCTGTAACCCTATTTGTGCGATCCAAGCTTTTTGCTTTTTCTCTTAAATATTTTCTACTTACACGTACATGGCACTCTCCTCCACATAACTAATGCAGCACGTCCATCAACAATGCCTGCGCCTTCCTCTCCACGATCGAGAATTTCTTTGTTTTCTTGCCTCCCTTTTTCTTTGCTTTCTTTGTCCCATTTTTGGACGACGTCGCCTTCTCTTCATATCTCTCGTTATTCCTTTCTGTGCTTTCATCATTTATCGTTGTTCGTTTTCCTTCATTTTGTTCCATCATGCTTTGTCCATCTTCCATTGGAAAGTCGTCCGTCGTAAACAACGAATCATAAATTTTCTTATATTCAGTTTCACCGATTAATGGAGAAAGTTCCTCATACATGGTATAATCTTCCTTGTTTGCTTCCTCTTCTGGTAGGCTTAAGAAATTTTCTAATATTTCTGTATTCCTGCAATTGATTCCTGCTTCATTTTCCGTCAAATTCTCATTTTCTGCATTTTCCCTCAACTCGGTACCGTCTCCGTTTGCATTAGTCTCGCTTCTTTCACTCTCAACTGGTACAAGGTTACCGTCTTCTTCATCTGAAGAGTTGACACCATCCCTAAAAGAACTTTCCTCTGCTGACAACTCCTTTGATGCAGAACTTACGCCTTGCATAAGTTGTTCTGACCTCTTATACAGTGAAATATTTGCAGTCTTCCTATTTTTAAGTGACCTTTCTCTTCTGCATGATACATGACATCCTTGCAGCATCCACTGTACTTTTAAGCCTCGCATCCTCCTGTCTGAATTTTTCATTGCTGAAATGATTAATTAAAGGCTTTTTGTATGGATGTTTATATATATAATATATAATATAATATAATGGATCAGAGGAAGAAAGGAAACTGAAGAAATAACTCATTATGATTATTTGTACATTTCTCTATGCACATCGAATTTGCTGTATTCATGTGTGCATGTTGTCTCCTTGACATCTTCATTGCACACTGAGTTCATATGCATTGATGTTGGTTTTCTTCACTTTGGTATTTGCAATCTTTGTTTCTGTCTCTGGTTCCAGTTTGTTATTTGATGTTGAGACCATTGCTTTGTGCTTCAATATGCATTGTTTGGTTCACCTGGTTGTAGAACTTGTTTGCATTGTTCACTTGTTTGATCACCTTGCTCTGTTCTGGTCTATCCCATTTCACTGATTTGGTGCTGTTTTGGTCGAGACTGTGTTCTTATTTGTCGAGTTACTTGTACTTGACAGTTTTGTATTGCACCTGAGTTGAATCCAGCTTGCGGCTCGGGTTTGACCTTGTGCTCGTGTCGTGACATTATTTTTATTGCACTTGAGTTGAACCCGGCTTTTGGGTTTGACCTGTGCTCACCTGTCCCTGTAATTGTATCAAGTGTATATTAGTGTGCACGACCTTGTGGCATGTACAGTGATACACTGTGCATGTCACAAGCTGTTCATGTATGATGAATTCAGAATTAAATGATGACGAACAACCCAAATAACTGAGGCAAATAATATTTTTAAAATTACATTTTATTTTATACTGCAAAAATATTTTATTTCCAATTTTACTACGTCAGCGTATATTTTTGCAGATTGCTCAGATGTTGAATTCAATCTAGAATAGAGTTGAAGATAAATACGAGTGTGAGCGAAATGTAGTGAGGACATTTGTAAATGAAAAATTGTGATGTAATCAAGATTGTATTGTTATTGAAATTGTATATATATATAGTGAGAGCTCAAATTTGTACTATTCAAAAATGTAATAAAATATTTGTTTTGAATAAAATATCCGTTTGAATTTAAATTCCGTGTTATTTATTTTATTCAACAAATATTTATTAATTATGTGAAAAATAAAATAGTACATTAACAAATACATTTAAATGAATATGGGCCCTACAACAGGGTTCCGTAAAGGTGGGCCACAGAATTAGTGGGCCCCACAATGTTAGCCCACATGTTGGGGCCCAGAGTGTGGGGCCCACTTTTTAGTAAATTTGGTACCTGTGGCAACAACAGAACCGATGTTGCCCTAGGGCCGCAAAGATGTTGCCTTCGACTCTAGGGCAACGCGGTAAAATGCATCACCGAGAAAGTGTTGTCTTTGCTCTTTTTTAGCCTACAGCAACATTTTTTGGCACTTCCTGCATCACTTCTTGGGTGTGGCAGTATGCAATCTATGGCGTAGTGCTACTAGTAGTTGGACAAGTGAGTAATGCTGGGGGTTAAACAACATAGTTTGGGTAGAGCTGGATCGAAATGTTGGATAGATAAGCGTCATATTGTAAGAGGGGTAGTTACGAACCCTATAGACCATCCCCATGGAGGTGGATCCCCAGCAAGACAAACAATCTAAGGATGGGGTCTTCGACGAGACCCTCTTTTAGAGAGTTTTGCCTACTGCATTAGGAGCATTTTTTTTAGACATTTGGTTAGCTTATTCCCTTGGCCCTAGAGAAATGGGCAAATTGAGACCCCTCTTTTCTCAAATGCTTTTGCATTAGGAGCGGTTTTCCGCTAAAAATGGGTTCGCCTTGGTAAATGATGCAGTGGAAACAATAGAAATGAATACAACGATGAAAGTAGCAATCGATGCAATGGAAGATACCGAAATGCCCGAATCCGTTGATCACAAAGATGCCGGATTCTAACTATCTCAAACACGTTGATCGCGCACGATACCATATTAAAAGATCTACGATTCTTCAACGTTGATCAAGCGCACTTGATTCCGTGAATCGGTTTCAACAATCGTTGATTCGAGCGCACTCGAATACCGAAGGTGGAGATAGGAGATCACACTCAACTACCAATTTCAAAGTGGCACAAAGCACACAAACAAATTTTATTCAAAATCAATCTACCATTACAAATGACACCACCATCCCTATTTATAGGGTACAACTCACACTAGGTCGTGAACGACCTATCAAACTGGCGACCTAAAAACAAACAGCGACTCAACATACATGTACTCGCGACCTAACATAGGTCGTTAACGACTTAACAGACGCGACTTAAAGAAAACCAACAAATACAATACAACACAACACTTACATCACAAAACACAACACAATACATGACTTAACAAAGTACAACAGTAAACGACTTAATATATACAACACATAAGCGACTTAACACATTACACATAACAACCTAACAGTTAGCCCAGCTTCATGTGACCTTAGAGGGCAGTAGCTTAAGCTTTATGAAGAACCTCGCGACATAAGGAATTTACGAGTTAGCCACTTGAACGTCTCGAGAAGAAGCGGCATAAGAAAGAACATCTGGAGCGACCTAAGACTTGAGCATCTCATGCGACTTAAGAACGAGCGACATATGAACTTTAGCGACCTAACTGGAAAGCGGCTTAGGGATTCTGTACGCGACCTAGGACTTCGCGACCTAAGATTCTGGAACGACCTAAGTTTCAAACGACTTAAGAAACTGTGGCATAAACTTGTTAGGTCGTTGCTCCCGAACTCGTAACTTAACTCGCTAGGTCGCTCAAGCGACTCAAGGCATAGCACGTTAGGTCGCTCAGGCGACTTTTCATGGTGCTCTTCATCATCCATCTCTCGTATCTCGCTAGATCGTAATTCATTAGGTTGCTGGCGACTTATGAGTTCGTTAGGTCGCTCGCGATCTAAGGTAACGTCAACTTGCGCTGCTTCAATCTTCAAATCTTGAATTGGAAATTCAGGCTCAGGCTGGGCTGCATCAGTAAACCAGCCTCTTCTTTCTTCTTCCTTTATATCTCTTCGAATTCGAACTATAACCATAGCCACCAATCAGACCGATATCGACGATGAATCCCTCCCGTTCGTTCGCCCTATTAGTCATCTGAAACAATAATTACATGCAATTCTAATTAAATCAACCATAAAGACTCACATTATACGAATTTCTTATTATAGATAAGCCTATTTTATGACTTGTATGTAATAGAATATCCCCATAAATAGATTTTAGCCTATGAATTATATGCAATCAGTCTTTAGTAGTAATTTAGTAATATAGATCCAAACATTTAGAAACTTAACATCACTAAAACATTATGACATAGTATAATATTATTTATAACATGTTATAGACATGCCCAATATTTTATCAAGATTATCCGATATTATCACGATATTTTATAGCTTCTCATATTGGTATTTGACCGATACGTACTTGATACCAATATTTACTAATTAGCGCTATAACCTACCTAAAAATTGATCTTGGCGTTGGTCCATCCAAATTTATTTTCATCTCCCGTATGATTTCCTAACATCGATAAATCATTTAATTACTATCAATATTTACATCCTAATAGTTTTGATATTCTTGTTTGATGCAATTCTACCTACACAGTAGCTACTAGCCTAATCGTACCTACTATTTGTACAACCATCGATTGATTATTGAATCTCACAGTCTAATATTATGTATTAGGTTATTTTACATAATTGACGATTTCATAAAAATATACAATTAAACAAACTTACAATTCATAAACACGCAAAGATACATATCATGATATTTCAAAGGTTAACAAACATATCCAAGTCACTTCATAGCTTGCAAACACTACACCAATCACTACATATCAGTGTAAGTATAAGCATCATGCACAATAACATGTAGGCATCATATTGCATCAAAGTCATAACCATCGTAAGGAACTAAGCATTAGGTCACCATTACTTTCCTTTATCTAAACCCATTGAATCTAATTTTTTTCCCATGCTAACAAGATAAACTGTACTGCAATTAGCTGCATCCTAAACTATGGCATTATCATTTTTCTTACATAGTTGCAGACAATGACCCATTGTTATTATGACCATCAAAGCTATATAAGCATCACCAATCTATCGTCATTGATGTTATATCCCATCGTCATTAGGTAACCACGGGATGTTTTAGATCATTAGCAATATTTTATCATCACCACTATGCTTGAGCTGATTTTGAGGATTATAATGTTAAATGGAAATGCTAAATAATTTCCTTTATGGTAAAAGATTGCTCAATACTATCAAATAAAATTATCATTTACAAGTAATCATGATTTTTTTTAAGAACACAACCTAGAAAAATGAATATAACCTTTAAAGTTAACATTTGTATTATACATTTTATATATGAGTAAAAAACCCAATGCCTTCACGAACCAGCATTGCATACAAGGCTAACATTTAAAGTTCACAAATCTAATGCAGAATAATTCAACAATAATAAGCCTTATTGTGGAGTAAGTTTACATATAAGGCTTGAAGTGTTCCAACTATTAGAAATCGTCGATGATACTAATTTGTTCATACTCACAACACCGATTCGAATAGTTTATTAATTGTTTTCTTGGAAAAATATCTATTAAGTGACCCCGTTAATGATTAAGTTGTCTCTTATTTTTTTTTCATTTAAACTTCCTGAAGGATATTTTCTCGAAAACATTACGATATTTAAACCGATCTAGTATTTCAAACCAAAGAGATTATATATTCAATAGTTTTAAAAATGGAGTCTAAATTTTAGTTTGCCTAACTTTATATCTGGATTTGGAAACATGATTTCGTTCAAAAAAATTATATTGACAGTAAAAAAAATCACACATTTTTTAACAATTTTAACCATGAAATTGAGTTAAGATATAAGTTGTTCACTAGGCTTTTGATTTGTTGCAACAAAATAAAACTATAAACAGACAAGTATTATGTCTTTTTTAAACAAAATTATCATCCAAATTCCATTAGTTCGCTTTTAAATTATATTCTTCTCTAAAGTTTCTAATGAAGAAAAATCATTTATACTACCCACTAAAATTCTACACCTTAAATTTTTGTTTGGCAGTATAAGTTAATCAACAATTTCAAAATTAAAAATCCTAAACGTAAATGCTAGCCAATAAAAAGAAAACAACTTCATGCAAAAAAAATCAATGAAGTAACAATTTAGGATTAGAGTTTCTTATTTGGTTAGAGGATCATTTCGTTGTTATTCATGAAGACTATACGTTCTTATTTGAAATTGCAGAATCCACTTCTACTGCTTCCCAATGCTCGTTAGTCTTATGCAACGATTTTTTATACTTTGCATGTTTATTTATAAACGAAATTTTAGTTTCACCTGGCTTTTAAAGGGACATATAAACAGGTTTGGAAAACAATTGATTTCACTTGCTTCTAACCACTGCGTTCGCTAAGCCATCAACACTCACTTTTCATAGGCTGATGTACCCATAAGGCCTCATGGTACCATTACATGAAGCCCAATCGCATATGTAACCATCAAATTAGTTTTTCAATTACATGGTTTCACATAGCATATTTATTACGTCGGAGTATTTATCGTATAAGACAAGCCATCGCGTAAATTAACCTATCACATCTATTATCTCATTCTGTAACTAATCAATCACACAAAAATAACCGTCTAGTTAAGCCATCACAACTAACAACCTATCGCATACCAAACCATGGAATAATAAGGCATCAACACATATGTCTATCAAAACTCTAAACAGACATCGGGTCAATGGCTTTTACATTTCAAAATAGGCCATCAAAATCATTAGCCATCGAAAACATATTAGCCATTGAATCACAACATTGGTCATCGGATATCGAAGGAGCCATCAGAAATAGACCATTACATCTTTGAAATACCAATTGGGCTGATGCGTAAATCACAGGTAATCATGGTAGTTTTGCTGCATAATATGGTATTTTTATCTTACTTGCACTTATCAATTTTAAACTGTCTTAAGGTTCCCCTTTTTCGATTCTTTGCGGAAACTTTAGATATTTAATTAATTAGTTTTACTTTTTTAAAATTAATTAAATTGTTAACTAATCTACCATTAAAATACATCTCATTCCAATTGATTCATACATTGAAATAAACCAGGAAAAATATTGGAAATTTTTAAATGCATTCCTAAACATATTAAATCATTCTTCTCTCAACGTATTTTGTTTTAAATGTCCAGAAATTTATTGAATCAAATTCATTGAATGGAAATCTATCTAAATTTTGGGCTTGATTTAGCCCAAACAGCGTTAAAAGAAATTATTTATCAAACCCTCCTCTGCCAAATTTTCACGGATGCATCTCAAATTACCACTCGTCTTCTCCTCGATAGTCTCGGCGTTCTCTCAATCACGCAGTGTTCTGCCACCGTATAAACAACTACTGCAGCCGGATACTACCACCATCATATTCTTCCGCCTCTATCATGACCGCCGCATGCAGATCCGTCCGATCTGGCTGTCAATGGATTATGAAAGGTATTTACCGTTTTTTGTATTTCCTTTTTTTTTTCTTTTTTTTCGATTTTTTTTTTAATTTAATGATGGAACGATTTTGAATTTGTCAATTTAAACCTACTGTGAATTGATTGAAAGCATGTAATTTGGATGCATAATCAGTCTATCCAATCCTTGAACTGTGAATTCAAAGCCTATAATGGCACGATCATCACACAAGAATCTAAATTTTAAGGTGTTAATTTTTGGAATTTATGTTCGACAGTGGTGGACTGGTAATTATTTTTACCTTTCTTTGTAGACTATATTTCCCCTTGGTGTGGAGGCCAGCAAGATAACTGAATCTGAGTCTAAAGAACAAGGGAAGACGGCTTTTGTTGATGCTAGGATTTTAACAGTAAGAAAAGATCTATTATTTCTGTTCCTCAACTACATCTGTTCCTTAACCGAAGTGTAAAATAATCAAAGTAAGATAACAGTTTATGGAGAAACTAAAAAACCTATTATTTGTCAAGAAAAAAAAAAGAACTCTACATCGACCTTATCTTTGTCGACGTATAAAGTGTGACTGGATCCAACGTTAAATTTTAGTTGCTACATTAAATATATTTCATTTTTGCTTACAAATTGTGAGTTTTAGCCATAAATTCATTGGTTATGCAACAACATTTAAAAAGGTTCAGGTCTTTAACCGAACTAATATGCCTGCAATTTTACTCCTTTCATGCTTGTTTTTTGTTGTTTTGTTTGAGTTCCATTACTAAGAATATCTATGGTTGCTGAGCTTAAATGTTTTATGTGTATTGAAACTTTTGTTTTATTAACAGGGGACACAATGCATTTACTTTTTTTTGTAAGGATCTAATTCAGATTCAAAATGTTACCGATAGAATTTCTAATTTTCTCTTGATTACTAAATTGGATTGTTTCAAATTATAGAACGGGAATTCGTATTTGCTACTTTGAATTATCATCAACGTAATTTCTTAATTAAATACCAATTATATGTTTTGTTTCAATAAACTAAACAAATAAGTGTAATTATATGAATAATAAATAATGAGATCCGAAACTGAATCGAGAATCAAAATTTCTGAATTTTACGAATTTAGTTGAAATTCCTAAAATTACAAAAGATCAAGACCGAGATCTCAAACCTTGCCAGCAGTCATTGCATTTCTAGAAATCTAATTTGGAAGTTCTTTTCTACCTAAAAAAGGTTAGAATATATATAAGTGCTGTAAAAATCCTTCTAGGCTCCTGCCTAGGCCATGTCTAGGCGCTAGGCTAGCCTTACCGTCTACGATTTTTACTAATCTATCTAGATGAGACTTACTGCATTATCTTAGCATATAAATCGATTTGTAAGCATCATTTATACCCCAATTTAGGCTTGATGCCTTTTATAAGCATCAAAATGTTTGTTTCAGGAAATTTTATTTCCATGGTTGCTTCCAAAACCATCTAAATCCATGATATCACATTATGGATCAATTAATACAAAACGAAATACTAATATTTTATCCAAAATCCATGAGTTTATCCAAAACGCCTAGCTCTGATTAATCCCTGCTTAGACGATTAATCCCTAGTCGCTTACCGTCTAACATTCGCCAAGCGATTTTTACAACCTTAATATACATATATATAGACACACACACATATAATGTCTTTACATTCTTATCCAGAAATGTATTAATCAGCAACAGGTTAGATCCGTTACATCCAAGTTTAATTGTTATTTTGCTTATTCTGTTAAGTTAATCACCAATATATATGTAGGTATGTGTATATGTATTATATGTATGTATATATTTGGTGGTATGTATTATCGAGAAATTCACAGTCAGTTATAAGTTAACAACTTTAAGTGCTACTTCCGTTTGTGATGAATTTGTACATTTGTGGCAAAAAAGTGGAGTTAACTTGCCAATTCAAAATTTCAAAAGGTAGTAGTACATAAACTGAGAGACAAACTACCCTAGACCTGTTAAAGTGATCCATATCTTCAATGAACATAAGGTTTGTAATATGAGGACTACTAACATCAGCTAAAGAGAAATTTAATGAACATTTGTTATAACATATATAACTATCACAAATTTTCAAAAATATATATTAAAACTGTGCAAAAAATTAAAAAGGTCATATCAATAAGTGATTGTGTACATACTAAAACCTTTAATCAAGTGTATTAGACGGAGAGAACTGTGTAAATGGGTTGTAACAGCTAAAATAAATTAGTAGCATTGTTTCAAATCTCGGCCATCTTGGTCAATATCTCGGCCGAGATCCCAGGGATATGTTCTAGCGAAACGAAACAAAAAATTTCGGTGAAAATCTTGTTTTCTATATATTGACCGAGATCTCGATAGAGATTAAATTTCGATATCTCTGTTGATATTAATTTTTTTTTGATAACTTTAATTTGATGAAAAATAAAATTATGTGATAGATAGTATAATTAATATTTATGTATGCATGTAACGAAATGAGGGTTTTTGACATCAATAAAAACAATGGCGTAAGTCAAATCATCTTCGGATGCACATAATTCGAGATATGACCGGTTGCACAAACATTAATTTCAGGATTTACACAAATTTGTCCAGCTGCATCTTGATAAAAGGAGGGTCACTAGAAATATTTTGAGAGGAACTGGTATCTATTTCGATGAGATTCAAAAATTCAAATTTGATGTCAAAATTTCGCGAGACACAACTATCTTATGCGCTATATTTTTGTCTTATTTGTCATTTGACAAGTGAACTTTATTGCAGAATGAAAAATTATATAAAGAGAAAGAGAAGAAAAAAGGAATTCAAATTTGATATCGATTAAGAGAAACTTGTGAGTAAATCTCTCACTTTATCCCTTTTATCAATAACTGGATGTTATATTCCTATCATACTTTAATTGATAAATATTGTTATTGTTTGATTTTGAAACTAGAAGATGACCAGATTCGATTAGGTAGAGATTTGATTATGATTTCATATTGATTTGATTTGTTAAAAAATTTAGGAAACCTTACTATAAGTGATTTGATTGAATTTGGTAAGGGAAGTTCAATTTATAAAAAAAATCAATTTGTGTGTTTAGTTTGATTTTGAATCATAATAATTTAGCTCGATCAGAAGTGGAATTGGACGAATTAGAGTAGAAATAAAAAAATAGAAAATCTAGTGAAAATTATTATTTTTAAGGTAGTAATCATAGATATCATTATGCATGCAACTCAATTTTAGAGATAATATATATCCCGATATATTACCAAAATAAACTTTATGATCCGAGATGTAAATCTGAGATAGACGTCCGAGATGCACTCATCTCGTCCAAGATCTCTCCTAATATGGGATTAGATCTTTAGAAATTCCGAAACGAAACGTGATCGAAATGCGAGATTTAAAACGTTGATTCTAGGTAGTCAGATAAATTGTTTCAATAATTGTGTTAGCAATTAAGTTTCAATTCTGAATCATAAAATAATGAAATTGCAGCAATTAAATTTTAACTATGTTTGATTGTTAGCAATTAGTTCTATCATGTTTGAGTGTAGTAAATATCAGCATTAAAAATCAGTCATTGATTATGGCTAAACAAATTAAAAGAAACTACTGTCATACAGAGAAAAAGAAGACACTATTATTTTATTAAATTTTTCTTGATTGCGTCCACAAAAGCTTGTAAGACTGATGTATGGCAAGACATAACTGGTTGTTTCAGTCTTTAAAAGTAGAATTTGCGTTATACATTCAGTTATGTGTTCGATCTCTCTGTTTTGAAGAAAAAGGATCACCAGTTATGTCGTGCCATACATTTGTTTTACAAGCTTCTGTGCACGCAATCAAGGAAGATTTAATAAAATAATATTGCCCTCTTTTTCTCTGTATGACAGTAATTTGTTTAGCCATAATCAAGGTTTGATTTTTAATGCTGATATTTACTACACTCAAACATGGTAGAAATAATCGCAAACAATCAAACATAGTTAAAATTTAATTGCTGCAATTTCATTATTTTATGATTCATAATTGAATTTAATTGCTAACACAATTATTGAAACAATTTAACCGACTACCTAGAATAATAGACAATTAAAGGAAAGGTGCATTTAACTATATAAATGTGATGTAACATTATCATATATCTTAATCATTATATTATAGAATTTGGGAATAGTTAAACACCAATTATATAGATTTATTATAATTATCTCTAGAAACCAGTGGGATAAGACATAAAACATTTTTGATTAACTTGAGATTTTAATTTAAACCATTTTTAACGTCATCAATAAAGTATGTATGTTGGGATATTTTTTTTAATATATATAAATTTATGACATTCAAACAGTATGGTCATAAAACTAATTTAAATTTTAAGATTGAAGCACATATATAATCAAGATGATTTATTTTAAAATGCCAAGAATACTTATATTTCATATGATGTATTGAAATAAACAAAATAAAAAATGTTATGTTGGTCAAAGATTATTTCATATTTGATCATATAATTTTAGCAAACCTAAATTTGTAATATAAGGCATTTCAAATTAGAAATCTTGATCATTCACAAATGTGAATGGATTTATATTCATATTTGCGACAGGATTGTTGTTTCATCCTTTAAAAGCAGAATAGCCCTAAAGCAGCTCTTAAAATTGTCATCCTAAATTTTTTTTCTAATCCCCAATTCCACAATCTTATCTATTGCTTTAAATTCAATAGGCTGACCAGTTGTCCTTGATTCAATCAAAACATTTATCATTTATTGAACTAGTAATGACAATAATTGTAACAACTCGATATTTTCGACCCTCGAAAATCGATACTAATACATCCACTGTATTGCGTGTTGAGCAATCAAATGTTGGAAAACCCAATTATTAGGGGGAAAAGAAGGAAGAAAGGAAGGAGAGAAGAAGAAGAGAAAAAGAGAACTTAAACAACACAGAATCTCACAATCGTAGTAGAACAACGTATAATATAATATTAATGATCTTTACAGAAAAGAAACTGCTATATAAATACATCAATCAAAGTACATCAACAAATCACAATCATCAGTCTGTACAGTTATAACAACACGTCCTCACAAATGCTGATGATTTCAATAACAAAGCAGCGGAAAATGAACATATACGTGAATACGACTTGAAGATCTCCAACTAGTCTCCTGAGCTTTAATGCATCCAAAGCAATCTGCAAATATACTTGGTTTGATCCTGGCATTATCATTTAATAGATTAGAGAAATAAATCGAACGGTGAATTTATTAATGTGGAATGTTGCTTCGAAAAATATTTGATTATATTTCGGAAATTGAAGGTTAGGGTAAATTTGAAGATATTAAATGATATTTTATAAATAAAAATGGAATTTATAAAAGAAATCCATAAGTATGGAAGCAACGTTCAAAACGGGATGAAATTATGTTGAACGGGTTGAAATATGTTTGAGTGGGATTTTATAAATAAGTGAGATTTATAAAAGAAAAGAGTTATAAATGAGTTTCATAAATAAAGAAATTTTATGAAAGGAAATTTTTATAAGATAGAAAGAGATTTGTAAATACGGTTTTACAAATAGTTTTCGGTAAACTCAAATCCGGTTTTTTAGGAAATAAATGGTCAAAGATAAGAGCGAAGATCACCTCCTAACAGTTAGTAGACGAATTTCTTTTTCATTGTCCTAGAACGAAACAAGATTTATATGCGTAGCATCATCGGAGATGACTGTGTCATATAACTCACATATTTCTTCTAGATATTTCTGAAGTTACGTTTTTTGGTTCAAATTCGATAGTCGGTTATTTAACTATCGAATAACAAACATTCAATCAGAGATTTAATTGCATAGGGAAAACCAACAACAGTTAAGCACATAAGCAACCACTAGCCTCTTTTAAATAATTCTTTTCGTTAACTAAAATCATTTTGTAAATATTTATACCAAAACTTACAAAGATTCATTCACAACCCTTATATTTTCAATACTTGAAAAATATCCGTATACTTATCTCAATGGTATAAATATATGTACAAAACAGAGAAAGATTTTCTTTTTACACACTTCTAGAGCAAATTTATAAATTCTTTTATAAAATTCTTTTATAAATATCTAAAACTATTTATAAAGCTCTTTTGCCCTTTGACTAATCTTCCTTTAAGTTTTCCAAATCATGTTATAAGATTCCTTTTATAAAATCCACATTTGTTTATAAAATCCTATTTATAAACATAAAAAAACATTTATAAATAAACTCCAATCATTTACTTTACAACACAATTATATAATAATAAACATTATAAATAATAATAATAATTTCAAAATATTTTAAATAATAATAATAATTAATAATTTCAAAACATTCTTGATAAAACAATAATAATTTATCTTCAACAATATTATAAAAAATAATAATAAATTTTCAAAACTTTATTGATAAATAATTATAATTAATTTCAAAGAATACTAATATTTTAAATAATTAACTTTTCAAAATATTAAAATATTCATAAACAACTTTAAAACAATATTAATATAAATAAACAACTTTTAAAACAAAAATATATTTCCTTGGTAAAAATTCATATATAAATTTACAACACAATCATTTCCATATTTCTAAAATCGTATCTACAAATCTCTTTCTATCTTATGAAAACTTTCTTTCATAAAATCCCTTTATTTATGAACCTCATTTATAACTTTATTCCTTCATAAATCTCACTTGTTTATAAAATCCCACTCAAAACATAATTTCAACCCGTTTTGAACGTTGCTTCCATACTTATGAATTTCTTTTATAAATTCCCTTTTTATTTATAAAATATCATTTAACATCTCCCAATTTACCCTCACCTTTAATTTTCAAAATAGAATCAACTATTTTTCGAGACAACATTCCACATTAATAAATCTCGATTTATTTCTCCAATCTATTAAATGATAATAATTTCCTTTTAATTTATAAAACACTGTTTATAAATCTATCTCTTTGTAATAAAGTACGATTCTATAAATCTTCACTTTATTTGTAAGATGTCACTTTATACATTATCACCTTTATAAATTTCCATATTTATAAATAAATCTTAACATTTGTATATATACATATCATTTTATGTAAAACTGTTAATAAATATTTATATCAAATATTTCTATCTTCTATTTTTAGAACAATATCCCTTTATTATAAAAGACGGATTTTTTTTTTTTATAAAAAGTCTTTATCCACATTTCAAAAATCTCTATGTTTTATAATCTCTAAAAGTCATACCTTTAAATTTATTTAAAATAAACTCCTCTTAGTAATTCCATAATCATTATAAATATATATATTTTTTTGAAAATCACTAAAAATCTTTTTAAAACAAATTCTTGATTTTTATATTATTTCAAGGTACTAAAAAAATATGGCCTAAAGTAACTATAGCATTAGATAGGGAAAAATCATCAATGCGATCAATTATGACATCCAACATATCATGTATCAAATTTTATGAAAAAATAAAATCAACAATGTGAGGAATCCTGTTGGATCCCTCCAACATGTCCTCCTGCATCACATACAGTGTATAATCAAATAATATAAAAATCAATCTCTTCAAGATAGGATTTGTATATAAAGTGTCATCTGCTCTTACACTGGAACGTAATAGGTCTCATCTGCTCCAGAGGCGGGAATACATCCAAACCACTAATCAATGTAGTAAATCATCCAAACATTTAATCACTAATTTATTATCAACTATATAACATTTTTGGTTAACTAAAAAAGTGAGTTTAACTCACCTTGATTTCAGTTTTGTCAAAACGTTTCAGTTTGAATTAAAATTGAACAGACGTTCAATTTTAACATAAATTCCTTGTAACGAACCGCAAATCCGTACCCCCTTTGAGTCAACAATATTCTCCAACAGTTTAACTCAAAGTGGACGGAAATACGATTCATTATGGTAAAGAAGAAAGAGGTAGAAGAAGAAAACAGAAAACAACATCAGAATCTCACAATCGCAGCGGAACAATATATAATAGACAACATCAGATCTTTATACAAAAAGAACTATTACTGTTTTATACATTACATCATCAGAGTAGAACACAAATCAATATCACAATACTGGACAGTTATAATAACTTGTCCTTACAAAGCTGAATATAAAGCGTACCATACATAGGGGAATTGATGCAGCCCAGAATGATGAAGTCCTAGGTCGCGAACGACCTAACGTTCTGTTAAGTCGAGTACGACCTAACGAGGAAGATAACGAGTTAAAACAGATCACATATCACTCATTTTCCTTAGGTCGCTCATCGATGCAACTCTGCGACCTACGACCTATGATAAGTCGCGAACGACCTAACGAGTTCGATCACTCAGCAATGCCGCATTTTCCTTTAGGTCGCGAACGACCTAACTTAAGTCGCTCGATTTTAGGTCGCTCCGATATTTCGAGGGAAGACTGTCTTGAGCTACGACCTACGTTAGGTCGCGTGAACGAGTTACGACCTAAGTTAGGTCGCGAGGAGAATTATGTCGTGTGAAGAATTCCAGAAGCTAACTTCTTAGGTCGCTGAAGCTTAAGCCGCATCCATTTTAGGTCGCTCGACCTTATGTGCTGGGAAGTTAGGTCGCTACCTTGTTTTAGGTCGCTCAAGTGTTAAGTCGTGATGTTGTGACTGATGTAAATACTGTAAATCGTTTACTTGTTGTAATCTACTTGTTTTTAGGTCGTGAAGGCTTTGTGATGTATGTTGTTGTGTTGTAATATTGATCTGTTAGGTCGTTAACGACCTATACTAAGTCGTAAGTTGTAAGTTGCTGGTTTTTAGGTCGCATTATTTTAGGTCGTAGGTCGTTGCCGACCTAAGTGTTATCAAATGTTGAGTCGTGTGTGTTGTAAAACTCTATAAATAGCGGGGTGGTTTCATTTGTAACTCTAGGTTGATTTTGAATAAAAACTTTTGTTTGTTAGCTTTGTGCTTTCATTAAATTGGTAGTTGAGTGTAATCTCCTATCTCCACTTTCGGTTAATCGAGTGCGCTCGATTCAACGACTGCTGAAGCCGATTCACGGAATCTAGTGCGCTAGATCAACGTATGAAGAATCGTAGATCTTTAAAACACGGTATCGTGCGCGATCAACGTGTTTGGAATAGCTAGAATTCGGTATCTTCAGATCAACGAATTTGGGCATTTCGGTATCTTCTACTTCATCGATTGCTACTTTCATCATCACATACATTTCTGTTATTCCGCTACTGCGTCAGGAATATAAGTCAGATACATGATACACGTCTCCGTCATTCAGCTCGTCTCCTGAGCATCATAGCATCCTATCATGTATCTGTAATACTCGGTCTGACCGGAGCATTATAGTAAAATAACATCCGAGTCAGTCTGGAAAACCAGCGTGAGAAAAACACACTCAATTGAATTATTAAAGTTTTCAAAATCTTTTGAAAATCGAAGGTATCTCGTAAGACTACGGCATAAATAACATGCCGGGTTTTTACCTTACGATAACCAAAACTTTTCTATCAAATCCGTATGATATTATAATAGTGTCTATAAAAAGTAAATAATATAGCTGAAATACTTGCATCTCACGTTTCAACATAGTTGGGCACAATCAAAACCGTACAGGCGTTTATTGGAGATTGGATTCCATACAATGGCAGGACTACTGGGGTACCGTCCGTCACAGTACCTGGTCTAGATCAGAGTACCGAGAACCACTTCCGATCCCCTGCAATACAAGACCGGACTACCCCTTATTGGATAGTCCGAATAAGATCACCTCGCGGTTGGGATCAGCAACCGCCACACAGCTGAAATAAAAGGGACTCTAGACAGAGATGACCTTACCCTAATTGGATGCTACCTACTTAGCCTTGCTGCACCTTCCCTGTTTTAGCCATTCCCGGTTGATGAGGCTTGAGGCTAAACGTTACCTTTTTGGAATGAATTTTACTTAGAATGCTTATCGTCCTCCAATGACGATGTTCTGATAGCATTCGTCCATACAAGTTGTCCTGGGCCTGGACAAACCGAATCACCGTCTTCATCATCTTCACGGTATTTATTCGCTACGTTCAAATCAGATCGAAGTGGTTTTCGAATAATTAAATCCGATCCCGGTCTTTCGAAACGATCAACGCATTGACCAATATTGATAGTCGGTTATTTAACTATCAAATTAAACAATCATTCAACCAATTATTTTATTTCCACTGAAAACCCCAAGTCTTATTTAATTTAGATTTAATAAATTAAATCACTTTGTCCCAAAAATATACACTTAAAACATTTACGTACAAAACTATTTATATTCTTTGTTCAAAATAATACTTATGAAATTCTAAAATAATTCTCTAAGTAGAACTTAACTACCTTTTTAAAATAAAGCTATTGTATAAAATATAAATATTTAATAATTATCTTTTAAATCATAATACTAATTTAAACTGTAAAATAATTACTACTAAAATTAATTTAATTAATATTGACTTTAAATTTTTTAAAACAACTAAATAATAAACTTTTCTAAAACATTCCTTTAAAACATCTTTAAAACTTTAATTTAAAACTTAAAAATCTTCCTTGAAAAATATACCTAGCTTCTCAGGAAAATAACCTTTCCACTCCAATAAAACCGGTCTAACCATTTTAAATCCTTCTCGATTTATCTTCAATTTAATTTACGTCCCAAATCCCGTAAATTTTCTTTCCCATACTTTTAAAAATAAAATTCTCTTTTATTTTTAAAACAATTTACTCATCCCCTTATAAATTTCCACTATGAATTTATAATTTCAAATTATCCACTGATAATTACCTCACTTTATTTATAAACCCAGTTTATAAATCCATAGCCTCACTCTCCTTTTAATCACTATTTCAAAAACACCTAATCGATTTTCAACTCGATTCTCTGAATTAATTTCATTTTGAAATTTATTTCTTGATTTATCAAAATTACCCAAACCCCGAATTTTCAGATTTACTTCCCTCTTCTGATTCAAAATCTGAAACATCAATTTCTCTACGTTATATTTTTCTGCCCTATATATATACATACATATATATATTAAAAAAATAAAAAGAAAAGACTATACCTTACAACCCACCATCACTCGCGACCCAACACTGCTTCCCTCTGCCCAAAATCGAACGTCGACATCCTGCCCACGCACAAGAAGGAATTGCCGCCATTGCCTGACCTACGACCGCCGCTCTAAACCAATATCAGAGTCTGCTCGAGCGAACCTATCCCGCGCACGAAGAAGAGAGGAAGAACACGCGAGTTCGATCCCGCGTACCCATTCAACTTCGCGAGTAACCCACCCTCGCGAGCTCAAAATTTGCCGATGCGACCACCCTCGCGATTTAGTTACGATCGAGATTCGTTTCGATTTGAAAGAGGGGAAAACTGGGTTTGGTTTCGTTCGTTTCTTCCCTCTTTTATATATATATTTTGAGATTTTGAGGGGAGGAAATCGATTTTGAACTTCATGCTTACTACGGCCATTTTTTTCGAAAGTTTGTTTGGCCATTTTCTTTTGTTTTCGTCCCGTGAGTTTGAAAATAGTAGGAGATGGGAGCGGCTCGATTTGAAGTGAAAGGATAGGTAGCGTGCAAAATTGTTTTTGCATGAAGGAATTGCTCTGCTACAGTAATTTGAATTTTTTTGCTGAAGTGATTGAATTTCGGCTGAAGGTTGACTAAAATATATATAAATATGTAAGTTAATTAAATTCAAATTGTCTCGATTTACACAATCTAAAATTTCGAACTCCTATCGAGGCGTGCCGCTAGGCGTTCATAATGTTATACCCCTATTTCGAACACAATGGAAAAGGTTTCGAGTCCTAATTCGATCGTATGGAGAAGATAGCTTTTTGGATCTAGTTATTATATTGAATTTTCAATATAAATCTCAGCGCGTTTACAAATCGTACGGCCACACGATAACTCCAAACGTTCCGAAATTTGAAATCCGATAATAATACACTATTACGAATTCAATGGAACTAGTTTCGTCGAAATCCGGGACTGTGCCCCAGAAGGCTATTTTCAAATGTCAATTTAAATGATATACTTTTAAAACTGAACAAATCACGTTTAAATTCACTTTTAGCATTTTTATCATCTTCAATATGATCAATGTAAATATTACAAGCCTTTAAATTATTTTTAACAAGCTTAGAATTTCAGATTTCATATTTTACGTACTTTCCAATAATTTAATTCAATAATTAAATTATCAAATAAATAGTGATATTTGAAATTCAAGTCAAAATTAACCTTTTAAATATTTAAAATTAATTAAATATTCCAATTTCAAATATCCCAAAATTTCGGGCCGTTGCAGTTTGAATTAAAATTGAACAGGCGTTCAATTTTAACCTAAATTTCTACTAGCTCCAAATCCATTCAATCCAACTCCATAGCGTAGTATTCGTCGATACGATTGCAACGCAACGCGTCGCGTTCGATTTGGATCTCGTATGAATTAGATATGAATTAATGAAGTTTGAGATTATTTAAATTAAAATTAACATAAATAAATTAAATTTTAAACGTTACCTTCCCTCTCACACTCGCGACTTCGAACCCGGCACGCGCCGAAATCGCAGCCGTGATTCTTCGATTTGCCGCCGGCGCCGTTCATCGTGCGCTGCATCGGCTGCGACCTTGGTGCCGCTACGCCAAGCCTCCCCCTCCTATTGCCACCGGCGCGCCACCAGATCATCGTCGTTTGACGAACGACGAACTCAAACGCCATCGAAAGCGGCCGAAATCCTACCACCACGGCGCTCCATTCGATGATCCACGACCACCGATCTATCCCTAGGTCATGCCGCACAACTTTCCAGTAGAATGTTTAGTCTAATTCTTCTCCTATCAATGTAATGATTCTATGCTAATGATTTCTAGGGTTAGTCTTTTAAAAGAAATGGCGGCTTGGTTTTTGTTTGCAAAAGTGAGAATGTTAATGTCCTTTTATAGAAAATTTTACCACACACTATTCACACGTTAAATTTTTAAACTTCAAACGAGGCGTGCCGTCTGACGTTCTATAAATTGTAACCCTATTCCGAATGCAATGCAACTAGTCTCGAGGTCTAATTCGATCATATACATAAGATGACTTTTCAAATCCAATTATTATGCAAATTTTTTGAAATAAATTTATACGCGTTTCGACCTCGCATACCCAGACGATACGTTCAATCGTCACGAAATTCGACATTATACAATAACTCGCTATTACGGATCCAATGACACCAGTCTCGTCAAAATCCCAGACAGTGCACCGAAAGACTATTTTCACACGTTAATTAAAACGAATTATTATAAAAACCAAATTAATCACTTTTAAATCTAAATTAAAAGTTTACTATCTTCATTCTAACCTAAATAGAATTTAAATCATCTTTTCGAAATCATTTTGCGTTCATATTGAATTTCAAGATTCAATTATTTTTAGTACTTCCAAATATTACATTTAACAATTTGATTATCAAATAAATGACTATATTTTGAAATCCACGTTATTTAACTTATAAAATTAACTTTTCAATATTTAAAAATCAATTAAATATTCCAAATTTTAATGAATAAAATTTTCGGTCGTTATAATAATATAATAAATACTTTGTTCAAATGATTAAGCTCTAAATACTAATATCAAATGCAATCTATTCATTGCTGGAAAGCATGATTTAAACTCTATAGACGAGTAACATTCGGAGTTTAATACATCACTAATCGTATTTTAATTTATTGTATGTGAATTTCAGTTAAGTATATTTAAAAACTAGGACATCCAGCGAGAACATAATCATTAAGCTCAATAAATTCAAAATTTAAACATTTTGATTATACTTTTCATTCTATTCTATTATGTAAGAGGTTCAATATAATTCTATATAACTCTCATCTCATTTAATCTCATCATAAATGCTTAATTCCTATAATTTGTAGCCTAAGTTTTTGCTCCTTAAAAATTCGTTTAATGTTTGCAACTTTGCATTAATAACGTCCTCATTTGTAAAATATGTACTAACACATTAATGACACATGTTTTACTCCCCCTTCCATTGTAAAAATAATCTCACGCATTTTCTCGTAGCTATTCAACTTTCTTTAACTTCAAACATAATTATGATAATTAATATGCATAATTTATTTGTTTTCAGTTTGAAAGCAGAACATTTTTTCTTAACGCTGTCTTATCATAAATTTTATCCTTTCATTCCTTAATTAAGTCCGTCAACCGTAATATGTTTCATGTATGTCTCTTTTCTATTCGATTGCATAAAAAGTTTATTCTTTGATCATTCATATTCTTTCTTCTCCCGATTTTTAGTATAAAATCCTTATCGTCTAGGATATTAATTCTTTATTACAACCTTTATTTTACAACATATTTGTTTCCATTTACCACTCTTATTATTCCTTTATAATCTAACTGCAATTTCTTTCTCTTCTCCAAACTTTTAGTACAATTTTTTGGTTTATAATTTTACAATTTTTCTTTTCATTTTTCATTATTCTTATTTTTCTTTATAACCTAACTGCAATTTTTCTCCGTGCATTTTTATAATTTTTCTTTTCAGTTTTCATTTGTTATTCTTATTTTTTGTTTCCTTGTTACTTCCGATTTTCACTTTCTACTCCCTCCTAGTTCATTTCCTAACAATTTGTCACCTACTTTTCAGTTTCTTATAACTATTACCATTTAAATTTTTTTATGGTAATGTTTGCACATATATGAAAGACGACATTATATACCCTATATGTTAAAAAAGGCGTTAGTAATTTTTACCTTACCAATTAACAATTCAATAGGACTATAAATACGAGTACTACGGCACGCGCTTTGCGCGGGATGAAGGCATCTGAGCTGTTTTTCTACAAATTGTATTTGCTTAGTACGTTCAAAAACTAATGATTTTCACAAATATTTAGTCATATTTTTGTGTTGAAACAAACGTAGTTAACCTGAATTTTTATTTCCAAGTTACAATATCTAATTTTTTAATTAGTTTAAATTTTTATTTATATTATTAATTAATAAAAAATGAATTTCTAAAGTAGTTTATTTGTTAGATCCTATTTTTAAGTGATATTAAGACTTGATAAATATTCATAAAGGAAATTTTGAATTTGTAAAGAAAGCTTAATTGTCATATCCCATCTTTTAAGTGATGTTAAATTTTAATAATATCTGTACAGAGACATTTTGGTATTTCATTCTGGCACCAAAAGAGTCTGACAACAAATATATTACAACTATTATAAAGAACAATTTTGGAACTTCGCGGTCGGATCAAAAATTGCGCTTCCAAACCAACTATTAGTAAAGATGTTAGATGTACAAACAAAATATTAAAAGCTTTCATACTGATATTGAATTAGCACTTCAGATAAAATTTATTGACAATGTCCAATTCGAACTCCAAAGAAAATTAATGGTTAGTGTTTAGAGGAGCTATGAAATTATGCAAAGAGAAAAAGAATGAGGTTGATTCCATGAAAAAGATAGATGAAAATTAGAAACTACCGAATAAAGAGTCGAATTTATACCAAAGTTATGTTTAAATTTAGAGTTACATATGATGTGTTATTGATTTGCTTAAGTGGGGTATGCAAATGTTTCACTTTAGTTAATCATATTGGAACATATTAAAGATTTTTAGTGGACTTAATTGTTATACAAGTTTTGTCTTAGTTTTTTGTGAATGAAACGCATAATTTGTCTCGAGGAAAATTATAGTTCCTACAAAATTTGGTCCGCAATAAAACAAGTTAAATTTGGCTGCTTTTGTAATTTTCTAGAATAATTATTTTGCTACATAACTCTTCTACTTTTATTTCAGTTGTTTTCTTTATGCATATGTATATATATATATGCATATATTTGTATTTATATATATAGGCTCATATTTTGTTCCGCTCTACAGTATACCTGTCCAGAATAAATTTATTCCATTGATAGTAATCTATTTCTAATAGTTAGCTTTGTTTTTTGTGTTTCGTTACACCATTTGATCTTATTGTTATTTTCTGCAATGAAATATCGTCCAAATTTTATTTTATGTGTGTTCGTAAATATATTGTATTATGGTGATATATTATTTCACATTAAAATCTGTTAATTGTTTTAAACTTTTTAATCATTGTGTTTACATAAATATTTGATGAGATGGAAAATGATTATTTGGTCATCTCAAAAATTTGATTGTACAATATTTATATTTTACGTATATATTTCTCATGTCACATTATGTTGTAGAGGAAAATAGACATAATGACAAACTTTGAAAAAAAAATAGACCGAAGGACAAGTTTTTTTAGTTTTTTAAGGCAGAAGAATAATGTTAATTATGACTAGCATTTTGTATAATGTAAAACTGAATATAATGCTAGTTATAACTAACATTCTATAAAGTGTAAAAATTGAATATAATGCTAATAACCACTTCCTCCATAAGTTAATATGCCTAGCCAGAATGTAGTTGTTTGGCTGCGGACGGTTTGACTGGAAAATGCAAATTGTGTTACTTATCGTTATCTAAGAATAAAGACGCTTTTATATTGCACTTATAATCTTAAATTTATGTTCTTACAAAGTATATATACCCTGCAAATTATCCTGCACTGTTTTTAAACTTGATTAGTAACAAAATATTGTTGCTGGTTTCATTTCATTCTTTTCTACAGAATGAGCAGAGATTGTGGTACATAATATCATCAAACCATGTAAATGAAATAAATCTATTTCATAAAAACTGTAAGAAATTTTCACAATCTAGGGAGCATGACATTAGGTACACTAAAATCGCATATAAAAACTCCTGGCAATTGTAGGCAAATTCTTCACTGTTTGGGTCTGCGTGGTTGGTTAACATTTGTATTGACCAAGAAGAACTTCTAATTAGTTATAACCCAATGGCCTTTTCCAAATGGAAAAAATTGCATCACCTACAAAAGTATTAAGAAAGAAAAGTTAATTTTAAGAAATATGGAACTTGGTACACTTTAAATCTGGACATCTTATTTTGTGGATAAGAACATGGCTATTGAATATGGTCATATGCTTGCATACGATGGTGTCATGTAAACAATATAGAAGCTGGAAAGTTGTTTGATTATTGAACAAAAATACGACATTTTATGCATGTTTAGCTATTGTCATTATCTTTTTGATTCAATGGCACTAAAAATTTAACCTCCTTCCACACCCCACTTAAAATAGTAAATTTTCTACTACAAATTTGCCTCTATTATATAATTAGATTTTTAATCATTTTTCATTTGTTTTTAAGAAAGTAAAAGAGAAACACAATCATTTACCTAAAGAGAAGAAATATAATGGTGATAATGAATATGATAAATTTTAGCGTTTTTGTTATCAGCTAAACAACTTATCCCTTGTTTTTATTACTGCTTTTTGTTGAGTTATCATTTTTTCCTACTGCTTGACATATTAGTAAATCTAGTGTATTATGCTCTCGGAATTGATAAAATTTTATTGTCATGCATTCTATGAAATGCTAAAAACCAAGTCTTATGTTTACTAGGAATCGATATAAACCTTGTTTTGCAATCACATATTTGCAAAAAGTTTAGTCTAGTGTAATCTAATAGAAATTTACCTGTACTTTTAGAAATTGACTTCCTTCTTCATTTTGACTACAGTGAGAGAATTTTTTTCTTCTTCCAAATTTGTTAATCTTGTTGAAGTTTTTTAATTAAAGAATAAAGGAAGAAAGAATGTAAACATTAGAAGAAGGAAAAGAGGGAAAAAAAGGATACGATGGGAATTAACTGTGATGGGAAAAGAAATGTATAGGGTGTTAGTTTTTCTTAAAAATGGCGGGTGGGAAAGGTAAATTCTGGTGCGTTAATAGATTTAGCGTAAAAATTATTTCATAGAGCTTAAGTCCTGTCAGGCGTCGATAGATTTACGTAAATTTGTACATGATATGAAACAGATTTTGCAACTTTATGTATGTTATTTTTTTCAAAAGGATCCTTGTTTGTCATGTGTTTTGTATACTGACCAAATTTACATAGTTGCATCATTCTGTCAAATAACTGAACAATGGAGTTTAAATATTACCATCCCATAATCTTTTCTCTCACGCGTTTACTAGAACAGAGAAGAAGGCATAATGTTAGACATCAATTTATCATAGGTCGCAACAAATTTGATTCTATATATTGCTCCTATTAAACTTACATTCAGAATCTGTTTTAACCCATTTATTGCTTCCTCTACCTTTTCTTCATCATTTCTTTCTCTTATCATAAACGATTGTTTCTTTTCCATGTGTTTTGCTGTCATTGGTGCTTGTGTTGATCCTCGAGGGTAAATTTTCTTGTGAAGCATTGCCCTTAAAATTTGTTGATGTTGTCACACACGATTGAACAATTAATAATGCTTCAGTGACTTGCATTTTTACACTGTAATTGTGATACTTGTTAACATTGAAAAATATATTTAACTTTTCCATCCTAGAATCAGGAAGTGAAAATTAGGTTTCAATGACAATCCAAACACTAAAATTAGTTTCCAGGATAGTGATCCTAATAATTATGTTTTCAGGACATGAACACGTAATTTGTTTTAATTTAGTATTTCAGTCCACATTTTCATCAGTTTCAAGGACAAACCCAATAATTCATATTTACCTAATTACCCTTCTCCGTCATTCTTCTGGCTCGATTTAGGAACTATTTTTTAGTTCGCAATTTCATCCACAATTTGGGAAAAAAGAAAAACCTAATTGCAAAGTCTAATTCCATATCCAATTCAAATTTCGTCAACCCTTCCATGTTGCTTGTCATCATCGTTGCTTGCCTTCCTCGTCACTTGTGATTGTCGTTTGGCTTGTTGTTTTTGGCTCGTCGACTTTGGCTTATCGTCTGAAGCTGATCGTTGATTTGATTTAGATCATTGTCAGTAGAAGTATCTTCTCTTGCTTCCAATGTAAGTTTTCCAGATTCAAATAGTCCATTTGCAGTTCATACAATGTTGATTTGATGTTTTCTTTAGTTCTCAATTTATTTTCTTACATTTCCATTTTCAAATCATACCTAAACCTGGATTGAGATGAAAGTTATTGATCTGATTCTTATAATTTGTTCTTCCTACTTTAATTTTAGTTCTATCAATTCTTTTTCCGCTAATCTGTGATTTTCCACAATTAATTACATTGATTTTGAGCGTTTGTTGGACCTGGTACCTTAGTTCACAATGTCAAGAATAAAAATGAAAAATATATATAAAGGTTTTCAAGAATTAAAAGGTCAGGGCCATTATCCAATTAATCAGACAATTTTGCATCCTGATCAAAGCCTCCAGGACTATAAATATACCTGATTATTAGGGTAGAAGATCCTTAATGTTTGTAATATCTACAATCTCAAAATTGCAACTGAAGTTCATGCCATTAGTCGTTGAAGAGTTTTGATTATGTATATGGGTTAATCCTTAATAAATTTGGAACTCTTTCAAAATTTCGCAACACACGCATATACATACGTACAAATTACTGTTGGACCACAAGCGTAACATGACCCATATACGGGCAATAGATCCATGTATTTTCGCACAGTTATATCTTTATAACTTATAGTGATAGTGATAAATCCAAATATTCGTCATGTATGTTTATCAGTAGTAGCTAGTCCAGCTATTTAATTGGATGCCTTTTATTCATATCTGATATGGTGGTGTTGAATTTATGCATTATCTCCATTGAGGCATGTTTGAATGTTTGGGTATTTGGTAAAAAAAGTTATCGGCAGAAATAATAATTTTAATGGGAAAGTATTCAACTTAATTTTGAAAAACATTTTGGCCATCTCAATATTTTTGTGGACGTATAATGTGATCTAAGCACCCACTAATTCTCAATAGATGAATCTGATATACTAAAATTTGTTGTATAAGACTTATATTGAGTATCCATTATGCAGTTCTTGAAAGTGTGTACGCTTGTGCACACTAATTACGGATCGTGTAATATGGACTAATATATGCGGAATGTTATTTACAATTGCTATATAAGTAAATATTCAATAAACTAACTATATAGCAATTCACAGATATAGAATAGTAAATGCAGTAAACAGTAAAATCACACCAGGGATTTTTATACTGGTTCGGACCTCCCGTCCTACGTCCAGTCCCAGACTCCTATCTGGATTTTCACTACCAACTACCTCGCTTCACCCGGAGGAACAGGTTTATAACACCCGAACAGCCGAACGGGATTTCGTGCCTCTTACAACACCGAGGACTTCAACAAAAATAAATACAATTGTCGTTGACAACTTGTGCTTCTTAACAACACTGATTTGTCACTTGTAGTACACCCTTCCTATAATCTTATCCTCAAAATATGTGAATGATGTTTGTGAAGATTGAAGGAAGTATATTACTTATTTGAATCAAAAGATATGAAATAATTTCAATGATTCAATAAGCAATTTTGAAGTAGAAAGCTTTTTGAATGCAAGAGTATTTAGAAATTAAGATCAGAATTTTAAAGCAAAGAATTGTTGTATTTCAATCAATGATTTAGATATGTTTATATAGAGAATAAATGGTTGTAACTCTTTGTGAAGAGTAGCCATTAACAGATGTGATCATTGATGAAAGGAAAGAGAAGCAACCATTGAAGAAGGAAGTGTCTTTTGGGAAAGGTTGCTTTCTGTTTAAAAACGGTCGACAGGTCAAAAATGACCAGTAGACGAAAATTTCAAATATATAGACGTTATGTGCATGTGTGCACGTTCATTGTGCAATTTATACAGGAACGGTCGACCGCCTGGTTTTGGACCGGTCGACCGGTCGCTGTTAAATTGCACAGTGAATGTGCGCTGTCATCCAAAACGTTTATACATCGATTCTTTTGAGATACATGATTATTTTGAGGATAGATTTTAACATAACTAATATTACCAACATAACAAATAATCCACCTCTAATGTATGAAGCTCGTTGTGTCTCAATGAATGACTTCTTTTTGACGATCACGGTTTATCCCTTTGTCAGAAATCAAAACTATATAAAAATCTTGACTCAACATTCTCCCCCTTTTTGATTGATGACAACATAGTTATGAATCTCCCCCTGTATTTGATCTCCCCCTGAGATTGTGCCTGTAACTCTATATTTTCCTGCATATATACTGTTAGCACAATTTTCTCCCCCTTTGTCATCGACAAAAAGGAGTTTATTAAAATATAGGATATAAAATATATAATTCAGAGTATAAGCAAAATAAGACTACTACCATAGATCAAGAGTTAAGAGTCACATAAAAATGAACGGACGGATATATTAAAAAAAACAGAATACTCGTAACCGGTCGACCGGTGAAAATGGGGCGGTCGACCGTTTTTATCCAGAGAGCAAAACGGTCGACCGGTCCATTTTGAGCTGTCGACCGGTGCTGTTCTGGAAGCTCAGTTCAGCCTGTTTTCAATATAGTTGTGTCCTATAAATTGTATATCACTCTTATTATAATATTTAATTGTTATTAAATGAGTGATTACAAAAGAAAATAAACAACGATACAAAAATAATGAAGAGTGGGAGAAGGAAGATTGGTTGAATCTTCGTTAAGTCCAATATCCACTTTCCTCTTTTCTTAAGTGGGACCTGCAAAAAATAAAATTAAGTCCATGGTACCCACTTTTTATGGGGTCCTAAGAGTTAGGTCTTAGGAGTCCAAACCCATACGGGTCCGGTATCCCCTTTATATATATAATTAGTATTAAGATGTACAGTATTCATGAAATTCTGAATATATTTATTCCTAATCAAATTGTTATTTGTTTTAGGAACCCATATTTTGATAGTCTTGACATTTTTCTTCTGAAATTTCACAACTGGTTTTGGTTTGGAATATAATACACTAAGATTTTTCTTAGTTTCAGTCTTTTGTACTTTCTTTTTCCTTCCATTACCAAGATGTTTCTTGGTTTCTGGTTTCCTATATCCCAAACCTTGTTTATTTGAAACAGATTGTGAACTTTCAATGATTTTTGTCAAATTTTCTCGACCTTTGTTAAAGTTAGAAACATTTTGAGTTATATCATCTAACTTAGTTTGTAAGCTCGCCTTTTCTAGGTCCAGATTTTTGACTTTTGCCTTAAGCTCATGATTTTCAGTAGCGAGAGCATCATTTTTCTCTTTTTGAGTTTCAATTTCTTGACTCAAAAGAGATAATTGAGAGTCAACATTAGATGATGATTCTTGAAGTTTTTCAAGTTCTTCTTCTAATATTTTCTTCTCGTCTTTTAACATATCTCGTTCAAACTCTACTCTACTCAAATCTGCTTTGGCTACTTTTAATTGACGTTTTATGTCTTTATATTTGACTATCAACTCAGAATTTATATCAAGTAATTCATCAAATGTAGGAATTTGTACCTCATCTTCTGTTGCCATAAAACAAACATTAGCTTGTCCATTTTCCTGATCACTTTCACTTTCAGATGAGGATGAGTCTGAATCATCCCATGTTACTGAGAAGGCTCGTTTCTTTGACTTGTCCTTCTTATGTTTGAATTTATCATTTTCTGACTTCTTCTTCTGTTCTGGACAATCCTTCTGCATGTGCCCCTTTTTGTGACAGTTGAAACATTCTATAGTTGATGAAGATGGTTTGCTTGATCCAGGTTTCCTTTTGTTGTAGCGACTGGCTTTTCGATATTTTAGGAATTTTTTGAATCCTTTTGCAATGAATGCCAAATCTTCATCTTCAGAATCTGATTCATTTTCATCTTTCTCAGCATGAAATGCTACATTTTTCTTCTCTTCTTTCTGTTCTTTTCTAGCCTGCAAATTTGCTTCATAGGACATTAAATTTCCTATCAATTCATCTGGCTTCATGATGGAAAGGTCATTAGCTTCTTCAATTGCTAATACTTTTCCTTCCCATTCACTAGTCAGAGAATGTAGGACTGTTGAAACAACATCAAAATCTGAATATTTTTGCCCTAATCCGATAAGTGCATGATGAATAGTTTGAAATCTTGAATACATATCATTGATTGTCTCATTCGGTTTCATTTTGAAATTTTGAAACTGACTCTTCAGCATGGCTATTTTGGCTTGTTTAACCTTGTTAGTACCTTCATGAGTGGTTTTCAGCGTTTGCCAAATTTGATATGCAGTAGTGCAGATACTAACACGGTTATATTCATTTTGGTCTAATGCACAAAACAACATATTTATTGCCTTTGCATTTACAGCTGCTGCTGTTTTCTCAGCCGTTGTCCATTCTGAATATTCAGTTGTTGGATTTACTATTTCTTTTTGAGTAGCATTCCAAGCATCATAGCTATTTGATTGCATGAAAAATGACATACGTGTAGCCCAATAGCTATAGTTGAGACCATTAAAGAATGGAGGTCTTTGTGTTGATTGACCTTCCGTGTAAGTGCTAGAGCTAGTACTTGCGTTATTTGCCATATTACAAGAATATATCAAATAACGGTTTTACGGTTATATGATGACCGTGCTCTGATACCAAATGAAAGTGTGTACGCTTGTGCACACTAATTACGGATCGTGTAATATGGACTAATATATGCGGAATGTTATTTACAATTGCTATATAAGTAAATATTCAATAAACTAACTATATAGCAATTCACAGATATAGAATAGTAAATGCAGTAAACAGTAAAATCACACCAGGGATTTTTATACTGGTTCGGACCTCCCGTCCTACGTCCAGTCCCAGACTCCTATCTGGATTTTCACTACCAACTACCTCGCTTCACCCGGAGGAACAGGTTTATAACACCCGAACAGCCGAACGGGATTTCGTGCCTCTTACAACACCGAGGACTTCAACAAAAATAAATACAATTGTCGTTGACAACTTGTGCTTCTTAACAACACTGATTTGTCACTTGTAGTACACCCTTCCTATAATCTTATCCTCAAAATATGTGAATGATGTTTGTGAAGATTGAAGGAAGTATATTACTTATTTGAATCAAAAGATATGAAATAATTTCAATGATTCAATAAGCAATTTTGAAGTAGAAAGCTTTTTGAATGCAAGAGTATTTAGAAATTAAGATCAGAATTTTAAAGCAAAGAATTGTTGTATTTCAATCAATGATTTAGATATGTTTATATAGAGAATAAATGGTTGTAACTCTTTGTGAAGAGTAGCCATTAACAGATGTGATCATTGATGAAAGGAAAGAGAAGCAACCATTGAAGAAGGAAGTGTCTTTTGGGAAAGGTTGCTTTCTGTTTAAAAACGGTCGACAGGTCAAAAATGACCAGTAGACGAAAATTTCAAATATATAGACGTTATGTGCATGTGTGCACGTTCATTGTGCAATTTATACAGGAACGGTCGACCGCCTGGTTTTGGACCGGTCGACCGGTCGCTGTTAAATTGCACAGTGAATGTGCGCTGTCATCCAAAACGTTTATACATCGATTCTTTTGAGATACATGATTATTTTGAGGATAGATTTTAACATAACTAATATTACCAACATAACAAATAATCCACCTCTAATGTATGAAGCTCGTTGTGTCTCAATGAATGACTTCTTTTTGACGATCACGGTTTATCCCTTTGTCAGAAATCAAAACTATATAAAAATCTTGACTCAACAGTTCTTTCTAAATTATTGAATGCACTGATTTTTATTTTTATTCTCCTAAATGATTGGTTATATATAAACTTTTTAAAAAAAAATTAGGATACTTTATTACTATCGTTGTATTAGTAGAGATGCAAAATAATACGGCGAAATTTGAAATTACTAAATCAAAATTTAAGCAACAGGGAAACCCAAGTTGATACTTAGATGGGTAATTGTCAAAATAATATTATTGAAATGAAAGAATAACCACGTTTAGTTGATATTGTTTTGGTTTCATATGGTTATTTAGATGAAATTTAAAATCATCTGAGATTTATTGCATGACTGTATTGTATCCATTGTGTATATGGATGAATGAATAGTTTATTATGTTTCAGTTTTACGATCACAAAACGGTCAACGAATTTCTACATGGGATTCTTTCTAACTCTTTTGAACGCAGTTGACTTTATTATTTATCTCTTAAATATATGTATATATGAACAAATTTTTAATTGCGATAATTTGTTACTGTTGTTGTATTAATAGCGATGCAGTACTACATGAATTATTTTGTTAATGTTATTTTTTGTTGATGAATGTTGTTTTTAAAGAATTTGTTGAATACGCTTTAATAAATAATAAAAAGTTGCAATCATATATTATTTAACCCATCTTAAAAATAGTTTCCGGTTTCCCCACTGGATAGAAGTATATGTCCTACAGTCCATGTGGAGAATTTGTAAAAGAACTATTGTATAAATATAACCAAAATTTACCGATATAGGTGTAACTATCAATATTTACTTTCCTCCTCATTTCTTTTTATCTCCTTTTAATGCAAGTAAGGTAATAAGAGAACCAATCTTCTTTAAAAGCATGTCTTGTCTCGTTCCAGGTAACCAAGGTTTTTGTCTTGGCAATTTCCCTTGGTCCACGGATCTGACTTATTTGATTTTAGCTGGTTAAAATACCACAATATCATATTATGCAAGTATGAATGTTTCAAATTTATTTTCTGATACCTATAGTAGGTTTTGAAATTCGGGCTAGAGCAGGAGGTTTTATAATTAAAGGGACTGGAACTCAAACTACTCTATAATAGAATGTTTCTCTTTTATTCTCTAGTTTATTTTATGTTTGGAAAGATAGAGTTATAATTTTACATGTATTTTGAAATATAAAAATGAAAATCTACTTGTAGATAAGTTTATCTTTTCTCCAAACTCAACCTTTTATAATATGTGCATCTACGATCACTTTGTCTTCTTTTAGCTTTTAAACAACATGATTAAAAAAAGCTTTTAATAAAAGATAAATAAATTTAGTTTTTAACAAAATTAAACAAATTTCTCTTTTTCTCCAAAAAAGTATAGTTGTGCATTTACTAATTAAGAAAATAATTTGCATTTGGTACGTTAATGTGATAAGTTTGTAACGGTATGTTGTATATATAATGAAATTTGTAAAATATTACAAATATATGTTTTTCAGCTGCTTCAAACTATTTGTATTTCAAAATGACTTATGTATTTATCTCTTTAAAAAAGGAAACATTTCTGTATTTTTTGAAATAAAAACACTTTTATCTTTTCACTAATAGGTATATTTTTATGGCAAAGATAAACTAAGAAGAAAGCGGTTGTTTAAAAAAAATTTGAAACAATTATAGGATAATAGTGTAATATATTACTAAGAACCATTTGTTGGTGATAGAAAGATAATTGAGGGTGTAGATATGGTATGCTTATGTATATACCGTAGTGATTACCAATGATGTTACGTTTATCTTAAAGAGAAAATGCTTATGTATTTTAACTCTAGTTTTAAACAAGAATCATGGCACAAGCAGCATATAACTCTACGAAAGAGAATATATATATCTTTTGTGAATAGATAAAGATATTTACCTTTTGTGAAAATGATAAACACAAATCGTTTTGGTAAAAGGATAAATTTATTTATTTTCTGAGATATAGATAAATGTAGTAATTATGTTGGTACCAAAATAAATTAGTATCCTTTTGCATAGAATATAGTTCTGTCTATTTTTTCAGATACTATATTTGTGTGTTATAGATACCTCAAATGTTAGTATGTTACAACGAATTTGTTAAATTACAGTTAAGTCGTAATGCTTTTCTGTTATGGTTTCGTATCATCATAACAAGGCCATAACTTTGATAATTAGTTAATCCCTATACTGCTATGGTCTTCCAATTGCATGATGTCTATGGCGATGAAATAATTTTTAGATTGATTTATAGAGTTTTACTATTACAAACATACGACTTTTTTTTCTTTTCAGTAGAGCTATCTGCTTTAATGTCAGTCTTCTACTCATGAATTCCTTTTGTGATGTGTTGTGCAGGTGTGAAGTCCCATGCTTTATTTCAGTTGAATTAGTTTCACATTCCCAGGCACCACTCCCCCTTCGACTTAAAACATCAATTCACCATGGCTTTAGAGAAAAGTTGCATTATACAATGAGAAAGATTAAGGTGTAGACATTAGTATTTAATATTTCAGTTGGAGGAGAAAGTGGTGATAGACAGATTTATCTGTAAATTCAGTGATTTCTCTTCTAACATCTAATACAGAGTAGATTAAAATTTTCTTCTTTATGCTTCAACTATGAGATTGAGAGATTGAAACTGAGATATTACATGTTCTGAAGAACATGATTCGATTGGTGGGATCATGTATTGAAATACTATTATTTGTTGTATTGTTTAAGCTTGTTCATATCACATTTGTGAAAGAAAAGATCTGTCTGTTTTACTATGATAGTATCATTGAATGTTTGTTTTTATGGTAGGTTTTGAAGCTTGAAACATTGGTGTTTATTATGTGACGTTGAGTGAAAACATATGGCTAAATCTTTATTTTGTTTGCCCACCCTTTCATTAGTTTTCCCACTGTTGCTTTGTTGGTTTTGCATTAGTTTCAACATGTATTATTCTTAAACAAAACATCATCACATGCTCGTTGTATGCAATAATCTGTGCATTCCACAATGGAGAATTTTAAGGCATCGTCTATTTACTGACTTTTGCTTTCATATGTATAGTATGTTCACCTAACAAGTCAATGAAAATACACGCGCAATATAAATCATATTTCAAACAGTAAAGATGGAAAGAGCAAACATTACAAAAACATGTTATATCTGACTTTAGATTCTCAGTTAGTGTTGATCATACATTAAAAATAGATGCATGATATATAACATGAAACTGAACATTTATTTGAACCAAGTAAATATTATATCCCACAAATATACAATAATGTAGAGAGTTGTTGGAGAAGAGCAACAATTCATTATTTTTGCAAATATTTTAGACTTCCACTTTATCAAATTGACGTTGACGGAAAATGCACCCATTCCACCGGTTGCTAGCTTTTGGTTTAGGTTGGCTACTAAGAAAGCTAAACTATGGAGCGAACTATATGTTGATCGGCAAATTGAATTTGTTAAACTTTGTCCACTAAATACGGCCACAAAGGATGCTCACTTTTAACTCAAATATACTTGTTTTTTATTTTCAGCAAATAACACCAATGTAATTGCATATAAACTTGAAAATTTTGTGTACTGATTCAAGTTTAGTGAAAATTAATTATGTTTTGGTGTTGGATTAATTTGTTGTGTACTGAAAATTAATTGATGTTTGTGAAAATTAATTGTGCATTTACATATGAAATGGTCAAAACATAGGAAATTGCAATAATCTCATCAATTAACAGAGGAACGGCTAGAAACAACCGGAAAATTTCAAAATACACGGTTGTTAGCAACCGAACAGAACAACTAATGTACTGTGAATTGAAAGTAACATCGTCACGGTGGTTAGACGCCGTACTAAATAATGAACTTCGGCCTAACACCACCGTGGTTTCATATTAAAGAGCACAAGAGTTGTTCGGTTCGGTGGTTACATACCGAGATTAATTGAGAACATCGGTTGAACACCACCGTCATTTTCTAAATTAAACTTAAGAGATTTTAACAAATTCTCTGTTCGGTTCAGAACAGCCGTTTAACCTTTCAAAACTTCGGTTGTTCACGACCGAACAGAGGATTTCTCTATTGTTAAGTAAACGAATTGGCACGGCTGTTATAAAACGAGTTTACATATATATTTCGGATGTTGTTAACCGACCAGAAGATGGACAAATAAAATGGTTTAGCAACCGAATTGGCACGGTTGTATACAACCGAGGCTTCTAAAAAACAATCGGCCACTAACGACCGAACAAAGGATTTCTCTATTTTCAAGTAAAGAACTGCACGGCTGTTATAAAACGAGTTTACATATATATTTCGGTTGTTGTTAACCGACCGGAAGATGGACAAATAAAATGGCTTACTAAATTGGCACGGTTGTATACAGCCGAGGCTTCTCAAAAACAATCGGCCACTAACGACCGAACAGAGATTTAAACCTGCTACATATTACTTCAGCTGATATGCACAACATACATGTAAATACATATAAACCTGATAAATAATGATCAAAATGATCAACCAACAGAAATTACATCCAAAGCATATAAAGTAATCAAAACGTATAAACTGATCGTACATATACAATTATCAAACTGATCAATCAAATACAATTATCAAACCGATCATACCAAAACTGAACATAGCAAAAACTCCATCCATTTCGATATGCTAACACAATTCATCCAAAATTAAACAGATACAACATACAATGGTTCATCACAAGTTCATCCAAAATTACATTGCTAGTTCATCCACAGTTTTATCAAAAGCTAACACAGTGAAACAGAAACAACATACAATGGTTAATTCAATGCTTCCTCCAATAACATACAATCACATCCTATGATCATTCTTTCCTTTTGCACATTTTTCTCTTTTATCCGGTTCATTCAATGCTTCCTCCAACAAGTCAACTGCTGCACGTTCAACATCAAGACACCGACCAATGGATTTTCTATGAGAACTCAGATTTTCTTTCAACTTTTCTACATCTTTCCCAACAACAACTCTCTACAACATTTGCAATATATATATATATATATATATATATATATATAAGTTGATTTTAATTTCATTGGCAATTAAATAACAAAATATTATTATTCTTACCAACTTCTCATTGATGTCCACTTTCCTAGAGCTACTTTTCCTCACATCTGGGTGTTGAACAATGGGATGAGAAATACTTAAATACCAGGACATATATTTAGCGGTACAATCCCACGGGTCAATTACATGAGTAGACCGTGATTTCATAGATAGGACATGACCTTGCCAATTTTTTGAATACCAATAACTATTGTCAAATTCAATTTTGTATTGGTTAGCGTTTTTACCTCCATGGCATTTACGTGGCACCATTGGATTTGTTCGAATTCATTGAGTGATACCAAATTGACGAAGCACTCGGTTAGGATAGTATGGTTCTGCAATATCAAAGCAGAGAATGGCACCATTATAAAAAGCAATTTCGGGCAAGGGGTACTTCGACCTCAAGTTATGATATGGATCCCAGCATACCTAATAATTCATTTAAATAATAATTCCTTTAACTACTAAGTTATTTTATAATTTGCTTAAAGAAACAATCAACATACTTACATCTTGTGCAGTTAAATCATCTAACTACTCTCGTAACCGTATTATAGCCGAAGTTGTATCACCATATTGTTTGATAGGTTGCCATCTGCACATCCTAGGCATCGTGTCATTATAGTCTTTACTGGGAATGGCATTTGGAAGCATAGGAAAGTGATCATAAATCCAAGACTTTATGAAAGTGCATTTATTTTAGTATACGGATTGATAAGATTAAACAATAATAGAAATACTTACGGTCAACAGTGTCATGTAACCGGCCATTTGTCTGACATCCCGTCTAGAAGCCAGACCTAACTGTCGATATAAAAAAGCTAATGCTCCCATCCCCCAAGCTTGTTCATTCAATTGATTGACGTTCTCCAAACATTCCAAGTAGTTAACGGGAACTTTAGTGCTTGACTTATCATAGAACAAAGTACAACCCAATAAAAAAAGAAGGTAGGCACGGACAACAACTTCATAATCACCTTCAGTTGCATCTTCTTTCTTTTCCTTCTCTTCAAATGTGTCCAATAAGAAGTTAAGCTTCACCGAATTCGAATAATTTAATTCTTCTATAGCTACATCTCTTGCAACGCCAAGATAATCAACGAAAAGATCGATCGGGTTACGATCATCCGAGTCCTTATGAATACAAGTACCAACAACAGGAATTTGCAAAATTTGTGCCACATCATCTAATGTTATTGTCATTTCTCCGAAAGGCATGTGAAAAGAATTAGTTTCGGGATGCCATCTCTCTACGAAAGCGGAAATAGTTACATAGTCAACATGCTTGTATGAGTATGGTGCCAATGAATACAAACCAGAATTTTTAATTTTCCGTGCAACTTGAGTTGGCATATCGTCGATACTCCATTTCTTCAACTTCGTTGTATGTGAAATGCATTTGTGCTGGCCTCTCTCCTAAATCAAAACAAATTATAATTTGAAATATATTTAAAATATTATATGACAAAATGTTTGTGAAATCCACCTAACCTATTCCTTACTCCAAATAGCAAATGCAATATGCGACTCAAAGCATTTTAATATGGAAGTGTTCACCGGTATATGTGCAATAGCTTGGCTAGAAGAGGGACCACCTGAAGGAGGCAAATTTGTTTCCATTTCCGTTTGTGCATTGTCCGAACCATCTTTCTCTGATCCATCTCCAGAACCATCAGAACCAGACTCATTTCCCGAATCATCTTCACCAGACCCATTTGTCGGTTCATTGTCATTCCTAATTTCTATGTTTTCAGTTTCTACTAATCGCTCCTTTTTTTCTTCTCTAGCTCCGTAGCATGTTTACGTCTCAACGAAGCTGTCATGGCTTGCTTCTCCTTTTCTATGACCAATATAATGACATTTACAATTATATTGCATGATTGCTAAAATTAGAAACACAAATAACTATTTGGAAATTATCTAACAGTAGAAACAAAAAAAACATTACCCTAAATAAAGCATGTTATGTTCACATAAAAATCCACACAATATGCTAATCATTATGTATCATTCTACTTGATAATTTTTTTAAACCATGTTATGTTCATCCACACAAAAATCCATTGCATGTTATGTTCACATGAATACATCATAACAGAACATATAATTGAAATTCAAATGAATACATCATAACATGTTCACATGAACTAATATATTTCTGTTTGACCATGTTCAACCGAACAAAAATTCAAATTTCGGCTATAAACAACCGAACATGTGTGTTCAGCCATGTCCAACCGAAGAAAAAATCATATTCCGGCTACAAACAACCGAACCAACATTAAACACTTCCCTAAATCAAAAATCACATAAATAACCGATCGTTACATGAAAATTAGGGTTTAAACGAAAATTAGGGTTTAAACGAAAATTAGGGTTTAAACAAATCGAATCGAATCACATAATCGATGTATTTAGGTATGCTTGAAATGGAAACACTACCTTGAGGTTGTGGGCTGTTGAGAAGCGGTGATCGTCTGCTGCGAACTGCGGTTCTTCATGTTCGGCAATGGCGACGGTGGTGGACGAGGACTCAGCGAAGAAGGAAGCTTTCGTTTAGACTGTGGGTGTCTATCCATTTTAGCGTGTTTGAAACTGAGGTGGCTGGAAGAAGTTATGGTAACTTAACTAGGTGGCCTTTAGTATTGGTGGCTAGAAGTGTAAATAGGGGTATGAATAGTAGCACACATTAGTAAAAGGGAACTATCTACATCCTCTTGCGAGGAAATTCATCCTCATAGTGACCCATTTGTGTTTTAAACTAACATATTTTTCTAAAGTTGTGATATATGACAATACATCGGTACTAATAATTATTTGAAAAAATGACATCATTCATAAATACTTGAATTGGTTATAGGGTTGTAAACTAGAAAGCAATATTTGATGTTTTAAAATAATAAACTCCTCTAATGTATACGTATAAGTATCATACCTCCAATATGTTCAAATGTTGTGTTTATTTCTGAAATCCATTTCTCCATCTTAATATTAGCTTGTTCTATAAACATCGATTAGTTAACTAATAAAGTTCATCTTCACATGCTCTTTCTTTTACCTCTGCTAGTGCTTATACTCGAATAGTCCCGCATTTAATTCAAGTCTTTTTTCTCTTTTGGCTTGAGGTTACCGTGCCTGGATTTGTTCTTCGGTAGCACGTCATATTCATCGTTGCTTAATCAAAGATTCTTCTTTCATTTTCACAAGTTCTTGGTTCTAGCTCTTTCATTTTCATGCTCTACATGTTGAAATTGAAGATGATTTCAATGAGTTCAAAGTGAGAAGAAATTTTTAAATAATAAGTTAATAAAGAGAAATGCATGCATCCTCCTGCGAGCCAATTCATCCTTGTAATGAGCCATTTGAAATAATCCTTTTTTGGTAAACTTTTTGAAATAAATCTTCTTAATAATAAGATAGAAGAAGTCATTTATAAGTTCATGTTCAAAGCTCTAACTTATAAGAGAACTTGGGAGTAACTCAATAATCAAATAGCTCAAGAAACCAGCATAACATCACACTCCATCTTGTTTACTCGAATGTCTTGCCAGTTGCAACAGGTAGAACCAAATATTTCAATTAGGAGAAGACGTTTAGTTATTAAATGTCATTCACCAATACATGCAAATCATTTTCACAGATCATTTCATGTGTTATTGGCTTATCATTATCCTTACATTACTCAAGAATATAACCACTCTATGTCCAAACTTACAGTTTTATCTCCATAAAGTAGCAACTATTTTTAGTTGTTAAGTACCATGTAAGAAGATTGATATCATCTCTAAAAAATGCATTGGTTGATTACTGGAGAGCCAATGAACTTCATTAAGAATCAATTTGTATATCAATTGTTTATAATGATCAAAAAATGAAAAATGTACTGTAACTAGTTGAAAAAAATATGAGTTTATGCGACTTACCCCATTATTATTTTCTCTGCGAGATGTATCACTACAAATTTGACCTTTAGCGACGTAAAGTAACGTCGTGAAGATTTGAGTATGCATCACAAAAGACTTCTAGCGATGTAAAATTTTGTTTCACAGGAGCGTCGCAAATGATAAAAACGCAAAATCTACTTTTCGGTAGAAATATACATCGTAAAAAAGTATACTTTTGCGACTTAAAATATGTCGTAAAAGGTTGAGAAATAGTGCAAATGGTTTGCGTCGTGAGTTCTCCATTTTCTTCAACATTATATGTAACATGGTTTAAGCGTCGCTAGATAAATACAACCATGACAAATGGTTCCGTTGCAAAATAATACATTATTAAAAGCATACATGTATGTTGCAAATAGTTATATTTCTAGATGTTGCTAATACCGTTAATATTTGCGACACCCAAGACTGATGCTAAGGTTGCTTGAAATATGTTGCGTTTAGCATGTTAATAACTCCATTTACCATGTTTCTTTCCGTTTTCAATAGTAATTTGTAACGACTTATTTAAGCATCACAAAAGATTAGTTCATCCACAACATTCAACTTAAATTTGGTTGGTGTTTGCAATTTTTTTTAAAGAATACTAAATTCGCTCTATTTTAGTTTTGTTCATATTTGCTTCCAACAAGAAGCCTAAAGAAGGTATCAAGTTCAAATCTGTACACAGGAACTCATAATTATAGTCATAACACTAATACATTTCATATTGAGCAATGAGCATCCACTATAATAATTATCTAGTATAACCTCAAAATTACTACTAGAACAATGGAAAACTTTGGACAAGGCTTAATATCTAATGGACTATTGAATTGATTTAGGTTATTGGGAGAAACAAATATTGTTCTTCATCTTCTTTAATCAATTAGTCATTTATCCTCACTTTCTGGAAATAAAATGAATATATCCAACACTTATAATGTAGCCAAACAAGAAAATTTTCAGTAGTGACCATGGTAATAATATTGACATGTTACAAAAGCAAGATATGTTAGGAACACAAACTTTGATGTAGTTAATTTTGTTAAGCCTTAGCAGCAAGGATCCAAAAGCCATAGTAATTTTCTTAATTTAAGCATTGTAGTTTAGCTTAAAATTAGAGATTTTGCCTAATAAGTCCAGACCATTTAATTTCCAGTCTGATGACCAGAAACAATTCAGCTAAATATACTTTTACATTATAGCTTACGAGGTCCATTTAATCCAGACCATCTAAATGGTCAGGCATTGGGTGAGTTTTTCTCCTTTTTTTATCCTAAGGGTTCCACATTTACATTTTATGTTGGGAGATAACATCCACATGAAACTAATAAATATCACACACACCACTAGCAGTGTATAAATAAAAATTTAGCCAGTACAACATTACTTCCAATCATTTTACAAAGATCGGTACTAATATACTTTCGCTAAGCGTACGAATCTACCAACAACTATGGTCCACACACAATGAGCCATATATTTACATGGATTCAAAAAGCATACAACAATACATATTTGATTTTGTAAGCACCAAAACCATACAACATGTATATGAGTCCGTTTTTTACGAAGCGAGCGGAGTATTTGAGCATAACATTTGAGTAGGTTACTTGGACAAGGAAGTTGGTTGAAAGAGGAATGTGTTTGGCGATGCGAGTGGGGTATTTGAACGGAGTATTTGGAATCTAATTTTTAATCTAATTGATTTATAGTTAATTAGTTATTTGTTTTTTTTGAAATGGTACTTTATATACAACAAATCAGTGTGACAACATATCACATGTCAATAAATGTTCGAATCACGCTACGTAAGTTTTGAACTTATGACCTCTCGCATTAAAACCAAATCACTTAACCACTGGGACAATGGTGCTTGCCATTATTGTGTAATATGCATTTAATAATTGCAAATAATCAAAAATAAATTATGCAATTTCACTAAAGTAAACTAATACACTTTTAAATTCAAATACACGCAAAAAATAAACTAAAACTGCCGACGACGATTACACAACAAATCCAACTCATATATTCTAGATCTTATTGTTTCTTCATCACTCAATTTTTCCACTATATCCAAGTTTATGGCATCATTGTGAAAGATCAGCATAAGCTCCTACCATTGAACGTGTGTAATAGGAGGCAGTAAACCATAACAACGCTACATAACGTTATTGAAACGATCCATATTCATGATCGACCTTCTAGCATCATGCCTACTTGAAATGCCCTACTCAGCATGTCTACTGTATCTAGTCGACTGAGTAACTGGAGGAGGGTCGATGTCACCTGCTATTCAATCAGAGTAATATTCCGTACCGGTAGTAGTAAAAGACTGAACGATGGGTTAGGAGCTATCAGATATCTACAAGGTACCAAAGATTAGGTGTTATATGTGATACAATAGATAAAGAGTTATTCATCGTATGTAGGCCTATGATTTGTTGAGCTTTCCTCAAGGTCAGAATCCCAAGGTATACGAGTCCTAACAGCCACTGGTGAAGTTAAAAGACTTATGTGTTTCACTTAGGGTTTGGTGAAACATAAAATACTACTGGTAGCCTTAATAGAAAAACGAAACATTAACATTTGACCTTTCTAATATTGTAAGCACATATGCTAAATAATGTTATAATTATCTACAATGATAAATTTGTGCATTTAATATGATTGATAGAGTGTTTTTCAATTAACATATACAAATGAACTAAATTGAAATTTGACAAATAGAAATATAACACCCACTATTAAATTCCTATTGCATGTTAATATTTTCTATACCCATGCAAGTGCCTAATTTTTACAACTACTTAATACATTCATAAAATGATCACTTATGTGTTTATTTGGTTCAGACCGTGTATTGTAATTTATAAGTTTCAAACTCTAAAAGCAATACAAAACTATGGATATTTGATCCATATACTATCACATATAAATGTTATATGGTGAACGATCACAGTACGTAATGTATGATACTTCAATGAATATAGTTCATTCAAAATAAGCCAATAAACTATACTATGAAATCAAATATTCAATTTTATTAATTACATAAAAGATTATATTGTGTTAATTGTAGCACAAGACCAAAACAACAAGATAGATCTAAGAACTCGATCACTGAAATGTCAGTTTAATTAGTTTATGCAAAGAGCAATATATTTGATGTCCTTAAATGTTAAGAATAATCAAATGCGCCATCGTAAAGAGTTCGTTATGATATTGTAGTAAGGGTTTCTTTTGAATGGTTTGACCATTTAGAAAGGAAAATGAATGTATGAAAGTAAATGTGATTTAAGGTATAGTTGGGATGGAGAGAGTGAATAGTCATTTCTTCTTCATAATGAAACAACGGAAATGAGAATTGTAATAATAGTGATTGATACTTAACATTGGCATGAGAAATATTATTTATATTCCAAAATATATTTTCATATAGGAAATTGTTTTCTATGAGATTTGTTTCTTTGAGTTCAAGATATTTGATTAAAGAATTCTCCACGGTAAACTAGTTGTAGTATATGAAAAAAAAATCTATTTTAAGTGAATGATGGACCTCTAAATTTAGTATGCTATTATAGTAATGGCAGAAATAGTGTAAGCATATCATATAACACTTATTGATTACATCAAATTACGAAAATTGTTTTCGTAAAACTTACCAAACATTATTTATGAAATAATGACTATTTTTGGCTATCGATTGAAAAATAGACATAGCTATAATATTATGAATATTCATTATGAAATAAAGCTATAAATGTTGTATTTGTTTTTATAACAAAAGTGATGCATTGGAAAATACAGAAGTATATAATATTATTTACAGTTATTCTGGAATTATAAACTAAGCCTTAGGTTTGAGAAAATAATTTTATTATATGATTTTGAATCATATGATACTTATTAATTATATCTCCAACAATAAACGGCTATGCACCTATTTAGTGGAAACATCATAAGGGTTGATGAATTCTTTGGATTCATAAATAAAGATGTATGCAATCATAATTCTATAAATACCAAAACGGTCCACGTACTTCGTCATATTCACTGATGAGTCATCATCGATATGGACATGTATATTTGATACACATGTAGTATGTCTATGGTAAACTCATTGAATATAAAACAAAAATAAAAATAACATGCGATAGAAATGATTCGATTTGATCGAATGAGTGATTATATTGAAAAAGGTTCCAAACATACCTAAAATGAATAAAGATTTAATCTCAAAATAACTCCTTCATGTCATACAAAATGATGCATCAGTATGGAGTAATCAAACTTTGTTGGAGAATGTAAGATTAATTGTGAGTGAAGGTGAGTTATTTTTTTTCTATAAAGTGATGTACTTAAGGGTAGTACATAAAATATTATTTCATCTAAATAACATTTTACAACATCTTACGAGATAAGGGTTTATTAGAAACTCCAACATATCCTAGGCCAAGGAGTTAATAGGTTATTGGAGTCGAAAGATTGCATGTAATAATTGTTTATGAGGGACCTTGAATGAATCTCCCCAAAATAATTTTCAGAAGGACTGTCATTGAATAACATATTTATGTTACGAACATAATTTTTGTAAACTAAAACCAAATTAGTTTTATAAATAAAGAAATTCATAAAGCGTTTATGAATCCATATTCTATTTACATTGAGAAACAGTTGTTGTTTTAAGATATACCAACTTCATGGTGAAGAAATTTCTTTGAGGAATTATTGGTAGTTAAATGGAATTGGATACGATCCATAGATAGAGCTAATTATATGAGATGAAATGAAATTAATTAACCTAAATGAAAACATAGCATTACAATGTACAATAAGTTTCCTTGTAACATCAAAATTGTATAATCCTTGGTTATTTAATTAAACCATTAAGAGTGTTGACTTTATATGGTATGATGCGCAAATCTAAAAGGTTTCCAGGTATGCTATCAAAATATGATTTTGGTGGTCATAACCGAAGAGATGTAATCCATCGGTCGAGACTGTGTCTTTATGAGAAAGATTAATGTAGTTGAAATTAAATGAGCAATGTTGGTAAGAATAATATCGTAAATTTCAATTGTTGAGATTAGCACAATTGATTCGGTATTTAACATGCTCAAGTTAATTCAGATTTACTCACAAAATTATCACTTGATAAGACTTAGTGTTTTGGTACATATGTACTAAAACAAAAAATTCTAAATAACAATTTAGAGTAAGCTGTTTACACATATTAACTAAAAATGTCTCGAAGTCAATGGGAGTGATATTGAGTTTGTGAGTCTGGATATAATCCAAGAAATGATACAAAATCATCATTTTATAAGCATCAAGATTGAATAAGTAATTTGATAGAAATCATATAGTTTGATTTTCAATCAAAGTGTAGAGGAAGCATGTGTTCATAAGGAAGAACATTAAAAGGTACATTGATATTTTTAAAATGTAAGTAAACAACACATTGTTGATTTTAACGGTGTACTTGTGTCGAAGTCAACGTTAGTTGTTTTAATACTCAACTTTGGATTGTAAATGGTGTCTTTTATAGTGAATATAAAAGATACAGGGAATGTCTCAAATCGATAAGTAAATACACCTTATTAAATTGTTTTATACGGAACATGTGAGTTCCTCATGCATTGGCAATAGGAATTATCATACATGTTATGTTGGTTACGATATCTTGTTTAGTTTATGTATTTGTTACATGAAGCAAATATCAAATCCAAATTGATACCACTAAACGATTGTCTAAAGTCTTCTCGTGTATTTATGAAATACTAAGGAATTGTTTATAGAAACAAAAGCTCCTTATGAAGGAGCGTTAAGACTCAAACATCATAAATGATACCGAGTATAATATGTCAATAATAAATTCAAGTTAATAATCTTTAAGTTGGAAATGTTCTAAATGAATGATCATGGCTGGTTCAATGAAAAAGGCTAAGTACATCGTCTTGAATAGCGCCACAATAAAAACAATATATATAAATATATAAGTTCACAAATCTATAGTTAAGCCAATTTCAAATGTTAAGAAGCTCATAACATTGTTATATGATAACAATGTCGCGATATAGTTCGTAACAGAACTTAAAACTTACTAGAAGTCGAGAGACATGCTCCGAATTGTTCCACATGATAAAATAGTTTAACACTGTTTGGAGAGAGTTGATTAATAGAATAGATAATTGAAACAAAATAGCATACCCGTTCACAAAGTGACTGGCCCGATTGGTTTTGAGAAAACCGATTAGAGGTGTTGGAATAAGATACCCCAAGTGCAAGTGGGAGATTAATAAAGTTAGGGGTACGCCCTAGGGGGCAATTATGTAATTTGTTACATATATCTAACTCGTTGACCAATCTTGTTCGAAATAAAGGTGTTTTCTTTCTTAGCTATACTTGATATAATGTGGTTATATTAATTAATTAATTTAATTAAAAGTATATTTAATAGAAAATCCATAAATGGTATGTTTTGTGATAGTAGTTACAAAGTATTGTAACCGTGAGTAATTTATCATAATGAAACAAATATATCATTTTAAATGTTCCTAGTCAAGATGCATCGAGATCGGATATCGATGTATCTGTTGAGATTAAAGTACTTAACGCCCTCCAAATATTGGGCAGTGCATTACTTATGACTGTTGGGGGCTCCTAGGGGTTACATACTAAAAATTGTTGGATAACTATGGAACGACTCACTCAGTAGTTTTCTGTTGGTTAATATAACAAAGGTCAAACAGAAAATATCGATGTGACTAATTTACACAGTTCTTTCGACTTGAGAATACTTTGTATCTTCAATATGAAAGCTCCGCTTTGATTATAGTCAAATCATGGCATATCGTCCATAGAGTGGCTATAGTTGGGTCGAGTGGAAGTATTGAAAGTGAAGCACTATTCAAGAGAGGATTCGTCTCCTCAGTTTTATGTGGTTAGTATCACAGTCAACTCAGATCAACCCAGAGTCAGAATCTTTGGCCAGAGTAGTTCAGTTGATAATAATAATTATAATTGAACTAAGAACTTTGTATTTGGATTATAGGAAAATGGGCTAGAGGAAGTTTTTACTTCTTTTTTTGGGCCTACGGACGCGGATTATTTTTTTCCGTTTGAAGGACGCGAGCTTTATTTTTTCGTTCTAAGGACAAACTTATATAAAATTAAATTTGCTTCTTAATTTCTTCTTGATCTTCATTCTGATATTACTGATCGTAGTTCATCGATCTTGTCGATTCAAGGACGCGTGTTTCTTTATTTTTGTATTCGATCTTGTCGATTGTCTATCGATCTTCATCGTGTTTCTTTATCGTGCTTTGGATCTTTATCAAACAATTTCCTTACATTTAGGTATATTGCTCTTATTTGTTTTGATCTTCTTCTTATCTTCCTCTAATATAATATCGTTCGATTATTAAGTATATTTTTGTTTTTCTAGGTTGCACAGTTTTTCTTCTTCTAGATTTCGGTACCTATTTTATATTTGTTTCAATGGAAAAGTAAGATTTTATTGTGTACTGTTATGTTTCTTCAGCACAGTTTATTGTTTTACAATTTTACTGTTCATCTATCATTCTAGTGAATTTTATATGTAGTTTGTTGCGTTATGCTATGTTTATATAGCATTCTTTGCTGTTGTATTCATAATTTGTTTTAATTTGATTGTGCTATGTTCATTTACCATCTGCTTTTTAATTAATTTATATTACTTTCATTTAGCACTTAATTTGATTTTCATTTGTTATGCTATGTTAATTTATCATTTTCTGTTGTTGCTGTATTCATAAGATTAAGTAAGTTTGTTAATTGGTTTTTTAATTTCTTTTGCAGTACTGATATCTACAATGATGAAGCAAATAGTTTGCTAGTTATTTTTGAACATAATGAGAATTGTTATTCTACTCGACTTACCACGGGCTCTTCTTTGTTTGGCATTAAGACTGAAATCTGTGAAGTTTGGCCATATCTTAGTCCATTTTCTACTGAGATATCTTATGTTCTTGAGAATAAGAATATAATCATTGATACTGATTCAGATTTGATTAGTATTCTGTGTTTCCTAATTTTCAAGAAGAGTGAATATTTTAAGTTTACTGTTAAGGAAAATGTTTGTGCTATGGAAGCTGATATTGCTGGCTGTGGTTTAGGCTATGCAAGTGTTCAAAGCACTTCAATTGGTAGTAATTCTGGTACAAATAGCGATTCACATGCTGATTCTTCTTATTATTTGAAAGATATGTTGAAGAAAGGTTCTCAGAAAATTATTGTGGATTTTCTTGGTTTTTGTTTTAATGGAGCTGAGGATTTTCGGGAGTTTTTAATGGCATATCAAATAAAAAATGGTTATGATTTGATTTTTGTAAGAAATTCTCCTGATAGAATTTCGGTTAATTGCTCTTAGTTGAAGGATAGTTGTAAGTTTTATCTTAATGCTTCTTCGGATCCTGGTCTACTCTCTCGGTTTTTTATTAGATCCTACAGTTTTAATCATTCGTGTGGAGCCGGTCTTAGAGATGTTAATAAAGTTAATATTTCAAGTAGATTTGTTAAATCTTTGATTGTTGATCAAATTCGAGATGCTCCTATGAAGAAGCCAAAAGGTATTATGAAGGAATTTAGAAGAGAGTACAATTTTAATCTTTCATATTATTATGCTTATAGCGGAAAACAGTTGGCTTTGAAAGAAATATATGGGGATGATGCTATGTCATATAATGATTTAAATTGGTATTTGGAGGCGTTGCAAAAGTATAATCCTGGTAGTTACGTGGCCATGGAAGTTAATGCTTCAACCAATCAGTTTGAGAGAGTTTGTATTGATTTTGCTGTTTGTCTACTTGGATTTAAACACTGTCGGCCATTAATATTTTTAGATGCAGCTGCTTTGAAAGGAAGACCGGGTGTTTTGTTAGCTGCTACTTCTAAAAATGGTATCCAAGGTATGAGTTTCATTTTAGTTTTGTTTTATTTACTTATTTATTTTTCTGGTAATGATATATTAAACTATCATTGTTCAAAGTTGTACATAATTTTTAATGCAGCCATGTTTACACTAGAATTGTTTGCTTTATTTTATTCAATGATCGAGGTGGTTACACTAGAAATGTTTATAGTAGAAATGTTTACAAAAACAAGAACTAGAATTTTATGCAGCAGTAACTAACAGAATGTAAAATAACATATGCTATATTCATATATCATTTTGAACCTAATTTAATTATGTGTAATAGAAATTATTAACATTTAATACAGGTTTTGATGTTTAATATAATTCATGTTTCTTACTACTGAGCTGTCATTAATTATTTATTTTGTAGGTTTCTTTCCTCTTGCTATGGGTATTGTTTCACATGAAAATGAAACTAATTGGTCTTGGTTTTTATCCCATTTGAAAGGAATGCTTAATGAAGATCGGTCTTTAGTTTTTATGTTTGATCGTCAATGGGGTCTCATTTTAGGTGGTTCGAAAATATTTCCTTCTTCATATAATAGCTATTGTTTACTTCACATGGAACAGAATATTGGTACTGTTGTCAAGGTGGCTAAAGGTGATTCATCTATTGTGGAGTTGTTCAAACTTTGTGCTAGAGCTTCTAATATGTATGATGTTGAGCGATATCTTTCTAAATTTAAGGATATTGGGGGTACGTCCACAGGAAATTTTCTAAGAGATAAACCTTTTGACTATTGGGCGGATTTGTTTTTTCAAGGAAAGCGTTATGGTGAGTATTCTTGATGCAGCAGCGGAATAACAGAAATGTATGTGATGATGAAAGTAGCAATCGATGAAATAGAAGATACCGAAATTCCCAAATTCGTTGATACGAAGATACCGAATTCTAGCTATCCCAAACACGTTGATCGCGCACAATACCATGTTTTAAAGATCTACGATTCTTCGCATGTTGATCTAGCGCACTAGATTTCGTGAATTGGCTTCAGCAGTCATTGAATCGAGCGCACTCGATTAACCGAAAGTGGAGATAGGAGATTACACTCAACTACCAATTTAATGAAAGCACAAAGCTAACAAACAAAAGTTTTATTCAAAATCAACCACCTTTTACAAATGGTACCACCCGCCTATTTATAGGCTTACAACTTACAACACAAATTTGTACAACACATAGGTCGTTCACGACCTAACATAGACCAGCGACCTAACAAAGTGCACGACCTAACATGGATCGCGACCTACGACTTATATACAAAACGACATAAGAAAACACTTTACAACACATTACAACATACATCACAAAGCCTTGAGCGACCTAAAATACAACACACACATGGCAGCAGCGAGCTAAGCTCTTCCAGCGACTTAAGTCTTGCGACCTATACTTAAGCGACCTAAAAATGCAACGCAGCGAGCGACCTAAAATAGAAGACAGCGACCTATCTTCTCGGCAACTTAAGGCAAGCGACCTAACTTCCCGCATCACTAGGTCGAGCGACCTATCTTCTTGCGACCTAACTTAGGTCGGAACATTTCTCCGCGACCTAACGTAGGTCGTAATTCTGTCTCGCGACCTAACTTAGGTCATAGCACTTCAAAGCTGGTACTCACAAGATCGAAGCGACCTAAAGTGAGCGACCTAAGGCCTCGCGACTTATCATAGGTTGTTGGCTTTCCTGTTCTTGCATAACTCGCTTCTTCTCTTACCTCGCCATCCTGGAACCTGTTAGGTCGCACGCGACCTAAGACTTCAACTTCCCACGACTTATCCCAAAGTTCTATCTTGTCAGCTTCCTTGTTAGGTCGCACGCGACTTAACAACATGTTAGGTCGCTCGTGACCTAAGACTTGGTCGTTTTGGGCTGCATCATCCTCCCCTGGTTGACAAAAATTCGTCCTCGAATTTGCGCCCTCCTCTTCCACAACAAACTCATGCCCATGATACGGTATAAGATGTTTAACATTAAACACGTCAGAAGTGTACACATCCTTTGGCAGCTTCAACCTATAAGCATTTTCATTGATCCGTTTCATAATCGTTACAGGACCAATCTTTCGAGCTTTAATTTTATTGTATGCCCCCACTGGAAAACGATCTTTCGTCAGTACATCATATACTAAATCTCCTTCATTAAATTCAACACTTCTTCGTTTCAAATCTACAGATCGTTTATACTTTGCATTTGCTTTCTCCAGTCGTTCCTGAATGATTTTATGACATTCCGTCAATCCATCAACAAAATCAACAGCCCTCTTAACAGTCCCCTTTGGTTGTGGTACTATCGTCAAATCCAACGGCCCCTTCGGTAAGCTTGAATATACGACTTGAAACGGACTGAAACCCGTACTACGGTTCACAGCATGATTATGTGCAAACTCTGCTTGACATAACTTTATATCCCAACTCTTCAGATTGTCCTCTACAAGACATCGTAACAAATTTCCCAATGATCTATTTACAACTTCAGTCTGACCGTCCGACTGCGGATGGTAAGCACTACTGAAATTTAGCTTTGTTCCCACCATCTTCCACAAACTCAGCCAAAAATGACTCAGAAATCTGGTATCCCTGTCGGAAACTATGGACTCTGGTAATCCATGCAAACGATATATCTCTCTAAAGAACAATTGTGCAACACGGACTGCATCTGCTGTCTTCTTACATGCTATGAAATGTGCCATTTTCGAAAACCGGTCAACTACAACAAATATAGAATCATTTCCCCTTTGAGTTCTAGGCAAACCCAACACAAAATCCATGCTCACATCCACCTATGGTTTTGTCGGAACAGGTAAAGGCATATATAATCCTGCATTTGTAGCTGTCCCTTTCGAAACTTGACAAACATGACATCTTTCCACAAATCTCTCCACTTCTTTTCTCATTGACGGCCAAAAGTAAGATTGAGAAATCAGCTGCAATGTACGGTCTCTACCCACATGGCCTTCTTCATGTAACTCCTTCACAATTTTCATCCGTAAACTGCAATCTGGTAGACATAATTGATTTCCTTTAAACAGAAAATCATCCACCAATACAAACTCATCCGTCTTTCCCTCCTTGACTTCATCTACAAACTTTGCAAAGTAAGGATCTTCAACACACAACTCTGGAAGTACTTCGAATCCCATCACTTCAACTTTCATTGTAGTTAATAAATGATTTCTTCTGCTCAACGCATCCGCCACACGATTTGTAACTCCAGATTTGTGTTTCACAACAAATGTAAACTGCTGCAAATATACAATCCACGATGCATGTCTTGCTGAAATTTTCTCCTGTCCTTGTAGATGTTTCAAAGCCTCACGATCAATGTATAGCACAAACTCCTTGTGAAATAAGTAATGTCTCCAGTGTTTAATAGCATGCACAACAGCATAAAATTCCACATCATACGTACTATATCTCATCTTCGCTCCTGATAATTTCTCACTGAAATATGCAATAGGACGTCCCTTCTGACTTAACACCCCTCCAATGCCAACCTTGGATGCATCAGTATGTAGCTCAAACAATAACTGAAAATCCGGTAATGCTAAAATTGGTGCTGTCGTCAAAAGTTCTTTGATTCGTTCAAAAAAAACTTCTGCTTCCTTCGACCATGAAAACTGCTTGCCCTTCATACAATCTGTAACAGGCGCCATCGCACCACTAAAGTGTGGAATAAACCTTCGATAAAATGAAGACAACCCGTGAAAACTTCGAACTTCCGTTATCGTCTTGGGTTGCGGCCAATCTCTGATTGCTTCGACTTTACTTTGGTCCACCTGTATTCCTTCTTCTGATACAACATATCCCAGAAATAACACACTATGCGTCATGAACACGCATTTCTTCGTTGCAGCATAAAATTGTTCCTGTCGCAGTACCATCAACACTTCTCTCAGATGTTGCAAGTGTTCTTCTGCGCTTCCACTATATATCAGTATATCATCAAAATACACCACCACAAACTTCCCAATGAATGGTCTAAAAATCTGATTCATCACCCGCATAAATGTACTCGGTGCATTCGAAAGACCAAACGGCATCACCAGCCATTCGTACAACCCCTCACGTGTCTTGAACGCTGTTTTCCATTCATCCCCTGGTCTGATTCGAATTTGATGATAACCACTCTTCAAATCGATCTTTGAAAATATAGTAGCTCCACTAAGTTGATCCAACAAGTCATCCAATCTAGGCATAGGAAATCTGTACCTCACTGTAATCTTGTTCAATGCTCGACTATCAGTGCACATCCTCCACGTTCCATCCTTCTTTGGTACTAACAATGCTGGTACAGTGCATGGACTTAAACTTTCCTACACACGCCCCTGTTCAAGCAATTCTTCCACCTGCTTTCGCAACTCCTCGTGTTCCTTTGGACTCATTCTGTAGTATGGTCTGTGAGGTAACATAGCTCCTAGAACAAGATCAATTTGATGTTGAATGTCCCTCAACGGCGGTAACTCCGTTGGTAACTCTTCAGGAAATACATCTTTGAATTCTTCCAGTACTGGCTTTACTTCTTCCGGAATTTCAACCACTTCTTGACGCTCACGTCCAATCAACAAAAATACTTCAGGCTCCTCTTCTACTTCCTTCACAAACTCCTTCAAAGATAGCAAAGTTTTAAGCTCTTCAATCTCCTCCAACTTGCTTTCTTCTTGTTGTCGCTTCTTTGGAACTAAAGTAATTTTCGTGCCTTCAAACATGAAACTATAACTGTTGGTACGCCCATCATGTTGCACAGCTCTATCATACTGCCACGGTCTCCCCAGCAACAAATGACAGACATCCATGTCAACCACATCACACCAAATTTCATCTTTGTATTTCTTCCCAATTGAAAAATTAACACAAGCTCTTCGACTAACTTTCACCTCCCCACCTTTCCTCAACCAAGCTAACTTGTATGGTTTTGGGTGCTTCTCTGTCTTCAATGCCAATTTCTTCACAGCCTCTGTAGAGATAATATTATCACAGCTTCCCGCATCAATGACAAATTTGCAAACCCTTCCCAAGATAGTGCACGTTGACTGAAAGATGTTACTCCTCAACCAGCTAGTCTCCTCCTCCTGCTTCGGTGTCAAGCAATTCCTCCTCATCATTAATGTATATCCATTATCTCCTGACAATAATTCTTCCTCCTCACCCGGTAATGAATTAGAACATTCAGCCTCTTCATCCTCATCCTCAACCTCAGCAATCATTGCTCGCTTCTTAGGCCTTGGACATTCATTGCTTTTGTGACCAACCTCTTGACAATTAAAGCATTTGATACCACTATTGATCCTGGTCTTAGCAACTTCATTAACAACCGGTTTTGCAACAGCTTTCGAAACATTTGTATTGCTACTAGCCCCTTTCATTGGGTTGTTGGAATTTGTAAACACACCACCTCCTCGTCTACCTTACTTCTCCCAAGCTAACGCTTTCTGATGTGCTTCAGCAACAGATCTGGGATCAAACATATTCACCATATCTTGAATCTGCATTCTCAACCCTCCAACAAACCTAGCTGTCAGTTGCTCCTCCGTCTCCATGATATCATTTCTGGCAATAAGTTGATAAAATTCATCCGCATAATCATTAACAGTCTTCGTTCCTTGCCTCAAGTTTTGCAAACGTTAATACATCAGAGATTGATAATTATATGGCAAAAATGTAGCTTTCATTAACTTCTTCATCTTTTCCCATGATTCAACCTTTGACTTTCCCATCCGTTCATGTGTAAGTTTGGTTTGCTACCACCACGCCAAAGCTCTACCCCTCAACCTTGTAGCAACCAACTTCACTCTACGATGTTATGGAACTTCCTTGAAGTCAAAAATCTCTTCAACATTAGACATCCAATCCAAAAACTCCTCAGTTTGCATACCACCCTTGAATTTTGGAATTTCCGTTTTCATTCCCGATTCCCACTTGTGATCATACTCTGAATAATTTCTTCCTTGACCTCATCCTTGTCCACGAACACTACCACCATCAAACTCCTCTTCAAAATCTGATGTATATCGATGTCGATCCTGACCACCAACATCTCTACTACCATCATTTCTTCCACCAACATCCCTTCGATCTACGTTCCTCCGATCACGACTTCGATCATCAACATTTCTAAAACAATCTCGATCCATACTTCTATGATTACTATCGACACTTCTCTCTCGATTGGAATGTGGTGAAACTCTACTTCTCCCATGGTTAGATTCAGGTGAAACCCTCCTCTGATTTTGATTCATCTCTAACATCATCTTCTCTATTCGACCAATCCCTTCATTAAGCTTCTCATTAAAGTTTTCATTAATTCTTTGCTCCATCTCATCGGCCTCTTCTCTTCTATACAATGCTTCAACATTTTGATGGCGATTAGCTCTTCTCGGTGGCATTTTCAAACTTCAATTCTCGGCCTTAATTCTCAAAGTGATGCACGGCTTCAAACTCAAATGAACTTCAAAATGATGCACGGCTTCAAACTCAAATGAACTTCAAAATGATGCACGGCTTCAAACTCGAATGAACTTCAAATATGAATTGGCTTCAAACTCCTCAAACTCTTCGATAAGAATTAGATCCAAGACTCGGCTTAGCTATGATTGGCTAAGTCTAGCTCTGATACCAAATGACGCAGCAGCGGAATAATAGAAATGTATGTGATGATGAAAGTAGCAATCGATGAAATAGAAGATACCGAAATGCCCAAATTCGTTGATCCGAAGATACCGAATTCTAGCTATCCCAAACACGTTGATCGCGCATGATACCGTGTTTTAAAGATCTACGATTCTTCGCACGTTGATCTAGCGCACTAGATTCCGTGAATCGGCTTCAGCAGTCGTTGAATCGAGCGCACTCGATTAACCGAAAGTGGAGATAGGAGATTACACTCAACTACCAATTTAATGAAAGCACAAAGCTAACAAACAAAAGTTTTATTCAAAATCAACCACCTTTTACAAATGGTACCACCCGCCTATTTATAGGCTTACAACTTACAACACAAATTTGTACAATACATAGGTCGTTCACGACCTAACATAGACCAACGACCTAACAAAGTGCATGACCTAACATGGATCGCGACCTACGACTTATATACAAAACGACATAAGAAAACACTTTACAACATACATCACAAAGCCTTGAGCGACCTAAAATACAACACACACATGGCAGCAGCGACCTAAGCTCTTCCAGCGACTTAAGTCTTGTGACCTATACTTAAGCGACCTAAAAATGCAAGGCAGCGAGCGACCTAAAATAGAAGATAGCGACCTATCTTCTCGGCAACTTAAGGCAAGCGACCTAACTTCCCGCATCACTAGGTCGAGCGACCTATCTTCTTGCGACCTAACTTAGGTCGGAACATTTCTCCACGACCTAACGTAGGTCGTAATTCTATCTCGCGACCTAACTTAGGTCGTAGCACTTCAAAGCTGGTACTCACAAGATCGGAGCGACCTAAGGCCTCGCGACTTATCATAGGTCATTGGCTTTCCTGTTCTTGCATAACTCACTTCTTCTCTTACCTCGCCATCCTGGAACCTGTTAGGTCGCACGCGACCTAAGACTTCAACTTCCCACGACTTATCCCAAAGTTCTATCTTGTCAGCTTCCTTGTTAGGTCGCACGCAACTTAACAACACGTTAGGTCGCTCGCGACCTAAGACTTGGTCGTTTTGGGCTGCATCAATTCTTCAAATATTGTAGAAAGTTTCAACTCATGGATTTTGGAAGATAGAGTTATGCCTATAACTTCTTGTTTGGATGGTATTCGGGTGAAAGTTATGGAGCAAATGGCGAGACGAAGAGAGGAATGTTGTTTGTGGACAACAAATCTTTTTCCCGTTATGGAGGAACGTTTATCTAAGTTAGTAGATGATGGCTTTGGTTGGGATGTTTATAAGTCTTCGGAATTTGTGTTTGAAGTTAAATCTACTAAGTCACAGGTTGTTGATCTTAAAAATCGTTTATGCATTTGTAATCAATAGAGAGTTACTAGTTTTCCATGTGCCCATGCAATTAAGTGCATCAACAAGTCTAGATTATCAGTTTATGATTTTGTGGAGGACTATTTTACTGTTAATGCTTTCAGATCTTCGTATGCTAATGCTATCAATCCAATTCCATATTTTGATAAGCCAGTTGCTGCTGAAAATGATGTTTTGATTAGGCCTCCTAAAGAAGTTCATGGTGCAGGAAGACCATCTACAAAGAGGCATGGTGGATTTGGATATTCTCAAAGTAAAAGAAACAGATGCAGTCAGTGTAATGAAGTTGGCCACAAAAAAGGAATTGTCTTGCTTCTTCAAAAAGTTAAGAAAATTTATGTGTTTTGTTAGTGTAATGAAGTAGGTTTTTAAGTGTAAAGCTGCTAAAGCTTATAGAAGAATGAAGTCAGACTTTGTGAAATCATTAGAAAATAAAATGTGAAATGTTTTGGTTATTTTGTTTTAATTTCTAATATCTGCTGTTCCTATATTTCCTTTGTTGTTGAATTTCTGTTTTTAGGAATCTATTATTTATTCATATTGCAAAATATTTAATATGAATTAAAGAACTGCATGAGCTTTGCACTTCAGTATTAACATTTCTATTCAATGCTAGATGTACTTATCATTTCACTTGAATGCTAGTTGTAAGTAGCATTTCATTATAATCAGTATGCATCACACCTGAAATACAATTTCAACATTGAAACCCAAAATATGTCATTGTATAGAACTGAGTAAGCTATTGTGCAAGAACGAAGGATCTGATGATGATGATATACTGTTTATATGATTAGCTGATGAGATTATATAAGTGGTTTTGTGATGAATTGCTAGTATGATGATTTACTGTTTATATGATATGGGGGAACATCTGCCCCCATATTTCTTCTATATTACAATGGAATATCTTTTCCTATTGTTAGAAAGAGCAGTTAGAAAAAAGAATTAACACCAATTTGTAAAGTGCAACCTATGGAATATCTTCATTATGCAGACTGCACCTCTCTGTTTCAGAAAATAACAAACAAAGTAGATTAATGGGATTGCAAATACTGGCTACTGATTAATGGTGTTATATATCCTATGGTGCTATACTGGCTACTGATATATCAACTTCCTATTGCCACTTTAAAGAAATCAAATAAGATAAATGCAGACTTTCTGTGGGAAGGAAGGAAATATAAAATTTCTTAGGATAAATTGTGTGTGCCAAAAAAGAATGGGCTATAGGCCTGAAAAAGTTAGAGGATCTACGAGATACTTGTGCACTAAACCTTCTTTGGCAACTACCTTCAAAATAACAAGCAACGTGGATTGCGTTACAGTATAACTAGCATTACAGTTGAATGATAGTCGTATTTAGCATTTCAGTTAAATGCTAGTTATAACTAGCATTACAGTGTAAACAATAGCATCACACTTGAAACAGAGTTCAAACATTGGAAATCATATAAAAGTGCTATATGGATAAATTCACACATTATTCATCACAGTTCAATCCATGAGAAATGTACTTTCGCATAATGCTAGTTCTATCTAGCATTTTAGTACAAAACATTATTCGCCACTTCAGAAATACAGTAAAAGCATCAAAAAACACATAAAAATGACACTTGAATATATCCATAGTTTATACATTGTAGTTCATGCACTAAAAACAGACAACTATAATTGAATCAAATTCAAATCGAGAAGTTCAAATCCATCTGAGCAGTTTATACACTGAGAACAAAATACAAGCATTGGAAAACATATAAGACTCCATCTTAGACTCCATCTCATACTCCATCTCAGTTTAATTAGCAGAAGTGGTTCAGTTCAAACAAATCCAAAGTTCTATGAAGTTAATGTAACGACCCAGAATTTATATTAATTAAAATTTAATATTTAATTGATTTTTAAATATTAATAAGTGAAATTAATGAGTCGAATAATTTATTTATCGAATATTGGATTTAATTGGACAATTAAATCGATAATTTAATAATTGAAATTCCAGAAATAATTGTAAATCGAGTTTAATATGATTAAAAATGATTTGTAAAATTTTATTTTATCATATTGAAGTTATAGAAATGTTATAGAACTTTTAAAATTGAATTTAAAGTTAATCTGTGAAAATGGAATATTTTAATATTTAATTATCGATTGAATATTAGCCAATTTTCGAACAGTCTCAGAATTGGACGAAACTAGTTCTATTGGATCCGTAATAGTTTATTATTATCGGATTTCAATTTTCGTAGCAATCGGAGTTGTCGTTTGATAGTGGCAGCTCCAAACGCATCAAAATTGTTTTTATTTTAATTCGGCGAGTTAAAATAGTCATTTTTCAAAAAGTCTCGGATTTCGACGAAACTAGTTTCATCGGATCCACAATGTTGAATTATTGTAAGATTTCAAATTTCAAGTCAATTGGATTTACCGTTTGTCCGGGGCAAGCCAAAACGCCTCGAAATCGATTTAAATCGGTTTAATTTAAATTGATCGTTTTTCTCTGTATCTCGCACAGATGTTCGAATTAGCTCCCGAAACACGTTCCATTGCGTTCAGAACGCGGGGTAAACCTTAGAAATGTCAGCCGGCACGCTCGATTTGGAGTTCGAAAATTTTGGATGAATAGTGTTTTGGAATATTTTCTATAAAAGCACCCCTATTCTCTCATTTGCAAACAAGAAGAACAAACCCTAGGGTTCAAGAGCCAGCCGCCATCTTCAATTTCTAAGGCCAGAAATTCATTTCGTTTCTCCTCTAATATTTCAAAATCCACACGTTTTTACGAAAAGTTGTTAACTACAACATTGTAGAGCGTCACGAGACGAAGATAATCAACGGTCAAGATCGTTTATAGTGGAGGAAATCAACGGAAATCGGCTCGAGATGGCCGGCCGTTTCATCTCGTTTTGCGTGCACAGGGGAGGGTCGAGTGCCAGGGGGTTCTGGGCGGAGGTGCTATTCGTGTGGGGCTTCGAAATGGCGTAAGCCGATCACGTTCTATTCGAGTGTGGAGGTAGTGATTTGGAACCCTAGTAGGCGGCTTTGGTGGGTTTCGAACGTGAATAACCTGGCAGTTTCGCGTGAGGAAGAAAGCAAGTTGAATGGCCAAATTTTCATCTCATCAACGTGCGGTCCAGATTTCATCTAGGTTTAAAATTATAAAGAAAATGTAAATTGTTTATATTATAAATTTGTACGATGTCTAAATCGTGATAACTTTTTCATACGAGATCGAAAAAATGCGAAATCAGTTGCGTTGGAATCGTATGGACGAGCACTACGCGATGCAACTGGATTGGAGTCGTTTGGAGCTAGTGAAAAATTCGAGTAAAATTAAACGCGTGTTTAATTTTATTCGAAATAAAACGCTACAAATTGCTATCGGAAATTCAAGGTGAGAATTTCTCACTCAATCGAACAGTTTCGATGTTTATTTTAAATAGTTAGATTTAAAATTTGCTTGAATGTATGTTTGAATGATGATTTCTATCTATTGATTGTTAAAATAGACATTATACGCCGTTATTAAGCGGATGTTAATTATTAAAAACATATACCGCGAGTATTTCACCTTTGTGTGAAATTGGTATTATATATGTATATATATAGCAATATATACATATTGGCATATGTATATATTGGAGTTGTTGATTTTCCCGCATTGTATAGCGGATGAGACCCTATTGCGCCGCATAATAGCGGATAATATTTATTAAACCCATATACCGCGATAATTCCGTACTGGAGCGGAATTGGTATTGTGCTAACATCTTTGGATGCAGGGGGACATGTTGGAGGGATCCAACTGGATTCCTCAACTGTATTGATTGTTTACAGATATTTTGATATTTGTTGATTTTCATATCGATATATGATGTTTGATTTCTGTGATTGATTGTTGGTGCTGTAGCATCATCGGATCCATTTTTGAAGTTTAAAAATAACGATTTCTAATTTACAAAGGATTTTAAAGTGATTTTTGAAAATATACGTTTTATTGAATTTTGGAATCGATTCATTTAAATAAATGAATGTTATAATTTTCGTGTTATGAAAATTATGAGATTGTGAAATATGACCAAAGTGTTATTTTTGAAATAAATAATTGATAAAATTATGAAATAGGTTAAATTGGAATTTTTGAAGTATTATAAACGGTTTATATTAAAAAGATTTATAAAATTGATATTTACAAATTAAAAACATTGGAATTATAAAACAAGCTTTTATAAGTGTTATAAATAAAATAGAAAAAAATGGATTTTATAAGCGGATTGAAATTTATAAATTTATGAATTGTGAAGTTATAAAATAAATAGATTTTGTAAAATAAAAGTTTATAAGTAATTGACTTATAAATTAGATTTTGATATGAAATCGAGTTATGAATTAAATTTGTTAATTCAGGGATTTTTTATAAATCGAAGTTTATAAATAGGGAAAGAATTTATAGACATTGTTTATAAATTCGAAATCAATGGAATTTGATAAATTGAATTTAGAAAATTATTAAAGGAAGTATATTCACGATTTTGGATAGCGAATTATTATTGAAATAAATTATGTAGAAATTGTTAAAATTGGGATATTGATTTTATTCACGATTTTGGACAGTGAATATATATTATTGAATAAAATCAACAGGTAATTAGGCACAAGGAAGAAGTTGCAAAAAAATTTAGACTCAGAGACAACAAGTTTGCTTTTTAGTCTGAATGACACCTTTTAGTGTAAACTGAAAATGATAGTTACAACTATCATTCTGTGATTTACACTAAAAAATGTCCTTGAGCCTAAAAAACAAATTTCTTGTCCTTGACACTAAATTTTTCTCTAACTTTTTCCTTGAGCCTAAAAACCCCTAAAATCAATATATTTTGGGAAAAGAAATTTTGTTAAATGAAGTAGTTGTTTTAAAAGATGTTTTAAAACGTATTAAGTATCGAATACATAGATTTCAACATTTATTGTTGAAATAGACGTTTCGAGAAAATAAGGAAATGATGGACTATAACACTGTTGTTATAGTAAATGGTTTCCGAAAGGAAATATTTTGTGTAGTATTGGGATTTATATATCTATCTAAATTTCGAATCCCTATACTAGTGATTTTGAGTTGTCGTAACGATGTTTTACGTAACATTCGTTTTGACTCAAATTAAATTGTGAAAGAGAATGATTTCCTTAAAGAATGAAATATATACTTAATTTTGATTTAAGTATATTGAATATTTTCCAAGTAATGAAAATAAATGATTTGTGAATTACTTATTATTAAATAAGTATGGAAATGTTTTTCCAATGTGAAATGAAACGTTTTTGAGAATTTATCTTTTAAAGATAAATTGAAAAGTGAATATTTGAAATTAGTTTCAAATGGTTAAGTGTGGAAAATTTTATATCTTGTAAAGATATTTTTGAAGAATAAATAATTTGGGAAAATTATTTGGAATCTGATGATGTTGCGCATCTTTATTGATAGTTAAATAACCGACTATCAATATTTACCTTGAATGGGTATTTGTTGTGAATTGGATGAATTTGAATGCCACACTTATTTTTGAATAAGCGCTCACTATTCGGGTTAGCCGGGAAAGGACCATGGGGTCGTATAACCCATTCCGAATATGTGATACGTCGTTATGAATTGCATTTGATGACCGGTGTTGAAGACCGGATATTTTTGAAAATGGAAGGATTACCGTCGAGTTACTCTACATCGGCTGATCTCCGATTTAGAGGTTTTATCACCCTTAGTGACGGGAAGTCCGGACGTGATTGAAAATTATCTGGAATTGCAAGGCTTCGTGAGAAGTGCCTTCGGTTCTGTTCGATCCCGGAACAGACTTGTATGGATTGTGTGTCTGACGTTACAAATTGAGATATAAAGCTGATTTCTTTCAAATACATATCTGTTGGTGGCGGAGAATTTATTCTCTTAGCTTAACACCCTTCTCTGAGACGTACGAGCTCAGAGGTTATGTAGTTGAAATTTATCAGCAATATATTCCCAATTTGGTAACGTGACATGCTGAGTGTTGCTGTGTGATGATCAGTGTTTGATCATTTGTGATATGATCATTTGTTTGATCATTTATCTTTGTGATCATAGGTTGATCATTTGTTGACCCAAGGCATGGCTTTGTGAACAAAGCGTAGCTTTGTGGACGAGACTTCGTCGGACCTCACACCCCGGAAATGGTCAAAACAGGAAGGATGCAACAAGGTTCTAGGGAGTAGCGCCCCTTAGTGTATGTCATTCCTTCTGGATAAAGGTGGTATCATGGTATGGAGCTCAGATATTTAACCTATGTTGTTACTGCGAGTTTATTACTTTGTGGTTGTTGCGAATCGAGGATCCTCGGGAAGATCGGTTACGATCGGGGGATGGCATACGCGTGTCAGTAGTTACCTATTTTTGCAGAGGTAACCTGGCCTTGTGTTGGCAGAGATCCGGTTAGGTTCTCGGGACGTCATTCCAGAGGCGTTTCCATGTGGCAATGGGAAGTTCCTTGGCCTGACCATTTGTTGGAAATCCAAAGAAACAATACGCGACTTGTACGGTTTTAGTTGTATTACCTGCTATGGAATGTGGCGGTAACCTGCTATTGAACATGGTAGCTATCGTAGGCATAAGTGCGGAATGCCTATGCTGGCTAAGATTTATATTATACTTTCGAAATGTTTTCAATCACTATGCACTAATAATAATATCAAAAATGATTTGATTTTGCGTATCAAGCATCTTTGACTATCATAAGGAGAAATCTCCTCCGATTCTGCGTTTGCATTGTGTGTGTGTGCGGGAGGCCTTATGGTAGTCTCATTTTCCAAAAGCATTACGGAATTGACTTTAAAAATTCTCTGCTATTTGTTTTAAATATAAACTGTTTTAAGTTCTCACACCAGTCTTGCTATATTACAGCATGATAGGGGTTCTCGCTTCGCAGTTTGGTGGCGAACGGGGGACTCTTACCCCTACATGTCCCTGAGAGGGATGGGTTGGTTAGGCAGATGCCGTGACAGTCGAGAGGCTGGCCGTAAAAGTAAATGCGAGGTGCCAGTGTAAGCCACGGTGGGACTGGGATGGTTGCAAAGCCTACCGGTGGCCGCTTTTCCGCGAAAATATACGGGACGTTACATTTGGTATCAAAGCATATGGTTAAGCGACAACCCTGCTCTGTTGGGTGTTACTCATTAGAGATAGAGTCAGTAGTACTCTAGAATGAGTTTGAGTGTAATAATAGATACGAGCGCGTATTTGTTAATGAATATAAAATTGTTTTATATTGTGATGATTGATTTGTTGAGTGGTATATGGATTCTGGTCGGTATTGTCCGTACAACTCTATCGATAGGGATCTCTAAACACTTGTATAGAACAATTCGGCACGATATTGTTTAAATTGGGTAAATGAAATAATTTTACCTCGATTATATTTTGTATATAAAGAAATAATTTTTTAGAAATTATTAAAGTATATATGAATTGACTGTTAAGTTGTTTGAATAAGTTAAATAAAATAACAGTTGTGAAAGAATAACTTGTATAAGAAAATGAATTATAAGTATGAAGTTATAATTAATATGATTTACAATGGTAAAATAATCTTATATATATAAATAGTGAAATTTTATAAGTAAAAGATTTGTAATGTGATTTATAAGTCAAGGAAATTTTTTGAAAAGAATTTAAGCACTGAATTCACTATTGTCGCTGGGAGATAGTACGGTGATGACTGCAGCATCATCAGTATCATTTTCGAGTTTCTATGTGATTGATTTGCTACCCATAGTAAATTGAAATTGAAGTTTTGTTGTGATAAACAGATTTGATTTAAAATCCAAGTTGAAGTTGATGAATATAAGTGAAATGAGTTTTATACTTATAATATGATTTGGAAGTTAAATAAATAAGTTGTATAACTTATATAGTGAATGAATATAAGTGAATCAATAAAATCTAAGTGGAAACTTAAGTTAATTTAAACAACTGATGTTTGAAATGGAAAATAACTTAAGTGATGTTGAACGAAGTTGATTTTGATATCAAAGTAAATTAATAAAGTGGATTTATTAAATGAATGTGAACTTGAATTATATAAATGAAATTCAACCTTATTTGTAAAAGGAATTAGCAATTGAATTAAAGAATAAATTGAATGTGAATCAATCGAATATAAATAATTGATGTGAAATAATGAATATAAGTGTTAATTCATTTAAAGCTGATTGAATAATTGAATGTAAGTTAATTTAATATCAACCAATTGAATTAAAAGTGTTGAACCAAATTGAATGTGAATTAAATAATTTGGTTATATCGAATATACATTGGTTGTTATATGATTGTTAGTTGATTAAGTATAAATTCATTAACTGTTAATGAAATTGAATTAGCAAAATTGGAAGCTAATGTAATTGAATTCAAATTGATAATATGTAAATTTGAATAAAAATTGAATTTGATTTAATTTGGCAGTGAACTAATGTGAATGTAAATTAGTGAATGTAAATTAATTGAATTGAAAATGGATGTTAGTAAAATCCAACGTTAATGAATCAAAGGTGAGTAAGTTGAAAACCAATTCATTGAATATTAATGAGAAGTGAGTTTATTGGATGATGGTTGCATTTGTTGTTTGTTGCATTTTCTATATTGACACATATGTAGTTATTATGTTACTATATGTTGTATATTGATATTATTTTCTATATACATGTTCTCATTTGTTTGATTGAGTGTTTAGTAGGTGCGGATGGCGTTTGCTTCGCATTTGCAGCTCGCTTTCGCGCTATATTAGTCGTATACGCTCGCTAATAATATATAAGGTACATATCTCGGATTAAATATCATACTTTTACACTTTTTCCCTACGGGATGCCTCATCACTTGATGAGATGTATATTTGTGATATATATACACTGTCATTTTTTTTTCGGATCGAGCCGCGCAAAGGAGGCTATGGCGAAATTTTCCGAAAATTTAAGGCGTTAGAATATTTTTGAGAAATTTGAAGATTTTGAAAACTTAGTAAAGTTGTTGTAAGAAGTTTAACTAATGTATTTTTTTGAAAAGTTAAACACTTAAGAGATTTGTAAAATCTAATTTAAACAATTTGTTTTGAAAAGTTAATAGATTTTGTATCTTCTTCTTACTTGGTAATTTCGAGGACGAAATTCTTTTAAGGGGGGAAGTTTGTAACGACCCAGAATTTATATTAATTAAAATTTAATATTTAATTTATTTTTAAATATTAATAAGTGAAATTAATGAGTCGAATAATTTATTTATCGAATATTGGATTTAATTGGACAATTAAATCGATAATTTAATAATTGAAATTCCAGAAATAATTGTAAATCGAGTTTAATATGATTGAAAATGATTTGTAAAATTTTATTTTATCATATTGAAGTTATAGAAATGTTATAGAACTTTTAAATTGAATTTAAAGTTAATCTGTGAAAATGGAATATTTTAATATTTAATTATCGACTGAATATTAGCCAATTTTCGAACAGTCTCAGAATTGGATGAAACTAGTTCTATTGGATCTGTAATAGTTTATTATTATCGGATTTCAATTTTCGTAGCAATCGGAGTTGTCGTTTGACCGTGGCAGCTCCAAACGCATCGAAATTGTTTTTATTTTAATTCGGCGAGTTAAAATAGTCATTTTTCAAAAAGTCTCGGATTTCGATGAAACTAGTTTCATCGGATCCGTAATGTTGAATTATTGTAAGATTTCAAATTTCAAGTCAATTGGATTTACCGTTTGTCCGGGGCAAGCCAAAACGCCTCGAAATCGATTTAAATTGGTTTAATTTAAATTGATCGTTTTCTCCGTATCTCGCACAGATGTCCGAATTAGCTCCCGAAACACGTTCCATTGCGTTCAGAACGCGGGGTAAACCTTAGAAATGTCAGCCGACACGCTCGATTTGGAGTTCGAAAATTTTGGATGAATAGTGTTTTGGAATATTTTCTATAAAAGCACCTCTATTCTCTCATTTGCAAACAAGAAGAACAAACCCTAGGGTTCAAGAGCCAGCCGCCATCTTCAATTTCTAAGGCCAGAAATTCATTTCGTTTCTCCTCTAATATTTCAAAATCCACACGTTTTTACGAAAAGTTGTTAACTACAACATTGTAGAGCGTCACGAGACGAAGATAATCAACGGTCAAGATCGTTTATAGTGGAGGAAATCAACGGAAATCGGCTCGAGATGGCCGGCCGTTTCATCTCGTTTTGCGTGCACAGGGGAGGGTCGAGTGCCAGGGGGTTCTGGGCGGAGGTGCTATTCGTGTGGGGCTTCGAAATGGCGTAAGCCGATCACGTTCTATTCGAGTGTGGAGGTAGTGATTTGGAACCCTAGTAGGCGGCTTTGGTGGGTTTCGAACGTGAATAACCTGGCAGTTTCGCGTGAGGAAGAAAGCAAGTTGAATGGCCAAATTTTCATCTCATCAACGTGCGGTCCAGATTTCATCTAGGTTTAAAATTATAAAGAAAATGTAAATTGTTTATATTATAAATTTGTACGATGTCTAAATCGTGATAACTTTTTCATACGAGATCGAAAAAATGCGAAATCAGTTGCGTTGGAATCGTATGGACGAGCACTACGCGATGCAACTGGATTGGAGTCGTTTGGAGCTAGTGAAAAATTCGAGTAAAATTAAACGCGTGTTTAATTTTATTCGAAATAAAACGCTACAAATTGCTATCGGAAATTCAAGGTGAGAATTTCTCACTCAATCGAACAGTTTCGATGTTTATTTTAAATAGTTAGATTTAAAATTTGCTTGAATGTATGTTTGAATGATGATTTCTATCTATTGATTGTTAAAATAGACATTATACGCCGTTATTAAGCGGATGTTAATTATTAAAAACATATACCGCGAATATTTCACCTTTGTGTGAAATTGGTATTATATATGTATATATATAGCAATATATACATATTGGCATATGTATATATTGGAGTTGTTGATTTTCCCGCATTGTATAGCGGATGAGACCCTATTGCGCCGCATAATAGCGGATAATATTTATTAAACCCATATACCGCGATAATTCCGTACTGGAGCGGAATTGGTATTGTGCTAACATCTTTGGATGCAGGGGGACATGTTGGAGGGATCCAACTGGATTCCTCAACTGTATTGATTGTTTACAGATATTTTGATATTTGTTGATTTTCATATCGATATATGATGTTTGATTTCTATGATTGATTGTTGGTGCTGTAGCATCATCGGATCCATTTTTGAAGTTTAAAAATAACGATTTCTAATTTACAAAGGATTTTAAAGTGATTTTTGAAAATATACGTTTTATTGAATTTTGGAATCGATTCATTTAAATAAATGAATGTTATAATTTTTGTGTTATGAAAATTATGAGATTGTGAAATATGACCAAAGTGTTATTTTTGAAATAAATAATTGATAAAATTATGAAATAGGTTAAATTGGAATTTTTGAAGTATTATAAACGGTTTATATTAAAAAGATTTATAAAATTGATATTTACAAATTAAAAACATTGGAATTATAAAACAAGCTTTTATAAGTGTTATAAATAAAATAGAAAAAAATGGATTTTATAAGCGGATTGAAATTTATAAATTTATGAATTGTGAAGTTATAAAATAAATAGATTTTGTAAAATAATAGTTTATAAGTAATTGACTTATAAATTAGATTTTGATATGAAATCGAGTTATGAATTAAATTTGTTAATTCAGGGATTTTTTATAAATCGAAGTTTATAAATAGGGAAAGAATTTATAGACATTGTTTATAAATTCGAAATCAATGGAATTTGATAAATTGAATTTAGAAAATTATTAAAGGAAGTATATTCACGATTTTGGATAGCGAATTATTATTGAAATAAATTATGTAGAAATTGTTAAAATTGGGATATTGATTTTATTCACGATTTTGGACAGTGAATATATATTATTGAATAAAATCAACAGGTAATTAGGCACAAGGAAGAAGTTGCAAAAAAATTTAGACTCAGAGACAACAAGTTTGCTTTTTAGTCTGAATGACACCTTTTAGTGTAAACTGAAAATGATAGTTACAACTATCATTCTGTGATTTACACTAAAAAATGTCCTTGAGCCTAAAAAACAAATTTCTTGTCCTTGACACTAAATTTTTCTCTAACTTTTTCCTTGAGCCTAAAAACCCCTAAAATCAATATATTTTGGGAAAAGAAATTTTGTTAAATGAAGTAGTTGTTTTAAAAGATGTTTTAAAACGTATTAAGTATCGAATACATAGATTTCAACATTTATTGTTGAAATAGACGTTTCGAGAAAATAAGGAAATGATGGACTATAACATTGTTGTTATAGTAAATGGTTTCCGAAAGGAAATATTTTGTGTAGTATTGGGATTTATATATCTATCTAAATTTCGAATCCCTATACTAGTGATTTTGAGTTGTCGTAATGATGTTTTACGTAACATTCGTTTTGACTCAAATTAAATTGTGAAAGAGAATGATTTCCTTAAAGAATGAAATATATACTTAATTTTGATTTAAGTATATTGAATATTTTCCAAGTAATGAAAATAAATGATTTGTGAATTACTTATTATTAAATAAGTATGGAAATGTTTTTCCAATGTGAAATGAAACGTTTTTGAGAATTTATCTTTTAAAGATAAATTGAAAAGTGAATATTTGAAATTAGTTTCAAATGGTTAAGTGTGGAAAATTTTATATCTTGTAAAGATATTTTTGAAGAATAAATAATTTGGGAAAATTATTTGGAATCTGATGATGTTGCGCATCTTTATTGATAGTTAAATAACCGACTATCAATATTTACCTTGAATGGGTATTTGTTGTGAATTGGATGAATTTGAATGCCACACTTATTTTTGAATAAGCGCTCACTATTCGGGTTAGCCGGGAAAGGACCATGGGGTCGTATAACCCATTCCGAATATGTGATACGTCGTTATGAATTGCATTTGATGACCGGTGTTGAAGACCGGATATTTTTGAAAATGGAAGGATTACCGTCGAGTTACTCTACATCGGCTGATCTCCGATTTAGAGGTTTTATCACCCTTAGTGACGGGAAGTCCGGACGTGATTGAAAATTATCCGGAATTGCAAGGCTTCATGAGAAGTGCCTTCGGTTCTGTTCGATCCCGGAACAGACTTGTATGGATTGTGTGTCTGACGTTACAAATTGAGATATAAAGCCGATTTCTTTCAAATACATATCTGTTGGTGGCGGAGAATTTATTCTCTTAGCTTAACACCCTTCTCTGAGACGTACGAGCTCAGAGGTTATGTAGTTGAAATTTATCAGCAATATATTCCCAATTTGGTAACGTGACATGCTGAGTGTTGCTGTGTGATGATCAGTGTTTGATCATTTGTGATATGATCATTTGTTTGATCATTTATCTTTGTGATCATAGGTTGATCATTTGTTGACCCAAGGCATGGCTTTGTGAACAAAGCGTAGCTTTGTGGACGAGACTTCGTCGGACCTCATACCCCGGAAATGGTCAAAATAGGAAGGATGCACCAAGGTTCTAGGGAGTAGCGCCCCTTAGTGTATGTCATTCCTTCTGGATAAAGGTGGTATCATGGTATGGAGCCCAGATATTTAACCTATGTTGTTACTGCGAGTTTATTACTTTGTGGTTGTTGCGAATCGAGGATCCTCGGGAAGATCGGTTACGATCGGGGGATGGCATACGCGTGTCAGTAGTTACCTATTTTTGCAGAGGTAACCCGGCCTTGTGTTGGCAGAGATCCGGTTAGGTTCTCGGGACGTCATTCCAGAGGCATTTCCATGTGGCAATGGGAAGTTCCTTGGCCTGACCATTTGTTGGAAATCCAAAGAAACAATACGTGACTTGTACGGTTTTAGTTGTATTACCTGCTATGGAATGTGGCGGTAACCTGCTATTGAACATGGTAGCTATCGTAGGCATAAGTGCGGAATGCCTATGCTGGCTAAGATTTATATTATACTTTCGAAATGTTTTCAATCACTATGCACTAATAATAATATAAAAAATGATTTGATTTTGCATATCAAGCATCTTTGACTATCATAAGGAGAAATCTCCTCCGATTCTGCGTTTGCATTGTGTGTGTGTGCGGGAGGCCTTATGGTAGTCTCATTTTCCAAAAGCATTACGGAATTGACTTTAAAAATTCTCTGCTATTTGTTTTAAAGATAAACTGTTTTAAGTTCTCACACCAGTCACCATGACTGACCTGGAGTTTATTGTTCTCTTCCTAAACTCTGGGTGCCCACCTCACACGGGCAGTCTAGAGTCAGGTTATCAGGTCATTCTGGATTTGAGATGCTGTGGAGCTTAGTGACGAGCTGGATGGCGAGACGTACCACTTGTATATGATATTATTTATTCCGCTGTGTATTCTGTATAAGGACTATTTTATATAACTGTCCATTGATGTATGTGTTGTATATTGACTCTGATGATATGATGTAATGTAATAACTGATATAGTTCTTTGTTTTAAAGATTATTCATTTATCTATTATATGTTGTTCCACTGCGAATGTGAGATTCTGATATTGTTTCTGTTTCTGATGTTGTTCTGTTGTTCTTTCTTTTCCTTTTCTTTTATCTTTTCTTCTATCTTCTTCTTTTTTTTCTATCTCTTCTTCTTTCTAAACCATAACATTTCGGGTTTCCGTCATTCGATTGCTCGGCAGTCGATAAAGTGAGTATTAATGTTGAATTTTCGAAAGTCGAAAATTTTAGGAACGTTACAGTTAAAATGCAACATCATTTCTCATGTAGACTCTTTGTAGGATTTCTCCACTGACCAACTGTATTGTGGATCATTGAGTATGTCATACAACAGTGCAGATCTTAGTTTTCTAAGCATTTCCTTTGGATATTTTTCTGGCATCTCATCCTTGTCCAGTTTTTTCAAGTTTGCCATGACAAAGAATGCACAATCAAGTCTATTTCAGATATAGAAATATTAGTTAATATTACAGTATAACCTAATGCTAAAATAAGATAGCATTCTTTACTCTAGAATTCTAAAATATAGCTTTATATTTTGATCACAATATTAATCAATGCATTCATAGAGACACCATTGCTGTGTGTGGAATGTGCACCGTATACATAATCTTTTTGTTCAATAGATGCAGTTCAATGAACTGTCAATTAGCAATGCTAGCTTTAACTATCATTTTTCATATTTAATGCATTCTAATGCAATTTAAAAATACAAATGATATTTTGGTTATCAGTTTGCATGTTTAGTCTAGTCCATAAGACTTGAAAAATATGTATGCTAGTGTAAACAATCATTTTGAATATTTGATAAATATATAAGCACTGAAAAAATATAAATGATAGTTTGAACTGTCATTTTTTTCATTTTCCTAATTTTATGCACTTTAAAATTTTCAGTTGTAGGTTTAACTATCATTTCGATCATTAGATGTATTCAGCTGTATTTTAAAAAAGAATAACAAAAGTTGAATAAATATACAAACTAAAATGACAAAAGAAGAAATGAAATTAGTTGCTTACGAATCAGAATCCTGTGGTGGGCTTTTTGGCTACAACACTTTAGGTTTATGAAATTCTTTGTTCAGTATTCCTACTTTTGCTCATTTCTTCTTGAACATCAATTCAATTTTTTCTTTCTGCAAGAAGAAAAATTAGTGTTGTATATTAATGTTAGAGTGATTTAAAAATTATACTTTTCTTACAAGAATGAGGGCTTGGTTATAGCTGGGGTTTGAAGTCCTTGTTGATCTAGTTTTTGGTTTGGTTGAATCATAATGACTCCACTGCATTGTTTCATAGTTTAGCATCAACAAGCTCCAATGGTTTGTGTAATGTAGAGGGAAGAAAATTTTCTCTGTAAATTCATCTTTGACAATGACATCTATTGTCGGTATTACTATGTCTTTGATCACAGTTTGCTGATCATGTACTAAAGCATTCTGCACATTCATATGTATTAGAATACTTTATATTATTTTTTTAACATTTACAATGAAAAGCTTATACTTACCATCATCATTGTAGTGAAGTAGTAACTGTGTTCATACATCTCTTGATTGTAATAATACCACTGTTCACTTGTATTTTCTTTTTGACCTTCCTCAGTTTCAGGTTGCTCCTTTTGGTCTTCATTGTCAACATTTTTCTTTGTTTTTCTATGAACAATTTCATGCTGGCAATCAAGATCAATTTTATTCCTTCGTTGGTGCTTTTTAACCCTCAAAACTAAAGAGCTTAGTTTATTCTGTGTTTTGTCATGCACTGTCGGGGATTTTTCTGTTGCCTCTGAAGGTTTCTTTTGATCCTGTTGTTCTTTCTCTTGGGCATCATTTTAATTTCCTGAGTTTTATTGAGATCAAATGATGGTGGTTCTATTTCTTCTCTTGCTTTTGATTTCAACATCTTGATTTCTTTTCTCAACTGTATGATAATGCCTTCTGCTTGTATTCTTTTCTGTCTCTCCTTTTCTAATTCTTTTTCAGTCTTCTTCAATTTATTTTCCAAATCTTCAATGTATTGCTGCATTGAGTCGACTTGCTTTTTTGATGTCTCTTTCAAGTTTTCTATTTTTTGTATCCCAATATTCTCATTGGTATCCACCTGAACAAATTTTTGTTGGCTTGTTTGTTGAAGAAGTGCTTTTTCATCTTCAGTCAGGTTTCTTATTTCAACAAAAATCTATGTAATAACATAAATAGTAATGAATGAGCTAACATACAATGAATGAGCTAATTTCATATATAATTTTCATTTTTCATGTGATGCTATATCTGACTATCATTCTTTAGTAGTAACTACAGAAAATTGTATTTGTGCAGAAATGATATATGTAACTATCATTTAAATTATGACTGTATAATAACAAAATGAAAACTGTTAATATACACTATGTTATGATATATTTATCTATCATTATATATTTCTTATTCTTGTGTGAGAAATAATACCTTTCTATTGTCCATGTTCATCAAAGCTTCTCTTGAAATGACCTTTTTCAAGCTTCCGATATTCCACCTTCCAAATCTAGGTAAGGTAGAACAGTATGTTGCTAATGGAGATATAAAATTCACATGCTAACATAGGAAAAACTACAAATAAAATATTACTTGTTAAAACATATAATGTGTATAATTTAATTTATAGAGATAGATGCATTAACATAAAGTTAGAGTGTTGTACTTACAATTGGGAGCATGGAACAACCCGGCATGTTTCTCGGCTTTGTTTTGAAAGCCGTCAAAGCTCTAATCAATGAATGATGAATTGAAACCGACCAAGATACTGAGTTCATTTTGTTTTGATCAAGGATACAAGGAATATATCCCCATGGTAAGTATCTTTGGTTGTCGAGAAAGAAGAAGGTTATCATTGCAAGAATAATAATCAGTTTTGGAAAATCAGTTTCATGTTGAAATTATTGTGTTTCCAGTACATTATTTATCTTTGAAATTGCAAGATCCTTTGTGATGTGCTCTACTGTTCCAAAATTTCTTAGTACAAAATCTTTACAATAGTCTGGAAGGATTTGTAAACTCATTTTAGGTAATGGAAAAATATTAATTCCAGACAAAGGTAAGCTAAAGAGAATTGAAACATCATTAGGTTTGATTTTTAGAAAAATATTCCCCACTTTAAAAGCTTCGTCATTGATAGAAAATGTTTCTATGATATCATCTAAGGTTGTTGATGATTTTGTAAAAGCGGCTATGGATAAAATTTCTTTGAAAAACACTAGCATAAATTTTTCGAAGGGTGTTTGTTTTAAATAATTCAATTGATCTACAAGATAACCTCCTTTTTCCTTAATTTTTCAGAAATTTTTTATCATTGGAAGCAAGCTACATCGATATTGAATTTTTTCCTAAGATACTTTCTTTGATTTTTTTCCTTCTATTGTTTTTGCTTTCTTCAATCTTTTACCTTTTGATTCCTATACAAAAAACTATGAATGAATAATTCAGTATTTAACAAACTATAATGTTATTTTCATGTCTCGTTTTTTTAAATGCATTCTTATTTTTATCTATCAATTTTTTTCAACTATGAATGCATAATTTCTAGTGCTATATTCATTTATCATTATTTTTTCAAATGCTATATTTGTCTATCATTACTCTTTTTCAATGTTTAAAGATGGAATGCTATGATTGTCTACCATTTTTTTCAATGCTATATTTGTCTATCATTCTATAACTATTCATCTTATTGTTGTCTATCAACCGTCAAAAACTGAATGCTATGTTCATCTATCATCTCATATTTCAATATGATGCATACAAATAAAATGATATTTTGAACTATCATTCAATAACTATGTATCTGATTATCCTCTACCATTCATCAAATACTGAAATGCTATTTTCATTTATCATTTATCATTCCATCATAATACATACAGTAAATAAAATGATATATTCAACTATCATTCTATCATGCTATGTTTGTCTATCATTTTTTTCAATGCTATATTTGTCTATCATTATATAACTATTCATCTTATTGTTGTCTATCAACCGTTAAAAACTGAATGCTATGTTTATCTATCATCTCATATTTCAATATGGTGCATATAAATCAAATGATATATTGAACTATCATTCAATAACTATCTATCCGATTATCCTCTACCGTTTATCAAATATTGAAATGCTATTTTCATCTATCATTGCATCATTACACATACAATAAATAAAGTGATATATTCAACTATCATTCTATCATGCTATGTTTGTCTATCATTTTTTCAATGTTATATTTTTCTATCATTCTGTAACTATTCACCTTATTGTTGTCTATCATCTGTCAAAAACTGAATGCTATGTTCATCCATCATCTCATATTTCAATATGATGCATGCAACAAATCAAATAGTGTATTGAACTATCATTCAATAACTATTCATCTAATTATCATCTACCGTCTATTAAATATCGAAATGTTATTTTCATCTATCATTGCATCATTACACATATAGTAAATAAAATGATATATTCAACTATCGTTCTTTAATTATTAATCTAATTATCGTCTAACATTTATCAAAAACTGAAATGCTATTTTCATCTACCATTTTAATATAATGCATGTAACAAATAAAGTAATATATTCAATTATCATTTTAAAACTATCTATATGATTATCAATTTAGCCTAAACTTTTATTGTAAAACTATTTACAATTAAAATGATAATTCAACTATCATTGTAAAATTATCTTTTATTTTGAAAAAAAATATCAGATGTTATTCCTTTGTCTTTCCTTTTCTACTGACGATTTCATCACAAAGTTGTTGTTTCTTCATGTTGTCTTCATTCACAGTTTTTGCTGCCCTAGATTTTCTCGTCTTCTTTGTTTCTTTATGAATATCAGTCGAATCAACAGCCGTGGATGAATTAGTTTTTCGTCCTCTTTATTTCTATACGCATAGCATTCGAAGCCCTACTTTTTGAAATCCTAGGTTCATCGTTTATTTGTTCAAGATTTTTTGAAATATGTGGATTTACGTCCATCGACTTAGCTTACGAAGTCGATTGCGCTTGCAAATTAGTTTGAGGAAGAAAATTGATTTGGGTTTGGGTTACCATTGTTTGATGGAGAAGAAATTTTGTTTACAGAGGAAAAGAGACTAAAAAAGGAGGAACGATCGTGAAATTTTGGCGCTTGTCCTTGAGACGGAAGTTAAATTTTAACGTCCGTTAAAATTAAATTTTATTAAACTTTTTGCTTTAAACTAATTTACTCTATAAAAATAAATAAACATCCAATCATCCGATTATTAATCAATTGGCATCCATCACAATTAATCATCCAAACAGTCAAAATAATTCACAACAATTTCATAGTTATTAATATCAGGTATTTTACTGGCAATTAAATTCCAATTTCAAATTCAACTGTCAATTTTGATTTTTATCAGTTAATTCATATGACCATTTTGATAATAATTAAACTTATCAAACAACAACCAATAAATTTATATCACTCCATAATTTCAAATTTAACCAGGATAAAAATATTCTAGTACGTTGTGAGCGCTATAAAACACTCACCTTTTATTTTGTATTGTCGCTGAGGCATTCCGTTTTGGAACTAAAACCGAACAACGTCCAATTTTAGCCTAAATTTCCACTGTCTCCAAATCCATCCAAACCAGTTTCATTGCGAATCTCTCGTCATTACGATCGCAACGCAAGACATCAACTCGGTCCATCACAGGAGAACGCGACCTGTACGAGGTAGCTCTGGCCGTACCATGGTCACACTCCCCAAAAAGCCACTGTGGTTGACAAAATTCGACGGCAACGCGTATTTCGGTGAGAGAAACTCACATGTGATCTCCAATTCAGCAATCGATGATCGTATAAGCCAAAAATCTAAGCCCTAACTGCCAAGCTTTCACCGCTGAGCGAAAAACAAGCTCGCACCCAATAATACACGTATGGAAAGAAAGCCCTCTTCGATTTAAAGATCGTAAAGCTTGATTTCAAAATTTTATATTGGATAGAATCTTATATTTTAATTTTGGAATTCCATTTTTTTCTCTCTTTTTTTGTTCCTCACTACTGTGTAAAAAAATGCAGAGGGAGAAGATGCATTTTTAAAAGGAATAGGTATAGGCATGAACATAGGTTAGGGTGACAGATGGATGATAGAAAAGCGGTTGAAAAGAAAGGTTGACTTGAAAAAATATATTAATTAAAATTTCAAAATATCTCAATTTAAGTAACTTATATTTTCGAACCTCTATCGAGGCGTGCCGCCAGGCGTTCATAATGTTATACCCTTATTCTGAACGCAATGAAACAAGTTTCGGGACCTAATTCGATCGTATGTAAAAGATGGCTTTTTGAACCTAATTATTATATTCAATTTTCGATATTAATTTCTACGCGTTTCTATCCCGTACGACCAAACGGTAACTCTAAATGCTACGAATTTGAAATCCGATAATTATTCACTATTATGGATCTAATGGAACTGGTTTCGTCGAAAGCCGAGACTGTGCCCCGGAAGGCTATTTTTATATGTAAATTTAAACGAGTTATTTTATTTTTTTAAAATCGAGTAAATCACTTTTAAATTCAATTTTAATTTTTTACTATCTTCATTCTTATAAATAGAAATTAGATAAGCTCACAAATTATTTTTATCTAGCTTAAAACTCAAGATTCCATATTTAAACTAATTTCCAATTATTAAATTTAACAATTAAAGTCTCATATAAATCGTTATATTTGAAATTCAAGTTGTTAAATCTATAAAATTTACTTTTCTGTATTTAAAATTAATTAAATAAACAATGTCAACTAACCAAAAATTCTGGGTCGTTATAATCTCCCCCACTCAAAACTTTTCGTCCCTGAAAAGGCGTTAAGTAATGAATTTAACATTTGATATATTTTATTCAAAATAATCAGCTTATAAAACAATAAAATCTTATTAGAAACTTTTACTGTGTTTCTACTATGCTACTCCGATCAGATTACAGAATTTATAATTTATTTAAAAAAACAAGTTATAAAATTTTAATACTTTATAATTTTTCTAACATTCGGATTTACAGAAAATTTCGGTAGGGTCTCCTTTGCGCGGCTCGATCAGAAAATTTTTGCAATTCAATATATAACCCAAATATACCAAATAGATATCAAATATACATCTCATCTCAATGGTGAGGCATCCCGTAGGGAAAAAATATAAAAGCGCGGTATGTAATCCGAGATGTGAACCTTATTATTATCACACTACGCCATAATTGGCCTTCTGCAACACAAAAAAAATGTTAGCTCAGGCCCGAAAAATGTTGCCATAGGTCTATGGCAACACTTTTAGGGTGATGCAATTTTTGCCGTTGCCTTAGACCTCAAAGGCAACATTTTGACTATCTAAGGCAGCATAAGTAATATCGTTGCAATAGAACCCTATTTGGGTCTATGGCAACATCCAAAGGTATCTGTAGCAACATTTTAAAATGTTGCTATAGATATTAACTTTCTGAATTTGTGGGGCCCACAATGTAGAGCATATTTGATTTTTTAAGAGAAATAAATATTTATTTAATAAAATGCTATTGCACAGAATTTGATATTCAAACAGTAATTTATTTAAATAAATATTTTATTTCAACATTTGAAATAGTACAAATTCCTGACTCCACTATTTTACAATTCAATGATATATAACACTGATATTCACATATACAGATATTCCTCACTACATCACTCAGTTCACTCATTACATATGCAGTTTCAATTTATACAGACACCGACACTGACAAATATATGACGAGCCGAGTGCCGAGCCGAAGGCGAGCCGAGTAGCGGGCCCGGGCGCAGCGCCGGCGGGGGTCCGGGGCCCCGCAGGCCCGGTGGGCACCGCTCGATTCATCCAATTTCGGAAGATCGAGCCTTCTTTGAAACCTGTCTTCAAGCTCATGCACTCATACACTCATGCACATTTGATTTGACTCTGTCTTCAAGCTTGTATCCAGCTGTCCAGTCTTCAATACCTGTCACATATAATTCAAAAGCAGTAATCTGGAAAATAATATTTAACTCAAACAGAAAATGAAAATATTTTTGTTATAATATTTGCCTCAGGTATTTGGGTTGTTTCTTTTCATAAGTGCATAAGCCAAACATGAATGCAACACATGGATACAAGGCAGTATGGAAGACAGCAAACAACAGTTCAGGCAAAAATGCACAAAGGAGAAGCCAAGTGCACAAAGTAGTACTCAACACAGCAAGCAACATAACATGACCAAGAAATGCATATACATGGATGAACATACATGCATCATAAGGCTTGGTACAAGAAACTACTCAAGTGCAACTACTCAAGTGCAAGTTCATACTCAAGTGCAGCCAGATATGTAGACAAGCCAAAAAAATGGACACGGCACAAGGTCAAACCCGAGTCATTGACTGGATTCAACTTAGGGCCAAGCAACCAACAAAACAAACAAGAACCAGGTTCAGCAAAATATAGACAAGCTAGTGCAAGAAACACAGCAGTACACACAGGCAGCCCATCAAAAGAAAACAGTGAATGCATCAGGCATGTACAAGAGAAACATAGGCAGTAATATGATATACGGAGAACTTAGAGCATCAGTTCATGTTCTGGTTTAACAAATGCAGCAGAAAGGAGCTAACAAGCTTAGATCAGAAATCAAAAACAAGCCAGTGAACCAAAATCCAACATACCAATACATCATCGCAATCCAACATACTAGATTTCTCAAAGTCCAACAGAAAGATTAAACTCGAGATTATAGGAAATAAAGCCTATAAATAAATCCCAATTTATCATCGGCAAAAGCGTGCGAGTGTAACCAAAATCGAGAATAATCAAGTAAACCAGAAGGCAGAAAACATACCAAATAATATCACATCGCACCCGACGACGAAGTCAAAGCAATTCGAGCAATCAATCAAGGAATTGAAACTGGTTTTATGATTGCTGGCCAATTTGAAAATTTAAGCGGCATTCTCTCAAACAAGAAATCTGCGTTTGACATCTTCCTTGAATCCGAAAATGGTACTTTTTGAAGAAATCGAGAGAAGCTTCATCAGAATCGAACTTCTTCTGAACATTGGCGAGAAAGATTCAAGCATCGAATCTGGTCGAAGTATCATAAATTGCCAACCCTGCCGTCACGGAACCACCAGGTGAATTGATATAAAGAGAAAGCGGCTTAGACGGATTCTCAGATTCGAGGAACAGCAACTGAGCCACAACTATCACCGATGTATCGTCCTCGATGGGTCCGTTAAGGCAGATGACGCGCTCTTTGAGAAGCCGGGAAAAAATATCGTAAGCACGCTCGCCACGGGATGTGTGCTCGATGACCATCGGAATCAGGCCGTAGAAATTGGGGGTGAGAACGAAATGGGAACGAAAATATGATTTGGAAATTAGGGATCTGGAAATTGGGGATTTGGAAATTGGGGGTGAGAACGAAATGGTATGAAAAGTAAAGCGGGAAAACGAAAATTTAGGGCAAATTGTAGCGGTGATCCATGTTAACAATCAGATTAAATGTAGACCGTTGGATCGTATTCACGCGGATTGCTAATTTTATTAATTTTTTAATTTGAAAACATCTATAGCAACACTATATAAAAATGTTGCATCGTGTTACACTTGTTTAGGTAGAACAACACATTTTTATGGCTAAGGTAACACCATAAATACAACATTGCAGTAGGACCAAAATTTTATATCTATCGCAATAATTTAGCTGGCAACACCTTGCAAAAATGTTGCAGAAGGTCATCTATGGCATAGTGTCAATACGGGTGAGTTCGCTCGTATTAAGCAAGCAAAAGCAAAATATAATCTGCGTATACGTCCAAACGATCTTCGTATGTACCTATCTCAACTCAATTTAGAATATTAGTTGCATATAGAAAATATAGAAAGCATATATGAGTTTAATAAACTATAAAATATGCATTTTGATCCAAATTATAACACAGGCACAAATATGCAACATACTACAATCATATGCAATCAAAACAGTTATAACGATGGTTTATAATAAAAGAAATCGTTCAACACTTAATAGTTATCCAATTAATTCATAAACCATCACCATTTTCATTTCCATTGTCAATATTTAATTTATACACTTCATTTTTCATTTACATTCAATTTTTGTTAACATTTAATCGGCTTGCTTCATATTTATTCACATCTATTTGATTTACCTTCAACTTATTCCATTTAATTGTTAACTTTCAATTGTTTCATTTTACGTTTAGCAACATCTCATATAAATTCATTTATTCACATTCATTTTCCTAATTTCATTTAGTAACAAATTTATTTGTGAAACCTTTTATCAATCATCACTTTAGTTTATAATCATTCTATAAAAGTCCAACTTCTTATACATGACTTTATCTAAGTTTATAATTATCTCAAAAATTTCAATTTCAATTTCAAAAATTTATTTGCAAATTTATATTTAATTCTATAATTAATTTACAAAGATATTATTTATTTCATTTGTCTACTTTCTTAAGTTCCACTTACTTATTCCATTTAGTCATTAATCATTTCATAATATACTAATTAAGTATATAACATTCATTATTACAACGAAATTTCCATTTAAATACATTTTAATTACATTTAAGTTTTGTTTACTTGTATAATATCCCATTACATATCCAAATCATCATTTTTAACTTTTAACATTTGGTAAGTCTTATTATATGTTATTAGAATGCAATTTGGTATTATACAAATTAATCTGATCCATTTTACTTAATTAGAATGTTCACTATTTTAACTTATTTAAATTTACTTTACTTTCAATTTAAGAGTTGCAAACTTCAACTCTAAAGTTTCTCAAAACATTTAGCTTAGACTTCTTAATTCTTTTATTTTATAGGTTTTGGTTATTTATATATTTTATTTCATTCAAATAATTTAAAGATTATTAATTAACAGAACTTAAAATTTTTAAATACCGAGTTCATTTCAAATCATTTGAAATAAGTATGTATACTTATATCTTTTATACATCAAATCATGCTTTTGGAGTTTAAACCAAAATCCGTTTACCAAAACAATTTCATAGTAAAGCTTCTCAGAAGTTTCCCCTACTTTGAGACTCGAAAATGAACGTCGATGCTGCTGCGCAGTCATCACCGAAATTATTTTCCAGCGACAGAAGAGGGAAGTACTGAATTCATTCCTTTTAAAAAATCCATTTAAAATATTTTCCATAAATAATTTTCAACTAATTTTACCATATTTTTCCAAAACTTTGAAAACCATTTTCAAAATCCCCTGGTCTTGGATTCAAAACTTCTCAATTTAAATCCATTTTAATTTATAAGTCACATTTATAAATTATACTTACAAAATTTCACTTCCTTAAAACATTTCACAAATGTTTATCATTTTTTATCTTATAATAAACATCTTTTATTAAGGCACGACAACCAATTAATGATAATAATCAATGTTATCATTCCTAACAACCACACACTATATATACCATAATAATTTCTAAAAATTATTTGTAACAACCCGCATATTTTACGATTATATATTTAAATATTTTGTTTAAATATAGAACTGTTTGTTGAATTTAAAGTCCGAAATGTTACTTTTTGTAAACAATCGAATCCGGACTCGAGACCACTTCCATTGAGTTCAAAATGGCGTTTACGACCTTTTTGAGTATAAACATCGATATGTTTGGAGTTGAGTAGAATTTTGATATTTTCATTTGGGGCTTGGGTTTGGGTTTCAACCCACTAAGAGAACCCAATTCCTCTACATAATAAGTCCCACTCCACCCCTCTACTCTTCATTCATTTCATTTCCAATTTCCTAACACTCTCAAGCCCTAGAAAGAATGGTGGGAAGAGGAAATTAAAATTCCTAAGCCCTAGTTTCTCTTAGGAATTCAAATTCAAGTTATAAATCAAAGAGAAGCATAGGTAAGAATCCTCTTCATCTTCTCCATCTCAATTCCTCTCCAATTTTCAGAAATTTCCTATAACCTAATTTAGGAAATATTTGTCTATGATCATAGATTGGAGCTTCTAGAGTTGAAGTTGAAGAGAGGTTGATCTTTCCTTTGTTTTAGAGCTTCTCATTCATTGTTTTTGGTTTTAAAGGTGAGTTTTTGAACTCACATCTACGTCTATAACTTTCATTGTTGTTAGGTATGAATTCCTAACATCTATTCATGTTAATTTGCTTTTGATTTGAATTGATTTGGTGAATTTTCCAAATTTTGGTTTTGAAGTCCAATTTTATGAAAATCCTACTATGGATGTTTAGACATGATATTTGGGGTGATCGAAGAGCCTATAAGGCTAGGTTGTCACTTGGCATAAATCCCTAGTCTTCGTTGCCCGTCCGATCGCTCCCGAATCGTTTTGGCCATCATGGCCTAGGAAAATTGTTGCTCAGACCAGGTGACCAGACGTCTGGTTGATCAAGTCCAGACGTCTGGTTATAGACCCTGGAGAAAAGAAAAATGTAGAGAACAGAATCAGACGTCTGATACACCCTTTCAGACGTCTGATACAACTTGTCCGACGTTCGATTCACCCTTTCAGACGTCTGATACAACTTGTCCGACGTTCGATTCACCCTTTCAGACGTCTGATACAACTTGTAAGACGTCTGATACAACATTTCAGACATTTGGAAGGTTTCTGGAATATTTCCAGAACTCAAATCCAGACGTCTGGATGAACCCCCAGACGTTTGGAACTGCCAATTTTGCCTATTTTGACTATTTTTGAATGGATTTCCAATTTTAATCGATTTTTGTTGATCCGGTTAGTTGTTATCACTTATTATCAACTTCGATGACTTCTTTCTTTGGATTTTTGGGAATATCCATTTGATGGATTTGATATGGATTTTTATGGTTTTAATTCACGTCGTCGAATGTGAATTTTTGGTGATCGATTATTTTTAGTCGTTTTCTGTGACTTGTCACTTTTAAAATACAACGGTTTCTACACTAGTAGTAAATATTCAAACTCTTTCACTAAAATGATTTCAACACTAATTTAATTCAAAACTCGTTTCAAAACTGTTTTCCAATGTATTAGTATATACAAACCTTTACCTCATTCGTATGAGAAATCTAATTAAACGACTTAGCAAAACAAGTGGTATGAAACGCTTGCGTTTATTTCGTCGATTAATTCTTGGACTTGTTCGATTGAAATCTTGTGACAATTTTTCGAGTGGAAATCTACAATCTGTTCGTAAATATTTAAGTTAAGCCAGTGGTTATGGGACATGAAGCTAAACTCATTTATTTACTAGCTTAGTGTAATTTACACTTCTTATTGATCAATGGTGATCATATTATGATTTAGACTAGCAATGTGCGATGTCTCTTTGTCCGCATGGGGGGCTATACTCCGTTCTATTGAGCTTCATCTCATTTTTTATAGGTTAGCGACCTATGGGTTTGTGGAGTTCGGTTCATCGGGCGTAACGTTGTACTACGTCGTTGTTCCAGCTTATTGGAGTTCAGTTCATCGGGCGTAACGCTGTACTATGTCGTTGTTTCGAATTATTAGAGTTCGACTCATTGGGCGTAACGCTGTACTACGTCGTTGTTCCGGCTTATTGGAGTTTCAGGTTCATCGGGCGTAATGCTGTACTACGTCTTTGTGACAGATTATTTGAGTTTTAGGTTCCTCGGGCGTTTTGCTGTACTACGTCGTGGCACCGGCTTTATGGTTAGCGACCATGGAATAGCATTCCATTTGTGATACACGTGTTGGTGAGTTTTCATGCTCCCGTTTGTGATAGGCCTTCCCCTTTTTGTGATTTATGGATTTCTAGTTGATGATTTCTAGAATTTTTGTTTCACCAATTTTTGCGATTGGCATTTGTATGTTTTGTCAATATTTGTGTTTTGGTGAATAATTTAAAGAATATGACATTCTTTTTAGTGTTTGAGAATATTTGGGATATTGTATGATTTTTGTTGTTATCTGATGTATACTTGTCACAATATGACATTATTGTTATCATACGTTTTTGTGGTATCTCTTATACTTTCTCATTTTATATGATATTTATAGCTAGGCTGATTCGTTCATTATTTTCTTCTTAAATAATACTCGGGTCAGACCGAGGTATTTCATGTGCTTCTGCTTGACTTCTTATCAGGGCCCGCCATCTGACTTTTGGCTAACTACTTTAGCTCAGTAGTTTTTGTTATTATACATTCGAGATAGAGACTCCTTGATGTATACATATTCTTTTGTCTAGCACTTGTACCTATTCTTTTGTGATGTAGTAGATCTTATATGACCACTATTTTGATGTACACTTTTATGTGATATATTCATATCTGTTTCCGCCTTAGTGATATGAATATATGTGACTGGTTTGTGTTATGCTTATTTCTATATTTGTTTCCGAAGGCCACTTAGCCACTGTGTAGTAGCTTTGAGTTTGTATTTGATATGTTGGATTTCCTCTTGAAACGAAATGCATTTCATACTATCTGACATATCGGTACTCGCATAAAGCAATTACATAGATGGTCGCTGCTCAACAGCCTTATTCTTTGTACTAATTGATGGCATAACCCAGTAGTGTCCTTGGTTAGTGTGAGTATAGAGGTGGGGCGTCACATTATTCCTTTATATATAAAATATAATCAGGGTAAAATTATTTCATTTACCTAATTTCAAAACAATACTATGTCGAATTGTTTCGTTCAAGTGTTTAGAGATCCCTATCAATAACATTAATTATTTGTATTGAGCATAATCTATAAGCCACTCAACAAATCAACCAACATAATAAAAAACAATTTTTATATTCACTAACAAATACGCGCTTATATATACACTCAAACTCATTCTAGGGTACTACTGACCCTATCTCTAATGAGTTAAACCCCACAAAGTTAAGGTTATCGCTAAACCAAAGCTCTGATACCAGCTGTGACGACCCACATTTCGGAAGTTTTAATCGATAATATCCACACATGTCTGACTTAAATAATCCGAAACATAGATAATCAATGGGGTTAATTAATAAAAATAAGAAAAGAAGAAGAAAACAAACACAAAATCTCGCAGTGGAATGATAAAATATAATAATCAAATAAACAGTTCATGAAGCTGTTTATACCATACATTTGATTATAACCTATACAACATTTATAAGAGTTATATATACATCAGGGATGGATAAATAATGCAGCAGACAACATGATGCAGGAATACTAATATTAATAATATACCAAATCTTTGTCTTCGTCCTCCAGAATAAATCTTCAATAAGCTGAAAAACTCAGGACTGATCCGAGCGTAATGAAAAGACAAAACACTCGAGTCAGGACTAAAATATTCTTATACGAGTCAAATCGATATAGCATATAACATGAGTGTAATAGCGTCAGAGATGTTAACGGGATTTCACATCTCCTATCCAGTGTATAACGTACGTGCAATAACTCAAGAGATGTTACGGGATTTTCCATCTCTTAAGGATCCGTTGAAATATTTATATGTAGTAGAATACGCTATATATGTAATGTCTAATCAATAAAATAATTTTTTTCTTAGCGTTAAGGCTTTACATTGATCCCCCATAATGCGTCTTTAAGCATTGTCGTACAGGTTGCATTTGACACCACCAGTAGAACGATGGTAGTCAGGGATGCGCCGTGATAGGACAACACTAAACTAAAATCATATGAGTCTCATATAGGGATAAAAGTATGACAAGGCACATGAGGCAATGCCCAAGGTAGGATACTACCAGTTTACCCTTCCCAGTTGGTGGTAACGCATCATAGTCATGATCGCCCACCGCGTCTAACACTCCCAAAATCCGAGGGTGCACACCAATCAATCACAACGTAAATGATGGTAATACGAAGAAGTGTGTCCGCTCGGGGTAGCTAGCCCACTTGACCGGTACGGCTCCTGTTTTAGTCATTTCGAATTGACACAAGTGTCAGGCCAATCCATCATCATTCTCTTTCTTCAAATCTAGTAAACATATGCCAAATCTAACCACTTCATTCTAGATCATCACTCCACGTACACAGTTGTTAAAGTGGTTTCTGTATCGATAGAGAGTACGCCCATATCCGACACCGGTTGGTGCTTTTACATTTCAAAAACACTTCATACTTGATATCAAAATATCATATTCGCTTTAAAATCAAATCCATTTCGAAATCTTCATATTTACTCAATATATACCATTTCACTTCAAAAATCATTTTCACCTCAATATTTCGATTTCGCTTCCAAAATCATTTCGAATTTCGATTTAGGTCATAACTTCATTTTAGCCCAATTCGTATTTAAATCCGAGATTTAAATATAAACACTCCAACCTTTTGACCAGTTTGAATTTTAGAAAAATAGTTTAAAAATTTAAATTGTTTAAAAATAGTTTAAATAATTAAAATAGTTTGATATAAAATGATTTAAATTTTTAAGATGTTTTATTAGGTAAAATAGTTTGGAAAATCAAAATAATTGAATGTAAAAAAATAGATTTTTAAATAGTTTATATTAAAATAATTTATTTGAAAATAGTTTCAAAGTCAAACTGATTCAATTTCAATTCAAATAAATCCGATTTCAATTTCGAATTAATTCAATTTCACATCTAGTTCCAATTGATTTCAATTTCAATTCCAACTTGAATAAATTTCAATTCAATTCCCAAATTTAAACCATTTCAATTTATATAAATTCGAGTTCGATTTTCAAAATATCAATTTAAATCGCTTAAATTAAATTTAACTTCAATACTCAATTTAAGATTCAAATCTTTAAAATGATTCAATTCCGAGCTTAATTATTGAAATATCGATTCAAATTACTTTTACTTAGCAATATTTCAAAGTTCGAATAAAAGTCCAAACCTTTAAAACAACCTAATTTTTGAAGTTCAAATCATATTTCAAATATAACTTTAAAATCTCAACTTCGATTATTTAAACCATCTCTATTAACAAATTTTAATTTCAAGTGATTGGTTATTTCAGTCCGGTGTTCGTATATAATTTTCTATCCTATGACCAAGTGATCAGTTATTTCAATTTAATTTCAGGGATGGATATATATCATTTCAACCCAAATCACAGTGTCATAGGTATATATCATTTCAACCTATTTCTTAATTTATTAGAAATAATTCAATTTACAGTTTTATATACTGTAAATAATTTACTAGGTGATAACAGGACATATATAAAAATAAATAAACTTCCAATCATCCAGATATCAATAAATTAGCATCCATCACAATCAATCATCCAAATAGTTAAAATAATTCACAAAAATTTCATAGTTATTAATAGCAGGTATTTTACTGGCAATTAAATTTCAATTTCAAATTCAACTGTCAATTTTGATTTTTATTAGTTAATTCATATGACCATTTAGATGACAATTAAACTTATCAATCAATGACCAATAAATTTATATTACTCCATAATTTCAAATTTAACTAGCATAAAATCATTCTAGTATGTTGTGAGCATTATAAAACACTCACCTTTTATTTTCTATTGTCGCTGAGGCGTTGCGTTTTGGAACTAAAACCGAACAACATCCGATTTTAGCCCAAATTTCAACTGTCTCCAAATCTATCCAAACCAGTTTCATTGCGAAGCTCTCATCCTCACGATCGCAACGCAAAAATCCATGCCTCGATTCGACCTTGTATGGGAGAGTTAAAGTTATAGAACAATTTTTAAATTAATATTAAATAACTTACAAATTATTACAACAATACCCTTGCTCATCCATTCTTCTTCTCCCCAATAAGTTTCATGTGCATGACATTCTCGAGACACGATCGTGCATGAGCAAGCACGTACATGGAGCTTCGGCCTTCGAATCGTCATTCTGACCGCGCCATACTTTTTCTCATCGTAGATCGCACCTCCCTAACCCCACAAACATCAACTCGGTCCATTATAGGAGAACGCGACATGTACGAGGTGGCTTTGGCCGTACCACGGTTGCACTCCCCAAAAACCACCGTGTTTGACGAAATTCGACGGCAACACGTATTTTGGCGAGAGAAACTTGCCTGCGATCTCCAACTCAGCAATCGATGATCGTATAAGCCAAAAATTTAAGGCCTAGCTGCCAAGCTCTCACTGCCAAGCGACAAACAAGCTCACACCCAATAATATGGATATGGGAAGAAAGCCCTCTTCGATTTAAAGATCGTAAAGTTTGATTTCAGAATTTTATATTGGAGAGAATTTTATATTTTAATTTTTGAATTCCATTTCTCTCTTTTTTTCCGTTGTTCACTGCTATGTAAAAAAATGCAGAAGGAGGGGTCACATTTTTAAAAAGAACAGGTATAGGCACGAACATAGGTTAGGGTGGCTGATGGATAATAGAAATGCGGCTGAAAAGAAAGGTTGACTTGAAAAAATATATTAATTAAATTTTCAAAATATCCCAATTTAAGTAACTTATAATTTCGAACCCCTATCGAGGCGTGCCGCCAGGTGTTCATAATGTGATACCCCTATTTCGAACGCAATGAAACAAGTTTCGGGACCTAATTCGATCGTATGGAAAAGATAGTTTTTTGAACCCAATTATTATATTCAATTTTCGATATTAATTTCAACGCATTTCTATCCCGTATGACCAAACGGTAACTCTAAACACTACGAAATTTGAAATCCGATAATAATTCACTATTATGGATCCAGTGGAATTGGTTTCGTCGAAATCCGAGACTGTGCCCTGGAAGGCTATTTTTATATGTAAATTTAAACGAGTTATTTTATTTTATTTTTATAAAATTGAGTAAATCACTTTTAAATTCAATTAATTTTTTTACTATCTTCATTCTTATAAATAGAAATTAGATAAGCTCACAAATTATTTTTATCTAGCTTAAAACTCAAGATTCCATTTTTAAACCAATTTCCAATTATTAAATTTAACAATTAAATTCTCCCACAAATCGTTATATTTGAAATTCAAGTTGTTAAATCCATAAAATTTACTTTTCAGTATTTAAAATCAATTAAATAAAAAATCTCAACTAACCAAAAATTCTGGGTCGTTACATCTTTTCATATGTTTGTGGTTGAGATATGATTTTGTATGCTTTGGACAAGGGTATGTAAGAGTATTTAAGAAAATTAGCACCATTGTATGGTTTAGCAATTGGGAATCCTTGTGTAAACAATTTTGGCTATTTGTTTTCAAAAAAATCAAAAGAGTTTTTAAGTTTTAAATTTTGTTTTAGTTTTATAAAACTCCTACTTTATGTTTGAAAAAGTTAGTAAGCTTGCATGAATTAAGTCTCAAAATGGAAAGGCAAAGACAAGTTTTCAAGTTATGGTCCATATAGCGATAATCACTATGGATGCAGTTTTGGTAAAAATTCAATTCTTTACAAAATAGAGATTTTATACTTAACTAAACTTTAGAAATGTTTCCTAAAAGTAATAATAAGTTTAAAATAGTAAATTAAGTATTTATTTATTTATTAATTAATTTTGGTAATTAATAATTAATTAAGTATTAAACAAGGTTTATTAATTAAAAATAAGTGGAGATAAATTAGTAATTAATTATCTTTTAAAAGTGAGATTAATTTTAATTAATCTTTGATTAAGTAAGATTAATTTTTAATTAATTACGAATTAAGTATATGATTTTATTTTAATTAATTATTAACTAATTATAGGCATAATTATCAATTAATTATTAAGTAAGTGTTTAATTATTCTAGTTATAAATTATGGGTTTAATTTATAAAAAATATATTTATTAAAGGTTAATTATTTCTTAATTAATAATTAAGCTAAGTTAAGACAGAATTAAGAATTAATTATGTTTTATGAAGGATTTAACTTGTAATTAATTATTTTATAAGAGGTTTAATTTCTTATTTACTTTATTTTCGGAGGATCGGTTTGTTTAAAGGTAACTTTCTTTTAAAAAAATAGTTTTGAATACAAGGGATTCTATTGTAAATACAATTAAGTAACCATACAAATGTGAATAGGTTATACTAAACTTTGACACTTGTTAGCAGAATAAATCTTTGTTCTGCTATAACTTAATTGAATTGATTGTTTGGACATCTTTTAACAGAATAAATCCTTGTTCTACTCTAATTGAAATCTATAGATTGTATGGAAATCTATTTAGCAGGACAAATCACCATCCTATTATTATGTTAATTGGACAAGCATTTGTCAATTGGTTTATATTGACATGTTATTCCTTGATTTAGTTAGGATTTTATTTACATAATGTTGACTTATGTAGATAACTGTTATGTGACTTAAAGACAAATTTAATTAAAATAGTCACTTGATTTAGTATCATTGTGGTCACTAAGACTTCTTTCAAATTTGTAAAATCATGGTTTTTAAATTGACTTTAATTCTATATCAAGTTAAGGTTAAGTGTTTTGAATGATTTTGTAAGATGTCTAATTATTTTAATAAAGGTATTTACAAATGATATTTTGTAAATAATATTTTGTAAAGGATATATTTTAAAAAGATTTACAAATGATAGTTTGTAAATAATATTTTACAAAAAGACTTTTGTAAAGGTATTATAAAGAAAGATTTATAGAAGAAGTTTTATAAATGACGTTTGGATATTTATAAAAGAGTTTTATAAATGTTTTTGTATATTTATAAAAGAGATTTATAAATGGATTTAGAATTTAAGAAAAAGGAGATTCCATAAGTAGAAATGATTTATAAAAAGGATTTATTAAAGAAATTATAAAAAAGAATTTGTGATTTGGATTTCCCTTAACTGACCTTCTTAATTATAGTGGTGTGGATAATTGTTCCATGCTCAACATCGAAGGAGTAGTGCTGGGTTATCCTTATCTCTAATTTAAATAACGTTTGATCCTTTTAATATGATTTTGAAATGAGAAATCTTTCATAATGTTTTGTGAATATACTTATTCCAGTGTGATAAATATTCTGAAAAGAAATTTAAGTAAATGAAAATTTATTTTTAGCCTTAGTGGTTGCAATGGAAAAATTATATCTCTGAATTATCGTTTGATTGTGTATTTAATAATTAAATAACCGACTATCAAATCTTGCCCTATTTTAGCTTAGGAAGTATGTTGTGTATATTCAAGTTCCCTGGTGAGGACTCGAATACGTGTTGATACTTTCAAAGATTCGGAATTGAGTTAGCAAAAAATTACTGCTTAGTTGGGAGGCACAGGTTTTGGAAAAGTATGATTTACCTGAACCACTCCAAAGTAATAATGCTCATGATGAATCGTTATAAAGTATGCTATGGAGCTATACTATCCTTCCCGAGGGTGATTCCAAAATAGAAGATAGTAAATGTAGAGTATTTGTTTGATCCTGGAATAACTTGTATGCATGAATGTTGGCATTGCATTTCTACTTGAAGGGAAGTGTTAACATTCTAAGATGGTCTGCTATGAGGAAACATAATCGTGGCCTCTTAAGCCTCACACCCGAGAATGGCAAAAACAGAGGAGATGCAGTTGGGTTATGTGGGTTGCTCTCGTTAGGGTATGATCATCCCAAGATCTAGTGTCAATATCTCTATGTATGCTTTAGGGCCCATTTACGGTTGTTGATCACAACCAAGGGGTGATCATATTCGGTACTACCCAGTTCAGGGGTAGGCTGGTCCTATGTTGGTAGAGGTATAAAGATTTTCGATCTCAGTGTACATTTCATCTAGAGGTGTATAGATTTTAGGAAGGTAGTCCCTTACCTTGCCATTTATTGGAAATCCATTCTCCAATAAGAGCCTTCGGTTTTTGATTGTATACCTATTATTGCTGTCATGTACATACATCACATCTACTTGATATATTTATTTTAAACCCTTAACCGTTATTATAAAATCATTGGATTTATAATAGAAAATGTTTTGGTTGTTGTAAGATAAAAACTCATCTTTTTTTATGTGCAATGTGGTCTTACAAGATACCTTTGATTTTAAAGGATTTACAAGTTATAATAAATAAAATTCCTAGTGACTTGAGTTTCTCACACCGGTTTTACAAAACTGATCCGACGTTGTTTTCTTATAATGCTCAGGTTCGACCGAGCATATATTCCAGATTAGCTTGGATGCATTGAAGCTCAAGAGACGAGCTAGAGGCCAAGACGTATTTATGCATTTTCTTTATGTTCCTCTGCATGGCTTTGTTGTATTTATTATAAATTGTAAAGACGGGTATTGTAACTGTCCAGGTAGATGATAGTCTAGTATTCTGATGGATATATGTATATAAAAGTTTTTTTGTAAGGATCATTGTTGTATTATAGATTATTCGTTGGGTTATGAGATTTTGTGCTGTTTACTTTCTTCTTCTCTTCTTTATTCTCTTTGCCCCTAACCATCTGTCTTTTCGGCACTTGGTTGTTCAGCACGTGAGTACCATGGATGTATTAGTGTTAGCTTCTAAGGTTGAAAATGTGGATTATTACGTTTGCTATCAGAGCTGAAGGTTAAGCGAGAACCTTGGCTTTGATTGGGTAATCTCATTAGTGATAGGGTAAGTGACACCCTAGAATGAGTTTGAGTGTATTATATAAGAGCGTGTGTTTGTTAGTGGTATAAAAATGTTTTATACTGTGTTAATTGATCTGTTAAGTGCTTATGAATTCTAGTCGATGCGTCTTGCAAACTTTATCGATAGAGGTTCCTAAACACTTGAAAAGGACCAACCGACACAGTATTGTATTAAAATGGGTAAGTGAAATAATTTTACATAGGATTATATTTTGTGTATAAAAGAATGATTTCCAAAAATAGTATAGTATTTTTAAGGTGCTTATTGTTAGGAAATGATAAAATTATATTATTATCATTCAAGATTTGGTTTAGTCATGCTCATCCAGTCTGAGCATTGAAAGTTGTTGCATGTTATAAGTAGCTTCTTTTTTTTATACATGGGTTTGGTAAATATAAAATCGGGGAATATTGAAAAGAGCACCTTGTGATTAAGTTTCGTAATTCGACAATAAAGTGTGCGATGTTAATGTTGGGCTAAGATTTGGTATAATAAAATATGTTTATTAAAAGTTGGAATATTTAGAAAATGATTTTATAAAATGGATTTATAAGAATGGGTCTTTAGAATAAAAAGATTTAAGTAGAAAACATGAGGACTTAAATCTCGGTGCTTTTGAAAAATGGTTTTCAAGGTTTTGAAAAGTAATAATAGTATCGTTAGGAAGTATTTTTGTTAAGAAAAGAGAAATTTTCGGGTGTAGAAATTTTGATTAAAAAGTATTTTCTTTTGATTGGTTTTGGTAATGAGTTTCGATTTTTTTGTATGATGATATGAATAATCTGCTAAGTGATGATAGGATGTTTGCTTAGGGGAACGCTGTAGTGCGCTTAGTAAATTATTCTCTTTATCATTGTATGATCGAAACAAGTTCAAATCCAAATGAACCAAAAGCAAGTTAGTAATAATATTTTGTTGAAAATATGTAAAGTATTTTTTTTTCAAAAAGAAGTTTTGGAATAAAAGAAGTATGTTTAAGTTAACTAGTTTGAGTGGCCCAAAAATAAATTAAAATGGGAAAGAGATGTGTTCGGATGGTAAACACTTCTCTTGAGTATTACCCTTCTTGGTAAGGGAATGTATGATACTGTTTGGTAGTACCTAGTTCCTTAGTATTATTTTGGGATTACTAGAGCAATATTTATTTTTTCTATGGATTAAATATATAGCATAATTTCAAAAGATATTTTAACTTTGAATTTTTAAATATATAGCAATATGTATTTTTTCTATGCTATATTTTAACTTTAAATATATAGCATAATTTCAAAAGCTCTTAAAGTTTTCAGGATGTAAAGGTATCTTGATTTAAAATAGTTAATAAATGAAGTTTTAAAATTGAATTAATTTAATAAGAAGGTTTAATAAACTTGGTCTTATTAAATAGTGGCTTTTGGATTTTAACACTTATAAGGTTAAATATTATTTAATGTTATTGGGCCGGCTAATAAACACCTTTACCTTAGAGGTGCCCAAGAGAAGTAGGCTCTAGGAAGGAGTATGGATACCAGCATCCCACACTTCTTAGATACTTACTAGACGGAATGGGTAAAGTGGTTGAATTAGTCGACTTAGTTTTAAAGACCCAAAATTATTTTATTCCTACATCTGAATAGTTAAAAGTGAATAGAATAAAAAAATCAGATATTTTATATATACTCTTAGGATATAGGAGGGTATTATCCAAGTTAATAATTTTAGTTGATTTTACAAAAGATTTTATAATTAAGTTCTATCATCTAAAATTGTTTGAACCTAAGTTGGAATTTTTATGAAATGATTTCTTAAATATTTGCGGGAGGGTAAAAAGGTAATTGGGTAAATATGAACCTTTAGATAAGTACGTAGGTTGTACGTAGAACTTTTCTTTTCTCATATAGTTCTTGATTCAAGATTTGAGTACATGACTTGAGGTGTTTTACATCATTCTAGATAAGGGTTTATCACTCGATTTTTGCGGTGAGCACTTGATGAAGGTTTCTTGATAGGGAACCAAAGTTTTCTATCATAGTATATGACTACGTATAGAGAATGAAGGTTTCTAGCAAAGAAGCCCGATCAGTGTCCACACTAGTGAAATTATGTATTCAAGTGGGGATCGAATTAAAATTTTCAAATGTTTGATCTATGAAAATTTTGTGGACTTATGAATAGTATTGGGTTTTCATATGGTGAAATTTCGAGGACGAAATTCTTTTAAGGGGTAAAGAATCCGACGACTCGAATTTTATCTCTTTGATTTCCGACTATTTAATTAAATTTAAATATTAAATTAATAGTTTTAATAATTAAATAAACCTCCATAATTTATACCCAATGATAGAAAATTCATTTTTGAATTTATTTTACGAAAGAATTTAGTTCAAAGAAAATTAGAAAATATGACAAGAAAGCTTTTTCCAAAAATTCATTTTTTCACTATTTGAAATTTTTTAAAACGGTTGTAAATTTCATATATACTTAAACACACATTTATATAATTGATAAGGATTTAATTAAGTGTGAAAAAGGTGGAAATATAAGTGTACTTCAAGAAAAGAAGTGATGTGACCGTTTTCATGAAATTAAATAAAAGAAATCATGTCATATCCTTATCATCTTACATCAAGTACAAAGAGGAGGGTTTCCCATGATGGATAAAGGATATTACCCTTGAGGTAACGTGCAGAAGAGAGAGGGAGGAGGTGGATGGGTGATGTGGCATTAAATTAGTGGAGGGCAATGATACTTAGGGTCATTTTGGTAATTTCCTTTCATTCTTTTCTATAAAAATTAATTCTAAAATCTCTCTCTTTTCTCATTCCTATTTTCTACTTTTTGAATTTTGGTTTCTTCCTTCTATAGCTTTGAGAAGATCTTTATTCGTTTCCCAAAAGTTTTCAATTTTTAAAAATCAGAACTTTTCCTTTTAAAACTGTAACAACCCGCATATTTTACGATTATATATTTAAATGTTTTATTTAAATATAGCATCGTTAGTTGAATTTAAAGTTCGAAATGTGACTTTATGTAAATAGTCGAATTTGGACTCAAGACCACTTCCATTGATTTTAAAACGACATTTATAATTTTTTTGAGTATAAACATCGATATGTTTGGAGTTGATTAGGATTTTGGTATTTTCATTTAGGCTTTGGCTTTGGTTCTAGCCCACCAACCGAACAAGATAACCCAAACTCTTCTACCTAATAACTCCCATTCCACTCCTCTTCATTCATTCCATTTTCTAATTTCCTAACACTCTCAAGCAAAAGGAAAAATGGCGGAAAAGAAAGGAAATTAAAATTCCTAGCCCTAGTTCTCTTAGGAAATTCAAGTTCTAGTTCTAAAATCAATGAGAAACTTAGGTAAGCATCCTCTTCATCTTCTCCATCTTCTCCATCTCACTCTCTCTTCAATTTTCATAATTTCCTATAACCTAACTTAGGAAATATTTGCATTTGATCATAGATTGAAGATTCTTAAAGTGAAGTTGAAGAGAGATTGACCTTGCTTTGTTTTAGAGCTTCTCATTTCTTAGTTTTGAGTTTAAAGGTGAGTTCTTGAACTCACATATATGTCTATAGCTTTAATTTGTTGTTAGGTATGAATTCCTAACATCTATTTCATGTTTAATTTCTTTTGAATTGAATTGGTCTGGTGAATTTTCCAATTTTGGTGTTTTGAAGTCGAAACTTATGAAAACCCTAGTATGGGTGTTTAGGCATGTTGATTCGGGTGTATTGAAGAGCCTATAGGGTTGGGTTGTCGCTTGGCATAAATCCCTAGCCGTCATCGCTCATTCGATTGCTTCTGAATTCATTTGCCCATCTTTGGGCTAGGCAAATTCTGCCCTGAGCTTCAGCTCAGACGTTTGAGAAAGCTTTCAGACGTCTGGGCCTTAGGAATAAAAAATTCCAGAACCCAGGGTCAGACGCCTGAAGTTCATCCCCAGACATCTGAGCGATCTGGAACGAAATTCCATAACTTCGGCACAGACGTCTGGGAAAACCACCAGACGTCTGGCGCTGTTAAATTCAGCCAATTTGCCTGTTTTTGAGTGGATTCCAACTTTCTATCGATTTATGATGATCCGATTAGTTATTGTCATTCATTATCGATTTTGATGATTTCTTTTCTGGATTTTTTTGGGAATATCCATTTGATGGATTTGATATCGATTTTTATGGTTTTAATTCACGTCGTCGAATGTGGATTTTTGGTGATAGATTGTTTTTACAATCATTTCTGCGATTTGTCACTTTAAAATACAAAGGTTTTTTATACTAGTAGTAAATACTAAAACTCTTTCACAAAAATGATTTCAACACTATTTTTAATACAAAACTCGTTTCAAAACCGTTTTCCAATCTATTTGTATATACAAACCTTTTTCTCATTCGTATGAGAAGTATAATTAAATGACTTATCTAAACAAGTGGTATGAAATGCTTGTGTTTACTTCATCGGTTAATTCTTGGACTTGTTCGATTGAAATCTTGTGACAAATTTCGAGTGGAAATCTACAATTTGTTCGTAAATATTTAAGTTAAGCCAGTGGTTATGGGACATGAAGCTAAACTCATTTATTTACTAGATTAGTGTAATTTACACTTCTTATTGATCAATGAAGATCATTTGGGATTTAGACTAGCGATGTGCGATGTCTCTTTGTCCACGTGGGGGACTATACCCCGTTTTGTAGAGCTTTGTCTCATTTTTATGGGCTAACGACCCATGGATTTTTTACCATTTTATGGAATTCGGTTCATCGGGCGTATCGCTGTACTACGTCGTTGCTCCGGCTTATTTGAGTTTCAGGTTCATCGTGCGTATCGTTGTACTACGCCGTTGTTCCGGCTTATTTGAGTTTCAGGTTCATCGGGCGTATCGCTGTACTATGTCGTTGTACCAGATTATTTGAGTTTCAGGTTCATCGGGCGTATCGCTGTACTACGTCGTTGTTCCGGATTATTTGAGTTTCAGGTTCTTCGGGCGTATTGCTGTACTACGTCGTTGTTCCGGATTATTTGAGTTTCAGGTTCTTTGGACGTATCGTTATACTACGTCGTTGCACCGGCTCTATGGATTAGCAACCTATGGGATAGCATCTCGTTTGTGATACACGTGTTGGTGAGTTTTCATGCTCCCGTTTGTGATAGGCCTCCTCCTTTGTGATTTCTGGATTTCTAATTATTGATTTCTGGAATCTATGTTTCACCAATTTTTGTGATTTGCATTGATATGTTTTGTCAATATTTGAGGTTTGGTGAATAAGCTAAAGAATATGATATTCTTTTTGGATATTTGAGGAGATTTGAGATATTGTATGATATTTGTTGTTATCAGATGTATACTTGTCACAATATGGAATTATTGTTATTATATATTTTTGTTGTATCTATTATCCTACCTCACCTTGTATGATATTTATAGCTAGACTGATCCGTTTATTATTTTTCTTCTTAAATAATACTCGGGTCAGACCGAGATGTTTCAATTGCTTCCACTTGACTTCTTAGCAGGGACTAGCTTCTGACTTTTGGCTAACTACTTTAGCTTAGTAGTTTTTGTTTTTCATACATTCGAGATAGAGACTCCTTGATGTATATATATTCTTTTGTCTAGCACTTGTACCTATTCTTTTGTAATGTAGTGGATCTTGTATGACCACTACTTTGATGTACACTTCTATGTGTTATATTCATATCTGTTTCCACCTTAGTGATATGAATATCTATGACTGATTTTTTGTTATGCTTATTTTATATTTGTTTCCGAAGGCCACATAGCCACTATGTAGTGACTTTGAGTTTGTATTTGATATGTCAGATTTCCTTTTGAAATGAATTGCATGACCTTCTATCTGGCATATCGGTATTCGCACAAAGCAATTATACAGTTGGTCGCTCCTCAACAACCTTATTCTTCGTGCTAATTGATGGCATTACCCAGTAGTGTCCTTGGTTAGTGTGAGTATAGAGGTGAGGCGTCACAGCTTGGTATCAAAGCCAAACTTCGGAACAATATAGAATATTATGACAAGGATTATTGTCCTAAGTCTTTCTTAGGAATCGTGCCTTAGGATTTAATTTGAGTCTTAGGACCCATTCTATCCTATTTTCTTTTATGATGCCTTGTTTTATCAATCAAGTTTGTTTGATATTCATTCTGAGAATAACCTTTTTCCTCTTCTTTCTTTCTTTCTTTCTTAAAGAAGAGAAATGGTTAGACCTGGCCATCCCAGCGCTGGTCAATCAAGTGCTACTCCTCAGGATGGCGTATTCATGTCTGTCCAACAGCTTTTAGATCTTGTAAAGAATGCCCAAGCTGCCGGACCCATTCCTGAGCCTACTCATCCTAAATCCGGGTTTGCACGCTTGTGCGGTGATTATACCAATTTGGGTGGATGGCCATTCAAGGGTTCCAAAAGTGTTTTAGAAGTCCAAGCTTAGCTTAGAACATGCGATTGCATCTTTTCTCGCATGAATCTTGTGGATCTACATCAAGTCCAAGTAGCTTCTAGCATGCTCCAAGAGAGAGCGTTAGATTGGTATAAGCTTTTGATTTCGGAAATTGTTGAAGCAGATCTTACTTGGGAGCAATTCCAGGAAAGGTCCGAGTTAAAGTTTATGCCGGAAGCTGAAAAAGTAACTTTACCCCGACACTTTATTGACCTTGTTCAAGGTGAATCTTCTGTGACAGATTATGTCGCATCTTTTGAATCCCTCTCTAAATATGGGGTCGAGTATATTAATACCCCATTGAAGAAAAATTAGAGGTTTATTTATGGTTGAATAAGAACCTCAAAAAGCCTTTACTTCTGAAACTAGAAGTGCCTTTCGATCAGCTTGTAGATATCGCTCTTCGACTTGAAGAGGCCGATAAAGAAAGTGATGTTGAAGTTGTGGGTACCAAGAAGAACTTCAATGTTAACTCCTATTTTGGAAGCGACCTAAAACATATGCGACCTAACGACCTAAAGTTTCTAGCGACCTAGCGACCTAAAGGTTATAACGACCTATCACTACTCAACAACTCACGACTTAACAATCTAGCGACCTAACTCTAGAAAGATGGAGCGACCTATAGCTCCAGCAACCTATAGCTCCAACGACCTATAGCTCCAGCAACCTAAAGCCACAACGATCTAATAACTCAGCAGGATTCAAAGATAACCCGCATGAACATCACTTCCTTTAGGTCGCACGCGACTTACAACCCACCTTAGGTCACTCACGACCTACAACTTGTCACCTCGACTCAGACAGATCAAGTGCATCCTGTTAAGCCGCAAACCATGCTTCTTAGGTCGCTCGCGACCTAAGACCTACCTTAAATCACTCACGACCTATGACTTGTCACTATATTCGAATGACCCAGTGCAAAACTACTAAGTTGTAGCCTACACTCCTTAGGTCGCTTGCGACCTACGACCTATCTTAGGTCGTTCACGACCTAAAACCTGTCCGGAATCCTCCTATAAATACAACATTAGCTCCAACATGAAGAGGACTTTTGGGCTCATTTCTGGAACGCTTATACTCTGCTGCTTTCTCAACTCAACCGACACTTCAAACACCAAAGACGCTTCAACGAACTTCAAAAGGAGATCTACACATCTGACATGGATTGAAAGAGCTCTCTTACATCAAAGTTTTAGCTACTCGTCTCAAGCGTGTTGTAATCAAGTTGTAATCGAGGAATTGTTGTAAAAAGTTGTAATCGAATCAGCAATAAAGAATATAAAGTGGACGTAGGCTTAATTATGAGCCGAACCACTATAAAACTGCTGTCTCTTTACTTTTCTGCTATTTTCTGCTTATATTCTGTTCCCGTACCAACGGGTGGTGCTTTCACATTACTATCACTCACACCGGGGCGTTAGCGTTGATTTTTACGTTAACATTTTTGGTGCTTTCATTGAGAGTTGAACTCAGGAGTGTTCTCACCATTGCTTCACAAAGATCTGCAGAAAGAATCTCCTTAAAGACCAGAAGTCTATCTGAAATCATGGCTCCTGGGAGAAAAGGAAGGCCTATCAGATTTGGAAATGCTCACGAGGGGACTTCCGCTTCCCCAGCATCAAACCAGGCAACTCCTACCGTCGGGGTCACAAGGGCTGAATTAGACGATGTAGTGTCTGGATTATACCAACAAATTGAAGCTCAAAACGCTTTGATGATGGACAGATTAAACGCTCTGCTTGGGGAAAATCGACAGCCAGAAAACAATGAAACAACCTTTGCCGAAGATGCCCGAAATTCCCAAGAAAAAGGTATTCCTCAACGAGCAACTGACACCGTCGAAGCGCCACCTTTCCAAGCTGAAGGTTCAAGGCCGCAGCCAACTTTTCGCGAACATTTGCCCAGGCAAACTTCCGAAAAAACAGCTGACGTCTTCCCGGCGATGCCTCTGAACAATGAGGAGTACCTATCAGGGATGGTTCTTCGAATCATGAAAGAGAGCATGCAAAGGGAAGAAAATGAGAGCGACTGGGGACTTGCACCAAGTAAAACTCCATTTACTGAAAGGATCCTGAAAGCAGAATTTCCAAGGAAATTTGTACCTCCTACTATCCCGGCCTATAGGGGAACAAGTGACCCTAATCATTTCCTATATAAGTACGACTGGCATATGACCGGTGCAAGGGCATCAGATGAGATTAAGTGCCAATACTTTCCAGTGTACTTGGAAGGAGTGGCTCTACTTTGGTTCACAAAGCTACTGGTTCGGTCCGTAGATCAATTCTCTGACTTAACACGAAAGTTTAAAGATCAGTTTAGATTGTATGCTTCAAAAGCTAAGGATATAACGTCGCTGTCGAGCCTTGAACAAGTTCCCGGAGAATCGATCAAATCCTTCTTGAGCCGTTTCAATATAGCCCTGGCCGAAGTGGATAATGCGGAACCCCGTATGATCCTGACTTACTTGATGCGAGCCATCGACAAATCGAGTGAATTCGGTAGATGGTTAAAAATGAAGGAACCAAATTCACTTGAGAAGTTCTATAAAAAGGCCGACGAATTCATGCGCTTAGAGAGCCTTTCTGCACCAGCGAAAGTGGTCGTTGCCGAAGTCAACAATAACGATGTTGCATCTAACAAAAGAGAATCTGGAAATCAGAAAAGGGAAAATGACGGAGGAAAGAAGCAGGGGAATGAGAAGAAACCTCGCCGCGTTAATCCTTCAGATTTTACTCCCTTAACTGACACACCGGAAAATATCTTCTTCGCAATGAAAGATGTTGTCAAGTATCCCAAACCACCTGAGAAGGGGAGAAGTGCAATGCATAATGGGAAATTCTATCGATTTCATAATCAACCTGGCCATGACACTAACCAATGTCGCCAGTTAAAGAATGTGATTGAAGAGTTGCTAAAACAGGGGAAACTGCAACAATATGTGAAGAAAAACGGAGTCGACCCAACCTCATCCACTCAGGGGCAACAACTTCCTGCTCATCAATCTGGCTCTGGCAACAACACTGCAGTGCAAGAATCCGAAAAGCTTGTCATTAATGTGGTCACAGGGGGTCCTCACCCAGCAGGCAGGAGTTGGGACGACTGCTGACTACCCACAAAACTACAGCTGGGGCATATTTCATTCTCTCTGGCATATGAATTCAAAACTACGAATCCAGTGGAAATGGAAATTCAATCCGGAGATTCTGAAACAACAATCACTTGCATCCATTTTTTACTTAACATCATTGCTTAAATTTGTAAAATGATGGTGGATGTGTAACTTTTGTATTGTAAACCACTGAGAAATTAGTGTGAATCAATAAATCTTATGTTCTCTAATGCTATAAAATGCCTATCTCATTTCGATATGCAAGTATCTTTAAAATATTGCTAAAACGTCGATTTAATATTGCAGGCTATCGAAGCAAAGCTTACCTATTCAACACATCAAAAGGCTCAGCGATTCCTATAAATCACTCAACAATGTCAAACCACAAAAGAAGTGCTATTCACAAACAGTTGATGATTCCACCAAAGCGGGCACCTTCCTGACGAGAAGGTTCCAGGCCCTTGTTAACTGATCGCGATCGTTTGTGCAAACGAACATCTGGTAAAGTAGCTTGCGTCTGCCCTGTGGATTCACTCAACGATAAAGTACACTTCTCTGGAAAAAGGCGAACATCTTGCAAAAGAATGGGACATGTACTTGAAGTGGTAGCGAGGAATCGCTAAGAAGCAGATGGTGGAAGGACACAAACAACAAAGCTCTCTTCGGCGGCACAACTCTTCAAAAAGACCTTTTCAAAGGCACATTTCACCGGAGTTGAAGTGAAAAATGCTTCTCTTCGGAGACCCACTTCACCAGAGCTGAAATGCCAAAAAGACCTTTTCGGAGGCACATTTCACCGGAGTTGAAGTGCAAAATGCTTCTCTTTGGAGACCCACTTCACCAGAGCTGAAATGCCAAAAAGACCTTTTCGGAGGCACATTTCACCGGAGTTGAAGTGCAAAATGCTCCTCTTCGGAGGCCCACTTCACCAGAGTTGAAATGCCAAAACGCTTCTCTTCGGAGACCAAAAACGGTTCTCTTCGGAGACCAAAAATGCTTCTCTTCAGAGACCAAAAATGCTTCTCTTCGGAGACCAAAATGCTCCTCTTCGGAGGCACAAAGCCTTCTTCGGAAGCACTAAACAAATAAAGCCCTCTAACGAGGCACATCCAAAAATTTCGTCGATGGGACCACCAAAGGGGCACCTCCTAAAAAGGAAGGTTCCAGGCCGCAGTTGAATACTTACGATTATTTGTACAAACAAATATCCAGTAAAACAGCTAACGCCAGTCCCATGGACCCATTCAACGATAAAATAAAACTTTCTGACAAACAGATCAAAACATTCTTCAGAATCCCGCTTCACTACGTAGGGAAATCCACTTTTCAACAAGTAAAAGTGATCATCCCCGAAAGTTGAAGTGTTCTTTAGAAAGAAAGAGAAAGAAAAAACTTCTCCAATACAAAGCATACTCTATTAAAAGCAGAATAATATTTCCTCAAAATGGAAATAAGAGTACAAGTCTTTTCAGAATATTGCAGTAAGCCGTGGTACGGGGGCATATAGCTATATTAATAAAAACAACGCTCAAACATTATACCACGAGCTCACTGTAGTATCATATAAAGTAAATAAAGAAACTTGTGCAAAAACGAGGAATAAATGCATTCACACACATACTGACAAGAAATTGTACAAGTAAAAGGAACCATTTTATTCCATACTATAAAGTTTTTGTACATATGCAGGTTTCAAGCGGGGACCGGTACCCGCACAAATCTCCGATCAATACATGCAAAAAGCAAAACAGACAGAGTAAAGTCAAGCTCATTACTCCTTCTTCCCGCCACCTTTAGAGCTTTTACCCGGCTTGATGATTAGTTTCTGAAGCTGTTGTGGATGGGTCGGGGAGGAAGGAGAAAGAGGTATAGCTGGGTCAACTTCCGCTTCCTCTCCAGTAGCAGAAGTGCTTTTCCTTCTCTTCTTCGAAATTGCATGCTTCCCCTTCTTCTTTGAAGAAGACTCACTTCCCGGAGTAAGTAACGCAGAAAGTTTTGTATCATCATCATAAGACTGCTCCGGGGTCTTCTCACTGTCCTCAAGATCATCCGCCTTCTGCTCTTGCGAAGCGGGTGGATCCTCCAAGCCTTGAAGGGCTTCTATTTGCTCTTCCTACGACCCTGGCTGAGAAGCAGGAGTGACTTGAAGGGATGGAGGAAGAACAGCTGGAAGAGGAGAAGTGTGTACATCGCTCAGTGTTTCCACTATAGAAGAAAAGAAGTTAAAATCAGTATTCTCCGAAAAAAAGAGAAGATTTTGGATCATCAGGACTTAAGTAATAAGCGAGAAATTCATCGAGCTCAGTTGAATCGAACGAATCGAATTAGTAGTCCACTTGAGCTAGACCAGACTTGGAGTTACCAGGAGAAGTTGGTTTAATCACATCGATTTCAAAATTTTCAGCTTTAATGTCGTCCTGAGTCTTCTCCTAGTCTTGAACGGTGGGAGGCTCAGTAGTCGTGATTTTGACTTCGGCTTTTGCAGGAGGTGGAGAATAAGAACTAGAGCCGATGATATCAGGATCGAACGAAGCCGGAAGACGAGCAGGGTCGGTTAAAGGCGCTTTCTCCAAACGCTCTTCTCCTGCCACTTCGGCTCGCTCCCTGGTAAGCTGCTCTTTTCCCCTGGCCAGCGCAGTACGTGCTTCATCATCTAGATAAAGCGCTTCAAGATCTTTCTTTGCATAGCCAGCGCCTCCGAACATATCAAGTATGGCCTCCTACACTTCGGCCAATGTAATCTCATATTTAGGGCCCAGAAACGAGAGACTACCACGACCCAAGACACTATGCAAGTAAAAATCAAATAGAGTAGAGCTGATAGTGGCTTTGGTTGCCTCATGAGATTCTTCGGCTGCAACTTGGCCGGCAACTGCCTCATCACGCTCTTTTTCAACTTTAGAAAGTCGAGCTTTTAGCGCTGCAATCTCCAGGTCTTGGGAGTTAACTTTTTCCCGCAGCTGAGCGGTATCTTTGCGATATTTTTCGATTACATGCCGCTCTGCCTCAAGCTTCGTCTCAGCATCTCTTTGAGCAGCATGTGCATCTCGCACTTGTTTTTGAAAGACTTCTTCTTTTTGAGAATGCGAAGCAGAAGAAGTGGCAAGATCTTCCTTGAGTTTCTTAACTTCAGACTCAAGTCTCGCGTTGTCATCAGCAATGCTTTCCATTTCTGCATCATGTTGCTTACAAATTTTATCCCACTCCGACTTGTCATTCTCCATAGTCAACATGGCTTCAAGATTCATATGGTTAACTCTTTGAAGCTCGTCGACAAGTTTCTGCCAGCCAGACATCCTCTCGATATCGAGTTTGACAGCATCAAGGTTTCTTAACATAGCTTGCTTATCAATCGGTACCAAGTCTAAGTCGAAACGCACTCCTCTTAAGCACCAATTTGGGAATCGGCTTTGAAGTGTAGAAGGAGAATCTTTGACTTGATATCGAGGCCTGTTGATAATTGTCTGAATGTCAGGTTTCTTAAGAGCAGGAGTCAACTTTTGAGCTGACGAAATTTGCTGCAAAGCAGATGTCACTTCAGTTGTCGGAGATGTAACTTTAGTTGTATCATCTTTGAAGAGCTCTTGTGAAGTGATCATTAAATCGCTCAAACCTTCAAAAGTGTCGTCACCGTCAAGCTTGGCGGGACTTTTTCTCTCAACTCCTTTATCATCAGCTTTTTCGGAATGTTGAGGGGGTTCTTCTTCTTCAATTACGGGGGAAAGCGTAAGTTTGCTAGATGATCCCGCAACGTCAACGGTAGTAGAACATTTCACTAATGCAGCCTCTACAGTGGGTTCTTCAAATGCAATTTCTTCCGCAGAAACTGGGGCATTTGATGTCTCTGCTTGAGAACCTGGGGCAACAATGTTTCATTCTCGGGACTAGAAACTTCATGAATCTGGGTAGATCGGGAAGAGTGTAAAAGTCCGAACTGGATACACAATTGACTGAAAGCTTTGTGGCTCAAGGTGGTTGAAGTTTTTTCCGGAGGATCAATCAATGGGTTAGCGATCGGAAAAGCCTCCCTAGCTTGTCTTGTTTCTTCTTGTTGAGAAGTCATTCTACACAAGGAACTGGATATTCATATATGAAGGTGCACGTTTCCAAAAAGTGTGAAGTGTTGTGTAAAACTAGTAAAATGACAAGCAAATATAACTGGAATCAAATTAGTTGACGTGTGTCGATTATAGAGTTTCAGGGCTTGTTATTTTATGTCCAAGTACAGTGTTGATGCAAACAAATCAGCTTTAGTTGATTATTTTAGCTTTGATTTAATACTTCACTTGGATTTGTTGATTCACAGCATTTCATTCACAAAGTTCATTTAAGTTGATTATTCTTTATCGACTAATCTGTCATTCGATGTGGGCAGTCAGTGGCAGTATATTCGCCCTAGTTTTCTGTAAATGTTGTATTTAACAGGTTGTCAGCTTTAAAAGTTAGCATAATTTGTAAAGAAGTTCAACAAAGTCCCAAGTTTAGACGGTTCAAAGTTCGATCAAGTTCTACCCAAAATTTACAAGTCTTAGGTCGTCCAGCGACCTTGCATAGGTCGGAGTTTCCTTAGGTCGCACTATGCAAGTCAAAAGGTTCAAGGCAATGCAAATTTGTCCAAGTCCTAACTCGGTCGCGACCTAAAGCCTATGCCGCAAAAAGTTAGGTCGTTGATATGTTAAGTCGCTCTGCAGTCATTCAGAAAAGTTAGGTCGTTGATATGTTAAGTCGCTCTGCAGTCATTCAGGAAAGTTAGGTCGTTAATGTGTTAAGCCGTTCCGCTTAGAATTCATGTCCAAATTTGTTAAGTCCTAGGTCGTTCGAACCCCAGCGCGACCTAAAAGTTAGGTCGCTGATTTGAAGGATCCTTAGGTCGCGAGAATTTGTTAGGTCGGTTGGTTCGTTAGGTCGGCCAGGTTCCTAAGTCGCTCATATCTGCTAACTCGCTAACTTCTTCTCCACTCAGCAAATCGCCTAACTCGCAAGCCCAATAACCCATTATCATCCTCTCAATGAAATCCATCATCTTCTCAGTGAAGTCTACGATCTCTCCATACCACTAAATCACCTGAAAACCAATTCGATACATCTTCGATCCATCATAGATCCAACACATTGCTATACTTTCATGAATCATAACAATCGACCACAACATGACTCAAAAAATGAAGCACGACGTACGAAATTGGTCTAGGGTTCGGAGGTTGGAATTCATGGTTCGATGGTGATCATGGGATGGATAAGGATCGAGTGTACTTACGTAATTTGATAGCAAGGATGAATCACTGAATGATTAACTCAAATTCGCCTTTGAAATCACGAGATTCTGTTAATGGCAAAGCAGGAAATTGAAGCAGTTGAGTGAGGAAGGAGCAGTGACCTAGCAGTTTATATGGGGCAAAGAGGAGAAGGGGAATGGGCATGCGAGTTAGCATAAGTTTTAGGTCGCTCACAACCTAGCAGAGTTAGATCGAAGCACACGACCTATGACATAGGCCTGTACTTCGAGGGGCAAGTGTTAACTCCTATTTTGGAAGCGACCTAAAACATATACGACCTAACGACCTAAAGTTTCTAGCGACCTAGCGACCTAAAGGTTATAACGACCTATCACTACTCAACAACTCACGACTTAACAATCTAGCGACCTAACTCCAGAAAGATGGAGCGACCTATAGCTCCAGCGACCTATAGCTCCAGCGACCTAAAGCCACAGCGATCTAATGACTCAGCAGGCTTCAAAGATAACCCGCATGAACATCACTTCCTTTAGGTCGCACGCGACCTACAACCCACCTTAGGTCGCTCACGACCTACAACTTGTCACCTCGACTCAGACAGATCAAGTGCATCCTGTTAAGACGCAAACCATGCTTCTTAGGTCGCTCGCGACCTAAGACCTACCTTAAATCACTCACGACCTATGACTTGTCACTATATTCGAATGACCCAGTGCAAAACTACTAAGTTGTAGCCTACACTCCTTAGGTCGCTTGCGACCTACGACCTATCTTAGGTCGTTCACGACCTAACACCTGTCCGGAATCCTCCTATAAATACAGCATTAGCTCCAACTTGAAGAGGACTTTTGGGCTCATTTCTGGAACGCTTATACTCTGCTGCTTTCTCAACTCAACCGACACTTCAAACACCAAAGACGCTTCAACGAACTTCAAAAGGAGATCTACACATAAGACATGGATTGAAAGAGCTCTCTTACATCAAAGTTCTAGCTACTCATCTCAAGCGTGTTGTAATCAAGTTGTAATCGAGGAATTGTTGTAAAAAGTTGTAATCGAATCAGCAATAAAGAATATAAAGTGGACGTAGGCTTAATTACGAGCCGAACCACTATAAAACTGCTGTCTTTTTATTTTTCTGCTATTTTCTGCTTATATTCTATTCCCGTACCAACGGGTGGTGCTTTCACATTACTATCACTCACATCGGGGCGTTAGCGTTGATTTTTACGTTAACATTCAACAACAACAAGAAGAGGCAATTCAACAGTAAGTTCAAAGGCCGTAATCCCAACAAGAAAGGGAAGCAAGCAACTTTAGTAGCAAAGACTCCTACCTCTAGTCGTGGACAATGCTAAAATTGTGGTTCTAAGGACCATTATGCAAATAAGTTTCTGAAACCCCTTTATTGTCGCTATTGCAAAAGTTCGGGTCATCTTATATCTTCATGTCCCATACTTCAAAGTAGAAGAGGGGGAAAGCTGAATCTTATGCAAGCCCCTAGCAACACTTCTCTTGGTCAAGGTATTTCTCATTCTTTCCTTGATGGTATTATTATGTTTCGTGATCATCCTATTCGAGTTCGTCTTGATACGGGTGCATCTCACTCTTTTATATCAAAAGAACTTGTTGATACTTTTTCTTTTAATGTTATGGGCTTGATGACTTCATTAAGAATTGCGAATTCGGTTGGTGGATCCGCAACACTCAGTTTATTTTGTAAGGATGTTGAAATTATTCTATGTGATTATGCTTTCTGAGCCGATTTGCATGTTATGCGTTACTTAGTTTTCGAAATGATTTTGGGAATGGATTGGCTTTATCATTATGAAGCCCACATCCTATGTCCCGAGAGTACTATCCATCTTCGACATCCCCAATCTGTTAAGCAGATTTTTATTGTTCTTAAAGAGTCAGATTCCAATTCAGTGGCATCCTTATATTCTCTAAATCCACATGATGACGATAATGATGATGAGGAAGATGTCATTTCCCTCATTCAAGTTGTTCATGAATTTCCTGATATATTTGAGCCCGATTTAGGAATACCACCTAAACGAGCAATTGAGTTTAGAATTAATCTAATCCCTGGAGCCCCACCTATTACTCATCCTTCTTATCGTATGTCCAATAAAGAAAATGAGGAGATGCGTAAACAATTATCCGAATTGGAGGCAAAATAGTTTATTTGTTCTAGTTCCTCTCCTTGGGGAGCTTCATATATCTTTATGAAGAAATCCGATGGTACACTTAGGCTTTGCGTCGACTACCGCAAACTTAATGATCTCACCATCAAGAATAAATATCCCTTACCTCGTATTGATGATCTATTCGATCAACTTAGTGGTGCTAGAGTCTTTGCACAGTTAGACTTAGCAACTGGTTTTCAACAGCTTCGTATTGTAGAGGATAGCATTCCTTTGATATCTTTCCATACTCGTTATGGATCTTATGAATGGCTTGTTATGCCATTTGGTTTAACTAATGCTCCAGCTTATTTCGTTGACCTTATGAACCGAATTTTCAAAGACTTCCTAGATCGATTTGTTCTCAACTTATTGATGATATTCTTGTTTATTCTAAAACCGAGGAAGAGCATGAAAAACATCTTCGAATTGTGTTAGAAACCCTTAGGAGCAATCAATTGAAAGCAAAATTTTCTAAGTGCTACTTTTGGCAATTCCATGTGAAATTTTTAGGACATATTATTTCTGAATCCGGAATTTCCATGGATCCTTCAAAGATTGAGGCGATTCAAAATTGGAAGAGACTGGAGAGTGCGATGGAAATTCGTAGCTTTCTTGGATTGGCGGGCTATTACCGCCCGTTCATAGAAGACTTTTCTAAAATTTCCGTACCTCTTACCAGTTTGGCAAAGAAGGGAGTTAAGTACATTTGGTCAGACAAATGTGAAGCTGCTTTTCAGAAATTAAAAGAACTCCTTTCCGATGCTCCTATTCTTGTGATTCCCGAAGGGAACCAAGACTTGATTGTTTATACCGATGCTAGTCGTGTTGGTTTTGGAGCCGTTCTCATGCAAATGGAACGTGTTATCACTTATGCTTCTAGGCAATTAAAGCTTGCCAAGACTAGATATGCCACTCATGATTTAGAGGTTGCGGCCATTGTTTTCGCCCTTAGAATTTGGCGTCATTATCTTTTGGGAGAGAAATTTCTCTACACCGATCATAAATCTTTGAATTATTTATTTTCTCAAAAGGAACTTAATTTGCGTCAACAACGTTGGCTCGAATTCCTTGCATCTTATGATCTTGATATTCTTTATACTCCCGGAAAGGGAAATCGTGTTACCGATGCCCTTAGTTGTAAGCAACAGGCGGTTGTTTCCATGATGATATCCAAATTGAATGATCTCGAGACTTCATCCACTTGTGAGATTCGATATCATGAATTCGATTCAAGTTCATCTCTTGTTTTATGTAGCCTTGAGGCTCATCCATCTCTTTTAGACCGCGTTATTGAAACTCAAAAGCATGATCCCGAATTGGCTCATCTTAGCCAAAGTTGTAGGGATAGAAATATTGATGGTTTGAAAGACTTTGAAATCGATGCTCGCGGAGGCGTTCGAAAATTTGGTAGACTTATTGTGCCAAATATTAGTGATCTTCGTAAAGACATTTTAGAAGATTCTCATCGTTCTTAATTTACCATTCATCCCCATAGTAGTAAAATATACGCAGACATGAAGCAACTTTATTTTTGGGATGGAATGAAATCTAATATTGCTAACTTATTAAGTGTTGCATGACTTGCCAACTCGTAAAGGCCGAGCATCAAAGGCCCGGTGGGTTGTTGCAACCTTTGGACATTCCAGTTTGGAAGTGGGATCAAATTTCCATTGACTTTATTGACGGTCTTCCCCGTTCTCGTTCGGGTCATGATAGTCTATGGGTGATTGTAGATAGACTTACAAAATATGCCCATTTTCTTCCCGTTCGGTCCAACCGGACCGTACCTCTTTTAGCCAAACTTTATGTTAAAGAAATTATTAAATTGCATGAGTTCCTACTTCTATTGTTAGCGATCGTGATCCATTATTTACTAGTGGATTTTGGAAAGGTCTTCAAAAAGCTTTGGGAACGAAGCTTAATTTTAGCACCGCTTATCATCCTCAGTCCGATGGACAAACCGAGCGTGTGAATCAAACTCTTGAAGATCTCCTTCGTGCATGTATCCTTGATTTTAGTGGAAGTTGGGAAGATCATATTTCTCTTGTTGAGTTTTCTTACAACAATAGCTTCCAATCTAGTATTGGTATGGCACCTTTCGAGGCACTCTACGGAAGGCCATGCCGATCTCCTTCGTGTTGGCTTGAAGTCGGTGAGAAACTGGTTTTAGGTCCAAATTTTATTCGTAATGCCACAGAAAAGATTGACCTTATTCGTCATAGGATGAAAGAAGCTCAAAGTAGACAAAAATCCTATGCTGATAACCGAAGAAGGAATTTGGAATTTTCTGTGGGAGATTTGGTATTCATTCGTTTTTCACCTATGAAAGGTGTTGTGCGTTTCAGTCGATTAGGAAATTTAGCACCTTGATATATTGGCCCATTTCCCATCACCGAACGCATTGATTCCGTGACTTACCACCTTTTATTACCGGCTCAATTTTCTGCTATTCATGACGTATTTCACGTTTCTCAACAACGGAAATGCCTTAGAGATTCCGATTCTATTCTTGAGCCCAGTGTTATTGAAGAAATTGAAGTTTCACCTAATTTGACTTATGAGCAACATCCTATTCGTATCATTGCTACGGAGATTAAATGCCTTTGTAATAAATATGTTCCGCTTATGAAAGTTCAATGGTCTGCAAATCCTAAGGATTGTTCTTGGGAATCCAGAGAATACATCGAGCGAACACATCCGAACTTACTCTCTCGTGCTCCTTAAGGTGAACTTCTCACTTCAAAATTTTCTTTTGTGTTGTTATGCCTTAGAGTGGTTGTTACCTTTTATTTCCTTCTTAAGTATTGCGAGGACGCAATTTCTTTAAGTAGGGGAGTCTGTAACAACCTGCATATTTTACTTATATATTTAAATGTTTTATTTAAATATAGCATCGTTAGTTGAATTTAAAGTCTGAAATGTGACTTTTTGTAAACAGTCGAATTTGGACTCGAGACCACTTCCATTGATTTTAAAATGATGTTTACAACTTGTTTGAGTATAAACATCGATATGTTTGAGTTGATTAGGATTTTGGTATTTTCATTTGGGCTTTGGCTTTGGTTCTAGCCCACCAACCCAACAAGATAATCCAAACTCTTCTACCTAATAACTCCCACTCCACTCCTCTTCATTCATTCATTCATTCATTCCATTTTCTAGTTTCCTAACACTCTCAAGCAAAAGGAAAAATGGGTTAAAAGAAAGGAAATTAAAATTCCTAGCCCTAGTTCTCTTAGGAAATTCAAGTTCTAGTTCTAAAATCAAAGAGAAACTTAGGTAAGCATCCTCTTCATCTTCTCCATCTCACTCTCTCTTCAATTTTCATAATTTCCTATAACTTAACTTAGGAAATATTGGCATTTGATCATAGATTGAAGATTCTTAAAGTGAAGTTGAAGAGAGATTGATCTTGCTTTGTTTTAGAGCTTCTCATATCTTGTTTTTGATTTTAAAGGTGAGTTCTTGAACTCAGATCTATGTCCATAGCTTTCATTTGTTGTTAGGTATGAATTCCTAACATCTATTTCATGTTCAATTGCTTTTGAATTGAATTGGTTTGGTGAATTTTCCAATTTTGGTGTTTTGAAGTCAAAACTTATGAAAACCCTAGTATGGGTGTTTAGGCATGTTGATTCGGGTGTATTGAAAAGCCTATAGGGCTGGGTTGTCGCTTGGCATAAATCCCTAGTCGCCATTGCTCATCGATTGCTTCCGAATTCATTTGCCCATCTTTGGGCTAGGCAAATTCTGCCATGAGCTTCAGCTCAGACGTCTGGGAAAACCTTCAGAAGTCTGGGCCTTAGGAATAAAAAATTCCAGAACCCAGGGTCAGACTCTGAAGTTCATCCCCAGACATCTGAGCGACCTGGAACAAAATTCCATAACTTCAGCAAAAACGTCTGGGAAAACCACCAAATGTCTAGCATTGTTAAATTCAGCCAATTTGCCTGTTTTTGAGTGGATTTCCAACTTTCTATCTATTAATGATGATCCGATTAGTTATTGTCATTCATTATCGATTTTGATGGTTTTTTTTCTGGATTTTTTGGGAATATCCATTTGATGGATTTGATATCGATTTTTATGGTTTTAATTCACGTCGTCGAATGTGGAATTTTGGTGATAGATTGTTTTTATAATAATTTCTGTGATTTTTCACTCTAAAATACAAAAGTTTTTTATACTAGTAGTAAATACTAATTTTTTTTCACAAAAACGATTTCAACACTATTTTTAATACAAAACTCGTTTCAAAACCGTTTTCCAATCTATTAGTATATACAAACCTTTACTTCATTCGTATGAGAAATCTAATTAAATGACTTAGCAAAACAAGTGGTACGAAATGCTTGCGTTTACTTCATTGGTTAATTCTTGGACTTGTTCGATTGAAATCTCGTGACTATTATCAAGTGGAAATCTACAATTTGTTCGTCAATATTTAAGTTAAGCCAGTGGTTATGGGACATGAAGCTAAACTCATTATTTACTAGCTTAGTGTAATTTACACTTCTTATTGATCAATGAAGATCGTTTGGGATTTAGACTAGGGATGTGCGATGTCTCTTTGTCTGCGTGGGGGACTATACCCTGTTATGTAGAGCTTCGTCTCATTTTTATGGGCTAATGACCCATGGATTTTTTACTGTTTTATGGAATTGGGTTCATCGAGCGTATCGCTGTACTATGTCGTTGTTCCGGCTTATTTGAGTTTAATGTTCATCGGGCGTATCGCTGTACTACATCGTTGTTCCGGCTTATTTGAGTTTCAGGTTCATCGGGCGTATTGTTGTACTACCTCGTTGTTTCGGATTATTTGAGTTTCATGTTCATCAGGCGTATCGCTGTACTACGTCATTGTTCCAGATTATTTGAGTTTCAGGTTCTTCGGGCATATCGTTGTACTACGTTGTTGCACCGGCTCTATGGGTTAGCGACCCATGGGATAGCATCTCGTTTGTGATACACGTGTTGGTGAGTTTTCATGCTCCCGTTTGTGATTGGCCTCCTCCTTTGTGATTTCTGGATTTCTAACTATTGATTTCTGGAATTTGTGTTCGCCAATTTTTATGATTTGCATTGATATGTTTTGTCAATATTTGAGGTTTGGTGAATAAGCTAAAGAATATGATGTTCTTATTGGATATTTGAGGAGATTTGTGATATTGTATGGTTTTTGTTGTTATTAGATGTATACTTATCACAGTATGGAATTATTGTTATTATATATTTTTGTCGTATCTCTTATCCTACCTCATCTTGTATGATATTTATAGCTAGACTGATCCATTTATTATTTTTCTTCTTAAATAATACTCGGGTCAGACCGAGATGTTTCAGGTGCTTCCACTTGACTTCTTAGCAGGGACTATCTTCTGACTTTTGGCTAAGTACTTTAGCTTAGTAGTTTTTTTCTTCATATATTCAAGATAGAGACTCCTTGATGTATACATATTCTTTTGTCTAGCACTTGTACCTATTCTTTTGTAATGTAGTGGATCTTGTATGACCACTACTTTAATGTACACTTCTATGTGTTATATTCATATCTGTTTCCGCCTTAGTGATATGAATATCTCTAACTAATTTTGTGTTATGCTTATTTATATTTGTTTTCGAAGGCCACATAGCTACTGTGTAGTAGCTTTGAGTTTGTATTTGATATGTCAGATTTCCTCTTGAAATAAATTGCATGACCTTCTATCTGGCATATCGGTATTCGCACAAAGCAATTATACAGTTGGTCGCTCCTCAACATCCTTATTCTTCATGCTAATTGACGGCATACCCAGTAGTGTCCTTGGTTAGTGTGAGTATAGAGGTGGAGCGTCACAAAAACCCTTTAAAAACTTTTTTAAAACACTTCTTTCTACTCTACATGATTTCTCCTTCCAAAAATCAAGCCCCCATACCTATGTTCAAGCAAGGCCGAGCCAGCCACCCTTGGCCGAGACTAGACCTCATGGTCGAGCTCATATTGGTTTGCTTTGGTCCAAAGATCAAGTTTTGCTTAGGAAAATCAAGTTTTTTTCGCGAACTTCAATATTTAAAATGATTTGCTTAAGTTTGGTGAGTAAAACACACACCTTTTGAGTCAAAATTGTATTTTTACTTTATGTTTAGTATTTGCATGTGTAATTGCTTGATTATTGGCCAGTTGTATGGTTGTGATTATATATGTGCTTGTACATGAATTTGCCTAGACTTGAAATAAAGTCTAAAAGTGTTGTTATGATTTTATAGTTTAGATCTTTACATGTGTTTGTGATTTGATTTTATATGCTATTGACAAGAGTATATAAGAGTATGCTAAGAAAGTTAGCACATTTGTATGGTTTAGCGACTTGGAATCCTTTTGTAAATAATTTGGTTATTTATTTTCAAAAAAATCAAAAGAGTTTTCTAGTTTCAAACTTCGTTTTATTTTAAAAAATTCTTACTTTATGTTTGAACAAGTTAGTAAGCTTCTATGAGTTAAGTTTCAAAAAGAAAAGGCAAAGACAAGTTTTCAAGTTATGGTCTATATAGCGATAGTCATTATGGATGTAGTTTTGGTAAAAAAATCAACTTTTTACAAAATAGAGGATTTACACTTAAGTAAATTTTAGAAGTGTTTTTTAAACTTAATAATAAATTTAAAATAGTAAATTAAGTATTTATTTATTTATTAAGTTTGGTTATTAATAATTAATTAAGTATTAAACAAGGTTTATTAATTATAATTAAGTGAGGATAAATTATTAATTGATTATCTTTTAAAAGTGAAATTAATTTTAATTAATCTTTAATTAAGTAAGATTAATTTTTAATTAATGATGAATTAAGTATATGATTTATTTTAATTAATTATTAATTAAGTTTAGGATTAATTATTAATTAATTATTTAATAAGTGTTTAATTATTCTAATTATAAATAAATTAAGGGTTTAATTTATAAAAAAATTATTATTAAAGTTAATTATTACTTAATTAATAATTAAGCTAAGTTAAGACTTAATTAAGATTTAATTATATTTTTATAAAAGATTTAACTTGTAACTAATTATATTAACAGAGGTTTAAGTTCTTGATTACTTTGTTTACCAAGGATCAATTTGTTTAAAGACAACTTTTTTCAAAAAATAGTTTTAAACATAAGGGTTTCTATTGTCAATACCATTAAGTAACCATACAAATGTGAATAGGTTATACTAAACTTTGACATTTGTTAGCAAAATAAATACTCGCTCTGCTATAACTTAATTGAATTGATTGTTTGGACATCTTTTAGCAGAATAAATCCCCATTCTGCTATAATTGAAATTTATAGATTGTTTGGACATCTATTTAGCAGAACAAATTATCATCCCACTATTATGTTAATTGGACATGTACCTGCCACTTGGTTTATATTAACTTGTTATTCCTTGATTTAGTTATGGATCTTATTTACATATATGTTGGCTTATGTAAATAACTGTTATGTGACTTGAGGACAAATTTAATTAAAATAGCAACTTGATTTAGTACCATTGTGGTCACCAAGCCTCCTTTCAAATTTGTAAAATCATGGTTTTTAAATTGACTTTAATTCTATATCAATTTAAGGTTAAATGCTTTGAATGATTTTGTAAGATGTCCAGTTATTTTAATAAAGGTATTTATAAAACATTTGTTGTAAATAATATTTTGTAAAGGATATATTTAAAGGAGATTTACAAATGATAGTTTGTAAGTAATATTTTTTTTAATATTTTTATGAAGGTATTATAAAGAAAGATTCATCGAAGAAGTTTTATGGATGACTTCTAGATATTTATAAAAGAGTTTTATAAATGAATTTTGGATATTTATAAAAAAATTTATAAATGGATTTAGAATTTAAGAAAAAGGAGATTTCATAAATGGAAGTGATTTATAAAAAGGATTTATTGAAGAAATTTATAAAAAAAGAATTTGAGATTTGGATTTCCCTTAACTGACATTCTTAATTATGGTGGTGTGGACAATTGTTCCATGCTTAACATCGAAGGAATAGTGTTGGGGTTACCCTTATCTTTAATTTAAATAACATTTGTTTGATCCTTTTAATATGATTTTGAAATAAGAAATCTTTTATAATGTTCTGTGAATATACTTAATTCAGTATGATAAATATATGAATATTTTGATAAATATTATGAAAAGAGATTTAAATAAATGAAAACTTTTTTTGATGCTTAGTGGTTGCCATGGAAAAATTAAATATCTGGGTTATTGTTTGATTGTGTATTTGATAGTTAAATAATAGACTATCAAATCTTGACCCATTTTAACTCAAGAAAGTATGTTGTGTATATTCGATTACCCTGGTAACGACTCGAATACGTGTTGCATACTTTCAAAGAACCGGAATTGAGTTAGCTAGAAATTACCGCTTAGTTGGAAGACACCAGTTTCAGATAAGTATGATTTATCCGAACCACTCCAAAGTAATAACGCTCGTGATGGATCATTATGAAGTATGCTATGGAGCTACACTATCCATCTTATGGGCGATTCAAAAATGATAGATAGCAAACGTTGAATGTTTGTTCGATTCTGGAACAAAATTTATGGATGAATGCTAGCATTGCATTTTTGCCTAGGGGGTACTGTTTGCATTCCAAGATGGTCCACTATAAGGAAAGGCAATCATGGCCTCTCAAGCCTCAAACCCGGGAATGGAAAAAACATTGGAGATGCAACAGAGCTATATGGGTCGCTCCTATTAGGGTATGACATCCTAAGATCTAGTGTTGATATCTCTATGTATTCTTCTGGACCCATTTATGGTTGTTGATCAAAAACAAGGAGTGATCATATTCAGTGCTACCCAGTTCAGGGGTAGGCCGACCTTGTGTTAGGAGAGGTCGAAAGGTTTTCGATCTCACTGTACATTTATCTGGTGGTGTACAGATTTTCAGAATGCAGTCCCTTACTTTGCTATTTTTGGAAATCCATTCTCCAATAAGTGCCTTCGGTTTTTGACTGTATACCTAGTATTGCTGTCATGTACACACCTCACGGCTACTTGATATATTTACTTTAAACCCTTAAAAATTATTGTAATATCACTAGATTTATAATAGAAAATGTTTTGTTTATCCTAAGGTAAAAACCCGTCTTTGTTTATGTGCGGCGTGGTCTTACGAGATACCTTTGATTTTAAAGGATTTACAAGTTATAATAAATAAATTTCCTTATGACTTGAGTTTGCCATTCTGGTTTTACCTAACAGACCCAAGCGTTGTTTTCTTACAATGCTCGGGTCAGACCGAGCATATTTTCCAAATTAGCTCGCATGCATTGGAGCTCAAAAGACGAACTAGAGGCCAAGATGTATCTACATATTTTCTTTATGTTCCGCTGCATGGCTTTATTGTATTTATCAGAAATCGTAAAGGACAGGTGTTATAACTGTCCAGGTAGATGATAGGCTAGTACTCTGATGGATATATGTATATAAAAGTTTTCCTTTGTAAGGATCATTGTTATATTATAGATTGTTCGTTGCGTTGTGAGATTCCATGTTGTTTGGTTCCTTCTTCTCTTCTTTCTTCTCCTTCCCCTTAACCATCTGCCTTTCTAGCACTTAGTTGTTCGACATGTGAATGCCATGGATGTATTAGTGTCGACTTTTGAGGGTCAAAAAGGCAGATCGTTACAAGTTGGTTGATTTTTTTCTCCATCTTCATTCTCCACTTTCTATCTTCCTTCTCTTCGAACTTTTCTATTGCTTTTGATGCTTATGTAATCTTCGCTTGCTTCAGAGTTGCCATAGAGCTAATTGCACGGAGATAACTCTTCCTTTCTCATCTCCAAAAACTTCGGTTTTTCAAAATCTTTAAAACTTCCAAAATCTTCAAAACTTCCACTTCCATCACCATCATTGAGATTAGCTTCTGCATTTGTATTTTTTCTACTACTTCTATCAACACCTGCAAACAAATCAAATTTTAAATTAGACCATTTGCGCTTTCCTTTAAAAAAATGATGGTCAATTATAATTTATTTTTACTGTTAAGAAGCAACTACTAGTAGTATACCTCTAAGATAATTCATTTTTAATTTTTTTAGAAGAGTATAATTCAACTTTCCACTATTTTTTACCACATTATTTAAATTGAGCAACAAACCAATCTTTAAAATATTTAATCAAACTGTTATTTTATAATATAGTTGTGCACTTAAATATCTAGGTAGAAAAAGCTTGGCATATCATATCAACTGTAATGGTGTACCAATGCATAAATTGGATAATTAAACAAATAAGTACATTACACAAAAAGTATAATAGTGAAAAGAAGTGTTGTTCCGTTTTACTTCTTTGTTGAGTCGTAATAAGATGTTTAACTTCTTATTTTGAGTTGTGATGAGGATACAAACTGGTACATTAGGTATTAATTTATTAATATCAGACTTCATTTCAATCACCTTTTCTTTTTTTAATGGCTTTGTTGCAAAAGGAAGTGGCAACAGTTCATAAAAAACTAAATAGTATTGAACTAATAAATTTCTAGGAATTTTTTACAAGGAGGTATCAAAGTAATATCTCTAGTAGTTCATCAACTGTTAGCGCAAGATACAAAGTTATGTAGGTACCATTCAAAAAATTACTGCACATATCAAAATCAGTTCGAACTATTGGGATATACTTAATAGTGATGAAAATTTCACTTGATAAATCAATTAATAGAGATTAATTTTGCATTAATGGGGATTCACTTATTACTAAACCATTCACAAAATTATTGCACATATTACAATCAGTCGGTTACAATTTCAAAATTTCTGTCCATAAACAATGTAAAATACATTAAAGTTAGTGATGATCAAATATAAAAAGGAAAGGAAAAGAAATATAATATCAAAATTAATTATGATGTTCTTATAATCAAATAAAGAAGTCAAAACTCTAATTAAAAAAAATATGTCAAATACTCTTCATGTTGTAATTTTAAATAAATACTCTCTTTCTCATCAAAACTTGAACTGCAAGCGGTGTGGGGAAAGGTCATTTTGAATACATACTTGGATATGTATAAACTACAATGAGCTCAAAATATAAATTTGAAAATTTTAAACATTAAAATGGAAATCTGTATTGATTATCATTTCTTGGCTATATCTTTCATTTGAGTCACTTTTGTAAACTTTTATTTGGAGTCAATTAATGGAAACTGAATTTACTAGTAAATTAATTTACATGTAATTATGCCTTAGAAAGGTATTGATGCCTAAACAAGTACCTTTAATATGGCTGTAGGTAGTAAGTTAATTTACATGTAATTATGCCTTAGAAAGACATTAATGCCTAAACAAGTACCTTTAATATAGATGTAGGTATTACCATAATTGTAACGGCCCGTAATTTTAACATATGGGGAAAGTTATGTGAACGAGAGTCCTCTAGAGCGAATTGGGGCGAGAAGGATAGCCTTATAGTTCTCTCTAGCAATGAAGAGGAACAGCCATAATACCCGCCTAGAAATGGTGGGTCTCCGATCGAGGAAGATTATCCCCATAAGATCCAAATGATTTTGGTTTTTAAAATTGGTCAATGAAATAATTTTACCAATGATTATATTTTAAATATAAAGAATATTTTTCAAGTATTATAGTTATTTTATTAAGGAAAGGGTAATACTCAGATATTATCATAAATTGATCGGTTGTTTAATTTAAAAGTTTAAGCACAAACATCTCGTGAATTTAGTTTCACAATTTGACTATAGGGTATTCGATAATCTTAGTTTAAGATTAAAGGAATTTATTTAAGATAAATAAATCTTATGAATACGTTTTATATACGTAATTTTATAAACCAGATTTTAAAACGTGCTTTATAAAGGAATTTATGAGAATTTAAATTTTGAATATTTTAGAAAGTAATTTCAAATGATTTTTAGAAAAGAATAATAATAGTATTATTTCTATAAAAAAAGAGCTTTTGAAAATGAAAAACGATCTTATGATTAATTAATTCAAGTGGCTCGAAAGTAACTAAAAATGGGCAGGAGATGTGTTCGGATGGTAAACGCTTCTCTAAAGTTTTCTCCTTCTTGTTAAAGAAATATGCGATACTATTGGTAGTACCCAGTTCCTTGGTATCATTTTTGAGTTACTCGATCAATATAATTTTCTAAAGTTAAAAAGGATAATGTGAATCAGTAATTGACAAATTAATGGTTGTTAATTCTTATCAAAGTGTATTATATTATTTGATAAGCATGGTTATGCTTTGATCTTTAAAGTAAAAATTTAATGTTAATAATGAAGTGTTTTAGGTTTGTAGTAAAAGATGTTTTAGCCAAATTTGTTTTTAAACCCTTAAACGACACTTTGGAAGAAATCGTATGGGTATATTTGGATCTTTAATAATGGGATTTTAATGATAATAACAAATATTAGAGTCTTTTATAAAAAGATGGAAAAATTATAATTAACTTGTTATGAAAAGAGAAGTTCATTTTAACAATGTTTTGGTAGTAATTATTTTAATCTCTTCAATTATATTTTAAAGTAAGTAAAACTTGTTAAGTAAATTATGAATATACTTAAAGCAACCGAATAAGTATATGAATACTTTTATATGTTGAAACTGTAAAGGTAAAGAGAATATATATATATAAAGGAAGTTTTAATTAATAAAGGAGTGTTGAATTGATTAAGTAAGTTTTAACTAAATAAAAAATGTTTTCACATTTGATATTAGTTAAAGGAAGTTTATGGTAGTTTGTCAATTTAATGAATTATTTTGAAAAGGAGTTGTTTAGAAACCACTAAGATATGTTTAGAGATGTATTATAATAAAAATATTTTGTAATATAAAGAAGTATCTTTATAAAAAGTGTTTAAATTAAGAAATTATTTAAATAATATATTTTATATTTTATAAAATAAAGTGTGATTAGCAAAAATAAAATGATGTTTGAGAAAGGTAGATATCCTAATATTTTGAAAAAGTATAAATGGGAAAGTTATGTAATATAAAATAAGTTTGAAATTAAATTTATAATGAGATTTATTAACAAAGAAATTTCAAAGGAATTTTAGAATAAGAATTATAATGGTATTATCCAAATAAAGGATAATCAATTTCTTTTGGAAAAAGGATAGAAATATTTTGTGAATAAATATATCGAAAAAATAATAATAAATAAGTAAAATGGTTATTTATAAAGGAGTATCTTTATAAAAGTTTGAATAAAAGATGAAAGTTTTATGAAATATTTTCATAAGAATTTTAGGATGGTTAATAAATACATATGAAGTATATGGATTGTTTCCTCGCACGATTTAAACTAAGATTCGAGTGCAGAAGTTTGATGTGTTCGACACTTATCCGAAAGAGGATTTATCACTCAATTCTTGATGATGGACATTGATGAGGATTTAGGGTTGGATACTTGAGTTTTCTATCATAGTTGAGAGCTATGCAAGGAGAACTAAAGTTCCGATCGGAAAACCTAGTCAGAGTCCGCACTAAAGGATCGAGGAATCAAGACTAGTACAGAAGTGAAGTTGTGGATTTGAATAGAAGATCAAATCAGATGTTGCGTACGGGTGATCTATGTACATCGTACATGTAATGTTTAAAAATAAATATCTTGGGCAAAACCTTTGGGTTTTTGTTTTGGGTAATTTCGGGGACGAAATTCTTTTAAGGGGGGAGTCCGTAACGACCCATAATTTTACCACTTTCAAAATGAAATATTTAAGGTATTTAAATATTCAAATATAGAATATTCAAACTTAAATAATCATGTTTTATATAATAAATAATAATGGTAAACATATTTTTAGAATTGAATAAAGATTTTGGACTTTTACCGTAACATTGACAAAATTGACAAAAGCCGGTTTTGGATGAAATTGGATATACAGCCAAATAATTATTTTAAAAGATGAATAACTGCTTTTAAAATCATTATATAAGGATAATAATAGGTTGATAAAAGTTTTATAGTTATATATATACTTACGTTATATTGATTGACAAATTTCATCGCGCATTAACAAAATCATTGTCATATTTTGCAAATGAATTTCGATATTGTTTTATATTATTTTATAAGCCAAATATACTTGTTTTAATTATTCAAAAATGATAAGAAATTTATTTTCAAGTTTGGTTTACATGAATAAATATTTTAACAAAAACGTCAAATTGTGACCGTAAAATATTTTGTCGAAAATCAATGTTTTTTCATTTTAAAGTTGTCGCAACATTGTTACACCTTTATTTTCTTATATACGAACATATATTAAAATAGTATAAGTATTAATTAATTCACTAATCAAGTTTACTAAACATACTTAGAAAATTCTAGAATATAATTAACAAAAAGTAAGCATAAGAGGACAAAAATGTTACAAAAGTCAAAAGGTAAACATCAAATCAAGAAAAATATATTTATTATATTCTTTACTTAATACTTAAGTGAAAATAACATAAAGTAATGATTTGAAATGTGATGTTAAGTGTTGAAAAAAATAAGGTTATTTTTGTAATTTGGTAAAGGGATATTTTGATAACTTATCACTTCATTTTTTTTATAGATACCAACCACTTCCTTCACTTTCTTTCACACCATTTTCACCTTCTTATTCCTCCTTGAAGCTCTCTTCATTGGCTTCTTCTTTTCTCTTTTCCTTAATAACATTTCTTAGAATCATATCAAATAAACTCCAAACACCACCAAACTTTTTCAAAGACCTTATAATACCATTAAAACATGGTTTAGCATCTAAGAAGCGAAGAAATGATGGAGGAAAATGTGGAACCTATCAAGGCCGAACCATATGAGAATAAGAAGCAAATTCGGGAACTCCGGAGCAAGAGAAAGAGAAGGAAGTGCCACCGATTTCATTTCAAGGAGCTAGGAGCAAATTCAAGATTCTGTGGAAGCTCTGTCGGATTTTCGGGAGTTTGAAAGAAGAGGTCAATAGCATAAATCAAAATAATGGAGTAGAAGTTGATTAGTTGAAGTTTAAGTGAAGTGTTGTTAGTAAGAATGTTGGTAGAAAGTTTGGTTGGATTTTGGTGAGAACTCATAAATTACTATATTTTATTTTGAATGATGATATGATGGATGTTTAATATGCTTTGATCATCAAGTTTTGTTGTTTTCATATGAATGTTAAAAATATATGCAAGTCACGAATATACAAGTCGATAAACACAAAAGGAAATCACTTTCTTTGAATTAATGAAATGGTGTATATGAAAGTGTTAAACCTCTTAAAAATTGTTTAAAATGTATTTGAAATGTTTTGCAAACATTTAAAAGTGCTTTGGTGAAGTTTGAAAAGAAATAGAAAATTTGGTTAAAAATAAACGCGTCGCGTAACGGTAGTTTGCGCTGTCGCGCTATAAAAGTCAAACAAGTGTAAAAGTTGGAAAATAGCTTGGAATTCTTCGAGATAAGAATTTTCCGAACTAATATACCCATAGTTTTCCAACGAAGAAAGAAAATCGAGATTTTGAAAAGTAGATTTTGAAAAGTAGATTTTGAAATATGAGTAATACAAGTTTTGGAAAAATCTCGAATTTGCAGTTCGGAATCCAAAACTGGATTTCTTTGAAAATGACGTTTTAAATTGTCTAAAATGTGAAATAAATATTTTAAATCCTTTAAAATGTTTTAAAAGTGATTGAGTAATAAAAATGGATTTTTAAATAATAAAAAGTCATTTTGAACAATATAGCTTAAAATGCACTTTCCGTAGCACTTTTTCGTAGCGCTTTTCTATAACTTCTGAAATATAGTTTTAAACTTATCGATTCTTGTCAAAATATTTTACAAATGTTTTTGAATGATTAATAAAGTGTTTTAATGGTAATTTTAAGGATTTATGAAATGGTTAAATTTTTTTAATGATTTAGAGTCGATCAAATAACTTAACCGCCTTATGGGTGTTGGAGAGATATTGTCTAGGCTTGAATTTGGAAAACTAGTTTTCTGGTCTCCCTATCTATCCGGACTGGCCCGATAGATGGGATAGTGAATTTGATTTACTCGGATCAAAATTTTCTAAAGAATAAAGAATAAGTTTTTTGAAGATTTAGACAACTTGGATTTAATGGAGATGATTTTCTTGTACTCGGTGTTAAAGCCCGAAGAGGGAACTCGTACTATTCGTGGAATTTAAAAGGTGATTTCGCCGTTATTTTGCCCATAGTATTTGTTGAATACGGTGATTGATATTGAGTAGAATTAGATGATTTCTATATATTCTACTCACTTAAAATTTACTGGTTTTGGATTAATATCCTAGATAACATGTTTTTAACTCAATCGAAATTGAGACAAGCATCATTGTCCCAGTGGTTAAGTGATTCGACTTTGGTGCGAGAGGTCACAAGTTCGAAACTTGCATAGCATAATTCGAACATTTATTGACACATGATTTGTGGTTGGTTGTCCCAGTGACATGTTGTATCTAAGTACCATTTTCAAAAAAAACTCAATCAAAATTGAGAGTTTTGAATTAAGAAATCTTTGTTAAGATTTATGTAAAATGATTTGGAATTAATTTAAATTCTTATACTTAAATTTTATTGGTTTGGATTTATAGCAAACGATGTGAATAACATTGTTTTTTTATCCATGTTAAAAGTTGTGATTTGGAAATCTTTGTTAAGATTTAAATAAAGGATTTAGAATATTTTTCAAAGGAAAGATGAAATGATTTGGAATATAAAAAGGATTTTATGTAATCAAAGGATTTAATAAGAGAGGTTAAATGATTCCGTATACACTGGAAAGAATGTTTTAGAAATATATATCTTCGAAAGAGATTTTGATAAAAAAAACTTAATCAATTAAAGAATGATTCCCTATTCACGAAACCTCTTTTTATCGATGATTGGTTTCGAAGGAACCAGGGTCATATTTGGGAAATACCTATCCGAAGACCACTTCGAACCAATCTACATATTCGAAGTAAAAATCAGAGTTTGAAGATATTGAGACGAACAGTAACAAAGGACTGCTTGTTGATTTCATTAGAGATAACTCTCGAAATACTTATAGTAGCGGTGGTCTATTTGTTATGTCAAATCTTAGAAACACAAGGACTATTCGCTACTAATCTTATGATATGGTAAGAGAGTGCCTTTGGTTTGTCCTGTTCTAGGACAACTTGTATGGACGAGTGTCTGACCTTGCATTCTAAATCATAGTGAGTGGTCTCTATATAATGTATATCAATCGATGGCGGAGAAGACACCTTCTCTTAGCTTAACACACTTTCCCGAGACATTCGAGCTCAGGAAGTTATACATTTGTAGAAATCAGTCATGTGACTATGGAATGGCAATGTGTCATTCAAAGAGGAAAGATGATGTGCTATGTGAAAGGTAATCGTTACCTCAGGCCTCACACCCGAAAATGACCAAAACAGGGTAGACGCGGCAAGGCTATGTGGTTCGCAACCATTAAGGTATGATCATCCCCTTCTAGATATATTTCTTCCTACTATGACGTTTGGGATGTAAATTATTGTGGATTTATGCTATGAGGACCCTCGGATAGGTCGGTAACGACCGGGGAGATGACATATTCGGTACTATCTAGGAAGAGATAGGTCGGTCTTGTGTTGGTAGAGGACCATCTGTTGGGCCTCGGTACGTTCCTCTAGAGATGTACTGCCGGAAGGTAGTCCCTTCACCTGGTCATTTGTATGGAATCCATTCTCCAATAAGTACCTGCCAGTTTGTTTGTAGAACCCATATTTGTGGTTAGTATGTTGGAATTTTATAATGTAACAATTTCAGCTAAGATTAATAAGTTTACTTGCAAATGTTTTCAAAGATATGTCATTAAAAATAATATAAAGTATTTTGACAGAGAATGATTTGGTTATCATAAGGTTAAAACCCATTCCGTGTTTATGTGCGGTGTGGTCTTATAAGATATCTTATTGTTTTTAAAACGCATATTTTGAGTTCTCACGTCAGTCCCATGACTGACCCGGAGTTTATTTTCCCTTTCCTTAAACTCTGGGTGCCCTAATTTTCCTTAGGCAGCCTAGTAGTCAGGTTTAGTTTAGAAGAAAGCTGTACGGAGCTCGAAGCATGGAGTTATAAGATTTTACTGAAGATTTTTGTCTATTTCCACCACTCTCTTGTACTATAGTATTCCGCATTTGTAAGGACAGGATTTGTAACTGTTCATGTTTTTAACTCTGATAAATGTATTTTAATTTCCGCTATAAAGATTTTATGTTGGAATAACATATGTGAAATTCTGTTCTATCTTTATTTTTCTTTCTTACCCTTAATGATCCGCTTCTACGGCACTTGGATCTACGGTACGTGAATACCGAGAATGTATTAGTGTCGATTTCTGGGAGTCGAAGAAATGGGTTGTTACACTAATAATGGCTTCTATACATCAGTTATGTCCTTTGGTTCAGTAGGAGTAGCCTGCAAAAAATATCAGAGCAGAAGTTAAAGCACGTTCTTGATTATATTAAATTCCACATGCCTTCTTAATATACCATGTTAACCCATAACAAATAAATTTCTTGTGCCTTCATAATATACTTTTACTAAAATGCACATTCCAAACCGTTTGTTTCCTTTTCATAATATACTTCTGAAATTCTATGTCGTTCTAAGCGTCACAAGAAGTATATGTATTTATGTACTTTTAGTCCATTTATATCTATATTTATGTGTTATCACTTACCATCGTATTTATATCATATAAAGGTATGTTTTTATTACAAATTAATATGAACTATTATTTATTCTTGCTAGCTAACTGATCATTGATGTAAAAAATGTCATTACAAAAAGAAACTATGCACATTTATGCATCAATAAACTAGTATAAGACAAGATGCAGAAACATTTAATGCCTCCCGTCCGTTACAACCAAGAAGTAAAAGTTTTATTTAACCACTATAAGGGCGGTAATTAAAAAGATAATAGAAATGGATAAGGAAAGTGAACTTATCTGGAGAGAATTATAAAACCATGAGAAAAGACAAAGGGAGAGCTTGTACTTACTATCAGTAATAATTTATGACTGCAAAAGGATTTATATGCTTATTTCCACATTTTATCTTATCAAAACAGAAATGGATCAATAATTATTTTATATCCTAACTGCAATATGACCTTTCTATTTCAAATTTGTTTTTTACATTTCAAATTTTTTTTCTAAATATTTGTTTTTCTTTCTTTTCATACTTTCTTTATACACAGTGCTGAAATCCTTTTATTAGTAAAACAATTCTAATATGTGATTCAGGTTCTTCATTGCTTCAATAATAATAGAGTAATAATAGTAGGAACCCAATTTCTAATTTCTATAGTAGGTGTTCCATGGTAATGGTGGCAACTGAAATATAATAATTCTTAAATTTAATCTTACAAATAAGTAGAGAAAAGAAACGAAGAAAGAGTGAATTTAGTTGACATTCAATCGAATATGATATTACCCGATATTCAGACGATGCTTAAGATTCACAAGATAGCTAGGATTCAAACAATGCTTCGGATTTGAAAGATAGCTATGATTCAGCTATTAATTTAGGTAGTGAGGACTTTAGGAGGATTGATCTGAATTTTGAAAGTTGAAATTAGTAAATGGATTGGGGCTAAATAAAGAAAAAACCCTAACGTCGATGAAAAGAATTAAAGCATTCTTAGCATTAGGAATCGCGTGCAATGAAGGACAAAATAAAATTACAGACTTATTCTTCACGATCTATCTAATTTACACATGCATAAATTTTTGTCACACTAGTAATCATGGCAATGCTTTACTCACGAAAACAACCGTTACTAATTGTTTTATAACGAAAATAACCATCACAATTTCTAAAAAATTATCTTTTCAAAATTGTTGATTTGGTGAAGTGTCATTGCCATTTTTGTTATTGTTATTTTTGATTAGATATGTTTTATCGAGATAGATCTTGGATGAAACTTGAAATTTGAGATATCAATATGAAGTGTATGTCCAGGATACATGTTATCAAGTGTGTATTATAATTAGGGGCTATTTTAAGCTTTGCAGCAACATGTAGAGTTGTGCAGTAGATTTTATTTCTATATTTAGCATATCAGTTTGAAAGAACAATATATGTGGCAATGTTTATCTAAACATGTTTACATGTGGTCTGTAATGATCTACCTTTCTTACACCTAAAGATGACACTTAATACATCACACTTATTCATGTGTCAATCATTTGTGTCCAAAAAACAGGTCATTTGTGGTTAAAGAAAGAAAAGACAGAACAAAATCTCATAAACGTGATGATAAATATATAATATAACAATGATCTTTACAAAAAAATCTTTAATATATGATCATTAGCGTGCATTATCCTATTATCAACCTAAACGGTTATAACAACCTGTCCTTACAATTGCTGATAAATACAAAAAAGAAAAAAAAAACAAAACAGTGGAAGAATATAAGGTATGTGTATATGTCATGGAGAATCCAGCTCGTCACTTGAAAGCTCTAAAGCATCCAGCTAAATCTAAAAAATATGCTCGGACTGACTCGAGCATTATAAGAAAATAACACCCGGATCAGTCAAGTAAACAAGCATGAGAAAGATCAATCGAGTCATATTGATTTCTACATTTGAAAACCCTTTTTAAAATAAAAAATATATTGTAAGACCATGCTGCACATAAACAAGACTGGTTTTTACCTTACGATAACCAAACCATTTTTATTATAAAATTCAATGATATTATAATAATGTCTATGGGTTTAAAATATCAATAATCAAGTAGTTGTGACGTATGTATATCACAACGTAGACGCTTATGGAGAATGGATTCTAACAAATGGCAAGGTAAGGGACTACCTTTTGAAATATAGTACACCTCTAGATAAAATATACCGTGGGCTGTAGTTACCTTTGCAACCCTACCAACACAGGACTAACCTACTCCTAACTGGATAGTACCGAATATGTCATCATTCCGGTTGTTCCCAACCTTTATAGTGAGCTCTCATGCACAACCATATCCATAATATGATAATCTAGAAAGGTGATTATACATCCTTATGAGAGCATCCCCCATAGCCATGCTGCATCTATCCTATTTTATCCATTTTTGAGGTCGAGCTTGTGAGGTAAAGATTTACCATCCTTTAGCAGTTCCCAATTAGATGCTAACACTACCCTCCAAGCAGAAATGCAATGCCAACATTCGTCCATACAAGTTCATTCAGGGTCTGAACGAAACTGAAGGCACTACCTCTATTACATCCATTTTGGAATCACCTTCAGGATTAGTAACAAGTATATTCACAAAAGATCGTGAAAGATTTCTTATTCCAATATCATATTAAAGGATCAAATAAAAGTTATTTTAAAATAAATGGAGATAAGGATAAACCTAAACATTATTTCTTTGGAGTTAAGAGCGGAACGAATGTTCCATACCACCATAATTAAGTTGGTCAATTTAAGGAGATCAAATCTCAATTTCTTTTATAAACTTTTTCTATAAATTCTTTTTAAATAAATCTCTTTCATTTTATGAAATCTCCTTTATTTAAATTCCCAAATCCATTTATAAAAACTATTTATAAATCACCAGGTTTATTAACGAAACTCTTTTATGAATATGAAAACCATTTACAAAAATTCCTTTCAAAATTTCATGATCCCTTTCCATTTATAAGATATCCTTTTATAACTTTCCATTTTAAAAACAAATCTTCTTTAATAAATTTTATTCAATAAAGTTCCTTTGATAACTAAATAAATTATTTAAAACACCTTTAAATAAATAAGTTACTATTCAAAACATTCTCTATTAAATTTACCTATAAACTGCATTAGCAAAATAATGACTTTAAACAATCATTTAAGAAGTATTAAATTACTTCAAAACACCTTTTAATAAAATAATTTCTTAATTATCTTCTAAATATCATATTTAAAATGGTAATAAACTTTAAGCATCATAAATAAGTAATAATTTTACTTTAAAACCTTTTTTAAAAATTATAACAATTAAATTTAAACCATTATTAAAAATATATTTAAAATAATTGACTTCATAAAATTAGAAAGAGGCTTAGTGACCACAATCTTTCTCGATTAATTCAGTTTAACTTTCTAGTTGTAATATAGGTATTTACATAACAAGCCGATATGTAAAAGGAATCAGTCAACAACAATCAATCAACATATAGGTAAATGTCCAATTAACATAATAGCATAATTAGGTTTAATTCCTGTGTAACAGCCCGTTTCTTCGACTCCTAGAAGTCGACACTAGTACATCCTCGGTATTCATGTGCCGTAAATCCAAGTGCCGAAGAAGCGGGTCATTAAGGGTAAGAAAGAAAATAAAGACAGAACAGAATCTCACATACGTTATTTCAACATAAAAATCTTTACAGCGGAAAATAAAATACATTTATCAGAGTTAAAAACATGGACAATTATAAATCATGTCCTTACAAATGCGGAATACAATATTACAAGAGTGTGGTTGAAATAGACAAAATCTTCAGTAAATCTTCTGACTCCATCCTTCGAGCTCCATCCAGCTTCTTCTAAGCTAAACCTGACTACTATGTTGCCTGGAGAAAATTAGGGCACCCAGAGTTTAAGGAAAGGGAAATTAAACTCCGAGTCAGTCATGGGACTGGTGTAAGAACTCAAAAAACGCGTTTTGAAAACAAAAAGGTATCTCATAAGACCACACCGCACATAAACAAGGAACAGGTTTTTACCTTATGATAACCAAAACATTCTACGTCAAAATACTTGATATTATTTTTAATGACATATCTTTGGAACCATTTGCAAATAAACTAATTAATGTTAGCCGAAATTGTTACATTGATTAAATTCCAGCAATACTAGCCACAAACGCGGGTTCTACAGACAAACTGGCAGGCACTTATTGGAGAATGGATTCCATACAAATGACCAGGTGAAGAGACTACCTTCCAGCAGTACATCTCTAGAGGAATGTACCGAGGTCAACAGAACATCTACACCTCTACTAACACAAGACCGACCTACCTCTCCTTAGATAGTACCGAATATGTCTTCACCCCGGTCGTTACAGACCTATCTGAGGGCCCTCGTAGCATACATCCACAATAATTTACATTTCGAACGTCATCGTGGGAAGAAATATATCTAGAAGTGGTTGATCATATCCCAATAATTGCGAACCACATAGCCTTGCTGCATCTAACCCTGTTTTGGTCATTTCCGGGTATACAGCCTGAGGTAACGATTACCTTTTAATTTGCACATTTCACTCTGAATGCCACACTGCCATTCCATCGATCTCTATTGAATTTCGCAAATATACAACCTCCGAGCTCATACTCTTAGAGAAGGGTGTTAAGCTGAGAGAAGTTGCCTTCTCCGCCACCAAATAGATGTACGTTTATAAAAGTCAACGATGAAATCTCAAGAATGCAATGTCATTCATCCAACCATACAAGTTCGTTCTGCGACTGAACGAAACCAAAGGTACTCTCATACCGCATCCATTTGGAAATTAATCCTAGGATTAGTAGCAAGAAGTCCTTGCAACCAAAAGAATTTCAAAGGACCACTCTACTTTAGTATTTGGGAGCTAACCAGAATTATCGTCAAGCAGTCCATTCATCCCGAAAATCCATGGTCTTCATTTTCCATTCTCTCTGTTAGGTCTTCATCTTTCGAACACATACATTGGTTCGAAGTGGTTTTCGGACAGGGATTTCCCAGATCTACCTTGGTTCCTTCGATCCAATCATCGATAAAAAGAGGTTTTGTGAATAGGGAATCATTCTTTAATTGACTAAGTTCTTTTTATCAAAAATCTCACTCAGAGATATATATTTCTAAAACATTCTTTCCAGTATATACGAAATTATCAAACCTCTCTTATTAAATCTTTGATTACTAAAAACCCTTTTTAAATTCCAAATCATTTCATCTTTTCTTAGCAATATATTCCTAATTATTTATTTAAATCTTAACAAAGATTTCCTATTTCAAAACTCTTAATTTTGATTGAGTTAAAAACATGTTATCAAGGATATTAATCATATACCAATAAACATTAAGTGAGCAGAATCTATATAAATCATCTAATTCTACTCAATATTAATCCCTGTATTCAACAAATACTATGGACGAAATAACGGTGAAATCACCTTTTAAATTCAATGAATAGTACGAGTTCCCTCTTCGAGCTATAACACCGAGTACAAAAAGATCATCTTTATAAAATCCAAGTTGTAAATAAATTTGAAAATTGAATCTTTTTACACTTAACTCGTTTCCGACATTTCGACCTTATCTATCCCTCGCCCAAGGAAGAGGCCAGGTGAGACAAGGCACTAGTTGCTCCTGAACATCTCCTTAGTTTAAGCACCTCACATTCGGATCTCACGAATAGAAAAATCTAGTCTACTCGTCGGCTTTTAGAGCCAAGATTAAACCACTATTTATAATAGTATTTTCTTTTAATCATTCATTTGGACTTTCTTCAATAAGCTAGAAAACCTCAAATCATTATCAAAGCTCTTAATAATCCATTTGTAAACCTTTGTAAAAGATTTGTATAAGAATCATTAAGTTTAAAACAATACTTCAAAAGTCGTAGTAAAGTGGAAAGTGCTTTTTTAAGTTATATTGATCAAAACGACTTTTATAATTTGAAAATCCATTTTTATTTCTAAAATCACTTTTAAAACATTTTAAAAGATTTATAAGATCTATTTCACATTTTTAAACAGTTTTAAACATCATTTGTAAAGAAATCCAGTTTTGGATTCCGAGCTGCAAATTCAGGATTTTTCCAAAACTTGTTTTACTTATATTTCAAAATCTACTTATCGAAATCTAGATTTTCTTCCTTCGTTAGAAAACTACGAATATAATAGTTCGGGAAATTCTTATCTTGAAGAATTCCGAGCTATATTCTAACTTTTACACTTGTTTGACTTTTATAGCGTGAAATCGCGAACTGCCAATACGCGACGCGCTTATTTTTAACCAAATTTTCTATTTCTTTAGAAACTTCACCAAAACACTTCTAAATGTTTATAAACATTTAAAATACATTTTATACCATTTTTAAGAGGTTTAACAATTCCATGCACACCATTCAATTAATACAAGGAAAGTGATTTCCTTTGTGCTTATCGACATGTATATTCGTGACTTGCATATATTTTCAACAACAACATTAAACAACCAAACTTGATGACCAAAACATAGTAAACATCCATTTTCGAACATCATATCATCATTCAACATTATAGTATAATAATTTAGGAGTTCTCATCACTATTTTCCCTTCGAGCTAATATGAAATTGGTTATAGCTCCACTATCTCGAAATCTACGCTCACTAGCACTATTGCGGCATTGCCTTTGGAATGGCTTGGCCTTGCTTGGAACTCACGGCCATGACTTGGAATAGGTGGAAGGGCTCGGCCTAGGGTGGACCTAAGGGTGGCCGTGGGTTTGAGTGGAGGAAAGGAGGTGTTTTTACTTGTTTTTGAAGTGGATCGATATTATATACATCTGTGTATATAAATTCACTAATATTTTTCCATAACTTTTCTAATATATTTCTGAGGCATGGAAGTCATTAAAGAAGCTCTTAGGAAGCTTTTGAAGAAGGAAGAAGAAGAATGAAAAAGAAGAGAAAGAGAGTAGCCTATTTATAGGAAAAAAGAGGAGTATAAAGGAAGATATGTATACACCACTTTTTCCAAGCTTCTCCAACACACTTCCTCTTCAAAATACACGGCCATAGCCTCCCTCCCATGTGCCCATCACTTCCATCCACTCATGTATGCATATGTTGACTTGCTTAAGCTTAAGGAAGAAGCTTTATACAAAATATCTTTGATTTTTCTCTTATGTATGTATTTTTAAATGTATAAGTATATATGTATGTATACATACATTCAGTACATGTTAGTGGATGCATTTGTATGTTACATACGTGTACATGACATATAAACAACGTTGCATTGATTTTGAAAAACTTTCGTTCGATAAACAGTTGCCGATCGGAGAACCGATTCTCGATCACATTTTCACTTATACTCTAACGTACATATATTTGTAAACAAAATTTCATAATGAATTTCTTATCATTTTAAATGAATTAAAATGATCGTATTTGATTTATAAAGCAATACTAATTTATATTAACAATTATTTACAAAAATTGTCATTATATTAATAAAGCGATATCGATTTTTCCATATATTTTCAAATCAAATATATTTCTTTATAAAACTATTATAAATGATTTATTATCACTTTATAAATATTCAAAATGAATTATAATCATTTAAAATAGTTATTTGAATAATTATAATAATTATTAATCATTAAATCTCAAATTAAATCAAATAAATCAATTATCATATTTAAGGGCATTATTACTAATGTTATAAACACATTTTATTTTCAAAAACAATTCAATTGATTTTATTTCATATTCTTGTTTAATTATAAAAATAAGTGTATGTATCCAGCTCCATGCACGACATTTTACGATTAAAGAGCCCTTTACCTATAAAACAGTTTTCAGCCATTTTATTGATTTAGATTTCGAAGAAAATATTTTTGTAAATATAAATTAAAAATAAAATTACTCTTACTTATTATCACTTAAAGCAATATTATTTGTATTATCAACCTTTTATTACCAAAAAATAAAATTTCTCAAAGTGATAAATTTGCAAGTCGTTACATCCTGCTTAATAGATGCCAACATAATCCATTTGGCGAATTATGATAGAACAATAATTTATTCTACCAAGCAAATGTTAAATATAATTTAATTAGCGGAATGGTATTTTATTCTCCTAAATATTTATCATTAGGTTTCATATCCTTATGAGATTACCTAAAGGTAATCGACAAAAAAGTCCTTTCGATTTAAAACATTCTTTTTAAAGACAGTTTGCTTTAACAAATTGACCTTTGAAATTAAATGATTTAAAATCAAAAGATTTTATTCATAATTAAATAACATTTAAACTCTTTATTTAAATAATAATTTAATCTTTAAATAAATGATTAAATTCCAAATTAACTTTTAAATAAATGATTAAATAATAATTCATTAAATAAATAATTAAATCTCAATTTGAATTAAATAAATAATTAAATAATAATTTACCTTTAAATAAATAATTAAACTATAATTAATCTTTAGTTAATAATCAAATAATATATAAAACCTTCATTAATAATTAAATTGATCTTGATCAAGTCTTAATTAAATCTTAACTTAATTAGTAATTAAATAAATATTTAAACTCTTTCTTAAATAATTATAAACGCTTAATTATAATAATAATTAATCCTTAAATAAATCATTAATTAATAATTAATCTTTAATTAAATAATTAACTATAATTAACTTAATTAATATTTAAGTACTAATTTCCTTCATTAACTAATGACTAATACTAATTACCTTAATTAATTAATTAATTATTCATTAAATGAATAATTAAATAAATAAATAAAAATTACTTTTAAATATTTATAATAAGTTTGAAAACACTTTTAAAAAATATTCAAGATGAAAACAAAATTTTGTAAAAAGAGTCCGTTTTTAACGAATTGCATCCATAGCGACCGTTACTATATGATCTGTAATTTTCAAAACTTGTTTTTATAACAAATAGCTTTAAAATCATTATTTTTTATACTTTACTCACTTTATAACATAATAAAGTTTTTGAAAACCAAACAAAGCAAATTTAGAAACTTTGTACTCTTCTTTTAGAAACTTTAAAACTTGCAAACATGATATCTTTTCCAAAGGATTTCAAGTCGCTTAACAAGTCAAAGAGCTAACATTTTAGCATATACAACACAATGTACATCATCATAACATAACTTACATGTTATAATCCACATACCCAAGCAAGGGTTTTAACTTACTAACTAACCTAACTTTAACTTCCATTTTTAAGTCTATACTACAACATATCCAAGCATATATATACACATAAAATCAATATCTATTTTATCCAAACAAGCAACTTACTTTTGCAACCAATATAAGCAATAATTATCATCAACATTAAAGTTTAAAACTTTAAGTAAAAAGGAGAGCTTTTCTCACCTAAAAATTAACCAAATAACCTAGAATTTCCATTACAACACGAACCAACCTAGATCCTTCTTTCTCTTTAGAAAAATGGAATTTTTGGAAGCCTAATGGGTCCAAAAGGGTTTGGCCATGAAGGTGGGTGGTTTGGCCATGGGGTAAGTAAGGGTGTGAAAGATTGTTTTTGAAAGAAGAGGGGAGTAGGAAGAGAAGAAAAGGTTCTTAAATGAATTTAAAGGCTTTTAGAAATAGAAAAGATCACGGTTTTTAACTTCCAAAACAAGGGAAACCATGGAAGAGTTTCAAGAGGTTAAGGAAGAAGGAAAAGTTTTTGAAATAATGAAAATTAGAATGGAAAATTTTTTGGAAATTTCTTTTATACAAATTGCAAAAATCAATTTATCAAAAACCCCTTTTGTACCATACCCTCCATTCATTGAATGGCCCCTCATCCTCTTGTCTCCCCCTTACTTCCACATGCCTAGACACGATCCCCTAACCTCTCCCCCCGGCACAACATACCAACATGTATTAATCACTAATTGTACTTAGATGTTTCCTAAGATGTGACACTTATTTTATACCTTATTTTTGTTTTAAATTTTGCTGAAAGCCACATCACCTTTTTCATTTACTTAAGGAAATACCTATATATAATATAATTCTAACTTTATTTATAAACGTGTGTATAATTATACACTACAACAATCTGGACTTTTAATAGCGTTTAAAAAACGCTATTAAAGGCTTGTATAGCGTTTTTATGGATGTTGTATATCAACATGCAGTTATAAGTCTGTGACTTACGATAGCAACACAAAAAATGCTGTAAATGAGATCTTTTAACAGCGTTTGAAAAGTGCTATAAATTGTTTTAATGACGTTTTTGCACACGCGGTAAAAAACATGTTACAAATAGGAAGGGTTATTAGACAGCAAGAATAAAACGCTATAAAAAGTTCCAAACAATAGCGTGTTACCAACGCTATGAAAACTCTCTTAACATTAGCGTTTTTTGACTACTATTAACAATTGCATATTATAGCGCTTTAAAAACGCTATTGTTACCTTTTATAGCATTTTTTAATGCTATTATCTTATTACATAAGATTTTCTGTGCTTCTTTTTGACGTTTCATTGCATATATGTATTATGAATTTAAATATCACTAAGATGACATTTGACTACCAATACGTTATATGTAAACAAATAAAATTACACCAACACAACATGTGCTCATTATATTCCATAACTATGTATGAAGATTACAAATGCAAGTAAACAAAACTAATATTATACATAAGCAATCTTTACCAAAACGATACATAGAAGTATTCAAAACACTAAAGATACACACGACACTATATATTACTTCAAATCACCTTGTTGCTACTTGCTAGCACCAAATGTATTAGTTACTTGTAAAGAAAAAGTTCCATAATTAGTAGTAATAGACATGATTCATGAAAAATATGCATATAAAGTGACTATTGAACAACAATATATGACGTTTATGAACTTATTCAATTCTAAACCACTATTGTATTTAAATGAGTACAGATACCATTAATATTGTAAAACTTATTTATTTTTTATAAAACTTGATTTATTTCCATAATACCAGTTTTATTTTTGGCAACTTAATTAACTTAGCTAAATCTTTATGATACATAATAAATTCTATAGAAACTTTGTTAATTTAGTTAAATTTTTATAAAACGCAACTAATTTTTTTTATCAAACTTGGATAAATTTTACAAATTTAAGTCAGATGTTTATAAAACTTGGTTAAATTTATAATAATTAGTTAAATTTTATTAACTTGTTATTTATAAAAACTTAATTTATTTTAAAAACTTAATTAAAGTTTATAAACTTAGTTATTTTTTATAGACTTGCTTAATTTGTATAAAACTTAGTTAATTTCTACAGAAATTAGTTAATTTTTATAAATTAGGTTGATTTTTATAAAGATATTTAATTTTTACAAAACTTAGATAACTTTGTTAAATTTTTATAAACTTAATTATTATTTTATAAAGTTGCTTACCTTTTACAAAATTTTGTTAATATTTAGATAATTATTTAATTTATATACAACTTGTTTAACTTATTTAAATTTTTATACAACTTAGTTAATTTTTATAAATTTACTTTTAGTTTTCTAAAACTTAGTTAAGGTAGAAAATTATTTACTTTTTATAAAACTTGGTTAACGTAGTTAATTTTTATAATTTATCAAACTTAGTTTAATTTTAAAAAAATTAATTAAATTTTTATAAAACATAGTTTGCTTTTTATAAAACTTGGTTAAATTTTACAAACTTAATAATTGGATGTTTATAAAACTTGGTAAAGTTTTATAAAACTTAGTTAAATTTTATTAACTTTGTTATTTTTATAAATTTAGTCTATTTTGAAAACTTACTTAATTTCTATAAAACCTAGTTAACTTCTATAAAAATTAGTTATCTTTTTATAAAGTAGGTTAATTTTTATAAATTTATTTAATTTTTATAAAACTTAGATAACGTAACTTTGTTAATGTTATATTTTGTTTTAAATACCTTACTCAACAATTGCATTTCGATTGTTATAAACTTATTAATTTATATAAAACTTAGAAATTTTATAAACTTATTTAATTTTAAAAAACTTAGTTAATTATTATAGAACTTAAGTAATTTTAAACTTAATTAGTTCATTATCCATATCTAGTTGAGAGGTACCAATCGCAAAAGCTTACTGAACTACTGTTGTATATATTTTTCACTTCTAATAGTGGAGAAATGAAAGAATATCAATTTGATAGTGGATATTTTAGAAAATTCATTGGAAGGGAAAAAATAATTACTTCAGTTGCTACTAATATTTGACTGCACTAAACTGAGCATGATATTCCTCCATCAACTATAGTGATAAACAGTTTCAAAGTAATGACCGAATTCCAGACCTATGGCTATATTAACATGAAAGTGAATGCAACAGCTGTATATTTAATGAAAGTGGATCATTAGATCAATGATCACCAAAGAAACATGAAGAAAATTAAAGCTACAAAAAAGAGCTAATATTACAGTGATAGTGTGCTAGCATAAATTGAAGAAAAGAGATAAGTATACATAGGTAGGAGAAGAAATAACGTGTGTTGTGCACTGCAATGGATGATGTACTAAACTGCAACGCATCAAGTACTGAACTGTTGAAGATGATGCACTGAAACGCAACGGATGAAGTACTGAACTGCTGAAGATGATGTACTGAAATGCAGTGTGCCATGAAATGGTGGGTCCGAATACATTACAAACAATATTGATTTGACCCTGCAACTTTTGAAGGCTGAAGTGTGTACTGACCTGAATTGGAATGTCGGACAATGGGGGTGGCTGTTTAATAAATAAAGTCGGTAGAAGCAACTAGCGTAGGAACACAGTGAACTGGAATGTCCATAACCCAAAATTGAAATAACTAAATTTGCAATTTGCAATGAATCAAACAGAGACAGCCGTTGAGATGTAAGTTGACAAATAATAAAAATAACTAAATGTTACTAAAATTATGAGGAGACTGGATTTAAAATACTTGAAGTTTTAATGTAAAAGAATAAGCTAAAGAAATCTTACTAGGAGTAAGACGATATAAATGATAAGTTAATTTCAATTTATCCCTCTTAATGAAACACTGAATCATACCATCTCGAGGCCCTGGCTGCCAAATGAAAATAAGAAGTATTAGACAACAATGTTTGAAATTTTGCATTATGCTAACTACTGATGGATGATTTTATTGAAATGGAAAAACTAGCTATAGTTTGTGTTGATAAAGAACCACAACAGTTGAACTCTGAGATAAACAAGCAAAAGTTTCAATCAGATATAGAGAAGCCACTGTGTAAATAATTGAAACAATTGAAGTAGTCATACATAAATCTTTTACAAATACCATAGGTAAACAACTATCAGATGAAAAATATGAGAAATCAGCATCTGCCACTAAACAAATAGCACATGTTTTTCAATGGGAAATTTCTGAGTTTTGTTCGGTTCTACAATGATTTATGGTTGTTTGCAATGATTTATTTCATGGAATGGTAGATTTCAATGCATTTATAATTAAATTGGGATCGAGTCTCCAATGGATTCCAGGTCAATGTCTTTCACTCCAGAAAGTAAATTCTATGTCGGATTTAAACTTCAAAGATCTTACGACTAGAAATGAGCTGTTAAGTACTCAACCTAAAGAATCAAGTATGAAAATAGAAAATTTAAAGGAAGAACTGTTAACTCTGAAATGTTCAAATAATCTAATAGAAGATCAAATTGAAAACAATGTATCAATTGCGGATGAACTTGGTACGCAGCTTACAGTTGTCAACTCTGAACTGAATGCTCTAAGCAAGAAAATTTCCTCGATCAACTTAGTTAAAATTTTAAAAGACTTAGTTATTTTTGTAAATTTATCAATGAATCAATACGACCAAGTGGTAATGTCGAGAACTTCAACTAGCCTAGATTACCTAGGCTAATTGTTAATTTTGATTTTAAATAATAAATTATAACAAGATTAAAAAAATAAAGTTTACGAAAAATTCATAATAGAATTTCAAAGAACACACTTACACTGTATACAACATTATATACCAAAGGGTCTTAGTGGAAAATAATAACCCATTGCACATAAAGCTTTGCGTGAAGCTCCTTTTCTGTGTTTCCCTACTAAGCATATAAGAAATTAGGCAATGTTGCTTATAAAGTGATCAAGTATTATTTTTTTTCCTAATTCTTTTTTCTGAAACATGAGTATTTTATTTGCATTCACAAATCACTGCAAACATTTGAGTGCAAACAAATGGCCTGATAAATGAACAAATTATATACGATGACCATGATAAATGACTGCATTGAATGAGATCATTTCCATACATTTTTTGCGGAGAAAGAGACAATCGAACATAGAAATTAACATTACCTTTATCTGAACATGCCACATAGCAGCATTATTAAAGATGACAGCAGGTCCCAAACTCCTAGCTGGATTAATAGCCAATCCAACGATAGGAATGGCTACCAAGTGCACCAAAAACACTGTAAATCCAATTGCAAGAGTTGCCAAAACCTGCATTATAAATTTTTTAGTACTTATCTTGCAAAACTATACTCGTACAAGTTCAGTATAATCACTTACATGCACGTGAGGGTACCAGCATTGCATTTAGGATCAGTAGCAAAGAAAACAATGTTGATGAATACAAAAGCACCAATGACTTCAGCAGGAAGTCCAGCTCCAGTTGAATACCCATCACTCACCATGTTAACACCGCCACCATATCTAAAAGAAAAATCCTTCTACAACGCCTTAACAAGCCCAGCACCACATACTTCACCAACGCACCGTGCTATCACATTCAAAAGTACCTTAACCATTGAAACCTTTCATGCCAGAAACATGGCTAAAGCATATCATTCCACCATATGTGCATGAGATTCCTACAAATCCATTCAACCAAGCCAAGATATCCAAATTCAATCATTTTCAACTAATTTTTATGTAGTTCTTAACAACATATAATGTTTTTTAACAATTTTTTCAAGAAGGTTATTAAGTTTAGCATATATTTCACTTTTTGAAAGTTCAATTTCTCTATATTATTAAAAAAAATGAAATTTTGCAAAATATTAAAAAATGGAGATACTTCACAAATGTTCAAACTATTTCAAAAATTGGAAAAAAAGTCATAAATTTAAATAATTGGTAATTTCAAAAAAGTTTGAAAATTATAGAATTTATTATGTTTTTCAAAAATATTCAAAACTTGTATATTAATCCAAGTTTTCAAATAAAAGTAAAATTCTTGAATAGATTTCTAAGAATATGAGAACTTGATATTTCGCTCACCACCAGCAATGTGATTCGTTCATAGATCAACATGAAAATACGATTAAAAGAGAAATACTTTTCCTTTTGTTTCGGTTCCCTATTTTTATTCCTTTATATAGTTACAGTCGATTGCAAATATGAACCATGCTCTCGAAGTTGGAAAATGTTAAGGCTCTCACATGTACTCTTCCATGATTTCAAAATTACAATTTGCAAAACTATCGAGCTCTTGGGTTAGAGCAATCGATTCAGTGGAAGTAACAACTAAATGATTATGTATTTACACTAAATTTTCAGTACAAAATAGTTAGCAGTAGTGATGTGGTAACTCCACATATAACTAGTCTGTAAGGCTTGCGTTTGCGTTGTACACACTAATGTTACAGAGGCAATCTCCAAATGAATATTTAATTTTTTATTCCTTAAAAATTGTTTGTTAACTTGGCTATTTTTATTATTTAATCTAATTTTTATTAATTTATTTAATTTTTATGAAACTTAGTTAACTTAATCAATTTTATAAACATGGATAATTTTCTAAAAATTTAGTTAATTTTTATACACTTAGTTATTTTTATAAACATACTAAATTTTCATTAAACTTAGTTAACTTTGTTAAATTTTATAAAATATAGCCAATGTAGTAAAAAAAATTGCAAACATAGTTAACTTTTATAAATTTAGTTAAGTTAGTTAATTTTTATATATACTTGGGGTTTTTTAAAATAAATTAAATTATTGTTTATTTGCTTAGTTATTTTTATTTGCCTAGTTAATAAAGTTTTCAAAGCCATGAAACATAATCTTTATACGAGTCCGCAAAGAAGAATAAACATATGAAGTTATATGAATTCTTGATGTGCAACATGTAAGAAGAAAAAACATATACAGTAATATTACACGGTTAAGGAGCATGAAGGAAAAAGTAGATGAGAAGGCGAGAAACCGGAAAATTTAGAGCTTATCGTTGATACATTACTTCTCAAAATGGAAGGACAATTACTAAATAAGAAATGACTAGAAATGCGAAGAATCTTAAGTGATCAAAATCAGAGTGCAACCCACCATGGCGTATGTAAATTAAGATGCTTGCTATAATGCACAGAAATGCACTGAAGTGTCTTTCTTTTTGCTTTAGGCTTAAGCTAAAGTGAAGAAAAATGTAGTAACATGAGTAGGACCGCACTGAAATGCAACTCTCTTTCTGCCTGCTCACGCTACAGCCTGAATTCATTGGGGCATGGATCATTTATACCATTCTCTTCCCTCAAGTTCTCCCATTGTTGCATTATCATGGTACTAGAGTGTAGGTTTAACAATTTATGTGCAAAATTTATACATGTAGAACTGTGAAATTAGTCTAAATAAAACAATAACTGTTGCCATTAGAAGTTTAGTCTGATTTGCTAATTTGGATTTTTCATAATAACCCAACTAATACCAAAAAGAGTATCATGCCTAACCGTACAAAAACAACAGCACCAAAACAAAAAATCCTTCCACAAAAAACATATAAAATAATAAATCGAAGAACTTTTTAGAACTGTCCCATTGTTTATTTGATGCCTACGACAATCCAAATCCCTTGTTTTTATATAAACACAAGCAATTTTGCAAGCAAACAAAGAGGAAACAATTAAGAAATACCTGATATTATAAATCATTTTCAGTAGAAAACTTGATCTAGAAGTGTAACGACCCTGAATTTCGAACAAATTAAATTGAGAATATTTAATCTATTGTAAGTTGAAATAAATTTAAATCTTCAGTTTAAAGCCGAAGAAAAATATTTCAAAAGTTTTTAAAATTCGTATTGATGATTCTGAAGATAACAGAAGCTTCAGAATCCAATTCCGAATTGATTTGATCAGTTTTGAAATTTATATCGTTTAACCGATATTTAAAAATAGCCGTCCGAGGCGCAGTCTCGGAATTCGACGAAACCAGTTCCATTGGATCCATAATATTGAATTATTATCGGGTTTCAAATTTCGTGGCATTTGGAGTTGTTGTGTGTACATATGACGTTTAAACGCGTTAAGATAAAATGAGATTTGATTTAAACTTAAATTTAAATTTGTCACATCATTACTATTCGTTCCTAAAATCATGCCTAGAATCATGCCTAGTATCGTGCCAGAGAACGTGAAAACATGTCATCTTCAATTTTTAAATACCCTCGTTCCTTATTCTATGCCGAGCATTTCGTCCCCCCCTCCTCTTCCTTTATCTGTTCAAAATTAATTTCTTCGAGTAAAATTAAATGGCCAAAGCAAATTCACGAATTCTATTCAATCGCGAGTGCAAACAGGGAGCTGCGAACCATCCTCTTCAATAAATTCAAATAAATGGCTGCGACTTATCAAATCATGGCGGCGACGAGCAGAAGGGGCTCGCGATGAGTGTCGCACTCACAGTGGTGGTTCTGAGTTCTCGAGGTGGCAGCGTGGGTTGTCGCGATCTCGTACAAGCATGGGCGAGCGCGTAGGCGAATCGCGCGAGGCCAGGCGCGAGGGGTTCGATCGTTTCAAATCAGAAAAGGGAATCGCGATTTATTTCTGAGCAGCGTTCGTTGTAAGTCGGCGACCAAATAGGGTTTAGATTGGTGGGGTTCGTCGCGACCTGGGAGTCAGGCTCGCAAGGCTGGAAATGATGGTCAGGCGATGGCGGCGAAGTGCGTGGAGGAATGGGCAACGAGGCAAGTCGAGACTATGAGCTCGAAAGGGCTGTGGTGGTTCTGGAGGCGACAACTGCTGGTCTGGGGTTTGTTATCGATTGGAACTAATTGGAGCGGCGATTGTTGGGTCATCAGTGGGAAGACGTTCGCGTGCTTGGCGATGTTGTTTTCTGGCGATTTCAGATCACGTTCGTTGTCAGTAAGGTATTGTGTTGTCTTCTTTGTTTTAATCTGACTGATATTCTTATAGACAGATTTAAAAAAGAAAAAGAAAGAGGATTAGTGGATTAACAGTAAAGTTTTTTGTAAAAATATATGTATCAGTAAAGTATAAACATTTTTGTTTTAACTTAAATATAATAAAATATATCTATATAAAAAGATATACATGCCTATTTTAATTTAAGTTACATAGATAAACAGTGAAAATACATATATACAGATTAAGATTTGAAGAGAAAAAATTTATTACTGTTTTATTTTCAGAAAAATAAATGTTTACAGTTTATATAAACGGAAGTTTACAGTTATAAAATTTTGGCTAAGTAAATAAATAGAACGATAATTTAAAAAGTTCGATTTAATTCGAATATTGATAAACTGTGTAAATATTTATACAAGGTATAAATCAAGAAAAATCGAGTCAAGACGGGAATGGATGGTAAAGAAATATAAAGCTAAGGTGAGATTTTTCTCACTCGATTTAAAAGTGGAATTTTCAGTTATTGATTGATGATACGATTGCTATGTTGATGTGATATTAGATATGATAGGATATATCTATATATATAGCAGTATATACATATTGGCATATGTATATATTGGATTGATGATTTCCCGCCTCGTATAGCGGATGAGACCCTATTGCGCCGTTAGTAAGCGGATTTATAAAAACCTATATACCGCGATAATTCCGTACTGGAGCGGAATTGGTATTGTGCTAACATCTTTGGATGCAGGGAAACAGGTTGGAGGGATCCAACTGGACCCCTCACATGTATTTAATTCATTTCTATTGTGATATGAATCTGTGAATGATTATAGTGATGCTATAAATCATATTGATATCTGGAATTTGTTTGAAAGCTAAAATTTAGCTGAATAGATGTTTTGACATCATTGGATTCCAAAAATAAACGAAATTGAATTTTTGGAAATCAAAATAGAAATTTCTAAATGAATTTGATTTTAGAAATTTAATAAATTCGAAGAAAGGAATTTTAAAGTATAAAAAGTTAATTTTTATAATCTTATCGAATTTATTTCCAGAATAAAGTGAAAATGTTAAATAAATGAATTGTGTATAATAGTGATTTTAAATTGAGGAAATTTATTTAAAATCTGGATTTCTAAATAAATTGAAAGAAACGATTGAAATTTATTTTTCTTAAAAAGGAATTTATTTAAAAGAAGATAAGTTGGAAATTCAGTTTGAAATTTAATTGGTACATTAAAATAAGTTGTGAAATCAATGTAAAATGAATTCAATAAGGAATGTATTTAGTAGTGCTAAATAAAATTTGAAATCAATCTGTAATTGATTTAATATTTAGAAATGAATTTTTGAGAAATCAATGTGGAAATTTTATTCGAACGTTGAAAATAAAATTAGAAATCAACATTGAAATTGATTTGGTATTGAAGCTTTTACAAATGGAATTAAAATTTATAAAAGTTGTTTATGAACCCAAAAGTCACTTATTTTGATAAGTTAAGTATAGAAGTTGATAAAAAAAAAGGTTTATAAGTCGAAGTTGTTATTAAAAAGAGGAATAGAATTTATAAACGTGCTTATAAATTCGAAAATAGATTGAATGTGATAAAAATGTGTAGAAATGATTGAAATGGGGTTAAGTAAATTTTATTCACGATTTTGGACAGTGAATATATTGTTAAGTAAAATGGATTCATTTTTTGAAGAAGTAATATTTTAAAAAATGAAGTTAAACATTTTAAAGGTGTTTTAAAATGTGTTGTGAATCGAAACCATAGATTTCAACATTTATTGTTGAAATAGACGTTTTCGAGAAACTTAAGGAAATGGTGGACTATAACACTGTTGTTATAGTAAATGATTTCCGAAAGGAAATGTTTTGATGTAGTATTGGGATTTATATATCTATCTAAATCCGAATCCCTATACTAGTGACTTCGAGTCGTCGTAACGATGTTTTACGTAACATTCGTTTTGACTCAAATAAAGGTGTTAAAAGAATATTTTCCTTAAAGAATGAAATTATACTTAATTTGATTTAAGTATATCGAATATTTTCCAAGTGTTGAAAATAAATGGATTGTGAATTGCTGACTTATTATTAAATAAGTATGGAATGTTTTCCAATATGAAATGAACGTTTTTGAGATTTATCTTCTTAAAGATAAATCGAAATCGAATATTGAAAACGATTTGAAAATCGTATATCAATAGACATTTTTGAAACATAAATTCACTATGGAATTTATAAAAAGAAAAGGGAAACTGTTTAGAAAAATAAACGTTGTTTTATTTTTGAAGTGTGGAAATTTTATATCTAGTAAAAGATATTTTTGGAAGATGAAATGATTTGGGAAAATTATTTGGAATCTGATGATGTTGCGCATCTTTATTGATAGTTAAATAACCGACTATCAATAATTACCTTTAGATAGGTATTTGTTGTGAATTGGATGAATTTGAATGCCACACTTATTTTTGAATAATCGCTCACTATTCGGGTTAGCCGGGAAAGGACCATGGGGTCGTATAACCCATTCCGAATATGTGATACGTCGTTATGAATTGCATTCGAAGACCGGTGTTGAAGACCGAATATTTTTGAAAACGGAAGGATTACCGTCGAGTTACTCTACATCGACTGATCTTCGATTTAGAGGTTTTATCACCCTTAGTGACGGGAAGTCCTGACGTGATTGAAAATTATCCGGAAATGCAAGGGCTTCGTGAGAAGTGCCTTCGGTTCTGTTCGATCCCGGAACAGACTTGTATGGATTGTGTGTCTGACGTTACAATTTGAGATATAAAGCTGATTTCTTTCAAATACATTTCTGTTGGTGGCGGAGAATTTATTCTCTTAGCTTAACACCCTTCTCTGAGACGTACGAGCTCAGAGGTTATGTAGTTGAAATTTATCAGCAATATATCCCAATTTGGTAACGTGGCATACTAAGTGTTGCTGTGAAATGATCAGTGTTTGATCATTTGCGATATGATCATTTGTTTGATCTTATATCTTTGTGATCATAGGTTGATCATTTTGTTTGACCCGAAGCAGGGCTTTTTATAGAAAGCGTAGCTTTGTGGACGAGACTTCGTCGAGCCTCACACCCCGGAAATGGTCGAAACAGGACGAATGCGGCAAGGTTCTAGGGAGTAGCGCCCCTTAGTGTATGTCATTCCTTCTGGATAAAGGTGGTATCATGGTATGGAGCCCAGATACTTAACCTCTGTGGTTGCTGCAAAATTTATTTCTTTGTGGTTGTTGCGAATCGGGGATCCTCGGGAAGATCGGTGACGATCGGGGGATGGCATACGCGTGTCAGTAGTTACCTACTTTTGCAGAGGTAACCCGGCCTTGTGTTGGCAGAGATCTAACCGTAATGTTAGGTTATTTCTCGGGTCGTCTATTCCAGGGACGTACCCATCGTGGATAGGAAGTTCCTTAGCCTGACCATTTGTTGGAAATCCAAAGAAACAATACGAGCCTTTACGATTTCAATTGTATAACCTGTCTCCTCAGGAGGCAGCTATAGCAGGCATAATATAATGGTACCTATGCTGGCTAAGATTTATATTCTACTTTCGAAATGTTTTCCACTATGCACTAATAATAATATCAAAAAGGTTTTGATTTTTGCGTAGTAAGCATCTTTGACTATCATAAGAAGAAATCTCCTCCAAGTCTGCGTTTGCATTGTGTGTGTGGTGGGAGGTCTTATGGTAGTTTCATTTTCCAAAAGCATTGCGAATTGACTTTAAAAATATTCCAGTTGTTTATTTTAAAGAATAACTGTTTTACGATCTCACACCAGTCACCATGACTGACTCGGAGTTTATTGTTCCCTTCTAAACTCTGGGTGCCCACCAATTTCCACACGGGCAGCCTAGAGTTATGTTATCAGGATATTCTGGATATTCTGGAGCTTTGGAGATAAGCTGGATGGCGAGACGTAGTATTTGTATCTGATAGTATTTATTCCGCTGTGTATTCTGTATGAGGACGAGTTTATGAAACTGTCCATTGTTGTATATTGACTCTGATTGATGTATGTATAAAAACTGATAAAATTCTTTGTTTTAAAGATTACTGATTTATCTATTATATATTGTTCCGCTGCGATGTGTAAGATTCTGATATTGTTCTGTTTCTGTTGCTGTTCTGATGTGTTGTTCTTCTTTTCTTTTTCTTCTCTTTTTCTTCTATCTTCTTCTTCTTCTACTTTTTCTTTTTCTTAAAACCCTCACTATTGGAGTTTCCGGCACTCGATTGCTCGGCAGTCGATAAAGTGAGTATCGATGTTGAATTTTCGAAAGTCGAAAATTTCAGGATGTGACAAAGTGGTATCAGAGCATATGGTTAAGCGACAACCCTGCTCTGTTGGGTGTTACTCATTAGAGATAGAGTCAGTAGTACTCTAGAATGAGTTGAGTGTAATAATAGATATGAGCGCGTATTTGTTATTTGAATATAAAATTGTTTTATATTGTGATGATTGATTTATTGAGTGGTATATGGATTCTGGTCAATACGAGTAATTAACGATCATTGATAGGGATCTCTAAACACTCGAATAGAACAATTCGACACAGTATTGTTTTAAAATAGGGTAAAAGAGATAATTTTACCTAAAACTATTTTTGTATAGAAAAGAAATGATTTTCTGTAAATTATTACAGTATATGGTTGCATGGTTGTTAGGAAAGTGATGATATTGAAATGTTATCATTTCTATTGAAACTGAATAAGAAATTGAAATCGTAACTCCAAAGTTAAGAAATAAATTCACATACAAAGGAAGTTTGGGAATATAAATTATAAATGTGAATTGTAATTTAAAACAGAATTCCAGAGAAGTATTTGGGAATGTTTTAAAAAGAATTTGAAAATTTTGGGAGATTTGGAAAGTTTAATTCCTTTTTGATTTGAAAATGAATTTCAAAGGTTTCGAAAAGTATTTTGGAGAGTTGAAAGCCCTAAACTCTTTTCGATCGCTGGAAAATAATCCTGATGATGGTGGCCACATCATTAGAATTCATTTTCGGGTTTCCAAAAGAGGAATTGCTGCCAAATTGTTTTAAATGAAAGTTGTTTGGAAAATTGAGTTTTGTTTTGAAAATTCAAAAGATAAATTTGAATTGTTTTCAAAATGGTTTTGAAAGATTGAGAGGACTCTGGAATACTGTATAAGAATATTTATGGAATATGATTGAATTTATAACTTATACAAATAGAAATTGTTAATGTAAATTATGTAATTGTGATTGGAATTAAAGTTCATTAACAAATGAAATATATAAATGTGAATTGAAAGTATAAGGAAATAAATTCATATATGAACGAAAACTATGAATACGAATTGTAAATATGATTCATAAATGAAAATAGAATTCCAAAAGAGATAATTGAAAATAAAATTCCTTAATAAAATGGAATTGTGAAGGTGAATGTATAAATGATTGTATAAATCAAGATGTAAATAAGTTGATAACTTATAGAACATTTGAAATCTGATTGGAATGAAATTCAAATTGAAGACGAATGAATTAGTAGATGAAACTAATTTAAAATAGTGCGGTTATGAATGAAAGATAAATGATAAATTCAATATTCAGAAGTTAAATAGAATTTAAATTGAATTGAAATCGTGAAGTAAATTCAAATGAAATTTGAAATGTAAAGATTGAACAAAATTGAATAGGTGTAACTTCAATAGTGAAGTAATAATGATATAAGCAGTTTATATTGAAAATTTGTAATCAAATTTGCAAAATGTTTGAATGTTATAACTAGATATTATGGCTAGTAGATATACAGGTATAAAGGAAATTGAATTTGATTTCACAGATAATTCGAATTGCTCGGAAAAGGTATGTATTTGAATTATAATATGAGTTTTTGATGATTTCTCTCTAGCCGCTTGGCGTTTTCTTTTTTTTTTTTGAAATCTGAGAGTCCGTAGGGACGTTTTGTAGTCGTACCGTATTAGCCGCGCAAAGGAGACGCTGGCGAAATTTTTCGAAAATTTAGGGCGTTAGAAAATTTTTGAGAAAATTTTGAAAGTTAAAATTTGAATTTAAACTCGAATTTGAATTTAGAAGTTAAACAATGTTGTTTGAAACTTAAAATTGGAGTTGGAAAGTTAGTAGAAATGATAACGAATCTTTAGTAGAAAGATTTGTTTTGATGAATTGATAAAACTATTTAGATTGTGAAAAATAGTAGACGAGTTAAGGACCATTTTTCCTAACTTGTAATTTCGAGGACGAAATTCTTTTAAGGGGGGAAGTCTGTAACGACCCTGAATTTCGAACAAATTAAATTGAGAATATTTAATCTATTGTAAGTTGAAATAAATTTAAATCTTCAGTTTAAAGCCGAAGAAAAATATTTCAAAAGTTTTTAAAATTCGTATTGATGATTCTGAAGATAACAGAAGCTTCAGAATCCAATTCCGAATTGATTTGATCAGTTTTGAAATTTATATCGTTTAACCGATATTTAAAAATAGCCGTCCGAGGCGCAGTCTCGGAATTCGACGAAACCAGTTCCATTGGATCCATAATATTGAATTATTATCGGGTTTCAAATTTCGTGGCATTTGGAGTTGTTGTGTGTACATATGACGTTTAAACGCGTTAAGATAAAATGAGATTTGATTTAAACTTAAATTTAAATTTGTCACATCATTACTATTCGTTCCTAAAATCATGCCTAGAATCATGCCTAGTATCGTGCCAGAGAACGTGAAAACATGTCATCTTCAATTTTTAAATACCCTCGTTCCTTATTCTATGCCGAGCATTTCGTCCCCCCCTCCTCTTCCTTTATCTGTTCAAAATTAATTTCTTCGAGTAAAATTAAATGGCCAAAGCAAATTCACGAATTCTATTCAATCGCGAGTGCAAACAGGGAGCTGCGAACCATCCTCTTCAATAAATTCAAATAAATGGCTGCGACTTATCAAATCATGGCGGCGACGAGCAGAAGGGGCTCGCGATGAGTGTCGCGCTCACAGTGGTGGTTCTGAGTTCTCGAGGTGGCAGCGTGGGTTGTCGCGATCTCGTACAAGCATGGGCGAGCGCGTAGGCGAATCGCGCGAGGCCAGGCGCGAGGGGTTCGATCGTTTCAAATCAGAAAAGGGAATCGCGATTTATTTCTGAGCAGCGTTCGTTGTAAGTCGGCGACCAAATAGGGTTTAGATTGGTGGGGTTCGTCGCGACCTGGGAGTCAGGCTCGCAAGGCTGGAAATGATGGTCAGGCGATGGCGGCGAAGTGCGTGGAGGAATGGGCGACGAGGCAAGTCGAGACTATGAGCTCGAAAGGGCTGTGGTGGTTCTGGAGGCGACAACTGCTGGTCTGGGGTTTGTTATCGATTGGAACTAATTGGAGCGGCGATTGTTGGGTCATCAGTGGGAAGACGTTCGCGTGCTTGGCGATGTTGTTTTCTGGCGATTTCAGATCACGTTCGTTGTCAGTAAGGTATTGTGTTGTCTTCTTTGTTTTAATCTGACTGATATTCTTATAGACAGATTTAAAAAAGAAAAAGAAAGAGGATTAGTGGATTAACAGTAAAGTTTTTTGTAAAAATATATGTATCAGTAAAGTATAAACATTTTTGTTTTAACTTAAATATAATAAAATATATCTATATAAAAAGATATACATGCCTATTTTAATTTAAGTTACATAGATAAACAGTGAAAATACATATATACAGATTAAGATTTGAAGAGAAAAAATTTATTACTGTTTTATTTTCAGAAAAATAAATGTTTACAGTTTATATAAACGGAAGTTTACAGTTATAAAATTTTGGCTAAGTAAATAAATAGAACGATAATTTAAAAAGTTCGATTTAATTCGAATATTGATAAACTGTGTAAATATTTATACAAGGTATAAATCAAGAAAAATCGAGTCAAGACGGGAATGGATGGTAAAGAAATATAAAGCTAAGGTGAGATTTTTCTCACTCGATTTAAAAGTGGAATTTTCAGTTATTGATTGATGATACGATTGCTATGTTGATGTGATATTAGATATGATAGGATATATCTATATATATAGCAGTATATACATATTGGCATATGTATATATTGGATTGATGATTTCCCGCCTCGTATAGCGGATGAGACCCTATTGCGCCGTTAGTAAGCGGATTTATAAAAACCTATATACCGCGATAATTCCGTACTGGAGCGGAATTGGTATTGTGCTAACATCTTTGGATGCAGGGAAACAGGTTGGAGGGATCCAACTGGACCCCTCACATGTATTTAATTCATTTCTATTGTGATATGAATCTGTGAATGATTATAGTGATGCTATAAATCATATTGATATCTGGAATTTGTTTGAAAGCTAAAATTTAGCTGAATAGATGTTTTGACATCATTGGATTCCAAAAATAAACGAAATTGAATTTTTGGAAATCAAAATAGAAATTTCTAAATGAATTTGATTTTAGAAATTTAATAAATTCGAAGAAAGGAATTTTAAAGTATAAAAAGTTAATTTTTATAATCTTATCGAATTTATTTCCAGAATAAAGTGAAAATGTTAAATAAATGAATTGTGTATAATAGTGATTTTAAATTGAGGAAATTTATTTAAAATCTGGATTTCTAAATAAATTGAAAGAAACGATTGAAATTTATTTTTCTTAAAAAGGAATTTATTTAAAAGAAGATAAGTTGGAAATTCAGTTTGAAATTTAATTGGTACATTAAAATAAGTTGTGAAATCAATGTAAAATGAATTCAATAAGGAATGTATTTAGTAGTGCTAAATAAAATTTGAAATCAATCTGTAATTGATTTAATATTTAGAAATGAATTTTTGAGAAATCAATGTGGAAATTTTATTCGAACGTTGAAAATAAAATTAGAAATCAACATTGAAATTGATTTGGTATTGAAGCTTTTACAAATGGAATTAAAATTTATAAAAGTTGTTTATGAACCCAAAAGTCACTTATTTTGATAAGTTAAGTATAGAAGTTGATAAAAAAAAGGTTTATAAGTCGAAGTTGTTATTAAAAAGAGGAATAGAATTTATAAACGTGCTTATAAATTCGAAAATAGATTGAATGTGATAAAAATGTGTAGAAATGATTGAAATGGGGTTAAGTAAATTTTATTCACGATTTTGGACAGTGAATATATTGTTAAGTAAAATGGATTCATTTTTTGAAGAAGTAATATTTTAAAAAATGAAGTTAAACATTTTAAAGGTGTTTTAAAATGTGTTGTGAATCGAAACCATAGATTTCAACATTTATTGTTGAAATAGACGTTTTCGAGAAACTTAAGGAAATGGTGGACTATAACACTGTTGTTATAGTAAATGATTTCCGAAAGGAAATGTTTTGATGTAGTATTGGGATTTATATATCTATCTAAATCTGAATCCCTATACTAGTGACTTCGAGTCGTCGTAACGATGTTTTACGTAACATTCGTTTTGACTCAAATAAAGGTGTTAAAAGAATATTTTCCTTAAAGAATGAAATTATACTTAATTTGATTTAAGTATATCGAATATTTTCCAAGTGTTGAAAATAAATGGATTGTGAATTGCTGACTTATTATTAAATAAGTATGGAATGTTTTCCAATATGAAATGAACGTTTTTGAGATTTATCTTCTTAAAGATAAATCGAAATCGAATATTGAAAACGATTTGAAAATCGTATATCAATAGACATTTTTGAAACATAAATTCACTATGGAATTTATAAAAAGAAAAGGGAAACTGTTTAGAAAAATAAACGTTGTTTTATTTTTGAAGTGTGGAAATTTTATATCTAGTATAAGATATTTTTGGAAGATGAAATGATTTGGGAAAATTATTTGGAATCTGATGATGTTGCGCATCTTTATTGATAGTTAAATAACCGACTATCAATAATTACCTTTAGATAGGTATTTGTTGTGAATTGGATGAATTTGAATGCCACACTTATTTTTGAATAATCGCTCACTATTCGGGTTAGCCGGGAAAGGACCATGGGGTCGTATAACCCATTCCGAATATGTGATACGTCGTTATGAATTGCATTCGAAGACCGGTGTTGAAGACCGGATATTTTTGAAAACGGAAGGATTACCGTCGAGTTACTCTACATCGACTGATCTTCGATTTAGAGGTTTTATCACCCTTAGTGACGGGAAGTCCTGACGTGATTGAAAATTATCCGGAAATGCAAGGGCTTCATGAGAAGTGCCTTCGGTTCTGTTCGATCCCGGAACAGACTTGTATGGATTGTGTGTCTGACGTTACAATTTGAGATATAAAGCTGATTTCTTTCAAATACATTTCTGTTGGTGGCGGAGAATTTATTCTCTTAGCTTAACACCCTTCTCTGAGACGTACGAGCTCAGAGGTTATGTAGTTGAAATTTATCAGCAATATATCCCAATTTGGTAACGTGGCATACTAAGTGTTGCTGTGAAATGATCAGTGTTTGATCATTTGCGATATGATCATTTGTTTGATCTTATATCTTTGTGATCATAGGTTGATCATTTTGTTTGACCCGAAGCAGGGCTTTTTATAGAAAGCGTAGCTTTGTGGACGAGACTTCGTCGAGCCTCACACCCCGGAAATGGTCGAAACAGGACGAATGCGGCAAGGTTCTAGGGAGTAGCGCCCCTTAGTGTATGTCATTCCTTCTGGATAAAGGTGGTATCATGGTATGGAGCCCAGATACTTAACCTCTGTGGTTGCTGCAAAATTTATTTCTTTGTGGTTGTTGCGAATCGGGGATCCTCGGGAAGATCGGTGACGATCGGGGGATGGCATACGCGTGTCAGTAGTTACCTACTTTTGCAGAGGTAACCCGGCCTTGTGTTGGCAGAGATCTAACCGTAATGTTAGGTTATTTCTCGGGTCGTCTATTCCAGGGACGTACCCATCGTGGATAGGAAGTTCCTTAGCCTGACCATTTGTTGGAAATCCAAAGAAACAATACGAGCCTTTACGATTTCAATTGTATAACCTGTCTCCTCAGGAGGCAGCTATAGCAGGCATAATATAATGGTACCTATGCTGGCTAAGATTTATATTCTACTTTCGAAATGTTTTCCACTATGCACTAATAATAATATCAAAAAGGTTTTGATTTTTGCGTAGTAAGCATCTTTGACTATCATAAGAAGAAATCTCCTCCAAGTCTGCGTTTGCATTGTGTGTGTGGTGGGAGGTCTTATGGTAGTTTCATTTTCCAAAAGCATTGCGAATTGACTTTAAAAATATTCCAGTTGTTTATTTTAAAGAATAACCGTTTTACGATCTCACACCAGTCACCATGACTGACTCGGAGTTTATTGTTCCCTTCTAAACTCTGGGTGCCCACCAATTTCCACACGGGCAGCCTAGAGTTATGTTATCAGGATATTCTGGATATTCTGGAGCTTTGGAGATAAGCTGGATGGCGAGACGTAGTATTTGTATCTGATAGTATTTATTCCGCTGTGTATTCTGTATGAGGACGAGTTTATGAAACTGTCCATTGTTGTATATTGACTCTGATTGATGTATGTATAAAAACTGATAAAATTCTTTGTTTTAAAGATTACTGATTTATCTATTATATATTGTTCCGCTGCGATGTGTAAGATTCTGATATTGTTCTGTTTCTGTTGCTGTTCTGATGTGTTGTTCTTCTTTTCTTTTTCTTCTCTTTTTCTTCTATCTTCTTCTTCTTCTACTTTTTCTTTTTCTTAAAACCCTCACTATTGGAGTTTCCGGCACTCGATTGCTCGGTAGTCGATAAAGTGAGTATCGATGTTGAATTTTCGAAAGTCGAAAATTTCAGGATGTGACAAGAAGACGTGCGCATCAGAAGAAAAGGTAGTGATGAGGAGATCGTAGCCCATTTGAGTACTCTATGATTCGGTCAACGACTTTGAATTAGGGTTTGATTTAGTGGTATTCGGACTTAATTGGATTTTATGTTTTTTCTATAACGAGGAAACAAGATAGGGAGAGAACGAAGGGTGGGCGTGAAAATAAAGCTTTTTGTTTGTTTGTCGCTTAAAATTAACAAGGCCGCCTAAATTTTTTGCACTTGGGGACATTCGACACTGCGTTTCGAATTTATATTCGTATGAAATCCAGGGGATCATAGCACTCGGGTTAAAAATGCTGTATAGTATTGCCAACAGAAGCAGGTTTTCTTGTAGTGATATCAAAGAGTTTACAACATTTCCGATGATGATAAGTAGAAAATTCGAAAAACGATTTCCGGTCACATTTTCGATTTTTTTTCGAACTAAATATTTTTATTAACAAATTTTGGAAACCATTTCACCATCACTAATTATTATTTAAAAGAGATTTATTTTATTTTACTTATAAAATCTATTATTTGACTATTTAAAATTAATTAAACATTCGCGAATCAACACGGTGAAATTTCAGGTAGTTATATAGTCTGGTGGATCATGATCCCTTAGAATCTCAATTGATGAATTTTACCTTCTATGACTTACCCTAAAATTTATTAATTTTACTTGTGGTTTCATCATAGAAGTAAGTTTAGGTTTGTGCTAGAGATGGTTGGGTAACCCAAAAAGTTTTATTTGACGAATTGACTTCAAACTACCTATTTTACATTTTTAAAAAGAGGAAATTAGTTTAAAGGAAAAAGTTTAATAAAATTTAATTTTAACGGACGTTAAAATTAAACTTTGGTCTGAAGGACAAGCGCCAAAAATTGTATTTCGTTCGTACTTCTGTAGTTTCATTTCTTCTGCAAACAATACTTCTGTAACAAAATTTCTTCTGCAAACAAAATTTCTTCTTCATCAAACAATGGCAACCCAAACCGAAATCAATTTTCTTCCTCAAACTGATTTAAAAGCGCAATCGACTTCAAAATCTAAGTCGATCGACGTAAATCAAAACATTTCAATAAATCCTGAACAAATAAACGATGAGCCTACGATTTCAAAAAGTAGGGTTTCCAATGCTATGCGTACAGCAGTAAAGAGAAGGCGAAAAACTACTTCATCAACGGCTGTTGATTCAGATGAGATTGACGAAGATACAAAGAGGACGAAAAAACCTAGGGCATGTAAAACTATGAATGAAGACGAAAGGAAGAAACAACAGCTTACTGATGAAAACGTCAACAGAAAAAGAAAAACAAAGGTAAAACAACTGATTATTTGATTTGTTATTGAATGATAGATCAATGTATCATTTGATTTGTTGCATGTATAATATTGATGGTAAAAAATAATTAGATGGATAATTTTTTAATGATAGTTCAGTATATCATTTGATTTGAATGTATCATTTGATTTGTTGCATGTATAATATTGATGGTAAAAAATAATTAGATGGATAATTTTTTAATGATAGTTCAGTATATCATTTGATTTGCATGTGTAATATTGAAATATGAAATGATGGATGAACATAGCATTCAGTCTTTGACAGATGATAGACAATGATAAGATGAATATTTATAGAATGATAGAAATATATAGCATTGAAAAAAATGTTGGAGAAACATATCATGATAGAATGATAGTTGAATATATCATTTTATTTACAGTATTTGCTAGTATAGTATGATAAATGATAGTTCAATATATCATTTGATTTACTGTTTTTGAATGTTATAGAATGATAGTTCAATATATCATTTGATTTACTGTTTTTGAATGTTATAGAATGATAGTTCAATATATCATTTGATTTACTGTTTTTGAATGTTATAGAATGATAGTTCAATATATCATTTGATTTACTATTTTTGAATGTTATAGAATGATAGTTCAATATATCATTTGATTTACTGTTTTTGATGGTTATAGAATGATAGTTCAATATATCATTTGATTTACTGTTTTTGATGGTTATAGAATGATAGTTCAATATATCATTTGATTTGTATGCATCATATTAAAATATAATATGATAGATGAACATATGATAGACAAACATAACATTCAATATTTCGACTTTAGAAGCATACAGGGAAAAAAAGAAATGATAGACAAATATAGCATTTGAAAAAAGAATGATAGATGTATATATCATTAGTAAATTATGCTTTCATAGTTGAAAAAATTGATAGATAAAAATAAGAAAGCATTGAAAAAATGAGACATAAAAACAATATTATAGTTTGTTAAATACCGAATTATTCATTCACAGTTTTTTGTACAGGGATCAAAAGGTAAAACATTGGAGAAAGCAAAAAAAACTGAAGTAAAAAAACCAAAGAAAGTATCTCAAAAACAAATTCAGTATAGATGTAGCTTACTGCCAATGATAAAAATTTTCAAGAAAATTAAGGAAAAAGGAGGTTATCTTATAGACCAATTAAATTATTTAAAACAAACACCGTTTGAAAAATTCATGCTAGTGTTTTTTAAAGAAATTTTATCCATACCTGCTTTTACAAAATCATCTACAACCTTAGATGATATAATAGAAACATTTTCTATCAATGATGAAGCTTTTAAAGTAGGGAATATTTTTTTAAAAATCAAACCTGAAGATATTGCAATTATCTTTAGCTTACCTTTGTCTGGAGTAAATATTTTTCCAGTACCGAAAATGAGTTTACAAATACTCCCAGACAATTGCAAAGATTTTGTACTGAGAAACTTTGGAACAATAGAGCACATAACAAAGGATCTTACAATTTCTAAGATAAATAATGTGCTAGAAACACAACAATTTAAACATGAAAATGATTTTCCAAAATTGCTTATAATTCTTGCAATGATAACCTTCTTCTTTCCTGATAACCAAAGATACTTACCATGGGGATATATTCCCTATATCCTAGACCAAAACAAAATGAATTCAGTATCTTGGCCAGTTACAATTCATCATTCACTGATTAGTGCTTTGACAACTTTCAAAACAAAGCCAAGAAACATGCCAGGTTGTTCCATGCTCCCTATTGTAAGTACATCAATCTAACTTTATGTTCATGCATCTATCTGTATAAATTAAATTATACACATTATATGTTTTAACAAGTAATATTTTATTTGTAGTTTTTCCTATGTGAGCATGTGAATTTGATACCTCCATTAGCAACATACTGTTCAAACTTACCTAGATTTGGGAGGTGGAATGTTGCAAGCTTGAAAAGGTGATCTCAAGAGAAGCATTGATAAACATGGACAGTAGAAAGGTATTATTTATCACACTAGTATAACAAATATATAATGATAGATAAATATATCATAACATAGTGTATATCAACAGTTGTCATTTTGTTATTATATCATAACACTAGTATAACTAAAGAATGATAGTCAGATATAGCATCACATGAAAAATGACAACTATATATAAAATTAGTTCATCCTTGTATGTTACCTGATTCATTACTATTTATGTTATTACATAGATTTTTGTTGAAATAAGAAATCTGACTGAAGATGAAAAAGCACTTCTTCAACAAAAAAGCCAACAAAAATTTGTCCAGCTGGATAATAATGAGAATATTGGGATGCACAAAATAGAAAATGTGGAAGAGACATCAAAAGACCAAGTTGAGACAATGCAGCAGTACATCATACAGTTGGAAAATAAATTGAAGAAAAGTGAAAAAGAATTAGAAAAGGAAAAACATAAAAGAATACAAGCAGAAGGCACTGTCATACAATTGAAAAAGGAAATCAAGATTTTAAGATCAAAAGAAAAAGTAGAAATAGAACCACCATCATTTGATCTCAAAATAACTCAGGAAATTGAAAAGATGCGGAAAGAGAAAGAACAACAGGATCAAAACAAACCTTCAGAGGCAACAGAAAAATCACCAGCAGTGCATGAAAAAACGCAGAAGAAACCAAGCTCTTTAGTTTTAAGGGTTAAAAAGCACCAACGAAGGAGTAAAATTGATTCTGATTGCCAATATGAAATTGTGTGCAGAAAAACAAAGAAAAATGTTGACAATGAAAACCAAAAGCAACAATTTGAAACCAAGGAAGGTCAGAAAGAAAATACGAATGAACAGAAACAAGAGGAACAAAATGAAGAATCAGATTATGAACATGAATCTGAAACTGAAACAGATGAACAAGTCAGAACAACTGATAATGAAGAAATTATTGATGTTGATGGATACTCGCAATCAAGTAAAACCTACAAGAGTAAGGATATCACAAAAAGCAGTATTCTACAATTATTGAATGAAGAAAAGCAAAACAAAATTCTTACTTTCTTCAACTTTAACAAAAATGAGAAGTAAGAATTCTAATATTTTTTATTTCATTATATTTGTTACTAAATAAAATTGAAGGAAAATATAGTTCAATTATTAATTTTCAATTACAGCACTGTAGCATATGAAAAAGATGAAGGACACAAAGGAGGAATCACAATAGTTAAATCTATGCTGGAAGCTGTTCTGTTCGAGGGGGTTACAGATGGATAGGTATGCATCAAATTAAAATTATGATAACTGTCTAGGATGGGAGAATGAGTAATAAAACTAGCATTCATAGTTTTTTAAGTGCATATAAGTGTATAGAATGAGAGAATGATAGTTAAAACTAGCATTCAAATTTCAAACTGCATATAAATGTATTGAATGAAAGAATGGGAGTTAAAAATAACATTGATATTTGTAAACCACATATAAATATATAGAATGTCCAAGATGACTGATTAAATGATCATTTGCATTTTTCAACGCATACAATGTAGTAAACATATAAATGAAAATGAATACTAGCATTAATATTCCTGATCCAAAATAAATTAATTATCCCATGAAACTTACAACCTTTGTTGTTTGGTTTAACATATTATTGATTGGTTTTATTACAATCAAGAAATGTATGAACACAGTTACTACTTCACCACAATGATGATGGTATGTATAATCTTTTTAATATAAATGTTAAAAATTAATATAAAGTATTCTAATACATATAAATGTGCAGAATGCTTTAACACATGACCAGCAAACTGTGATCAAAGACATAGTTATACCAACAGTAGATGTCATTGTCAAAGATGAATTTACAGAGAAAATTTTCTTCCCTCTACATTACGCAAACCATTGGAGCTTGTTGATGCTAAATTATGAAACAATGCAGTGGAGTCATTATGATTCAACAAAACCAAAAAATAGATCAACAAGGACTTCAAACCCCAGCTACAACCAAGCCTTCGTTCTTGTAAGAAACATATATTTTTGAAATCACTCTAACATTAATATACAACACTAATTTTACTTCTTGCAGAAAGACAAAATTGAATTGATATTCAAGACAAAATGGGTAGAATTAGGATTACTGAACAAAGAATTTCACAAACCTAAAATGCTGCAGCCAAAAAGCCCACCACAGGATTCAGATTCATAAGTAAATAATTTCATTTCTTCTCTTGTTTAAACTATCATTTCTATTTTTAAATTGCAGAAGAATGCATGAAATATGCAAAATGATAATTAAAACTAGCATTGCTAATTAACAGTTCATTGATCTGCACTTATTGAACAAAAAGATAATGTATAAGCATGCACATTCCACACACAGCAATGTTGTCTCTATGAATGCATTGATTAATATTGTGATCGAAATATAAAGCTATGTTTTAGAATTCTGGAGTAAAAATAGCAATATTATTTTAGAATTAGGTTTTACTGTAATATGAACTAACATTTGTATATTTGAAACAGACTTGATTGTGCGTTCTTTGTCATGGTAAACATGAAAAAACTGGACAAGGATGAGGTACCAGAAAAATATCCAAAGGAAATGCTTAGAAACCTAAGAGCTGTAGTGGTGTATAGCATACTCAATGATCCACAATACAGTTGGTCACTGGAGAAACTCTGCAAAGATTCTACATAAAAAAAGCTGTTGCATTGCAACTTCGAAAAACTTTGGATATATTTGAACTCTTCGAGAAACTCTACAAAGAGTCTGATATGGAGTCTAAGATGGAATCTGAGATGGAGTCTGAGATGAAGTTTTATATGTTTTCCAGTAATTGAATTTTGTTCTCAATGTATAAACTGTGGAGATGAATTTGAACTTCTTGATTTGAATTTGATTTGATAATAGTTGTCTAATTTCAATGCATGAACTACAATGTATAAACTATCAATATACTCAAGTGTCATTTTTATTTGTTTTATAATGCTTTTATTGTATTTCTGATGTACCAAATGATGTTTTATACTGAAATGCTAGATAGAACTAGCATTATGCGAAAATACATTTCTCAGTGATTGAACAGTGATCAATGATGTGTGAATTTATCCATATCGAATTTTTATATCATTTCCAATGTTTCAACTCCATTTCAAATATGTTGGCTATTGTTTACACTGTAATGCTACTTATAACTAGCATTAAACTGAAATGATAAACAGATATAGGCAATTATGGATATGGTAAGTGCTGGGGTAGAAACATGGAGATAGTGGTTTTATTGTAATGAAGATATCTCATTTACAAATAACAGAAGATATCTCATTTACAAACTGAAATGATAAACAGATATAGGCAATTATGGATATGTTATTTTCTAAAACAGAGAGATGCAGTTTGCATAATGAAGATATCTCATTTACAAATTACTATTAATTATTTTTTCCAACTGCTGTTTTTAACAATAACAGAAGATATTCAGATGCAGTGTAGAAGAAATATGGGAACAGATGTTCCACAATTTCATATAAACAATACATCATCATACTGAAAAATCATTACAAAACCACTAAAATAATCTAACCAAGTAATCATATAAACAGTATATCATCATCATCAAATCCTTCATTCTTGCTCAAAAGCTTACTCAGTTGTATACAATGAAAGATGATTGATTTCAATGACAGAACACTGAATACTAATTATAATTAAATGCTAGTTACAACTAGAATTCAATTGAAATGATAAGTACATATAACATTGAATACAAATATCAATACCAAAATGCAGAGGAACAGCAGATATCACAAATTTAAAAAAAAAATAACCAAAACATATCAAATTTTATTTTCTAATGATTTCACAATGTCTAACTGCATTTTTCTATAAGCTTTAGCAGCTGTAAACTTAAAAAACTTCTCAATTGCAGTAACAAAACACATAGATTTTATTAAATTTTTGAAGAACCAAGACAATTCCTTTTGTTGTGGCCAACTTTATTACACTGACTGCATCTGTTTCTTTTACTTTGAGAATATCCAAATCCACCACGCCTCTTTGTAGATGGTCTTCCAGCACCACGAATTTCTTTAGGAGGCCTAATCAAAACATTATTTTCAGCAACAATTGGCTTATCAAAATCTGGAATTGGATTGATAGCATTAGCATATGAAGATCTGAAAGCAGTAACAGTGAAATAGTCCTCCACAAAATCATAAACTGATAATCTACACTTGTTAATGCACTTAATTGCATGAGCACATGGAAAACTAGTAACTCTCCATTGATTACAAGAGCATAAACGATTTTTAAGATCAACAACCTGTGACTTAGGAGATTTAACTTCAAACACAAATTCCGAAGACTTAAAAACTTCCCAACCAAAGCCATCTTCTACTAACTTTGACAAACGTTCCTCCATAACAGGACAAAGATATGTTGTCCATAGACAACATTCCTCTCTTCGTCTCGCCATTTGCTCCATAACTTTCACACGAATACCATCCAAACAAGAAGTTATAGGCATAACTCTATTTTCCAAAATCCAGGAGTTGAAACTTTCTGCAACATTAGAAGAATACTCACCATAACGCTTTCCTTGAAAAAACAAATCTGTCCAATGGTCAAACGGTTTATCTCTTAAAAAAATTTCTGCAGATATACCCCCAATATCTTTAAATTTGGAAAGATATCGCTCAAAATCATACACATTAGAAGCTCTAGCACAAAGTTTAAACAACTCCACAATAGATGAATCACCTTTACCCGCCTTGACAACAGTACCAATATTATGTTCCATGTGAAGTAAACAATAGCTATGATATGAAGAAGGAAATATTTTGGGAACACCTAAAACAAGACCCCATTGACGATCAGACATAAAAACTAAAGGCCGATCTTCATTAAGCATTCCTTTCAGATGGGATAAAAACCAAGACCAATTAGATTCATTTTCGTGCGAAACAATACCCATAGCAAGAGGAAAGAAACCTACAAAATAAATAATTAAGGACAGATCAGTAATGAGAAACATGGATTATATTAAACATCAAAACCATTATTAAAGGTTAATAATTTCTGTTATACACAGTTAAAGTAAATTCAAAATGATATATGAATATAGCATACGTTATTTAAAAGTCTTTTAGGTACTGCTGCATAAAATTTTATTTCATGTTTTTGTAAACATTTCTACCATAAACATTTGTACTATAACCAGGTCAATCATTTAATAAAATAAAGCCAACAATTCTTGTGTAAACATGGCTGCATTATAATTATGAACAACTTTGAACAATGATAGTTTAATATATCATCACTAGAAAAAAAAATGAGTAAATAAAAAAAAACTAAAATGGAACTCATACCTTGATTACCATTTTTAGCAGTAGCAGCTAACAAAACATCCGGTCTTCCCTTCAAAGCAGCTGCGTCTAAAAATATTAATGGCCGACAATGTTTAAATCCAAGTAGACAAGCACCAAAACCAATACAAACTCTCTCAAACTGATCAGTTGAACCATTAACTTCCAGGGCCACATAACTACCAGGATTATACTTTTGCAACGCTTCTAAATACAATGTAAATCATTATATGACATAGCATCATCGCCATATATTTCTTTCAAAGCCAATTGTTTTCCGCTATAAGCATAATAATATGAAAGAGTAAAATTGTAATCTCTTCTAAATTCCTTCATTATATCGGTTGGCTTCTTCATAGGAGCATCTCGAATTTGATCAACAATCAAAGATTTAACAAATCTACTTGAAATATTAACTTTATTAACATCTCTAAGACCGCCTCCACACGAATGAGCAAAATTGTAAGTTCTAATAAAAAACCGAGAGAGTAGACCGAGATCCGAAGAAGCATTAAGATAAAACTTACAACCATCCTTCAACCAAGAGCAATTAACCGATATTCTATCTGGAGAATTTCTTATAAAAATCAAATCATAACCTTTTTTTATTTGATATGCCATTAAAAACTCCCGAAAATCCTCAGCTCCATTAAAACAAAAACCAAGAAAATCCACAATAGTTTTTTGACAACCTTTCTTCAACATATCTTTCAAATAATAAGAAGAATCAGCATGTGAATCACTATTTGAACCAGAAGTACTACCAATTGAAGAGCTTTGAACACTTGCATTGCCTAAACCACAACCAGCAATATCAGCTTCCTTAACACAAACATTTTCCTTAACAGTAAACTTAAAATATTGACTCTTCTTGAAAATTAAAAAACACACAATACTGATCAAATCTGAATCAGTATCAATGATTATATTCTTATTCTCAAGAACATAAGATATCTCAATAGAAAATGGACTTAGATGTGGCCAAACTTCACAGATTTCAGTCTTAACACCAAACAAAGAGGAGCCCGTCGTGAGATGACAAGAATAGCAATTCCCATTATGTTCAAAAATAACTAGCAAACTTTTTGATTCATCATCATAGATATCAGTACTGCAAAAGAAATTAAAAAAACAGTTAACAAACTTACTTAATATTATGACAGAGCAACAACAGAAAATGTTAAATTAACATAGCATAACAAATCAAAATGATAATTAAGACATAAATAAGAGAAATATAAATCAATTAAAAAGCAGATGATAAATGAACAGAGCACAAGCAAATTACAACAAAATATGAATACAACAGCAAAAAATGCTATATAAATATAGCATAACGAAAAAAACTACATATGAAATTCACTCGTAAGATAGATGAACAGTAAAATTGTAAAACCTTAAACTATACTGAAGAAACAGAATAATACACAATAAAATCTTACCTTGCCATTGAAACAAATCCAAAATAGGAACTGAAATCTGGAAGAAGACAATCTATACAACGTACAAAAACAAAAAAAAGCAATTACTAATCGAACAATATTTTATCAGAGAAAGATAAAAAGAATATCGAAACAAATAAAAGTAATATACCTGAATGTAACGAAATTGTAAAGATCCAGAGCACGATGAAGATCGACGATGAAAAAACACGACGAAGATGAATGACAATCGAGAAGATCGAATACAAAACGCGTCCTTGAATCGAGAAGATCGACGAACATAGATCAGTAATATCAAAAAGAAGGTGGAGAAGAAACACAGAGGAAAATTTAAATTTTATAGAAGTTTGTCCTTAGAAAGAAAAAAGTAAGCCCGCGTCCTTTAGACGAAAAAAAAACATGCGCGTCCGTAGGCCCAAAAACAGAAATAAAAACTTCCTTCAGCCCATTTTCCTATTTTAAAAAAACCCTTAAAACACTCGAACAAAGAATATGTTTTGATTTTGAGTCAAATACATGTTAAATCAATGCTAAAAATCCAGAGTTTTCTATAATGCATTTCGGGAAGCAATTAACTAAAGTGTGTTTGAGTGTTTTGAATAATTCAAAATTTAAAATGCATTAAACACGACAAACAGTACCTACCTTTACCCTATTAGTCTTATGTTACTGAACTAAAAACCAAGTCGTTTCGCATAGAAAGCTGAATGCCTCAGATTCGAAAGAGTCAATGAGAAAGTGTTTCTTGATTTTGAATAAATGATGGGCTGTATTCAACTTACATGATCCTGTCAGTGCAGATATCATTCATTGTTTTTATGGTGGTTAGTTTCAAAAAATATTCAATGGACATTCCTTTGTTCTGTATCTCAAATGTGTCTTAAAAATCATTTCTTGTTTATATGTTTGAATTTCAATGAACTTCTTGATCTCTGTATAGTTAGTATCTTTCTTAAACTCTTGAACATTCCTAATAATATATATGTAATAAGTTATGTTACTTCAGTTGATTTATGCTTGGTCTTTCACCAAATTTTTAAGTGTTTATATGAGTTTTCTAGAGAGTTTAAAATAGTCGATGATATATGTTTGAATTTCGACGAACTTCTTAAACTCTATACAACTCATATTTTTCTTAAACCGTTGAGCATTCTTAAGAATATATCTGTAATAAGTTATGTTATTTCAGTTGATTTATGCTTGCTCTTTCACCGAACTTTTAAGTGTTAATATGAGTTTTCTAGAGAATTAAAGCACTCAATGCACTTACTATATATTTTTCAGTCTCAGTTGGTACTAATAGCATAAATGTAACGACCTGACATTTCGAACCATTCAAATCGACAATAATCCACTCATGTCAGACTTGAATTGCTCAGAACAACAGATTGTTAATTTATATTTGGCAAAACTTAGCATATATAGTAAATAAATCGATCACAAAATCACAGACACAGAGTAATACAACAATAAGCAGCGGAAATAGATAAATAGTAGTTCATGAAGCTACTATATAAATATCAGAGTTTGGAACAATATAAAAAGAAAATCCAAGTATATAGAAGTACACAGAAGTCTCCAATACAAATGAAAATGACAAATCTGAACATAGACAACTGGAAATAACTGAAATGACTACAACGTTGAATAGATAGAGACGGATCTTCAAGCAAAGCTCCAAGGTGAGCCTCAAATGCTGAGTCGCTCAGTCTGACCCGAGCATAAAGCAAAACACAAAACACTCGAGTCAGGATTAACATTCTTATACCAGTAAATTCAACTCAAGTGAAATGTCAACTGAAATACAAAATAACTTAAAGGATGTTTAGGATTCCCATCCTTTAAGGATCCATTAAACTATCTACATACATAATACAATACGCTACATATATAATGTCTATAGTAAAGTAAACTATTAAAATAGTGTTAAGGCGTTACCCATATCCCCCTTAACATATTTTATATAAATGTCGTAGTCTATACAGTACTGTAAACTCCACCAAACTAGTGGGCTATTAGGGAGCACTCCATAGGTACGACACAAACCAAACTCGTAGAGGGCGCGATAAGGTATGTGACAAGGCACGCGAGGCAATGGCGGGGTAGGATTCTACAGTTTGCACTCCCGGACTGGTGGTAACGCATAGCAGCTACTACCGCCCACCTCGAGACACACTCCCAAATCAAAGGTGCACCCAATCAAATCAAAACGTAATAGAATGGTATAAAAGAAGCATGCTTGATCGAAGGTGCGACCTCACTTGGCCCGATATAGCTCCTGTTTTAGCCACATCAAGCTGACTCGCGGGAGTCAGGGCTGCGTTAATACCTCATACAGAATTATCGCCAAACCATTCTACTTCGTTCTGGAATCTCCACCACGCGTATAGTTGTTAAAGTGGTTTTCGGTATTGGCAGAGAGTATGACAATATCCGATCCCGGTCTCTTTAACAACCAAACGCTTATTTCACACCGTGGTTATTTTCATTTCAAACAGTTCATACTTCATATCAAAATATCATATTCATTTCAAAATCATATCACTTTCGAAATCATATCCCTTTCGAAATCATATTCACTTTCGAAATCATATTCATTTCCAAAATCATATCACTTTCGAAATCATATCACTTTCGAAATCATATCACTTTTGAAATCATATTCACTTTCGAAATCATATTCATTTCCAAAATCATATTCATTTGCAAAATAGGTTAAACCAGCATATCAAAATATTCACATTTAAATCCATTAAATCTAAATCATATCAGTTCCAACTTAAACAGTTTAAATATTGAAAATAGTTTATATATATTGAAATAGTTATAAATTAAAAATAGTTGATATATTAAAAATAGTTTTTATATTAAAATACATATATCAAAAGTAGTTTCAAGTTAGAATTGTTCTTCAAATTTCACAAATCAATTCAGATCAAATTTAATTCCAAAATTCAATTTCAGTCAATCTCAGTTCAACGATTTCAATTACAAAGGTTAAAGGTTAATTCAAATTCTCATTTAAAACCACTTCCAATTCAATAGGTTTCAAAGTTTAAATATTCAAACTGTGACAACCCGGAATTTTGAGCAATATCAATTTAATAATCTATATTGAATATTAAATTGATTTGATATATCTTTGTTAATAAGATTTGAATTGATTTAATAATCTTCTTTAAAATAAATATTTAACTAATAATTTATCTTTTAAAAGCTAATAAATTGTTTTCTATTTATAATGTATACATATATTTGTATATATTGTAAATAGATAAGTTTTGTTTTAAATTTAATAAATTATAAAGGCATGTTTTCTAATTTTAATACATTTGGTAATTTGGAAATTTGATTTAATTTAATATTAAATAAATAACCAGATGATTTTAAAATACACAAGATAAAAGTTTATTTGTTTAAAATGATATTGGCTTAAGTTTAAATTTAAACAAAAGGTTGTTTTAATAACTTGATAAAATAAGTAGTTTATTAATAAAGAGATAATTTCTTTTATAAATTATTTTAAAATTTAATAATGAGCTATATTAATAATGTAATGTCTTTACAAATGGATTTTTATAGAAATGGTTATTTCAAATTTATTTATACATTTATATGTGTATTTGGAAGAAGCTATGGGTTGAAAGTTTAAAATAAAGTTTTTCAAAAATGTTTAAAATAAAATAAGCCTTTTAAATATTTAAGCATAAGTATAAATCAATTATATAGTCATAAATATAAGTATAAGAAATTATGATATTAACTTAAGTTAAAATTATAACAAATAACTAAAGTAAAGTATGTAACCTATAAGTGGTATGCAAGAACAAGTAAAAAGAAAACATTATGTACATGAAGTATAAAAGCAAGCCAGGCAAGTGAAATATATGTATATGCCTGTAAAAATAAAATATACAGCCTGTAAAGTTAGAAATGCAAGAACATAGACAAAGTAAAGTAAAAGAAAACATCTACTTATATAAGAATATAAAGTGAAGGAATATCTATGAACAAAAATAATAATAATAATAAGGTAAGTATGGGACATAAGGTACATTAGCATTTAATGCTTCCATTTCTTAGCAGCAAACCAAAGTCTATTTGAATTGTATAAAAATCCTTTCAGCCTCCATATTTTAAAAAAATCTCTGACCATAAGAAAAAGCTTGTTCCATTAAACACCTACATTATACAAATCTGTCTTCCTTATATATGCAATGCTTTTTGTTTAGGTCAATCAACATAGCAAACCAGAAAATAAGTAAGCTTTTTCTTTTTACAAACTTAAACAACTACAACTAAACAAAAGCAAGATGATTTGGCAGGAAGATCAAAGCAAAAACATTTTCCAGCTTTTAAAGTTCAAAACTATTTTCAAACAGGGTGCTCTGTCCATCTTCTCAGATCAAAGGTGAGTAACATAAAAAAATTTAATACTTTAAGTATATAACTCTAAGGCATGCTTATCTAGTGTTTGTGAGTATACGCATAAGTATATCTCTGTAAATATATGAATATTTGGTGGTGTGCATCTGCTATGTGTTGAATGTTTTATCTGATTTTAGTTTCCAGGTTCAAAGTTTAAATCTTGAATAAATCTCTTGATCAAATCCTTATTACTTATTAAGTTTTAAACCAAATATGTTTGTTATAGTATAGATTTTAGTTTAAAAATTTTGTTGGAGTTAAAATAATGTGTATGGCCTCTGGAAATAAATTTACAACAGTATAAGCTTTAATAGGTTAAAATTCAAATACCAAGATTTGATGTTCCAGAGTTAGGATCTAAAGCATCATACAAAATCATGATTTTTAGGAACAAAATCACAAATTCTAATATTAGAATCAGAGGGCAGTCCAGAGTTGTTTGAAATGTGCATTTTGGGTTGTCCCTGTTGGTCCAAGTGCTCGGAGGTTCGAATTTCCTTCTGGTGATGGAAGAGTTGTCAGTGACCATGAGAAAAATGGTGGAAGTGATGGCAGAACACAGTGGTGACGGCGGCGTCTATTTTGAGTTTCTAAACCTAGTTTTTACTGTGCTTGGTGAATCGATCACCACGGCACGAGTGATTGATCGAGTGTTATGAGATTTTGGGAATTGATAGCTGGGTAGTAGACGTAGTCATAGCCGGAGTTGCAGTCGACACGGTGGTCGGAGTTAAGGAAACGAGCCATTTCCAGGTTTTGGGGTGGTGTTGCTCTGGTGTTTCCAGGTTGTAGGGGTGGTTCCAGGTTGGGTTTGATGCTCGAATTTGTCTTCGAGGATGTGGGGAAGGCCAGGTGGTCGGAACTGGAGGAGGTGGCGATCAATGACCGGTGGAGGTCGTCAAAGATGGTCGGAGCTAGGTGGATGGCCAGTGCACTGTGCACATTTGTGTTGATGTCTGTTGTTTTTTTCTTTGAGTTTGAGTAGAGTGTTACTCGAAGTTTTACTGGAATGGTTCGAGTATCTGTCTCGAAGTATATTGGGTATGGTCTCGGGTCATTTGCATTGTGACAGTTTTTAGAAACTGCCATTTTAAAAATTTTAAAACAGAATTTTAAAATTTGAAACCTGATTTTTATATAAAGTTGAAATCAGAATTTGAGATATAGATTCAAATTAGTTTTTGTATCCTAATTTGAAAATAAAGAAAGTTTTATAAAATTTAATATTTAAACAATTTAAAAGGGTATAAAGAATAATTTACATTGTTTTTGAGTTTAAATGATTTGGTTTAAACTCTTATATATTTCTTTATAAAGGTAAATGTTTTACAACATTTGATTTTAAAAGAGTTTAACTTGGTTTAAGTTTGTTGAAAATTGAATTTGTAAATATTTCAAATCTTTGATGTGAAATGAAATTTAAAATGGAATTTTGAAATATAAATGTTTCCAAATGTGTTGAAAATGATAATTAAATCATTTATAACAATTTTTGTTTTTATCTCGAAGATAATTAAGATTTAATAATTTATAGTTCATTAGATTTTTAAGTAGAATTAATTAATTAACTTAAAAGGGTTTAATCTAATTAATTAAAGGTTTAAGTGAATTAATCAAGAATTAATTAATTTGTAATCAAGAAATCATTAATTAGATAGGATTCGATTATTAAGTAATGATTAGTAATTAATTAATTAAATAATTAAAGATTAGTTAAGTTACAAGTCGAACACTAAATTAATTAAATAATTATAGATTAATTAATGAGTTATTAAGGAATAATTGATTGTAATTAATAATGAAAAATATTAGTTAATTACTTTAGAAAAGAAATTAGAGAATAGTTAATAGTTAATGAAGAACATTAACTAAGGATTATTTAATAATAAATTAATGTGATTAATTATAATTATTAATTAGATTAATTAATTTAAAGGTAATCAATTGAGAATTATTTAAGAATAATTACTTAATGGGGGTAATTAAGGAATTAATTGCTCATTGTAGTTTAATATAAATTATTTAAGCTAATTAATTAAGTTTAATAAATTTAAATAACAATTTGATGATGTGATAAGTATAATTACTTAAGGAAGTAATTAATGATAATTACTGGATGTAATTAATTGAGGATGATTTAATGATGAAAGTAATTTGAGTATAATTACTTTGTATAATTAATCAAGGTATTAATTAGAGAAATTAATTTTGGAGTAATTAATTTATTTGATGGAGTAATTAAGGGTAGTTAATTACTGAATGGGGTTGATAAAGGGTGATTAACAATTTGGTTAATTGAAGATTAATTACTTAATGTAATTAATTTAAATAGAAATTGTAATTAGGGATCATTAATTGTATAATTAATGATGTAATGGATTTATTTGGAAATAATTAATAAATGAATTAATTTATTAATGGAATGAATTGAGAAGCAATGTAATTAAATTTAGTAAGGTAAATTCCTATATTTAGTATAGATAATTAATTTATGGAAATAATTAAAGGATAATTATTTAAATGAAATTAAAAATAATTAATCAAGGATGATTAATTAAAATGAATAATTGGATGATGATAAATTAATTGATTGATAATCAATTAATAAGCAAGTTTAATAATGGTAAAGTAATTAATTTAATTCATTTTAAATTAATTAGAGATGAAGTAATTAATTTAATTCATTTTAAATTAATTATAGATGATATGATTGCTTAGGTATGAATGGATGATATGGTTTACCTTGAATGGTTTGAGATCTCAGATATGAGATAATTATGCTGTGTAAAATGGGTGCTTTGATGATAATATGGATTATCTGTTTATGATGATAATGTTGATTATCTATTGTGATATTATGAATTATCTATCTGTGTATATAGATAATATTGAATTGAATTGTTTTAACTTTAAAACAACTTGGACCTAAAAGATGGCGATTTGGATTTCGATGAGACCGGGATCGGGTTTCCAGATTTGGATATCCGAAAACCACATCGATCCAAATTAACGATAGGTCGAGAATCTCAAGTGAAGATGAAGATTCAGAGTGCATGGGTTATTGTCGTTAACTCTGAGGGTGATTCCAAAATGAGTGTAACGAGATAATGTTTTCGGTTTCGTTCGAACCCGGAACGAACTTGTATGGATTGAATGCTTTCAGAACATCGTCAGGTGGACGATGAGTATTCGAAGAGATGTGTTCTCTAAAAGGTAATCGTAGCCTTAAGCCTCATCAACTGGGAATGGCTAAAACAGGGGAGGTCCAGCAAGGTTAGTGGGTAGCACCCAAGTAGGATGAGATTTCCCTTGTTTAGAGTCCCTTTTTATTCGGCTGTGTGGGCGGTTAAATAGCTACAACCGCCGGGGTTTCTTATCCAGGAATTATCCAGTAAGGGATGGTTCCGGCCTTGTGTTGTAGGGGACTTAGGGTGGGTCCTCGGTACGCTGATCTAGGCCAGATACTGTGACGGGCGGCACCCCAGTAGCCCTGCCATTGTATGGAATCCAATCTCCAATAAGTGCCGTACGTATTAGTTGTGCCCAACTATGTTGGAACGTGAGATGTAAGCATTCCATCTATTTCTGTATTTTACTTGAAAACCCTAGACACTATTATAATATCACTGGATTTCCTATCAAATGTTTGGTTAGCATAAGGTAAAAACTTTTCCATGTTTATGTGTGGGAAGTCTTACGTGATACCTTTTGTTTTCAAAGGTTTTTTAAAAGTTAAGCAACTTTAACCTGTTACTCATACCAGACCCATGTCTGACCCGGAGTTTATTTCTGTTTTTCTTAAACTCTCGGGTACTCAAATTTTTACGAGTAGCCAAGGGATTCAGGTTTAGCTTTGACGAATTCTGGAGGGGCAATGGAGCAGGAGGCTTCAGCGTATAGATATATATTGGTTCCGCTATGTTAGTGTTTATCTGTATTTCCGCCGTGTTGTATCTCTGTGTTGTATTAAGTTGTATCGAGTTGTATTAACTAGACAGGTGTTTATAACTGTCTAGTATGTGTTGTATTATTTGAGTAACTCTGATGTATATGTTACTATGTAATCTCTTATGTGATGTATTATATTTCATTCGTTCCGCTGTTGAGATTCTGATGTTGTTTAGTTCTTTCTTCTCTATCTTTTCTATTTCTCACCCCTTTCTTTCTTAATAATGATGCGTCTTTCTGTGTTTAAAAGGGCGGGTCTTTACACAAACATTTACAATAACTCAATTTAATAAATTTCATTTAATTTCTTTCAAAATTCAACTTTAATTTTATTAAAATCTGAAAATATTCACTTAATCATTTCTAATAACATTTAAATAAAATCTCAAATTTCAAATTTAAATCAAATTAAATATTCAATTTTGTTTAAATTTGAAATATTTATTTAATCACTTTTGTTTAAATCAAGTTATAAAATCATACCTTTCAAAATCTCAAAATTAATAAGTTTCCAATCAATTCTTATTTATATTCGATTCTCAAATAAATTAAATTACAAATCAATTTCAATTTATCCTTCCAACCTTAATTTATTTGTAGTTATTACAAAATGTATTTTCAAAATATTAATATTAATTTAAATAAATATTTAAAATAGGAAAATAGGCACAGGGAAGAAGTTGAAAAAAAAATTAGTCTAAGAGACAACAAGTTTGCTTTTTAGTCTGAAGGACACTTTCTAGTGTAAACAGAAAATGATAGTTACAACTATCATTCTGTGATTTACACTAGAAAATGTCCTTCAGTCTAAAAAGCAAACTTCTTGTCCCTGAAACTAAATTTTTCTTGAACTTTTTCCTTGAGCCTAAAAAACCCTATTTAAAACATATTATATATATATATATTAATTAAATTAAATTTTTATTAAATTAAATTAAATTAAACCTTTATATTAAATCTATTTTATACCTTATTTTATATATTTTAAAAATAATAAAGTTATATGTAAAGTTATATAATTTACATTTTAAAACTTAACTTATAAATTTAAAATTTCCAAAACATATAATTTTAAAGATCTAAATTTCCAAAACATATAATTTTAAAAATCTAAATTTCCAAAACATATAATCTTAAAAATCTAAATTTCCAAAACATATATTTTAAAAATCTAAAGTTTGCTCATATTAAAATCAAAATGTCTATATATTATGTTTTAAAATCAATATTTTTAAAAATCAATATTTATAAAACACATATATTTTCTTTTTCAAAATTCGGAAATCATTTAAAATAGACCAATGGTGTCCGTATATAGTTTTCAAACATATGTTCAAGTGATACAGATATTTATCATTTCAATCAGAAATAATTTAATATTTACGGGTATATATATATATATATATATATATATATATCAGTTCAACCCGCAATCCCAAAATTTCAAAATCAATAAAAATCGCTTGGGTTTATCTTTTCAACCCATAACGATTTTCCCTAATCTATAATATCATTCGGGTATGTATAACTTCAACCCATAGGGAATTCCTAAATTAACAGAGAACTTGCAGAGTGAGAACAATGACATAATAATATAAAATAGCATAGTATATCAATGGAAAATATGATCATAATTAACCATTTAAATAAATTATATACTCAACAGGCCATGGTGTCATATATCAATCATAGGTGAACAATTTAAATAACAACATATCATATTCAACAATTTAATCACTAATCAATTTAAATTTAACAACATATTTCAATCATCATTTCATATGAATTAAATTTACTAAATATAATAATGTTAATCGTGAGTGATTGCTCACCTTTCGTGGCTATAGGAATAATGACAGCGAAGATGACATGGATATGGACAAGAGCAAAGCAAATCAAAACTACTGAGTTTTCCGGACAGCGATGAACAAAGCAACAACAGGAGATCGATGAACCAAATCAAGGCTAGCTAGAGATTGATGGAAGCAATATATATACACATATTTATTTGAAATATATATATCTTTATATATTAAATTTCAAAATCATTTTTCTTAAAACACAATATATTTTATATTTAAATATCGTTATTTCTTAAAAATCAACATTCAATTTAAAACATATATCAAAATAGAATATATATATATATATCAAGATCAATATTTCTTAAACACATATATTTAAAATCAAACTATCTATATTTATATCTAAAGAACAATATTTAAAAATCAATATTTTTTATATTAAAAAAAGCAGCAGGTAGGAGGTTATATGTAGAAATATATATATATATATATATATATATATATATATATATATAATAAGGAGAGAAAAGAAGATAACAAAGTATATATACATTTTTATAACATCACCGAACAGAGAAGGCTACTGCCGGGGGAAAAGAGGCTTGGTGGCGGTGCTGCTGATGTGAATAGGGGATAAGGCGGCAGATCTGGTGGCTGCTAGGGTAATGGACGTGGTGGCTAAGGAGGTGGAGCTTTTGCATGGGCTGCAAAGGTTGAACGAGTCTGGAGTGTGGAGTACAAAGCGGATGGGCTGTCATTTGTTGTGGCAAGGACGTGCAAAGGTGCATGGGTGGTTGACTAGGTGGTCGGAGGGAAGTGGGAGATGCTAATGGAAGGAGTGGGTTTGGAATGGTGAAGGCGGCTGAACAACTGAGATCGGCGTTGCACTGAGGGGTTGCGGAAGGAGGAATAAGGCCAGCGGGGGGACGTGAGGCTGACATGGCAGGATTGGTGACATGGAGGGGGAAGCGAGTCTGACAGGGGGTTGCGGACTGTGTAGACGTGCGAGTTGGCTTTGGCATAAGGAAGGTGCGGGTTGTGTGCTTGGGTCAGAGGCAGGGGAGTGGGAATGGAGTGGTGTGCGAGCTAACAGGGGAGACGGGGTCTGGCGTTAGGATCAGGTGGTAGTTGGACGTCTGGGCTAAGCAAAAAATGATGGAGCTGCACGTGTGGGCGGTGGAAGGATGGATGGGTCACGGCTGTTGATGATAAATGGAAGGCGGACGTGCTTTGTTTCAGGCGAGACAAAATGAATGCAAAATGGACACAGGCTTCACAATAATGTCAACTTGTTTTTTTTTCAATGAAGAAGAAGCAGAACGATCGGAAGAGAAAGAGAAGGATGGAGGAGATTCGGCGAGAAGGAGCAAGCTTAAAGGAGAAGAAAATGAGCAGATAGCAAATATATATATGCCTTAGTTTTATTTTCTCAAATGAATTGAACAGAGTAAGAAAGGAATGAAGGGACACAACAATAAATATCAAACCTAGGAAATGACAAAGGTCAAGTGCGTGAATTCTGGGATATTAAAGGCAAATGGGCTGTTTTTTTTTCAGCCGATGTGCAATTGAATGGAAACAGAACACACAAGAGACTCAAAATGGGTACCGATACGGTTAACCGTTTCATAGATTTCGCCACGTATCAGACGCAGAATCACAGAAATTGTGACGACCCATTATTTTGGACCATTCAAATCGACAATAAATCCACACATGCCAGACTTGAATAATTCAAACAATGGATTGTAAATAAAATTTGGCAAAACTCAGCATATATAGTAAATAAAATAATCAAAGATCACAGACACAGAGTAATATAACAATAATGCAGCAGAAACAAAAGAATAGTAGTTCATGAAGCTACTACATATATATAACAGAGTTAAACAAGATACAACAAAAGTCACGAGTGAATAGATGTCTCAATACAATAATCAAATACAAGATCTGAATGCATCACTGGAATCGACTGAACAACTGAAAGCAGGATAGATAAATAGCTGGGTCTCATAGCGAAGCTCCAACTCCAAAGGTGAGTCTCAAATGTTGTATCACTCAGTCTAACCCGAGCGTAAAGCAAAACACAAAACACTTGGATCAGGATTAACATTCTTATATCAATAAATCCAACTCAAGTGAAATATCAACTGAAATACAAGTAACTCAAAGGATGTTTGGGATAACCATCCTCTAAGGATCCGTTAAACTATCTACTATGTAGTAATATTCGCTATTATAATAATGTCTAATATAAAATAAACATACTTTTTAATAGCGTCAAGGGGTTACCCATATAGCCCTTAACACGTAATAGTCCCAGTAGTCTATCCAGTATTAGCATACTCCCAAAATGGGGGCTACCCTCGATACTCCACAGGCTACGGGAGAAATCACAACTCGTAGTAAAGCTCGATATGGTAGGTGACACGGCACATAAGGCAATGCCAGGGTAGATATACCAATTACGCACACGGACTAATGGAAACGCATAGCAGCCACTACCGCTCCACCTCGAACAACACTCCCAAATCAAGGGGTGCACCCAAACAAATCACAAAGTAATAGAATGGTATCGAAGAAGTGCGTCCGATAAGAGGTGCTACCTCACTGGTCCGAGATCGCTCCTGTTTTAGCCACCTTATGCCAACTCACGGGAGTTGGATCCACGTATATACCTTAGGATCATCGCCACCATCCTACTTCATTCTGGAAACTCCATCGCGTACACAGTTGTCAAAGTGGTTTTCGGTATCGACAGAGAGTATGTCCATATCCGATCCCGGTCTCTTAACAACCAATCGTTATTATAACACCGTGGTCATTTCAAAATAGTTTATACTTCAAAACCAAAATATCATTTCCATTTCAAAACCAAATCAATACGATATCATTTTCATTTCAAAAATATTCACCTCCAAAATCATAGTACTTTTCCAAAGTTATAACGCTTTCGAAGTCATAGTCTTTTAAAAATCAAAACACTTTGGAAATCACAGCTTTGAAATCATAGCATTTTGGAAATCATAACACTTTGAAATTATAGCATTTTGGAAATCATAACACTTTTCTGTTAAACAGTTTAGATATTAAAATTAGTATATATAATATAATAGTCTATAAATAAGATAGTTTATATAAATAGTTATATTTAAAATAGAATAAAATAAAATAATTTATATTAAAAATGATTTATATTAAAATAGTTTATATTAAATAATTTATAAAGTAAAATATCAATAGTTTTAAATATAATTTAAAATTGCTTTATAAAATAAAATAGTTTCCTCAAATTTCACAAATCGATTCAAATCAACTCAAATTCCAAAATTTTAATTTAATCAAATCTCAAATCATCAATTTCAACTCGATTCAGCTTCTCAATAAACCATTTCAAATTATCGATTTCAAATACATATCTGAACCATAAAATAAGCCATTTCAATTTCAATATATTTCAAAGCTTTAACTATTCAACATTCCAAAACTAAATTCGATACTTATATATATATATATATATAAACAAATTCACTTAACTATAATTTAGTTTTGAAAAATTTACTTAATCATTTCAATAACATCTAAATACAACTTCAATTTACAAATTTAAATAAACAAAATATCCCATTTAAATATATATAAGTTTGAAATATCCATTTAAGTCACCTTTAATCAAATTTCAAGTTGTAAAACACTTCTTTAAATTTCAAATTCAATATATTTCAAATCAAACTTATTTAAGTATAATTCTTAAATAAATATAATTTCAAATAAATTTCAAATCATTATAAACTCTATATTTGAAAATATACATATTAAATAAGTATTTAAACATATTATTAATCAATTATATTATATCAACTTTAATGAATCTTTAAAATCAATATTTATCAAAACCATATATTTCTTTCAAAACCATAGAAATCATTTTCAAAATATTTATATATAGACCAACTGTGTCTGTATATAATTTTCTACCCTATGGTCAAGTGGTACGGATATTTATCATTTCAATCCACAATTTAAATATATACGGGTATATATCTTTTCAACCCGCAATCCCAAATTCAATTAATTGAAAATCGCTTGGGTTTATCATTTCAACCCATAACGATTTTCTTCTATTCTACAAGATCGTACAGGTATGTATCATTTCAACCCATAGTGAATTCTATACTAACAGGGAACTTGCAGAGTGATAACAGATATGAAAATAATATAACAAAAATAATGGGCATATATCATCAGTATAAATAACAGATAATGGTGTCAGATGTCATAGGTGAACAAATACAGATAATAGCATATATAACAATGTAAATAACTAACAACAGCATATTTCAATTGACGTTTCAATTGAAATCAAATTTAATAAATATAAGAACGTTAATCAGAGTGATTGCTCACCTTTCGAGGCTAGAGATATTCAACAACGAGTTACGAATCCCAAAGCAAAGCTAGATGGACAAGATTTGATGAAGAACAGACACGACGGACAAAGCTGATCAATAGGAATAGATGAAATCAAATCAGAATTGGATCGATGAATATAATTGATATAAGTGAACTTATATATATAATTATATATAACCATATATATATATATATAGAAGTCATATTTTAAATTCAAACACATTTTAAATATAACTATATATATATATATGTATGTAGAAATCTTTGTTTTTAAATTAACCTCACTAAAATCAAATATGTATACATATATATTATTTAAGATTAAAATATACATATATACAATATTATATACTATATATTATAACTGTTCAAAATATAGTCTAACTTCAACTAAATTATGATAGGATCAGTATAGACTAAAATAGACAATTATAAAATGCAATACAATATAATACAAGGTCATCAAATATCAAAATATCTATATATATACTTCTATTTATATACCGCTTTTAAATATATATATATATACATCTAATGTATACAGACTGCAATATAAACCTTTATAAACACATCAAACTACATTGTCAACACAAGGGAAATACTGTATATACGAAACGATATAAGACATAAATGTACATATATAAACTATATGGTATACTATATATATTAGAACTACTATTACACAGACGTACATATATAAAATTCCCTTCTTTACAAATTATATATTTTACTAAATCAGGTCATATAGATAAATAAACTGACATGTGTATAATATACAATTACAGTATACATTTTTATTTAAACACTAACTTACCAAACCATATATACAGAAATATATATATTTTTATAAAATAACAGGACAACCTAATATATGCGGACAAGCAAACTTATATAGCAGATCCTACACTCAGATATATATAGCTATATATATACATATGACAGACTCTAATATAAAAATCTCCAATTTATAATATAATACAACACATATATGTATATTAATATATCTCTATCTTCACAGACTATGTAGCAATATGCCTAACTTTAGTTATGTACAGACCTATCTACACTTAATATACAATTTATAAAACAAACTGTAATACATAATATATATTTATATATAAATATATATACATACCTATATATCCTGATCTAGGGGAGGAGAACAAATGGGGCATTGGTGAATGGTGGGGCTTTAATCGGCTAAAGCAAAGAGAGGCCGCGACAAAAGGAGGGGAGGGCGGTTGCCGAAGTCGTGGTCGGTTGGAAGTGATGTAGGTGAGGGGAATCACGGCAGCACCGAGCTGCTATTCGGTGGTGCAGTGGGTCTGCGGCGGGTCGGAGGAAGGTGGTTGCTGTTGTCACGCGTTAAGAGGAAGGGAGGACGCGCGCTTCGGTTGTCTGGGAATTAGTGTTGTGTCGCGCATGGGCGGAGGAGCGAGGTGGAAGAGATGAGGCATGGGTGAACGGTAGTCGTCGTGGAGGGTAGAGGTCGGTCAGGGTAGTGACGTGGTTTTGGCGAATGAGTGGAAGATGGAAGAGAGGTGGATGGAAAGATCGGCTGTGAGAAATGAAATTCCTGAAGCTTGAAAAAAGGCAACAGGTAAAAGAAGAGGAATAGGTCGAGTAATATTTATAATATACATTATATTATACGAGTAATAGAAAATTTGAAAGAGCAAGGAACGTTAAGGAAAACCAATGAAATTTAATAGATAGGAATTGTGTAGCACGTGAATTAATGAGGTAACAAAAGGAAATGACCGTTGGTTTCAAACGGTTGAAGATTGAAAGGTCACAAACGTTAGGACTCAAAAATTATACCGATACCGATCACCATTTCACCGATTCCGCTGCGTACCGGACTTCAAAACACAGAATTGAATATACCGCAGAGATCAACACGACAAGACGATTAAAAACAATATACAAATATCAATGGTATGATTGAATTATAAAAATTCGAATTTCTACTATCGGAAAATGCAGCAAAACGCAGAAAAAATAAGATCGACGGAGCTAAAGAAGTCCGAATTTGGAAAAACGAAAAATGCCTTCTTAGTCAGAAGATGAATTAGAATTTTTTCTATGTAAAAATATTCAGGTTTGGATAACATTTTATTATCATCAATTTTAACTGATATAAATTGGAATAAAATTACACTAGAAAATAAACTTCCAAATTATCTGATGAAAATTTACCAGTTGCTATGATTAATTAGACGCATTCTAAATATCAAATTTTTAATTCAAAATTTTATCATTTAAAATTTCAAAAAATTTCACTAATTACGTTATTAAAACAGTTAAAATTTACGGGTCGTTACACTCTCCCCCACTCAAAACTTTTCGTTCCCGAAAAGGAAGGAGGTAGGAGAATAGAAACAACCAGAAAGAAAATAGATTGGAATACAAGTAAAACAATTAATTTAAACCATATAAATTTCAATTAATTAATATTTAACAATTTGGTTAAATCCCTTTGAGTTCACTTAAGTTAAATCAATCTATCTATTTCTAAATTCATTATCTTATTATCTAGTCATCCTTAATTAACAATTTCTAAATCATCAATTTGTATAATCATTTATTGTACTCATATTTTATTCAACAAATTTAATTCTTTTATTCCAAATTATTATTAAGTTTATTCCACTTAATATATCTTATTACATATATTTAAACCATATAAATTAATTTAAACCATATAAATTTAATTTAAAATTTATTTATATTCAATAATTGGTTTAAATTTAAGGTATTTCCATAAGTTGAACTAATTTCAATTTGTTAATTCTTTCAGAACAAAATTTATTATATTCATCTCATTCAATTAACTTATTATTCTATCATCTTTATTAGCATTTTTTCTTTTTTATAATTAAAATCTAAGTGCATAACATTTATTATAAACACTCAAATTTTATTTATAAAATCATTTTATATTGTATATTATCCAATTACATTTTAACTTCTGAATAATTTAGGTAAGTTATATTGAAATGCAATTTAGTACTATACAAATAAAATTTTCAAATTCAATTATCTCAAGTTTAAATATTTATCCAAAATTTTTGACTTCAGTTTATAATTGAAATCATCTTTAATCTAAAATTTAAGAATTTAAATCTCCGATTTACTTCAAACAATTTAAAGGTATATATAATATATTTATATCAAATCAAATTAAATTTTAAAATAAGGTACCTATATATATATAAATCAGATTATACTGAAGAAATTCAAATCAAAATATTTTTTTTCCAAAACAAAACTGTAGCAAAGCTACATAATAGTCTCTCCACTTCGAAACTCGAAAATGAATTTCGATGATGCGGCCGCCATCACCGAAATTATTTTCCAACAATAAAGAGAAGAACACTGATTTCAACATTTTAAAATTCCTTGAAAACGATTTCTATTCGAAAATACTTTCAATAATATATACTTTAAAAATTTAAAACCAAAGTTCGAAATCACCGAAAACTAAATTCTCAAATTTCTGAATTAAATTCATTTCAAATTCCAAATCAATTTATAAATCATATTTATAAATTCATTATAGAACAATAAATGATAATCAAATATTATCATTTCAAACAACCAACTTAATTAACTTATTAACTTCTAGAAATTTTTTCACTTATATATAATATAATCATACAAATCAATTTCATTTACCAAATTTGAAAGATAATATTGTGTCAGTTTGCTCTGTGCGAGTGTTTTGGAAATCCTATCGATAGCATTGATCAGACGAATCGATCGAAAATCCAAATCAACATCGACAACTCAAACAACACAATATATAAAACATTTATATATTAATTACAATTACACTCCCTCACTCGATCATTCCAGAAAATAGATTTCAAAACAAAATAGGGATTCAAATTAGAGGAACCCTGCTAGAGGATAAGTTCAATAAGGAGATAAATAGATTACAAAGAGAGAAAAGAATGGATAGACTTATATAAATCGCGGACAACCCTAACCGGATCAACCGTGACTTCAAAATAAGATCGAGGTAGAATTCTGGAGCAAATCGACATTCGATTGCCAGGGGTAGAATTCGGGTATAGCAGAAGGTAGCAGCATCGAAACCGAGGATATAGAAATCACCGATGAATAAATACCGATTGTAAAGGAGTTTCACCCCTTTACAAATCGTTCGAAGATTGGTGAGACCGTCGATTTATTATAGAGATTATTCGAAGTGGAGTTATGGGATACTCCAGAATCAAGAAGATACAAATAAGGGAGACAAGAATGGATTTCAGAACGAATAGGAGAGACAAACATGGATTTTGAAACCGAGGAGAACGTTCCTGTAACGATTGTAACGATCATGATTTTTCGACGCTCGAAAGTCGACATTAATACGTCCACTGTATCAAATGCCGCGCAATCAAATGCCGGAAAACTGAACCATTAGGGTTAAAAGGAAGAGGTAGAAGAAGACAGAAGAAAAAGAGAACAGAAAAACATAGAACAGAAACAACATCAGAATCTCACATTTCGCAGCGGAACAATATATAATAGATAATCACTAGTCTTTTTAAAATAAAGAACTATATCAGTTATACAATACATCATCAGAGTCAATATACAACTCGATACAATAATAGACAGTTATATAAACCTGTCCTCATACAGAATACACAGCGGAAATAAATAACAAGTACGGAAGTACATCTCGCCATCCAGCTTATTCCCAAAGCTCCAGAATATCCAGAATATCCTGATAAAAATAACTCTAGGCTGCCCGTGTGGAAAATTATGGGCACTTAGAGTTTAGAAGGGAACAATAAACTCCGAGTCAGTCATGGTGACTGGTGTGAGATCGTAAAACAGTTATTTTCACAAAGAGAATAAAATAGATTCGCAATGCTTTTTGGAAAATGAAACTACCATAAGACCTCCCACCACACACACAATGCAAACGCAGAATTGGAGGAGATTTCTTCTTATGATAGTCAAAGATGCTTACTACACAAATCATTGGATTTATTATTATTGTCTAGTGTAGAAAACATTTCGAAAGTATAATATTAATCTTAGCCAGCATACGACCATTGTCGTATGCCTACTATAGCTACCATCTAAACAGTGGTGACCACCGTATGTAAATGGAAGGTTCTACAACTAAAACCGTACAATTTCGTATTGGGAAATGGATTTCCAACAAATGGTCAGGCTAAGGAACTTCCTTTCCTCCTGCCGAATGGGATCGCCTCTGGCTGGACGTCCCGAGAGACAAACTGCTCTCTGCCAAACAAGGTCGGGTTACCCCTGTAACAGGTAACTCACAAATATGTCATCACCCGGTCCTTTGGGACCTTTATCCGAGCGGTCGGTAACCAGCATCACACATAATAAATAAAGTGTGTCCACATGAGTAAGTATCTGGGCTCCATACCATGATACCACCCCTTTCCAGAAGGAAATGACATACCCTAAAGGGCGCGACCCTCATAACCTTGCCGCAACATTCCTGTTTCGACCATTTCCGGGTTGTTGAGGCCCTGACGAAGTCTCGTCCACAAGCTACGCTTTTTTCACAAAGCCGTGCTTTGATCACAAATGATCAAATAAATGATCATCGTCACAGCAACACTCAGCATGCCACATTACCAAATTGGGAATATATTGCTGATAAATTTCAACTACATAACCTCTGAGCTCGTACGTCTCAGAGAAGGGTGTTAAGCTAAGAGAATAAATTCTCCGCCACCAACAGAAATGTATTTGAAAGAAATCAGCTTTACATCTCAAAATGTAATGTCAGACACGTAACCATACAAGTCTGTTCCGGGTTCGAACAGAACCGAAGGCACTTCTAAAGAAGCCCTTGCAATCCGGATATTCACAATCCCGAAAAAACTTCCCATCACAAAGGAAATCTCAATACCGTAGCTAACGGTGTAGAGACAATCGATAGGTCATCCTATCGTTTTCACAAATACCCGGTCTTCACCACCGGTCTTCAATACGATCCATATCGTCATATTATTATTCGGAATGGGTTATCTGACACAAAGGTCCTTTCCCGGCTAAACCGAATAATAAGCGTTTGTTTTTAAAAACAAATTCAAGTGCCATTTCAAAGGCAATATTGATAGTCGGTGATTTAACTATCAATAATATTCACAACAATCATCAGATTTAAATAATTTCCCAAATTATTAAATTTCAAATACCTTCCCGATATATGGTTTATACTTCAACCATTTGAAAACAATTTCCAAATCACATTCATTTAAATCACTTAAATAAATCCTTATCGATTTATTTTAAATTTACATCCCAATCAGTAAATTTATTTCCATACTTCATCACTTTGAAAATAAATTTCAAATCACTTTTCCTTACACGGAATATATTTCCAAATATATCTTTTCGAAAACCAGCTTTAGAACCTTTAAATTTTATTTTAAAAAGCTACTTTGGAAAATATACTCAGCTTTATAGTGAAAATACAATTTCACTTCAAAATGGTCCATTTAAACCAATTTAATAAATCCTTATCGATTTATCTCAAATTTATGTTCCAAATCCGTAAATTTACTTTCAAACTTTAAAATAAATCAACGTTTATTTTTTAAAACAAATTCCCTTTCATTTCATAAATTCCAATTTGAATTTACATTTCCAAATATCCACTTTTACACCATTTTTAAATCATTTTCCAAATATTCATTTTCAACACCAAATCAACTTTCAAATTGATTTCTAAATTTATTTCAAACCCCAAATCATTTTACAAATCGATTTCCAATTTATTCTCAACACAAAAATAAATTTTCCTTCAAATACCAAATAAATTTCCAAATTGATTTATCAATGTTCAATTGGATTTCTACAAATTTATCGCTTTTAAAATAATTTCCTTTATATCTCCCAAACCATTTAAAATTCCATTTTTAAATAAATTTTCCAACTTTCGAATAATACTATTCAAAATCCATTTATTAAAATCTTTTCCCATATCTTGGAATTTATTCAATAAGATTTCGACAATTCATTTTAATACTTAAAAATTCCTTCTTTCAATAAATTCAATTCTTAAAAATAAATTCACTTAAAATTTTCCACTTTAATTTCAAAATCCAATTCATTTTTATTTCTAGTATCCAACGATACCAAAAATACATTCGGCTAAATTTTAGCCTTCAACAATTTCAATTATCAATAAATCATCCACAGATTATCAATAAATAACATCATTCACATATGAAATAATATTCAAACAATTTGAGGAATCTAGTTGGATCCCTCCAACCTGTTTCCCTGCATCCACAGATGTTAGCACAATACCAATTCCACTTCGAGGTGGAATATCGCGGTATATAGGATTTTATAAAAATATCATCCGCTTACTAACGGCGCAGTAGGGTCTCATCCGCTATACAATGCGGGAAATCAATCAATCCAATATATACATATGCCAATATGTATATATTGCTATATATATAGATATATCCTACTATATCTAATAGCACATCCAAACATACAAACAAACAATAACTGCAATCCAAATATATTTTGAGTGAGAAGATCTCACCTTCGCTTTTATTTTGCAATCCATTTTCATTCTCGGCTTGATTCCTTTGCAATTTTAACCTTGTATAAACAATTTTATACAAGTCATCAATATTCGAAAAAAAATCGTATAATTAATTTTCATTTGATAGATTTAATTAACCAATGACTTTATTTTAAACCACTCATCAAATTTAATATAAATTTCATAGTTAAAATCTGTATATTTCCAAACTCTTATACATATATACTTATTTATTGTTTTATTATACGTATTAAAATATGTGGAAATTTATATGTATAAGTCTATCAAATCTAAAACAGAACTGTTTATATATATATATTTTCCATTGTCTGCTTATTTTTATATATATATGCATCATCTAATTTAAGTTGAAAATGAAGAACAAAATACTGCAAATCTACCTTATTGCTAAAACAAATACTATTATACATATACATATTTTTCTTTACTATATAAAAATTTACTGAAATACGTTCATATTATATGTGTCATTAAATTTTTCATAGAAACAAATTGAAGACAGAAACGAATCGCATACCTCACTGTTGAATGTCAGAACTCGCCGAGCTTGAGATCGACAAACCCCTTGTGCCTCGTGCTCGCAAGCGATCGCGACTTCGTCGCTGCCTTTGCTGCCTCGCTCGACTTCGAGCCACTGCCTCGTGACCACAAATTTTTCATACGCAATTTAGAGTTCGACACTCCAAAACCCTAGATACCACGGCCTTCCTCGCTCGCCTGCCCATGTCGCGACTACGACTTCTACTCATCTCCCACATGACGCTACTCCCAAAGACACGTGACTGCCACTCGTATGCTCGATGACGAAGTCATCCTCTAGTCGCTCGCGCATCGATTTCCTCACGAAATCGAACTTCCAGTCGCTCGCGATTTATTCGAATGAGGAACAAGATTGGGTTCGAACTTTCTCGGCCATTATTATTTTGATTTGGAAGAGAGGAATAGAAATGAAATTGCGTTCGATTTTTAGAGGAGGAAAGGAATTCATAGATAAAATTTGAAGGCTGTGGCCATTATTATTTTCCTTTGTTATTTTGTTTTAAACGAAGATAGTTTTCGTTTTGTACGTATGCTTTTCATTTTCAAACGCGTGTCTTACCATTTTGCCAAGTGTTGAAGATAGAAGTAACGTGTTCGTTGCTACAGTAATGGGATTTTTTATTTTATTTTTAAATTCAAATTCAAATTGCCTTGGTTTTCACAATTCAAAATTTCGATCTAAATTCCAACGCGTTTATATATCGTACGCTCACACAACAACTCCAAATGTTACGAAAATTGAAATCCGATAATAATACAATATTACGGATCCAATGAAACTGGTTTCGTCGAATTCCGAGACTGTGCCCCGGACCGCTATTTTTAAATTCAATTTAAACGATATAAATTCAAAATTGAACAGAACAGTTCCAAATTCAATTCTGAAAGTTCCAATACCTTCAGAATTATTAATATAAATTTTCTAAGCCTTCAGATTATTTTTAATTAGCTTAAAACTGAAAATTCAAATTTTCACCTAATTTTATCGATTAAATTCAATAATTTAATCGTCAAATTCATTCTGATATTTAAATTTCAAATTAAATTATCATTCTAATATTTAAACTCAATTAAATATTCACATTTCAAATGTCAAAATTTCAGGGTCGTTACAACGATCCCGAATTTTTATTAAGTTTAAATTGTTAATTAATTTCATTTTGAATAAAAATTTGTGAAATCTATAGATAAATTGATGCAAGTTTCCCCGAGTTCAAATAAATTCTATGTTAAATCATTTAAAATTTAAATATTGTATATATTTGTATATATGTGAATATATATGTATATGGGTATATATGAGTAAATTTGAATTTATATATATATATATACACACACATTGAATTTGAATTTAAACCTTAAATAAATGGTTTAAAATTTAGAAATCGATGGTTTATGTTAGAAATAGAAATAAATAAATAAAAGATAAACTATTAAAATAAAAGTAACACCTAAATAAAATCTAACAACAAATTGAAATAGAAATTTATTTATAAAGTAATATTATAAAGACAAGTTAAAAAGAAAAGAAAATAAAATACACTTAAGTATGAAACAAGTAAATGTATACATGTATTATCTTATCAAAGAAGATACTAGTATATATTTATCTAAGTATAAACAAAAAAAATTGGATAAGTAAAAAATGGGATAAGTAAACCTATAGAAGATAATAAAATATATAAGTTTATGTGTTAGCTTGCAAATGAAGACAACAAAGATATGTAAATATCTATTAGCTTGTAAAGGAAGCCACAACAATTATCTCATATAATTGTACAGCCGAAATATATATAAAAAAACAATGGATAAGTATAATTGTACAAAGGCAGTTAATGCAAAATATCCATCAGCCTACAAACAAGAAAAATCCCTGCTAACTAGTACAAGAAAATATAATCACTTGTACAACATTTCATTTCAGCTGGAACAAATATTTTACCATCTTCAACAACATAACTTCTCGTTGAGTTTCGTTCATCTTCAAAGCTAAGAGAAATCTGAAGGAAATAATATTTCAAACTTAAACAATACTTCAACTTAAAACAACAAAACAAATTTTATCAACCTGAGATCAAGAAGAAGGCTTCCAGTAGCAAATTCAAACCAGATTTTTCAACCTTCAAATTCAAAAAGGCTTCAACTTTCAAACTGAAAACTTCTGGAATCAGAATGTTTAAGGTGAGTAACACTCAACCATTTAATCTTGAGTGTATATATATATATATATTTAAGAATGCTCTGTGTATATGCTTATATCAGTGATATCTCTTCTCTGTTACATCACAGAGTACTAGACAACCAAAGAAAATCCAATTTCTTGTTTTCTAATCAATATCAAACCTTGGTTTTAAAACAAAATAGTTGTGTTTAAGTATGAGTTACAATTTAAAAATGGTTTCATGAAGTATAAATGTATATAGGATGAAAGATCAAATTTTTACAGTTAAAACTTTAATTTCTGGAAATTTCAAGTGTCACGAATTATTGATTCAAGTACATGAATTGAATCCTTATTGAAAGTTATGATTTTTAAGGCAAGTTTGATGATTTTTAAGTGAGTGGTTTAGGAGCAGTTTTGAGTTGAACGGAAATTGGGTTTCGACCAATTTCAGGCGGTTGGAAGTCCTGGGATGGTCGGGGTTGGGACTGAGGCTAGATGAGTGATTAGGGAGTCGGGGAAAAATGGTTGGCCGCGTTCTAGTTCGAGGTGGCGATGGGGATAGGTTGGTTTAGGGTTTAAGTAGCAGTTGGATTCGTCGATGTTCATGAATTCGTGAGACGTCAACAACGGATTGGAGAGTGTCGAACCCCGGGGGAAAGATTGATGGGTCATCGGGGCACCTTGGGTTAGAATGGAGGAGTTGCTGGTAGTGGGTGGCGATGGGTCGAAGGATTTTAGTTGACTGGGTTTTTGAGTTCTAGGCAATCGATGGGTTGATTTTCGATTTCAGGCTCGAATCATCGAATTGGGCATCTGGGTCGGTCGAAAGTGATGTCGACGACTTGTTGAAGGGGTTAGCGTTGGTCGAAGGTGGTCAGAACGATCATGCACGTGTACATGCATCTGGGTGTATTGGCTGTGTTTTGAATGTTTGGGGGAAGACGAGGGTCCCGGGTTTGAACTCGTAGAATGTCGCGTAAAACTCGAAGCAAAAGGAAAGGGTGGGCGACTCGAAGTCAACCTCCGGGAAGATGAGTTTTTGCTCGGGTTATCTGATGTAATGTTTAATGGTTAATAAATTTTATTTGTTAAAGAAATTAATTGTTTGAAGTAAATTACTTAATGAAAGTAATTAATATAGAATTAATTAATAATTCAAGTTAATTAATCAAGTAATTAATGAATGATTAAGTGAAGATAATTGTTTAATGGAAGTAATTAACACTGGATAATAATTAATTAAAGGTTAATTTATTAATGAAAGTGATTAAGGGATAATTATTAATTAAAGATTAATTAATTAATTATTGTAATTAATTAAGGATAATTTAATCAAAGGATTAATTATTAATTTAAGGTTAATTAATAGAAATGGTTTGCAATTAATAATTAATTAACCAGGATTAGTGTTTGTTCATAGGTAATAAATCTGATTTAAATTAATCAGATAATTAATTAATCTTACTTATGGATGACTATATTCTATTGAATGTTATGAATTGTTTGATATTCTCTACCGTGTGATATGAATTGTTTTAATTCAAGCTGTGATGAATGTAATTCATTTATTTATAATGCATTTATATTATCTATCTGTGATTCTGTGTATATAGATAAGCGTTATAGGATTATATCGCTTATCGATATTGATATGCTTAAATCTGTGATGATGTGATGATTTGTAATGTTGCACTATTGTGTGAAACCCCTGGACTACACCATACACACACAAATATGGATTTCATGTGGAAATTGGTTAAGTCATAGATGATTTAAATTTAATGTTTTGAAATTGAAATTTTAATTTCAATTGATTTTGGAAATGGATTTGGGTTAAATGTTAAAGCTTTTGAAAAGGAGTTTTTAAGATAAAAGCTATTTTGAATAACTTGGTAAAGTTTCCAATTTAAATAATTGAATTTGAATTTGAATTCAAAATTTGGAATTGAATTCCATGTTTGGAAATTATGGTTAAAGATGTTATAAATGTGTTTATATGAATTTAAACCATTTTAAAAGCATGGTTTTGAGAATTTGAATTTAACCCAAGGACTTTAACTCGTATAAATGAATCAGATTTTCCGAAATGAAAACTAACTGTTTCAAATGATAAAAGCTTTCATATAAGAAATGAAATTCCAATTTAAATTAAAGGAATTTCAAGTTTGAATTGAAATGGAAATTGATTTGGAAAATTTATGAATAGATCTTTGTGGAACTGGGTGAATTTTGTGAATTGAATCTGTTTATTTTTAACAGATTTAAAATGGTGATTTGTTTAAACCATTCGAAATGGAATTGTTTTGAAAGCTATAAGTTAAATCTTTGATTTAAAGATTTAATGAGTTAATCCAATTGAAATGGAAATTGATTTGGAAAATCTATGTATTAATCTTTGTGAAACTGGATGAACTTTGTGAATTGAACCTTTTTGTAAAAGATTAAAATGGTGATGTGTTTAAACCATTCGAAAGAAAAAATTTGGGTAATAAGTTGTGACTTAACTGAAATCCCAATATCCTTATGTTTTAAATATTGCACTCATTATTCGGTTTAGCCAGGAGAGGACTTTGTGTCATATAACCCATTCCGAATAGTGATACGTCGTATATGGATAGCATTTGGAGACCGGTGGTGAAGACCGGATATTTTCGAAAATGAAAGGACAACTCGTCGAATGTCTCTGCATCGGCTGATCTCCGATATAGAGATTTGATCACCCTTTGTGATGGGAAGTCCGGGCATGATTAGAAATTATCCGGATTTGCAAGGGCTTCTTCGGAAGTGCCTTCGGTTCTGTTCGAACCCGGAACAGACTTGTATGGTTGTATGTCTGACATTACACTTTGAGATATAAAGGTGATTTCTTTCAAATACACTTCTGTTTGGTGGCGGAGAATTTATTCTTTTAGCTTAACACCCTTCTCTGTGACGTACGAGCTCAGAGGTTATGTAGTTGAAGGTTATCAGTGATATACTCCCAATTTGGTAATGTGGCATGCTGAGTGTTGCTGTGTGTTGATGATCACTTGTTGATCATTTGTTGATCAACGCATGGCTTTGTGAAAAAGCGTAGCTTTGTGGACGAGACCTCATCGAGCCTCACACCCCGGAAATGGTCGAAACAGGAAAGATGCGGCAAGGTTTCAGGGGTAGCTCCCCTAGGGTATGACCATTCCTTTTGAAAAAAGGTGGTATCATGGTATGGAGCCCAGATATTTACCTGTGTGGTTGCTCCAATCTCATTTACTGTGTGATTGTTGCTGTGTGATCGAGGCGCCTCGGATAAAGGTCGTAAACGACTGGGGGTGGCATATCTCAGGTTTACTACCCGGGAAGGGGGTAACCGGCCTTGTGTTGGTAGAGAGCCAGGTGGTTCTTGGGGCGTCCCTCCGGAGGCGTTCCCATGTGGCATAGGAAGTTCCTTAGCCTGACCATTTGTTGGAAAATCCAAAGAAACAATACGAGCCTTGTACGGTTTTAGTTGTAGAACCTGCCATTTACTTATGGTGGTCACCACTGTTTAGATGGTAGCTATAGTAGGCATAGTTCGGAATGTCTATGCTGGCTAAGATTAATATTATATTTTCGAAACGTTTTCCACTATGCACTAATAATAATAATCCAATGATTTTGCGTAGTAAGCATGTTTGACTATCATAAGAAGAAAACTCATCCAAGTCTGCGATTGCATTGTGTGTGTGGTGGGAGGTCTTATGGTAGTTTCATTTTCCAAAAAGCATTGCGGATTTCAATGTTTAAAATTCCTTTGTGTTTGTTTTAAAGATAAACTGTTTTTGTTTACTCACACTAGTCCCATGACTGACCCGGAGTTTATTGTTCCCTTCCTAAACTCTGGGTGCCCATAATTTTCCACATGGGCAGTCTAGAGTTGGGTTTTTTAGATAGTCAGGTATAGTAGATTATCGGGAGCTAGTTCAGTGTTTGGAGTTCGTGACTGACCTTGCTTACCTTTGTGAAACGTGATGGTGGTTCGAGCTTGATATTAGAGTTGGTGGACTTATGCCCTTTTGCAGATCTTTTGGAGTTATCAGTTCTGTTGTTCCGCTGTGACATCATTATTTATCTCTGATATTGTTGTATCATATTGATATCATTGTTGTATATCATTCTGGATATCGTATTCATTGGAGTTGTATATGATATCATCTATTTCTTTCTTCCACTGTGTTGTTATACTTGATGGCATTATAAGCTCCGGCACGAGTCGAATTTCAACGATTGAATCTACGGCATTCGAGTACAAGTGAGTACGGGTGTCGATTTTCGAACGCTGAAATTTGGATCGTGACAAACGTTCCAAAATTCAAAGGAAACGGAGTCAAAGAAGAAGGAACTCAAGCTCGAATGAAAGTGATTCCGTAATTAAATTTACTACATATGCTGATTTTTGCCTAAAACCAGAGCTCTGATACCACATGAAACGACCCACTATTTTGGACCATTCAAATCGACTATAAATCCACACATGCCGGACATGAATATTCAAACAATGGATTGTAAATAAAATTTGGCAAAACTCAGCATATATAGTAAATAAAATAATCACAGATCACAGACACAGAGTAATATAACAATAATGCAGCGGAAACAAAAGAATAGTAGTTCATGAAGCTACTACATATATATAACAGAGTTAAACAAGATACAACAAAAGTCACGAGTACATAGATGTCTCAATACAATAATCAAATACAAGATCTGAATGCATCACTGGAATCGACTGAACAACTGAAAGCAGGATAGATAAATAGCTGGGTCTCCAAGCGAAGCTCCAACTCCAAAGGTGAGTCTCAAATGATGTATTACTCAGTCTGACCCGAGCGTAAAGCAAAACACAAAACACTCGAGTCAGGATTAACATTCTTATATCAATAAATCCAACTCAAGTGAAATATCAACTGAAATACAAGCAACTCAAAGGATGTTTGGGATAACCATTCTCTAAGGATCTGTTAAACTATCTACTATGTAGTAATATTCGCTATTATAATAATGTCTAATATAAAATAAACATACTTTTTAATAGCGTCAAGGGGTTACCCATATAGCCCTTTACACGTAATAGTCCCAGTAGTCTATCCAGTATTAGCATACTCCCAAAATGGGGGCTACCCTCGATACTCCACAGACTACGGGAGAAATCACAACTCGTAGTAAAGCTCGATATGGTAGGTGACACGGCACACAAGGCAGTGCCAGGGGAGATATACCAATTACGCACACGGACTGATGGAAACGCATAGCAGCCACTACCGCTCCACCTCGAACAACACTCCCAAATCAAGGGGTGCACCCAAACAAATCACAAAGTAATAGAATGGTATCGAAGAAGTGCGTCTGATAAGAGGTGCTACCTCACTGGTCCGAGATCGCTCCTTTTTTAGCCACCTTATGCCAACTCATGGGAGTTGGGTCCACGTATATACCTTAGGATCGTCGCCACCATCCTACTTCATTCTGGAAACTCCACCGCGTACACAGTTGTCAAAGTGGTTTTCGGTATCGACAGAGAGTATGTCCATATCCGATCCCGGTCTCTTTAACAACCAATCGTTATTATAACACCGTGGTCATTTCAAAATAGTTTATACTTCAAAACCAAAATATCATTTCCATTTCAAAACAAAATCAATATGATATCATTTTCATTTCAAAAATATTCACCTCCAAAATCATAGTACTTTTCCAAAGTTATAACGCTTGCGAAGTCATAGTCTTTTAAAAATCAAAACACTTTGGAAATCACAGCTTTGAAATCATAGCATTTTGGAAATCATAACACATTGAAATTATAGCATTTTGGAAATCATAACACTTTTCTTTTAAACAGTTTAGATATTAAAATTAGTATATATAATAAAATAGTTTATAAATAAGATAGTTTATATAAATACTTATAAGTTAAAATAGATTAAAATAAAATAATTTATATTAAAAATGATTTATATTAAAATAGTTTATATTGAAATAATTTATAAAGTAAAATATCAATAGTTTTTAATATAATTTAAAATTACTTTATAAAATATAATAGTTTCCTCAAATTTCACAAATCGATTCAAATCAACTCAAATTCCAAAATTTTAATTTAATCAAATCTCAAATCATCAATTTCAACTCGATTCAGCTTCTCAATAAACCATTTCAAATTATCGATTTCAAATACATATCTGAACCATAAAATAAGCCATTTCAATTTCAATATATTTCAAAGCTTTAACTATTCAACATTCCAAAACTAAATTCGATACTTATATATATATATATAACAAATTCATTTAACTATTATTTAGTTTTGAAACATTTACTTAATCATTTCAATAACATCTAAATACAACTTCAATTTACAAATTTAAATAAACAAAATATCCCATTTAAATATATATAAGTTTGAAATATCCATTTAAGTCACCTTTAATCAAATTTCAAGTTGTAAAACACTTCTTTAAATTTCAAATTCAATATATTTCAAATCAAACTTATTTAAGTATAATTCTTAAATAAATATAATTTCTAATAAATTTCAAATCATTATAAACTCTATATTTGAAAATATAGATATTAAATAAGTATTTTAACATATTATTTATCAACTTTATTAAATCAACTTTAATGAATCTTTAAAATCAATATTTATCAAAACCATATATTTCTTTCAAAACCATAGAAATCTTTTTCAAAATATTTATATATAGACCAACGGTGTCTGTATATAATTTTCTACCCTATGGTCAAGTGGTACGGATATTTATCATTTCAATCCACAATTTAAATATATACGGGTATATATCTGTTCAACCCGCAATCCCAAATTCAATTAATTGAAAATCGCTTGGGTTTATCATTTCAACCCATAACGATTTTCTCATATTCTACAAGATCGTTCGGGTATGTATCATTTCAACCCATAGTGAATTCTATACTAACAGGGAACTTGCAGAGTGATAACAGATATGAAAATAATATAACAACAATGACGGGCATATATCATCAGTATAAATAACAGATAATGGTGTCAGATGTCATAGATGAACAGATACAGATAATAGCATATATAACAATGTAAATAACTAACAGCAGCATATTTCAATTGATGTTTCAATTGAAATCAAATTTAATATATATAAGAACGTTAATCAGAGTGATTGCTCAGCTTTCGAGGCTAGAGATATTCAACAACGAGTTACGAATCCCAAAGCAAAGCTAGATGGATAAGATTTGATGAAGAACAGACACGACGGACAAAGCTAATCAATGGGAATAGACGAAATCAAATCAGAATTGGATCGATGAATATAATTGATATAAGTGAACTTATATATATAATTATACATAACCATATATATATATATATACAAGTCATATTTTAAATTCAAACACATTTTAAATATAACTATATATATATGTATGTAGAAATCGTTGTTTTTAAATTAACCTCACTAAAATCAAATATGTATACATGAAACCGAAATAACCCACCACATAACATATATATATTTAAGATTAAAATATACATATATACAATATTATATACTATATATTATAACTGTTCAAAATATAGTCTAACTTCAACTAAATTATGATAGGATCGGTATAGACTAAAATAGACAATTATAAAATACAATACAATATAATACACGGTCATCAAATATCAAAATATCTATATATACTTCTATTTATATACCGCTTTTATATATATATATATATACATCTAATGTATACAGATTGCAATATAAACCTTTATAAACACATCAAACTACATTGTCAACAAAAGGGAAATACTGTATATACGAAACGATATAAGACATAAATGTACATATATATATTATATGGTATACTATATATATTAGAACTGTTATTACACAGACGTACGTATATAAAATACCCTTCTTTACAAATTATATATTTTACTAAATCAGGTCATATAGATAAATAAACTGACATGTGTATAATATATAATTACAGTATACATTTTTATTTAAAAACTAACTTACCAAACCATATATACGGAAATATATATATTTTTATAAAATAACAAAACAACCTAATATATGCGGACAAGCAAACTTATATAGCAGATCCTATACTCAGATATATATAGCTATGTATATACATATGACAGACTCTAATATAAAAATCTCCAATTTATAATATAATACAACACCTATATGTATATTAATATATCTCTATCTTTACAGACTATGTAGCAATATGCCTAACTTTAGTTATGTACTGACCTCTCTACACTTAATATGCGGTGGTGCAGTGGGTCTGCTGCGGGTTGGAGGAAGGTGGTTGCTGCTGTCACGCGTTAAGAGGAAGGGAGGACGCGGGCTTAGGTTGTCAGGGAATTAGTGCTGTGTCGTGCATGGGCCGAGGAGCGAGGTGGAAGAGATGAGGCGTGGGTGAACGGCAGTCGTCGTGGAGGGCAGAGGCCGGTCAGGGCGGTGACGTGGTTTTGGCGAATGAGTGGAAGATGGAAGAGGGGTGGATGGAAAGATCGGCTGTGAGAAATGAAATGGCTGAAGCTTGAAAAAAGGCAACAGGTAAAAGAAGAGGAATATGCCGAGTAATATATATAATATACATTATATTATACGAGTAATAGAAAATTTGAAAGAGCAAGGGATGTTAAGGCAAACCAATGAAATTTAATAGATGGGAATTGTGTAGCATGTGAATTTATGAGGTAATAAAAGGAAATGACCGTTGGTTTCAAACGGTTGAAGATTGAAAGGTCACAAACGTTAGGACTCAAAAATGGTACCGATACCGATCACCATTTCATAGATTCCGCTGCGTACCGGACTTCAAAACACAGAATTGAATATACCGCAGAGATCAGCACGACGAGACGATCAAAAACGATATACAAATATCAGTGGTATGATTGAATTATAAAAATTCGAATTTCTACTATCGGAAAATGCAGCAAAACGCAGAAAAAATAAGATCGACGGAGCTAAAGAAGTCCGAATTTTGAAAAACAAAAAATGACGTCTTAGTCAGAAGATGAATTAGAATTTTTTCTATGTAAAAATATTCAGGTTTGGAAAACATTTTATTATCGTCAATTTTAACTGATATAAATTGGAATAAAATTACACTAGAAAATAAACTTCCAAATTATCTGATTAAAATTTACCAGTTGCTATGATTAATTAGACGCATTCCAAATATCAAATTTTTATTTCAAAATTTTATCGTTTAAAATTTTTATTAAAATAGTTAAAATTTACGGGTCGTTACACTCTCCCCCACTCAAAACTTTTCGTCTCCGAAAAGGAAGGAGGTAGGTGAATAGAAACAACCAGAAAGAAAATAGATTGGAATACAAGTAAAACAATTAATTTAAACTATATAAATTTCAATTTAAATTAATTAATATTTAACAATTTGGTTAAATCCCTTTGAGTTCACTTAAGTTAAATCAATCTATCTATTTCTAAATTCATTATCTTATTATCTAGTCATCCTCAATTAACAATTTCTAAATCATCAATTTGTATAATCATTTATTGTACTCATATTTTATTCAACAAATTTAATTCTTTTATTCCAAATTATTATTAAGTTTATTCCACTTAATATATCTTATTACATATATTTAAACCATATAAATTAATTTAAACCATATAAATTTCAATTTAAATTAATATTTAATAATTGGTTTAAATTTAAGGTATTTCCATAAGTTGATCTAATTTCAATTTGTTAATTCTTTCAGAACAAAATTTATTATATTCATCTCATTCAATTAACTTATTATTCTATCATCTTTATTAGCTTTTTTTCTTTTTTATAATTAAAATCCAAGTGTATAACATTTATTATAAACACTCAAATTTTATGTATAAAATCATTTTATATTGTATATTATCCAATTACATTTTAACTTCTGAATAATTTAGGTAAGTTATATTGAAATGCAATTTAGTACTATACAAATAAAATTTTCAAATTCAATATTTCAAGTTTAAATATTTATCCAAAAATTTTGACTTCAATTTATAATTGAAATCATCTTTAATCTAAAATTTAAGAAATTAAATCTTCGATTTACTTCAAACAATTTAGAGGTATATATAATATATTTATATTAAATCAAATTAAATTTTAAAATAAGATACCTATATATATATATACACAAATCCAATTATACTGAAGAAATTCAAATCAAAATATATTTTTTTCAAAACAAAACCGTAGCAAAGCTATAGAATAGTCTCTCCACTTCGAAACTCGAAAATGAATGTCGATGATGCGGCCGCCATCACCGAAATTATTTTCCAACGACAAAGAGAAGAGCACTGATTTCAACATTTTAAAATTCCTTGAAAACGGTTTTTATTCGAAAATACTTTCAATAATATATACTTTAAAAATTTAAAACCAAAGTTCGAAATCACCGGAAACTAAATTCTCAAATTTCTAAATTAAATTCATTTCAAATTCCAAATCAATTTATAAATCATATTTATAAATTCATTATAGAACAATAAATGATAATCAAATATTATCATTTCAAACAACCAACTTAATTAACTTATTAACTTCCAAAAAAAATTTCACTTATATATATAATATAATCATACAAATCAATTTCATTTACCAAATTTGAAAGATAATATTGTGTCAGTTTGCTCTGTGCGAGTGTTTTGGAAATCCTATCGATAGCGTTGATCAAACGAATCGATCGAAAATCCAAATCAACATCGACAACTCAAACAACACAATATATAAAACATTTACATATTAATTACAATTACACTCCCTCACTCGATCATTCCAGAAAATAGATTTCAAAATAAAATAGGGATTCAAATTAGAGGAACCTTGCTAGAGGATAAGTTCAATAGGGAGATAAATATATTACAAAGAGAGAAAATAATGGATAGACTTATATAAATTGCGGGCAACCCTAACCGGATCAACCGTGACTTCAAAATAAGATCGAGGTAGAATTCTGGAGCAAATCGACATTCGATTGCCAGGGGTAGAATTCAGGTATAGCAGAAGATAGCAGCATCGAAACCGAGGATACAGAAATCTCCGGTGAATAAATACCAATTGTAAAGGAGTTTCACCCCTTTACAAATCATTCTAAGATTGGCGAGACCGCCGATTTATTATAGAGATTATTCGAAGTGGAGTTATGGGATACTCCAGAATCAAGAAGATACGAATAAGGGAGACAAGAATGGATTTCAGAACGAATGGGAGAGACAAACATGGATTTTGAAACCGAGGAGAACGTTCCAAAATTCAAAGGAAACGGAGTCAAAGAAGAAGGAATTCAAGCTCGAACGAAAGTGATTCCATAATTAAATTTACTACATATGCTGATTTTTGCCTAAAACCAAATGTGACGCCCCACCTCTATACCCACGCTAACCAAGAACACTACGGTGTAGTGCTGTCAACTAGCACGGAGAATAAGGCTGTTGAGGAGCGACCCTCCGTATAATCGTTTTGTGCGAGCATCGATATGTCAGATAGTATGACATGCATTTGATTTCAGGAGGAAATCCGACATACCGACACAAACTCAAAGCTACTACGCGGTGTCTATAATATCTTCGGAAACAAATATAGAAATAAACATAACACAAATCAATCACAGACATCCATATCACAAAGGCGGAAAAAGGTATGAATATATATATATAACACATGAAAGTGTACATCAAAGTAGTGGTCTGAAAGATCGACGATAATACAAAAGAATAGTTACAAGCTACACAAAAGAATAAGTATACATCACGGAGTCTATATCTCAAATGTATACAACAAAAACTACTAATCTAAGTAGTTAGCCAAAAGTCAGAGTAATCCCAGAAGAGAAGTCAAGCAAAAGCACCTGTAACATCTCGGTCTGACCCGAGTATTATTTCATAAGAAAATAATAAACGGATCAGTCTAGCTATAAATATCAGATGACATGATATAGAATAAAAGATATGGCATAAACATGTAATAACCATAATGGCATACTACTATAAGTATGTAATTGAAAATCAACATGAGATTAATCAATATCACAAGAATCTTCTCAAAGATAAAATAGGGTATCATACCCTAAGCTTGTATTCATAACAAGTCAATGACACACAAATTCACCAATGCACAAAAATTGATAAAACTTATCAATGGAAATCACGAAAATTGGTGAAGCACAAAATTCCAGAAATCATCTCAAGAAATCCAGAAATCACAAGAAGGGGGAGGCCTATCACAAAACGGGAGTATGAAAACTCACCAACACATGTAACACAAAACGAGACGCTATCTCATGGTAGCTAACCATTAATTTTGAGCCGAAGCTCCACAAGAATGGCCCGAAGACCGTGGGGCGCTACCCCACATATGTGAGTCGAAACATCACACAAGCGGGGTTTAGTCTCCCTCGTAGACAAAGAGACATCGCACAATTGCTAGTCTAAATCACAAAAATGATCGTCATTGATCATCAAGAAAGTGTCAGTTACACTAAGTTAGTAAATATATGAGTTTAGCTTCATGTCCCATAACCACTAGCTTAACTTAAATATTTACGAACAAACTGTAGATATTCACTAGAAAATTGTCACAAGAGATTCAATCGAACAAGTCCAAGAATTAACCGGCGAAGTAAACGCAAGCGTTTCATACCACTCGTTTTACTAAGTCGTTTAATTAGATTTCTCATACGAGTGAGGTAAAGGTTTGTATATACTAGTAGATTGGAAAATGGTTTTATAAACGAGTTTGATATTGAAAATAGAGTTGAAATCGTTTTGATGAAGAAGTTTTGATATTTAATACTAGTATTGAAACCTTTATATTTTAAAGTGCCAAACCACAAAAATGATTATAGAAACAATCAATCATAAAAATTCACATTCGTAGACGCGAATCAAATTCAATTAAACCGATAAAGAATCCATCAAAATGGATATTCAAAAATCCTGAAAGAGGAGTCATCAAAGTCTTAATAAATGATAACAACAAATAGGATCATCACGAATCGATTTAAATTGAAAATTCAATCCAAAAAGGCATGGACTGAAACAACAGGTTCAGTCGACTGAACGGAGTTTTCAGTCGACTGATCCTGTGCCTGGAAACTTTCCAAGTCCAGAAAACTTTCTGTTTCCAGGTTCAGTCGACTAAACAGAGGTTTCAGTCGACTGAATCATGCCTGGAAACTTTCGGGTTCCAGGTTCAATCGACTGAACAGAGAATTCAGTCGACTGAATCATGCCTGGGTTTTTTTTCAGCCTATACAAATGAAGAGCAAACTCTTCCAAAATGCAACCGGACGAACATTGGCTCTAAGGGTTTATGCCAATCGACAACCCGGCCCTATATGCTCCTCGATGCATCACCAAAAGCATGATCAAACATCCATAAAGGGATTTTCACATAAATTTGACTTCAAAAATCAAAAATTGGAATATTCACACAACCAATTCCAAATCAGGAGCAAATGGACATGAAGAAGTATTAGGAATTCGTAACCAACAACCAAAGATAATTATAGACATAGATGTGAGATAAAAATCTCACCTTTAAACCCAAAAGCAATGAATGAGAAGCTATAAAGCAATGGCAAGGGCAATCACACTTCAATTCCAACTCAACAACCTTGAATCTAAGCTAAAAAGAGAAACATTTCCTAAATTAGGTTTAGGAATTTCTGAAATTGATAAGAGAATGAGTTGGAGAAGAAGAAGAGGAGGCTTACCAAAGCTTCTTCTATTAGTTTGGAGCTAGAACTTGATTTGCAAAAGAAAACTAGGGCTTGGAGTTTTAATTTCCCATTCCTCTCTCCATTGTTGCAAAAGCTTGAGTATTAGGAAATAGAAGTAAAGTAATGAAGAGAGGAGGGGTGAAGCTTGGGTCTAATGAGCTGAAACAAGACCAAATCCCTAAGTGAAAAAGTAGCAAAATTCTACCATCTCCAAACATATCAAAGTTTATACTTAAAAAGATCGCAAATGGCGTTTTGAACTCAATGGAAGTGGTCTCGAGTCCTAATTCGACCGTATACAAAAAGTAACTTTTCGGACTATAATCCGGCTAACGATAAAATATTTAAATAAAATATTTAAATACTCAATCGTAAAATATGCGGGTTGTTACAGACTCCCCTCCTTAAAGAAATTGTGTCCTTGCAATATTTAAGAAGAAAATATATAGTAACAACCATGAAAGCATATTCAACACAAAAGAAATTTTAAATAAGAAGTTCACCTCAAAGAGCACGAGAAAGTAAGTCCGGATGTGTTTGCTCGTTGAATTCTCTAGATTCCCAAGAGCTTAGGATTTGAGGACCATTGAACTTTAACAAGAAGAACATCTTTATTTTGAAGTCGTTTGACCTTCGAAGCAATAATTCGAATAGGATGCTGCTCATATGTTAAATTAGGCGAAACTTCAATCTCTTCCACAACACTGGGCTCAAGAATAGAATCGGAATTCCGAAGGCACTTCCGTAATTGAGAAACGTGAAACACGTCATGAATAGCAGAAAATTGAGCCGGTAACAAAAGGCGATAAGCCATGGAACCAATAGGTTCAGTGATACGAAATGGCCCAATATATCGAGGCGCTAATTTTCCCGATCGACTGAAGCGTACAACACCCTTCATAGGTGAAACACGAACAAATACAAGATCTCCAACAGAAAATTCTAATTTCCTTCTTCAGTTATCGGCATGGGATTTTTGTCTACTCTGGGCTTCTTTCATCATATGACGAATAAATTCAATCTTTTCTGTGGAATCACGAATAAAATCTGGACCTAAAACCAGATTCTCACCGGCCTCAAGCAAACAAGAAGGAGACCGGCATGGCCTTCCATAGAGTGCCTCGAAAGGTGCCATACCAATACTAGATTGGAAGCTATTATTATAGGAAAATTCAACAAGAGAAATATGATCTTCCCAACTTCCACCGAAATCAAGCACACAAGAACGAAGAAGATCTTCAAGTGCTTGATTCACACGCTCAGTTTGTCCATCGGACTGGGGGTGATAAGCGGTGCTAAAATTAAGCTTCATTCCCAAAGCTTTTTGAAGGCTCTTCCAGAATCCACTAGTAAACAGTGGATCACGATCACTAACAATGGAAGTAGGAACTCCATGCAATTTAACAATTTCTTTGATAAAGAGTTTGGCCATAAGAGGAACGGTTCGGTTCAACCGAACGGGAATAAAATGGGCGGATTTAGTAAGTCTATCAACTATCACCCATAAGCTATCATGACTTGAATGAGAACGGGGAAGGCCATCTATAAAATCCATGGAAATTTGGTCCCACTTCCAAATTGGAATTTCCAATGGTTGCAATAACCCACCGGGCCTTTGGTGTTCGGCCTTGACAAGTTGGCAAGTCATGCAACACTTAACAAAGTTAGCAATATCAGATTTCATTCCCTCCCAATAATAAAGTCGCTTCATATCCGCGTACATTTTACTACTACTGGGATGAATGGAAAATTTGGAACGATGAGAATCTTCTAGAATATCTTTACGAAGATCACTAATATTTGGCAAAGTCTACCAAATTTTCGAATGCCGCCACGAGAATCAATATCAAAGTCTTTCAAACCTTCAATATCGGTTTTATCCTTAAAATTTTGGCCAAGCAAAGCCAATTCAGGATCTAGCTTTTAAGCTTCAAGAATGCGGTCAAAAAGAGAAGGACGAGCCTCAAGGCTACATAAAACAAAAGATGAACATAAATCGGATACACGATCTCTAATCTCACAAGTGGATAAAACCTTGAGATCATTCCATTCGGATATCATCATAGAAACAACCGCTTGTTGCTTACGACTAAGAGCATCAGCAACTCGATTTCCCTTTCCGGGAGTATAAAGAATATCAAGATCATAAGAGGCAAGGAATTCGAGCCAACGCTGTTGACGCAAATTAAGTTCCTTTTGAGAAAATAAATATTTCAAAGACTTATGATCAGTATAAAGTATAAATTTCTCTCCCAAAAGATAATGTCACCAAATTCGAAGGGAGAAAACGATAGCCGCGAGTTCTAAATCATGTGTGACATATCTAGTCTCAGCCGGCTTCAATTGCCTAGAAGCATAAGTAATAACACATTCTTTTTGCATAAGAATGGCACCCAAACCAACGCGACTAGCATCGGTATAAACAACAAAATCTTGATTCCCTTCGGGAATAACAAGAATAGGAGCATCAAAAAAGAGTTCTTTTAATTTCTGAAAAGAAGTTTCACATTTGTCCGACCAAATATATTTAACACCTTTCTTTGTTAAGCCAGTAAGAGGCATGGCAATTCTAGAAAAGTCTTTTATGAAACGGCGGTAATAACCTGCCAATCCGAGAAAGCTACGGATTTCAGTCACGCTCTCCGGTCTCTTCCAATTTTGAATCGCTTCAATCTTTGAAGGATCCACTGATATTCCGGATTCGGAAATAATATGACCGAGAAACTTCACACTAGATTGCCAAAAGTGGCATTTAGAAAATTTTGCTTTTAATTGATTGCTCCTAAGAGTTTCCAATAAAATATGAAGATGCTTTTCATGTTCCTCCTCGGTTTTTGTAACGACCCGTATTTTTACGGATCGAAACATCGTAGAACAGTTGAAAAATGGTCGCATTGTTGATATGTCGTCCTAAGATTAAGTCCTAAGTCATGGACAAGTTAAGGAAGTTAAGTCGTAGGTCGTGATGGTCTTAGGTCGTAGGAAGGTTTGGAGCGACCTAGTCATTGGGATAAGTCGTGGGGAAATTAGGTCGTATGGGGTGGCTTAGGTCGAGTGACCGACTTAGGATGTGTACGACCTAAGAGATAGACGATCTAAGGAACTGACCGACTTAAGAGTTTTGGCGAGTTAACAATTTAAGGGGTTGGTCGGGTAGACGACTTAAGAAATGGCCGACCTAGTATAGTTAACGACCTAGGGGATAAGCAGTTTGCGACCTAAGAGAGTTAGCGAGTTAATGACCCAGTAGTTAGAGACCTAGTGGTTAGCGTAGTTAGGTCGTGAGCTTTTGTGTTGAGTTAGGTCGTAGCCGACTTAAGATGTGTTAGGTCGCGTGGATGCTTAAGTAGTTAGGTCGTGGCATTGTTAGGTCGTGCGTGTTTTAGTAGTTAGGTCGTAAGTGACCTATGGGGTGCTTTGTTAGTTAGGTCGTAAGCAACCTTTGTTAGATAAGTCGTCTAGACGACTTAAGTGTTAGGTCGTTTCTTGTGTTAAGTCGTAAGTCTGGGTTGAGATAGGTCGCTAGGTCGGAGCTGTGGTTAGGTCGCGTCTCAGTTGAGTCGTAGGTCGTGAGAAGGCGCATATGCTGTGTTGAGTCGGAGGTTGTTAGGTCGAAGGCTTTAGGTCGGTTGGGGTTTTGGGTCGTAAGTCGGAGACGACCTAACTCCGAGCGAACGACTTAGGGAGGATTTCAGCTATAAATAGGAAGGTTGTTCTCACTTTTTGGGATCCGGATTTCGAAGCGACGAAGTGCTGCCATTTTGAGAGCTCGACTTCTACACTTCTTCACTTCTTTCCTCCACTCTAATCTAGTGATTCCATCCATCCATATTGAAGATCAAATCGAAGATCGAAGAGCTTAGATTGAAGATCTACATTCTTCGAAGAGAGGTTTCATCGTTTGAAGTGGATTGGTGATATGTCAAGTTAGATCCTTCGCTATTCAGATCTGAAGTGTGTTGCTTTTGGGTTGTTTAGGTGATTTGGTGAGTGGTGATTATCTCTCACACGGATCTAAAGGAGTATATCGGATCGTTGGCTTGATTTTGTGTTAAAGTAGTGATTTCCATGCATTTTTGTAAACCAAAGTGTAGATCCATATAGATCCATTGTTCATGATGATTTAACAACCATTTTTCTACATGATTAACCTATGCAAGTTCATTCATCAAGTTGTAGAGATATTTCTCATGATTTCATGCTTATTAGACTTTCAACACTTTATTTACGAAATTGCCATTTTTGTTAATATTGTTCATTAGATTCTATTTGAATGCTTGTTTTACTTGGATTAATGTTTGACTTGATTGATTGTTATGAATTAGATGATTGATGATTTGATTTAGACAAGATGGTCGAAGATGATTCAAAAGCTAAGGTAAAGGCTCTTGAATTGGAAAAGCTGCACGTGGCATATGTAGCGGATGATGAAGCTCATATGGATAGATTTGATGATGATGTTGAGATGAGACTTTGCTATGATGATGATGAGGCGAAGTATGATATGAGGTAGCCTTGGTCTAATCCAGACGGGATCATTCCAAGCATGTTGATAACTCGGTGAAATGGTTCGAGTTGAGGATAATGGGTTGCTCGAGAGGCGCTTGAGCTAGTATGGAAATAGTCGTCGAGGAGGACGACTAAGAGGCTGAGATCTCATCGTTGTTGAAGGTTCTAGCATGCTCAAAGCAAGAGTACGTTGGGCAGATTCGATAGTCCCTAAAGGCTAATGATTGATAGTCAAGTACTCTGGGCAGATTCGATAGTCCTAGGCATGGGTCACGATGACGTGCAGAGTTATGTCTAGAACCGGGGTTTTCCATTAGCCCTTGACGGACGGCTGAAAGAATGTGCCGGTCATTCAATTAACGGTGATATTGAGGCAATGATAACAGTGATAGCCAGAGTCATGGATGTTTGGTTGTATCGTCATTCGGTCTCAAGAGCGATATTTTCTGGGTGCTTATCTGATCTTGGTTTAGGCCTTGGGGGTTTGTACTTGGAAAACATCGCCCTTGACTCGAGTGATAATTACTTTACTTTAAATTGTATGCTCTGCTATGTTTGCTTCTGCTTAGTGTGTGTCTGGGGGCTATCACTGTAGAAAGAGGTGGAGTGGGAGGGTTGTATTCCTATTCCTTTTCCTTTATGCTCTTTTGGTATGTTGTTAGTTAATTTACTGCTCACTAAGACTGTTGTCTTACTCAAGGCTATATGTTTTTAAATCTTATTGCCTTGGGCTATTCGTCCATTTTGGGATGGGCAGACTAGGTAGCAGGTGACAGGTGCTGTGCTTGCTTTCCACGATGCTGATGACGAAGACGAGCTTGAGTATTGCATATTATCTTCTTACTATATGTACTGGATGTTCCGCTGCTTTGTATTCTCTGAGTGTTATGTAGTGAGGCTTGATGTATTGACTATTCAGATGTTTGTATCCAACTATTATGAAGTTTTATTGATGAGATTCTATTCTGTGAAGCTTCACTATATATATTCTATTGTATTTTGTCCATGCGCTGTGAGTAATACGATAGATTCTGTTGCTTTAATTTACCCTGGCAATCGTCCATGGCTGCTTGGCACACTTTACAGCGCACTTTCTCTAGGTTCAGTGCAGGGGTCACGGGCGGTCGTCACATTTGGTATTATAGCTTTGGTTAATCGATTTTACCCAACGCTCGTTGACGTAACTACGTATGAGAGACGTAATTGTAATTTTGATGGATGATTACTATATATAATATAGTAGTTTAGTAGAGTTTGAGTCCTTTATGCAGTTGTTTCTCAAGGTGTGCTAATCATTCCTTTTTATAGATATTGAGAATGAGTCGAAGAGGGAGACCAGCTGCTAGGGAAGGCCATGCTACTGAAGGGGCTGCTGATTATGCTGCTATGTTCGAAGCTATGATGACTTCGATCATGAGAAGGATGCCAGCTCCGGGGCCATCAGTGGATGTTGGAGTTCAAGTTCAAACTCCAAAACTGGTGGATTTTGCTAAGTTGTGTAAGGACTATACTGCTCTTGGAGGAAAGGTTTTCTTGGGGACAGAATCAACCATTGAAGTCCAGAGGTGGATAGATGCTTGTAGAAGGATCTTTGGTGACTTGGGAATTGAGGATGCAACTAAGAGGAAGCTTGCATCAAGGCAGCTTCAAGGAAGAGATTCTGATTGGTGGAACTCTATCACTATTGATACTCCGGAGGAAGAGATCACTTGGGAGCAATTCCAAGTCAGATTTGAAGCTAAGTTCATTTCTACAGCTCAGAAGTCTGTTCTGTTCAAGAAGTTTGTGGAGCTCAAGCAAGGTGGAAGACCAGTTCTTGAGTATGTTTCTGAGTTTGAAGCTTTGTCCAAGTATGCCCGGTCGTATATTGAACCTGCATATCAGAAGAATGAGAAGTTTGTGACAGGCTTGGACAGTTATCTTGGGAGGCAGTTGGTGGATCATTTGGACGATTCATTTGAGAAGCTTGTGGAGAAAGCTCTCAGGCATGAGAGTCTGTTTCCTAAGGAAGGATCTGTTGTTGCTGTGACCAGGGGAGAGTCTAAACCACAGCAGGGTGGAAACAAAAAGAGGAAGCAGCAGCAGCAGAAGGGTAAGGATGGCCAGAAGAAGCCGAAGGGCGAAGTGACTTGCTACAATTGTCAGCAAAAGGGCCATTTCTCTAAGGATTGTAAGAATCCGAAGGTACCGATGAAGTGTCACAACTGTGACAAGCCGGGGCATATCAGGAAGGATTGTCCAGAACCACGGAAGGACAAGAAGATTGTGCAAGCTTATGCTTTGGGAGCTGTTCCATCGTCTTCGAAAGCTCCTACCGCCGAAGAGAAAGGAAAGAGTGTGGTGGTTCAAGGTACTCTTTTCCTATGTGGTGTTCCAGTTAGAGTTCTGTTTGATACTGGGGCGTCGCATTCGTTTGTTTGTAATGAACTTGTAGGCCGGTTGGGTTTAGAACCGGATATTGTTGATAGGCCATTGGTTGTGACTAATCCAGTTGGGGGTTCGTCTTGTTTGTGTATGGTATGCCGTGGTCTGATTGTATCGAGTTATGATTGCTCTTTTGTTTGTGATTGCTTTGTTCTGAACTTTGCGGGGTTCAGAATTATTTTGGGTATGGACTGGCTTAGGAAGTATGCGGCAAAGGTTGATTTTGAGAGGTTGGAGGTGACAGTCGAGAATGTGGAGGGGCGAAAGATTGTGATACGATGTAAGCATGAAGAAGGCGTCTTCATGAGCTTCATGTATTCGCTGGTTGTTCCACGGGATGGACTGTCATCGTTGCCAATCGTTAATGGATTTGAGGATGTCTGTAACGACCCGCCATTTTTGACCGTTCAAGTCGACAATAATCCACACATGTCCAACTCAAACCGTTCAAAAAGGCAGATGGTTATTGGGGTTAAATAAGAAAAGAAAAGAAAGAACAGAAACAAACTCAGAATCTCGCAGCGGAAGGAACAAGATATAATAATAAAATAACAGTTCATGAAGCTGTTAAATAAATAAATTTGATTATTATTATACATCATAAATCAGAGTTACATACATATCAGAGATAATACAATAATGCAGCGGAAAAATAATATGGTAGTAGAATACAAATGATGTAATACCAAACTCCGTCTTCGTCCTCCAAAATAGATCTTCAACCTTATCTGAAATGCTCAGGCTGACCCGAGCGTAATGAAAAGACAAAACACTCGAGTCAGGACTAAAATATCTCATGTAAGTCAAATCGAATAAGAAAATATGAGTGTGACGGCGTCAGAGATGTTTACGGGTTTTGACATCTCCTATCCAGTGTCAACGTGAGTGCAATAACTTACGAGATGTTACGGGATTTTCCATCTCTCAAGGATCCGTTAAACTATCTACTATGTAGTACAATACGCTATTATAATATGTCTACATTAAAGTAAAAGTATTAAAATAGCGTTAAGTCATGGCCCATTCCACCCTTAACACATTTTTATTCCCAAGAGTATATACAAGACCGTAGTTTCCCCAAAACCGGAAGTCACCAGAGGGCAATCCATATACTAAAGGTACAAACCAAAATCGTAGTGGTCGCGAATAGGATAATCAGTATGACAAGGTACATGAGGCAATATCAACTAGGATACTAGTAGTTGCCTGATCCGGACTGATGTTGGGCATAGCAGCTACTACCCCAACACCGCGAAACAACACTCCCAAAATCGAGGGGTGCACCCAAATCGAATCACAAAAGTAATAGACATGGTAACGAAGGAGTGTGTCCGCTAGAGATGGCGAACCTCAATGGCCCGGCGCGGCTCCTGTTTTAGTTATGTCAGGGGTCATCCAATATCGTTCTCTTTCTTCAGTCAACGCGTTCACCAAACCATCCACTTCGTTCTGGATCCACACTCCACGTATACTAGTTATTTAAGTGGTTTTCGGTATCGACAGAGAGTATGTCCATATCCGATCCCGGTCTCTTTAATAACTACGTATTATTACACCGGTGGCTCTTTTACATTTTCAAATCGGATTCATAATTGATATCAAAATATCATATTCGCTTCAAAATCAAATCCATTTCAAATATCATCATATCTATTCAAGATGTAAGATTCCGTTTCAAAATCATTTTTCGCCTCAATATCTCATTTTGATTTCAAAATCATTTTTCGCCTCAATATCTCATTTCGATTTCAAAATCATTTTTCGCCTCAATATCTCATTTCGATTTCAAAATCATTTTTCGCCTCAATATCTCATTTCGATTTCAAAATCATTTTTCGCCTCAAATTCCGCAAAACGATTCACATAACTCGAATTCCAAAATTTAAATTTTAATCAAATCTCAAATCATCAATTTCAACTCGATTCAGCTTCTCAATAAACCATTTCAAATTATCAATTTCAAATACATATTTGAACCACAAAATAAACAATTTCACTTTCAATATATTTCGAAACTTTAAATATTTCACATTTCAAAACAGCTCATATATTTATATAAGAATATAAGATTCGCTTTAAAACCATTTCGTATTCAAATTAGAATATAGCTCAAATTAAACATCCGTATTAAGTAGTTTACTTAATTTCTGGAACAATTCCAATTCAATAAACTTAGATTACCATTCGGATTTCAAGAATTCATTTAAGTATTACATTCCAAATCAATTTCAGTTCAAATCCTATTCAAATCAATTTTATCTTCAAATTTAATTCAATAGTTTCAATTTAGTCCAATTCACAATTTCTTTGAATTTCAATTAAATTCCAAATTAATTAAATCTCAATTTCAAATCAATTTTCAATTCCAAACTCAACTTGAAATATCATTTCATATAAATTTTCTTAGAAATATTCAGAGTTCGATTAAAAGTCCAATCTTTTAAAACAAATCAACTTTCGAATATTTACGTCGTATTCAATCTTTTCTTAAAAATCTAAACTTCGAATAATTAAACAATTTCATTTACTAAGTTTAAATTCCAACATCTCGAGCTTCAATTCAAATTAATTCAATTTCCATAAATTGGATTTTTATTCCTAAAATCAATTCATTTAAATAATTTCAAAACAACTTTTAAAATCATTAATTTAACCAATCCGGTGTCCGTATATAATTTTCTATCCTATGGCCAAGTGATTTTTTTTTTCCAATTACATGTCAGGGATGAATATATATTACTTAAACCAATCACAGTGTCATATGCATGTATAACAGGATATATATAAGCAAATAAACATCCAAACAGTTAAATATCAACCAATAGCATCTATCGAAATAAATCATCCAATAGTCAATACAATTCATGGCAATTTCATAGTTATCAATGTCAGGTAATTTAATCGCAATTCAATTTTAATTTAAATTTGACTGTCAATTTAATTTTCAACGGTGAATTCAAATGACAATCTATATGACAATTAAATTTTATCAACAACGATAAATAAAATTCATATCACTTCATAATATCAAATTTTACTACCATAAATTATTTTAGTCAATTGTGAGCGTATAAACACTCACCTTGATTTTGTTGTCGCCGAGACGTTCCGGTTTGGAACTAAAACTGGACGACGCCCAACTTTAGCCCAAATTTCCACCGTCTCCAAATCCATCCAAACCAGTTTCATTTTGAAGCTCTCGTCATTACGATCGCAACGCAAAAAGTTTCGTTCCAATCGGACCTCGTATGTAGAAGTTATACATTTTATAAGTTATCGATATTTGAATTTATAAAACAATTTATATTGGTATTTAAAATAAATTCATACCCAAAGAAAAAAGGCCCAGCCCAACTACAAAGCTTCTTCTCCCATCCATAGCCGATGCCTGCACACGAAAATGCACAAACCCACCATTGCCGTGCACCAATCTCCGATGATACGGAGCTCCGATACCCCGTTCGACATGCCGTCTTCGCCAAACTTCTTCTCTTCGAAGTCTCCACCATCTCGACCACAAAGCTACACGCTCGGCCACACCTAGGAAGACGCGACCTGAAGCCCTCCTCTCGACCACGATCAGGTCGCACGCTCTAAACAAGAGCCGCACAACACAAAATTCACCACCGGGCTGCTATTCCGCGTCACGAACTCAAATCAAAGCTCCGTTTCGCGAATCGAAGCCTATATCCTCCACGATTTCCAACCCTAGTTCACGCCTAAGAAAGGCTTCGACCCCAATGGTTGCCGCACCAAGCACGAAGCATACCAGATCAAAGATAAAGCAAAAATAGGATTTTTAAAATTGGTTTCGTGATTTTTAATCGAGTATTGGAAGAGACAGAAATTTTTGAAGTTTGGATTCATTATTTTCCTACTGCCTGAAGCTTGCGTGCGAATTTAAAAGGGAGTAGACCTGACGCTTGCGTGTGGGATGTTTACTACAGTGATTTGAAAAGAAGTTGATGTGAAAAGTTGACTAGACAATATATAAATTTAAATTTCAAAATATCCCAATTTATGCAACTTAAAATCTTGAACCCCTATCGAGGCGTGCCGCTAGGCGTTTATAATGTTATACCCCTATTCCGGACGCAATGGAAAAAGTTTCAAGCCCTAATTCGATCGTATGTGGAAGATAGCTTTTGAAGTCGATTATTTTAATTAAATTAGAAATTTAAATTTCTACGTGTTTCAAGCTCGCACGGCCAAACGACAAGTCTGATTGCTACGAAAATTGAAACCTTACCATAATTCACTGTTACGGATTCGATGAAACTGGTTTCGTCGAAATCCGAGACAGTTGTAAAAATGGCTATTTCTACGGTTTAATTTCAATATAAATTCCCAATTTAAATTATTAACTTTTAAATCAAATTTCAATTGTTCACAAATTTCATTTTAATTTTACAGTAATTAACAACATTTTACAATGCAGTTTTCCATTATAAATCCCGTATAAAAGATTACATTAGATTCAGCGTTCAATTATATTGTAATTCAATTTCAAGTTATTTAATTCTAATTGAATCCTTTTATTTCGATTTACACTTTCATTATTGAATCAACCATTTACTTATACATTATTATCAATAGTTTAAAATTCATTTACTTTCATTTTCTTCAGCTATTATCTTATTTAAATTCACAGTAATATTAAATTATATTCATTTACGTTGATTTCAATATTATAACTTCAATTTTAAATGTAACATTTTATTTATTTCGTTGTTTACAATCAAATTCAATTTGGTTTACAATCAAATTCAATTCATTATTTACATTCAATATAAGTTAACATCCATATTTAATTTACAAATAAGTTATTTCAGAATTCAGTTTGCATTTTAACTTGTAATTCACATTTAACAAAACAAAATTTTATTTCCTTCGGATTTTTATCCAATTTTTTTTTTCGTATTTTTAAAGTGTTAAAAATACGGGTCGTTACATTCTCTCCCACTTAAAAATTTTCGTCCTCGAAAAGGAACGGAGAAGGGGAAACCATCATTTAGATATAATTCATTCAAAATATTCTACTTATTTGCAAAATTTAGTTATAGGATTTTTTTTCAAAATTTTCTAACTCTCGGATTTTTGAAAAATTTCGGCAGCACCTCCTTTGCGCGGCTAGGACCGAAAAATTTCACAGTAGTAATAATTGCATGATATACATCTCATTACAAGAATGAGGCATCCCAAAACATGGGGAACACAATAATATACCACAACATAAACTGTAATCCGAGAACATACCTTTTATTTAGCTTTTATTAGCATTTTAACTTACATTTTGCATTAAGCGCAGAAGCGAGCTCCACAAGCGAAGCGCAACCCCTTTGCTACCTACTAAAATGCTCAATAACCAAGTTAGAACCATGCATATAAAGATAGATCGATATACTTATCATAAACAACACACATATAACATGTTTTTTTTTTTTACTTCACAACTAAATTTTTAAATTCAGGACAGTGAACAAATCCTAGTTTTTAGCCAACCAAACGACAGAATTTTGCGAGGGAATCTATATAAAATTTGTTGCATTTGTTTCAGGTTTTCTGGAATGTCCAAAATCATCGAATTTGGACCATCCGTTCAAAAGTTACGGTCATTTTACTAAAATGATACGCTTCAGCCCCGAGCAATTTAGCGCAGGCCAGAAATGTAATTTCAGATTTTCGACCTCCTAAATGACAGAAATAAGAAAAGCTTATAAAACGAAAGTTGGAGCTTAGGCTCTAAGCTTTCCAGGAAGTGCAAGATCGTCAAAATCCGATACACCAGTAAAAAGTTATGATGAAAATACTAAGGGTATGTGCTTCAGATTTTTACTTCGCCCAGGCCAGCGACTAATATTGGTGTTTTAAGCCTAGTGGATGAAGGTATTTATCAAAACATTCTAAACAAAAGATGTAGCACAGTTTCTAGGCTTTCCGAAAAGTCTAAGATCGTCTCATTTCGTCTAGCCGTTTAAAAGTTATGGTTATTTTCGTTTCAGCATATATTGGACAATTTTGGGTTTTTTTTTTTTCAAAATTTTCTTTTTTTTTATTTCAAAGTACAAACCATCAAACTTCAAATTTGAATTTAATTAATTTAAAATTTTATTCCGTTTATTCAATTCCATTAACACTAATGAATTCTATTTAATCAATTATCATCCATCTAACAACCAATGCATATCAAACATTAACATCCATCCAAATCTATAATAAATCAATTATACATTTCCAAGTCAAAATTTTAATTTCATACACTTCCAAGTTTATTGCCATTTAGTTTTATTTAAATTTAATTAGTTTCCATTTACTAATTCTATATTTAATTAATTTTAAATTTAATTCATTTTACAACTTAAATTTCCTTTATATTTACAACTATCAATAGATCTTCACATTTTATTATTCACTCTCACACTGGTATATTATTCCTATACTTATCCTTATTAGCATTTTAAACTTTTTAAGTATTTGGTAAGTTTTTGTTATGCAAATAGAATGTAGTTAAACAACATACAATCTCTTTTCATTCAAAGTTGAATTTTCAATTAATTAATTCTTAAGTCATTACTTAAATTTCACTATAATTTAATTTCACATTTACATTCACATATAGTATTTCCATTTTATATTAACATAATGGTGAATCACCTTTAAATGTTAATTTAAATTCCAATTATTTACTAACAATTTATTTATATTTGCAAACCATTAATTAAATGCATATTTCATTATTCAAACCTACTTGTATATTATCCAATTAACAATTCATATAACATTTTTGAACTTCTTAAATATTTTGGTGAGTTATATTTATGCTATAGAATGAAATTTAATACTATGCGAGTTTTACAGTTTCAATTTTATTTTAAATTCATAATTTCCTAATTCTAAGGATTTCTACTTCAATTGATATTTTCACTTAGCTCTTAGGTTCAGTTCTCATTTCACAATTTAGAAGTTCCGTAATGATTCAAGTATTTGTTTATCTCAATAGTTTGAAGTCATTAAATATTAAAGAACTTAAGAATTTCAACTCCGGTTTCAATTCAAATCAAGTTTGAAATAATATATACTTATATTAATATATATCAAGTCATACTATAGAGAATACAAAATAAAATTCGATTTTAATCAAAACAGGGTTTAGAAAAACTATTAAGTGATCTCCCCCACTTAGACTCTCGAAAATAAAGTCGATGATGCGTGCACTCATCACCGGAATCATTTTCTAGTGTCAAGAGGGGAGTATATCACTTACTTCATTTGAAAAATCCTTTGAAAACAATTTCTAATCGAATATACTATCATATAATACTTATATTATACATTTCAAATTTTTGATAATAAATTTTCAAAACACCGGAATTTAAATTCTCCATCTTAATTTAAATTCATTTTTATTTTATTTTATTTACCATTTATATTCATTGTCAGTCATATTTACAAGTTTCATTCCTTAAAATCATCCATTAGTCAATAGTTAGAAATATTGACTAATCAACAATAAACGATGATAATCTAATATTATCATCTCTAACCAATACAATCAACATTTATAAATTTTCAAGATAAGTCTTTTATATATAGAATATAATCCAAAACAATATTATGTCAATCTGTCCTATTCGAGTGTTTAGAAATTCCTATCGATGCCTTGGCGTCCCAAGTACCAACCAGAATTCATAAATACTCAACGGAACAAATTAACACAATATAAAATCATTTTTATATCAAAATTACAAATACGCTCTCTCATATACACTCAACTCATTCATATAGTTTACCTCTATTTCAATGAGTTATTCCCCACTAGAGCCAAGGTAATCTAAACCAAAGCTCTGATACCAAGTGTAACGACCCGCCATTTTTGACCGTTCAAGTCGACAATAATCCACACATGTCCAACTCAAACCGTTCAAAAAGGCAGATGGTTATTGGGGTTAAATAAGAAAAGAAAAGAAAGAACAGAAACAAACTCAGAATCTCGCAGCGGAAGGAACAAGATATAATAATAAAATAACAGTTCATGAAGCTGTTAAATAAATAAATTTGATTATTATTATACATCATAAATCAGAGTTACATACATATCAGAGATAATACAATAATGCAGCGGAAAAATAATATGGTAGTAGAATACAAATGATGTAATACCAAACTCCGTCTTCGTCCTCCAAAATAGATCTTCAACCTTATCTGAAATGCTCAGGCTGACCCGAGCGTAATGAAAAGACAAAACACTCGAGTCAGGACTAAAATATCTCATGTAAGTCAAATCGAATAAGAAAATATGAGTGTGACGGCGTCAGAGATGTTTACGGGTTTTGACATCTCCTATCCAGTGTCAACGTGAGTGCAATAACTTACGAGATGTTACGGGATTTTCCATCTCTCAAGGATCCGTTAAACTATCTACTATGTAGTACAATACGCTATTATAATATGTCTACATTAAAGTAAAAGTATTAAAATAGCGTTAAGTCATGGCCCATTCCACCCTTAACACATTTTTATTCCCAAGAGTATATACAAGACCGTAGTTTCCCCAAAACCGGAAGTCACCAGAGGGCAATCCATATACTAAAGGTACAAACCAAAATCGTAGTGGTCGCGAATAGGATAATCAGTATGACAAGGTACATGAGGCAATACCAACTAGGATACTAGTAGTTGCCTGATCCGGACTGATGTTGGGCATAGCAGCTACTACCCCAACACCGCGAAACAACACTCCCAAAATCGAGGGGTGCACCCAAATCGAATCACAAAAGTAATAGACATGGTAACGAAGGAGTGTGTCCGCTAGAGATGGCGAACCTCAATGGCCCGGCGCGGCTTCTGTTTTAGTCATGTCAGGGGTCATCCAATATCGTTCTCTTTCTTCAGTCAACGCGTTCACCAAACCATCCACTTCGTTCTGGATCCACACTCCACGTATACTAGTTATTAAAGTGGTTTTCGGTATCGACAGAGAGTATGTCCATATCCGATCCCGGTCTCTTTAATAACTACGTATTATTACACCGGTGGCTCTTTTACATTTTCAAATCGGATTCATAATTGATATCAAAATATCATATTCGCTTCAAAATCAAATCCATTTCAAATATCATCATATCTATTCAAGATGTAAGATTCCGTTTCAAAATCATTTTTCGCCTCAATATCTCATTTCGATTTCAAAATCATTTTTCGCCTCAATATCTCATTTCGATTTCAAAATCATTTTTCGCCTCAATATCTCATTTCGATTTCAAAATCATTTTTCGCCTCAATATCTCATTTCGATTTCAAAATCATTTTTCGCCTCAAATTCCACAAAACGATTCACATAACTCGAATTCCAAAATTTAAATTTTAATCAAATCTCAAATCATCAATTTCAACTCGATTCAGCTTCTCAATAAACCATTTCAAATTATCAATTTCAAATACATATTTGAACCACAAAATAAACAATTTCACTTTCAATATATTTCGAAACTTTAAATATTTCACATTTCAAAACAGCTCATATATTTATATAAGAATATAAGATTCGCTTTAAAACCATTTCGTATTCAAATTAGAATATAGCTCAAATTAAACATCCGTATTAAGTAGTTTACTTAATTTCTGGAACAATTCCAATTCAATAAACTTAGATTACCATTCGGATTTCAAGAATTCATTTAAGTATTACATTCCAAATCAATTTCAGTTCAAATCCTATTCAAATCAATTTTATCTTCAAATTTAATTCAATAGTTTCAATTTAGTCCAATTCACAATTTCTTTGAATTTCAATTAAATTCCAAATTAATTAAATCTCAATTTCAAATCAATTTTCAATTCCAAACTCAACTTGAAATATCATTTCATATAAATTTTCTTAGAAATATTCAGAGTTCGATTAAAAGTCCAATCTTTTAAAACAAATCAACTTTCGAATATTTACGTCGTATTCAATCTTTTCTTAAAAATCTAAACTTCGAATAATTAAACAATTTCATTTACTAAGTTTAAATTCCAACATCTCGAGCTTCAATTCAAATTAATTCAATTTCCATAAATTGGATTTTTATTCCTAAAATCAATTCATTTAAATAATTTCAAAACAACTTTTAAAATCATTAATTTAACCAATCCGGTGTCCGTATATAATTTTCTATCCTATGGCCAAGTGATTTTTTTTTTCCAATTACATGTCAGGGATGAATATATATTACTTAAACCAATCACAGTGTCATATGCATGTATAACAGGATATATATAAGCAAATAAACATCCAAACAGTTAAATATCAACCAATAGCATTCATCGAAATAAATCATCCAATAGTCAATACAATTCACGGCAATTTCATAGTTATCAATGTCAGGTAATTTAATCGCAATTCAATTTTAATTTAAATTTGACTGTCAATTTAATTTTCAACGGTGAATTCAAATGACAATCTATATGACAATTAAATTTTATCAACAACGATAAATAAAATTCATATCACTTCATAATATCAAATTTTACTACCATAAATTATTTTAGTCAATTGTGAGCGTATAAACACTCACCTTGATTTTGTTGTCGCCGAGACGTTCCGGTTTGGAACTAAAACTGGACGACGCCCAACTTTAGCCCAAATTTCCACCGTCTCCAAATCCATCCAAACCAGTTTCATTTTGAAGCTCTCGTCATTACGATCGCAACGCAAAAAGTTTCGTTCCAATCGGACCTCGTATGTAGAAGTTATACATTTTATAAGTTATCGATATTTGAATTTATAAAACAATTTATATTGGTATTTAAAATAAATTCATACCCAAAGAAAAAAGGCCCAGCCCAACTACAAAGCTTCTTCTCCCATCCATAGCCGATGCCTGCACACGAAAATGCACAAACCCACCATTGCCGTGCACCAATCTCCGATGATACGGAGCTCCGATACCCCGTTCGACATGCCGTCTTCGCCAAACTTCTTCTCTTCGAAGTCTCCACCATCTCGACCACAAAGCTACACGCTCGGCCACACCTAGGAAGACGCGACCTGAAGCCCTCCTCTCGACCATGATCAGGTCGCATGCTCTAAACAAGAACCGCACAACACAAAATTCACCACCGAGCTGCTATTCCGCGTCACGAACTCAAATCAAAGCTCCGTTTCGCGAATCGAAGCCTATATCCTCCACGATTTCCAACCCTAGTTCACGCCTAAGAAAGGCTTCGACCCCAATGGTTGCCGCACCAAGCACGAAGCATACCAGATCAAAGATAAAGCAAAAATAGGATTTTTAAAATTGGTTTCGTGATTTTTAATCGAGTATTGGAAGAGACAGAAATTTTTGAAGTTTGGATTCATTATTTTCCTACTGCCTGAAGCTTGCGTGCGAATTTAAAAGGGAGTAGACCTGACTCTTGCGTGTGGGATGTTTACTACAGTGATTTGAAAAGAAGTTGATGTGAAAAGTTGACTAGACAATATATAAATTTAAATTTCAAAATATCCCAATTTATGCAACTTAAAATCATGAACCCCTATCGAGGCGTGCCGCTAGGCGTTTATAATGTTATACCCCTATTCCGGACGCAATGGAAAAGGTTTCAAGCCCTAATTCGATCGTATGTGGAAGATAGCTTTTGAAGTCGATTATTTTAATTAAATTAGAAATTTAAATTTCTACGTGTTTCAAGCTCGCACGGCCAAACGACAAGTCTGATTGCTACGAAAATTGAAACCTTACCATAATTCACTGTTACGGATTCGATGAAACTGGTTTCGTCGAAATCCGAGACAGTTGTAAAAATGGCTATTTCTACGGTTTAATTTCAATATAAATTCCCAATTTAAATTATTAACTTTTAAATCAAATTTCAATTGTTCACAAATTTCATTTTAATTTTACAGTAATTAACAACATTTTACAATGCAGTTTTCCATTATAAATCCCGTATAAAAGATTACATTAGATTCAGCGTTCAATTATATTGTAATTCAATTTCAAGTTATTTAATTCTAATTGAATTCTTTTATTTCGATTTACACTTTCATTATTGAATCAACCATTTACTTATACATTATTATCAATAGTTTAAAATTCATTTACTTTCATTTTCTTCAGCTATTATCTTATTTAAATTCACAGTAATATTAAATTATATTCATTTACGTTGATTTCAATATTATAACTTCAATTTTAAATGTAACATTTTATTTATTTCGTTGTTTACAATCAAATTCAATTTGGTTTACAATCAAATTCAATTCATTATTTACATTCAATATAAGTTAACATCCATATTTAATTTACAAATAAGTTATTTCAGAATTCAGTTTGCATTTTAACTTGTAATTCACATTTAACAAAACAAAATTTTATTTCCTTCGGATTTTTATCCAAATTTTTTTTTTCGTATTTTTAAAGTGTTAAAAATACGGGTCGTTACATTCTTTGACGAGGTCAAAGGGTTACCGCCGCATAGAGAGATCGAGTTTCATATAGATCTAGTTGAAGGAGCCAGACCTGTTGTGATGCCTCTTAGGCGGATGGCGCCTAGGGAACAGCAAGAGTTGAAGGTGCAGGTTGATGACCTTTTACAGAAAGGATTCATTCGGCGTAGTGTGTCTGAATGGGGTGCACCAGTTGTGTTTGTTACCAAAGCAGATGGATCGCTGAGGTTGTGTGTGGATTATCGTGAGCTGAATAAGGTGACTAAGAAGAACAAGTATCCATTGCCGAGAATAGATGACTTGTTTGATCAGCTTCACGAAGCTAAGGTGTTTTCTCAGATGGATTTGGCAACGGGATTTCACCAGTTGAGAGTTGCTAAGGATAGTGTGCCGAAGACTGCTTTTAGGACACCATCCGGTTTCTTTGAGTGGCTGGTAATGCCGTTTGGATTGACTAACGCGCCAGCATATTTTGTGGATCTTATGAATAGAGTGTTCAGAGATCAGTTGAACAAGTTCGTGCTAGTATTCGTGGATGATATTCTGATTTATTCCAGAACTGAAGAAGAGCACAAGACGCACTTGCGTATTGTTTTGGAAATCTTGCGGAAACATCAGCTGAAGGCTAAGTTTTCGAAGTGTCACTTTTGGAAGAGCGAAGTGAGGTTCTTAGGCCATGTTATCTCTGGAAATGGAATAGCGGTTGATCCCGCTAAGGTGGCAGCAATCCAGGATTGGGTTAGACCTAAGAATGCATCTGATGTGAGAAGTTTTCTTGGATTAGCAGGATATTATCGACGATTTATCAAAGACTTCTCCAAGGTAGCTGCACCGTTAACAGGATTGACGAAAAAGAACCAAGTGTTCAGATAGGAAGATAAGTGCGAACAAGCTTTCAGAATCCTGAAAGAGCGATTGACAAGTGCTCCTGTTTTGACTATTCCAAGTGGGAATGATGAGATGGTGGTTTACACCGACGCATGTGGTACTGGACTTGGAGCAGTGCTGATGCAGAGGGATAAAGTTGTTGCGTATGCAAGTCGACAACTGAAGCCGCATGAAAGGAATTACCCGACTCATGATTTGGAGTTATCGGCGATTATTTTTGCTCTGAAGATGTGGAGACATTATCTATTGGGAGTTCGATTTGAGTTGTTTACAGATCATAAGTCGTTGAAGTATCTTTTCTCCCAAAAGGATTTGAATCTTCGGCAGCAACGTTGGTTAGAGTTTTTGGCATCATATGATTTTGGTATAGCTTATACTCCGGGAAAGGGTAACGCAGTGGCAGATGCGTTAAGTCGAAGACATGCAGGATTGGGAGCCATGTTTTCAGAATGGAAGAGCCTCGAGTATTTAGCTGGATTTGACTTCAGGCCCAGATGCGAATTGGAACCTGAGATGTTGGAAACTTATCGATAAGACCGACTCTTGTGGAAAGGATTGGCGAAAGCCAAAAGCGAGACAATAATCTTGTCAAGATTATCCGTGATTTGGAATCTGGATTGGAACTAGAGAAGGATAAAGGATTCGAGGTCGATCGAGAGGGTTAGCTTCGGAAGCAAGGACGACTAGTTGTTCCCGATATAGATGAATTGAGGAGTGAAGTTCTGAAGGAAAGTCATCACTCGAAGTTGACAATTCATCCAGGTGGAAATAAGATGTATCGGGACATGAAGAGAACCTACTACTGGGAAGGTATGAAGAAGGATGTTGGAAATTTCATTTCCAGGTGCATGAACTGCCAGTTGGTGAAAGCTGAGCAGAAGAAGCCCAGTGGATTGCTTCAGCCATTAGAGGTTCCTACATGGAAGTGGGAACAAGTGTCGATGGATTTTATTGATGGACTACCTAGAACCAGAACGGGAAATGAAGGGATTTGGGTCATTGTGGATCGTCTGACTAAGAGCGCAAGATTCATTCCTGTTCGATCGACTAGGACTGCATCAAAGTTGGCTGAGTTGTATGTCAAGTGGATAGTTCGATTCCATGGTATTCCAAAGAGTATAGTGAGCGATCGAGACCCATTGTTCACTAGTGGATTTTGGAAGAGCTTCCAGGAAGTTTTGGGAACCGAGTTGTGTTTGAGTACAGCTTATCATCCTCAAACAGATGGTCAGACTGAGAGAGTCAACTGTGTTTTGGAAGATCTCCTCAGAGCTTGTGTTTTGGATTTCGGAGGATCATGGGAAGATCATCTTCATTTGGTGGAGTTTTCGTATAACAACAGTTACCAGTCAAGCATTGGTATGTCACCGTATGAGGCATTGTATGGAAGACCGTGTAACTCTCCGACATGTTGGTTAGAGACCGGAGAAAAATTGATACTTGGGCCAGAGATGATTCGACAGACTTCGGATTGTATAGAGATCATTCGGCAACGGATGAAAGCAGCCCAAGACCGTCAGAAAAGTTATGCCGATAAGCATCGTAAGGATTTGGAATTCGACGTTGGTGATATGTTTTTTGTGAAGATTTCTCCACTGAAGAATGTTATTCGATTCGGGAAGAAAGGAAAATTGACGCCGAGATTTGTTGGACCATTCCCGATCATCGAGCGAATTGGAAAGCTCGCCTACAGATTGGAGTTACCAGAAAAGATGTCGAGTGTGCACAATGTTTTTCACGTATCATATCTACGGAAGTATGTGTACGACTCGAGTACAGTGGTTTCTGCCGATAGCTGTGAAGACTTTGAAGTTGATCCAGTCGATAAGAGACCTCGTAAGCCGGTTTGTGTTGTGGAAACCGACACGAAACAGCTTAGGAGGAAGGTAGTTAAGTTGCTCAAGATACAATGGAGTGATGATGATAACGACTGTACGTGGAAGGTGGAAGAGAGGATGAAGGCAGCTCATCCTGAACTCTTCAAGGTATGGCCCTAAGGTGTCGTGTCATCTCACGATATTGTAACTTGTTCTAGTTTTAGAATTCTGTACGTTAAGCTAGAATTGGATGCATCGTTTGTTGATTGCTATGGATGATAGGCGTACAGAATAGTCTTTGATTGCTTTGTTTGTTTGGAATTTCGGGGGCGAAATTCCTAAGGGGGAGAGAATGTAACGACCCGTATTTTTACGGATCGAAACATCATAAAACAGTTGACAAATGGTCGCATTGTTGATATGTCGTCCTGAGTTTAAGTCCTAAGTCATGGACGAGTTAAGGAAGTTAAGTCGTAGGTCATGATGGTCTTAGGTCGTAGGAAGGTTTGGAGCGACCTAGTCATTGGGATAAGTCGTGGGGAAATTAGGTCGTATGGGGTGGCTTAAGTCGAGTGACCGACTTAGGATGTGTACGACCTAAGAGATAGACGATCTAAGGAACTGACCGACTTAAGAGTTTTGGCGAGTTAACAATTTAAGGGGTAGGTCGGGTAGACGACTTAAGAAATGGCTGACCTAGTAGAGTTAAAGACCTAGGGGATAAGCAGTTTGCGACCTAAGAGAGTTAGCGAGTTAATGACCCAGTAGTTAGCGACCTAGTGGTTAGCGTAGTTAGGTCGTGAGCTTTTGTGTTGAGTTAGGTCGTAGCCGACTTAAGATGTGTTAGGTCGTGTGGATGCTTAAGTAGTTAGGTCGTGGCATTGTTAGGTCGCGCGTGTTTTAGTAGTTAGGTCGTAAGCGACCTATGGGGTGCTTTGTTAGTTAGGTCGTAAGCAACCTTTGTTAGATAAGTCATCCAGACGACTTAAGTGTTAGGTCGTTTTCTTGTGTTAAGTCGTAAGTCTGGGTTGAGATAGGTCGCTAGGTCGGAGCTGTGGTTAGGTCGCGTCTCAGTTGAGTCGTAGGTCGTGAGAAGGCGCATATGCTGTGTTGAGTCGGAGGTTGTTAGGTCGAAGGCTTTAGGTCGGTTGGGGTTTTGGGTCGTAAGTCGGAGAAGACCTAACTCCGAGCGAACGACTTAGGGAGGATTTCAGCTATAAATAGGAAGGTTGTTCTCACTTTTTGGGATCCGGATTTCGAAGCGACGAAGTGCTGCCATTTTGAGAGCTCGACTTCTACACTTCTTCACTTCTTTCCTCCACTCTAATCTAGTGATTCCATCCATCCATATTGAAGATCAAATCGAAGATCGAAGAGCTTAGATTGAAGATCTACATTCTTCGAAGAGAGGTTTCATCGTTTGAAGCGGATTGGTGATAGATCAAGTTAGATCCTTCGCTGTTCAGATCTGAAGTGTGTTGCTTTTGGGTTGTTTAGGTGATTTGGTGAGTGGTGATTATCTCTCACACGGATCCAAAGGAGTATATCGGATCGTTGGCTTGATTTTGTGTTAAAGTAGTGATTTCCATGCATTTTTGTAAACCTAAGTGTAGATCCATATAGATCCATTGTTCATGATGATTTGACAACCATTTTTCTACATGATTAACCTATGCAAGTTCATTCATCAAGTTGTAGAGATATTTCTCATGATTTCATGCTTGTTAGACTTTCAACACTTTATTTACGAAATTGCCATTTTTGTTAATATTGTTCATTAGATTCTATTTGAATGCTTGTTTTACTTGGATTAATGTTTGACTTGATTGATTGTTATGAATTAGATGATTGATGATTTGATTTAGACAAGATGGTCGAAGATGATTCAAAAGCTAAGGGAAAGGCTCTTGAATTGGAAAAGCTGCACGTGGCATATGTAGCGGTTGATGAAGCTCATATGGATAGATTTGATGATGATGTTGAGATGAGACTTTGCTATGATGATGATGAGGCGAAGTATGATATGAGGTAGCCTTGGTCTAATCCAGACGGGATCATTCCAAGCATGTTGATAACTCGATGAAATGGTTCGAGTTGAGGATAATGGGTTGCTCGAGAGGCGCTTGAACTAGTATGGAAATAGTCGTCGAGGAGGATGACTAGGAGGCTGAGATCTCATCGTTGTTGAAGGTTCTAGCATGCTCAAAGCAAGAGTACGTTGGGCAGATTCGATAGTCCCTGAAGGCTAATGATTGATAGTCAAGTACTCTGGGCAGATTCGATAGTCCTAGGCACGGGTCACGATGACGTGCAGAGTTATGTCTAGAACCGGGGTTTTCCATTAGCCCTTGACGGACGGCTGAAAGAATGTGCCGGTCATTCAATTAACGGTGATATTGAGGCAATGATAACAGTGATAGCCAGAGTCATGGATGTTTGGTTGTATCGTCATTCGGTCTCAAGAGCGATATTTTCTGGGTGCTTATCTGATCTTGGTTTAGGCCTTGGGGGTTTGTACTTGGAAAACATCGCCCTTGACTCGAGTGATAATTACTTTACTTTAAATTGTATGCTCTGCTATGTTTGCTTCTGCTTAGTGTGTGTCTGGGGGCTATCACTGTAGAAAGAGGTGGAGTGGGAGGGTTGTATTCCTATTCCTTTTCCTTTATGCTCTTTTGGTATGTTGTTAGTTAATTTACTGCTCACTAAGACTGTTGTCTTACTCAAGGCTATATGTTTTTAAATCTTATTGCCTTGGGCTGTTCGTCCATTTTGGGACGGGCAGACTAGGTAGCAGGTGACAGGTGCTGTGCTTGCTTTCCACGATGCTGATGACGAAGACGAGCTTGAGTATTGCATATTATCTTCTTACTATATGTACTGGATGTTCCGCTGCTTTGTATTCTCTGAGTGTTATGTAGTGAGGCTTGATGTATTGACTATTCAGATGTTTGTATCCAACTATTATGAAGTTTTATTGATGAGATTCTATTCTGTGAAGATTCACTATATATATTATATTGTATTTTGTCCATGCGCTGTGAGTAATATGATAGATTCCGTTGTTTTAATTTACCCTGGAAATCGTCCATGGCTGCTTGGCACACTTTACAGCGCACTTTCTCTAGGTTCAGTGCAGGGGTCATGGGCGGTCGTCACAGTTTTAGAATACACAAGAATATCATCAATAAAGATGAGAACAAACCGATCGAGGAAATCTTTGAAAACTCGATTCATAAGGTCAACGAAATAAGCTGGAGCATTCGTCAAACCAAATGGCATAACAAGCCATTCATAAGATCCATAGCGTGTACGGAACGATGTCAAAGGAATGCTATCCTCTGCAATACGAAGCTGATGAAAACCAGTAGCCAAGTCCAATTGTGAAAAGACTCTAGCAACACTAAGCTGATCGAATAGATCATCAATCCGAGGCAATGGATATTTATTCTTGATAGTGAGATCATTAAGCTTATAGTAGTCAACGCAGAGCTTAAGTGTACCATCGGATTTCTTCACGAAAATTGCCGAAGCTCCCCAAGGCGAGGAACTAGAGCAAATAAATTGCTTCGTCTCCAATTCGGATAATTGTTTGCGCATCTCCTCATTTTCCTTATTGGACATGCGATAAGGAGGATGAGTAATAGGTTGAGCTCCAGGGATGAGATTAATTTTGAACTCAATTGCTCGCTTAGGTGGTAGTCCTAAAATGGGCTCAAATATGTCGGAAAATTCACGAACAACGTGAATAAGAGAAATGACATCCTCCTCCTCATCATCATCGTCATCACGAGGATTTAAAGAATATAAAGATGCTGTCAAGCCGGAATCCAAATCTTTGAGTACAATAGAAATATGCTCAACAGATTGAGGATGTCGAAGATAAATAGTCCGCTCAGGATATAGGATTTGAGCTTCATAACGGTTGAGCCAATCCATACCAAAAATCATTCCGAAGCCTAAATAACGCATGACATGCAAATCGGCTAGGAAAGAAAAATCACATAAAATAATCTCGACATCTTTACACAATAAACTGAGTGTTGCGGATCCCCCAACCGGATTCACAATTCTCAAAGAAGTCATTAAACACAAAGCATCCAAAGAAAAAGTATCAACAAGTTCCTTTGAAATGAAAGAATGGGACGCACCCGTATCAAAAAGAACTCGAATAGGATGATCACGAAACACAATAATACCATCAAGGATAGAATGAGAAATACCTTGACCATGAGATGTGTTGCCAGGGGCTTGAGCAACATTAAGCTTTTCCTCCTTCTTATTTTGAAGTTTGGGGCATGCATGTAGAAAATGATCTGGGCTTTTACAATAGCGACAAGATCGGGGCTTTAAACACTTGTTCGCAAAATGGTCCTTAGAACCACAGTTGTAGCATTGCCCACTATTAGAGGAAGAAGTCTTTGTTGCAGGAGTAGCTTGTTTCCCCTTTTTATTGGGATAAGAACCTTTGAATTTTATAGGCCTTTTCTTGTTGTTGAAGTTTGGTTTGGCATCCACCACTTCAACATCACTTTCTCTATCCGCCTCTTCAAGTCGAAGAGCGATATCAATGAGTTGATCAAAAGAAACTTCTAATTTTAGAAGTAATGGCTTCTTGAGATTTTTGTTCAAGCCATAGACAAATCTTTGGTTTTTCTTCAATGGGGAGTTTATGTACTCAACCCCATATTTTGACTCGAATGATGCGACATAATCTCCCACGGAGGATTCACCTTGAACAAGGTCTATGAAATGATGGGCCAAAGTCACTTTCTCAGCTTCTGGCACAAACTTTAATTCGAATCGTTCCCGGAATCGCTCCCAAGTAAGATCCATCTCATTAATTTCAGAAATTAGAAGCTCGTACCAGTCTAATGCTCTTTCTTGGAGCATACTAGAGGCCACCTGAACTCGGTGAAGATCAATAAGGTTCATGCGAGAAAAGATTTGATCGCATGCTCTTAGCCAAGCCTGGACTTCAATAATAGTTTCAGAACCGTTGAATGGCTTCCCACCAAAGTTGGTATAATCGTTGCACAAGCGTGCAAATCCAGACTTTGGGTGAGTAGGTTCTGGATTAGGTCCGGCTGGTTGAGCGTTCTTTACTAAATCAAGAAGCTGTTGGGCAGACATAAAAACTCCATCCTGAGGAGTAGCACTAGATTAACTGGCGCTGGGACGGCCTGGTCTAACCATTGCTCTTCCTTTAGAAAGAAAGAAAGAAGAAGGAAAGGTTATTCTCAAAAAAAATATCAAACAATCATGATTGATAAAACAAGGAATCACAAAGAAAATAGGATATGACGGTACGAAGACTCGAATAAATCCTAAGGCACGACTCCTAAGATGGACTTAGGACAATGATCCTTATTACAATATTCTACATTGTTCCGAAGTTTGGCTCTGATACCAAGCTGTGATGCCCCACCTCTATACCCACGCTAACCAAGAACACTACGTATAGTGCTGTCAACTAGCACGGAGAATAAGGCTGTTGAGGAGCGACCCTCCGTATAATCGCTTTGTGCGAGCATCGATATGTCAGATAGTATGACATGCATTTGATTTCAGGAGGAAATCCGACATACCGACACAAACTCAAAGCTACTATGCGGTGGCTATAATATCTTCGGAAACAAATATAGAAATAAACATAACACAAATCAGTCACAGACATCCATATCACAAAGGCGGAAAAAGATATGAATACATATATATAACACATGAAAGTGTACATCAGAGTAGTGGTCTGAAAGATCCACGATAATACAAAAGAATAGCTACAAGCTACACAAAAGAATAAGTATACATCACAGAGTCTACATCTCACATGTATACAACAAAAACTACTAATCTAAGTAGTTAGCCAAAAGTGAGAGTAATCCCAAAAGAGAAGTCAAGCAGAAGCACCTGTAACATCTCGGTCTGACCCGAGTATTATTTCATAAGAAAATAATAAACGGATCAGTCTAGCTATAAATATCAGATGACATGATATAGAATAAAAGATATGGCATAAACATGTAATAACCATAATGGCATACTACTATAAGTATGTAATTGAAAATCAACATGAGATTAATCAATATCACAAGAATCTTCTCAAAGATAAAATAGGGTATCATACCCTAAGCTTGTATTCATAACAAGTCAATGACACATAAATTTACCAATGCACAAAAATTGATAAAACTTATCAATGGAAATCACGAAAATTGGTTAAGCACAAAATTCCAGAAATCATCTCAAGAAATCCAGAAATCACAAGAAGGGGGAGGCCTATCACAAAACGGGAGTATGAAAACTCACCAACACGTGTAACACAAAACAAGACGCTATCTCATGGTAGCTAACCATTAATTTTGAGCCGAAGCTCCACAAGAATGGCCCGAAGACCGTGGGGCGCTACCCCACATATGTGAGTCGAAACATCACACAAACGGGGTTTAGTCTCCCTCGTAGACAAAGAGACATCGCACAATTGCTAGTCTAAATCACAAAAATGATCGTCATTGATCATCAAGAAAGTGTCAATTACACTAAGTTAGTAAATATATGAGTTTAGCTTCATGTCCCATAACCACTAGCTTAACTTAAATATTTACGAACAAACTGTAGATCTTCACTAGAAAATTGTCACAAGAGATTCAATCGAACAAGTCCAAGAATTAACCGGCGAAGTAAACGCAAGCGTTTCATACCACTCGTTTTACTAAGTCGTTTAATTAGATTTCTCATACGAGTGAGGTAAAGGTTTGTATATACTAGTAGATTGGAAAATGGTTTTATAAACGAGTTTGATATTGAAAATAGAGTTGAAATCGTTTTGATGAAGAAGTTTTGATATTTAATACTAGTATGAAACCTTTATATTTTAAAGTGACAAACCACAAAAATGATTATAGAAACAATTATTCATAAAAATTCACATTCGTAGACACGAATCAAATTCAATTAAACCGATAAAGAATCCATCAAAATGGATATTCAAAAATCCCGAAAGAGGAGTCATCAAAGTCTTAATAAATGATAACAACAAATAGGATCATCACAAATCGATTTAAATTGAAAATTCAATCCAAAAAGGCAAACTGGACTGAAACAGCAGGTTCAGTCGACTGAACAGAGTTTTCAGTCGACTGATCATGTGCTTGAAAACTTTCCAGGTTCAGAAAACTTTCTGTTTCCAGGTTCAGTCGACTGAACAGAGGTTTCAGTCGACTGAATCATGCCTGGAAACTTTTGGGTTCCAGGTTCAGTCGACTGAACAGAGAATTCAGTCGACTGAATCATGCCTGGGCTGTTTTTCAGCCTATACAAATGAAGAGCAAACTCTTCCAAAATGCAACCGGACGAACATTGGCTCTAAGGGTTTATGCCAATCGACAACCCGGCCCTATATGCTCCTCGATGCATCACCAAAAGCATGATCAAACATCCATAAAAGGATTTTCACATAGATTTGACTTCAAAAATCAAAAATTGGAATATTCACACAACTAATTCCAAATCAAGAGCAAATGCACATGAAGAAGTGTTAGGAATTCATACCCAACAACCAAAGATAATTATAGACATAGATGTGAGATAAAAATCTCACCTTTAAACCCAAAAGCAATGAATGAGAAGCTATAAAGCAATGGCAAGGGCAATCACACTTCAATTCCAACTCAACAACCTTGAATCTAAGCTAAAAAAAGAAACATTTCCTAAATTAGGTTTAGGAATTTCTGAAATTGATAAGAGAATGAGTTGGAGAAGATGAAGAGGAGGCTTACCAAAGCTTCTTCTATTAGTTTGGAGCTAGAACTTGATTTGCAAAAGAAAACTAGTGCTTGGAGTTTTAATTTCCCATTCCTCTCTCCATTGTTGCAAAATAGAAGTAAAGTAATGAAGAGAGGAGGGGTGAAGCTTGGGTCTAATGAGCTGAAACAAGACCAAAGCCCTAAGTGAAAAAGTAGCAAAATTCTACCATCTCCAAACATATCAAAGTTTATACTTAAAAAGATCGCAAACGGCGTTTTGAACTCAATGGAAGTGGTCTCGAGTCCTAATTCGACCGTATGAAAAAAGTAACTTTTCGAACTATAATCCGACTAACGATGAAATATTTAAATAAAATATTTAAATACTCAATCGTAAAATATGCGGGTTGTTACACCAGAGCTCTGTTACCACATGTAACGACCCATTATTTTGGACCATTCAAATCGACAATAAATCCACACATGCCAGACTTGAATAATTCAAACAATGGATTGTAAATAAAATTTGGCAAAACTCAACATATATAGTAAATAAAATAATCACAGATCATAGAGTAATATAACAATAATGTAGCGGAAACAAAAGAATAGTAGTTCATGAAGCTACTACATATATATAACAGAGTTAAACAAGATGCAACAAAAGTCACGAGTACATAGATGTCTCAATACAATAATCAAATACAAGATCTAAATGCATCACTGAAATCGACTGAACAACTGAAAGCAGGATAGATAAATAGCTGGGTCTCCAAGCGAAGCTCCAACTCCAAAGGTGAGTCTCAAATGTTGTATTACTCAGTCTGACCCGAGCGTAAAGCAAAACACAAAACACTCGAGTCAGGATTAACATTCTTATATCAATAAATCCAACTCAAATGAAATATCAACTGAAATACAAGTAACTCAAATGATGTTTGGGATAACCATCCTCTAAGGATCCGTTAAACTATCTACTATGTAGTAATATTCGCTATTATAATAATGTCTAATATAAAATAAACATACTTTTTAATAACGTCAAGGGGTTACCCATATAGCCCTTAACACGTAATAGTCCCAGTAGTCTATCCAGTATTAGCATACTCCCAAAATGGGGGTTACCCTCGATACTCCACAGGCTATGGGAGAAATCACAACTCGTAGTAAAGCTCGATATGGTAGGTGACACGGCATACAAGGCAATGCCAGGGTAGATATACCAATTACGCACACGGACTGATGGAAACGCATAGCAGCCAATACCGCTCCACCTCGAACAACACTCCCAAATCAAGGGGTGCACCCAAAAAAATCACAAAGTAATAGAATGGTATAGAAGAAGTGCGTCCGATAATAGGTGCTACCTCACTGGTCCGAGATCGCTCCTGTTTTAGCCACCTTATGCCAACTCACGGGAGTTGGGTCCACGTATATACCTTAGGATCGTCGCCACCATCCTACTTCATTCTGGAAACTCCAGCGCGTACACAGTTATCAAAGTGGTTTTCGGTATCGACAGAGAGTATGTCCATATCCGATCCCGGTCTCTTTAACAACCAATCGTTATTATTACACCGTGGTCATTTCAAAATAGTTTATACTTCAAAACAAAAATATCATTTCCATTTCAAAACCAAATCAATACGATATCATTTTCATTTCAAAAATATTCACCTCCAAAATCATAGTACTTTTCCAAAGTTATAACGCTTTCAAAGTCATAGTCTTTTAAAAATCAAAACACTTTCGAAATCACAGCTTTGAAATCATAGCATTTTGGAAATCATAACACATTGAAATTATAACATTTTGGAAATCATAACACTTTTCTTTTAAACAGTTTAGATATTAAAATTAGTATATATAATAAAATAGTTTATAAATAAGATAGTTTATATAAATAGTTATAAGTTAAAATAGATTAAAATAAAATAATTTATATTAAAAATGATTTATATTAAAATAGTTTATATTGAAATAATTTATAAAGTAAAATATCAATAGTTTTAAATATAATTTAAAATTACTTTATAAAATAAAATAGTTTCCTCAAATTTCACAAATCGATTCAAATCAACTCAAATTCCAAAATTTTAATTTAATCAAATCTCAAATCATCAATTTCAACTCGATTCAGCTTCTCAATAAACCATTTCAAATTATCGATTTCAAATACATATCTGAACCATAAAATAAGCCATTTCAATTTCAATATATTTCAAAGCTTTAACTATTCAACATTCCAAAACTAAATTCGATACTTATATATATATATATATATATATATAATTCATTTAACTATTATTTAGTTTTGAAACATTTACTTAATCATTTCAATAACATCTAAATACAACTTCAATTTACAAATTTAAATAAACAAAATATCCCATTTAAATATATATAAGTTTGAAATATCCATTTAAGTCACCTTTAATCAAATTTCAAGTTGTAAAACACTTCTTTAAATTTCAAATTCAATATATTTCAAATCAAACTTATTTAAGTATAATTCTTAAATAAATATAATTTCTAATAAATTTCAAATCATTATAAACTCTATATTTGAAAATATAGATATTAAATAAGTATTTAAACATATTATTTATCAACTTTATTAAATCAACTTTAATGAATCTTTAAAATCAATATTTATCAAAACCATATATTTCTTTCAAAACCATAGAAATCTTTTTCAAAATATTTATATATAGACCAACGGTGTCTGTATATAATTTTCTACCCTATGGTCAAGTGGTACGGATATTTATCATTTCAATCCGCAATTTAAATATATACGGGTATATATCTTTTCAACCCGCAATCCCAAATTCAATTAATTGAAAATCGCTTGGGTTTATCATTTCAACCCATAACGATTTTCTCATATTCTACAAGATCGTTCAGGTATGTATCATTTCAACCCATAGTGAATTCTATACTAACAGGGAACTTGCAGAGTGATAACATATATGAAAATAATATAACAACAATGACGGGCATATATCATCAGTATAAATAACAGATAATGGTGTCAGATGTCATAGATGAACAGATACAGATAATAGCATATATAACAATGTAAATAACTAACAACAGCATATTTCAATTGACGTTTCAATTGAAATCAAATTTAATATATATAAGAACGTTAATCAGAGTGATTGCTCAGCTTTCGAGGCTAGAGATATTCAACAACGAGTTACGAATCCCAAAGCAAAGCTAGATGGATAAGATTTGATGAAGAACAGACACGACGGACAAAGCTAATCAATAGGAATAGACGAAATCAAATCAGAATTGGATCGATGAATATAATTGATATAAGTGAACTTATATATATAAGTATATATAACCATATATATATATATATACAAGTCATATTTTAAATTCAAACACATTTTAAATATAACTATATATATATATGTATGTAGAATCGTTGTTTTTAAATTAACCTCACTAAAATCAAATATGTATACATGAAACCGAAATAACCCACCACATAACATATATATATTTAAGATTAAAATATACATATATACAATATTATATACTATATATTATAACTGTTCAAAATATAGTCTAACTTCAACTAAATTATGATAGGATCGGTATAGACTAAAATAGACAATTATAAAATACAATACAATATAATACACGGTCATCAAATATCAAAATATCTATATATATACTTCTATTTATATACCACTTTTAAATATATATATATATATATACATCTAATGTATACAGATTGCAATATAAACCTTTATAAACACATCAAACTACATTGTCAACAAAAGGGAAATACTGTATATACGAAACGATATAAGACATAAATGTACATATATATACTATATGGTATACTATATATATTAGAACTGCTACTACACAGACGTACGTATATAAAATACCCTTCTTTACAAATTATATATTTTACTAAATCAGGTCATATAGATAAATAAACTGACATGTGTATAATATATAATTACAGTATACATTTTTATTTAAAAACTAACTTACCAAACCATATATACGGAAATATATATATTTTTATAAAATAACAAAACAACCTAATATATGCGGACAAGCAAACTTATATAGCAGATCCTATACTCAGATATATATAGCTATATATATACATATGACAGACTCTAATATAAAAATCTCCAATTTATAATATAATACAACACCTATATGTATATTAATATATCTCTATCTTCACAGACTATGTAGCAATATGCCTAACTTTAGTTATGTACAGACCTATCTACACTTAATATACAAGTTATAAAACAAACTGTAATACATAATATCTATTTATATATAAATATATATACATACCTATATATCAACAGATCTAGGGGAGGAGAACAAATGGGGCATTGGCGAATGGTGGGGCTTTAATCGGCTAAAGCAAAGAGAGGCCGCAACAAAAGGAGGGGAGGGCGGTTGCCGAAGTCGTGGTCGGCTGGAAGTGATGTAGGCGAGGGGAATCACGGCAGCACCGAGCTGCTATGCGGTGGTGCAGTGGGTCTGCGGCGGGTCGGAGGAAGGTGGTTGCTGCTGTCACACATTAAGAGGAAGAGAGGACGCGGGCTTCGGTTGTCAGGGAATTAGTGTTGTGTCGTGCATGGGCCGAGGAGCGAGGTGGAAGAGATGAGGCGTGGGTGAACGGCAGTCGTGCCTAGAGGCCGGTCAGGGCGGTGACGTGGTTTTGGCGAATGAGTGGAAGATGGAAGAGAGGTGGATGGAAAGATCGGCTGTGAGAAATGAAATGGCTGAAGCTTGAAAAAAGGCAACAGGTAAAAGAAGAGGAATAGGCCGAGTAATATATAATATACATTATATTATACGAGTAATAGAAAATTTGAAAGAGCAAAGGACGTTAAGGCAAACCAATGAAATTTAATAGATGGGGATTGTGTAGCACGTGAATTTATGAGGTAATAAAAGGAAATGACCGTTGGTTTCAAACGGTTGAAGATTGAAAGGTCACAAACGTTAGGTCTCAAAAATGGTACCGATACCGATCACCATTTCACAGATTCCGCTGCGTACCGGACTTCAAAACACAGAATTGAATATACCGCAGAGATCAGCACGACGAGACGATCAAAAACGATATACAAATATCAGTGATATGATTGAATTATAAAAATTCGAATTTCTACTAGCGGAAAATGCAGCAAAACGCAGAAAAAATAAGATCGACGGAGCTAAAGAAGTCCGAATTTTGAAAAACAAAAAATGACGTCTTAGTCAGAAGATGAATTAGAATTTTTTCTATGTAAAAATATTCAGGTTTGGAAAACATTTTATTATCGTCAATTTTAACTGATATAAATTGGAATAAAATTACACTAGAAAATAAACTTCCAAATTATCTGATTAAAATTTACCAGTTGCTATGATTAATTAGACGCATTCCAAATATCAAATTTTTATTTCAAAATTTTATCGTTTAAAATTTCACAAAATTTCACTAATTACGTTATTAAAACAGTTGAAATTTACGGGTCGTTACAGAAATGAATATACCGCGGAGATCAGCTCGACGAGACGAACAAAATGGTACACAGATATGAGTGATACGACCCTTCTATCAAAACTCGATGTTCACTGCCGAAAATGCTGCTAAAACTCCGAAATTAATATAAACGGAGCTAGAGCATTCGAAATTCAGCGAAACGAAATATGACGTCTCACTCAGAAAATTATTTCTATTTTTATTATATAAAAATATTCAGATTTCAAGAATAATTTATTTTCATCAATTTCAACTGATTTATATTTAAAATTGAAAATTTCACAACTAAATAAACTTTCATATTTTCAAATGAAAATCTGCCACTTGATATGCTTCAATAGACGCATACAAAATATCAAATTTTCATTTCAAAATTTTAACTGTTTATTTTCAAGAACAAATTCAGTTAATTACGTTATAAAAATCGTTAAAATTTCCGGATCGTTACAGTAAATAAATTCAGTAACCAAAAACCACTTCCTCCATAAGTTCATATGCCTAGCCAGAATTTAGTTGTTTGGCTGCGGACAGTTTGACCGGAAAATGCAAATTGTGTTGCCTACCTTAAATCAAGAATAAGGACGCTTTTATATTGCACTTATAATCATAAATTTACATTCATTCAAATTATACATGTACTGCAACTTATTCTGAACTGTTTTCAAACTCGATTAGTAACAAAATATTGCTGCCGGTTTCATTTCATTCTTTTCTACACAATGATTTTAGTAACAAGTACATATTGTGGTAAATCATATCATCAAAAACATGTAAATGAAATTAATCCATTTCATAAAAACTGTAAGAAATTTTCACAATCTAGGGAGCATGACTTTAGATACACTGAAATCCCATATAAAAACTCCTAGCAACTGCAGGCAAATTCTTCACTGTTTTTGGATCAGCATGGTTGGTTAACATTTGTATTGACCAGGAAAAACTTCTAATTAGTTATAAGCCAATGGCCTTTTCCAAATGGAAAAAATTGCATCACCTACAAAAATAGTAAGAAATCAAAGTTAATTTAAGAAATATGGATCTTGGCCCACTTTAAATCTGGACAGTCTTATTTTGTGGATAAGAACATAGCTATTGAATATGGTCATACACTTGCATACAATGGTGTCATGTCAACAATAAAAAAGCAGGCTAGTTGTTTGATTATTGAAAAAAAAATACAACTTTTTATGCATGTTTAGCTATTGTCATTATCTATTTGATTCAATGGCACTAAAATTATTTCATAAAGCTTAAATCCTGTCAGGCCTCAATAGATTTACATATATTTGTACATAATATGAAACAGATTTTGCAACTTTATGTATGTTATCTTTTCCAAAAGTATCCTTATTTCTATCATGTGCTTATCAAATTCACATAGTTGCATCATTCTGTCAAAATAACTGAACAAAGAATTTCTAATGCAACCAGGGGTTTAGTGTATTACCATCCCATAATCTTCTATCTCATGTGTTGCCTAGATCTCCAGGACAATAACTGAACAGAAAATAAGGCATAATGTTAGCCATCAATGTATTGTATGTCACAACAAATTTGATCCTAGATATTGCTCCTATTCAACTTACATTCAGAATCTGTTTTAACCCATTTAGTTGCTTCCTCTACCTTTTCTTCATCATTTCTTTCTCTTATCATAAACGATTGTTTCTTATCCACGTATTTTGCTGTCATTTGTGCTTGTGTTGATCCTTGAGGGTAAATTTTCTTGTGAAGCATTGCCCTTAAAATCTGTTGATGTTATCACACAGGATCAAACAATTAATAATGCTCCAGTGACTTACATTTTTACACTATAATTATGGTACTTGTTAAAACTAAAATGTAATATTTACCTTTTCCATCCTAGAATCAGGAATAGGTTCCTTAAATTTTGGGATCTCGACGCCGCTATGGCAAACAAACAACTTCTTTAGTAAGAACTTAATTGATCTTTTTTTCATTCCATTCTGCTTATCTGCTAACATATCTCTGGCTTTACGTAGGATCATTTTGGCATCAACTGATAGTTCTTCATCATCACCAACATTCAGTTCTTCATTAATTGATGTGCAGTGAGCATGCTCATCATTGTCCAGCTTTCTTTGTTTTTCCGTCTCTTGAAATTTTACAGGTTCATGCTTAGTAGCTTCTTCTTCCATTTTACTGTCGCCAAATGTTCCTATCGATAATATCGATTGAGGCCAGTCCTCAAATTCCTCTTTGTGAAAATCATGTGGTGTATCTGGAGAAGAAGTAATTAGAATGACGGAATTTGCATTAAGTCATGCAATATTTCAGGTGATAGTGATAAATTTACAAAATACTACATGAGGATAATGAATGGTTACTTACATTGCGTGAATCTTTGGCTCAAGTTTGTTGTTTTCTTTTCCTGTTTCCCACTGATCTTATTCTGCATCCAACCTAAAATCTGCATTGGTTGATTAGTGGAGAGCCAATGAACTTCATTAGTGAATCAAGTTGAATATCAATTGTTTATAATGATCAAATAATGGAAACTGCAATGTCACTAGTTGAAAAAAAAATATACGGGTTTATGTGACTTACCCCCATTATTATTTTTCTCTGATAGATGTATATTACAAAAAAGAGAGCTTCTGCTAGTTGTAATATTTATGTGTGGTCCTTGGTCTAGGGTAGCATGAACATATTTGGAAAGTTCGGATGTTTAAATAGATTTTGAGGAGCTTATAAGCCATGTCAAATGACTAAAATATCCTTCAAGGTCCATGTTCCCATGCAAATTAGTGCTTCAAACCATTGGTTTACTTTTGATTTATCTAATAAAAAATGTAACTCCATCAATTGCATGGATTAAAATCTTAGAATTGGCCAATGTGATAACAGTGTACATTAATATTTTCTATTGTATATTCAGAAAGTGGTTCCCTTTATATTAGACAACTTGATATAAAGAAATGTTTCAAGTAAAAAAAATAATCTTTTGAGTGATGTGGCTTTGTTACCTTCATTTGTTCAGTTATGAGTGTTTCACTAACCGTTCTAGAGTTTAAATTCTGTGTCCCCTGTTCTATTGCTCACTTGCCTTTTAACCCTTGATTTATAAATCATCCAACTCTCCTATGGTGCATTGAGTTTCACATATTAATAAAATCACGGTGAATAACATATAAGAGTAAAAGATTTCATTTACTGTAAGTCTGTAATGATAAGCAGATACTTTTTATTTTTGGTTTACCTGTGTGATTATATTTATTTTTTGATAAAACTAGAGAACTAGAGTGCTACTATTAGCACCCTAAAATCCACTGGAAAATACTACCTCAAACATAAAAAAACAAGCAATTAAAAGTCTTAGTATTACCCACTAGTCTAACTGTCATTCTAATTATCTTTCCTAATATATTATTCACGTCATCTTCCTCTCAAACCCTAAATCATAATCTTTCTTGCACTAATCATATCTCAATTACAAATTAATTTGTAAAAACAAAAGAAAAGAAGATTAATCATTAGCTAACATGGATAATAGTGATAAAGCAGAGATTCAAAATATAAAATTTGAGTTATTTTCGAACTTTTTTCAATGATTAAATTACTGAATTATAATCGATGAACAAATTTTGTTGTTGTATGTATTGAATAGATTTCACTAGTTATGCAGTAATTTGTATATGAAAAATTGTAATGATATGTTTTAGTTTTTTATTTTTACGGTCGACAGTTGAAATCCGCCAATCACTACGGTAACCGTTTGACTATTGTATGGCGTTTGATATTTTTTTCTTTTTCTTTTTACTGCTCATATGCATTTTTATCATATTTTATATAGGATTCAAATGTTCTGACTGGAAGAATGACCGTGCCATATGAATTTGGACGTGTTTTGAGTATTATTCGAATGAGTATTTTGTGGATTTTATAGTACTACCACTAGCACTCAATTGTTACCAGAAGATCAATATGTAATATGTTATTACGACTACACCCAAGACCACTCGAATACAATCGCAACACGCAACGCGGAAAAGCCAAATCGTGCTAGATAGTGCAAAACAACCAAACACTCGAAGAATTCAATAAAACCAAATCCGAACACGATCACAACACCAATACAAGCAATATATGAATGCAATAACAATAAGTAAATCACACACGATTTTATAGTGGTTCCACTAACGTTGTGTTAGTGTACATCCACTTGAGAGAGCTTTTATTATATCACCAATAGAAAGAGTACAAGAGATTGTTTACAATGATCTATTCAATAAGAATCAATGTTTGTGGAGATTAGAATTGAAGAAATAGAGTTTTGCCTAAAACCCTAATTAATGGAGGACTAAACCCTAGGTTAGAATGCTTCCTTTGATTTGTCTTACCCTTCTATCAGACCTGAAGAGAGTTTATATACTAATAGAGAAAACCTAGGCGAAAGACCACTTTGCCCTTCACAAATCACAAAACAGCTCAGAAAATCCGGCCCAGGAAAAAACAGATTTATACCGCCTCAGACGTCTGACCTCTGTCCTCAGACGTCTGAGCCAGGTTCAATCTGGCTGACCCAGACAGGCCCAGACGTCTGGCCAGAGGGGTCAGACGTCTGCAGGAACTCTCGGGAACCAGCCTGAACCTCGTCAGACGTCTGGCCCTCTCAGCCAGACATCTGACCCCTAACAGAAAAACAGCCCAGCTTCTTTCCCTCCTATCTTCTTCCTCCGGACTCCGATTTGCGAACCGTTTTCTCCGATACGAAGCTAATTCCATCCTCTTCAATTCTCCTATATATTGTGTCGCCAAATTTCAACACTCCACCTCGACACTATATCCATCTCCAACACCAATGGTACCATACCATCAACAACCGATAGCTCCAACTACCAACACTTCTACCTTCAACCAAACGTGAATGTTTCCCCAACGGGTTCCGGCAAAGCCACCCCCCATTGCACTCCATCAACGAGTTCAGGCACAAAGCCCCCACCCGCCAACGAAATGTTGAAAACATTCAAACACCGCCTCACCAAAGACAAGAGCACTAGGAGTGTACACTAGCACTATACCAAGAAGATAGAACGACAATCTCATACCAATACTCTTCCACATCTACAACCAAGCTACTCTCTCACCCGTGCCACCTAGTGGCACCTAGCACTTCTCTAAGCGAATCAAGTCCGAGCAATGCTCGAATTTCCCAAACGGCAATGTCTTCGTGAACATATCCGCCGCGTTCTCCTTTGTGTGCACCTTCCGAAGACATACTTGCTTATCCTCATCCATGGCTACCAAGAATGACTCCCTCACTTCTATGTGCTTAGTCCGTGAGCTAAACGCCAAATTCTCCGCCAAGTGAATAGCACTTTGGCTATCACATTGAACATCAATGCTATCGTGTTCAATACCCAAGTCACACAACAAACGCTTCAAATAGAGTGCCTCCTTAGCCGCCTCCACCGCGGCTATCAACTCCGCCTCCGTAGTGGATAAAGCTACTACGGTTTGCAATCTCGATCTCCAACTTATGGCCGTACCACCTAGTGTGAAGACATAACCGGAAGTTGACTTTCTCCTATCTCTATCACCGGCGTAGTCCGAATCACAATAACCAACTAAGTTGCAACTCCTTTTCCCACTACCGCCAAAAACAAGACCATGAGATGACGTACCTCTAAGGTATCTCAATATAAGCTTCACGGCTTCCCAATGCGATTTTCCCGGGTTAGACATAAAACGACTAACCACCCCGACGGCATTTGCAATATCGGGTCTTGTACACACCATAGCATACATCAAACTACCAACCGCACTTGCATATGGCACCTTTGCCATATAAGCCTTGTCTTTCTCCAAGATAGGTGAATCCTTACTCGAAAGCTTCACGTGCAAAGGTAATGGTGTAGTTGACACCTTTGCATTCTCCATGCTAAACCGGCAAAGCACCTTCTTTATGTACTCCTTTTGAGTCAATTTCAACTCAAAACGCTTTCGGTCCCTTTCAATCTCCATGCCCAATATCCTCTTTGCTTCTCCAAGGTCTTTCATTTCGAATTCCGACTTTAATTGCAATTTCAACTTGTTGATTTCATTCTTGTCCTTCGAAGCAATGAGCATGTCGTCCACATACAAGAGCAAGTACACCCAACAATCATTTCCCAACTTCTTGAAATAAACACAAGCATCTTTGATGCTCCTATCAAAGCCACTTTCAAGCATAAAATGATCAAATCTCTTGTACCATTGCCTAGGTGATTGCTTCAACCCATATAGCGATTTCTTCAACTTGCACACCATATTTGACTTACCATTTACAACAAACCCTTGCGGTTGCTCCATGTAAATGTCTTCATCCAAGTCACCATGCAAGAAGGCGGTCTTCACATCAAGTTGCTCCAACTCCAAGTCGTGAATAGCAACTATGGCAAGTAATATCCGGATAGAAGTGTGACGCACAACCGGTGCGAATATCTCATCATACTCCTTTCCTTTCCTTTGTGCAAACCCCTTAGCCACTAACCTAGCTTTGTATCTTCCATCGTCCTTCACCTTGTAAATCCATTTGCACCCAATAGCACGGTTTCCTTTAGGAAGTGGAACCAAACTCCAAGTTTGATTCTTCATCAATGATTGCATCTCTTCCTCCATGGCACAAATCCACTTCGAGCTATCACTCGAATTCATGACATCATCAAGGTCCATAGGCTCATCTTGGACTACATTGAGAGCATAGTCCAACCTATCACAAAAGCTAAGATAGTTCCAATCACCATATCTTTCGGGTGGCCTTATAGCACGACGACCAACTCGAGTAGCAATATTATCACCCAAACTCCTTTCGGCTCCACCTTGAACCGAATCTTCTCTAGGTTCGTGTACATCACCAACACTACTAGAGGCACCTTGTGGACTATGTGATGTATCATCAACCGCTTTCTCCTCACAAGCATCTTCAACTAATCTACTCTCTCTACTACTTGGACAAAATGTGGTAATAACTTCCTTCCCCTTCGATTCATCACGAACTAAGACCGGAATATCCGATGAGCTTTCATTCTCCTTGAACATAGCCGACTCATCAAAAGTAACATGACGAGAGTTGATTACCTTCTTCGTTTCTGGATTCCAAACCCGATAGCCTTTCACTCCTTCCGTATAACCAAGCAAAACCCCTTTGAAAGCTCTAGGTTCAAGCTTATCATTTCCCGGATCATGCACATAAACGGGACTTCCAAAGACACGAAGATAGCTCAAGTCAATACTCTTACCTCTCCACACTTCCTCCGGAATTTTGTTACCAATAGCCGAGCACGGAATTCGATTAATAATGTGTACCGCGGTTGACATAGCTTCGGCCCAAAATCCCTTAGACAAACCCGATGTCAATCTCAAGCATCGAGCTTTCTCTAGTAGAGTACGATTCATCCTCTCCGCAACACCATTTGATTGCGGATCTCCCGGTGTAGTAAAATGTCTCCGAATGCCATGATGCTTGCAATACTCCAAGAATTCTCCGGAAACATATTCTCCGCCATTGTCGGACCTAAGAACCTTCAAAGACTTACCACTCTCATTTTCAACAAGAGCCTTCCATACTTTGAACTTAGCAAATGCCTCCGACTTAGCCTTCATTACATACACCCAAACTTTACGAGAAAAATCATCAATAAAAGAAATATAATACCTTGCTCCACCTAAAGAAGCAACCGGTGCCGGTCCCCAAACATCCGTATGCACATACTCAAGAACGCTTCTTGAATCATGTTTTCCTTCACCGAATGAAACCTTTGTTTGCTTCCCCATGACACACTCTTCGCAAAACTCTAGCTTGTTGAAACTCTCACCACCAATCATCTCCCTTTTCCGAAGAATATCCAAACTCCTCTCCGAGACATGTCCTAACCTCAGATGCCACAATCTAGTTGCATCTAAGTCGCGAGAACTATCAACCCCAATGCTAGCTTCACCTTCTATGGTCACACCTTGAAGCAAATATATACCATGAGCCCTAGCACCTTTCATAACCACAAGCGCCCCCTTCGAAACCCTCAAGCCATCTCTCTCAATAGTGATCTTGCACCCCAAAGAATCTAATTGCCCCAAAGAGATAAGGGACTTCCTAAGTCCCGGAACATAGCGCACATTAGTGAGAGTACGAACTACTCCGTCAAACATCCTAATTTGCACGGAACCAATGCCCTTCGACTTACAAATAGCACCATTTCCCATAACAATCGAATTTCCCTCTCTAGCTTCGAAAGAAGAAAAACAATTCCTATTCGGCGTCATATGATAAGACGCCCCCGAATCGAGAACTCATTCGCTACCCGAAACATTTGATGCTACCGCCGTCAACACATCTACGTCTTCCTCACCAACACCTCTCTCCACCGCGACCGATGAAGATGCTACTTCCTTCTTGGCCTTCTCCTTGTCCGGACACTCATTCTTCCAATGACCGGGCTTCTTACAAATATAGCACTTGCCTTTCTTTTCCTTCGACTTTCCTCTCCAACCGGGATTCCTAGATTTGGAACGCCCCCGATTCTCCTTCTTCGCATATCTCTCCTTCTCCACAAACAAACCTTGACCATTTCCGGCACTACTACCACCAACACTCAACTCCTTCATTTGATCTCTCAACTCCTCACTAAGAAGACCCGTCTTGACATCATCTAACGTCAATGTATCCCGGCTATAGATCAAGCTATTAGAGAAACCCGTATAACGGTCCGGCAATGAACATAACAATATCATCGCCTTTTGCTCTTCCTCAATCTTCAAATCTACCGCCTTCATCTTCATTAGCAAATCATCAAACACATTCAAGTGTGCCTTAAGCGAACTCCCCTCTTTCATCTTATACGTGAAAAACGTTCGCAACAAGATCAAACGATTAGTTAGAGACTTCTTCATATACAACTCCTCTAACTTGTCCCAAATGCCCTTAGCGGTGGTCTCACCACTAATTTCGGAGATCACATTTTCTCCCATTGCAAGTTGAAGTGTAGTAAATGCCCACTCTTCCATTTCCTCTCTCTCGACATTCGAGATGTCCGCCGGCAACAAATGTGTATCAAACACTACCCTATGAACACGATTTCTTCTTAAAACCGCTTTCATCTTCCATTGCCATTTTTCAAAATCATTATCACCATTCCACTTGTCGATAACCAATTGCGATCCCGACGCCACATACGAACCACGTACATACGGCGCTATACTACTTGGACCAACCATTGAATTTTCAGAGGTATCCGTTTCCGGCATTTCAACAACCACCTAGCAACACCAAAGCTTTGATACCAAATGTTATTACGACTACACCCAAGACCACTCGAATACAATCGCAACACGCAACGCGGAAAAGCCAAATCGTGCTAGATAGTGCAAAACAACCAAACACTCGAAGAATTCAATAAAACCAAATCCGAACACGATCACAACACCAATACAAGCAATATATGAATGCAATAACAATAAGTAAATCACACACGATTTTATAGTGGTTCCACTAACGTTGTGTTAGTGTACATCCACTTGAGAGAGCTTTTATTATATCACCAATAGAAAGAGTACAAGAGATTGTTTACAATGATCTATTCAATAAGAATCAATGTTTGTGGAGATTAGAATTGAAGAAATAGAGTTTTGCCTAAAACCCTAATTAATGGAGGACTAAACCCTAGGTTAGAATGCTTCCTTTGATTTGTCTTACCCTTCTATCAGACCTGAAGAGAGTTTATATACTAATAGAGAAAACCTAGGCGAAAGACCACTTTGCCCTTCACAAATCACAAAACAGCTCAGAAAATCCGGCCCAGGAAAAAACAGATTTATACCGCCTCAGACGTCTGACCTCTGTCCTCAGACGTCTGAGCCAGGTTCAATCTGGCTGACCCAGACAGGCCCAGACGTCTGGCCAGAGGGGTCAGACGTCTGCAGGAACTCTCGGGAACCAGCCTGAACCTCGTCAGACGTCTGGCCCTCTCAGCCAGACATCTGACCCCTAACAGAAAAACAGCCCAGCTTCTTTCCCTCCTATCTTCTTCCTCCGGACTCCGATTTGCGAACCGTTTTCTCCGATACGAAGCTAATTCCATCCTCTTCAATTCTCCTATATATTGTGTCGCCAAATTTCAACATAATATTTATACAATATTCATTATATTTAATACCCGACATGGGACCATTCTCAAGAGGAAGCAAGAAATACTAGCATCTTACATCAGCGTGTACGTACATAAGCTTCCTTTGGACAACAATGCAATCTTAGATACTATATTAATTTCACAGTAGTGATGAAAGCGATTACGTATTAATTCATCACACGCTCAAACTTCGGTTAAAGATATATGATGTGGTACAAACTTGAGCCTTGGGAACGGCACAAGTCAATATAACTTTAAAACCTTAATTTTTTTTATAATAATGAATCATAATAAACTAAAAAAGTAAAATGAAATTGAATTGTGATGTCTCTTGACATCTCCCATGCACCAAAGTTCTGGAATGTGGTGAAGTGTAATAAATAATGTATTAAATGCTTAGAGTTTCCTACTTCTATCACAACCAAACAATGATTCATTCAACCATTTGTTCAAATTGACTTTAGTCATTCCAATTCCTTCAACCATTTACTACTAGTTGTTTTAAGATTACCACTGTATCAGTCAAACTAATTGCTGTGAGGATTTAACCAAGTGGATACCTCTAGTCCCACTTTTCTCAATCCTGATGATCTCCATCATTTATTTTTCTTTTTCCTTTATTTCAATTAACTAAAATATCATAAATGACACCAAAAGTTAGGGTTAGAGAGTAGATGTGCATGTTAATCATTTTAGCTAACTTAACATGTTGTCTTGGTAGTTTAAAGCGTCAGACCTTAACTACTTGAGCTGGAGGTTCTTAACGGGTTAAGCTGCGTAGTTTCAACTTTCAATATGTATCTAACAGTATGTTTTCATTTGTTGAAGCTAATGAATTGATCATCAAATTGCAGCATGACATAGTTGACTTCCTACTCCAAGAAAATCTCCATCCCCAGCTAGCTTTGGAGCAATAAAAAAAAGTTATACATAGATGTAGAATTACTTATCTTTGCCCTAATCGTGGAGATGGTGCATAAAAAGCACTGTACACCAGAAGAACTTCACCATGTGGCTAATTATCATAATCGGCATTTCATTGAACATCTAAGACAAGTTAAAGTTTGATGCACACATAGCAAGAACTTTGTCCAATCTGCCTTCTCCAATAGAAGATTGAAATTTGATATTTGCATATATTTTATTTTCAAAAAACTATTGTTTATATCATCATACATTTCGGTATAAATATTGTTGGGTGTCAAGCAATGACACAACCGAGATGACTTGATTAATTCATGTCGGATTGACGCGTGTTTTTGGTTGATTATCTCTTATTTAATACTGGGAGCGATATCTCCTAAGCATCTCTGAAGCATTGGTAACTGAGTTGTTATTATATAGTAGTTGTTGCTAGGAGCTTCTTGCTTTGATCTCACGGATTGGTTAATCCTTTAGAATGATCTAGTTCCTCAACCTAAGTTAGTTTTCTTTCTTCAATGTGTATTACTTTAAGTGAGAGCATCATTACAGTATTTGCTGCAGCTACGTTAATGCAATATAGATCTCTCATTAAGCTAATTTTTTCTATTAAAGAGTAATTAAGTTATCTGTTCACTTTCCTTTTTAGTTGTTCAGCATGTGTCTTACTGTATCCCTCTAATAAAAATAAACTTTAACTCTTCATCGACGTATCATGTATGCTATGTATATAAGTTGCAAGTGCATGAAAAGAATGATGATAAACACTTATCAACTTGGGATCGATTGACTGTTGGAAAAAGGTGTATGTTATTAATTAAGGTAGCACTTATTCAGTGCTAATTGTAATGTTGCCTTTTTTGGTTTATAAAAAACGGTGGTAAACTGGGTATAAAGAGTTCAGATTAGATTGGGCACATGGGGACAGTGGAATTCAACCCTAATGCAGCCAGTCTAAATTCGAAGGAATTTAGAAGGCAGATTTGTGAATACCTGCTTAGTGACTACTACATTTTCCTTTCATGCATATATAAAATTATACAAGCATAGTCGGTTAAGCTGCTAATTGTGTACTTATATATAAGGGAGGATGACTGATGGCCGGGTCTACTGAAAACGAACGGACAACTCTTGGCTCCGACGATTATGATCGTTGACGTTTGAATTTAAATTCAAACGTAAACAAGATATATACCGTTTTCGAACATGATGCTACATTGTATCTCACAAAGTTGCATTGTCGCGATTTCCGCAATCTGACCAATCATTGTGACAGCCATCAACGACGGCGTTGGTGGTTGCCACATCTCAGTAGTTGCCATTATAAAAGGGGTTTCAAATTGTTCGAATGATTAGATCATGTTGTTATAAAACTTCAGATATGAACCAACCGCAAAACTATAAATTTTAAAATAAACCCAACCATGTTTTATTTTTCAAATTATGTTGCTAGTATTTGATGCTCTACTATATTGTATATACGAACATAACTTTTTAGAAAACACTTCTATAAAGATTTCGAATGCAGATAGTGTCATATCCGTATCCGCATCCAAAATCATTTTCGAATATCAGATATCCGCATTTGCGGATACGGACGGATTTCGGATAATTATCCTATCCGCTAACGACCAATAAATCAAGAAACATAAATAGAAAATTTTAGTTTAACATAAACTATTTTCAATCCCATTAATTATTAAAGTGTTAAAAATAAACAAATATGACGGTAATAAATAATTTTGAGTGGTTAACATGCATTTATTGCGTACAATGTAAACTTCTAACTTAATAAAACAATAAATAAATATCTTTTGTGTATTAAAATACACATAATTTAAACTATAATCTTGAAAAATACCGAACGGATAATTTTCGAATGCGAATGTCTTCGTATCCGCATCCGCATCCGTTTTTCGAATATCGGATATTTATCCGTTTTTTGAATACAGATGAATTTCAGATTTTTCGAGTATCAATTGACAGCCCTACTTCTATGAACATACACATCTTGTGCATCCAATAAGTTTGCATATATTTTATTTTCAATCAAGTATTGTTTAATTATATGATAGTACAATTCGTATAAATATTGTTGAGTGTCAAGCGATGACACAACCGAGATGACTGGATTAATTCATGTCGCGTGTTTTTTGGTTAATGTCTCTTAATTAATACTGGGAGCAATATCTCTTAAGCGTCTCTGAAGCATTTGTAACGGAGTTATTTATTATATACTAGTTGTTGCTAGGAGCTTCTTGCTTTGATCTCACGGGTTAGTTTTCTTTCTCCAATGTGCATTACTTTACGTGAGAGCATCATAACAGTATTTGCTGCAGCTACGTTAATGCAATATACATCTCTCATTAAGCTAATTTTTTCTGTTAAAGAGTAATTAAGTTACCTGTTCGCTTTCTTTTTTACTTGTTCAGCATGTGTCTTACTGTGTTCCTCTAATAAAAATAAACTTTAACTCTTCATGGACGTATGATGTATGCTATGTATATAAATTGCAAGTGCATGAAAAGAATGTGGTGATATGTACTTATCAACTTGGGATCAACTGACTATGGGAAAAAAGATGTATATTATTTAATCAAGATGGCACTTATTCACTGCTAATTGTAATATACTAATATTGCTTTTTTTATTATAAAAAATCGTGGACAACTAAACATGGTGCAGTCCGTCTAAAATTTAAGGATTTGTGAATACTGGCTTAGTGATTACTGCATTTTCCTTTCATGCATGCATAAAATAATGCAAGCATACTGTTGACTCTGTACTTCATACGTTGACTGAAGAATAATGATAGTAGGGGTAGGTGATTATTTTTTTATGATTTTTTTTTTCATTTTGGCATTGTTTTAAAACTTATTATCGCAAATAGCTCAGCTTTAAAACTAATATCAAATATAACCCTGTTTTGACCAGCTCATCGCTGACCTGATCAAAATGCATTGACGATTTTTCAAAAGTCGCCGTTGTTTTTTCTTGAATTTTTTTTTGGTTGACTCTTTTTGAAAAGGCGCCAACTAAACTGAAAAAAAAAAATTTACACGGGCAATTTTTGAAAAGTCGCCGGTACATTTTTGTCAGTTCAGCTCCTAGCTGGCCAAAAGCGAGTTATATTTGATATTAGTTTTAAAACGAGCCTATTTGCGATAATAAGTTTAAAAACGAGGTCAAATCGAAAAAAAAAAATCCTTTTTTATGAACATTTGATCTCAATGAATTCTTCATGAGCTAATCATCCAATATACCACCCATAATCTCCATGATGTGTAAGGTTTGGAAATTATTTTTCAACTTAGTTTTTTTAATTTGTCCGACTTTTCTACTTTGCATTAGTGGACGGCCGTTATTATTTGGTTATTATTTATCCTGAGACCAACTCATTTGGTAAGATGAAAAAAAAAAAGAGTTCATTTTCTCTTTCATTTCCATTGTTTTTCTCTCCCAGTTGAGAAACAATACATTAAATTAATTTACCTTCTTCGTCTCTTGTTCTTTCAAAATTTTATCCAGTTACAAAATTATCTTCTGAACAAAATTAGTGGACATGGGTTTCTATTATTCTCTAATTCCTTCAAACTTGAATGCAGAAGTTTCAGATATTATAGTGTTAAACTTGAAGAGCGGAAGATATTACGGATTGTCCTGTAACCATTTCTAATTGTATTTTCAAGACTAGTATTAGGAAATAAAAATTGAAAACCCATAAATCCCAAGAAACTTGCTACTTAAATTAACATCTCACGCATAAGGCACAAATATATGCTATGTATGTATCATATCTTAGTAACACAGTTCTACTTCCATCTTTTTACTAGACAATATGAATGTGGATTAGTCGATAACACTTTATGCACCACTTACGAAATGAAAAGTTTGATGTGAAATTAAAACATCAAATGCAATGTTAAAGAAATTCGGTACATTATAAGGGATTGATATTTTCAGGGTCATCTCAAAGCAGGCCCTTAACAAAATTTATTAACGGGCTTTTAATACATTTTCTCTTCCGCCTTATTTACATTTGTTATTAAAAACTCTCATTCTTGTTTTAAATGTAGGATAGATAATATACTGTAATTTCACTGCAAAAAAAATACCAAAATGTTATATGGGTGGACTTGAGATCTTCTTTCATTCATTACCTAGACCTCTATTTTTTTTTCCTTAACTTATTTATTTATTTATTTATTGTACGTACTACGATAATTTGAGACTAGATTAAATAGTAAACGGGAAAATAGGCAGAAGGACAAATTTAGAAAATAAACTTAGACTGAAGGACAACAAGATTTTTTTTGTTGGCTGAAAAACAATATTAGTTATAACTAGTATTTTGTATAGTGTAAAACTGAATATAATGCTAGTTATAATTAGCATTTTGCGTAGTTTAACGTTGAATATAATGTAAATTACTAGTGTATGTCTTTCAAACTAAGAATAAAACTTGTTGTCATTCATTCTAATTTTGTTTTTCAAAGTTTGTCCTTCAGCCTCATTTTTTCATAGTGTATAATCTGTTTCATTATTAACAAAAGTGAATATTAATGATGTTGGGGTTGGAATATTATACAAATTCTTTTATTTCTTTTTTCCTTCAATGTACTACAAAAGAAAAAAAGATGTTGCTGAATATTGAGATTTTTTAGGAATCTTTTCCCAACATCCTTTTGCTTTCCAATTACTTTTTATAATATTATGAAACCACTTCCAACACCCTTTTGCTTTTCAATTACTTTTCATAATATTATGAAACCACTTCCAACATCCTTTTTATGAAACGACTTTTAGCTTCTTTTTAAATATTTTAATAATTTTATTGTTATGTATGTAGGATTTCTGGCTCCTAGAATTTAGGCTCCGTTTGCTTTGACATTTTTAGTTTTGGATTTTCGTCTAAACAAGAATGTACATGACGTATCTGAATTTGAAAGACGACAAATTTGAAAATGAAGTTAGCAAATAAAATATAAAATAATATTTTTTCGTGATTTGAAAAATAATAAAATCATAATTAAAGAGACCACTGCTTTGAATATAATGGAGTTTACGGTGGATTGGATCACTGAATTTATGTGTATTTTGTATTTTTCGATATGAGATCGTCGTACGCAATGTAATTTTTTTCTTTTCGATAGAGACCGACCAACTTTTTGATCTGTCTTAAACAATGGACAATAATAAAAGTATCGAAAACAATCTATCTTTCACATGGTTTAGAATTTTAAATCTTTCTGGTGTCCTCCTCATATTTTGCATTTAATGTTCAAACACAAAACCACGTGAAACTAAGTGGACCCTTATATGGTCTTAGGCAATGAACATGACTGACTCTGATTTTCAAATCCGTATACAATCATTGTGAAATGGATTTCCTCAAATGCTATAGATCATATAAGACAGTTGAAGAAGCTAGCTGCTTCCAAAATCCAAAGTCGCCTCAATTGGCGTTCGCTTTTAGAGTTTCTTCTTCTTCTTTTTTTTCTTTTTTCTTTTTGCATAAACATACATAAGTGCAGTTTTGGTTGATTCAGAATGCACTGCAATAAATTAACTTTATTCCAAAAAAGGAAAAAGGAAAAAAGAATGCACGGCAATAATGATGTTGTAGTCAATTACATCGATGTTTAGTATATTGGTTTTCTTTTGAAAGACATTATCAATTTATTTTTATTTTTGCTAATTTTTGTCTGAAATGAATATCAAACTATCCAATTCATGACGAAAAGCTATACCAATTCACAACTGTGACCGACAATATTAATATATTAGTTGATCAAATTTCAAAACCTTGTGAATTTGGATTCAGATAAAAGTTTCGGTCTCATTTGACTTGTTGTTTTTTGTTTTGTATTTTCATCTAAAAAATGCACATTTTTCATGTATCGTTGGAAAACAAACAATTTTGAAAAATCAAATTAACATAGAAAATAGAAAACAAGTTTATTTGATTTTTCGTGTTTTCGAATATAACAAAAGAATGAAAAACAATTAAATAAAGATATTTGCTACTGACGCTGCAGTCGACAGGGACCAATGCTAAAGACACCGCTTTTTTTGCTAGTGGCACCGCGGTCATTTTGGTAAATTTCCTATCGAACACACTGTTTAGGTTAAAAATAATAATAATATATATCTACAGTACCACTAACAATGGTGCTTTTAGCAATACTCTAAAAATAATAAATTGTTACTGTTTTTGATGTATGAAAGAGCAACGCCACTGCTTCTTCAGAAACTTACGCCCGAAATTTTATCGGGTAATGATCCCGTAAAATTATAATATCATCCTCCTATTTCATTTTTGGGGGAATTAATTTAAAGGACAAAGATTTGTATATTTTTTGCCTCAAGGACACAACCTCAATATTTTTACCATAAGGACAAACATTCTTCAAAAAATTATTCATAAGGACAAATATTTTCCAAAATTATTCATAAGGACAACAAAACTGCTACCAAGCTAAAAACTGATACCTAAAAACTGCTACCGATAACTACAAACTGATACTATCAATGACTAAAAACTGATACCTAAAAAAGGTTGTCCTTCAGGATAAAATATTGAAGGCCTGTCCTTGAGGCAAAAATGCTGGAAATTTTTGTCCTTGACAATAATTTCCTGTTCATTTTTTGCTGTTTCGAGTACCCATTTTTATGGTAGCGGTAGCAGCATGCATGAAATATAGTTTTGAAGTTAAGACGAACTTTACATTTTCTTTGCTATATAAAAAGGAGAAATATACAAAGGATGGTGCATAATGTATGTCTGGAGTAATTTGAACCAATTAAGGGATGATACGTAAGATGAAGTTTAATTGGCAGGCATTTGCCACATCCCTTTTCGCAAGAAAAATGGTCAGTTTCGACATGACGCGGAGACCCATTCGACAAAGTTCTCATTTCTCTTTTGCTGTCTCTTTTGCTACCCCTTGTTTGGGAAATTACAATAATCAAATCAACCAAATGCAGTCGAAATAAGAATAGGAGCGCTTTGATGGTGAGGTTAAAACAAGACTAATATCTAAATACAGCAAACGCGGATCACAGATGCAATGAAGAAACAATAAATCACACGATATTTATGCTGGTTTCACTATCACGGGATAGTGTACGTTCACTTTTGAAAGAGGAGATCTTATTACTTTCATAATAGAAAAGAGATTACCATATTGATTCTTATTTCGTAGGCTAAACTCAGAAAAAGAAGAAAAACAAAACTCTGTTTTTCTCAAGTTGGAAGTTCTCCTACAACAATAAACCCTAGGTCTATTCATGATACTCTCTGGTTGGTCTCTGTCGTTGGATCAGAATATATACAGATGATATGTTGAATCTACGGTGGGAACTCTAAGACAGTCGCGAAAAGATGAAAATTCCTAAGAATTCGTACTTAACTTCTCCAGTTTTCCCACGCCAGGCGAACGGAAATCCCATCAGTCAACTGGTGTCTGTCGACTAGAATGGAATTCCAGTCAACTACAGAAGCAGCAGTGCACTCTGGTTAAAAATAAACAAAAACTCAATCGATTGGTAAAATTACCAGTCGATTGGAACTTCCACCGGCCAGCTAGTAATTTAACCAGTCGACTGGATGTCTGTAGCAGTGGTGCTACAGACTTCAAGTCCACTTCAACCACTCCTCTTTTGTCATCTTCTCCTCTTCACTCCTACTCCACCTAACTTCTTCTTTCAATACTAAAATATAGTGTCACATCTAATAATCTACATCTTGATATGATATTTCCCTGTTAGTCGTCCAACTCCACCCACTCCTTCATACTCTAAGCAATCTCGGACAAGAACACCGCCGATACATTCTCAATGAGCTTCGACACGATCATCATCCATTGCACTTTGTCGACGAATCCCGACAAGTTCACCATCCGTCAACAGTGTTGGAACAAGCATCTCCATCTACCAACTCACTCCTCCCTATGCAACCATGTGAAACCTAGCACCTCAACAAGCAGATCAAATTCTAGCAATGCTCGAACTATGCAACAAGTAAGGACTTGGTGAACATATTTGCTGCATTCTCCTCCATGTGAACCTTCAAAAAACTAACCAATTTCCCTTCATTTACCGAGATAAAAAGAAAGACATTCTTATATCTATATGCTTCGTTCTTGAGCTGAAAACTAGATTTTTAACTAAATGAATTACACTTTGACTATCACAACTCAAATACTAATTAATCATATACGAATTCCAAATCACACATCAACTGCTTCAATTAGAGTGTCTCCTTAGCTGCTTCGATAGCAGTTATTAGCACTACCTCTATAGTAGACAAAACGGCTATCGTATGCAACTTCACTCTCCAACAAATAACTGTCCCTCCAAGAGTGAAAACATAACTTAGGTTGACTTCCATCGAGCTCTATCCCCTGCATAGTTAGAATCAAAAAATACAACCAAACAAAAAACCTCATTCCCTACTACCAAAAAAGCGCATGGTTTGGAATTCCTCTAAGATATCTGAAAATATACTTTACTACCTCCTAATACGTTTTTCCAATATTTTACATATATAAACTAACCAATCCAAAATCCTGTGCAATGTCAGGCTTAGTGCAAACCATAGTATACATCAAACTATCAATACATTTGCATAGGGTATCTTCTCTATGTACGCCTTGTTTTCTCTTAGATCAAAGAGCCTTTATTAGAAAGTTGTATGTGCAAAGGAATGAATGTACTAATTGTCTTTGCTCCCTCCGTACTAAATCGAGCAAGCACCTTCCAAATATATTCCTTTTGAGTGAGCCTTAAAAGTCCTAGCTTTCTTTCCTTTTGGATTTCTATACGCAAAATCTTTCTTACTTTCCCAAGGTCTTTCATTTCGAATTCCACCTTTAACTTCAAATTCAGTCTATGGATTTCATTTTTATCCTTGGAAGCAATCAATATATCATCCATATACATGAGCATATACACCCAACTACCACCTTTTAAATGCCACGCAAGCATCTTTGACGCTACGCTCAAAACAAAGTGAAAACATAAAAGAGTCAAATCTCTTATACCTCTGTCCAGGCGACTTAAGTCCATAAAGAATCTTCTTTAACTTGTAATCCCAATCTTATTTTCAACTTACAACAAATCCTTCTGTCTGCTTCATAATCCACAATGCAAGGAAGTGGTTTTCATATCGAGTTGCTCTAACTTCAAGTCATGATTAGCAACTATGGTAAGCAAAATCTGGATGGAGGTATGTCTCACTATAGGAGCAAATATCTCGTCATACTCCATTCCCTTCCTCTATGAAAATCCTTTACCAACTAGTCTAGTCTTGTAACTCTCATAATCTTTTACTTTGAACACCCTCTTGTAACCTATGGCTAGTCTTTCCCAAGGAGGTAGTACCAGTTCCCAAGTTTTATTTTTTTTCAACAACTCTAACTACATTTCCATGGCGCAAATCCACTTCGAGCTATCACTCGACTTCATGGCTTCTTCAAGATCAAAAGTCTCATCATGAACCACATGTATGGTATAGTCAAACCAATCACCAAGGCTAAGGTTTGCATACTACCAAACCTATCGGGCGGCCTAATAGTGCTATGACTGGCTTGAGTAGATATAACATTGCCTAAACTCTTTTCAGCTCCACCTTGAATTGAACTTCCTCTACCATCACGCACATCACCAACACTACTAGAAAGAACATGTGGACTACTTTGTGATGTCTCATTAACTGCATCTTCACCTCTATCAACAATAGTCACAAGTTTACTATAAAGCTGAAATGTGGGAACTTCTTCCATCTCCTCAAGCCTATCAATATCTACAGATGTGGTGAGTAAATATTCCTTTGACTTAAACGTTGAAGATTCATCAAATATAACATATTCGGAATGCACAATCTTCCTATCAACAAGATTCTAAATTCGATAACCTTTGACTCCATTCATATATTACATAAATATCCCTTGTATGCTCTATGCTACTAGGAAATTTTTCACAGCCTTGGATTATACTTAAGTTAGAGAGACTAGACTATAGAATAATGAAGGAATTGATCAAGAAGCTAAGAAGGTGTCAGGATTGAAGAATGAAGAAATTTGGCTAAGTATTGGAGGTGCAAAATTGATCGATACCGATTGTTACCTATCGGTCTAAAGCCAAGGGGGACCCATTTTAGATTATGGATGATTTTACATGCAAGTTTGAAGAAAAAGACAAGTCTTAGAGTAAAATTGATCGGCGTCGTTCAAAACTGATTAGCGTCGCTCAAAACTTATCGGTACTGATCGTTCTTTGGTACACAATTTTGTCTGTGGAAATCCAAAGTTTGAAGACTTAAGTAAATATCAAGATAGGTCGAAGAAACGAGAAAATAAAATTGATTGACACCAATCATAACTACTTAGTAAAATTACTGAATGTTGTCGATTTTAATAACTTCTTCATTGCTAAAATTTTGGATCTGGATATTTACTTATTCAAACTCAATCTACTAACTATGGTGGAGGAGTACGCTTATAAAAGGTCTTCTCTTTCTCTTAGAATGTGAGTTTTGGATCTGTTTTAGGATTTTTGTACTAAATTGCTATCATTTTCCATATTACCATTCTCTTATTCTAAAATTGTAGAAAAATTGGTTGTTCTAGCAAGAGATAATTAAGGAAAACATAAATGTGGATGTAGGCCAGAGATTTACCGAACAACTATAAACACATTGTTCCATTATTTTCTCTTTTCTCTTTAATTCCTTATATTTTTCATTTATTTACTTTTTTATCAATATGGGGCGTTTCCTATAAAAAGGTCAAAATTTATTATTCCTTTCATCAATTAGAATTTCAGATCTAATATGTTGATGATGAAGAAAGCTAACTACAAGAAAAGCTCTAGTTGGAGGGAATAAATCAGAGCACGGAGGGAATCAATCATAGCATGGGGGCAGTTAAGAGGTGTCCTCTAGTTTAAATCCACCTTCAATATTTGTGACTAGTGATGAGATGGAAGAAATGATGACAAGGCTGCAGACGATGTTGTTAGCTCAGTAGCAAGAGGCATTGAACAGCTTTTTCCAATACATAAGGTAGAAAAGAGCAATTGGAGCTACCTATAATCAAGAATAAAAGAGGTTAGAAAATAGAAATAATGAACCTGAGGCACAAGGACCTAAATCACTTGGCCCTCTTCCTCCAAAACCGATCGACCCCCATCGATCGATATCGATCCATTTGGCTTATAGGGAAGATTTTGCCTAGATCATGTATAAGGAAGTGTGCATCAGGGAAATGCATTTGAGCCTAGGAACTAAGATCGGAATGCAAACTTGCAGCCGCATGGAGAAGAATCAAAAGGTTCCCATAGAAATGGTGCGGGGGGGGGGGGCATGAGAAAGCCTTAGATTAATGGCATATTGGGGGCTTAAAGATTCCAAAAGAATAAAGAAGATCGTATGACTGAGATGATACGATAGACACTTCAAGATGGGGCCTTAGATCAAAGTTTGGAGGATGTGAAAACCTTTCACTCCAAACATTCGACATACCAGGAATCCACGTGATTTCAGCTATCTACATTGAAATCGTATGATGGAAGAATTAATCCTATAATTCATTTGATGAAATACATACAACACATGTGAGTGATCGGAGTTACGAAGGAAGTGATGGGTCGTTGCTTTCCACTGTACTTAATTGCTTTGGCTTCCATGTGGTTCTACCAACTCAATATTGGATCCGTTAGCACATGGACCGAATTAGATAAAAGATTCATGGTCTGTTTAGGGTTCATATTCGATCAATGAATGTGATGACACTTTTAAACGTGAAGCAGAGGGAGAAGGAATCTTTGCAAAGTTATTTAACCAGATTTAACTTAGCAGGCACTTTAGTTCAAAAACCAGATTTTTTATTAGTTGTTGTGGTAGTGGTTGCGAGAGTTTTTAGTAAGGTTAAGTTTAAGAAGGCATTAGAAAGGAATCTGCCAGTGGATCTAGTAGATTTATACTATCAAGTTGAAAGATATTTGCGTCAAGAAGATGTGGAAGCTGAGAATGTCAAACTTAGTATTATAGAGGATGAGGACTATCCAAGGCAGTATCCGAAAAGGATAAATGAAAGAGAAAGGTGAAGATAGTTTCGAAACTCCAAAGTGTCCAAAGAAGAAATCGAAGTTTTCCTCTTACATTGACTTAACCAAAACCCTGAAGAGGATTTATCTAGATACTAGGGGAAATATTCAATACAAAAACCTTTGAAGAGAGGGCCCATGGAACATGAGAGAAAGTTTGGGAAATTCTGTCTGTTTCATGAGCTAGATGGACACAAAATAAATGTGTGCAGACACTTGTGAGATCTGATAGAGGAGCATGTTTGGAGCAATCGATTGCAACATTATGTAAGAAACTGAATAAACGTAGGACAAACCGCAGCGGTGCCATAGATGCAACCACCACCAGTGGTGGATGACCTTTGTCGCAATCAAGGATATAGGTAGAGAATGATCACTGCATGATCAAGATGGATTGAAGTTAGGTTTATTTAACCGTTTTACTCTGCTTTTGCTTTAAACTACAAAGGTTTACTATCCGGTCAATTACACACAGGCAATCTCGATCGGTTCCATAGGCATGCTCTAACTTAATGCCGGAGAATAATTCTTGATTAGACTATTTGTTTATATATCCGTTTGATGCACATTGATTTATATGCAATAAATTTGTATAAACAACCTACCGATTGATATTATATTAGATATCTTAGCCATAAAAATATTTAATAATGATATTTGATACTATGAGATACTAGCGGAACTTGATCATCCATTATATGTGACATATGAATCCATAGACTATGATTCCCTAGACTGAAGAGATAGGCAATGAACCATGAAATTCAAGTCCCTTCACCAGAGAGTGAGTGGATTGGCTTGTATAAGATAGTCCCCTTACCAGAGTGTGAGTAGATGAGCTCAATGCAGATTTATAATTATTTAACCAAAGAGATAAAAATTTCATTCCATGGTATGAAAACCTTCTGATTAGGAAAGATCTTTCTAAAGGGTTTATAAGCGATCACTATTAAAACATTACCATGTCCCCTCCCCACTATAAAAACATTGTCTCTATTCTACCTTTTCTCTTTATTTCCCTGTCTGATTATTAAAACACTGTCCCATGTCCCTTCACTAGAGACTTGTTTTTATAATTATTTAGTAAAAAAATGATTTATAAGTGATGCTTCAACTAAGGGAATATGCTAAGACGATTTATACCGCACGATAGCAAGATATATGATTTACTTATGATATGTGAACCCCAAGAAAACGCGGGAAAATGACGATTTATGATTAAATTTTAGGCAAAGATTTGAGTCTTGACCCTTATGGGTCTAGTGAGACATTTGATTTGATAGTGAATCCAAGGGAACTAGATGATTCATCACAACTTATTTGATATATAACCTAAAGACATAACTGATAATTTGCTAGTGTCGATACATGTTCTTGATCAAAGCAAGCTTTGTGTCCACAAAAGCATGCTTTGGGGAGTAAGTGTTACCGATAAAATTTCCTTAGCTTTGGAATTGACTTAAGTCAGAGAGATTGGACTACATAATGATGAAGGAATTGATCAAGAAGCTTAGAAGATGCCAGGATTGAAGAACAACGGAACTCAAAAAAGTTGATTAAATATTGGAGGTGCAAAATCATTCGATCCAAAATCTATCGGTCCAAAAGGATCGGTGCCCATAGGTCCAAAACCAAGGGACCCACTCTATACTATGAATGACACCACATGAAAATTTGAGAAAAAAAGGTCTTCGAGGAGTAAAACTGATCAGCGTCGATCGAAACTGATCAGTATCGACCGGATGATGGAAAATTTCGTCGGTGGAGATCCAAATATTGGAGACTTAACCAAATATGAAAAATGGTCGAAGAAATGAGCAAGTATAACTGTTGGCATGGATCAAAACCTATAGATGCCAATTGGTTCGGCTATTGAAAATTTTTGATTTGACAAATTTTTCTTTGCTAAAATCCTGAATCTGGATGTTTACTTGTTCAAACTCATTCTACCAACTATGGTGGAGGAGTATTCCTATAAAATACCATCACTTTCACTTAGAAGGTGACTTTTGAATCTCTTTTTATATTTTCGCACCAACTTGCTCATTTTCGAGATCTACCATTTTCTTCACAAAATCGTTGTTGAATTGGTTGTTCTAGCAAGAGATAATCAATAAAAACATTAAAGCGGATGTATGCTGGAAATATACCGAACCACTAAAATAACATTGTCTCTATTCTCTCGTTTCTCTTTAATTTCTTACTTTTTTCATTTATTCACGTCATTTCCTTCAATTTTGGGTATTAGCGTAGAAAAAGATTAACACTCTAGCTTCCAACTTATCATCACATATATGGTGTGCATACATAGGATAACCTAAAATGCAAAAATATTCATGATACGTTGCTTTACCTCTCCTCTTCTCTTCTAGAACCTTCTTACCTATAGTTGAGCATGAAATTCGATTAATAATATATGCTGTAGTCGACAAAGCTTCAGCCTAAAAGCCTCTAGATAATCCTGCCGTCAACTTCAAGCCACGACCCTTCTCAAGTAGAGTCCGATTCACCGTCTCAGTAACCCCATTGGATTGCGGATCTTCAGGTGTAGTGAAATGTCTTTGTATACCAAGCTGCTTACAAAAATTGAGGAAATCCCTTGAGACAAATTTGCCATCGTTATCAGATCTAAACATCTTCAACTTATAACCGGACCAGTTCTTAACCGGTGCCTTCCCAACTTTAAATATCTCAAAGCTTTCTGATTTGGCCTTCAACACATACACCTAAAATTTCCTAGAAAAATAATCGATAAAGGAAACGAATATTTTGCTCCCCCAATTGAAGCGGTAATTACTAGTCCTTAGACATCTACATGTACATAATCAAGCACTCTCTCTAACTTATGAAGTCGTACTCCAAAAGATATGTTCATTTTCTTTTCCAATACATACTCCTAGCAGAAATCCAACTTATCATTGTCTCCTTCAATACACTTTTGTCTACGAAGCAACTCCGAGTCCTCCTCCAAAGTATGACCTAATATGAGATTCCAACGTTTAGTGGCATCCATAGCAAGGGAACTATCAACTCCAACACAAGACTCCCTAAGTACAGTGATTCCTTTTATGGATAAAGATTCCCGTACATATCACCCTTAGCGCACTATAGAAAACTTCAAGTTATCCTTCTCAATAATCACCTTGTATCTCATGGATGCCAGTTGGCTTAAAGAAATCAACAACTTCCGAAGACTTAGAACATAGCAAACATTTGTCAAAGTGCTAACTGCTCCATCAAACATACAAATTCACACTATACCCTCTACCATGGATCTACAACTAGCATCATTCTCAATAAGGATCCCACTTCCCTCCTTTCCAAAAAAAGAGAGGAAATGATCCAATTTGGCGTCATATGAAACGATGCCCTCAAGTCAAGCACCCAATAGTCTGACACATTTGACACTACTGCAGTCAACACATCTTTAGATACAATCTTCTCCACCACGATTGATGAAGATCCATCCTCGATCTTCCTCTTTAAGTTCGGACAATCTCTCTTCCAATGGTATGGTTTCTTACAAAGATGGCACATCCCACCTCTTGACTTTCCCTTCCAAACATTTTTAAACTTCCTAGATTTGGAGCTACCTCTAGGATTTCAACTCTTCTTCTCCTCTCTTCCTTTCTCAATGAGTATACACAGACTACTTCTTGCACCTCTACTTTCACTTATCTCCTTCATCTAATCCCCAAGTCTTCAGATACAAGGCCTGGCCTCACAACTTCTATTGTTAAAGTGCCCTCCCATATATCAAAACATTAGCAAAACATGTGTAATGCTCCCAAAGGGAAAGAACCATCGTCTTCTGCTCTTCCTCCACCTTTAAATCCATAGTCTTTATCTTCATCAAAAAAACATCAAAGAAACTAAGATGTCCCTTCATTGAAGTACCATCTCTTATCTTCATGGTAAAAAATGTCTTCAGTAAAATCAGATGGTTAGTGAGTGATTTCTTCAATTAGAGATTATCAACTTGATCCAAATTCCTTTAGTAATGGTTTAACTGCCAATATTCAAGATAACATTCTCCCCCATGGCTAACCATAGAGTAGTAAAAGCCCATTCTTCCACATTCTCCTTCTCATGGCTGAAACATGAATCGACAACTTCTTAATGTCAAAATTTATCCGATGTGCCCTATTCCTCCTTAGAACAGCCTTCATCCTCTATTGCCACCACTTGAAGTCATTATCGCCATTCCACTTTTATATTACCAACTGAGATCCTGATGCAACACAAGATCCTCTAACATAAGTTCATGCTTCAACTAGTGTACCTTAATCTCCTACCATACTACCCTGCACCTTCTATCCAACCAACCTAATAGCTTTGGTACCAAACTGTTGGTGGAAATTCCAATAATCAATTCAACCCCAACATAGTCGAAATAATAACAAGAACATGTTGATGGTGCGGTAGAACAAACAAAAGATAATATCCGAATACAGCAAACGTAGATCACAGATGCAACAAAGAACAATAAATCATACAAAAGATTTATAGTGGTTCCACTATCATGAGATAGTGTATGCCCACTTTGGTGAGAGGATACTTTATTATTTTCGCAAGAAAATAGATTATAAGATTTATTTTCATTTTGGAGGGTAAACCTTGAAGAAGAACAAAACAAAACCCTCTTCTATTTTTCTCTAGTGGAATTTATCATACAAATATAAACCCATGGTCTATTTATAATACTCTTTGGATGGTCTCTGTCGTTGGACCAGAATACATGCAGAAGATATGCTGAATCTACGGTGGAAACTCCAAAATGACCATAAAAAGATGAAAATGCCTATGAGATTTCATATTTCAACTTCTCCTGATTTCCCTGCTCCAATTGGATCGGAAATTCCATTAGTCGACTGATGCCATTCAATTAGAAGGGAATTCCAATCGATTGCAAAAGTAGCGATGTGCTCTGGTTTAAAGTTAGACCAAACTCATTCGATTGGCAATATCACCAATCGACTAGAACTCTCACACTACATTGTTGAATTCATCTGAAAGCAAATGAAAACTGCATTTTTGAGTACTTACTTCATAGACACTCTAAGCTCAAACTCAAGGTATGAACGAAAAATAGTATCTAGGACATTTTAGTTGCTTAATCAAGAATGCACCTTATGTCTTCCCTAGAATGTCTTTCTTAGAGTGAAATAGTAATAAACTTACTATTATTGTTCTGAATAAATAAATAAAATGTAATATACAAGTATAACTAAATTAATGAAGTGAAAAATATACACAACTAATTAACTTAGACAAAGTTCTCACCATTGCAATTTTTCTCCAAAAAATCTCACTTTCTTCTGTCGCTTTACATTGTTTTGCCTCTCTTATATACGAGTGAATAAAAACACAAAGCTTAAGCTCTCCTTCAATTCAAAGTTACAAAATGACCATAATACTCCCTCTTATCAGACAACTCATTGTGAAAATTTCCCTGTTAAAACATCATCACTAAGAAGCATTGATGGGATAAAATTTTGCTAAATGAAATATAACACAATATTTAAAATAATAAAAATAATGATCCTCTTAATCAGGCATTAAATAGTTATGGTAGTAATCGTAAATCCTTCATATGCTAATGCCACAAATAAATTTATTAAGCGTGATGTTGATAATGCCTTTACAAATAAATTAGCAAGATTATTGTTTGTAAATATTTATTCATAACTGTTCTAAAGATGACATGTAAATAAGAATTTTCAACAAAACATGTTTTGTTATGGTTGGGCTTTTGTCTATTGTTGATAATTAACAAATGTTTCTATTAACCCTATGATGACCTCCCTATACCACCGACACTAATATATACATATACATACATACATACATACATACATACATATAGGGCTCTGTTGTCATGTCCGGCTGATATAAGACGATCATCAAGGTTGAAATAAATCAATATAGCATATAATGGTCGTATATCTCATAGCGCATGGAGAAAATATAATATCACATATACAACAAGAGAGACATCAATAACAATATGAATAAATCATCATCATTAGAGTATAATATCCACAGAGTTATACATCAATACTAGAGTTTATATAATGAAAATATACTCAACAATTGTCACGAATACAAACAGTAAGCAGTCACTGCTAAGGCACCTTCGGTGTTGCACAGGGGAATAAGCACATACTCTATATATGTATATAATACGAGATAGCTCCATGCAGCTCGTCCTTCGAACAACTACCGCGTCACCTAGAACTATTATATAGTCTACTCATTTAAGAGTACCTAAAATAATAAGAAACAAAGCATAAAACCTTGGGTCAGACAACAGTCTGGGTGAGCGGTAAATGAATCTCAAAATACTATATAGGTAAATATTGAAAGGAACAAGAGTACACGAACCATACCTGACCTGTCCCTACAACTAAAGAGTTAGCATATAACACTATAATATGTTACTCTATAATATCAAAAAGATATATCACAAACCAAATAAAGAATATCAGTCTTCCAGGTATTCCTATCTCCAATACTTACTTCCCCTGGTACCTATGAGCGATAACTTACTAAAAAAACCACCAATGCAACCATAGCATCCATTAAACATTCCTAACCATCACTCCATGTGCTTTGAATATATGGTAGCTTGTATGGCCTCCTTTATACCAGGGACCAATTGAAATCCTGGTTCACCATTGTACTCTCGTATCACGCAGCCCAGAGCTGGATACGTGTCTCGCTGTCCAAAGCTGGACACTAGACCCAAATCTATAGGTTTAGGATATACAGATCCTCACCACCAATCCATGGGCATCCCCACTTATAATACCCCTACTTTGAGTACAACATAAAACACTTCGAGCAACAACAATTCCTTAGCACATACACTCGAGCCTCCGTTGCTCCATTTGGACACCGAGTCCTTCTTGCTCAATCTAGTTTCCATTATTCACGAGAAACCCTTCAACATTCCCCGATCCTACGGCTCACTCCTTTTACGAGCCACCACCTTCGGAACCTACTCCCAACACGAGCCAACATTTGAAGACTCTAGCTTTTCATCATGCTGTTATATCACCATCCATCTCAGATGCGAATGAGCCAACATCTCTAGCATGACCTATAGAACCTCTATAATAGTCCGTAGAAGTTCCATTGCCATCGGACTCTCCTCCTTAACTCGGTGCCAAGTTAAGCCCTTAACTCAGGTCTAAGTTAAGCCCTTAACTCAGGTCTGAGTTAAGCCTTAGTTGTATTTTGGTCCAGTCTCCCTTCTTGCTTCTATTAATCATCCTCTAGATGATTTAGACCTTAAATCATCCCTCTTTGATAACTCGGCCCCCAATCCAAAGATCCACTTCTAAATTCTAGAGATAACTTGGTATATCATCCAATCCTTAGCCAAACACCCTGCATCTTGTATGGAATACCTCATTTAGCCAAGTTCTATCCAACCATGTCAACCACCGAGTCATAGCCTCCTTCCACATAACTCGGCACCGAGTTATAGGCATAACTCGATGCCGAGTTATGTACTTAGCCCCATCTGAGTTACAACTCATCTTGTGTTATCCTACTATTACTACACATCTACCAAGTTTCATCCAATTCTGACCCACTTAGCCTCTGATTTTCTCAATTCTCCCACATAAGTTTCTATGAAATCACAACACTAGCAAACAACATCAAATCATAACATCCAAACATAAAATAACAAGTAATTTCATCCACCCAAACATGCAATACATCAAAATAAGAAAACAAGTCAATTTCCAATATATATCTACATATAGTATGAATATATGAGCATGAGAAAGAGTGATTTCTAATCACTCAAGATCATATGCATAGTTTAACATATAATTAAAGGAAGAAAGGTTTTATGGTCAAAAATTGATTTAAAACATGTTAAATCCTATAATTCTACCATATAAACATGTATAGTATATTGAGAAGGCATAAACTGCTCATCAATAACCAAATTTGATCAATATGAATGTAGATCCAATCCGAACAGCAATGGAATGCACTTCAAATCAAGCAAATCGATGATCTCTATTTTCTAGTTGATGGTCTAATCGGTAATCAACAATCCAATTGGATTTAGAGAGAGAAATTTGGATGAATTAAGATGAATTTATGGCTAATTAAGATTTAGACCTGATTTAAAATGATAGGAAAAGTTTTCATTTGACTCCTACAACCCTTATTAATAGTGATTCTCTAATTAGACTAATGGGCCAACTAATGGGCTTTACTAGTTACACACTAATTTTGACCAGCAGTTTTCAAAACATGAAACATACATAACTCCCTAACCGTAAGTCCATTTTTCTATTATGATTACTCTATGTAATGGAAAGCAATCATCTTGAAGCAATGGAACTGATTTGAGACCCTAATTCAACTCCTATCAAAAGTTATAGCCCAAAAAAAGTTTTCAAGGTCAAAATGGTCACATAGAAATTCGGGAAAAATAATAGCTGTGTCAATGTCTCTAAGAGTCATATCCCAAAATTATAGAACCATACGACCTCATATGAATAAAATAAAAATATTTTACGATCATTCGATACGTAAAATACGGATCGTTACATTCTCCCCTTCCTTTAGGAATTCCACCCATGAAATCCCCAAATAAGCCAAAGTACAAGTAGCCATAGCTATCCCGCATGCCTACCAATCATAAGCAACCACCAAACATATCAAGCATGCAAGCATGCAATCAAAGTATAAATGACCTACCCTAGTATGAAGAATACTAACCTACCAAATATAACATACAATGGCGAAAGTAGATATAATAAACAGTGGATCTTACCATTCAAAGAGCTTCGGACACGTAGTTCTCATGCTCTCTTCCATCTCCCATGTACAATCGTCATCACTTCCACTCCATTGTACCTTTACTAGATTTACCATCTTTCTCCTTAGCTGTTTCATATCGTACTAAACAATACAAAGCATCATACGTGGTTTAGAAACTTCTGGTTCTACCTTAACTTCTTCTAGCTGATCAGGTGTATCCATCACGCCTGAGTCATGCACAAACTTTCGTAGATAAGAGACATTAAAAACATTATACACGCCCGCCATCTTTTAAGTAAGTCGCCCTTATATGCTAACTTTTCGATTCTCTCGACCATTAGAAAAGGACCTATGAATCTCAATGCCAACTACCCCTTTCTATTGAATCGAATTACATTCTTTAGTGGAGAAAACTTCACAAACACCATAACTCCAACAGAAAACTTCAAATATCTTTGTCTCTTATCTACATAGTTTTCTGTCGATCCAGAGCAGCTTTCATTCGTTGTCGAATGACCTCAATATTCTTCAAAGTCTCTCTAATCATATCTGGCCAAATATTAGTTTCTTGCCCTCTTTCCACCAACATTAAGGAGCATTACATGGTCGGCCATAAAATGCTTCATACGATGCTATAATAATACTCAACTGATAACTATTATTGTATGCAAACTCTACCAAATGCAAATGATCATGCCATGACCTTTCAAAATCTATAATACATGCTCACAAGAGATCTTCCAATATACAATTAACTCTTTCTATGTGCCCATCCGTTTGCGGGTGATAAGCTGTACTAAGATGCAGCTCGGTCCCTAATGCCTCTTGCAAGCTCTTTCAAAACCCACTAGTGAACAGTGGGACTCGGTCACTGACAATGCTCTTTAGCACACCATGTAATCGTACTATTCACTTTACATACAACTTTGCCAGTTTGGATGCCATTCTACTTGACTTGACGAGTATAAATCTTGCACTCTTGGTCAACCGATCTACAATGACCCAAATGCCATCGTACCCTTCTCGAGTCCTTGGCAGTCCATCTGTAAAATTCATCGAACTTGTTCCCACTTCCACTCAAGAATTTCTAGTGGTTGTAATAGTCTACTAGATTTCTTCTGCTCTGTCTTTACCAGCTAGCAGTTCATACACTTCGAGATGAATTTCTCTACATCCCCCTTCATGCCTTCCCAATAATAGGTTCGCTTTATATCTCGGTATATCTTGTTACCGCTGAAATAAATGGTCAACCTGGAATGGTGACACTCTCGTAACACTTCATCTCGTAACCCATCAACATTGGGAACAAATAGTCTTCCATCCTTACGAAGCCAACCTTCTCGGTTGAGTTCGTATTGCTTTATGTCTTCAGATTCTACTCTTTCTACTATCTTCGCTATGATCTCTGCCAGCCTAGCATCTCACTTCTAACTAGCACCGATCCTTTCTATTAGAATAGGTCTGATCGACAAACTTGCCAACATCTCTGGTTCTAGCTCGCGATGAGGTCTGAAATCATATCCAGCAATGTACTTTATCTCCTTCCATTCCAAGAATATTACTCTCAAATTCGCATGTCTTCTACTTCATGCATCATCGACTGCATTTCCTTTGCCCGGTGTATAGAAAATACCAAAATCATAAGAGGCCAAGAACTCCAACCACCGTTGCTGACGAAGGTTGAGATCCTTCTGATAGAAAACGTACTTTAAGGATTTATGGTCCATAAACAGCTCAAACCTTTCTCCTAGCAAATAGTGCCTCCACATCTTTAAAGCAATAACAATTTCCACCAATTCCAAATCATGGATCGGATAATTCCTTTCGTGAAGTTTCAACTGTCGACTAGCATAGGCAACAACTTTCTATTTTTACATCAACACCACACCCAATCCAGTAGCACAAACATCATTGTATACTGTCAACTATTTATTTCCACATGGAATGATCAGCACGGTGCACTCCTCAACCTCTCTCTTAGACTCACAAATACATGCTCGCACTTTGCATCCCATACAAAGGACTGATTCTTTTTCGTCAAATTGGTTAGTGGTGCCGCTACCTTCGAGAAGTCCTTTACGAAGCGTCTATAGTATCCCGCAAATCTTAGGAAACTTCTCACATATGTAGCATTCTCGGGCTGATTCCAATCTTGGCCCGCTACCATCCACTACACTAAATCATTGATTTCCCAACATTTTATATTTATCAACTGCCAGCACTTATAAATGTTATAAACTACCAACAGTCAAAAAGCATTGGCTACTAAAATAAGCGTTGGTATAAACTCTGCAAAAATATTGGTGATTATTTGCAACACAAATAAGTGTTATAATAGTCAGTATATCGGTAAATAATTCATTAACATAGGGAGTATTTAGTAATTTTCATATCCCATCTTACGCACGCATAACATTTCATCGCCATTTCAATCCCTCTTTAGTTCTAGGGTTTCGCCCCTCCAATTTGTTCTGCCTTCGCTGTTCTGCCACCGCCTTCAAATAATATTTCGTCTTTATGTTCTTTGTTCTGCACCAAAAATGTCTTATCGTCCAAACAAATTACTAATTTTTGTCCAGTGCATAAAAAGAGGAGAACCGAGCCCACAACGTCATCGATGAATGGGAGTGTGCCGTTACTTGTTTGGCTAGGGCATACCAGAGTTAACAGTGATTGCAAGCATTGCTTCTCTTCCCTTTGTTCCTATAAATAGCTGCTTGAAATTAGACGCAACATTGGCAAGACTGTCAAAAGCTCTCAGCGGGTATTATTCATGTACTATTATTTATTTATTGACTATAGTAGTGATGAATTGGGAACAGTGGTTTGCAAGTTTTGAAGGTATTATTTTGAAGTGGAAATCTAGGTGCTGTTCAGACAATCAAAATTAGGTAGTTTGAGATTGTTTTTGTGATTGAGATATTTGAAAAATTAGAGAATTGTAGGTTCTTAACTTCATAATTCATATGGTTACTGAGATCCTAAGTGTAATGCTTTATGTGAATCTTTTTCATAATTCAATAACGTCCTGAATTTCTACACATGATCTCATGCTTTTCAGGTGTAACTATGGTAAAGGTTTTCTATATTTATATAAGAACAGTGGAAAAAACATAATTGATAAACTTTTAGCTTTTAAAGATAAAAATAGGGTTATTTCATAGTTTTTACTGATAATTCTACATAAGAACGGTGCTACTAATAGACAATTAGTGATATGTACTAAAATTAGCATTTAGATATAATTATCAAGGACCAACAATTGTTTTCTGTTTTCATTCAGTTTACGATTTCAATTTCCATTTCCATTTAGTCGATTTAATATTTTTGGAACTCAAATTTTTTTTGCTACTATTCCAGTTTTGAATTTCAGCGTTTTTTGATGGAAATAGATTAGCGGATAGTGCGCTCTTGTTATTTATGAAAATAAAATATATAGTACTATATTATACTTTAAAAAGCGAATTAAGTTATTGATATTTCTACTGAATTTGGCTATAAATTACAAATGAATCATATTTTTGAACTAAATCTTTTCATATTTTTGTATTATCTTGTCTGATTTGTTATTTCTTTTTCATTGTTTCTCATGTTTAATTCACTTTCTTATCTTTTCTATTATAATTTTATTGTCACCTATTTTTCTAGCGTTTGAAGAAAAAACAAGAATGTAAACCAAAATAAAGATTTAAATGGGACCTAATTGAAACAAATGGAATTTTGGCTTCCAATCGGAATCTTCATCCATGAAAATTATGATGAATAATTGAGAAGTTGAAGTTCAGCTAATATATCCTACAATTTTAAACTGAATGGGATATATTTTTATTCATATATTGAATTTAAAGAACTTTTTTTCCAAACTTTAGCATTGTTACAATTAAGTTACAAATAAAAGAATAATTGTGTTTGCTTATACATATAAATCTAATGCACTTTAAATGTAATTATGATTAAGGTGTAATATTCGAAAAAATGAAATATTGTAGAATTTTTAATATCAAGGAAATGTTTGATATTATGATTAAGGTATTATATTCTTAAGCACTACATTACAAAATCAAATTGTAGAAATCTTTCCCAACCACTTCTAAAATGATATAAAATTTTCTTTCTTGATTAATTTTATAAATCAAATATGTCTACCCAACCTGTAGACAAAAAAGAATCAGTCGTTAGTTCCGTTTTTTGAAAGCATGTAGCATATCCATTTTTGAAAGCATGTTGCATATTTATTTTTGAAAGCGTGTTAATTGTTCGATCAAAGTAATACCACAGGCATAAATTTTCAGGAGGAGAAATACGAGGATAATTTACAGGGAAAATAATATCTTAGATCAGTTTTCCTATTTTGGAAATCTGATGATGTAACAGTTACAACTTCTTAAATTAGAGTAGAAATTTACAGCTAGAAGAAACTATGTAATAAATTAAAATATATTGTTATGTAATTAATAAAAGCATATTGGTATAAGAAAATAAATTCTCATGATGTCATAGTTAAATATTGCTGATAAATATAGTTTGCACATTCTTTATTTATTCATAATTGTAGTGAAAAAAAATTAGTAATAGCCTAATAAGTTGGTGATTTAGATGTGAATTTCAAATTTCTAGATGTTGAAATTTGAGAAAATTTCATGGCTAGAGTACTTCTAACCTAATTGATTTTGTAGTAACAACATGAAACATGCCCATAGCAACATATTGCAAAAGAACTATTCAAAATTTAAGATTAGAAATTTAAATCTACCTAAATAGAAGTTTATCATGGCTTGTACTTAATGCCATCTTAAGAAGAGCAAAGTGATGACATGCACCATTTCCCTTCAAACCAGGAAACCATTAGACTTCTGATCTTCCAACATCTCATTAATTCTATATAATTACATAGAGCAGAGAATTCTCTATATATTCATTTTCTGTAATTTAAGTTGTTAAAATAATAATGAAAACTAAAATTGCGGATTTAAGTTCCCAATCAATGACCGAGCAGAAAAAATAGACAATGCGGAGGATGATGCAAATGCAAACTATTCAAACTGCATTGGTCTCTTGACATACTTAAATGTTTAGCTTGCAGCATCTCTTTGAAGTTCTACTTTATGTATCAGGGCTATTTTACTTATATTATTTATTTTCATTTTTTGAATTTTGATTCAATTCCATATATGTTCAATTTTTCAATGAGTTAGTAAGCACTGTCTTTTTTTGCTTAGTTTTGTAGATACATTTAAAGTCTTTGCTATTTACATTATTTTATAAAATATAAAAATAGAATGAAATTATAGAATGACAATATGCCCCAACTTGCAGTTAAAGACTAGCTTAGCTGGTTCTGTAATTGCATTTCCACTTTTCAGGTTTAGTTCAAATTACATTGTTTAATTCTGTTATATATATAGAATAAATATTTTTTTTTTGATCTTTTGCTCTTTAAACCAAAGAAACTAATGGCATATATTAGCTCAAGTATTACAACAATTCAATATATTAGTTATATTAAAAGCACTAAAATAATGAATAAACTGATTAGTTTATATCATTACTTTAGTAGCGTAGGTTCATGAGTGAGTTTTTGTATGAGTTACCTATTATAATCAAGTTAAAATTACCATTATATCTTCTATTTTGTGTAGATCTTATGACCAATGAGCAATTTTTTAGTACTAGATTCTTCTTCTAATGAGAAAAAAATCACTTCAACTATTACCTAATTTAAAAGGATATCCATGTTAAATTATCAAATGAAGTCAGCAGTAGTAATGGTTGTTAACTACTTACGTTTATTATGAATCTCACATCATATATTAATTCTAGTCCAAGTTGCATTCTCAAAAGTTTGTATGTGCTAAACAATCTTAGAAGTAGGAAAGATGAAGATAAGTTTCTTGTTGATTATATTCAAGTTAATGGCCATGGCAGCTGGATATTGTTTTTTAAATAGCAGTTTGTTTTCTTCTTCTTTTTTTACTCACTTGAAAGTTTTTGTTTTACTTAAACATCATGCAATAGTTATCTTTGTTTATCTCACTGTTTTTAGCGTATGTTCTTTTAACATTCTTTATTAGCTTCTATAGTATGTGCACCTTAATTGCCCTGGTTCGGATCACATGTTTTTAATGTTTCATTACCTTATAAGAATGAAGTTTCGTATATAGAAAGGTTTGATATTTGAAAACTCTGCCTTGAATGAATACTAAAAAATAAAAAAGAGAAATAGAAAGGTTAGATATTAAAGATTTTTATCAATCAGCATCATACATGTGTGTATCTTTGCTGAGTATATATTCGAGGCCCAGCTTGTTATTCCTGTTTCTTTGAAGAGTCAAACCAGAAGTTTATATTTTTCACACTACTATTATGAAAGTCAATGTCAGTGTTCCATATACCCAAAATATAAATGCTATAACAATACTAGTTAGGAAAATGAAAAACTTACTTTAATGAGAAATTTTATAGGAATTGATCATCATTATTTGAAACAAGGCTAAGCACATGTGAGTAGTAAATAAAAGTTAGAAAAATATATTAAATTTTTTAGGAATTGATCATCATTATTTGAAATTGTTTGATGTCTCTAGCTTACCTTATTTATTGTTATTAATTATGGAATCTTTTAACCATTGTTTTTTCATTGATTTTGAAAAAAATTGTTTCATAAAAACATGAACCTTGCTTATGTGTATGTCATTATTCTTACAACAAAAAAATTAAAGCCTCTAGTCTCAAAAGGCTTTAATTTACTTTAGAAAATACAACAACAACAATACACCCCTTAGATGCAAAGTTACGCGTATAAGAGAGGTGAAATGAAGTGCTATCGAAATTAGATAGAAGTGTGGTGTATAAAGTCTTTAGTCTCAAAAGGCTTTAATTTTATTTTATATTTGTTTATGCTTAACTCGTTTTAATTATGAACAATATTTTTCTTTAATCGACCAAAGGGTAAAACTTTCTCTTTATGTCTAATTTAAGTTCAAAAGAGTGGATTAAAAGTCCACATAAAAGTACTGAAGAATATAAGCAAGGCGTTCAAGACTTCATGAGTTTTGTGAAGAATCACTCATCTCCAGATGCTAAAATATGCACATGCCCTTGTACTAAGTGCAGAAACTCTAAAAAGCTCTCATTAGAAAACGTTGAGAAACAATTGATTATATATGGTATGGTTAAAACGTGTAATACGTGGCTTTTCCATGGAGAGATGAACACCAATTACATGGTGGTGAATCATACACAGAATATTATTCCAGAGCCTTATTTCCAAGATCATATTCAAACCGACTGCATAGAGGGAGCTCTTAGAAATCTCATAAATGATGCATTTGGAGTGCATAATATGCCATAAGCTAATGGTGAAGAGGATGTTCAGCAAACAAATTTAGGTAATTCTTGTTCTTTCCATAGAGAAAAGCACCAAGAATACACAAATAAAGCAAATGAGAAACTCTATTCTTCTTGCGAAGACGGGCTTACAATGTTAGGTGTAATTGTTAAGCTTCATAACCTTAAAAAAGTGTTTAATTGGTCGGGAAATAGTATGACCGAGTTGTTGAAGTGATTAAAACATTGGCTTCCAAAAGAAAATAATTTACCCGATAAGTATCCCAGGATGAAGAAAATGTTAAAGGATTTGGGAATGGAGGTGAAGCACATACATGCATGTGAAAATGATTGCATATTGTTTTGGAAAGACAATGTTGATGCAAAAGAATGTCCTCAATGTCATACAACAAGGTATAAAACTAAAAAAAACAGTGTTAGGAGAGGTCAAATTAACGAAGGAATCAAGAAAAGTTTTAAGATACTTTCCTATAACTCCAAGATTAACTAGATTGTACACTATATGATGTGCACGTAAATGTGCATATTTTTACCACCATATTTAATCTATTTAAATTAAATAAATGATCATATCGGGCATTTTAACTTGTTTAAACCACATATTATTTTCAAATCGTCACATATTCATCTTCATCCAAGGGCAAAATTGTCATTTTTGTGCATATATTAATTTGAGAAAATTTAACTGGAAATTTCTATATTATTTTATAGGAATTTGGCTTCATACACAAGTGGTTTCATGATGATATATGCATGCACAAGAGTGAAGAGAACAAATGAAGATGGAAATAATTCAAAGTGAAGATAATGGAGGACCCCACCTACCCACCTACCTTAATGTACAAATTAGAGGCTAATGCACATGCTTATGGAATTAATGGCTTCATGTACACTTAAATGACGATTAGTAGTAGCTAATGATTACTTGGCCTCCACACTTTCTCAAGGGTATTTTGGGCATTCCCCAAAAATATGAATTAGGGTTTAACACATGTATAAGTACCCCTTATGTTTCATGTAACCCCTCCCTCTCCCCCTTACTTTCTCTTTAGTTAGTTTTTAGCTTAAAAATAAAAGAAAGCTCTCTTTCTCTTTTCATGGCTACTTAGCCATTTCTTTTATGTAATCTTTTCTTTTTGAAATTTTCAATACATGCTCTTTTCTTCTTTTGTTTATTTCCTTTCATATTAGTAGAGTAGATTTGTTTATTTATGCAAGTAGTGTAGATTTTCTTTTATGCAATTAGAATAGTTCTTTTACATTTTTCTCTCTTTTTCCTCTTGTTAGTTTCATGTTGCTTTCTACATTTGTTCATATGATAACAAATATGAGAGGCTAATCCCTACAATTTAGGGGTAATGAAGCTCTCTAGTATGTAGATGCAACATTTTGATGTTTATGCTCTCTTTTTGTGCTTAATGAAGAATGATTGAAGTGGCTTAATTGTTGTTTTTGCCTTGAATTTGATAGCCTATATTGTTAACACCAAATAGGCTATGCTTAAACAATCACTAACACTAATTGCCTCTTCATCAAAATATGGTTATGGCAAAAGAAAGTGATTTGAAATTAAAATTTGATGGTCTATATTTCTAATCAATAGTTACTAGGCCATACTTAAAATAGATATCATTTTCATTTTCATTGTCAAGTTTCATGAAAGTTAGTAAGTGATTTAAGGGGTGTGTTATAGTTTGATGGCTTATATTAGCTAATCAATAACACAAATATGCCATACTTATGATAAGCACATCAATTAAAGCACTAATGACCAGAAAAGAGAGTCATAACTTCATTTTGTTGATTTATGTGATCTAGAGAGTGGAAAATGCCTCTAAATTGCCTTCACACTCTCATATTTTTATCAATTTTCTTTTGCTAGTTTTCTACATTTTTAGCTAATCACATTTTCAACTTTGGTTAATTTGATTGAATAGAATTTTAAAATCATCAATTCCCTGCGGATCGACCCGTACTCGCCACGTACTTCAATAGTACGCCGTGCGCTTGCGGTTATTTTTATTTCAAAATTCGTTCGGCTATTTTCTAACTCGATAGACATTTAACCGTACGAACACTATACTATGGATAGCTCGTAAAATGCAATGGTACAAGAAAGCTACACCCTCGTGGAATTCCATGCGACATCTTGTAGATTCAGCTGAATGGAGATCAGTCAAAAGTCAGTGGCCAGAATTTGCTAGTGAAGGACGCAATGTCTAGCTTGGTATTGCTACTAATGGGTTTAATCCAAATAGAGTCCTCTCTAATAGTTATAGTTGTTGGCCCGTATATTTAACACCTTATAACCTACCTCCTTCATTGTATATGAAATCAGAATTTCAAATGCTGAGTCTATTAATTCCCGGACCAAGAGTACCAAGTCAAGACATTGATGTATACTTAGAACCTCTTATAGATGAATTGAAGCATCTTTGGGTCAAAGGAGCGTCTGTTTTTGATACAGATAAGCAAGAAATTTTCAATATGAAAGTAATATTACTATGGGGTATCCATGATTTTCTAGCAATTGGTAATTTATCTGGTTGTGTAACACAGGTTATAGGGCGTGTCCTATTTGTGCTACCGAGACCGAATCAGAGCACATCAGCAACAAGACCGTCTACCCAAAGTATAGAAGGTTTTTAAAGGATGGTCATCCATATAGAGCATTAAAACATGGATGGTATAAGGATGTTGAATGCAATGAACCTCCAACTCGGTTAAGGGGCTCGTCTCTCTTAGAAAAGCTTGAGCGTATTAAATATGTTCCTAGCAAACTACCACAAAGCAAGAAGAGGATGATTTCTGAAGCTTACGATAATGTAGATTGTTTTGTCGATGAGGATGAAAGACTGGCGTGGTATAAGAAGTCAATTTTGTTTGAATTAAATTATTAGAGCAGTCATAAAGTTCGTCATACTATTGATGTGATGCACACCGAGAAAAATGTTGCTGAACACCTCATCAATTTTATGTTTGATAAAGGAAAACAATCTCCTAAATATGCATGGGATAAGATTAACAAGTTACAATGTTCTCAAGTTCTTAAAAATGCAAAACTTCCATCATGTCTTCCAACTAAATTACACGGCCTTATATGTCTTCAACCACCCAGTTTGCAAATAAAAAAGACATATGATTATCATATTATTATCCAGTATTTGCTCCCTATCATGGTTCAACATGCATATCCAAAGTGTCGTGAGTTAAGACGAGCTCTTTTACAAGTAAGCTTGTACTTCAACATAATATGTTCAAAAGTTCTGGTTCGGGAGCATGTGCAAGCTGCTAAAGATATGATTGCTGAAGCATTATGTGTGTTGGCACACTATCTTCCAATGCAATTTTTTGATATAAGCATCCATCTGATGGTACATTTAGCCAATCAAGCTCTACTTTGTAGACCATCAAACTATATATGGATGTATCCATTTGAAAGGTAAAATATTGTTTCCGCATTCGAATTATTTCATTTAAGGGCTATGAAGTAACCGAGTATAAATATACATGTTAATTTTTGTGTACTAGGGCTATGAAAGATTGCAAAAACATACCTAGTAATAAAAGGTATATAGAGAGATCAATTTCTGAAGCATATCTTGTTTCAGAATCAGTTCGATATGCAATGGAATATAAGCCAAACCCACGTGATGGAAATCATAGCTCTAAACATGCATCCTTTTTAGATGAGAATGGTGATGATGTATATGAGCGTTCCATTGTTGACGACAAACCATTAAAGTTATCTAGGGTGCAACGATCAAAGATTCGACGATGGATACTATTTAGATTTGATATACCAAAACGAGATAAATACTATAGGTTATACTTTTTTCACTTTTTTCATATACTTGTAGCATATTTAGTCAAGCATATATATATATATACCACGATATTCAATTTGTAGTGCATACCGCTTATCTTTAGAGGATGGTCCTCATGGTAAAAGGAAAATTATCTCAAAGGCAGAAGTAATTGTCCAATCTGAATTTATTGATTGGTTACACAAGAACGTGTGCTACTTTTACTTGAAAGTATTATGTTTCTTCATCAACTGATATTTTTTTTTTAAATTTGTAACAGTTAGTGGAAGAAAAATGCATGGACACAATGTTGTGGATGTATATCAGTTGTCCAAAGTGCGAAGCCAAAACTTATCTTAAGTATAGAGTTAATGGCTACACATTCTCTCCTCAACATTATGACGACACAATTTTAACACAAGATAACAATGTCTGCATGGATGCGATCACAACATTTGTTGCAAGTTCAAAAGACCTAAATCCTATGGATGATGACACTACTTGGTATGGTGTTATTAAAGAGATAATGGAGGTTGATTACTATAATTATCAACATGTAGTATTCTATTGCTACTGCGTAAATGTTGGAGGTAAGACAAATGGTTGCAAGGTTTTATGCCAATGTGTTGATGGCGAACTAGAAGAAGCTCAAGAATACAAATGGAGAATACGATGAACCTGCTATTCTAGCATCTGAAGCAAGTCAAGTATTTTACATAAAAACACGCAAAATCCTGATTGGTCCATTGTTCGACGTTCTCCTAAATGGATGATGGATAATATAGATGATTATGAAATACCAACAGCCTTCCAATCTATTTTGAAAGAACAACCAAACTTAGAACCATTATTGAAATATATTGAATCGAAATCAACTTGTTGATTAGAACCATTTTGCATGTATTTTGCTTCTTTTGATCCATGCATTAACTCTTATTGATGTAATGTACGATCGTGTTGTGTTATGAGGTATTTTGCTTGTTTTGATTCATGTTTGTTTTAATCCATGCATAAAATATTTAGATAGTTTGGATGTTATTCAACTCATGATAAAACACAATGCATGATATCCTTTTATTTGATGTCTTCCAAGTGTTATATTACATTATATTATGTTTGCCTCTTTTTATACAGATTTTCACTAAAATGACAAATAATTCAAACACCAATGCAAATTTAAGTACAACAGAGACTATTGGACCTCACCTACCTAAAGGCAAAAAGCACTTTATAATGGTTGATGTTGAGGGTGCAAAGGGAGATGATGCGGCTAAATGGAGTTCACGTTGTGGTGTTTTGATTCGTTGTCATATACCTATTGGCTACAAAGAATGGAGGAATGTAGATGTCTTCTATAAGGATAAACTATGGGAAGGACTTTTGGTATTTCACACTCTTATTTACATATTTAATTGATTTTTTTTCCAATTTTAGAAAATGGTCAAGTTTAAATTATGGCATATATTACCGTTTCATGATTTTTTTCTTCCTTTCTGGTAATAGGAATAATTTGACATGGATGTAGATCCTACCATAGCTCGACTATTATTGGAGAAACATTTCCCACCATTTTATAGATCAATGAAGTCATCATTATGAAAAAGTCTTCTTAGGGTTGATGGAACCATGATTCCTAAACATGTTGCTATTGAGTCCAAAGGATATAGATAAAGTGTGGTGGGAAAAGTTTCTTAATATTGAGTATACCGATGAAAAGATGGAGCAATGTAAAAGAAATGCAAAAAATAGAGCAAAATGTCTAATCACTCATACTCTAGGAAGAAAACCTTACCATAGAGTGCACGATGAAATGGTATTGGAAATATCTTTTCTAAATAGTCGTTGATAATATATGTTATGCTAATTATGTGTTAGCTTTGATCTTTCTTGTAGGTCTTAGCAAACACAGAAAAATATATTTCAAGAGCGATGGTTTGGAAAGTTGGACACAAAAGAAAATCCGGAGTAGTACTACCATGCGCCACAGAAGCATATGTAAGTGGTTTGGTTGCAACATTAAAATCTATTTTTATTTTTAAAATTAGCTATTCATCGGTTCGATGCTTGTGCAAAAGTTTTACCGAGGCCGCGATGGCCTCAGTCGTCAGTTGCAAAATTGAGGCCACTGGCCAAAAACCGAGACCAGTGGCCTGGCCATGCGGCCTCAGTTCATCATGGCATAATTGCTTGTTTATTGTCCTTTTATTGTCAATAAGTGCTTGTTTTATTTAATGTCCTTTTATTGTTAAATCATTTGTTATCACCTTGATTACTATTTGTCATTATTTTTAGTATAAATACCATTTTAATATGATATTGAATGCATGTAGGAACTTAAAGGAGAAGTAGAAGAAAAGAGAAAATTGGATGGTAGTTCTAGTGGGAATGGTGAAGTAGAAAATCTTGAAAATAATCCAATTGCGGAAGTTTTTGGTTCCGATAGAAAGAAAAATTATTGTCGAGCAATTAGTTCTACTTCTTTTATAAAACAAGTAAAAATGACTCAAGCGGTGAAAGCTATAGCTTAAAAAAAGCCGTAGATTTGTCAATTTGGAAATTGGAGATAGAAAGACAAGTAGTCAGTCATGTTAATGAAGCTATCTAATTAATTACTTCAACTTTTATGAAATTTATACCTAATTTGCAAGTCCCGTGGTGACTTCACATACGGAAGGTGCTTCTAATTTAGGAGATTCTCATATGAAAAATAATCTAATTGCCACTCCAACCATCTCACGTAATGATATTCATTAATCTACAATGGAGGAAAAATATGTAATGTTATTGTCACAAGACTTAGAGATGGATGTAGCCAAAGGTTATGTTGGAACACAAACAACTTGTCATTTTAGAAAGGTGATACCGAATGTAGAGAAAGTTATTTGGGTGGTTGAAGTTCTTGAACCAGATGCACCTGTTAACGACGGTCCTCAAAATGTAATGTACAAGCTATGTGAATTTTCGGATGGAGGCTTCTTTATATGGCCAGAGTTTCGTATTCAGTATTTGTTGACTTTAACTATGAACTATGTCTTATCTTTTGTTATTGCAATTTAATATTAGTGTGGAATTGGCAAACTATGTATTCGTAACTTAATTATGTATTGAATTTCTCTTTTGTTAATTGATGCTATATTTTATTACCATGATTATGAATACTGTTTATTGATATTGATTAGGTATAACTTTCTAAATTAAGATAATATTTCATATTAAATATAATCTACTTTATATCTTTCAACATTCACATTAGTGATAAGTGTTTATTTGTTTGCAACGGTTATAAGCGTTGGTGAAAAATATGTTTCAACGCTTATAAGCGTTAAGGAAAAATGTCATCCAACGCTTATAAGCGTTGGGTGATATATTTTCGCAACGCCTATAAGCGTTAGGTGATACTTTTTCGCAACGCTTATAGGCGTTGGGTAGTATTTTTCCCCAACGCTTATAAGCGTTGGAACATATTTTTCCCCAACGCTTATAAGCATTGGGAAAAAATATCAGCCAATGCTTATAAGCATTGCAAACAAATTCCCACGCCCCTATAGCAACATATATGTGTTGCTGAATTTTTTCACAACGCTTATACTCATTGGGAATCGTCTGTTTAGTGTAGTGAACTTTGCAGGATCCACTGCTATACCTTTTCTTGACATGACATGACTCAAGAATCTCACTTCTTCCCTTTAGAAGTGACACTTAGAGAACTTCGCTTTCAACTTGTGCTTCCTCAATATCTCTAGCACAATCCTCAAGTGTGTCTTGTGCTCCTTTTTAGTTATGGAGTAGATCAGAATATCATCCACGAACATAAGCATAAACTTATTCGGCAAGTCTCTAAAAAACCCGATTCAGGAGATCCACAAAGTATGCTAGAGCATTGGTAAATTCAAATGGCATCACTGACCACTCATAAAAACCCAACGGTGTATGAAATGTGGTAATAGACACACTCTCCTTCGCTACTCTCAACTGGTGAAATTACATCACCAAATCCATTTGGGAGAACACCTTCGCACCATGCAACTGATCAAACAATCATCAATGCATGGGAGTGGATACTTACTCTTCTTTGTCACTTTGCTCAACTCACGATAATCCACACACAACCTTAAAGAGCCATCCGCCTTCGTTGCGAATACTACGGGTGCGCCCCACTCGGATATGCTCCTTCGCATGAACCCTTTCCTCAATAGGTCATTCACTTGCACCTCTAATTCCTTCTGTTCTGTAGGTGCCATACGCCTTAAAGGCATAATTGTCGATCTGGCTTCCTTCACCAAGTCTATCCGAAACTCGATCTCTCTATGCGGTAGTAATCCATTCATTTCCTCGAACATTTAGATGCTCTCTAACGATAGGCACTGATGAAAATCCCTTGTGTGGAACCTCAAGTGAATATAGAATGCTAAACATCACCCTTTCCTTTGGTAAGCAGCTAATCGCCACTGTTTGCCCATCAACATCTCCAGTTGTCACCAACAGATTCTCGCAATCCACTATAGCCGCATACTTCCTAAGCCAGTCCATACCCAAGATAATCCCAAACCTAACAAAGTTCAAAACAAAACAATCACAAACCAAAGAACATCCATGACTCGATAAAACCAAGCCAGGACAATCCATGCAAAGACTAGTAGAGCATCCAATGGGGTTTGTCACGACCAAGGACCGGTCTACTATCTCAGGTCTCAATGCCAATCTGTCTACTAGATCAATACATATGAGTGAATATGAAGCACCAGTTTAAAAAAAACTCGAATAGGAATAACACCAATAGAAAGCATACCTTGAATGAGACTCCCTTCCTTTTCTCCTTCGCCGAGGGACCACTCAACGAAGTTGGAACTACATCCAAAGCATATGCCTTCACCATTTGCTTATCCTTTACCGATTATGGACAATTCTTCTTCAAATGCCCAGGCTTATCACAATTATAGCATTTCTTCTTCTCATTCGTCTTACAGTCTTTAATTAGACGACCATTCTCGTTGCATCCGAAGCAAGTAGGTCCCTATTTACCCTTCTTCTTGACAAACTCTTACCCTAAGACTGCTTCCTCTTCCCATTCCACTTCATTTTGCCTTCACCGCCTTGTTGTGGCTTTGGCTTCTCTTTCTCATGGAAACAGTAATAGAAATCTTAGCCTTAGAGTAAAAACTCTCATGGCATAATGCCTTCTCTACCAACTTCTCGAACAGCTCATCTATGTGGTCAACTAGCTTCTCTCTAGGATAGTCATCCAATCCTATGATGAATTTCTCATTCTTTCTCAAGGGAGTATCTATGGATAACATCTCTACTTTGATAAGGCATCAAACTGCAACATATTCCGAGACTCTCATCTCTCCCTGCTTAAGATTAGCAAAATTTCTAAACAAAACTGACTTCTAGGCCGTTGGAGTAAACTTCTCCTCAAACCTCATCTTAAACTAATCCCAAGAAAATTGGTCTTCTGGAGTAGCAATAATGATAGCATTCCACCAATTCATAGCTCGGCCCTGAATCTATCTCGAAGCTAACTTCCTCTTCATAGCATCTTCCACCTCCATATTACTAAAGATGTGCTCACAAGTATCTAACCATTCTTTCCTTTCTACGGATGACTCCATCCCATGAAAGGGCCTTCCTCTAAGAGTAGAATAATCTTTGCTTAGCTTGGATAAATCAGCCTTAGGCACTTGCACTAGAGCACCTCCACCTATCACCACTCTAGGAGCATTCCTCATCATATTACCCATCATAGCTGTTATCCATAAAATATTCCCAGGAATAAAATTATGAATGAAGGATCACAAGAGCATTGGGGAAGATAAAAAAGCATCAAGATAGTTTGACTAATCATACCTTCCGACAAGGAGCTTTCGACGAGGTTGATGCTTGTGACACCAAAAATCTACCTTTCGATTAAGTCGAAAGGTCATTCAACAAAGATAAAGAAAAAAGAGCACAGTCCCAAACGTTTCGAAGGAGTCGAAAGGTTCCATCTCTTAGTGCCCAATGAGTTCTTACCTTTCGGAGAGGATGAAGAAGTCAAAGCAAGTGTGAGAAACTCCAAAGTGACATTTTAGAAAGCATAGCAAGCCTTTCGAATCGGTTGAACACATCCAGGATACCTTTCGACAATGTCGAAAGGTTTATGAAGAAAGCAACATTCATAAGTCAACAAAGAATGGAAGACAACGTTTCGACAACATTGAAGGGAGGCATAGCTCTTGATAACAAACAAGAAAAGAGCAACCTTTTGACAAGGTCAAAAGGTTCACGTCAATCAAGTGAACAGCAACCTTCCGACAAGGTCGAAAGGTTCACGATAATCAAGTAAAGGGCAACCTTTCGACAAGGTCGAAAGGTTCACAACAATCATGAGGAGAGCAACCTTCCAACATGGTCGAAAGGTTCATAACAATGTATAGAAGGAAAACCCTTCGACAAAGTCGAAAGTTTCATGAAGGCATAAAGACAAGCAAACCTTTCGACAATGTCGAAAGGTCTGTAATAGCAGAAGAAAGGAAAACCTTTTGACAAAGTCGAAAGGTTCACAGATGCATGTAAAAGGGGGACCTTCTGATCCAGTCGAGAGCTTGGAGTCGAAAGGGGGGCCGCCTGCATCTATAAATAAGACCCAATGGGTCATGTTATAGGGATCCGAATTATCTCATTTTAACCTTGTATCTTCTTAATCAATACATTGTAACCCTAATTGGGTGCTGATTTGGGGAAAACTAATAAAAATAGAGTTTTTCATGGATAAAAAGGGAAGACTTATACTTTTTTTTAATTACTTTACTATTTGACTATATTTTTGTTGGATTAACTCCTAATTTCAGGTTCAATATCACCGAAAGATTCTTATCGACAAGGTTGACAACACTTCTGCCACAAGTAGCTACTACAACCTTTCGAAGCCCTTAACCCTTAAGTTTAAACCTTTCGACAAGGTCGATAATACATTTGGTATAAACATCGTTGGCAACCTTCTGAAGTGATAAACTTTGAGGCCTAAACCTTTCGACTGGGTCAAAAGTGATTATACTATAAAAATATCAGTAACCTTTCAGAGCTATAATCCAAGTGGATTAACCTTTCGACTAGGTTGAAATCTGCTCTTTAAGTATATATATCTGGACTCACAAGGTTTAATCCAAAAGAGACAGTTCCTATACCTTTCGACAAGGATTAATCTACTTTATATAAGTGATTAAACCTTTCGATAAGATAAAAACTAACCTTAAAAGGATAAACTCAAGGAACTCCAATCTAACCAAAGAGGAAAGCTTTTGCAAGAGACCTCATACAAGTTCAACCAAGATAAAAGGTTACCAAATCTAAAGACCAAACCTTTTGACGACGTTGAAATTTCTGACATAAGAATCAACAACAAATAAAGCAAAATTGGAAGGCAATTTCTTAAGTGTCTCATACTTATTGTTCAAGCAAGTCTCTCCATCTCGCTTAGCATTACTTCGGGGTGTTGATAAGAATTCTTGTTAACATTTTTGGCGCTACAAAGAGGGCTTGAACCTCCGATCCCTAATCACTTTCACCAATGATTAATGGTGTAATTCGTTCAAAAAGAAGAAGATGGAAGGAGTCATGAATAATATTGACATCTCTAACGAAGAAGTTAAGCTACAGTCAACTTTGGAAAACAATATAGTCCCAAACATTAACTTGGAGAATATAGAAATTGGGCAACCTTTGACCTTAAGGAGGATGGAAAATAATAAAATTAAAATCCAGCATCTGCAACAACAAATGATAGCCATATAGGAATTTCTTGAAAGAGCACCATCTCAAGAGTTGCTAACGGTTACGGAAGGATAAGGTGAGGCACAACGTCTAAATGAAGATCAATATGAGGAGCAAGGAAGTTAGGATAAAGAGAAGCATTTAATAATCAAATAGCATAGACATAGAAAACAGTGAAGGTCACCATGACAACATTCACAACCAAGTCACAGATGACATAATAAAAAATGTACTCGATGAATTAAGGGATTACGTTATCCTACAAAAGGCTCCTTTTTTAGAGGAAAATGTACCAGTTAGTTTTCCCCCTCCTATTCAAATTCCCCCACTAAAGTATGATGGAACTACTAATCCAAACGATCACCTTGCAGCTTTTGAAAATTGGATGGATATATATGATGCTCCTGGACCAATTCGATGCAAACTTTTCCCGGTTACTTTTCAAGGAGTGGCTATTAAGTGGCACAGGAATTATCAAGGGAAGACCATCTGTTCTTGGGAACAATTCACTTATGAATTCAAAGCGCAATTTCACATATATAGAGATCCTGTGATAGATTCATGCATGTTAGCTAATATCAAGCAAAGGCCAGACGAATTGCTTGGTGAATATATTAAAAGATTCAACATGGAAGTAATGAAGCCCGAAAATACGATTGATAAAAAAATAATAATGGCGATTTGCTCAGGGTTAATCGAATAAACCCCTTTTTGGAAGGAACTTCATATTCATGGGTGTAAGGATCTACAACATTTCTATCTCCAAGTTGAAAGGTTTATTCAAATGGACGAAATGCATCATGCTATGAAGAAATCTCGGCAAAAACAGAAGATAGAAAAACTTGACTTTGATCGTCCCAACAAAAGATCTAAATGGAAGGAAAACAAAAAGGATAACCTAATAGTGACATCGAAATCCAGATTAGTGGAGTTAAACGAACCCCTCTCCTATATCTTTTCCGTAACCAAAGACGATGACAATTTTTCTATCTCCTATAAGACAAGAACTCCAACCAAGCCTAAAAGAGGAAGGAATTACTGTGCTTATCATAAAGTGAATGGACATGATACCGACGATTGCAAAGTTTTGGTAAAAATAGTTCAGAACCTAATCAAATCTAGATTTTTGAAGGAGTTTGTCAAAAAGGATTAAAAGATTTCCTACCTTAAAGGAGTAACTCAACCATTTTATAGCACTAATAGAAAGTCAGAATAACCACTTCTCCTTCAGATACTGATCATGCAATGAGGCTTAATAGCATTTATCTACTATAAATTTTCTTTGCTTATAATTTCTTTAATTTGAATTGTACTTTGAATTGATCATATACTAATACAAAATTCAAGTGTCATTAAAGGTAAAAGCAAAACCAATCCATGACATTCAACATATTCGTGGAGCGCAACAAATCTCTAGCAACTTGAGAAGGACAACTCAAATTCCTGATACAAAAATGGCAACCAATGTTGGAGTCAACACTGTAAAGAGATCCGCTCTCACGAAACCGTGGACTAGTGTCAGTTGTTTACCAATTTCGGAAGAAAAATCCACAAATGGACCATCCTGTTGTAGAGCAAGGCTCACCGAGGCATGATAACCTATATCCTATATTTAACAAATTATTTTACTAAAAGAAATTTCCCAAACATATCTTCAAAGGGAAAACTATGTTTCTCAACCCTATTTTTGGCAAGTTGTTTGGAAAGGAATTTCTCAAGCATGTATTCACAAGAAAACTATTTCCAATTACCCTGCAATTAGGGGAGGACAAATGTACATATTTCAAAAATTATTTTTTCAAAGATATTATATAGCATTAGTAAATGCATACACATGATTATCGATCATGCAGTCTTGATATCTCAAAAGCTTTCTAAAAAGCATTAGCAATGAGAAGCCAATCCATATCTCTTCATGAAAAGTTTTAAAAACCATCAAAAGCTTATTGACAAAAATTAGATTAGAGAATCTTATTCTCGACTAAAAGACTATTGGTTCATAAACCATGACCCAGTCTCCTATTTGAGATTTGTGTCTCTACTATGAGTATGATTTTGAAACCTTTACAGAGAGTGATTCTAAGAAAAGATCTTCATACATTCAAACCCTTTTACAAAACGTAATCCCTCACTATATTAGAAGGGTTCATTTATAAAAATTATTTCTCTAAAAAATAGGCCAATATTCATAGGATTTTCAAAGAGTGTTTCAAGTGGCCAAAAATGATTTTAGTACACAAAGTTTAAGCCTATGGCCAATCCGTAGCACCTCCTAGAGGGAGGGGGTCCTGTACCCACGAAAAGCCTATAACCAATCCGTGGCACCTCCTAGAGGTAGCACCTCCTAGAGGAAGGGAAGTCCTGTATCCACCAAAAGCCTATGACCAATCCGTAGCACCTCCTAGGGGGAGGGACAAAACCCCTAACGTCCATATTACCTCTTAAGGGAGGGTCAGGGAAAGAATCCATCAGCACCCTTCTAAAGGAAGGGCAATTCAGCATGCAGTATCCCTTTGAGACAAGGAAAGCTCAAATAGAGGCTCATTCAACAATGGACTGAGATTTCCAAGCCCAGAGGGGGCTCCAAACAAAAGAATAAAGGCAAAGATGTCCACAACTCAAGGCGAAAGTTGTAATGACCCGTAATTTTGCTACTTCGAAAATGTGGGATTTTGTTTATTTTAAAGTTAAAAGGGTTTAAAAAATATTAAATAAATAAGTTATATATAATAAATAATAATGGATAAATTATTATTTCTTATAGTTAATAATTAAAAAGTATGAAATTTGGATTTTAGAACAAATCAAGAAAAGTTAAGTTTTGTTAAAAATAAATAAATGCTTAAATAAATAAGTTTAAATATTTGTTTGAAAAGTTAAATTATATTAAAATCACATAATAAAGATAATAGAAGTATATTTAAGGATAATCGTTTTACAAAAATATTGAAAATTTGTCAATAACAATGTTGTTTTCAACTGTAACAAGTCGTCGCAACGTTGTATGAACATATGCACTTTATAAAATGTATATTACATCTTTACAAACTATATAATACTTACATTTATATCATATAAAACAAATATAACTTTTTTGTAAAATAAATAAAATAAAACATAAAAGAAAAGTGTAAAAGCATGATTCGACAAAAGAGTGTTTAAGTAAGCTTAAGAAACACCATCATTACACAAAAGGACTTAGCATATCTTCTCGCCATTAATACTCAAGTCTTATCAAGTATGGAAAAGGAGCAAAAGTTATTTTAACATTTTAAAGTTTAAAAAAATAAGGCAAACATCATTTCTTAAGTACAAATCACATCTTAACATCCTTTCCACCATTAATGCACTTCACATCATGCTTAAGCAAGAGTCAAAAAGTAAGGCAAGGGTATTTAAGTCATTTACCTTCCAAAACTCAAGTATAAATAAGCATCACTTTCACTTCATTTCTCACAACTCAAACTCTTCTATTCTTCTTAACTTTCTCCATCTTCTTCACCTCCATTTTCATGGCTTCCCACCTCCTCCCCCTCTACTTTGGCCATACCCTCCCCCACACCCCTCTACATGCATCCAAACTCACCTACCCACCTCCTACATATCCTACCCGAGCTCCACTACCTCGTACCCTCCACCTACCCAAGGACTAACTTCCACCCGAGCCCCTATTATCCCACACCCACCTCAAAACTCACGACCAAGCCTTCCTACACCTGCACCCGCCTCCAAAAAAAAGACCCACACTTCCTCACCCAAGTCCATAACCTCTCCAAGCTCACTCACCCCCTAACCAAGCCACCCTCCATATAAAAATAATAATAAAAAAAGAAATAAAAAGGAAGGAAAATAAATTATGGCGAGAGTTCGAGATGATTTCGAAGAAGCATGCTAGTTCATAAAGTTAGACGGAGTGGAAATAAAGATGAGAAATTCTCATCGCTATTTAATTATATTGATTATCAAGTTTAATTGTTATGTTAGATAATCACCATTTGATGATATGGACGTTTGAATGATTGTTTGAATATATTAGATGAATAATAGAGTTACGCTAATATACTTATTGATAATTACTATGCTATGAGAATGAATGTTATGTTAATGATGAATATTGGAAGTGATTATGCTCATTGTTGATTAAGTAATCCCTTTGTTAAGTATGACCAGTTTTATTAATATGGTAAATGTTGGAATTATTAAGCCTCTTGGTGAATAGCGAAAAAAATCAAATTTGGATTTTGAAAATAAAATCAAATTGGAATTGAAGTATAATTGAAATTGAAATCAAATTTGAAACCGAAATCGAAATCGGATTTGAAATGGAAAGTGAAATTGAATGTGAAATTGAAATGAATAGTGAAATTGAAATTGATTTTGAAAATTGAAATTGGGATTAAGGTTGAAGTTTGAATTAGCATTGAAATTAGATTTGAAATTTAAGTTTAAATTAAGTTTAATTTGAAGTTAGAATTGAAATAGGATTTTAAAAATTTTATATTAAAATAATAAGAATATTATAATGGGGAATTTCACCAGAAGGACAAACTTTGCAGTCCAATTAGTTTCTAGGACACACATTCAAAGAAATTACTTTCAAGGCCAAAGTCAGCGGAATAATTACTTTCAAGGACAAAGTTAGAAGTTCAATTACTTTCAAGGACATAATTTCATAGGTTTTTAGGCCCTAGAAACTAATTATTTTGCATTTTGTCCTTGAAAGTAATTATTTCAGTTGTGTGTCCTAGAAACTAATTCGACCTGCTAAAGAGGCCCTTCTGGCTAATTTCCACTATTATAATATTATAATATGGGAATAGTGAAAATATATTTTTAATAATTTAAAAATTGAAAATATTGATTTAAAGTGATTTGTAATGATTTTATAAGTTATAAAGTTCAATTTGAATGAATTATTTCAAGTATTGAAAAATGAGTCAAAACTAGGCGCGTCGTGCAACTGTAGTCGCGATTTCACGTCGAAAAGTTCAAACGAGTGTACAGAGTGGAGTATAGCTCGGAATTCTTCGAGATAAAAAAATTCCAGACTATTATATCCATATATTTTAAATTAAGAAAGAAAATCGAGATTTCATTAAGTAGATTTTAAAATATGTCCAAAACAAATTTCCAAAAAAATCACGCTTTTGTAGTAAAATGACCGAAATTAAAAATTAATATTTTTAAGGTTATAAAAATATGAAATAAATTTGATAAATCTATATAAATAGTTTAACAGAGATTTAAAGTGGAAAATATGAATTTTCAAATATTAAAAAGTTGTTTAAATCAAATAAGCTTATAAAGCATTTTCCGCTGCACTTTTCTGTTGTCGTTTCTACGACTTTAAAAAAAAAGTTTAACTTAACGATTTTTCCTAGAATCAATTATGAATGTTTTTAAAAGGATAATTAAGCATTTAAAAGATAATTTGGAATTTTTTTAATCAATTCCAAAATAAAAGCTAATAACTGAGTATGCATAAACGACTAGTACATTTGTCCCAGCTGTGAGATCTAGGAAGATAGAACAAGGTGTTTAACTAAGGTTAGGAATGTAGCAACCAGTGCCCTGAACTTATCTGGCCTATATTTTCTCTTCTTAAGCGAGATGTGGAACAGATCAAAAGGAAAGCTCGGATGCTCTAAAAAGATTATATCAAGTTTTTCCTAAACAAAAGAAGATTAGTATTATCCAAAATTTAAGCAATCTCCAAAATTAATAATGTACTACTTGGATTGCATAGAGATAATCTTCTTATACTTGGTATTAAATTCCGAAGAAGGAACTCATCCTATTCATGGAATTTAAAAGGTGATTTCACCATTATTCCGCCCATAGCACTTGTTGAATACGGAAATTGAAATTGAGTAAAATTAGAAAGATTTCTATGATCCTATATACTCAATAATGTTTTCTAAGATTGATTTAGGGTTTACAGTAAACGATGTCTTAAATAACGTTGTTTTTGACCCGCCTAAAAGTAAAGGAATTTGGATCGACGATAAGTAAGGAAATTTGAAATATTATCCAAAGCAAAAGAATGGATTAACTTAGAATTACTCTAAGAAAATAAGAAGAGATTTTGTAATCATAAAAAAGAAATGAATGGGAAGAGGTTTAATTAATCCAGTGTACTCATATTTACTTGTTTTTATCGATGATTGAATTTCGAAGGAACCGGGATCAGATTTGGGTGATTCGTATTCGAAAACCACTTCCAACCAATTTACATGTTCGAAGAATGAAGTTGTTTGAAGATGGAGATATTGAGACGAATAATAACTAAGAACTACTTATTGTTTAATTGGGGATAACGACCGATTTACTTATAGTTGCAGTGGTCCCTTTGTTATGAAAAAACTCAGAAAAACAAGGAATTCTCGCCTAGTAATGGCGAGAAAAGTACATTCGGTTTCATTCAGTCCCAGAACGAACTTGTATGGATGAGTGTCTGACCTTGCATTCTAATCACATAGAGTGATCTCTATAAAATGTATATCAGTCGGTGGCGGAGAAGACACATTCTCTTAGCTTAACACCCTTTCCCGAGCCATACAAGCTCAGGAAGTTATATATTTGTAGAGACCAGTCATGTGAATATGGAATGGCAATGTGGCATTCAAAGTGGAAGGAATTTGTGCTAAGTGAAAAGGTAATCGTTGCCTCAAGTCTCATCAACCAGAAATGACCGAAACATGGTAGATGTAGCAAGGCTAAGTGGGTCATTCCCATTAGGATATGATCATCCCCTTCTAGATATATTTCTTCCCATTATGACTTTCAGGATGTAAATTAATGTGGTGTATGGAAATCGAGCGCTCAGATAAAGGTCGGTAACGACTGGGGGATGACATATTCGGGATTGTCTAGTTACAGAGGTAGGACAGTCTTGTGTTGGTAGAGGAGCTTTGTGATGGTTCCTCTGGACATCTATCTGGAGGTGTACCCATTGGAAGGTAGTCCCTTCATCTGGTCATTTGTATGGAAATCCATTCTCCAATAAGAAATTACGGTTTTGTTTGTATAGCCTTAAATGATTAGGCCCGGAATTTAATAATGGTAACAATTTCGGCTAAGATTAATAAGTTTATTTGCAAATGTTTTCAAAGCCATGTCATTAGAAATAATATCAAATGTTTTGATATAAAAGTGTTTTAGTTATCATAAGGTAAAAACCTTTCTGTGTTTATATGTGGGCGTGGTCTTATGAGATACTCTTTCTTTTCAAAAGAATTTTATTTCCAAGGCTGATATATGACACTGCCATTTATTATTTGAGTTTTTCTCATACTGGTTTATCAAGTATGATCCGAGTATTTTCAATACTCGGGTGAGATCCGAGTAGTTTCAGGTTTAGTTGAAGTCGATTGGAGTTTTCAGAAAACCTGGAGATATTCACCTACGTATGGACGTATTCTATTATCCGCTGTGTTTTTTGATGTTTGTCAGCATTTGTAAGGACAAATGTTTATAACTGTCCAAGCTGAATCTAGGTAGACTCTGTTATATGAATTTTAAAAGTTTTCCGCTGTAAAGATATTGTTCAATATTATATATTATTCCATTCATGTGAGATTCTGTTCTGTCTTATTTTTCTTTTTACCTTTCATGTTCCGTCATTTCGTTCAATTTGATTTGGACATGTGTGGTTTATTGTCAACTTAAAGGGTACGGAAAAACGGGCCTTGACATTCGGTATCAGAGCGAGGTTGAGCGAACATTGAAGCCTGATAGGGGTAAGTCTCATAAAAAAGAGGATTAGTAATATCCTAGGATAAGCAACTCATTACAAATAGCGTTAGTAACACCCTAGAATGAGTTGAGAATATTATATATGAGTGCGTATTTGTTAATTTTATAAAAATGGTTTTGTTTTAAAGAAATTGGTAAATGAAATGATTTTACTTTGGGTTTATATTTTGAATATGCAAAGGGGGTATTTTTGGGTTAGAAATTAAGGATTGTTTGTAATTTAGCATAGTAAAACTAAAATATGAAGATCTTGTTATTAGAATTGCACGATTGGATTATAGATATTCCATATAGAATCAACCAGTTGAAAGATAGAATTTAGAACATTGATCGTATATCCCATGACATTTGGTTATTAGGAAATAATGATTTAATGTCATCAAAATTGATGGATTTAAAAGCTAAGTACAAATATCATGTGAAGTAAAATTCACGATTTGACTATAAGATATTTGATGATAATATTGAAGCTAGAAGTTGTAATTAGAGAAAGTAAAAAGAAAATGCAAACTTACAAAAATTCTTATAAACAAGATAGAAAAAGATAAGTCTAAATTGAGACATTGGGTAAATATAATATAAAAGGGTAAGTTCTATAACTTATAAAGTAGATAAGATAATTTGAAATTTAGACACTTTGATAAGGTTAAAATCAAAGTGAAATTTAGGAATAAGAGATATAAGAAATATCAACCTAATAACTTTGAATTAGTGATACATTTAGGGTAACATTTGTAATTCAAAATGAAGTAAGATTGGAAGTGGATAGGTTAGGAAAAGTTAAAAAAAGGGGAAGTTTTAAATAATATGGTTAGTAGGTTGATTGTTGGATGAAAATGTTTAAATAAAAAATACCATGTGAATTAAGTTTCACAATTTGACTATAAGGTATTTGATGGATTTAAGGTTAAAAAATTTGATTTAGAAAATGGATAGGTAAATAAGTTAAGTAGATAATCATAGAATTAGTAAGAAAAAGATGTACATTTAGTAAAGTTGTCTTATTAATATATGGATAAGACAAATAATATTAGCCAAATTAAGACCTTAGGTAAATAAAACTAAGGATTAAGTTTTATAACTTATTAATTTGAGATAATAGTAAAATTCCACATTTGTTAAACACCCTAATTGAAGTAATAACGGTTTGAAGTTTGGGGATACGTATATATACTCTTAGGAAGTAAAGGTATATTATACAAGTTTAAGTCATATTTGTATGCTTAAGTAATAATGGATTTAGTAGAAAGTAAATGGTCGTGAAATAAACTTGGATTAATAGAAATTTGGAAGAGATATATTAGGTAAAAATTAATGTGAATAAATACGTAAGTTATACGTAAATCATTTCAACACACAAAATTTTGATCTAAGATTTGAGTACAGAACTTTGAGGTGTTTACACCAATCCGAGAAAGGATTTATCACTCGATTCTTTACAGCGAACATTGATGAGGGTTTGTGATTATGTACTCAAGTTTTCTATCATATTTAAGAGCTATGCAAGGAACACAATGATTCGTAATCAAGAAGCCTGATCAAAGTCCACACTAGAAAATCGAGGGATCGATTCGTAAAGTTGTGGATTCGAATAATAGATCGAATCAAATATCACATATAATATGATGTTTTGGGTCTGTCTACATAGTAGTTGGATAGTTATCTTAAATAGTAGGCACTAAGATATAGGGGTTAGACTTATGTTTTGGTATGTATGTATATATATATATATATATATATATATATATATATATTTATAGACCTCAGGTGTGGTACATGCTCAAGTCAGGGGATGGGTTATGTGGATGTATTCATTTATGTTGATATAGTATCAGTGTGGTTATTTTTGGATGTACTCATTTATGTTGATATAGTATCAGTGTGGTTGTTTTTGGATGTATAGTCTTGTTTAGTTGTTGTATATATTATCTTAAGTGTGCAGTACGCACTAGGATGGGTAGGATAAAAGTCTGACTTGATGTATGTATATAACCTTAATTACATGATAGGTACTCAGGTTAGTGTGAGGAATCTGTGTATGTATGTTTGGTATCATTTGTTTTAGTGTTGTAATGGTATCAACCTTATTTTTATATATGCATTTTCTTTTTATCATCAGTATAATTAAGTCAAAATGTTTGAGGATACGAGTATGAGAAAGATTCTTTTATCTAACTTTCATTTCGAGGACGAAATGCTTTTAAGTAGCGGAGAATGTAACGACCCGTAATTTCGCTACTTCGAAAATGAGGGATTTTGTTTATTTTAAATTTAAAAGGGTTTAATAAAAACTTAAATAAGTAAGTTATATATAATAAATAATAATGGAGAAATTATTATTTCTTATAGTTAATAATTAAAAAGTATGAAATTTGGATTTTAGAACAAATCAGCAGAAGTTAAGTTTTGTTAAAAATACCTAATCATAGGTGAACCCTGCATAACACCTTACCCCCAACCTTCCACATCACAGCATCAATTCACCAACCTTCCAAACTGCTGCTTAACCACCTTCCACCAACAACCTCTCCAGCAAGCAACTCAACACAGCCTTCAGCCATTAGCACCACCTCAACACTACTCTCAGCATCTTGCAACTGCCACTGCTTCACTGCCCAACATCCATTTCCTCACCATATTTCACTGCATTTTTATCACCTTACTGCCTCAACAGTACAACCATACCAAACTGACCAAACCACACTTCCCCCTACAACCACCTGCTGCCATCTAATCCACTTCAAAAAAAACTATATCAGTTCTCTGCATCATACAAAAAATCATCAACATCACAGTGCTCCCACAAAACCCAAAAACTTCTTCATAAAAACCTCCCCACTGTTACAGTGCACACAAAAACGTCACAGTGCATCAAACCATCCTCACTACTAAACGCCCAAACCCACAACAGTCGTCACCGCAACCGCTCGAACAACAATTCCTACTTCACCAAACATCGACCTCAAATCACATACCCGAACACAACCAATCACATCACCTCAACCACAAACCCACTGCCTACAACTCGTACAACCCCAAACATGCAACTACAATATCTCATCCTTCACCAACCACCATCGACACCTACACGTAACTCCTACAAACTGTTTCTTCTGCTCAATCTCCTCCTTCACCTAAACATCTGCAACCACCATCTCAATTCTAACCATCAACTTGAAACCTTCGGTAGCCCTGCAACCGCCTATTGCAACCCAAATCAAAATCGCAATTTGAAACCCAGATCTTTGAATTATTTTTGGAATCGATTTGAAAACTGATCTTAATTTTGGAACCTGCGAATGAAATTTGTTTCCTTTTGAAAGATTTTTGGATCGAGTGTTTTTTGTGTGAGTGTTAATTTTGCGTTAAGTTTTTTTTTTGAAATGATGAACTAGTTTTTTTTGCGTTAAGTGTTTTCTGTGTGAGTGTCAATTTTGGGGCCAAGTGTTAATTTTGTGTTAACTGAAATGATGAACTAGTTTAATAAGTTGGGCCGGGCTTGAAAGCCTAAAATAAAGGAAAAAAACATTCTCTTTTAATTCGTTTTCTTTTATATACTTTGTTTTGTTTAATTTGTTTTAGTTTTGTTTTATCCTTTAAAAAAAATTTAAAACTTTAAACTTGTTTTGTGTTGTTTTAAATTGTTTTAAGTTCCATCCTTATATATTAATTTTTTTTGTATAATCTTGTTCGAAATTTAGGTTGCCAAAGTAGAAAATCGCAAGGAGAGAATTGCTATGCTTGCTTATAAAAAAAGTGCCGCTAAAATAAATAAATTGATAATAATTCTGCACGCTCTATTATCATGCCCTTATCCCTTGTTTTTGTTTTGATTTGCATTGTTGGTTGCTTGCATTTGCATTTATATACATAAAAAAATCTCCAAAAAAATTCACGAAGTTCAAAAACAAATTTCATTGTAGTTGCATTGTTAATACATATTTAATTTTTTGCTTTGCATTCATCCTATCTTATTTTTCTTTTCTAAGGGCAATATCCCAATCCACATAAGGTGGGGGATTTCATCACCCCTTCCTTGGCCCATAAATTGCATTTTATCGCAGAATTTGACTAATAATAACGGTTATACAATTGACTTATGGGAGTCGCAAGCTCACCCATGGCTTAATTGTATCTTGACAGTTGTCTTCTTTGAACAATTTATTTTCTTGGTGTCTAAGCTACAGCAGAGCAATAACATTTATAAATATTATGGTGATTCGTAAATATTATATTGGTTGTTTCTCTGATGGTACTTAAACCTTCGGCTACATTGCTACGGTGATTCATGGTGCACCGATAACTCCTGCCCGTTACCTGGCTAAGAACTATCTTGTTGAATTAAGACAGTGTGATTATATAATTATGGGTTAGGAGCTACTTAGAAAAGAAATTGTAATTAAGTCCTTTGCATTCATTTAGTTGCATTAGTTCATGCATATTTAAAAAAAAAAGAAAAAAAATCAAAAATTCAAAACCAAAAAAACTGTAAATTTAACTTAACTTGGTTTTTTTAAAAAATGAAAAATCCAAAACAAAAAAAATCCTTTTAAATCCTTTCCTTTGAAAATTTTCAATCAAAATAAAAAAAATTCATAAATTTCTTTTTTGAAAAACAAAAGTCCAATATATATATATATAATCTTTTCAAAAACATAAAAAACAAAGATATATTAAAAAAAAGAAAAAAATTTGAAAATTCAAAAACAAAAATCAAATTTCCATTTTGCATTTTTTAAAACAAAAATAAAAATTCCTTTTGGTAAATATTTGAAAATTCAAAAATAAAAAAAATACAAAAGCAAAAACATATAAAAAATTTGAAAATAAAAAAACAAAAAAAATCAAATTTCTCCTTTTGTAAAATAAATTTCCCTTGGTAAATTATTTTTCTCCTTTTAAAAAAATATATAAAAAAAGAAACAATTTCTCACTTCTTTTTCTAAAATTGTGCTTCTTTCTCCTAAATTCGATTCTAACTTCTTTCTCTTCCCTTAATTTTCTCGCTAGTGCATGAATATTTGGATTCGTGACCCTTCTACGAATCGTTGGACTCGTGACCCTTCTACAAATCGTTTAACTCGAACAAATGATCCTCTTGAAATTGGCGAACGAGAACACCCTTCGAACTCTTTTAGATAGAATCTTTCCCGATAGTTTCTATTCCATCTTGCATCATGTTACACGCCTCTACGGGTAACCATTTCGAAATTTACTCGAACCTTATTGCCACGCTTCTAAAATTTGGCAATTTTGAGCATGATGACCCATACATTTTCTTGACGAAATTCGAACAAGTTTGCACAATCATGAATCTCCAACAACTTTCAAATGACGTAATCAAACTCCGATTAATTCCATTTGCTCTTACGGATTACGCTGAAAAATGGTTATATAGCTTACCATCTATCTCGGTAAAAACTTGTGGAGAATTTGTGAAAGTTTTCTTAAAAAAGTTCTACCCCTTGAAAAAACATCTAAAATCCGAAATGAAATCGTCAATTTTCATCAATTCAGGGGAGAACCATTTAAAAAATATTTTGAAAGATTCAAAGAGCTTTTGATAAAATGTCTACACCATAACTTCGAAAAATGGACGCTTTGCCAAATCTTATAGGACAGACTCGAAAATAGCTCACGAACCATGCTTGAATCAATGTGCCAAGGCAACTTTCTTACCCAACATCATGACTTTGCTTAGCAATTTATTGAAAACCTAGCCGAAAAGTCGTCCCAATGGGAATGTTCAAACGAAAAATCAATTTACTCACAATCGAGTGCACACTCGATAGGATCATATCTGGCATTAAAAGCTAAAATCGATGCAATGATTAATAAATTCGACAACATTTTCTCATCAAACCAAATGAACAAAGCTTCCCAACCTATGTGTTATAAATGCAACGATCCTAATCATATAGCCGATAAGTTCCCTAATTCTGTCGAAGAACTCAACGCTTTCAACAAGGTTAAAAATGACCCGTTTTCTCCAATGTCCAATCCTGGTTGGAGAAATCACCCAAATTTTGCTTAGAACCAAAACAATCCCAACACGGATGTGGTTCATCCCAATTTTAAAGCATTTTCGAATAATGCTTTGAATCCTCCTTTTCAACCCAATCATTTCCAACCAAACTTTGCGGGTCCGTCTAAAAATCAACCGCACTAATCAAATTTTCAACTAAATCTTGTTCCCCCCTCCAAGACGATGAATGTTTAAGTTCACTTGAGAAAAGTCTTGAAACGGTGGCTAAAGCAACCACTCAAATCCTCTAATCAAACAGTAACTTGCAAAATTTATTGACCTCATATATGCAAAACACAAGCCAATCAATTATTAAACTTGAAATGCAAATGAGTAAATTAGCCACGTCTGTAAGCGAACGTGAACGAGGCACATTCCCAAGCCAGCCTATTCCAAATCCCAGAAATCAAAATAAAATTCGAATCAAGTCCATATTGTTCAAGATAGCAACGAAAACCAATTAAATGCTATCATAACTCTGCATTCCAGTAAACAAATCCGTTGATAAGAAAACTTGTCAACACCCCAAATTTTAAATTGAAGTGGGAATAAATGCCTTCGAAACCTCCTTTCGAACAGGTAAAGTTGGCTTAAACTTTTCAGATGAATAAACTAATTAAAGATTTGTCTTCGAGATCTTTCGACGCGGTCGAAAGGGTAGACACTCTTCAGATAGCTCTAGAATGAGTTGACGGCGGACTTAGTCGAAACTACCTTTCGACACAGACCAAGGTATTTGGGTTTGGATCCTAATAGTTTTTGGAAATAGCAGAGTTGGGATAGCTTCGACATGGTAAAAAAGGGTAACTCTTGCAATTAAGCAGATCTGAGTTTAGGCTCCCAGGAAATAAGAAAATTCAAAGTTTCGACTGGGTCGAAAGGGGGACCTTTTGACTAGGTAAGCTGTAGGTTGACATATCGATAGAAGATGAGGAAATCTAACGACCATTAAACAAGATTATTCCAATCCACTCTTTATTCAAATCAATTGTACAAATTGACCAAATCCCCAATTTGATTTGAGAATTAGGGTTTATAAGCTTAAGAAAGACACAAGTAAGAAGTGAAGAAGTCAGATCCTCTATAACTGACCCCTAGGGTCATATTTATAGGTGCGGGTTTAGACCTTTCGACCCCAAGCTATCAACACAGCCGAAAGGCCAACCTCTTTTTGCTCTTGCAAATGTCTTCTAAGCCATACCTTTCGATCTAGTCGAAAGGGTTTTCGCCATCCTTCTATTGTTGCTTAAGGTTAGGCCTTTCTGTTTTGCTTTTTCTTCTCTCGACCTTTTCGAAAGGGGTTGGTTGATAGCCTGCAACCTCGTTTAAAGGTCTATTGATGCACTGTTTTCTTGAGTGTTGAAGTGCCGCATAAGTTGGCTTGGGTGCTTGCCTTCGACGCTGTCGAAACAAGTCTTCCTTTGGCCCTGATTGAGTCGAAACACCTAGAAAAGGCTTTGTCTTGAATGGACTCCTTTGAAATCTTCTTCTCCATCTAATTCAAAACCTTATACCTTTATGGTAATGGTCATGTAGCTCTTCTTTCTTTAGTCAGAGTAGTTTTGACCGTGTCAAAAGGCAATATATGCTTTTGAAAGGGTTGAATTGGTTGATTACTTCTCTGGCGAAAGTGAATGAAGGCGAAACCAAGACGTTTCGAATGGTTCGGTGCAGAGTATAGGATGTCTTATATCATTAACTTCGAGAGGTGCTGGTGACCTTGACGAAAGCTCTTTTGTTGACGCAGTCTAAACATCCTTTTAACCTTATCGAAAGGTATTGTTGTGTGCTCTCACCTCCTTGAAGGAAGCCATGTTTAGCCAGACCATCCTAGTGCTTTCTGATCTTTGCCAATGCTCTTGTGTTCCTTCTTTCATGCTTTTATTCCTAAGGACATTTTATGGTTAACACTTAGCCCCCTAGTATGAAAGAAGCTTTTGTTCTTTAGGACAAAAACTCCCGGGTACTTCTCTCTTTAATTCCTGCGAAATATTTAATAACCTCTATTAAAGTTGTAACCTTATTAGGAGACCTCAAAGAGTAGTATTATATTTATAGGGTTGATGCTCAAGATGTTTTTTGTTAGTATTTCCAGATAAAATATTTTGATATATATAAATATAAATATATATATATATATATGATTAAGAATGTGGAATAATATCACCTGATTTGCAAACCACAATCCAATTAAATGAGCCTTAGGAGAAAGTCAGCTATATTCTCCAAGTATTCCTTGCTTGAGTCAAACATTGAAATTGAATTTTAGATTTATAGGAAAATTCACCAACCACCATAAAACTCAATAATATAAAATTTCTCAAAGCCAGGTGTCCAATGGGGGTCTTAATAAAAAAATGAAATTCATGAACTATTAACAAAATTCACAAGGAGGTTTAAAATCCATAAAATCTAGAATCTAACAAGAGATCATCCGAAATCCAAAGAGGAAATCATGTACATGTAATCCATAAATCCTCATTGAAATCTTCAAGGAATCTTTAGAACAAGAAATTCAATATACATTCATTAAAAATCTCAACTTGGAACTCAAAATACAAAATTCACAAATCTTCATGAAAATGAATAAAGAAATTCAGGATTCACAAAATCAGGGATCTAAAGATCTAACAAAGCAATCGGGAATATGAAAAACCATAAATATTTATCAAAATTCATAAGTAAGTGTAGGGTTCATCAAATCGGCAAACCGGTAGAAGACCATCAAAATTCCAACAAGGAAAAGAGGAATACAAAAGTCAGGAACAATTATAAAAACTAGCAAGGAAATTTATAATTCATTATATCTGAAATCCAATAACAGATCGTCACAGATCCATAGAGGAAACTAGGGATACATAATTCAATAATCATCATAAAGATCCTCAAGGAAATTTGGAATTTACTAAATCAGAAATCTCATAATGGATTATCAAAAACTCAATAAGGAAATCAGAAATTTGCAATTTATCTTGAAAATCAACAAGCAATTCAGAATTCATCAATTCGACAGCTCAGAAAAAGATTATCAAAAGTCCAAATAAGGAAATTAGGAATGTGAAACTAATCAATCACCACAATAATCCGCAAGAAAATTTAGATTTCATAAAAATCGAGGAACTTGCCATAAGAATAGAACTCAGGAACCCAAAAATCTCCAAAAATGTGGTTTGAAACCCATCCTTTTTTATTCAAAATCATGAAATCAGTGGCAAATCCAAAAATCATCATGCAAACTCAATAAAGGGAACCAAGAAACCATGAACTCATGAAATAAATAATCGATAGGAAATCGTCATAATCAATGAGGAATCGTAACATATAAAATTCATGAATCATCATAGAAGTTAATGAGAAAATTGAAAATTCATTAAACTAATAATTCAGCAAGAAATTACCATAATAATTTAATAAAGAAATCTTGAATACAAAATCCAAAAATTATCGCGAAAATTAATGGGAAGTCCATAAATTTTCATCGAAACTCCACAAAGGAGCTAAGTTAAGAACTCATAAAACAAAAGATTGATGGGAGATTATCATGAAAATTCATGCATGTAAAATTCATAAATCATTTTTAAAGTTAATGAAGGAATTGGCAAACATTGAAACCCAGAATTCAATATGGAGCCTTTATAGAAATTCTCCAATGAAATCAATAAATCATCATGAAATCTTTATGAAAAGGAATTTAAAGTTCATAAAATCAGGAATCTAACCAAAATCTTGTCAGGATCCAAACTTACAAATAATTTTTTAGAGATTCATTCAATATAAAATTAGAAATATGTCTGGTCATAATGAATTTAGTAAATCCAAACAACAAATTCCCAGACCTATTGGTTAGTAGAGTTTTTTCCACATTGGAGTTGAGTTGTATCTGTAAAGCCTTGTAACTATTTGGAATAGTAGTTCCACGTTTAATATATTGTATTTCTATCCTATGGAATTCCCTTATTTAAGAGGATTTAGGAGTGGTGTATCCAGTCCATTCCCCAAATGAGGTCACTTTTATCGTTGTAGCAAAACTTGCTATCTATTCCATTCCTTTAGATCTTGTATAGATCCTAGCTTTTGACATCATGTAACGGATTCCTTTTACCCATTCTTTTGTCTTATGTTATCTCTTATGATGCATGTTTCTTAGTCCTTTGAGGTAGAAATTACTTCTCAAACATCGGATGTTCTTAGATTTGTTATTCCATATTTTGACCTTTCTGGATATGATTGTGGACTCTCCGTCCATTCTAGGTTTTGGGCGTTGGATACCTTTATCCCTTTTGCCTTGGTTCATTTCCCTCTCTTGGGTTTCCTCTTTGTTTTAAATGATGGATTGATTCCTTTTCTTAACCCTTTATTCTCTTGGGTTTTGACTTTTTGTCTTGAGTTGTAGACATCTCTGACTTTCTTCCCTTGTTTGGTGCCTGCTTTGGGCTTGGACATCTTAGTCCGCTGTTTGATGAGCCTCCTCTGGGCACAGACATCTTAGTCCATTGTTTGATGAGTCTTTTCCTAGGCTTCCCTTGTCTCAAAGGTATATTGTGCATGCTGAATTAACCTTTTTCCAGAAGGATGTTGATGGGCGCTTTAGCTGACCCTCCCTTAAGAGGTGATTTGGACGTTAGGGCTTTTTATTTTGCGGGTTCTTACCCTGACCCTCCCCTAAGAGGTGACGTGGACGTTAAGGGCTTTGATTTTGCGGGTGCTTATCCTCATCCTCCCCTAATAAGTGATGTGGACATTATGGGTTTTTAGAGGTTTTGACCATCACTCTATGAGGTGCCTTTAGCAAGGGCTTAAGGGGATTTGACCCTTCCCCCTGGAGGTGCCTTTGGTAAGGGCTATTTTTAGAGGTTTTGACCCTCCCTCTATGAGGTGCCTTTGGTAAGGGCTATTTTTAGAGGTTTTGACCCTCCCTCTATGAGATGCATTTGGTAAGGGCTTAAGTGGATTTGACCCTTCCTCCTGGAGTTGCCTTTAGTAAGGGCTAAAATGGTGGGTACGTGACCCCGCTCCCTTTAGGAGGTGCTACGGATTGGCCGTAGGCTAAAACTTTGCATGCTAAAATGATTTTTAGCCACTTGAAACACTCTTTGAAAACCCTTTGGATATTGGCTTCTTTTTGAAAGAAAGAATTTTTGTAAACAAAACCTTCTAATATAGCACGTGATTACTTTATAAAAAAGGGCTTGGATGTATGAAGATCTTTTCTTAGAGTCACTCTCTGTAAGGGTTTTAAAATTATTCTCATAGCAGCCAGAGACACATATCTCAAATAGGAGACTGGTCATGATTCATGATCCAATAGTCTTTTAGTCGAGAATAAGATTCTCTAATCTGAGTTTTTGTAAATAAGCTTTTGATGGCTTTAAAACTTTTGATGAAGGAATATGGATTGGCTTCTCGTTGCCAATTCTTTTTAGAAAACTTTTGAGATATCAATACTGCTTGATCAAAAATCATTTGTGTGCATTTGCCCATGCTATATAATATCTTTGAAAAATTAATTTTTGAAATACAGACATTTGTCCACCCTTAGTTGCGGGGTAAATGGAAATAGTTTTCTTATGAATACATTTGTCCTCCCCTAGCCGCGGGGTAACTGGAAATAGTTTTCTTGTGAAGACATGTTTGAGAAATTCCTTTCCAAACAACTTGCCAAAAATAAGGTTGAGATACATAGTTTTTCCTTTGGATTTATTACCATGTTCTGGTAGGCACTGCTTAATGCTGAGTAATCTATTTGTAAGCTTCTCAAATAATGATGAAGAATTGATAGGAGTAAGTTTCACAAGAGAGGGCCTTTGTATTGTGTTGATCAAAACATTGATAATCGTCTTGTTTTAGACATTTGAACTGCCTTTCCCAAGTTGCTTGAAATTTGTTGAGCTTCAAAAATGTGTTGAATGCTATGGACTGATTTTTTTTCCCTGTAATTGCACTTGAATTTTGAATCAGTACATGTTTAAATTTCAATACATATCTAAATATGAATCAAAGTACAAATCAAGTAAAAAAGCTAACGAGAAAGAATTCATAGTTACACTCATGCTGTAGAGCTTCATGATTTGATGAGAATATGCATTTTTTGAAGTTGCTAAGTTGTTTTCTTTAGGATTTCGCTTTATGCTTCTTTAGTAAACTCCTTTAAAGTTCCTGACATGACCATATTCTGAATTATTCTAGCTAACACGTGACACTCATCGGTCTTGTGTCCATTCGCTTTATTATAATCACAATAATTTTCCTCTTTTCTGGATACTGATCTGCCCCTCATCCTATGAGTAGTTGAGAAACTTCCTTCATCTTTTACCGAGGGATAAATATGAGAGAGAGGTTTCCCTAAGGCCACATAGTTGGATTCCAGAATTTTCTTTCAAATTCTCTCCATTATCTGACCCCTGGTCGGAATTCCGGGGATTAGATCTTTCCCCTTCTATGTCTTGTCTCGATCTTTTCTTGTCATGGCTCATTTCTTCTAAGTGGATAAATTTGCTTGCTTGGGAATACAAATATTGTATATCTTTGCACCCGTTGATATAAAGATCTTCCAAGAATGGGGTTTGCTCGATCAACCCTGATCGAACCGCCATTAGCTTTTCTCTGTTGGTTATATTTCCTGCCTTTAATGCCTCCGTATGAAACCTTTTTAAATATTATCAAGTGATTCTACCAATCTTTGTCTAATAGTAGCTAACAAGCTAAAGTCCATAGTTTGATCTTTGATAGCACAAAATTGAATCACAAATTCATAAGAAAATTGTTCCCAAGAACGGATTGATTTTGCCTCGCAATTCTTATACCATTCAATAGTTGCTCCTTGTAAAGTAATTGGGAAAATCTTACAACGGATCGGCCCTGGAGCATTATACAAATCCATTTGTATTTCAAAGGCTACTAAGTGATCTTCTGGGTCGGAAGTTCCATCGTACTTCAATGTGGGGATTTGAATGTGAGAAGGGATGCTAATTGCTATTATCTCTTCTGAGAAAGGAGTTCTTTGCATGATAACATATTTCTCTGGGCTAGTAATTCCTTTTCCCTTAAGTGTATCCATTATTATTCAGTGTATGGGGTCTTCTTGGTTGGCTTCATTTTTATGGCAACTTTCACCGTTCTTTAGATTAGGCTATTTGACTGCTTGAGGGACCTGTTTGCTTGACTTTCTTGGTTTAACTCTTGGTTGTTTTACCTCATTTGGAGGTTGCGCTTCCCCTCTATCTTCCACAATCTTTAGTGATTCTTGAGATGGAGCTCTTTCAGAAATTTATTGCATCGCCATCATTTGTTGTGGTTGATTTTGAACTGTAATTTCATTATTATCTATTCTTATCAAAGCTTACGACTATCCAATCTCCATCTTCTCTAAGTTGAAATTCGGAACTAGGTTATTTTCCAAAGTGGATCGTGACATTGCTTCTTCATTTGAGATATTAATGTTATTCCTGCTTCCTCCATTTTCTTCTTTTGGACGAAGTACTCTATGCTATTAATCTATGATGAAAATGATTAGGCAGCAGAGGTTTGAGCCCTCCTTCTAGCGCCAAAAACGTTGACAAGAAAACTTGTCAACACCCCAAATTTTAAATTGAAGTGGGAATAAATTCCATCGAAACCTCCTTTCGAACAGGTGAAGTTGGCTTGAGTTTTTTAGATGAATAAACTGATTAAAGATTTTTCTTTAGGACCTTTCGACACAGTCGAAAGGGAAGACACTCTTCAAATAGCTGTCGAATTAGTTGATGGAGGACTTAGTCGAAACCACCTTTCGACACAGACTAAGGTATTTGGGTTTGGATCCTAATATTTTTTGGAAATAGTGGAGTTGGGATGGCTTCGACATGGTAAAAAGGGGTAACTCTTGCAATTAAACAGATCTGAGTGTAAGCTTCCTAGAAATAAGAAAATTCAAGGTTTCGACTAGGTCGAAAGGGGGACCTTTCGACTAGGTAAGCTGTAGGTTGACATATTGGTAAAAGATGAGGAAATTTAACTGATCATTAAACAAGATTATTCCAATCCTCTCTTTATTGAACTCAATTGTACAAATTGACCAAATCTCCAATTTTATTTGAGAATTAGGGTTTGCAAGCTTAAGAAAGACACAAGTAAGAAGTGAAGAAGTCGGATCCCCTATAACTGACCCCTAGGGTCATATTTATAGGTGCGGGTTTGGATCTTTCAACCCCAAGCTATCGACACAGTCGAAAGGCCAACCCATTTTTGCTCCTACAAATGTCTTATGAGCCATACCTTTCGATCTAGTCGAAAGGATTTTGGCTATCCTTCTGTTGTTGCTTGAGGTTAGGCCTTTATCTTTTGCTTTGTTTTCTCTCGACCTTTAGGGGTTGCTTGAGAGCCTCCGACCTTGTCGTAAAGTCTATTGATGCGCCCTTTTCTTGATTGTTGATGTGCCGCATAAGTTGACTTGGGTGCTTTCCTTTGACGCTATTGAAACAAGTCTTCCTTTGGCCCTAATTGAGTCAAAACACCTAGAAAAGGCTTTGTCTTGAATGGACACCTTTGAAAGCTTCTTCTCCATCTAATTCGAATCCTTATGCCTTTATGGTAATGGTCATGTAGCTTTTCATTCTTTATTGAGAGTAGTTTTAACCTTGTCGAAAGGCTATATATGCTTTCAAAGGGTTGAATTGGTTGATTACTTCTCTGGAAAAAGTGAATGAAGGCGAAACCAAGACGTTTCGAATGGTTCGGTGCGGAGTATAGGATGTCTGCTATCCATTGCCTTCAAGAGGTGCTTGCGACCTTGATGAAAGCTCTTTTGTTGATGCAGTCGAAACATCCTTTTGATCTTATCGAAAGGTATTGCTGGTGTGCTCTCATCTCCTTGTAGGAAGCTTTGTTTAGCCAGACCATCCCGGTGCTTTCTGATCTTTGCCGATGCTCTTATGTTCCTTCTTTCATGCTTTTATTCCTGAGGACATTTTATTGTTAACAAAATCGATAAACAAGTCGTTAATCCAAACGATTTACTAGAAACCTCTCTCGACACCTCTAAAACAACAAACGAATCTGAACAAAATGTGGAACCAAACGTCGAACCGAAAGCCAATCAAAATTCTTCTTCTAGTCAAGTAGACCCGCCTACTGAGTATCGTGTTCCATTTCCACATCATCTTCGACCCAAGAAACACTTAGACTAAATGGAAAAGATGCTGGAAATTTTTAAACAAGTAAAAGTTAACATCCTGCTTCTTGACATTGTTCAGCAAGTCCCAACTTACGGTAAATTTCTTAAGGACTTGTGTACCCAAAAGCTACACACTCAAGTGCCCAAAAAAGTCTTCTTAGCAGCCAGTTTGAGTGAAGTCTTGTCCCAATCCATGCTCGTTAAATACAAAGATCCTAGCTACCCCACTTTCTCATGTACAATTGGTGACAAGACGATTAACCAATGCTTGATAGACTTAGGCGCAGGTGTCAATTTGATTCCATACTCTGTGTATGAACAATTAGGCTTAAGTGAGCTCAAACCAACGAAGGTCATGCTTCAATTCACCGATCTTTCCATATAGAAGCCCGTGGGAGAAATTGAGGATGTGCTCATCAGAGTAGGAAAATTCATATTCCCCGTTGATTTTATCGTTCTCGAAACACAACCTTTGACCAACCCTGCAAGTCAAATCCCTTTGATATTGGGCCGACCATTCTTAGCCACCTCAAATGCCTTAATCAATTGTCGCAAATGGGTCGATGAAAATCTCTTTTGGAAACATGACTTTGGATCTTAACATTTTCTATCTTGAAAATCAATTGAATAAACCAAGCAACCAAACCTTGAAAGTTAATGCCATTCACGAAAACTTTGAAAACGAGACGATTGACCTTAATGATGAACGCGAGGTCGAGTATGAATGATTGTTTCATGAAATCCCCAATGAGATTGAATACACACTCCCATTTGAATCGCTTCTAGTTGAGTCCAAATCTCAACCTAATTCTTTGATTGAGCAACCCCCGAGGTTGGACCTTAAACCTCTTCCCGATCACCTTAGGTATGCATACTTAGGTGATAACGAAACGTTGCCCATCATAATTTCTGCGACTCACTCTCTTGATCAAGAAACTTCCTTACTTTCAATCCTTTCGAAAAACAAGGAAGCACTTGGATGGTCGATCATCAATATAAAGGGAATTAGTCCCTCTCTTGTTCAACATCGCATCCATTTAATTGACGATACCAAGCTTGTTCGTGATGCGCAATGAAGGCTTAACCCAAAAATGAAGGATGCAGTGTGTGATGAAATTCTTAAACTTCTCGACAATGGAATCATTTACCCAATCACTGACAGTTCATGGGATAGCCCAATTCATGTCGTACCGAAAAAGTTTGGACTTAACGTTATCAAGAACGACTCAAACGAACTTATTTGAACTCGTACTCAAACATGTTGGCATGTTTGCATTGATTATAGAAAATAAATGTCGCAACATGTAAGGATAACTTCCCTCTTCCTTTTATCGACCATATGCTCAAATGTTTAGCCGGCCACGAATTCTATTGCTTTCTTGATGGTTGTTCCAACTATAACCAAATTCCAATCGCTTCCGAAGATCAAGAGAAGACAACTTTAATGTGTCCCTTTGGCACTTTTGCATATCGACGTATGCCTTTTGGCCTTTGCAATGCTATTACTACGTTTCAAAGATGCATGGTTAGCATTTTTTCTGATATGATTGAACATTTTCTTGAAGTGTTTATGGATGATTTTTCTTTGGAAACTCTTTTTCCGAATGATTGCACCATATTGAGTTGGTTCTTAAACGATGCAAGGATAAACACTTAATGCTAAATTGGAAAAAATGCCACTTTATGGTCACTCAAGGCATAGTCCTTGGACATGTCATTTTAAATAAAGGCATTGAGGTAGATAAAGCGAAAATCGATGTAATTGCAAATCTACCCATTCCTAAATCTGTTAAAGACATTCACTCTTTCCTTGGACACAGAGGTTTTTATAGATGCTTTGTAAAAGATTTCAGTAAAATTGCTCGACTTCTTACGACTCTTCATGGAAAAGAAATTCCTTTCGATTTTAACTCTGATTGGGTCTCTGCTTTTGAACATCTCAGAAACGAACTTGTTTCTGCTTCTGTAATTTGCTCACCGAATTGGGATCTTTAGTTTGAAATAATGTGTGATGCTTTGCACTTTGCAGTTGGTGCTGTCTTAGGATAATGCATCAACAAAATTCTTCATGTTATCTACTACACTAGTATGACTCAGAACGATACTCAATTTAACTACACAACCACTGAAAAAGAGCTTATAGCGGTAGTTTTTGCTCTTGAAAAGTTCAAACAATATCTGATAGGCTCACACATTACTGTTTACATAGACCACTCTGCTCTTTGATATCTCTTCGCTAAAAAGGATGCTAAATCTTGTTTAATTCATTAGATCCTTTTATTACAAGAATTTGATCTTACAATCAAGGACAAAAAAGGATCCGACAATGTCATAGCCGATCACTTGTCTCGTCTTCTTAACGCACCATCGCCTTTATCAATCAATGAAAACTTCCCCGATGAACAACTCCTTTCTGTTTCTGTCGATCCGTGGTATGCCGACATAGTGAAATATTTAGTCACTACAGAAACTCCTTCATTTTGGTGGAAACAAGACAAATATAAATTTCTTTCCAAAGTCAATTACTTCTATTGGGATGATCCGTACTTGTTTAAGTACTGTTCCGACCAAATCATTCGACGTTGCATCCCGGATAATGAAATAAGGAGTGTTCTTTCATTTTTCCACGATGAAGCATGCGGTGGACACTTCTGTCCAAAGAAAACTGCTGAAAAAGAACTTCAATGTGGTTTTTAGTGGCCCACTCTTTTCAAAGATTCATTTGACTTTTGTGAAACTTGCGATCGATGCCAAATGCTTGGATGAATTTCTCGATGAAATATGATGCCTCTAAACCCCATTCTTACGATCGATATCTTTGATGTTTGGGGTATTGATTTTATGGGAACTTTTCTCAATTCTTTTGGAAATTTTTATATTCTTCTTACTATTGAAATTCCTTAAAGAAAACATCTTTTCGAGGTTCGGCATACCTCGCACAATAATAAGTGAAAACGGAATCCATTTTTTCAATCGTTCTTTTGAAACTTTAATGAAGAAATGTGCGATAACCCATAAGTTATGCACTCCATATCACCCTCAAACTTGTGGCCAAGTTGAAGTTTGAAATCGTCAAATAAAACAAATCTTGGAGAAAACAGTTAACAAAAATCGAAAAGATTGGTCTCAGAAAATGACCGACGCGCTTTGGGCTTACCTTACTGCTTTTAAAACTAACATTGGGATGTCCTCATTTCGTTTAGTTTACGGGAAAGCTTGCCATTTACTAGTTGAAATCGAACACAAAGCATTGTGGGCAATAAGGAACTTAAACTTTGATCTCGAGAAAGCCGGTGAAAACAGAAAATTGCAAATCAACGAACTAGAATAGATTAGGAACGATGCGTATGAAAATGTGAAAATTTACAAAGAAAGAACAAAAGTTTTTCATGACAAGTCAATCCTAAGAAAAACGTTTTCACCAAACCAGAAATTTCTTTTATATGACTCTAGACTTCATTTATTCCCTGGGAAACTAAAATCGAGATGGACCGGACCATTTGTGGTACGAACTGTTTTCCACACGGTGCTATAGAAATACAAAATCCGAGTGATGGATCGATTTTCAAAGTCAATGGTCATCGTTTGAAACCTTTCTTGGAATTGCCAAGTAATTAAGAGGAGGAGCTCATGATTCTTCATGAGCCATGCTACATCTTGTAAGAAATGTTAACCCTCTTTTGTAAATATGTACATATTTTCCCCCTTACACTCATTATATCATGCACTAACTGTAGGGACACAGTCAAAATTAAGTGTGGGGGGAGTCTCATCTTCATTTTTTTTAAATTTTTATGGCATTTTTGAATTTCCATTTTCTTTCCAAAACTCATTTTTTTTAAAAAAAATCTCAAAACAAATTTTCCTTTTAGCATCTTGATTTATTTTTGAAGAAACACCATAGGATATGCACAAGTTTTGGCTATTAAATTGAAATCTTTGAAAATTTATTTGTCTTAACAAAAATAAAAATAAAGTTTGATTATGAGTAACGATGGTTGAACTAGTATAGAAGAAGGTTCATGAGTGATAATTATGAAGTATATCCTAATTGAAATCTTTGTTTAATAAGTGGTTGGTTTAAATTAAAGGCGATAATATTTTAAATCTTTTAAGTTAAGTGGTACTAAGATGATATTGTAAAACTCTCTCTTTCTAAAAAATAAAAAGAAATAAAAAAATAAAAAAAATAAAAATCTTGTTGTATATATGTATATATTTTATAAACACCTAGAGTCATGTGTTCACACGCAAGTGTGTACACTTGCCATGCTCTGTATCCTTCTCACGTAAGCCCAAAAGGTAGTGCACGATCGGTATATTTGGTCTTAGTTTATCCGAGTTAGGTGTATGTATATAAAAATTCTTTTATTAATAACGCTTACAGTCGATAAGTGCACACACTTGTGTGTACACTCGCCATGCTCTATATTCCCCTCACGTAAGCCCGAAAGGCAGTGTATGGGTCATATATCTGGCCTCAGCTTTCTAAGTTAGGCATATGTAAATATTGTTAACATCAATAAAATTTTCAAAAAAAGAGAGAGTAAGCAATTGAAATCCAAGCACTATTTTCACTTATGTGATTTGACATTTTATTCAAAAGAAATGAAAATACCACTTTGAAAACCTTTGATATTGAACCAAGGATCTGTTTCATAGTTGCACTATGTTATCAACCGAAACAACTAGCCAAACTAGAATCTATTTGTTATGATAACTTAATTTTTGTTGGAAATTTTGATAAGTAAAAGGACTTAAATTTCTTGATAATGACCAAGACTTATATTTAACTTATTCGTGTCGATTTGAAAGTAAATTCTTCATTTGTAAATATTTTCAAAAACTTGCATCCATCTCTTTGTAAATAAATCTTGCATTTAGGAATTTCTCATGTTGCATTTGGATTTTGTGGGTAGTATCCGTTGGAAACCATCACGAGACAACACTAATTCTACTAGGGACACCTAGAGGTTTAACTGCTTGTTGCATACGCTCAATGCAATTGTGTTTCCTACGAAAACGGATTTATCTTAGTTTTTCTTTATTCGAGGATGAATAAAAAGATAAGTGTGGGGTTATTTGATGTGCACGTAAATGTGCATATTTTTACATCCATATTTAATATATTTTATTTAAATAAATGTCAAAATTGGGTATTTTTACATGTTTAAAACCAAGTTTCAAATATGCTTTCAAGTCATTATTTATATATCAACGTGGAGGTAAAATAGTAATTTTGTGCATGAATTAATTTTGAGAATATTTATTTGCACATTTTCTTTTTAATTATAGGAAATTTGGATGGAAATATGAAGATGTTCTTATGGAAATATGCATGCACAATGATGAAAACAAAGGAATGAAGATGGAAATAACTCAACTCATGCATCATGGAGGACCCCACCTACGCACATACCTTAATCTACAATTAGGAGCTAACACACAAGTTAGTGGAGGTTAAAGTTTCATGCATACTTGGTGACGGGCTAATTAGAGACTAATGATAACTTGGTGACCAAACTTTCTAAAAGGTATTTTGGAAAGCCCCTAAAATATGGATTAGGGTTTTGTGCATGTATAAATAGCCTTCTTATGTTCATGTAATGGATCTTTTAATCACTTAGGATATTAGCATGTAAGTTGTAGCCTCAAAGTTATATGAAATAAAAATGGCTTTCTAAGCCTCTTGTTCATTTACTTCTTCCTTGTTCTTATTTTATTTTTTTTGTTCATTTTTATTTACATGCTATTTCATTTCATGTTAGTAGCTTAGTTTTATTTTTATGCAAATTGTTTAGTTTTTTTTGTTCTAAGTAGCTTTCATTTTGCTTGCTTTTCTATGTTGAAATTTACAAGTGTTGAAATGATAACAAAAATGAGTAGCAAAACCCCTTCAATTTAGGGGTAATGAAGCTCTCTAAATTTTGAAAATTCAACATATTTTGTGATTTCTGGTCTCTTTTATGCTTCATGAAAAGTGAATGTTGATGTAAGTTTACAAAAATGAATTTGATGGCCTATGTTGTATTTGCAAATAGACTATTCTTACTCAAATATAAACACAATTTACATCATCATTTTACTAATTAATTTTTGATTATGAAATTAAAGTAGAATCAAAATTTGATGATAGATGTTACTAAATACAATAGTAAACAGATCATACTTAAAATAGCTTTTGCTTTGACTTCATTTTCATGAGAATTGATAAGTGGCTTTGGTTGTTGTATAGTTTGATGGTTTAAGTTATGTTAATTAATAACATAAATAAACCATACTTACAATAAATACATCACTAATTCCACTTAAGATAAAAAATAGAGATCATAGATTATTTTTGTGTTTATTTATGTAAAAATATGAGAGTGTATTTGCCTCTAAATTATTTTCTAATTTCATATTTTCAATCACTTTTGTTCTAGTTTTTGTTTTACATTTTTAGCTAATCACAACTTCAAATCTTGGTTTAATTTGATTGAATAGAAATTTTAAATCTAAACAATCTCCTACGGATCGACCAGTATTCGCCACGTACTAAAATTGTATGGTGTGCGCTTACGGTTATTTTTAATTAAAATTTTCGGCTATTTTCTAAACCGATAGAAAATTAGTCGTTAAACAATAAGCAAGGTGATTTCTAATCAATCTAGATCATATGCATAGCTTAACATGTAAATAAAGTTAGAAAGGTTTTATAGCCAAAAATCGATTTAAAACATTTTAAATTCTATAATTCAACCATATAAACATGCATAGTATAGTGAGAAGGTATAAACCACTCACCAATTACAAAATTCGATCAATATGAATATAAATCCAATCCGGACAGCAATGAAATGCACTTCAAATCAAGCAAATCGATGATCTCTACCTTTTAGCTGATGATCTAATTAATAATCAATAATCTAATTGGATTTAGAGTGAAATTTAGATGAATTATGATGGATTTAGGGCTAATTAGGGTTTATACCTAATTTAGAATGAGAGGAATAGTTTTCATTTGACTCTTACAGTCCTTATTTATAATGATTATCTAATTAGACTAATGAGCCAACTAATGGGCTTCACTAATTACACACTAATTCTGACCAGTAGTTTTGAAAACTTAAAATAGGCATAACTACCTAACCATGAGTCCACTTTTCTACTATGACCACTCTACAAAATGTAAAACCATCATCCTGAAGCAGTGGAACTACTTTGAGACCCTAATTCAACTCCTATCAAAAGTTATAGCCCAAACAAGGTTTTTAGGGCCAAACGATCACATAGAAATTCAGAAAAAATCATAGGTGTGTACAATGTCCTTAAGAGTCATATACCAAAATTATAGAACCATACGATCTCATACGAATAAAATAAAAATATTTTATGATCCTTCGATACGTAAAATACGGGTCGTTACATACCCAATTTTCATTTAGATGAAAAGGGAGGTTACAAGATCAAATTTTCCTAGCCTATGAAAGTAGGTTTTTTTAAAGATAAAACTTGTTAAGTGCAATCGATTTTAAAGAGAAGTTATATCGAATTTGTACATTGAAGATGCTATTTAGTTTATAAAGAGGAATGCGATCGAGTCTATAAAGAGGATACGCTATCAAGTCTATAAAAGATGTTATCGAGTTTATAAAGAGAAGTTCTATTGAGATTGTATGAAGAAGATGTTATCGAGTATATAAAGAATGCTATCGAGTCTATAAGGAATATACTATCGAGTTAATAATGAGAAGGGTTACAGAGTTTGTACAAGAAGGATGTTATCGAGTATATAAGGAAAGGCTATCGGGTCTATAAAGAAAGGATATAGGGTTTATACAAGAGGGATACTATCGAGTCTATAAAGAATAACTATCGAGTCTATAAAAAATAACTATCAAGTTTGTACAAGTGTCAAATCAATAAGGAGTATCCACTTAATATAAGAAGTATGCTATCAGTCTATAAGGGAAGGTTATCGAGTGTATTAAGAAGGGCTATCAAGTCTATACAAGAAGGATGTTAATGAGCCTATAAGGGAAGGCCATCGAGTTTGTAAAAGGATTGGCAATGTAGTTTGTAGAAGATAATGCTATCAAGTTTATAAAGGAAGAATGATATCGAGTTTATAGAGCTATCACATGGGAATGCAATATGGTCTGTAAAGAAAAGTGCTATTGAGTTTGTAAAGCTATTGCATTAGGAATGCTGTCTAGTTTATAAAGGAAAAAGCTATTGTGTTTATAACGGTGATGTTATCCAATTTTAAAGGAAGGTGCTATTTAGTTTGAAGTAGATATACTATCGAATTTGTAGCAAAAGTGCTATCAAGTTTGTAGCAGAAGTGATATCGAGTTTGTATAGGAAGTGCTATTGAGTTCGTAGATGTAGTTCTGTTGAGTTTTTAGCAGAAGTGCTATCGAGTTCACAAAATTTTACTGAATTGTCAATGTGCCAATGCCCTATTGGACTATTCATGCACTATTAGAAAACTAGTAAAATATATACAGAAATTTTCAAACCCATTTTGACACCAAAAAGGTAGGGCATCAGATGACATTCAGAATCAAAATGGTGTCATAAAATATTGACACTGTTCTGACGCCTATTTTTATACGATAAAAACATTCTATAGTAGCGAAAATGCAGTGGTAATTCCCAATGTCGTTACGATGCCTTATGTTTATTCGACAAGCACATTTTATTGCGTCGGAAAAGCATCAGTATTTTTCGATGCCTTTCCGACCCATTTTTGTTTACCTCTCCTTTCTTTACTTTTCCTTACTTATTTATAGGGTTTTAAATATTGCATAATTTTATTAAATAATATTGCATAATTTTCAAATTATATATATTTCAATTATTTCATAATTCCATAACTTAAAATAATATATATTATAATTTTATTAATTTAAATTTTAGTTCTTACTTCATATCCAAATTTATGAAATTGGATCATACACATTCGTTAATACCATATTAGAATCTTAAATATATGTTTTCATATGATTTCGAGTCATTTTGACCATCCACCTTATCAGACGTAATATTCTTAGGTGGTAGTTCATTGTTGATAATAATCGATTAACTTCCAAAATGGCAAATCTAGCTGACTTAGAACTCCATGAAATTTTATACTTAAGCATCTAGGATAACAATGTCAATTCTCAATTGTAACAACCCGCATATTTTACGATTGTATATTTAAATGTTTTATTTAAATATAGCATCGTTAATCGGATTAAAGTATGAAAAGCTACTTTTTGTAAACAGTCGAATTGGGACTAGAGACCACTTCCATTGAGTCCAAAATGGCGTTTACAACTTTTTTGAGTATAAACATCAATATGTTTGGAGTTGAGTAGAATTTGCTATTTTTCTACTTGGGCTTTGGGTTTGGGTTTCAGCCCACTAACCCATCTTAATACTCTAACTCAGCCCCTCTTCTAATTTCATTCTCATTTTCCTAATACATTCAAGCTTAAGTAAAAATGGGGGAAGAGAAAAGGAAATTAAAATTCCAAACCCTAGTTTGATTTGGAAACTCGGGTTCTTGCTCCAAACATCAAAGAGAAGCTTAGGTAAGCATCCTCTCCATATTCTCCATCTCTATCTCCCTTCAATTTCAGAAATTCCTAAACCCTAACCTAGGAAATATTTGCTTATTAGCTTAGATTGGAGTTTCTTGAGTTGAGATTGAAGTGGAATTGGTCTTTCCTTTGCTTTAGAGCTTCTCATTCGTGTTTTTGGGTTTAAAGGTGAGTTCTTTAACTCACATCTACGTCTATAGCTATCATCGTTGTTTGGTATGGATTCCTAACGTTTGTGCATATTCATTTGCTTTTGATTTGAATTGATTTGGTGAATTTTCCAAATTTTGGTGTTTTGGTCAAATTTTATGAAAATCCTACTATGGATGTTTGGATATGTTATTCGAGGTGTATCGAAGAGCCATTAAGGCTGGAGTGTCGCTTGGCATAAATCCTTAGCCGTAGTTGCTCGTCCGATCGCTTCCGATACATTTTGGCCACTTTGGCCTAGGCAAATTGTTGCCCAGACCAGGTGACCAGACGTCTGGTGATCAAGCCCAAACGTCTGGTTTGGACCTGGAGCAAAAATATATGCACGCAGAATATAAAAAAAAGACAGAACCTAAATTCAGACGTCTGATTTTTTGGTTCAGACGTCTGAAAAGGTTTCAGACGTCGGGTTTGCCGAACCAGACGTCTGGAAGGGTTTTTCTGGAATTTCCAAAACCTAAATCCAAACGTCCGGATTGACCCCCAGACGTTTGGAACTGTGTATTTTTGCATGTTGAGGCTTTTCTTGATTGAATTTCCATTGTTTATCGATTTTAGTTGCTCCGATTAGTTATTATCACTTTTATCGACCTTGATGACCTCTTTTTCGGGATTTTTGGGAATATCCATTTTGATGGATTTGGTATCGATTTCTTTGGATTTAATTCACGTCTTCGTATGTGAATCTTTGGTGATTTATTGTTTCTACAATCATTTTTGTTATTTGTCACTTCTAAATACAAAGGTTTCTATACTAGTAGTAAATACTCAAACTCTTTCACAAAAATGATTTCAACGTTATTTTTAATACAAAGCTTGTTTTTAAAACCGTTTTCCAATCTATTAGTATATACAAACCTTTACCTCAGTCGTATGAGAAATCTAATTAAACGGCTTAGTAAAACAAGTGGTATGAAATGCTTGCGTTTACTTCGTCGGTTAATTCTTGGACTTGTTCGATTGAACTCTTGTGACAATTTTCGAGTGGAAATCTACAATCTATTCGTAAATATTTGAGTTAAGCTAGTGGTTATGGGACATGAAGCTAAACTCTTATATTTACTAGCTTAGTGTAATCGACACTTCTTGATGATCGATGATGATCATTTTGTGATTTAGACTAGCGATGTGCGATGTCTCTTTGTCCGCAATGGGGGACTATACCTTGTTTTGAGGAGCTTCGGCTCATTTGGAGGAGTTTCGACTCATAGTCCGCAATGGGGGACTATACCCTGTTTGGAGGAGCTTCGGCTCATTTGGAGGAGTTTCGACTCATAGTCCGCAATGGGGGACTATACCCTGTTTGGAGGAGCTTCGGCTCATTTGGAGGAGTTTAGAATCATAGTCCGCAATGGGGGACTATACCCTGTTTGGAGGAGCTTCGGTTCATTTGGAGGAGTTTCGACTCATAGTCCGAAATGAGGGACTATACCCTGTTTGGAGAAGCTCCGGCTCATTTATGATACACGTGTTGGTGAGTTTTCATGCTCCCGTTTGTGATAGGCTTCCCCCTTTGTGATTTCTGGATTTCTGGTTGTGATTTCTAGAATTTGTGTTTCAACAATTTTCGTGGTTTGCATTGATAAGCTCTATCAATATTTGTGTTTTTGTGAATAATTTAAAGAATGTGATTCTTTTTGGTGTTTTGAGATTCTTGAGATATTGTATGATTTTTGTTGTTATTTGATGTATACTTGACACAATATGGCATTTTGTTATCATACGTTTTTGGTCATATCTCCTATCCTATCTCATTTTATCTAATATTTATAGCTAGACTGATCCGTTTATTATTTTCTTCTTAAATAATACTCGGGTCAGACCAAGGTATTTCAGGTGCTTCTGCTTGACTTCCTATCAGGGTTCATCCTCTGACTTTTGGGTAACTACTTTAGATTAGTAGTTTTTGTTATTATACATTTGAGATGGAGACTCCTTGATGTATAATTATTCTTTTGTCTACCACTTGTATCTATTTCTTTGTGATGTAGTGGATCTTGTTTGACCACTACTTTAATGTACACTTCTATGTGATATATTCATATCTGTTTCCGCCTTTGTGATATGAATATCTGTGACTGATTTGTGTTATGTTTATTTCTATATTTGTTTTCGAGGGCCACTTAGCCACTGTGCAATAGCTTTTAGTTTGTATTTGATATGTCGGATTTCCTCTTGAAATGAAATGTAAGTTATATTATCTGACATATCGGTACTCGCACAAGCAATTACACAGATGGTCGCTCCTCAACAGCCTTATTCATCGTGCTAGTTGACGGCATTACCCCGTAGTGTCCTTGGCTAGTGTGAGTATAGAGGTGGGGCGTCACAGCTTGGTATCAGAGCCAAACTTCAGAACAATGTAGAATGATCTAGCAAGGATCATTGTCCTTAGTCTTTCTTAAGAATCGTGCCATAGGATTTAATTCGAGTCTTCGTACCATTCTATCCTATTTCTTTTTATGATGCCTTGTTTTATCAATCAAGTTTGTTTGATATTCATTCTGAGAATATCCTTTTTCCTCTTCTTTCTTTTTCTTTCTTTCTTAAATAAGAAGAGATGGTTAGTTCTGGCAGTCCCAGCGCCGGTCAATCCAGTAGTCCTTCTCTGGATGGCGTATTTATGTCTGCCCAACAACTTTTGATTCTTTTTCTTTAAAATATTATGGGCTTGGTGACTTCACTAAAAATTTGCGAATCCGATTGGTGGATCTGCAACACTCAGTTTGTTTTGTAAAGATGTCGAGATTATTTTATGTGATTATTCTTTCCGAGCCAATTTGCATGTTATGCGTTACTTAGGCTTTGGAATTGATTTTTGAGAAAGGATTGGCTTAATCATTATGAAGCCTATATCCTATGTCCTGAGCGGACTATCTATCTTTGACATTCTCAATCTGCTAAGTAGATTTCTATTTTTCTTAATGATTTCGATTCCAAATTCGGTGGCATCATTTTATTCTTTAAACCCACTTGATGAGGAGAATGTTATTTCTCTCATTCAAGTAGTTTGTGAATTTTCCAGTATATTTGAGCTTGTCTTAGGATTATCACCTAAGTAATCTATTGAGTGGTGCTAAGGTCTTTTTAGCTCGACCTTGCTACTGGTTTTTATCAGCTACGAGTTGCGGAGGGTAACATTCCACTTACCGCATTCCGCACTTGTTATGATTCTTGTGAGTGGTTCGTTTTGTCATTCACTTTGACGAACCTTCTACCTTATTTCGTCCATTTTGTGAATCGAGTATTCTGTGAATATCTCGATGAGCCCATCCTTGTATTTATTGATTATGGATGAAAACAACAATTTAAAATTTGTAAATCTTTTTAATAAGATATTTATAAGTATGATTGGATTTTGTTCTTAAAACGAGCAAAGAATGTTTGTAAATTTTATAAGAGACATGTTTATCATATGGAAGATGATTTTGTGTTATTTTGCCCATTGAGTGCTTTAAGAATTCTGGTCGATGCGCTTGATCAACGTTATCGATAGGAATCTCCTAAATGCTATGATGAGACAGTCAGACACAATAAATTGACTTGTAATAAGTAAATTTTTCTAAAAAAAAAGATGATTACATAAAGTTAATTATAATTTCAAATGTCTTAGCTTTTCGGGAAAGAGGATTAATTAAAAGAATTCTTTTCCGATGCTTTTATTCTTGTGATTCCCGAAGGGAACCAAGACTTTATTATTTGTACCGATACTAGTCGTATTGGTTTGAATGCCGTTCTCATGCAAAGGGAATGTGTTATCACATATGCTTCTTGACAATTAAAGCTTGTCGAGACTAGATATGCTATTCATGATCTAGTGCTCGCGGCCATTGTTTTCGCTCTAAGAATTTGGCGACATTATCATTTGGGAGAGAAATTTGTTCTCTACACCGATCATAAATCTTTGAAATATTTATTTTCTCAAAAAGAACTTAATTTGCGTCAACAACGTTGGCTCAAGTTCCTTGCATCTTATGATCCTGATATTCTTTATACTCCCGGAAGGGGAAATCGTGTTGCTGACACCCTTATTCTTAAGCAACAAGCGCTTGTTTTCATGATGATATCCGAATGGAATGATCTCGAGACTTTGTCCACTTGTGAGATTCGAGATCGTGAATCCGATTCATGTTCATCTCTTGTTTTGTGTAGCCTTGAGGCTCATCCTTCTCTTTTGGACCGCACATCCTTTGGCTAAACTATATGTCAAAGAAATTATTAAATTGCATGGAGTTCCTACTTCTATTGTTAGCAATCATGATCCATTATTTTACGAGTGGATTTTGGTAAGGTCTTCAAAAGCTTTGGGAACAAAGCTTAATTTTAGCACCGCTTATCATCCTCAATTCGATGGACAAACCGAGCGTGTGAATCAAACTCTTGAAGATCTTCTTTGTGTTCTTGATTTTGGTGGAAGTTGGGAAGATCATATTTCTCCTGTTGAGTTTTCTTCCAATAATAGCTTCCAAATTTTGGTGTTTTGGTCAAATTTTATGAAAATCCTACTATGGATGTTTGGACATGTTATTCGAGGTGTATCAAAGAGCCGCTAAGGCTGGGTTGCCGCTTGGCGTAAATCCTTAGTCGTCGTTGCTCGTCCGATCACTTCCGATATGTTTTGGCCACTTTGGCCTAGGCAATTGTTGCCTAGACCAGGTGACCAGACGTCTGGTGATCAAGTCCAGACGTCTGGTTTGGACCTGGAGCAAAAATATATGCACGTAGAATTTAAAAAAAAAGACAGAACCTAAATTCAGACGTCTGATTTTTTGGTTCAGAAGTCTGAAAAGGTTTAAGATGTCTGGTTTGCCGAACCAGACGTCTAGAAGGGTTTTTCTGGAATTTCCAGAACCTAAATCCAGACGTCTGGATTGACCCCCAGACGTCTGGAACTGTGTATTTTTGCCTGTTTAGGCTTTTCTTGATTGAATTTCCATTGTTTATTGATTTTAGTTGCTCCGATTAGTTGTTATCACCTTTATCGACCTTGATGACTTCTTTTTCGGGATTTTTGGGAATATCCATTTTGATGGATTTGTTATCGATTTCTTTGGATTTAATTCACGTCTTCGTATGTGAATCTTTGGTGATTTATTGTTTCTACAATCATTTTTGTGATTTGTCACTTCTAAATACAAAAGTTTCTATACTAGTAGTAAATACTCAAACTCTTTCACAAAAATGATTTCAACGTTATTTTTAATACAAAGCTTGTTTTTAAAACCGTTTTCCAATCTATTAGTATATACAAACCTTTACCTCAGTCGTATAAGAAACCTAATTAAACGGTTTAGTAAAAAAAAGTGGTATGAAACGCTTGCGTTTACTTCGTCGGTTAATTCTTGGACTTGTTCGATTGAACTCTTGTGACAATTTTCGAGTGGAAATCTACAATATGTTCGAAAATATTTGAGTTAAGCTAGAGGTTATGGGACATGAAGCTAAACTCTTATATTTACTAGCTTAGTGTAATCGACACTTCTTGATGATCGATGATGATCATTTTGTGATTTACACTAGCGATGTGCGATGTCTCTTTGTCCTCAATGGGGGACTATACCCTGTTTGGAGGAGCTTCGGCTCATTTGGAGGAGTTTCGACTCATAGTCCGCAATGGGGGACTATACCCTGTTTGGAGGAGCTTCGGCTCATTTGGATGAGCTTCGGCTCATTTGGAGGAGTTTCGACTCATAGTCCGCAATGGGGGACTATACCCTGTTTGGAGGAGCTTCGGCTCATTTGGAGGAGTTTCGACTCATAGTCCGCAATGGGGGAGGAGTTTCGACTCATAGTCCGCAATGGGGGACTATACTCTGTTTGGAGGAGCTTCGGCTCATTTGGAGGAGTTTCGAATCATAGTCCGCAATGGGGGACTATACCCTGTTTGGAGGAGCTTCGGCTCATTTGGAGGAGTTTCGACTCCTAGTCCGCAATGGGGGACTATACCCTTTTTGGAGGAGCTCCGGCTCATTTGTGATACACGTGTTGGTGAGTTTTCGTGCTCCCGTTTGTGATAGGCTTCCCCCTTTGTGATTTCTTGATTTCTGGTTGTGATTTCTTGAATTTGTGTTTCACCAATTTTCGTGGTTTGCATTGATAAGCTCTATCAATATTTGTGTTTTGGTGAATAATTTAAAGAATGTGATTCTTTTTGGTGTTTTGAGATTCATAAGATATTGTATGATTTTTGTTGTTATTTGATGTATACTTGACACAGTGTGGCATTTTTGTTATCATACGTTTTTGGTTATATCTCTTATCCTATCTCATTTTATCTGATATTTATAGCTAGACTGATCCATTTATTATTTTTTTCTTAAATAATACTCGGGTGAGACTGAGGTATTTCAGGTGCTTCTACTTGACTTCCTATCAGGGTTCATCCTCTGACTTTTTGGTAACTACTTTAGATTAGTAGTTTTTGTTATTATACATTTGAGATGGAGACTCCTTGATGTATAATTATTCTTTTGTCTAGCACTTGTATCTATTCCTTTGTGATGTAGTGGATCTTGCTTGACCACTACTTTGATGTACACTTCTATGTGATATATTCATATCTGTTTCCGCCTTTGTGATATGAATATCTGTGACTGATTTGTGTTATGTTTATTTCTATATTTGTTTTCGAGGGCCATTTAGTCACTGTGCAGTAGCTTTGAGTTTGTATTTGATATGTCAGATTTTCTCTTGAAACGAAATGTAAGTTATATTATCTGACATATCGGTACTCGCACAAAGCAATTACACAGATGGTAGCTCATCAATAGCCTTATTCATCATGCTAGTTGACGTCATTACCCCGTAGTGTCCTTGGCTAGTGTGAGTATAGAGGTGGAGCGTCACATCAATGATCAAATTTTAAAAATTCGTAATGTAGATTGGTCTATTGGTTTAAACTAGTTGTTTTCCAAACAGGTTACTTAGAATTCTATTAGAAATGACTAGTTATAACTGAAATTCCTCTTTACGTTCCACATTTATGAAATCTGACCATATACATTGGTTAATACTATATCATTAGTTAAATATATGATTTTATGTATTTTCGAGTCAGTCTAACTATCCATCTTATCCGATGTAAATATTCCTAATCACAAGTTGATTATTGAAATAATCAATGAACTTATGAGATCATAGATCAAACTGACTCACAATGACATGAAATTTTATATTAAGCTCTAGGACAGTAATGTCAATTTTCAATGGTCGAATTTCAAAAATTCATAATGTAACATGTCTATTGGTTCAAGATGTCATTTTAAATATGAGTTACTTATAATTCTATTGGAAATGACCGGTTTTAATTAAAATTCCTACTTCTGTTCTATATTTATGAAATTTTACCATACACATTCATTAATACCGTATGTGAAGCTTAAGTATATGATTTCGTGTAAGTCAGTTTGACCATCCACATTATTGGATATAAATATTTCTAGTTGTTAGTTGATTATTTAAAATATTATATTAACTTACAGGATCACAGATAAGCGACTTTCAATGGCATGAAAATTTATGCTCAAGCATCTAGGATAACTGTGTTGATTCTCAATGGTTGAATTTCAAAATTTGTTAATGTAGATGGGTCTGTTAGTTCAAACTGGTCGTTTCCATATAAGTTACTTGGAGTTTTATTGGAAGTGACCAATTCTAACTAAAATTCCAAATTATGTTCCATATTTATAAAATACAACCATACACATTCGTTAATACGGCGTGAGAAGCTTAAATACACGATTTCGTATAATTCTGATTTAGTTTGGCTATCCATATTTTCAAATTTAGAGTATATAAAATACTAAAAATCTTAAATTCTTAAATTACTAAAAGTATAAAAACTTTAAACTCTTAAAAATAAAAATTATTAAATTCTTAAAAATATAAAATTAAATTCAAAAAGTAAAAAATTCTCGATGCCTGCTCTCATACAACCCTAACTTCATAATCATCTACTCCATTTTCACTCAAAATTGAAATTAAGAAAATAATAAAAAATAAAATTCTAAAATCCCTAAATCATCTATCAAACATCTTGCCTTTGTTGCTTCATTCGTCGAAGCCGAAGTAGCTCCTCTTGGTTTCCTTCGAAGTCGCGAACCTCGACTTTGCCTTGGTTACCATCGAAGCCAAACTCAAAGTTGCAAACCTCCACCTCCACTACCTTTAAAGCCAACTGCAACCCATCAAGACTGACCATAACCCTTGCCGTCACCATGCCTTGCCGTTGCCATACATTCTTGTTGCCTTGTCGAACTTAACAAAAGCCCAAACCTGTATTGAACCCATAAGCACTATGTTGAATTTTCAATTGGTATATTGAAATTGAAATCAAATTTGAATATACTAATATTGATATTTAAACTGAACTCATCTACAATCCATGAAATCAATATATTTAAATTGGTATTTCAAATTGAAACCGAATTTTAATTAAAATTGAAGTTGATATGTTTTAAATTGGTATGTTTGGAATTGTTAAATTAACATTGGTATATGTGGATCAAATCAAATTTGAATTTAATTCCAAATTCCCCTTGGCTTAGTTTTAAATATAAGAAAATTATGTGTCATTTGGGAAAAACAAATATTTGATTACAAGTCAAGCTTTATAAAAACATGCGTTTAATAAGAAAATGTTGTATACTAAAAATAACTAATAGCATATTTCCTTGTTTAACATTTTGTTTTCATTTCTCAATAGGAAGATTATAATAGAGAACCAATATATTAGGAGGTCTATTGTATGACTCATAAGTTTGAGTCCATCAATGTTGGATTGACCTCTAGAAGATGTATCGACAAAGATGCAGAGAGTTTGCAGCAAATCATTTAAAATACATAATTTAAATAATATATACATGTGTTTGTAATTTTTATAAGCATGAAAAAATAAAAACCCAATGAACATAATTAGAAGCATGTCAGAATGCCAAAAACACCATTATGTTTGGTATGTGGTAAGAAATTAAATTGGCTTATCACATTCTTCAAGAAAAATGCATGATTCTGGATGAAGCTACTGACCGGGAAGTTACATCGAACAACATTTAGGCACTAAATACTATGGTGTAGGGGATACTAGAGGTGAAATATGTAGACAAAATATCAAGCTCGAATTGACCAGCTAAAATGTGAAAACATGAACGTCACACATGAGGTTGAGGAAGAAGCCTTTCACGCCCTCAACCATCTATGGCCATTAGGTCAGAATGTAGACCCAATATGGTAATATTCCTACAAATTCCATAAGTTAATTAATTATATTACTCTGGTAAAATAAGTGCTAAATTATTATTTTTCACTTAAAATAATCAAATAAATGTATCAGTGTAGAGGTGGAGACAACACCAACATTCTTGACCAATCATCACAGCACATCACTCAAATGGTGTAAAAGTTTATAGTGATGGAGTGCAAGGTCGAAATACGTCATTCAAATTATGAGTGGCTTGGCCGATTGGTTGAAAAGCGCTTGGGTGGACAAGTAAGCAAGCTCTATTAGGACCAAGATCAGGCAATAAACAAGCGAAGTTTCTTGTTTAATATCATTTATGTATTTTTTACTTCAGTCATTGCTATGTATATATATTTATCTACTATTTGGACATGATGTTTATTTAAAATTGTATATAAGTGACATTAGTTTATGTTGTTATATTGGATAATAACGCGAATGTTGTATGTTATTGGGATGTTCTATCAGTTTTGTCATTTTTTAATAATATTGTTGGTGATATTATTTTGTTTATTGATATATATATTTATATGTATGTATTTCATTGCCTATTTAGCATCATCGAAATGGCTAGATTAGATGTTGGGTCTGAGGGCTACAAGTGCAGTAGAAAAGCTGCAAATTTGCTTCCGGAATGGCAACGTAATAGCGTCGGTAAGCTGTGGGAAAATATAAAATTTGCATTTTAAAAAGGAGTCAGCATAGTGTTGATAAGACATCGGAAATGTTAGTACTTGAGATATTGGTTTTGATGACAACAACTTTAGGAAATCATAAAAAATATAAATATTAATGTTTTATCAAGATATATAATATAAAGTGCAGGATATTAGATAGATGATGATTTAAGAAGGCTGTACAGTATCAAGTCAAGATGTTAATATAGAGACTCAAGAGTTAAAGAATAAAGACTCATGAGTATTGAAGAATTCAAGATTTCAAGAAATCCTAGATAACTTATAGAGTCATAGATTTATGTTAAAATTATGATAGCACTTGATCACTCTCTCATCTCCCTCTCTCTATTTGAAAATAAGTTTTTAAATATACTACTCAAAACAAAATTTAAAAAGTTTTCAATTTCATATAATTGTAAATATTAGTTTAATTTGTGATATGTTACTAAGTTATTGTTTTTGTTAAATTTTGATTCATATTGGTTTATTTTTCAAAAATCTTATAAAATAATTTTATTCAAGTTTTATTATGATTTAAAAGTGTATAAATTATATTTAAGCATGTTTACAAAATATCAAAATTATTTCACAAAGCAGTACATTTTCAAAATGATATTTTAAAGTGTTTTTCAAATTACAAAGAGTATGTCGACATACTAACCGTGACTTTTGGAAATCAAATTTCAAAAGAATTGTCTATTCGTCGTATCTCTTCACGAATAGACATGCCCATTATTCTTCTATAAATACTTGTCTTCCCAATGAATTTTATTATCAATTTTCATTCTTCTTCTCTCCTCCTTGTTCTCTTTCATTTTCTAAACAAAAATATAACCACACTTTACCGAATTTCAACCAAAATCAAACTCAATCAACAATAGTTTGATTCTCTATCATTTGCTCTTTGATTTCTATTATCTCTCTCACTCTAATTAAGATCAAAGTGCTATTCAAGAGTTATAGGATCATTTGTAATCAAGATCGAAGATCAGAGTCTATAAAACTCTATCAAATCAAACCGCTATACTTGTGGGTGAGATTGTAGCCTGTAAATCAATTAGGTATGCTTAGTAGCCCATAAATCTAGTAGGTGTGCTTGTAGCTCGTAGATCAAGTGACTCACCTAAAGGTCGAGATTTTGAAGGGTGTCTCGTAGCCTTGAAATCGAGATTTTATTTGCATTTACGAGTTGAAAAGGAATCCATACAGGGAATTGTGTAGGACTGGATGTAGGGTAACTCTGAACCAGTATGTAATCCTGGTGTGTTCTTTCCTTTTACTTTTATTGTATTTACTTTTATCCTGTTTTGATCCTGTGATTAATAATTGCATATATCTAAGTATAATTTCAAAATATTTCAAAAAGATTCATATAAATTAGAAAACACTATTCATCCCCCCTTTAGTGTTTACTTAGCCTTAAGATCCCTATTTCACAATCTTACATTTGGTATCGGAGCATTGGTTTTCAAATTGTTCATAATCTGATTTTTGAAAAGTTTAAATGGCTACCAACACTGGTAATAGTACTATTAGTAACACGGTTAATACACTTGTTAATAATTCATTTATTGAAGGACAATCTACCGCTAGACCACCACCTTTTAATGGCAGTAACTACACATATTGGTCATGTAGAATGAAAATCTATTTACCATCAATAGGATTAGACACTTGGAATATCACACAAACCGAGTCCACTGAACTCGAGACTAATTTTGCATAATTGACTGCTGAATAAAAGGCAGTTGCACAAAGTAATTCTAAGGCCATGAATATACTATTTTGTTCACTAGATAGAAATGAATTTAATATAGTATCTATGTGTAAGTCTGCATTTGAAATTTGGAGAACTTTGCAAGTTAAACATGAAGGCACAAGTAAGGTTAAACAGACCAAGATTTCCTTATTTACAAACTAGTTTTAATTATTTAAAATGTGTCCAAATGAGTCAATATTCGATATGTATAGTTGATTTCAAGATATAGTACACTCACTTATTGCATTGGGCAAAAGTTTCTCTAAGGAGGATCAAGTTAGAAAAAAACCTGATTTCACTTACTTCTGAATGGGACCAAAAGACTCTTGCAATCGAAGAGGCTAATGATATTAGCAAACTAAAGATTGAAGAGTCAATTGGAAATTTAATGTCTTTTAAGGAAAAAATGCAGGGTAGAAGAGAAAACAAAGCAATAGGGAAGAAATCCATTGCATTCAATGCAATGACGGATAATCTAGATTTAGATAGTGATAATGATGAAGAAGTTGCTTTCATGATAAGGAAGTTCAAAAAATTCCTAAAATATAAGAAGATGAACAATTTTAAAAGAATTGGCAAAAAAAATCCAAGAAACGAAAGTGGTAGTGGAAATGCTATCAGATGTTATAACTACGACGAACCTGGTCACTTAAAGTGAGACTGTCCCCATCTCGAGAAACTAAAAACCACACTAAACACTGATTCATCTAGAAAACGGAGAAGAGCCTATATTGCAACTGTAACGACCTGGTATTTTGGACCATTCGCATCCGCACATGTCGAACTTGAATGATTCAAAATACCCAATTGTTAATTTTAATTGGCAAAACTCATCATATACAGTAAATAAAATAATCACAGATCACAGACACAGAATAATATAACCGTAATGCAGCGGAAACAAAAGAATAGTAGTTCATGAAGCTACTATATACATAACAGAGTTAAACAAGATACAATAGAGGTCTCGAATACATAGATATCTCAATACAATAGTCAAATACAAGATCTGAATACATCACTGGAATCAACTGAATAACTGAAAGCTAGATAGATAGCTGGATCTCCAAGCGAAGCTCCAACTCCAAGGGTGAGTCTCAAATACTGTATCACTCAGTCTGACCCGAGCGTAAAGAAAAACACAAAACACTCGAGTCAGGATTAACATTCTTATATCAATAAATCTAACTCAAGTGAAATAATGACTGAAATACGAGTAACTCAAAGGATGTTTGAGATAACCATCCTCTAAGGATCCGTTAAACTATCTACTATGTAGTAGTTTACGCTAAGTAGATAATGTCTAATCAGTAAAGTACGATATCAAAATAGCGTTAAGTCATGGCCCATTCCACCCTTAACACATTTTTATTCCCAAGAGCATATACAAGACCGTAGTTTCCCCAAAACCGGAAGTCACCAGAGGGAAATCCATATACTAAAGGTACAAACCAAAATCGTAGTGGTCACGAATAGGATAATCAGTATGACAAGGTACATGAGGCAATACCAACTAGGATACTAGTAGTTGCGTGATCCGAACTGATGTTGGGCATAGCAGCTACTACCCCAACACCGCGAAACAACACTCCCATAATCGAGGGGTGCACCCAAATCGAATCACAAAAGTAATAGATATGGTAACGAAGAAGTGTGTCCGCTAGAGGTGGCGAACCTCAATGGCCCGGCGCGGCTCCTGTTTTAGTCATGTCAGGGGTCATCCAAAATCGTTCTCTTTCTTCAGTCAATGCGTTCATCAAAACCATCCACTTCGTTCTGGATCAACACTCCGCGTATATTAGTTATTAAAGTGGTTTTCGGTATCGACAGAGAGTATGTCCATATCCGATCCCGGTCTCTTTAATAACTACGTATTATTACACCGATGGTCATTTAATAAACTTTCAAAATAGTTATATTTCAAAACCGACATATCATTGTCATTTCAAAAATATTCACCTCCAAAACCATAGTACTTTTCCAAAGTTATAACACTTTCGAAATCATAGTCTTTTAAAAATCAAACACTTTGGAAATCACAGCTTTGAAATCATAGCATTTTGGAAATCATAACACTTTGAAATTATAGCATTTTGGAAATCATAACTCTTTTCTTTTAAACGGTTTAGATATTAAAATTTGTATATATAATAAAATAGTTTATAAATAAGATAGTTTATATAAATAGTTATAAGTTAAAATAGTTTAAAATAAAATAATTTATATTAAAAATGATTTATATTAAAATAGTTTATATCAAAATAATTTATAAAGTAAAATATCAATAGTTTTAAATATAATTTAAAATTACTTTATAAAATAAAATAGTTTCCTCAAATTTCACAAATCGATTCAAATCAACTTAAATTCCAAAATTTTAATTTAATCAAATCTCAAATCATCAATTTCAACTCGATTCCATTTCTCAACAAATCATTTCAAATTATATCGATTTCAAATACAAATTTGAAACCCAAATTTAACCATTTCAATTTCAATATATTTCAAAGCTTTAAATATTCAATATTTCAAAACTAAATTTTATAATTCCATTTATATCTAAATTTAATTTGATTACATTTAGTTTCTGAGATATTGCTTTAATCATTTCAATACATCTAAATACAACTTCAATTTACAAATTTTTATAAACAAATATCCCATTTATTTTTATATAAGTTTGAAATATTCATTTAAGCTACTATTTAATCAAGTTCAAGTTATAACACATATCTTACAATCTCAAATTTAATAGATTTCAAGTCAAACTTGTTTAAGTATAATTATTAAATACTCAAGAATTCCAAATCAATTTCAAATTTATCTTTCAACTTGAACATTATAAACTTTATATTTGAAAATATAAATTTTTCATAAATACTCAAAACATATTTTTATATTGATTCAAATCAACTTAAATAAATCTTTAAAATCAATTTTTATTAAAACCATATATTTCTTTTCAAAACCATAGAAATCATTTCAAATTATTGATATATAGACCAACGGTGTCTGTATATAATTTTCTACCCTATGGTCAAGTGATACGGATATTTAACATTTCAATCCGTAATTTAAATATATACGGGTATATATATATCATTTCAACCCGTAATCTCAAATTCAATTCAATTGAAAATCGCTTGGGTTTATCATTTCAACCCATAACAATTTTCTCCTATTCTACAGATCGATCGGGTATGTATCATTTCAACCCATAGTGAATTCTATATTAACAGGGAACTTGCAGAGTGATAACAGATATGATAAAATATAACAACGGTAACAGGCATATATCATCAGTATAAATAACAGATAAGGGTGTCAGATGTCACATGTGAACAGATACAGATGATGGCATATATATATATCAATATAAATAACAGATAATGGTGTCAGGTGTCACAGGTGAACAGATACAGATGATGGCATAGATATAGAAATATAAATAACTAACAGTAGCATATTTCAATTGTCGTTTCAATTGAAATCAGATTTAATAAATATAAGAACGTTAATCGTGAGTGATTGCTCACCTTTCGAGGCTAGATAGGATAGACAATAAGATGAATTACGAATCCAAGCACGGATCTTAAAATAAGGCAAGATTGAACTCGAATCGACGAACAAAGCTGATAAATGGGAATTGATGCTCAGAACTGGATCGAAGGAGACAAAGATATAAGTGAATTGATATAGATATAACATATAAAATTGTATATATATACAAAATCATATTCTCATTTCACACATGTCAATATATATATATATATATATAAAATAAATTTTTGTATCCGTACATTTGAACTTATCAATCTAACATATATAATTTTTTTATAACTTATAAATTATATAACTCAGAACATATATATATACTATACCACAATAGATCAACTTATAATTTATACTTAATATATATATATATATATATATATATAACAAAAAACTTCCCTATAGCATATAACGTATATATACAATATAATTTATAAACCTGTACACCACATTCCCACATAACATACAAACTACCCGTTTTAAACTAATATAACTTACATTTATGCAAGAACTGACGCTCGTATACAAATATGTGACCTATATATATAATGTATACAATACTTTTAAACAATGAATATACTGCTTCTATAATGTAATATATATACTGTAAAACAAAAATGGATCAAACACTAAACCCAATATATATCTTACTTTATTTTTGATTTAGGATACAACATCATATACAAATATTTATATAAAATATACAACAGCATGTAAATATGTACAACAAACTCTACACTATATACTTATGCGAATAAACATACCAAACACATATAAAAGTTGCAAACCAAAATATTGAAAATATATAACCCATTTATATAAATATATATATTTACTTACAAATTGCAAATGAAAGAGCTCTTGATGGAGATGTTGTGCCGACATTAGGCGGTGGAGCTTGAGGTGGTGAGTCTCACGTCGTGAGGCCGGAGTCTGCTGCCTGGTCGAGGACGAGACAGGCTTTGGATCGTGGAGGGAAGTGCACGGGTTTGGGTGGAGATGCGAGAGGCCGGTAAAGGCTGGGCTTCTTCGCCGGATTTGCTGGATTTGGTGTCTCGGGTGGAGGCGGTTGGCTAAAGGTGGTGGAAGAGTCGGAGGGCAAGGTGGAAGATGCGGCATGGGCTGAAGGCATGGGTCTCGTGAGGGAGGAAGTGGACGGTGGTGAGAGGCACAGGCGTTGCCTGGTGTGGGTATTCGGCCTTGTGGTAGTGCTCGGAGTGGAGGAGGGGCCGGGTTGTTGAAGTGATCGGCCTGGGGTGAGGAGGAGCGGCAAATAATGGTGGGTTTCACGGCAGGTTGGCGAGGTCGAGGTGGCTTGTGTGGTGGCACTTGCTGGTGGAAGTGGATGAGTTGGCGTGGTGGTTGCTGCCGCATTGGAGTCGGGTCAGGGTCGGGATGGAATGAAGGAGTGGTGGGTTAAACTAAATATGAACTAGATATGTTTATATCTTACAAAATTTTTATATTGTTCTTTGGCCAGTACAATAGAAAAATAGAAAGAAAAAGAGTGGAAGGGATGGTTGCGTGGAGAGAAGGAGAAGCAGGGAAAAGTTGAAGTGAAAGGAAGTGAACAGGCTTTATAATATACAACCATATTATATAATATATTTTGGTTTATATGCACAAAACGAAAAGACAAAAGTAGAAAGAAACGAACCAAACTGAAATGAACCAGCGAATGTTATAAAGTGCACAGTAAATATTAAGTCACGAGCGAAAATTTAAGAAAATATTAAATGCAAACAGCTGTTGGATGTGAGCAGGTAAAAAGATGAAAAGATAGATGGGAACAAAAGGTTTTTAAAACGGCTACCGATACGGTCCGACGTTTTACAGATTCTGCTGCGTACCGGACTCCGAAACACACGAATGAATATATTGCAGAGATCAGCTCGACGAGACGATCAAAACGGTATAAAATTATCAGTGGCACGATCGAATTATAAAAATTCGAATTTTCTAATAGCGGAAAATGCAAGAAAAACGCTGAAAAATAAGATCGACGGAGCCAAAGATGTCCGAATTTGGAAAAACGACAAACTGAAATCTTGCTCAGAAGATGGTTTGGAATTTTTCTATGTAAAAATATTTAGGTTTCGGAAACATTTTATTTTCATCGCTTTTTAACTGATTAAATTGAAGTAAATTTACGCGCGAAATAAACTTCCATATTTTCGGACGAAAATTTACCAGTTGCTATGTTTAACTAAACGCATTCCAAATATCAAATTTATATTTCAAAATTTTATCGTTTAAAATTTCACAAAATTTCAACTAATTACGTTATTAAAACAGTTGAAATTTACGGGTCGTTACACTCTCCCCCACTCAAAACTTTTCGTCCCCGAAAAGGAACGAGGTAGGAGAATAGAAACAACCAGAAAGAAAAACAGATTTGAAATACAAAATAACAATTAATTTAAACCATATAAATTCAAATTTAAATTAATTGATATTCAATAATTGATTTAATCCATTTGATTTCACTAAAATCAATCTCAACTATTTCTAAATTCATTATCTTATTATCCCATTTTCTTCAATTTACAATTTCTAAAACCATAAATTTGAATAGTCTTTTATTATAATCATATTTTCTTCAACCATTTTAAATTCTTCTTTATTCCAAATTACTGTTAAATTTATTCTGCTTAATATATCTACTCACATATATTTAACCCATATAAATTAATTTAAAACATAAAAGTTTCGATTTAAATTAATTTACCTCTATTAATTTCTTTTAAATTCAAGGTATTTTCATATGTTGATCAAATTTCAATTTATTAATTCTTTCAAAACAAATTTATTAATTCTTTCAAAACAAATTTATTCCATTATTAACTGAGTTTACTTATTATCCTATCTAACTCTATTAACATCTTTATAATCAAAATTTAGTGTATAACATTTATTATAAACACTCAAATTTTATTTATAAATTCAATTTATCTTATATATTATCCAATTACATATTCAACTTCTGCATGATTTAGGTAAGTTGTATTAGAATGCAGTTGAACAATATACAAATAAAATTTTCCCAATTCAATTATTCAAGTTTAAATATTTATTCCAAATTTTGGTTTTATTTATAATTAAAATCATCCTTTAACAAAATTTAAGAATTAGATTTCCGATTAACTTTAAACAATTTAGAGATATATATATAATATATTTATATCAAATCAAATTAAATTTTAAAATAAGATACATATATATATGTAAATCAAAATATACTGAAGAAATTCAAATCAAAAAATATATTTTTTTCTCAAAACAAAACCGTAGCAAAGCTACAGAATGGTTTCTCCACTTCGAAACTCGAAAATGATTGTCGATGATGCGGCCGCCATCACCGAAATTATTTTCCAGCGATAAAGAGAAGAGCACTGATTTCAACATTTTAAAATTCTTTGAAAACGATTTCAATTTGAAATATTTTAAATACTATACACTTTAAAACTTAAAAACCAAATTGAAATCACCCAAAAATTTAAATTCTCAAATTCTTGATTTAAATACATTTCAGATTTCAAATTTGCATTATAGCCAAGTTTATAACTTCAATTATTTATATTGCAATAGTCAATTGTTTACAAAACAATAAATGATAATCAAATATTATCACTCCAACAATTAATTTATTACAGTTTGGTTAAAGAAAATTTCATACTTATATATATAGTAAAATCATACAAACTTTATTTTATTTTCCAAATTTGAAAACAACATTGTGTCAGCTTGCTCTGCTCAAGTGTTTTGGAAATCCTATCGATAGCGTTGATCAGACGAATCGATCGGAAACCCAAATCAACCTCAACAACTCAAACAACACAGCATATATTTAAAGCGTTTATATATATTAGTTTACACATACATTTCTTTGCTCGACGATACATGAATGAATTTCAAAATAAGGATAGGGTTTCAAATTTGATGGACTTAAATCAAAGAGAAATTTGGTTCGAAGATAAGTTCGAAACAAGATATGATGATTAATAGCAAAGTAGGAAGATTGATAAGTTTATATAAATCACGGGCAACCTTAACCGGGTCGACCGTGACTTCAAGAATAAGATCGTTGTAGAATTCCGAGGTAAATCGACATTCGATCTCAAGAAATAAAATTCAGGTATAGCAGGAGATAGATAGCATCGTAAACCGAGGATACAGAAATCTCTGGTAAATCAATGCCTATTGTAAAGGAGTTTCACTCCTTTACAAATCATTCGAAGATTGGCGAGACCGCCGATCTATTATAGATATCATTCAAAATGGAGTTATGGGGTGCTCCAGAATTGAAAGAAGACGAATAGTGAGGGACATGAATGAATTTTTGGAACCGCAGGAAACATTCCAAAATTCAAAGGAATCGAGTCAAAAGGAAGAGATTGAAACTCGAATGAGAGTGATTCTGTAAATACATTTACCCTATATGTTAAGTTTTGCCTAGAGCTACCAAAGCTCTGATACCAACTGTAACGACCTGGTATTTTGGACCATTCGCATCCGCACATGTCGAACTTGAATGATTCAAAATACCGAATTGTTAATTTAAATTGGCAAAACTCAGCATATACAGTAAATAAAATAATCACAGATCACAGACACAGAGTAATATAACAGTAATGCAGCAGAAACAAAAGAATAGTAGTTCATGAAGCTACTATATACATAACAGAGTTAAACAAGATACAACAGAGGTCTCGAATACATAGATATCTCAATACAATAGTCAAATACAAGATCTGAATACATCAATGGAATCAACTGAATAACTGAAAGCTGGATAGATAGCTGGATCTCCAAGCGAAGCTCCAACTCCAAAGGTGAGTCTCAAATACTGTATCACTCAGTCTGACCCGAGCGTAAAGAAAAACACAAAACACTCGAGTCAGGATTAACATTCTTATATCAATAAATCTAACTTAAGTGAAATAATGACTGAAATACGAGTAACTCAAAGGATGTTTGGGATAACCATCCTCTAAGGATCCGTTAAACTATCTACTATGTAGTAGTTTACGCTAAGTAGATAATGTCTAATCAGTAAAGTACGATATCAAAATAGCGTTAAGTCATGGCCCATTCCACCCTTAACACATTTTTATTCCCAAGAGCATATACAAGACCGTAGTTTCCCCAAAACCGGAAGTCACCAGAGGGCAATCCATATACTAAAGGTACAAACCAAAATCGTAGTGGTCACGAATAGGATAATCAGTATGACAAGGTACATGAGGCAATACCAACTAGGATACTAGTAGTTGCGTGATCCGAACTGATGTTGGGCATAGCAGCTACTACCCCAACACCGCGAAACAACACTCCCATAATCGAGGGGTGCACCCAAATCGAATCACAAAAGTAATAGATATGGTAACGAAGAAGTGTGTCCGCTAGAGGTGGCGAACCTCAATGGCCCGGCGCGACTCCTGTTTTAGTCATGTCAGGGGTCATCCAAACTCGTTCTCTTTCTTCAGTCAATGCATTCATCAAAACCATCCACTTCGTTCTGGGTCAACACTCCGCGTATATTAGTTATTAAAGTGGTTTTCGGTATCGACAGAGAGTATGTCCATATCCGATCCCGGTCTCTTTAATAACTACGTATTATTACACCGATGGTCATTTAATAAACTTTCAAAATAGTTATATTTCAAAACCGACATATCATTGTCATTTCAAAAATATTCACCTCCAAAACCATAGTACTTTTCCAAAGTTATAACACTTTCGAAATCATAGTCTTTTAAAAATCAAACACTTTGGAAATCACAGCTTTGAAATCATAGCATTTTGGAAATCATAACACTTTGAAATTATAGCATTTTGGAAATCATAACTCTTTTCTTTTAAACGGTTTAGATATTAAAATTTGTATATATAATAAAATAGTTTATAAATAAGATAGTTTATATAAATAGTTATAAGTTAAAATAGTTTAAAATAAAATAATTTATATTAAAAATGATTTATATTAAAATAGTTTATATCAAAATAATTTATAAAGTAAAATATCAATAGTTTTAAATATAATTTAAAATTACTTTATAAAATAAAATAGTTTCCTCAAATTTCACAAATCGATTCAAATCAACTTAAATTCCAAAATTTTAATTTAATCAAATCTCAAATCATCAATTTCAACTCGATTTCATTTCTCAATAAATCATTTCAAATTATATCGATTTCAAATACAAATTTGAAACCCAAATTTAACCATTTCAATTTCAATATATTTCAAAGCTTTAAATATTCAATATTTCAAAACTAAATTTTATAATTCCATTTATATCTAAATTTAATTTGATTACATTTAGTTTCTGAGATATTGCTTTAATCATTTCAATACATCTAAATACAACTTCAATTTACAAATTTTTATAAACAAATATCCCATTTATTTTTATATAAGTTTGAAATATTCATTTAAGCTACTATTTAATCAAGTTCAAGTTATAACACATATCTTACAATCTCAAATTTAATAGATTTCAAGTCAAACTTGTTTAAGTATAATTATTAAATACTCAAGAATTCCAAATCAATTTCAAATTTATCTTTCAACTTGAACATTATAAACTTTATATTTGAAAATATAAATTTTTCATAAATACTCAAAACATATTTTTATATTGATTCAAATCAACTTAAATAAATCTTTAAAATCAATTTTTATTAAAACCATATATTTCTTTTCAAAACCATAGAAATCATTTCAAATTATTGATATATAGACCAACGGTGTCTGTATATAATTTTCTACCCTATGGTCAAGTGATACGGATATTTAACATTTCAATCCGTAATTTAAATATATACGGGTATATATATATCATTTCAACCCGTAATCTCAAATTCAATTCAATTGAAAATCGCTTGGGTTTATCATTTCAACCCATAACAATTTTCTCCTATTCTACAGATCGATCGGGTATGTATCATTTCAACCCATAGTGAATTCTATATTAACAGGGAACTTGCAGAGTGATAACAGATATGATTAAATATAACAACGGTAACAGGCATATATCATCAGTATAAATAACAGATAAGGGTGTCAGATGTCACATGTGAACAGATACAGATGATGGCATATATATATATATATATCAATATAAATAACAGATAATGGTGTCAGGTGTCACAGGTGAACAGATACAGATGATGGCATAGATATAGAAATATAAATAACTAACAGCATCATATTTCAATTGTCGTTTCAATTGAAATCAGATTTAATAAATATAAGAACGTTAATCGTGAGTGATTGCTCACCTTTCGAGGCTAGATAGGATAGACAATAAGATGAATTACGAATCCAAGCACGGATCTTAAAACAAGGCAAGATTGAACTCGAATCGACGAACGAAGCTGATAAATGGGAATTGATGCTCAGAACTGGATCGAAGGAGACAAAGATATAAGTGAATTGATATAGATATAACATATAAAATTGTATATATATACAAAATCATATTCTCATTTCACACATGTCAATATATATATATATATAATAAATTTTTGTATCCGTACATTTGAACTTATCAATCTAACATATATAATTTTTTTATAACTTATAAATTATATAACTCAGAACATATATATATATACTATACCACAATAGATCAACTTATAATTTATACTTAACATATATATATAACAAACAACTTCCCTATAGCATATAACGTATATATACAATATAATTTATAAACCTGTACACCACATTCCCATGTAACATACAAACTACCCGTTTTAAACTAATATAACTTACATTTATGCAAGAACTGACGCTCGTATACAAATATGTGACCTATATATATAATGTATACAATACTTTTAAACAATGAATATACTGCTTCTATAATGTAATATATATACTGTAAAACAAAAATGGATCAAACACTAAACCCAATATATATCTTACTTTATTTTTGACTTAGGATACAACATCATATACAAATATTTATATAAAATATACAACAGCATGTAAATATGTACAACAAGCTCTACACTATATACTTATGCGAATGAACATACCAAACACATATAAAAGTTGCAAACCAAAATATTGAAAATATATAACCCATTTATATAAATATATATATTTACTTACAAATTGCAAATGAAAGGGCTCTTGATGGAGATGTTGTGCCGACCTTAGGCGGTGGAGCTTGAGGTGGTGAGTCGCACGTCGTGAGGCCGGAGTCTGCTGCCTGGTCGAGGACGAGACAGGCTTTGGATCGTGGAGGGAAGTGCACGTGTTTGGGTGGAGATGCGAGAGGACGGTCAAGGCTGGGCTTGTTCGTCGGAGTTGCTGGATTTGGTGTCTCGGGTGGAGGCGGTTGGCTAAAGGTGGTGGAAGAGTCGGAGGGCAAGGTGGAAGATGCGACATGGGCTGAAGGCATGGGTCGCGTGAGGGAGGAAGTGGACAGTGGTGGGAGGCACAGGCGTTGTCTGGTGTGGGTATTCGGCCTTGTGGTGGTGCTCGGCGTGGAGGAGGGGTCGGGTTGTTGAAGTGATCGGCCTGGGTGAGGAGGAGCGGCAAATAATGGTGGGTTTCACGGTAGGTTGGCGAGGTCGAGGTGGCTTGTGTGGTGGCACTTGCTGGTGGAAGTGGATGAGTTGGCGTGGTGGTTGCTCCCGCATTGGAGGCGGGTCAGGGTCGGGATGGAATGAAGGAGTGGTGGGTTAAACTAAATATGAACTAGATATGTTTATATCTTACAAAATTTTTATATTGTTCTCTGGCCAGTACAATAGAAAAATAGAAAGAAAAAGAGTGGAAGGGATGGTTGCGTGGAGAGAAGGAGAAGCAGGGAAAAGTTGAAGTGAAAGGAAGTGAACAGGCTTTATAATATACAACCATATTATATAATATATTTTGGTTTATATGCACAAAATGAAAAGACAAAAGTAGAAAGAAACGAACCAAACTGAAATGAACCAGCGAATGTTATAAAGTGCACAGTAAATATTAAGTCACGAGAGAAAATTTCAGAAAATATTAAATGCAAACAGCTGTTGGATGTGAGCAGGTAAAAAGATGAAAAGATAGATGGGAACAAAAGGTTTTTAAAACGGCTACCGATACGGTCCGACGTTTTACAGATTCTGCTGCGTACCGGACTCCATAAGACACGAATGAATATATTGCAGAGATCAGCTCGACGAGACGATCAAAACGGTATAAAATTATCAGTGGCACGATCGAATTATAAAAATTCGAATTTTCTAATAGCGGAAAATGCAAGAAAAACGCTGAAAAATAAGATCGACGGAGCCAAAGATGTCCGAATTTGGAAAAACGACAATTTGAAATCTTGCTCAGAAGATGGTTTAGAATTTTTCTATGTAAAAATATTTAGGTTTCGGAAACATTTTATTTTCATCGCTTTTTAATGATTAAATTGAAGTAAATTTACGCGCGAAATAAACTTCCATATTTTCGGACGAAAATTTACCAGTTGCTATGTTTAACTAAACGCATTCCAAATATCAAATTTATATTTCAAAATTTTATCATTTAAAATTTCACAAAATTTCAACTAATTACGTTATTAAAACAGTTGAAATTTACGGGTCGTTACAGCAACACTAGATGACTCAAACACATCATCAAGAGAAAATAATCAGATACGGAAATTGCCTACATGTGCTTCACAACAATACAGAATTCAAATATAATTGGTGAAATAGGATCAGAAAAAGGTACGCATTTAATATATTAAAAGCTCTATATCATTTGAATTTTTGATTGTTTGATTATTCGAAATATTCTATAGATTAATAACAATATTGGTTGAATATTATGTGATTTTTATATTTTTATTTATTTTTTACAATATAATAATAATGTAAAATATATTTAAAATAATTTTTACTATTTTTAATATATTTTTCTGCAAATAGGATAACTATAAATAGTTATATGAAAAATAAAATAGAATATAGTTAAAAAGAAATCGCTTTTCAAAAATTTAGTGCATATGTCGACATACACCCCTAGCATATGTCGACATACATGTGTAGAATTTGAATTTGAATTTCAAATTCAAAATTTGAATTTTCCCTTTACCTTTTCAGCTACCCCAATGTTCTGAGAAGGCGTCTCTTGACCAGAGAACATGTCATTTGATTCTCTATTTATTATCTCCATCTCTTTTCATTTAATTCACCTTTCATTTCAAAATTCAAACCTTCATCAACTCTCTTATTTCTTAAAACATCCATCAATGGCTTCCTCAAGCACTCCAACCTCCATGAGACTCTCCAAAATTATCGAAAACTTTCTCGTTCATGATCAAGAAGCCGTGAAAGCTTATATTAGCTATATGAATTATCCAAAAGTTCATATGAGAAAGTTTGCTATTTTTAATGATTTTTCTACTTATGAAATTGATACTCTTTGCTCCCAAAATGGAATTCTCAGTTTAATTGATGCTTCTCAAAATGATTTTATTTGCTATCCACACTTGGTCAAAATGTTTTATGCAAATTTGAAAGGGAAATTTCATGAAGATGGAGGAGGAGGAATGTGGAGTAGTGTTAAAGGAACTATAATCGTTTTAAATTGCGAACTTTTGGGTACCATTCTTGGATGCAAATCTAGCAGAATGGACCTTACTTCTTTCAAAATAGATGAGCATGATCATGAAGTTTTTCATAACATTTTTGAAGGTCATGATAAGTTTGAGTTTAAAAACCAAAATTTTCGTCCAAAAGCTAAAATTCTTAATCTTATTTTGCAACATACTATCACTCTTTATTCGGGAGATTTTAGTAATCCTACCTTGGAAGTTTATAAAGTGCTTTTTTCCATTTATGGTTGATATGACATAATTAGGCATAAGTTATTTTGGAGGAATTTTATCCTAAAAATCTTCCCAATCATGAAAATACACTATTTCATGGTATTTATCTTACCCGTATTTTCAACTACTTTGGTGTTGACTTTAAAGTAGAGAAATTTGTCACTCGTAAAGTGTTTAATAAAGCAAATATAGCTCTTATGAAAATTCCACCAATTTTTGAGCCACATGTAACACTTGCGGAGAAAGAAGAGAGGTTATCACATGTAGAGGAGGAAGAAATGCAAGAGGAGGAAGAAATGCAAGAAGAGGAAGAATGAGGAGAAATGGATATCAAAAAAGAAGAAGAGGCAGAGGAGGGAACCTCCTTAGAAAGCATTGAATATCTACTCCGTCCAACCAACCAAGACCTTCTCAACAATCAAAAGAAGATTATTGAAAACCAAAAGATTCTTAAGCATTCCATGAGTAAGAAGTTAAATGCTATTTCCAACAAAATGGACATATTCTTTGGAAAGTGAAATGCAAGCTTGGAATCTCTTCATCATCCTCTTCATCTAGATCCTTCTAGTTAATATGTAGTTGTTTAAGTGTGTTGTATTTGGTTGTTTTAGTTTGAGTGTAATTTGAATCTATGTATCTTTTCATTTTCTTATGTTCTATATACTCTCTACCTTAATGTTAATGAAAAATCTACTTCCTTGCTGTTATAATTGATTATCATCTCTGGAAATCAAAACTAGTATAATAATATAAGTTAAATACATTAGAATGTAAAAACAAAATAGTTTTGAAAATTTGTATGTATATGTCGACATACCCTAGGTATGTATGTCAACATACAACGGTAAGTTTTCAAAATTTTTAATTTTGAAAATTGAATAGACAACAAATGTTTATTCAGTTCCAACGACTTTTCACCCTTCTAAAACACATTTAGACCAGATATCACCCATTTTCCACTCTCCTTCTTCTTCCTTTACATTCCTAAACTCCAAATCATAAATATTGGCTTCTCCTATTCAAAAATTAGCCTCAAAGCTCAAACAAATGCTTGAATCTTTCAAAAACATTCTCTATTTCATCCTACGAAACCAGAGAAACTTAGACTTGAGTCAAATGCATATAACCAAGGAGCAACAAAGGCATTTCATGCAATTCGATTGATGATCTCAGCCCTGAACAAAGAAGAACCAACCGCTAATCCAGAGTGCACCATCAACAAAGACGATGAAGATTGGGAGGCTATTAAAGAGGATCCCATCTTTGGCACTGATGGATGGGTTGAAGCCCCATGAAATGTCTAGTTCAAAAATAGGTTTGATTGTATATATATACTTACTTTGATTGGAATGGTTTCTTTGGTTTGTTTGAATTTGATTGGTTTTGAATTTGAATATTGTTTGGTGTGTGACATTATGTATGCTTGGAATTAATCGAAATATTGATAATGTCATCTCATTTTACATTACATATTTCTTATATATCATTCTTGTCATTTTGAATTTCATGATTATATTACTTATCACTTCTATATATATTTATATCATTATGAGTATATAGCATATTATTTAGGGGGAGTTAGAATTAATCTCAAGAGATAGGGTTAGAATTATAGTTATAGTTAGTTATTTTTGATTGATGACAAAAGGGGAGAAATATATAAAATACTAGGCATAGATTAAGGGGGAGTTATATTATATTTTATATAAAAAGTTGTCATCATCAAAAATGGGGAGATTGTTAGTACCTAAGATATTGGTTTTAATGACAACAACTTTAGGAAATCATATAAAATATATATACCAATGTTTTATCAAAATATATAATATATATAGTGCAGGATATTAGACAGATGATGATTTTAGAAGACTGTACAATATCAAGTCAAGATTTTGATATAGAGACTCAAGATCTAGAGAATGAAAACTCATGAGTATTAAAGAGTTCATGATTTCAAGATATCCCAGAAAAGTTATAGAGTCATAGATTTATGTTAAAGTTCTGATAGCACTTAGTCTCTCTCTCTCTCTCCCTCTCTCTATTTTTAAATAAGTTTTTAAATATACTTTTCAAAATAACTTTTAAATAGATTTAATTTCTTATACTTATAAATATTATTTTAAGTTTTTGATTTTATACTAAGTTATTGTTTTTATTAAATTTCGATTTATATTGGTTTAATTTTCAAAAATTTTATCATATAATTTTATTCAAGTTTTATTATGATTTAAAAGTGTATAAATTATATTTAAGCAAATTTAAAAATTATTAAATTATTTTACAAAGTAATACATTTTCAAAATAATATGTTAAAGTGTTTTTAAAAATTACAAAAGAGTATGTCGACATACTCTACCCCTATATGCCGACATAGTAGCCGTGATTTTCAGAAATCAAATTTCAAAAGAAGTGTCTATTTGTCGTATCTCTTCACGAACAGACATGACTATTATTCCTCTATAAATGCCCATCTTCCAAACAAATTTTATTATAATTTTCATTCTTCTTATCTCCTCCTTATTCTCATTCATTTTATAAACAAAAATATAGCCACACTCTGCCGAATTTCAAACAGAATCAAACTCAATCAACATTAGTTTGATTCTCTATCATTTGCTCTCTGATTTCTATCATCTCTCTCACTCCAATCAAGATCAAAGTGCTATTCAAGAGTTATAGGATCATTTGTAATTAAGATTGTAGATTCAAGTTTGTAAACTCTATCAAATCAAACCGCTATACTTGTGGGTGAGATTGTAGCCCGTAAATCAATTGGGTATGCTTAATAGCCCGTAAATCTAGTGGGTATGCTTGTAGCCTGAAATCAAGTGACTCTACCCAGAGGTTGTGATTCTGGAGGCTGTGTCTCGTAGCCATGAAATGCAGATTGTATTTGCACTTACTAGTTGAAATGAAATCCGTATAAGGAATTGTGTGGGACTAGATGTAGGGTAACTCCGAACTAGTATAAAATCCTCTTGTATTCTTTCCTTTTACTTTTGCTACATTTACTTTTATCTGTGTTTTGATTCTGTGAGTGTTTCTGTAATTAATAATTGCATAATTCTAAGAATAATTTGAAAAGATTTCAAAAAGATTCATATAAATTAGAAAACACTATTCACCCCCCCTTTAGTGTTAATTTAGCCTTAAGATCCCTATTCCGTAATCTTACAAGAAAGTAGTGGCATTTCAATGGCATCGGAATAATAACGTTAGAAAGGGGTTGGAAAAATCCCTACTTCGTCATCAGAAAGGCAAAGAAAGGACAAGCAGTCGAGATGGCATCGAAAAAATAACATACGAAAGGCATCGGTAGAACCCGCACAAAAGGCATGGGAATTTTTTTGCAATGCTTATTTTTCAGATGTTCAAAAAGGCATCGAAAATAATTTCCAAAGCCATGCCGATGCTGTTTTGGCATCCGTAATGCTGAATAATGTTGTAGTGTTGCCACAACATTACAAAATAAGAAGAATTGAAGTGAAAGAGAGGACTTGTCCCAGAGGTGCCACATGTCATGCCAACAACGTGCCATTTCATCAGCCAACAAAGGAACCTTAACTATACAAAGTTATTGCTCGCCACATTTTAAGAATCCAATGATGCAACTTTACTATAAATAGCCTTGTACCCCACATAAAAAGATAGTTTTTCTAAATTCTCTTCTCTTCCATTTTCATTTGCAACTAAGACATTTATAAAAGCTTGATTTAGTAATTTCATGGTCGTCTAAGTCAAATAAAGATTCGTGATTTGCGACAAAGGACTTTAAAATTTTGCATTTGCATGCTTGTCCTTAGGATTTTCTTTTGCATAACTAACATCCAACTTCTTCTCTAGTATTTGAAAGTTAAACCAAATTTCGATTAATGTAACGACTCGGAATTTCAAATATTTTGAATTAATATGTCTGAATTATTCAAATATTTGAATCTTGGATTTAATAATATTGTTAATCCTCCTTTAGATAATAATTAATGATAAGAAATTTGCTTTTGAAATTTGTTTACCAATATAAATAGTTCGAAGAAATATCGATAATGTGATCGAAAATCATTTTATCAATAAACAACATCAAATCACGTGAAATTATCATCCTGGGGCACTGTCTCAGATTGGGATTAAACTATTATCATCGGGACCAGAATATTGAGGCGCTGTGCGTCGACGAATTTCATGGCGATTGGATGTACTGTGTGGTCATGCAAGCTCGAAACGTGTTAAGATTTATTGGGGAAAATTAAATATAATATATATTATATTATATATACCCACATAAACCACATTCCCTCTCTTCCTATTAATTATATTTTTCCTTCCTCTTTAGAAATAAAAGAAAAGGCTGCACCTTATTTATAAATTAAATCTAGTGATTCGGGCCGCGATAGGAGATGGCATCGAACCCGTTGAACTTGTGGTGAAGTGGGGATTGAATCTATATGGATATTAGCTCATGTGGTGCTACTTGGTTGAGCTTGATTTATTCATGCTATCGGCTAGGGTTCGCCATAGGCGATGATTAAGGTATGGTTTGACAATGGGGAGAGCCAAAATGAGCTTAGGGGACAAAGATGCGGAGATTGGTAGTGAATGGAGGCCATGCAATTTTTATTTGAGGGTCATTCTTGGACGTAGTTTGGGTGGGGGAAGGGAGAAGTTGCAATTTGCTTGGGGGGTGCGGATGGCTTAACTTGGGCATTATTGGGTCCGACTTGTGAAGAGAGGAAAGTTGATGGTGGTTAGACGAATAATGCAGGTCCATGGTGATGGTGACATGGTGAGGCGGTTGGCAGTAATGAGTTATTCATAGGCCTGTGCACATTTACAAGAGAGATAAATTGAGGAAGAAGAAGAATTTGGGATTTTAAAGGTAATTAGTGAATAAATTGGTAAATTAAGTATTTTAATTAATCTAAATTCTTACAAATTTCACATCTTTGGCATATGAAGTCCAATCAAGATGCTGCTTTCGCCATTGCACTCGTAGTAGGATTATCAAAGTCTTAGTTTGGCTTAGGCTTAGGTGAGTTTACTCACCATCGAATTGTATATATTGTGCATATAATATTTGTCGTACTGAATATATGTTAAAATAGATAACAGCGCAAGTTATTACTTTTGGACCCCTCCTTGCTTTGGGAAGCAAGTGAAAACATTATATGTAGTATAATCTCTTTTATAACCCTCTAATACAAGTATCGTGGTCATGACTTGTTGTTTACATGTTTGATAATGTTGTGTGAATAGTTGAAGTGTGTTGTGAATGTATGAAGCGAAATAGTCGCTATAAACGCACTTTGAAATCCTTTGTATTTAACATATGTTAAATTTGTTGAAATGTGAATATATTATGAAACTATATATTTGGTTATTCTATACACATGTTTTAGTTTGTTTAACATAAATGAATTGGTTAAGGAAATTATGGAAATTGTGAATAAAAGTTATGAAAGTTAAAAGCAAAAAGGTAGTTATGTATGCACTTTGAAAATGTCTTGTGTTCGCCGATTTTTAAAGTTAACTTTGAAAGACATCCTAAGGGCTTCTTTGTATTTTAATAAGTACTATATGTTTATTTAGTATTGGAAAAATATCAAATTAAAATATATTTCAATAATTTTTTTATGAATTTTTAGAGTAAGGAGTTTTAAATTATAAAACATGTTTTTAATTAGTTTTAGTAAATTATATATTAGTTAGACTTAAGTAATATTTTACATAGATATTTAAAACCTATTTATAAGTATTTTTAAGATATTTATATCTATAAGTTTGGAAAAGTAAGTTAAATATTTTATAAAAATATAAATGAAGTTTTGGATTATAACACTTATGTTATAATAAATGGTTTTATAAAGTTATTAAAAGTATGTTACCTTGTTTAATAAATAAAAACATACTTAGACCTTTAAATGGATATTTTAAAGATAATAATAAGTATGGGATAGTTATGGATTTGTAGTGACAAAATGTTAACAACATTTGTCTTTAACCCTTTTTTTATTATACTTATGAATATAATTAGATCTTTGAAAGGAATGTTTTAAAGATAATTATAAGAGAAGTTGTTTTGGGTTGTTGTGACAATTGTTATCCAATATTCTCAAGAGCAAAAGTATGAAAGAAGGAGCAATAACACAAGAATGTTTTGAAGGTATTAGAGTGGTTTCTGCAAACATCAAATAGGGTTTTCGACAAGGTTAAAAAGAGGCCACTTAAGCATTGAGATGACAGCTATAACATGATCAAGAAGTCATATCGACCTTGTCGAAACCAAGATGGTTAGAAAATAAAGAAGAACGAGAAATGACGATACCAACAGAGCCTTTCGAAGAAGTCAAAGGGATGCTTCAGTAGTATGTTGGATAAGCAAGGAGCTTTCTAATAGGTCGAAAGGTACCTTTTGGAGGTAATAGACAACAGGTTATCGGCTTTCGAAGAGGTTGAAAGGTACCTTTTGAAGGCAATGAACTACATGTGCACCAAACCATTTGAAACGATTGGTTTCGTCTTCATCTACTTTTATCAGAAGAATATTTGGTAAAAGCAACCCATTCGAAAGCATATACCAGCCTTTCAGATTGGTTAAAGCCATCTTCACCTATGAAGAAAGAATTATATGAGTTCAATATAACGTCCTCTAGCATACTAAAACATAAGGTTCCACACCAGTTAGATAGAGCGCCTTCGAATGATGTCACTTGTGGCTAATTTCTTAATGGTGTTTCGACTCATTCGAAACCCACAAATTTTATGTTTCGACAATGTCGGAGGCTAATTCCCATGCTAACTTACATAGCACACAAACAGCTAAGAGAGGAGTGCATCTATGCACCTTTCGACGAAGTCAAAGGTGATCAAGCAATACCTTTCGGTGAAGTCACAAGCGATCGAACGATATACTTTCCAATGAAGTAGAAAGGAATGAAGCAAGATAGAGAAAGCCAGTCTTCAACGGCGGTGGAAGGTCAGCCATATAGCCCTTTTGACCAAGTCGAAAGCTATGATTCAAGTGAGGTGCACAAAAGAGAGGAAGTAAACCTTCCGACCGTGTCGAAAGCAAGGAGGTCCAAAGTTGCTGACCCGCACTTATAAATAAGACCCTAGGGGTCTGTTTTTAGGAGATCGATTTCCTTCACTTCTCACTTGTATTTTCTAAAAGTTTGTAAACCCTAATTTCAATATCGAATTGGGGATTTGACCAGTTTGTGTATCTTTGATCAGTAAAAAGAAAGGTTTTAATAATTTCGATTATACAACTGCATTGGGATTTTATTTGCACACGATGATGAACATCTGAAGTCAACCTGGACGAAAGGTTCCCTTTCGATTAATTCGAAGCCCCTTGTATTCACGCATCCTTTTAGTTTTAGCTCATAACTGCAATATAGTCGGAGCTCACCCTTTTGACCAAATTAAAACCTAATCCATCCATCCAGTTTCCAAAAACGGTAAGTCTCAGCCTTAAACCACTTTGATTACTTCGAAACGTGGTTCCAAAGAAGTAGAAAATCACTTGAATAAGCTCAAAAGGCATTATAAAAGAAAGTTGAACGTTTCGACCATGTCGAAAGGTAAAAAAAGAAGAAGTTTCGTCAATCACATCATATTCAAAAAGAGAATTTAAAAGAGTCAACAAGCATCATCCTTTTCTATCTGTTCAAAAGGAGGTATCGAAGGAATCGCTTATACGTAAAATTCCACATTGAGGTGTTGACAAGTTTTCTTGTTAACATTTTTGGTGCTAGAAGGAGGACTTGAACTTCGTTCCCCAATCGTTTTCATCACAAGATTAATTGCATAGAGTTCTTCATTCAAAAGAAGAAAATGGTAAGAACAAGGAATAATAATGACAATCCAAATAAAGAAGCTGCGTCACAATCAACTTTAGAAGATAACGTAGTCCCAAACTTCAACTTAGAGATTATGGAAATTGGCAACCTTCAACCCTAATGAGATTAGAAAACAATGAGATTAAAGTCCATAATCTACAACAACAGATGATAGCAATGCAAGAAATTCTTGAAAGAGCTCCATCTCAAGAATCATTAAGGATTATGGAAGGAGAAGATGAAGCACAATCTCCAAATGAGGTAAAAATGAAGAGTTAAACCAAGAAAGTCAAGCTAAAAGGTCTCTCGAGCAATCAAATAGTCCAATCCAAAGATATAGTAAAAGTTGCCACAAAAATGAAGCCAACCAAGAAGACATCCTACACTAAATAATAATATATGCTTAAGGAAAATGGAATCCCTGACCTAGAGAAATATGCTATCCTGCGAAAGACTCCTTTTTTCAGAAAAAATAATGGCAGTTAGTCTTCCTCCTCACATCCAAATTCCTCTATTGAGATATTATGGAACTACTAATCCAGATGATCACCTTGTAGCTTTTGAAAACTGGATGAACTTATATAATGCTTCTAGACCAATTAGCTGCAAACTTTTCCCGGTTACTTTTCAAGGAGCAGCTATCAAATGGTACAAGAATTACCAAGTGGAAACCATTTGCTCTTGGGAACAGTTTTCTTATGAATTTGTGACACGATTTTCTGCATTAAGAGATTAAACTATGGACTTTAGCTTGCTGGCCACTATCAAACAAAAGCCAGGAGAACTACTTGGTGAATACTTAAACAAGTTCAGTACAAAAACATTAAAGGTAGAGAGTACATCTGATAGAGAAAAGCTTGTGGTAGTTCGATCGAGATTGATCGAATAAACTCCTTTTTGGAAAGACCTTCATATTAATGGATGCAAAGATCTACAATACTTCTATTCTCGAGCAGACAAATTTATCTGCTTAGTGGAAATGCATCATGCCATAAAGAAATATCAACAAAAATAAAAGGAAGAAAAATTTACTTCAATCATCCTAGCAAAAAGTCTAGATGGAAAGAGAATAAAAAAGTCAGTCAGACGGAGACATCTAAGTACAGACCAGTGGAATTAAACAGACCTCTTTCCTATATCTTTGCCGTGACAAAAGATGATGAGAATTTCTCCATTTCCTATAAGACAAAAACTCCAGCAGAACCTAGAAAAGGAAAGAAATGATGTTCTTATCATAAAGTGAATGGACATGAAACTAACAATTGCAATGTCTTTGCAAAAATAGTTTGGAACCTAATAAAATTTGGATTCTTAAAATAGTTTACCAAAAAGGATTAGAAGATTTTCCACCTCGAAAGGGAACAACACAATCATTAAAAGCCCTGATAGAAAGTTAGTTTAACAACTTCACCTTCGGACTCTAATCAGGTTATGAGGCCTCGCAACATTTGTCTATTATAATTTTTCTTTGCTTTGAATTGTACTTTGAATTGGTCATATATTAATACAAAGTTCGAGTGTCATTATGGGTAAAAACAAAATCAGTCCATGGAAGTCTATATGCTTTTGAGGTACAACAAACTTTTAGCTGCTTAAGAAGGACTACTCAAATTCTATGAGGGAGACAACTCATCCCCATCTCAAAGTTTGAATCAATGTGGTGTAAAGAACTGCTCCTATGAAACCCTAGATTGTAGTAACGCTTCAACTATAGACTCAAGAAGGGTAAATATCTAAAACTCTCCGAAGAAAGGGGATTCTTAGGAAAAGCATGCCCTTACTCGTGAAAGTCTATTAGACCATGTATCATGGCTTTTCAGTCTATTAGAGGAAGCATAACCATATATACTATACACATTGATTCTGTTATTCTACCATTTGGGGAGGATTTTCCTAAATATGTTTTCAAGAAAGTTGATTTCAAAAAGTCAGAAAGGATTTTCTCGAATTACCCTATAAATAAAGTAGATTAAGTACTTGTTTTTTTAAAGATAAACTTGCACAAATCTTTAAAGAATTTTATTTAACATTAGAAAATGCACATCAAGGACTTCCAATTAATCAATTTCAATATTTTGAAGTTTTCTAAAAAAACCATTAGCAAGGAGAAACCTATTCATACTTTTTTAGAGAAAGTTTTAAAACAATCAAAAGTTCATCAAAAAACTCAAATTAGAGAATCCTATTCTCGATTAAAAGACTATTGGTTCATGGATCATGACCTCCCAGTCTCCTATTTGAGATCCATGTCTCTACAATGATAATGATTTAAAGACTCTTGCAAAAGGCGGCGTTATGAAAAGATTCTTTTATGACCAAACTCTTTTTTAGAAAAATAATCCCTCAATATATTAGAAGGGTTCATTTACAAGAGTTCTTTGATATTCGAAAGGATGTTCATGAACATTTTAATTGGCCAAAAATGATTTTCACATATAATTTTTAGCCTATGGCCAATCCGTAGCACCTCCTAATAGGAAGGGTGTCATGCACCCACCGTTTTAGCCTACGGCTAATCCGTAGCACCTCCTAAAAGGAGGATGGTCCTGTACCCACTGAAAATCCTACGGCCAATCCATAGCACCTATTAAGACGGAGGGAAAAAAGCCTATGGCCACCTCCTAAGATGGAGGGACAAAAGCCTACGGCCAATCCGTAGCACCTTCTAGAGGGAGTGCCAAAACCTCTAACGTCCAGTTCACCTCTTAGATGGAGGGTCAGGTCAAGCACCTACCAAAAACCCCTAACGTCCAATTCACATCAAAGGGGAAGGGTCAGGTCAAATACCAATTAGCAACCTTTTAGAAGGAGATCAACCTAACATACACTACATCCCTAGAATCAATGGAAGCCTAGAAGAGACACTAAACAAATGAAGAAGGACAAAGATGTCTACAACTCAAAACAAAATTCAAAAACCAAAAGAACAAAGGGTTAAAGAAAGAAACCTATCCACCGACTGAGACAAAGATAAAACCTAAGAAAGGGGTACAAACAAAGTAAAAAGGATGAATGTGACGCCCCACCTCTATACCCACGCTAACCAAGAACACCACAATGTAGTGCTGTCAATTAGCACGGAGAATAAGGCTGTGGAGGAGCGACCATCCATGTAACTTCTTTGTGCGAGCATCGATATGTCAGATAGAATATAATGCATATCTTTTAAGGAGGAAATCCGACATACCAATACAAACTCAAAGCTATCACACGGTGGCTATATATAATCTTCGGAAACAAACATAGAAATAATCATAACATAAATCAGTCACATACATCCATATCACAAAGGCGGAAGAAGATATGAATAAATATATAACACATGAAAGTGTACATCAGAGTAGTGGTCGGAAAGATCCACGATAATACAAAAGAATAGCATCACGTGCTATACAAAAGAATAAGTACACAACATAGAGTCTATATCTCAAATGTGTACATCCAAAAACTACTAATCTATGTAGTTAGCCACAAGTCAGAATAATCCTGAAGAGAAGTCAAGTAGAAGCACCTGTAACATCTCGGTCTGACCCGAGTATTATTTATAAGAAAATAATAAATGGATCAGTCTAGCTATAAATATCAGATGATAAGGTATAGGATAAGTAATATGGCATGAACATGTAACAACCATAACGGCATACTACTATAAGTATGTAAATGATAATCAACAAAAGATCAATCAATATCACAAGAATCTTCTCAAAGATAAAATAGGGTATCATACCCTAAACTTGTATTCATAACAAGTCAATAACACATAATTCACCAATGCACAAAAACTGATATCATATCAATGAAAATCATGAAAATTGGTGAAGCACAAATTCCAGAAATCATCACAAGAAATCCAAAAATCACAATAAGGGGGAAAGGCCTATCACAACAATTAGTCCGAAGACCCATGAGCCGAATGCTCCACGAACGGTCCGAAGACCTATAAGCCGATTGCTCCACAAACGGTCCGAAGACCTATGAGCCGAATGCTCCACGAACGGTCCGAAGACCTATGAGTCGAATGCTCCACGAACGGTCTGAAGACCTATGAGCCGAATGCTCCACGAACGGTCCGAAGACCTATGAGCCGAATGCTCTACGAACGGTCCGAAGAACTATGAGCCGATTGCTCCACGAAAATGAGACGAAGCTCAATAAAATGAAGCACAGTCCTCCACATGGACAAAGAGACATCACACATTGCTAGTCTAAACCATAAAATGATCATCATCGATTATCAAGAAGTGTCAATTACAGTAAGCTAGTAAATATATGAGTTTAGCTTCATGTCCCATAACCACTTGCTTAACTTAAATATTTACGAACAAATTGTAGATCTCCACTAGAAAATCGTCACAAGATATTCAATCGAACAAGTCCAAGAATTAACCGACGAAGTAAACGCAAGTGTTTCATACCACTTGTTTTACTAAGCTGTTTAATTAGATTTCTCATACGAATGAGGTAAAGGTTTGTATATACTAGTAGATTGAAAAACGGTTTAAGAAACGAGCTTTGTAATAAAATAGTGTTGAAATCATCTTTGTGAAAGAGTTTGAATATTTACTACTAGTATAGAAAACCTTTATATTTTAAAGTGACAAATCATAGAAGTTATTGTAGAAACAATCAATCATCAAAATTCACATACGAAGACGTGAATCAAATCCAAAGAAATCGATACCGAATCCATCAAAGTGGATATTCCCAAAAATCCCGAAGAAGAAGTCATCAAAGTCAATAAAACTGTTAACAACTAATCGGATCAACTAAAATCTATAAACAATGGAAATTCAATCTAGAAAAGCCTAAACAGGCAGAATTGCATGCTTCCAGACGTCTGATTTGGAATCCAGACGTCTGGATTTGTTTTCTGGAAATAGTTCAGAAAACCACCCAGACGTCTGGAATAGCAAATCAGACGTCTGAGCCAAGGCCAGACGTTAGGTTTTGAATCCAGACGTCTGGTTTCATTCTCTGGAAATTCCCCAGAGAACCCCCAAGCGTCTGAAACTTCAAGTCAGACGTCTGAGACTCATCTAGACATCTGATCTTGAATTTCAGACGTCTGGAAATAGTTTCTGGCATTTTTTAATAATCTACGTGCACACATTTTTCTCTCCAGGTCCAAACCAGACGTCTAGACTTGGTCACCAGACGTTTGGTCACCTGGTCTGGGAAACATTTTGCCTAGGCCAAAGTGGCCAATACGATTCGGAAGCGATCGGGTGAGCAATGGCGACTAAGGATTTACGCCAAGCGACAACCCGGCCTTAAAGGCTCTTCGATACACCCCGAATATCATGATCAAACATCCATAAAAGGATTTTCATAAAAATTAGACTTCAAATTCAAAAATTGGTAAATCAACCATAACAATTCAAATCAAAAGCAAATGATCATGAATAGATGTTAGGAATTCATACCTAACAACAAAGATCGATATAGACATAGATGTGAGATAAAAATCTCACCTTTAAACCCAAAACAAATGAAGAAGATGCTATAGAGCAATGGCAAGGATAATCACTCTTCAATTCCAACTCAACAAGCTTGAATCTAAGCTTAAAAGAGTAACATTTCCTAAGTTAGGTTTAGGAAATTTCTGAAATTGGAAGGAGAAAGAGTTGGAGAAGAAGAAGAGGATGCTTACCAATAGCTTCTCTTCGAATTTGGAGCTAGAACTTGGATTTGCTAATAGAACTAGGGTTTAGGAATTCCTAATTCTTTTTCTCTTCCCCCATTTTTGATGAAGCTTGAGTTGTATTAGGAAAATGAAGTGAATGAAGATAAGTGGGGGTGAAGCTAGAGGCTTGTGTTAGGATATAGGGCTGAAACCCAAACCCAAACCCCAAATAGAAAACGTAGCAAAATCTACTATCTCCAAACATATCGAAGCTTATACTCAAAAAGATCGCAAACGACATTTTGAGCTCAATGGGGGTGGTCTCGAGTCCTAATTCGACTGTTTGCAAAAAGTAGCTTTTCGGACTAAAATCTGACTAACGATGAAATATTTAAATAAAATATTTTAATATATAATCGATAAATATGCGGGTTGTTACAAACTCCCCTCCTTAAAGAAATTGCATCCTCGCAATCTTAAGAAGAAAATAAATAGTAACAACCATATAGGTATATCAACACAAAAGAAAATTTGAAATAAGAAGTTCACCATAAAGTGCACGAAAGAGTAAGTCTGAACGTGTTCGCTCGATGAATTCTCTGGATTCCCAAGAGAAATCCTTAGGATTTAAGAACCATCGCACTTTCACAAAAAGAACATCTTTATTTCGAAGGCACTCAACCCCCGAAGAAATGATGCAAATAGAATGTTGCTCAAAAGTCAAATCTGGTGAAACTTCAATCCCTACTATAACACCAGGCTCAAGAATAAAAATCGGAAACCTAAAATCATTTCCACAGTTAAAAGACGTGGAAAACGTCAAGAATAGCAGAAAATTGATCCGATGCAACGGCGTAGTACAATAACGGTACGTCCAATGAACCGAACACCATAAAAGAACATCGGACGCTAGTCCATAAAAGAAATGAGATAAAGCTCAATAAAACGAAGTATATTAAAACGTCTGATGAACTTGGTAAAAGATTATTCCTTTCGGACATCATCAAAGAAACAACCACCTGTTGCTTGCAACTAAGGATATTAGCAACACGATTTCCCCTTTCGGGAGTATAAAGAATATTAAGATCATAAGATGCAAGGAACTCGAGTCAACATGAAGTTCCTTATGAGAAAATAAATATTCCAAAGATTTATGATCGAGGTGGAGAAAAAATTTCTACCCCAAAAATGATGATGCCAAACTCTAAAAGCGAAAACAATAGCCGCGAGCACTAGATCATGAGTGGCATACCTAGTCTCGATCGGCTTAAATGATTTAGAAGCACAAGTGATAGCACGTTCTCTTTTGCAAGAGAACGGCATCCAAACCAATACGATTAGCATTGGTACAAAAGATAAGGTCTTGGTTCCCTTTGGGAATCACAAGAATAAGAGTATCGAAAAGAAAGAATTTCTTTTAAATAATCTTCTTTCCCGAAAAGCTAAAATTTTCAAAATTACATTTATCTTTATGTAATAATCTTTCTAGAGAAATTTACATTTTTATAGTCAATTTACTGTGTCTGATTGTCTCATCAAAGCGTTTAGGAAATTCCTATCGATAACGTTGATCAAGTGCATCGACCAGAATTCGTAAAGCACTCAATGGGCAATACAATCACAAAATCATCTATCTTTGCTCATTTAAGAGCAAAATCTAATTGTACTTATAAATAAATCTTATGAAAAAGATTTGCAAAATTTTTAAATTGCTGTTATCATCCAAAATCAATATATACAAAAATGGAGTCATCGAGATCGTAGAATACTCGATTCATAAAATGGATGAAATAAGCTCGACAAACCGAATGACATAATAAGTCATTCATAAGTTTCATAACGAGTGCGGAATGCGGTAAATGGAATGCTAACTCCCGCAACTCGTAGCAAATGAAAATCGGTGGCAAGGTCGAGCTAAAAAGACCTTAACACCGCTCAAAAGATTGCTTAGGTGATAATCCTAAGACAAACTCAAAAATACCAAAAAATTCTCAAACTACATGAATGAGAGAAATAACACTTTCCTCATCATGTGAGCTTAAAGAATAAAATGATGCCATCAAATTGGAATCAAAATCACAAAGGAAAAACATAAATCTGCTTAACAGATTGAAAATGTCGAAGATGAATAGTCCACACGGGACAAAGGATATGGCTTCATAATGATTAAGCCAATCCTTACAAAAGTCAATTCCAAAGCATAAGTAAAAATCGGCTCGGAAGGAAAAATCACATAAAATAATTTTGACATCAATAAAAAGCAAATTGAGTGTTGCAGATCCACCAATCCGGATTCGCAATCCTCAAAGAAGTCATCAAGCCCAGAAATGTTTAAAGAAAAAGAATCACAAGTTCTTTTGATATAAAAATAATGAGATGAAACCCATATAAAAAAAAAGAACTCGAATAAAATGATCACAAAATAGATGTCATCAAGGATAGAATGGATATTACCTTGACCAAGAGAAGTGTCACTAGGCGCAATTAGCTTTCCCTCTTTCCTCCTTTGAAGTTTGGGACAAGAAGATATACGGTGACCCAAATCTTTGCAATAGTGACAATATAGGGGTTTCGGACACTCCCTTGCATAGTGGTCCATGGAACCACAATTGTAGCATTGTCCATGACTAGAGGTAGGAGACTTTGCTATTGGAGTTTCTTGTTTCCCTTTTTTGTTGGGATTGGGGCCTTTGAACTTAATAGGCCTTTTCATGTTGTTGTTGAAGTTTTGTTTAGCACCCACAACTTCAACATCACACTCTCTATCGGCCTCTTCAAGACAAAGAGCGATATCAATAAGCTGATCGAAAGAAACTTCCAATTTCAGAAGTAATGGCTTCTTGAGATTCTTGTTCAAGCCATAAACAAATCTCTGATTCTTCTTCAATGGGGTATTAATGTATTCAACCCCGTATTTAGAAAGAGATTCGAAGGATGCGACGTAGTCCGTCACAGAAGATTCACCTTGAACAAGGTCGATAAAACGCCAGGCCAAAGTTACTTTTTCAGCCTCCGGCACAAATTTCAATTCGAATATTTCCAGGAATTGCTCCCAAGTGAGATCCGCTTCAACGATTTCAGAAATAAGAAGATCGTACCAATCCAATGCTCTTTCTTGGAGCAGGCTAAAAGCCACTTGGACTCGGTGGAGATCAACAAGATTCATGCGAGAAAAGATGCGGTCGCATGATCTAAGCCAAGCTTGGATTTCAATGACACTCTCGGATCCCCGGAATGGCCTTCCACCCAAATCGGTGTATCTCTACACAAGCGTGCAAAACCGGATCTAGGATGAGTAGGCTCTGGAATAGGTCCGATAGCTTGAGCATTCTTAACAAGATCTAGAAGCTGTTGGGCAAACATAAATACTTCCTCCTGAGGAGTAGCACTGGATTGACCGGCGCTGGGACGGCCAGGTCTAACCATTTATTTTCTTTAAGAAAGAAAGAAAAGAGAAAAAGGTTAATCTCAGAATGAATATCAAACAAACTTGATTGGTAAAACAAGGAGTCATAAAATGAAATAGGATAGAACGGTACGAAGACCCGAATCAAATCCTATGGCACAATTCCTAAGAAAGACTTAGGACCATGATCCTTGCTAGATTATTCTACATTGTTCCGAAGTTTGGCTCTGATACCATGCTGTGACGCCCCACCTCTATACCCACGCTAACCAAGAACACCACAATGTAGTGCTGTCAATTAGCACGGAGAATAAGGCTGTGGAGGAGCGACCATCCATGTAACTTCTTTGTGCGAGCACCAATATGTCAGATAGAATAGAATGCATATCTTTTAAGGAGGAAATCCGACATACCGATACAAACTCAAAGTTATCACACGGTGGCTATATATAATCTTCGGAAACAAACATAGAAATAATCATAACATAAATCAGTCATAGACATCCATATCACAAAGGCGGAAGAAGATATGAATAAATATATAACACATGAAAGTGTACATCAGAGTAGTGGTCGGAAAGATCCACGATAATACAAAAGAATAGCAACACGTGCTATACAAAAGAATAAGTACACAACATAGAGTCTATATCTCAAATGTGTACATCCAAAAACTACTAATCTATGTAGTTGGCCACAAGTCAGAATAATCTTGAAGAGAAGTCAAGCAGAAGCACCTGTAACATCTCGGTCTGACCCGAGTATTATTTATAAGAAAATAATAAACGGATCAGTCTAGCTATAAATATCAGATGATAAGGTATAGGATAAGTAATATGGCATGAACATGTAACAACCATAACGGCATACTACTATAAGTATGTAAATGATAATCAACAAAAGGTCAATCAATATCACAAGAATCTTCTCAAAGATAAAATAGGGTATCATACCCTAAACTTGTATTCATAACAAGTCAATAACACATAAATTCACCAATGCACAAAAACTGATATCATATCAATGAAAATCATGAAAATTGGTGAAGCACAAATTCCAGAAATCATCACCAGAAATCCAGAAATCACAATAAGGGGGAAAGGCCTATCACAACAATTGGTCCGAAGACCCATGAGCCGAATGCTCCACGAACGGTCCGAAGACCTATGAGCCAATTGCTCCACGAACGGTCTGAAGACCTATGAGCCGAATGCTCCACGAACGGTCCGAAGACCTATAAGCCGAATGCTCCACGAACGGTTCGAAGACCTATGAGTTGATTGCTCCACGAAAATGAGACGAAGCTCAATAAAATGAAGCACAGTCCTCCACATGGACAAAGAGACATCACACATTGCTAGTCTAAACCATAAAACGATCATCATCGATCATCAAGAAGTGTCAATTACAGTAAGATAGTAAATATACGAGTTTAGCTTCATGTCCCATAACCACTTGCTTAACTTAAATATTTACGAACAAATTGTAGATCTTCACTAGAAAATCGTCACAAGAGATTCAATCGAACAAGTCCAAGAATTAACCAACGAAGTAAACGCAAGCGTTTCATACCACTTGTTTTACTAAGCCGTTTAATTAGATTTCTCATACAAATGAGGTAAAGGTTTGTATATACTAGTAGATTGGAAAACGATTTAAGAAACGAGCTTTGTAATAAAATAGTGTTGAAATCATCTTTGTGAAAGAGTTCGAATATTTACTACTAGTATAGAAAACCTTTATATTTTAAAGTGACAAATCATAGAAGTGATTGTAGAAACAATCAATCATCAAGATTCACATACGAAGACGTGAATCAAATCCAAAGAAATCGATACCGAATCCATCAAAGTGGATATTCCCAAAAATCCCGAAGAAGAAGTCATCAAAGTCAATAAAACTGTTAACAACTAATCGGATCAACTAAAATCGATAAACAATGGAAATTCAATCTAGAAAAGCCTAAACAGGCAGAAATGCATGCTTCCAGACGTCTGATTTGGAATCCAGACGTCTGGATTTGTTTTCTGGAAATAGTTCAGAAAACCACCCAGACGTCTGGAATAGCAAATCAGACGTCTGAGCCAAGGCCAAACGTCTGGTTTTGAATCCAGACGTCTGGTTTCATTCTCTGGAAATTCCCCAAAGAACCCCCAGACGTCTGAAACTTCAAGTCAGACGTTTGAGACTCATCCAGACGTCTGATCTTGAATTTTAGACGTTTGGAAATAGTTTCTGGCATTTTTTTAATAATCTACGTTCACACATTTTTCTCTCCAGGTCCAAACCAGACGTCTGGTCTTGGTCACCAGACGTCTGGTCACCTGGTCTGGGCAACATTTTGCCTAGGCCAAAGTGGCCAAAACGATTCGGAAGCGATCGGATGAGCAATGGCGACTAAGGATTTACGCCAAGCGACAACCCGGCCTTAAAGGCTCTTCGATACACCCCGAATATCATGATCAAACATCCATAAAAGGATTTTCATAAAAATTAGACTTCAAATTCAAAAATTGGTAAATCAACCATATCAATTCAAATCAAAAGCAAATGATCATGAATAGATGTTAGGAATTCATACCTAACAACAAAGATCGATATAAACATAGATGTGAGATAAAAATCTCACCTTTAAACCCAAAACAAATGAAGAAGATGCTATAGAGCAATGGCAAGGATAATCACTCTTCAATTCCAACTCAACAAGCTTGAATCTAAGCTTAAAAGAGTAACATTTCCTAAGTTAGGTTTAGGAAATTTCTGAAATTGGAAGGAGAAAGAGTTGGAGAAGAAGAGGATGCTTACCAATAGCTTCTCTTCGAATTTGGAGCTAGAACTTGGATTTGATAATAGAACTAGGGTTTAGGAATTCCTAATTCTTTTTCTCTTCCCCCATTTTTGATGAAGCTTGAGTTGTATTAGGAAAATGAAGTGAATGAAGATAAGTGGGGGTGAAGCTAGAGGCTTGTGTTAGGATATAGGGCTGAAACCCAAACCCAAACCCCAAATAGAAAACGTAGCAAAATCTACAATCTCCAAACATATCGAAGCTTATACTCAAAAAGATCGCAAACGACATTTTGAGCTCAATGGGGGTGGTCTCGAGTCCTAATTCGACTGTTTGCAAAAAGTAGCTTTTCGGACTAAAATCCGACTTACGATGAAATATTTAAATAAAATATTTAAATATACAATCGATAAATATGCGGGTTGTTACAATAAAGATGTCCAACACCATAATCGGAAATAGGCAAGGAATCCAAGATCATAATAAAAAGGAACAAAAATATGGGATAGCAAATTTCAGTACATCCACAACCTGAAGAGTGACTCTCACATCAAGAAATTAAGAAACTTGCATTTAGAAAGGAAATACGAGATATGAAAATGGATACAACAATCTTTAACATGATATTAAAAGCAAAGATCTATACAAAAGCTAAAGGAATGGAATTGATAAATCTTTTTGGCTACAAAGATAAAAGTGACTTCATCTGACGAATGGATTAAGTAAACCACTTCAAAATCCTTAGAAATAGGTTGACCCTTTAGGATAGAAGAGTCTATATATATATATATTATATATATATATTAATATGATATTTGGACCATTGCACTGTTGAACGGCCAAGCAGTAGGACGGAACTTGCACTGCTGATCGACCGGCTAGTCAAATTGAGCTTGCACTACTAAATGGCCTGCCAACTGAACGGAACTACCTGCTGAACGGTTGGATGGCTGAAAAGCTGAACAATTGAACAGAACTATCTGCTAAATGGGTGGCTGGTCCTACGGAACTACTACTCCGAATGGCTGACTAGTACTACGGAACTACTATTCCGAATTACTGCATGGCTTTACGGAAGTACGCAGCTCCAATATAACAATAATACTACTAACTTATAGGAACTTTAGGAATTACTCATCAATTAGTAGGAAACTATCCTTTGAAAAATGAAAATCCTTGTCACTATTCAAGGTTTAAGTTTTAAATAAATCTCTAGCATAATATTTTAGGAATGACTTTAGACTTAAGGCCATATAGGCTTAGGGGTCTTTTGCTAAAGTCCACTAAGTCTACTATTACCAGATAATTCTTTGACTTTGCACTTATATTGAATGATATATTGAGTAGTCTATCCGCCAAATGAGATCCCGACAAGATTTTGATTGTATTCCTGATTTGATGGATTTTGAATTTCCTTATTTCTTTTCTTATTGATTTCTTGATTAATTTTCTATTTATATGAGTTCTTGAACTTTTTGTTTCTTTATTGAATTTCTAGATGATATCTAGATTTCTCATTGAATTTTTGACTTTGTACTTGTATTAGAAAAAGTTTTAAGCAGATTGTCTGACAGATGAGATCCCAGTAAATTTCTAATTACGTTCCTGAATTCACGAATTCTCGTTTTCTTCTAATAATGATTTCCTAATAAATTTCTGGTTTTGTGAATTCTAAATTTTCTTATTGATTTTTATGATGATCGGTGAATTCCGTATTTTTGGCTTCCTATTTCAATTTTTGCGATGATCTCTTATTGAATTTCTGGTTTCGTAAATTCTAAAATTTCCTCATTGACTTTTATGAAGATTTATGAGTTTCACATATTTGGTTGCCCATTAGTTTTTCGTGATGATTTCTTATTGATCTCCTGTTTTTATGAATTCTTGATTTCGTTATTGAGTTCTCATGATGAGTTATGGATTTCCCATTGAATTTTCGGATTTATAAATTTTCTGGATAAATTTTGAGATTTTGTATCCAGTTTTATTTGAAAATTTAACGTTTCCACACCAATATAAGATAAGAATTCCAGAAAAGAGTTTCTTATCAAGCAGACTTGTTTCCTTTTTGTTAGAAGATGATGGTAAAAGGGAATAAGAGCCCTCTAATTTTTATACAACATCAATGTATAATTATTTGCCAATTTGTTAATGAATGCAGTGTAGGGATGAAAATAAAATCGTAACAGGAAAGCTGGGTAAAACCATCAAGAGTATGGAGTTAATCCCTAGTGGCTAAAGAAAACATAACCCAAGAGTAGAGGATTTGGAGTACGTAAGGACCTTTTGGGAAGGTTTATTTACTTAAAATTAACGACGACAGACCAAGTGATGTTATTTCAAATTGTTATTATTGGTATTAAAACGATTTGGTCATGTAATTACTTGAATGCTCTACCCAATAAAATTACTAGATGATGTCTTGAATTATAAAGTTACCCATCAAGGTCTCATAATAAGGTTATGACCCTAATAGGAATTATTATCTATTTTGTATGAGACAAAGAAAGAAATTTTTTGGAATTTTTGTCCTAATGAACAAAAGCTTGTTTCATACTGGGGGGCTAAATATTATCCATAAATATTTTCAAGAGTGAAAGTATGAAAGAAGGAGCAATAGCACAAGTAAAGTTATGAAGGTATTAGAGCGGTTTTTGTAAATATCAAATAGGGCTTTCGACAAGGTTAAAAAGAGACCACTTAAGCATTGAGATGACAACTATAACATGATCAAGAAGTCATATCGACCTTGTCGAAGCCAAGAAGGTTAGAAAAGAAAGAAGAACGAGAAATGATGGCACCAACAGATCCTTTCGAAGGAGTCAAATGGATGCTTCAATAGTATGTTGGATAAACAAAGAGCTTTCGAAGAGGTCGAAATGTACCTTTCAGAGGTAATAGACAATAGGTTTTTGGCTTTCGAAGAGGTTGAAAGGTACCTTTCAAAGGCAGTGAACTGCATGTGCGCCAAACCATTCGAAACTATTGGTTTCGTCTTCATCTACTTTTATCAGAAGACTATTTGGAAAAAGCAACCCTTTCAAAAGCATATACCAGCCTTTCGAATTGATTAAAGCCATCTTCACCTATGTAGAAAGAATTATACATGTTCAATATAATGTCCGCCAACATACTAAAACATAAGGTTCCTCACCAGTCAGATAGAGCGCCTTCGAATGATGTCACTTGCAGCTAATTTCTTAACTGTGTTTTGACTCATTCGAAACCCACAAAGTATATATTTCGACTGCGTCGGAGGCCAATTCCCATGTTAACTTACATAGCACATAAACAGCTAAGAGAGGAGCGCATCTATGCACCATTCGACGAAGTCGATGGTGATCAAGCAATACCTTTCGATGAAGTCGGAAGAGATCGAACAATATACTTTCCGACGAAGTCGAAAGGAATGAAGCAGGATAGAAGAAAGCCCAGTCTTCAGCGGCTGCGGAAAGTAAGCCAAATAGCCCTTTCAACCAAGTCGAAAGCTATGATTCAAGTGAGGTGCACAAAAGAGGGGAAGCAAACCTTCCGACCGTGTCGAAAGCAAGGGGGTCGAAAGGTGCTGACCCACCCCTATAAATAAGACCCTAGGGGTCTGTTTTTTGGGGATCGATTTCTTTCACTTCTCACTTATATTTTCTAAAAGTTTGTAAACCCTAATTTCAATATCGAATTAGGGATTTGACCAGTTTGTATATCTTTGATCAATAAAAAGAAAGGTTATAATAATTTTGATTATACAACTGCATTGGGATTCTATTTGCACACGATTATGAACATCTGAAGTCGACCTGGATGAAAGGTTCCCTTTTAATTAAGTCAAAGCCCTTTGTATTCAGGCATCCTTTGAGTTTTAGCTCAAAACTTCAAGATAGTCAGAGCTCTCCCTTTCGACCAAGTCGAAACCCACTCCATCCATACATTCCCAAAACTGTAAGTTTTAGCCTTAAACCACTTTGATTACTTCGAAAGGAGGTTCTGAAGGAGTCGAAAATCACTTGAATAAGCTCAAAAGGCATTATAAAAGAAAGTTGAACATTTCGACCACGTCAAAAGTTCATAAAAGAAGAAGTTTCGTCAATCACATCATATTTGAAAGGAGAATTTAAAGACTCAACAAGCATCAGCTTTTTCTATCTGTTCGAAAGGAGGTATCGCAGGAATCACTTATACTTCAAATTCCACATTGAGGTGTTGAAAAGTTTTCTTGTTAACAACAATGTTTATGTAACATTTATCTTAAACTCTTTAAATAGATTTGCGTATGTAATTAGACCCTTTAAATGGATATTTTAAAGAAATTAACAAGGATGCAATCTTTTGGAAATAGATAGACAAATAAAGTAAAGGTTTAAAGTAAGTAAATCTTGTTAATGTTTTGTGAATATACTTATACCATTGAGATAAAGTGAAATTGCACACACACACACACACACAAGTAAATAAAGGAAGTTCTAATTAATAAAGGAGTATTAAGCAATAAATAAATTTTTAATTAATAAAGTAGTATTAATTAATAAAGTAGTATTAATTAATAAAGGAAATTTTAATTAATAAAGGAGTATTAATTAATAAAGGAAGTCTTAATTAATAAAGGAGTATTAATTAGTAAAGGAGTTTAATTAATCAAGAGTTTAATTAATAAGGATTTTAATTAGTTAGGAGTTTAATCTATTAGAAGTTTTGACAGATGAAAGAAGTTTTATTAGATAAAAGGAGTTTTACTAATAAAAGAGGTATGATTAATAAAGAATTAATTAAATAAAAAAGGGATTAAAATTCGTTTGTGTGACTTAGTCGTGCTTTGTGTGACTTAATAGTGCTTTGTGTGAATTAATCATGCTTTGCATGTTTACCTGTTTATGGAAAATATTAGTTCGTGTAATTAGCACTAAAGCGGACAAAGTAGACTTGTTTCTATCTGTGATAATTAAAAATGATGATTCGAGTAGGGTAAGTAATTGTGCTCTAACATACTGGGCTTCACTCTTGACCGAGGGATAGCCGAAGTTGAGAAGGTTGGAAACGTGATAAGTATACAAGACTTAGTTTGCATATACGATCATTCTCATTATTGTTGAAATTGACCTAAGATTAACTTAGGAAATATCTAGATGGAATATGGGAACTATACGGTACGTTTGTTCACTCGTTGATGGTATAACCTACGTATAAACTTACCTTGTTCTTCTAGGACAAATGATAAGGAAATCCATCCAAATAGCAGATGATCTCCACTCTTATGTATTATTCGTTTGTCTATGAAAGAACCGGGGTTGAGTTAATTGAAAATATATCAATTGGTCTTGGCACATCCGTTAAGCGGGGGAGTGTACTTATATGAGATGACTTGAAACTGTAACCACTTCAAAACTATATACGCGATATATGCTTTGAAAGAGGTTTGTGAGCTATTTGAGATGCCGGAATCTATGTGAAGATTTGAGATTTGTTCGATATGTTGGAATCTATGTGAAGATTCATGGTCTATTCAAGATGCTTGAATCCATGTAGAGATTCAGGAGTTTTTCAAGACACTAGAATCCATGTGTGGTTCCGAGATCTGTTCGAGTTGTGGCATGTGCGTTGGTTTGCTGAACGTGACTTCATCATCGGTAATGACATAAAAAAGAGGTATTATGCATAGCCAAGGTGTTTAGCCAAGCCATAAGGTGCATGCAAGTCCATCTGATGTTGCTTGCGGATATGCATGTGGGTGTGCTGCATTCAATGCCATAAGTTTTTAGGCGTGGGTCAGCTATGTATTTCCCCTAGGACATTCGTTAGAAATGTACGTTGCTCGGAAGGATATCTCTGATCCTTCTACAGGAGTATCTTTCTCGCTGTGTCGAGGGTACCTCCACAGAAAGTTTATACAATTATGTAAATGTGCCTTAGTGGTTTTTGATTACATAACTATTATTGTTGTGGTTTATGTCATCCATAAAATGTTCTCAAGGATAATAGTATGAAAGAAGGAGCAAGAGAATTGATGAAGATCTGAAAGCATTAGGATGGTCTATCTCAACATTAGATAAAGCTTACAACATGCAGATGGTGTCGCCAGCGGCACCTTTCGAAAAGGTCAGAGGGATGCTTCAGCAATATTCTGTATGAGCAAAGAGCTTTCGACGAGGTCGAAATCTACCTTTCGAAGGCAATCAACATCATGCCTTCAGCATGTGCACCAAGCCATTCAAAACGATTGGTTTCGTCATTGTTTACCTCCTCCAGAAAAACGACTAGCTGAGTTAACCCTTTCGAAAGCATATGTTAGCCTTTTGAATTGGTAAAAGCCACTCTCACTAATGAAGGAAGAGATTAGGTTCTGCACTAGTTAGATGGAGAGCTTTTGAATAGAGTCCTTTACAGCAATGGTTTCTATAGTGTTTCGACTCATTCGAAACCCAAAGCACATGCTTCGATAGTAGTGAATGCCAACGCACATGCCGAATTGCATAACATATGAACAGTTAAAAGAAAAGCGCAGTTATACACCTTTCGACAGAGTCGAAAGGGGCCGGACATTGCCTACCGAGGATGTCAGAAGCAATGAAGTAGTAAGCCTTCCAACGTGGTCGAAGGGAATAAAACAAAGTAGGAGGAAGCTCAGTCTTTAGCGGCGGCGAAAGGATGGCCGTAGGACCCTTTCAACCTTTCGACTAGGTCGAAAGCCATAACTCAAGAAATACGCATGAAATTAGGAAAGAAAGACTTTCGACCATATCGAAAGCACTTGGTCGAAAGGTGCTGACCCGCATCTATAAATAAGACCCCAGAGGTCATGTTTAGGCGATCCGATTCAATTCACTTCTCACTTGCATTTTATAAAGCTTTTAAACCCGAATTCATATATCAAATTGGGAATTTGGCCAATTTGTACAATTCAGTTCAATAAAAAGAGGATTGTGATAATCTTGATTACTTAGCGACTCTGTTTTTCCTTAAATATGTGTACGTGCTGTCAAACTGATCAAAAGCTTCCCCTTCGACTGGATCCAAACCATTAATTCTCATATTTCTTAGAAACCTTAGCTCAAATGAATAAGCTGACAAGTGCTACACCTTTTGATGGAGTCGAAGCCCTTCCAGCTCCGTTGTTCCCAGAACTCATTATGACCCTATCTTAAGCTGGTTTGTTTGTGTCGAAAGGTGGTTTGGACAGGGTCTTTATCCAGCCAATTCGAAAGGATTCTATGAATTTGAAGTTTACCTTTCGACTGCATTGGAAGGTACTAAGGACATATTTTAGACCATCTTATCAGCCTAAAATGTGCTAGCAACCTTTGTTCATTCGAAAGGAGGTTTCGAAAGCATCACTTATACTCCAAACTCTAATTCGGGGTGTTGACAAGTTTTCTTGTTAACATTTTTAGCACTAGAAGGCAGGCTCGAACCTCCGATCCCTTATAACTTTCATCATAGATTAATTGCATCAAGTTCCTCATTCAAAAGGAAGAAAATGGTAAGAGTAAGGAATAATAACGACAATCCATACGAAGGAGCTGCTACACAATTAACTTTCGAAGACAACATAGTCCCAAACTTTAACCTAAAGAGAATGGAAATTGGGAAACCTTCAACCCTAATGAGATTGGAAAATAATGAGATCAAAGTCCAGAATCTACAACAACAAATTATAGTAATGCAAGAATTTCTTGATAGAGCTTCATCTCAAAGGATTATTGAAAGAGAAGATGAAGCGCAATCTCCAAACAAGGGAAAAGATGAAGAGTTAGACCAGGAAAGCCAATTTAAAGGGTTCCCCGAGCAATCAAATAGTCCAATCCAAAGAAATGGCAAATGCTGTCAGAAAAGCAAAGCCGGCCAGGAAGACATCCTACACCAAATGATAGTGGAAATGCTTAAGGAGAAAGGAATTCCCGACCAAGAGAAATATGTTATCCAGCAAAAGACTCCTTTTTCAAATGAAATAATGGCAGTTAGTCCTCCTCCTCACATCCGAGTTACCCCACTAAAATATGATGGGACTACTGATCCAAATGACCACCTTGTAGCTTTTGAAAATTGCATGAACTTATGTAATACTCCTGGACCAATTTGCTGTAGACATTTCCCGGTTACTTTTAAAGGAGCAGCTATAAAATGGTACAAGAATTACCAAGTGAAGACTATTTGTTCTTGGGAACAATTTTCTTACGACTTCGTGGCGTAATTTTATGCATACAAAGATCCAACTATGGACTTTAGCTTGTTAGCTACTATCAGACAAAGACCAGGAGAACCACTTGAAGAATACTTAAAAATGTTTAATACAGAAGCATTGAAGGCAGGAAATACAACTTATAGAGAAAAGCTTTTGGCGGTGCGATCAGGACTAGTCAAGCAAACTCCTTTCTCGAAAGAACTTCATATTCATGGGTGTAAGAATCTACAATATTTCTATCTCCAAGCTGAAAAGTTTATTCAAATGGAAAAATGTGTTGTGCCATAAAGAAATATCAACAAGAACAAAAGAAAGAAAAGTTTAACTTCTACCATCCCAGCAAAAAGCCTAGATGGAAGGAAAACAAAAAAGACAGTCAGATGGCAAAATTTAATTACAGACCAATGGAATTAAACATTCCTCTTTCCTATACCGTTGCAATGAAAAAAGATGATGAGAATTTTTCCATTTCATATAAGACACGAACTTCAACAGAGCCCAAAGAAAGAAAGAATTACTGTGCTTATCATAAAGTGAATGGACATGAAACCGACAATTGCAATGTTTTGGCAAAAATAGTTTGGAATCTAATCAAGTCTGGATTCTTAAAAGAATTTGCAAATAAGGATTAGAAGACCTTTTTCCTCGAGAACAATAACTCGATCACTCAAAGCCCTGATAGGGAATCAGATTTATAGCTTCTTCTTCAGACTCCTATCAAACAATGAAGTCTTGTAGGATTAGTTCAACTATGAATTTTCCTTTTTCATAACTTTCTAATTTGATTTGTAGCTTGATTTTTACTTGTGCTGAAAGTTGATCATGTACTTATTCAAAATTCGAGTGTCATTACAGGTAAAAACAAAACCAGTCCATAACATTCAACATACTCTTGGGGCACAAAAAATTCCAGCTACTTAAGAAAGTCAACTCAAATGCCTGATACAAAGTGGCTACCAATGTTGGAGTCAACACAGTACAAAGACCTGCTTTCATGAAACCTCAGATTACTATCAGTCCTTTAGCAATTTCGAAGAAAAAACTTATAAGTAGACCGTTCTGTTACAGAGCAATACTCACCAAGGTATGGTAATCTATCAGAAGGAGAAAATAATACATTTCAATTCAGTCTTTGACAAATTAATTTACTAAAAAGAAATTTCATAAACATATCTTCAAAGAAAAACTATTTTCGATTACCCCGCAACCTGGGGAAAAACAAGTATCAATCTATTCCAAGAACTGGCTTATACAGTCTTCCAAAGATACTATGTAGCATTAGTAAATGCACATAATGGATTTCCAACTAAGCAATCTCAATATTTCAAAGTTTTCTAAAACCATTGGCAAGGAGAAGCCTATTTATACCATTTCGAGAAAAGTTTTAAAGCTATCAAGAGCTTATTGAGAAAAAAATCAAATTGGAGAATCCTATTCTCGACTAAAAGACTACTGGTTCATGAATCATGACCTTTCAGTCTCCTATTCGAGATTTGTGTCTCTACTATGAGAAAGATTTAACAACCTTTACGGAGGATGGCACTAAGAAAAGATCGTCACACATCCAAGCTCTTTTTCAAAAAGTAACCCCTCGATATGTTAGAAGTGTTTATTTATAGAAATTCTATCTCTAAAAAGGAAACCGATATTCAAAAAGGTTTTTAAAGAACGTTTCAATTAGCCAAAATTGATTTTCATATACACAGTTTTATCCTACGGCCAATCCATAGCACCTCCTAAAAGGAGGGGGTCCAGCACCCGCCGTTTTAGCCTACGGCCAATATGTAGCACCTCCTAAAAGGAGGAGGGTCCTGTACCCACCAAAAGCCTATAGAAATCCATAGCACCTCCTAAGACGGAGGGACAAAAGCCTATGGCCAATCCGTAGCACCTCCTAGAGGGAGGGTTTAAACCCCTAACGTCCATATCACCTCTTAGGGGAAGGGTCAGATAAAGTACCCACAAAATCAAGAAACCCCTAAAGTCCAAATCACCTCTTAGGGGAGGGTCATGATGAGCACCCATTAGCAACCTTTCAAAGGAGGGTCAACTTAACATATACTACATCCCTTAAAACCTAAAGAAGCCTGGAAGAGACACCAAACAGATGGAGAAGGACAAAGATGTCTACAACTCAAAGCAAAAGTCAAAACCCGAAAGAAGAAAGGGTTGAGGAAAGAAATCTGTCCATCATCTAAGACAAAGTTGAAACACAGGAGAAGGGTATAGACAAATGTAAAAGGATGAAGATATCCAACGCCATAATAAACAACAGACAAGAGGTTCAAGATCATAATCAGGAAAGACCAAATATGAGAAAGCAAATTTTGGTGTATCCAAAACCAGAAAGGTAACTATCACGTCAAGAAATTAAGAAACTTGCATTTGGAAAGGAGACACAAGAGAAGAAAATGGGTAAAGAAATCCGTAACATGATATCAAAAGCAGAGATCTATGTAAAAGCTAAAGGAATGAAATAGATAATAAGTGACTTTATCTGAAGAGGAGAGTAAGTGAACCACTTCCAAATCCTTAGGAACAAGGTGAACCTTTAGGGTAAAAGAGTCTAAATATTATATATATATATATATATATATATATGTTATTTGGACCATTGCACTACTGAACGACCAAGCAATAGGATGAAACTTGCACTGCCAAACGATCGACAAGTCAAACGGAACTTGCACTGCTGAACGACCAGTCAATTGAACAGAACTACCTATTGAACGGTTGGAAGTCTGAAAAGCTGAACAACTGACAGAACTATCCGCTAACGGTTGGCTGGTCCTACGGAACTACTACTCCGAATGGCTGACTGGTACTATGGAACTACTATTTCGAATGAATACATTGCTTTACAGTACTATGCGGCTCCAATATAACAATAATACTACTAACTTATAGGCACTTTAGAAATAACACGTCTAATAGCGGGATACTTTCCTTTGAATAATGAGGATCCTTATCGCTATTCAAGGCGTAGGTTTTAAATAAATTTTTAACATAGTATTCTAAGAATAACCTTGGAATTAAGGTCAGATATGCTTAGAATCCTTTTGGCTTAAATCCTATTAAGTCTATTATTACTAGCCAGTTCGCTAGTTTCAGGCTTGTGTTAATGAAATTTAGAGTAGTCAATTTGACAAGATTTTGGATAAATTCCTGATTTCGTGTACTCTGAGTTTTCTTGTTTCTATTCATGAAGATTTCATATTGAGTTTTGTGAATACTGGATTTCCATATTGACCTTTATGATGATTTGTGAATTTCATACATTGGGTTTCTCCATTAAATTTCCGTAATGTTTTCTTATTAATCTCTTGGTTTTATGAATTCTTGATTTTTCTATTGAATTTTCATGAAAATTGGAGGATTTCCAATTTTTGGTTTCCATATTGAATATTTGATAATTTCTTATTGGACTTCTAATTTTGTGAATTCTAGATTGCCTTATTGATTTCTATGATGATTTGTGAGTTCAATATTTTTGATTTTCTTATTGAAATTTTGATGATCTCTTATTTTGTGAATTCTAAATTCCCTTGTCGGTTTTCATGATGATTTGTGGATTTCACATTCTTAGACTCTTTATGTTTTCATGGTGATTTCCTACAAAATTTCTAATTTCATAGATTCTAAATTTCTTAATTGATTTTATAGTAACTTGTGGATTTCATGCTCCTGATTTCCTTATGAAATTTTCATAATGGTTTCACATTGAACTTTTAACTTATTCCTTTATTGAGTTTTTAGGGTGATTTATGAACTTCTTATTCGAATCATAAAATTTTAATTTTTGGACAAGGTTCTCTCGATATCAAATGGGCTACCATTAGAGGGTAGAATAAAAAGAGTTGAAAAAGAGTTAAAGTGAAGGTACAAAGTAAAAACCACCTAAAGCAAGAAATAATTACCTAATGGCTGAAGAAAGCTTAATTCAAGAAAGAGAGATTTGGAATGAATAATAATTCTCTTGAAAGGTTCATCTACTTAAGTCGATACCTGCTAACCAGGTGATATTGTTCCACATCCCTTATATTAGTAAATCAAAAGGGGTTTTGATCATATTTTATTTAGAATGCTTTGTTTAAAAAATATCATCAAATAATATTATAAACGATAAATTCATAAGTATAAGGTTATCCAATAAGGTCTCATAATAAGGTTATGATCTTGATAGAAGTTATTATCTGTTTTGCAGGAAACAAGGAAAGAAATTTTGTGGAGTTTTTGTCCTAAAGAACAAAAGCTTCTTTCATACTAGGGGGAGGGGGCTACATGTTATCCATAAAATATTCTCAAGGATAAAAGTATGAAAGAAGGAGCAAGAGAATTGATGAAGATCTGAAAGCATTAGGATGGTCTTTCTCAACATTAGATAAAGCTTACAACAGGCAGATGGTGGCGCCAGTAGCACCTTTCGAAAAGGTTAGAAGGATGCTTCAGCAATATTCTATATGAGCAAAGAGCTTTCAACGAGGTCGAAAACTACCTTCCGAAGGCAATCAACAGCATGCCTTCTACATGTGCACCAAACCATTCAAAACGATTGGTTTCGTCTGTGTTTACCTCTTCCAGAAAAACGATTAGCTGAGTTAACCCTTTCGAAAGCATATGTTAGCCTTTGGAATTGGTAAAAGCCACTCTTACTTATGAAGGAAGAGATAAGGTTCTGCGCTAGTTAGAAGGAGAGCTTTTGAATGGAGTCCTTTGCAGCAACGGTTTCTATAGTGTTTCGACTCATTCGAAACCCAAAGCACATGCTTCGACAGTAGTGAATGCCAACGCACATGCCGACTTGCATAACATATGAATAGTTAAAAGAAAAGCGCAGTTATACACCTTTCGACAGAGTCGAAAGGGGCCGGACATTGCCTACCGAGGATGTCAGAAGCAATGAAGTAGTAAGCCTTCCAACGAAGTCGAAAGGAATAAAACAAAGTAGGAGGAAGCTCAGTCTTTAGCGGCGGCGAAAGGATGGCTATAGGACCCTTTCAACCTTTCGACTAGGTCGAAAGCCATAACTCAAGAAAGATGCATGAAATTAGGAAAGAAAGACTTCCGACCATATCGAAAGCACTTGGTCGAAAGGTGCTGACCCGCATCTATAAGTAAGACCCCAGAGGTCATGTTTAGGCGATCTGATTCCATTCACTTCTCACTTGCATTTTATAAAGCTTGTAAACCCGAATTCATAAATCAAATTGGGAATTTGTCCAATTTGTACAATTCAGTTCAATAAAAAGAGGATTTTGATAATCTTGATTACTTAGCGACTTTCCTCTGCCTATTTTCCTTAAATATGTCGACCTGATGTCAAACTGATCGAAAGCTTCCCCTTCGACCGGATCGAAACCATTAATTCTCATATTTCTTAGAAACCTTAGCTCAAATCAATAAGCTAACAAATGCTACACCTTTTGATGGAGTCGAAACCCTTCCAGCTCCGCTGTTCCTAGAAATCATTAAGACCCTATCTTAAGCAGCTTTGTCTGTGTCCAAAGGTGGTTTCGACAGGGTCATTATCCATCCAATTCGAAAGGATTCTCTGAAGTTGAAGTTTACCTTTCATGTGACGAACCGTCTCCTCGACCCTCAGAAATCGACACTAATACATCCACGGTATTCACGTGCTGTAAATCCAAGTGCCGAGGAGGTAGATTATCAGGGGTGTAAAAGAAAATAAAGATAGAAGATAACACAGTAATAGAATCTCACATCGCATTCAACATTCAACATTTTAATTATACATAAATGATCAGAGTCAAATACAAATCCAACGGGATAGTTATAGCTATCTATCCGTACATATGCTGGAAAATACATACTTCATAACACAGCGGAAAATGGGTAGATATCTACATAAGGTACTTCAGCTTCATAGCTCAAAAGACTTCTCCAAAATGTTCCCCAACATGCTCTAAAATGCTCCTAAGGTATCCTGACTACTTGGCTGCCCGAAAAATAAGGCACCCAGAATTTAAAGGGAAAAACAAACTCCGGGTCAGTCATGGGACTGGTGTGAGAACTCAAAGTACGATATTTTGAAAACAAAAAAGGTATCTCATAAGACGACGCCGCACATAAACACGGAACGACTTTTTACCTTATGATAACCAAAACTCTTTATTACATAAAATTTGAGGATATTTTTTAATGACTTTCTTTGAAAACATTTTCAAATAAACTTATTAATCTTAGCCAAAATTATTACCATTATTAAATTTCAGCATACTAGGTTCTACAAACAAAACTGCAATTTCTTATTGGAGAATTGATTTCCATACAAATGACCAAGTGAAGGGACTACCTTTCGATGGGTACACCTTTAGATGGATCTTTCGAGGAACCATCACAAAGCTCCTCTACCAACACAAGATCGACCTACCTCTATAACTAGATAGTACCGAATATTTCATCCTCCAGTCTTTACCGACCTTTATCCGAGAGCTCACTTCACATACATCCACATTAATTTACATCCTGAAAGTCATAGCAGAAAGAAATATATTTAAAAGGGAATGTTCATACCCTAAATGGGAATGACCCACTTAGCCTTGCCGCATCTAACCCCGTTTCGATCATTTCCGGTTGATGAGGCTCGAGGCAATGATTACATTTTCACATAGCACATCTTCTTTCACTTTGAATGCCACATTGCCATTCCATATTCACACAACTGATTTCTACAAACGTATAACTTCCTGAACTTGTAAGGCTCAGGAAAGGGTGTTCAGCTAAGACAAGGTGTCTTCTCCGCCACCAAACTGATATTCTTTTATAGAGATCACTCAATATGATTTGGAATGTGACGTCAGGCATTCATCCATACAAGTTTGTTCTAGGACTTAACGGAACCGATGGTACTTTCCTCGGCCATTACTAGGCGAGAAGTCCTTGTGGTTCTGAGATTTTTCATAACAAAGAGACCACTACTACAATAAGTAAATCGGGAGTTTATTCCCAATTAATCAACAAGTAGTCCCTTGTTATTATTTGTCTCAATATCTCTGTCTTCAACATCTTCATCTTTCGAACGTGTAAACTTGTTCGAAGTGGTATTCGGATAGGAATCAACCAAATCCGGCCCCTGTTCCTTCGAAATCCAATCATCGTTAAAACTTATGTAATATGGTGACTGTTTTTCGATTCATTAATTTTTCTTTACCAAAATATCTTCAAGAGATATATATTTTCAAAGTATTCTTTTAGTGAATACAAAATCATTTAAACCTCTTTTTTTGTATATTTCTTAAATCATTTTTAAAGAGTATCTTTTGAGAAAATAGGATCATAGAAATCACTCTACTTTTATTCAATATCAACTTCTGTATTCAACAAGTGCTATGGGCGGAATAATGGTGAGATCACCTTTTAAATTCCACGAATAGGACAGGTTCCCTCTGTGGATTTTAATAATGAGTATAAGAAGATTATTTCTATAAAATCCAAGTAGAGCATCCAGGCTTTACTTTCGATATGTTCCACCCCTCGCCAAAAAGAGAAAACTGAGGCCAGGAAAGTTCAGGGCATAGGTTGCTCCACCCGTAACCTTAGTTACACACCTTGTTTTCACTTTTAGATCTCACAGGTGGGACAAATGTACTAGTCGTTTCTACATACTCATTTTCCCTTTTTAAATCACTTAACTATTTGTTTAACCACTTTTTGAAAATTTTTAAATTGGTCAATCTCTTCTAAATACTTTATTATTTACTTAAAAATGTTTACACAAGACTTGGGAAAGAATTGTTTAGTTCCAACCTTTATTTCAAAAGTTATTGAAAAGCGTTGCGAAAAAGTGTTGCAAATAGTGTTTTAAAAGCTATATTCTTTAAAACGACTTTTAAATCATTTAGAAATCCATATTTTCAACTTAAATAACTCTTAAAACATTTTAAAATATTTATAGAATTTATTTCATAATTTTAAAACTATTTTATCAATTTCCAAATTTGGTCATTTAGTGCAAAAAATGGATTTTTCTTGAAAATTGATTTTTCCATATTTCAAAATATACAAGATGAAATCTTGATTTCCTTACTTCATTTGAGAGATATGGATATAAGGATTCGGAAAATTCTTACTTCGAAAAATTCTGAACTATATTTCACTTCGTATGTTCATTTGAACTTTTGACGCGAAAACACGAACTGCCGTTACGTGACGCTTCAAATTTTTGGCGTATTTTGAGATTCATATCCAAACTTTGTCAAGACAAGTTTAAACTCTTAGGAATCATTAAAACATTCTTTTAAAGGTATAAATGGTTCCATATCACATTTCATTTCTTTTGAAAAGTGATTTCCATGTGATTATATGTCGTGTAAATCCGTGACTTGTTTCAAAATATATATTCAGTATACAACTAATAAACATCCAAAACAATGTTTATAACCATTTTAACATATCCTAACATGTCATTTGAGCTTGCATATCAGTTTCACAACTTTTTCATTACAATGTCACATGATTGTCATTTATGTACATATATGCTAACTAACTTTTGCAAATGACTTAAAGGTGGTTGCTTTCTTTATCAAACACTTATCAAACATCATTAATAACATCCAGAAAACATTTTTAACTTGCAAAACATCATATAAACTTTTCCTACTTAACAATTTAGAGTTCTCACCTTTCTTGGAATTGAACTAACTTTAAATTGAAATAGCTTTTCTAACCCAACTCAAAAGCTCACGAACACTTGTTTTAAGACTACTAAGTGGCTTGACTTTGCTTGTGGAGGCCTTTGGAGCTTTGGGCTGTGAGTTTCAAGGCGAGATTGGGCTTGGCCTTGGGTAGGGGGTGGTGGTTGGCTCGGCTAGGGTGGTGGTGGGTGGCGGCCGTGGGTTAGAGGAGGAGAAAGAGGGGGATTTGAAGTGGTTTTGAGGTGGTTTGTTGCATATTTCCTTTTATATTATTTTTGGAATAATTTTAGCATTATTTTATTAACATAGGAAGCCATGGAAAAGAGTGAGAAGAAGCTTGAAATTTTGAGAAGAAGAAGTGTGGAAGGAAGTAAAAAAGTGGATGTGTATTTATAGAAAAAACTTTGGATTAACATATTATATTTTCAAAAGACCAAAATACTCTTTACTTACTTTTAAAGTAATCTTACTTTTCTACACTTAACATCACATTTCAAATCTTTACTTTATGTCCTTATCACTTAAGGAGTAAGAAAACTTAGAATAATAATGATGTTTCTTTTGATTTGACATGTTTTGTTTTATTAGTTTACTTTTCCTAATTATATTCTAGAATTTCCTAATTGTGTTTTAATAAAAGTAAACCTAATTAGCAACTTAATTAATACTTACTACATTTATATAAGTGTATGTGAATATTAAAATAAAGGTGCAACAACATTGCGACAACTTTAAATCGAGAAAACGTTGATTTTTTGACAAAATGTTCTACGGTCATATTTTGACCTTTTAGTTAAACTATTTATTTATGTAAACCAAATTTAAAAATAAATTTGTATAATGTTATTTAAAAATATAAACACTCATAAATAAATTAAAATAATTTATTGAATCATTTAAACTTACTTGTCTGAAATCAGGATTTTGTCACTTTTGTCGATATAAGCAAATGTTACTATTTTTATGTATATTTCTATTTCCAAATCCTATCTAATATTATTTAAATCATAAATTTTTTTATATTTTATATTTAAAATTACTTTAAATGTTATATTTCGAGGTGGTTAAATTTCGGGTCGTTACATTCTCCCCTACTTAAAAGAATTTCATCGTCGAAATTAGATAAGAAGAAAATAGTTTAAAAGGAAATATATATTCAATAAGATGGAATATATACAATAAGATACTACACCACATGCTGTGAGTACACTCAAACGATAGATAAAGTCTATACATCGATCCTAAACTCGGGATATGATTTTCTCATTCTATCTTCCGTTTCCCCATGTGCAATCATCAGCATCCCCGCTCCTTTGAACTTTTACCAACCTTCCTTCTTAATCGTTTCTCATCTTTATCCACGATTTTAACATGCCTTCTAATAACCGCTAAGTTTGGTTCTATCTCTAAGTCATCCTGAGCAGTCATTTCTATGATTTGTTATGGGTTATATACATGCTTCCGTAAATGTGATACGGGAAAAACATTGTGTACACCAGAAAATCTTTCAAGGAATTGTACTCCATAAGCTAGTGGGCCGATTCGTTCGAGAATGGAAAAAGGTTCAATATATCGAGGTGCTAACTTTCTAGCTCTTCCAAATCTTACTACTCCTCTCATTGGAGAGACTTTCAAAAAGACCGAATCTCAAATTGAGAATTCCAGATTTCTACGCCTTCGGTCTGCATAACTCTTCTGTCTACTTTAGTCTTCTTTTAGCTTCTTTCTAATCATATCAACTTTCTCTGAAGCTTCTCATATCATATTTGGGCCATGCACTAACCGATCTCCGATTTCTATCCAACATGTTGGCGATTTACATGGACGACCATACAGAGCTTCATACGGTGCCATGCCGATACTAGCTTGATAGCTGTTATTATAGGAGAACTCTACTAAATGTAAATGCTTCTCCCACGAGCCTCCAAAGTCTAGAATACATGCCCTTAAAAGGTCTTTTAAAATGCGGTTGACTCTTTCTGTCTGTCCATCAGTTTAGGGGTGATATGCAGTGCTTATACTCAACTTCATTCCCAAAGTTGTCTATAGTGCTTCCCAAAACTGACTAGTGAAGATTGGATCACGACCGCTTACTATACTGCTTGGAACTCGATGCAATTGGACAATCTCCTTCATATATATCTCTGCAAGGCTTGCTGCAGTTCTTGTTGGCTTTACCGGAATAAAGTGTGCACTTTTGGTTAATCGATCTATGATAACCCAAATGCCTTCATTTCCTTTCCTTGTTCGGGGTAACCCATCAATGAAATCCATGGATATTTGATCCCACCTCTAAGCTGGAATCTCCAAAGGTTGAAGTAATCCTACAGTCTTTTGTTGCTCACTTTTGATTCTTTGGCAATTTTCACTACGGCTGACATAGATAGATATGTCCCTCTTCATACTTTTCCACCGAAATGTACGCTTCATGTCCTTGTACATCTTATGAATTCCCGGATGAATGCTAAGTTTGGCTGTGTGGCATTCAGCTAGTACTTCTTGCCTAAGCTTTTCAACATCTGGAACACAAATTCTTCCATTTAACCGCAATACTCCAAGGTTATCTATTTTAAAGCTTGAATTTCTTCCTTCTTTAGCTCCTTTAATGTATTTCTAAAACCGTTTATCTTCTCCCTGTTTACTGACAATTCTTTCCAGAAGAGTTGGAGTTACTGCCAAATAAGAAATAGTTGCTAACTTCATACTCAATGCATCAGCTACTACGTTGGCTTTTCTGAATGTATATAGAATATCTAGATTATATGACGCGAGAAATTCTAGCCAGCATTGCTGTCTCATGTTTAAATCCTTCTGGGTAAAAAGATACTTCAAAGATTTATGGTCCGTGAAGAGTTCAAATTTTTCACCTAAAAGATGGAATATTATTTACTAAGGTCAATTCAAAGTTTTATCAAAATAAATTGTGAAAAATTCATACCCAGCAAATAATGCCTCTGTATCTTTAGAGCGAACACAACGGCTAATAATTCTAAGTCGTATGTTGTATAATTCTTCTCATGCGTCTTCAGCTGTCTACTTGCATAAGCAATCACCTTCCCATCTTGCATTAAAACTACACTAAATCCTTCTCCACAAGCATCTATATAAATGGTCAATCCACTATTTCCATTTATAATTGCTAAAACTATAGCAGTTGTCAACCTCTTCTTTAGTTCTTGGAATGCTTCTTCACATTTAGGAGTCCAAACAAATTTAGCGTCTTTCATTGTCAACTTCATTAAGTGATATGCAATCTTAGAGAAGTCTTGAACGAATCTTCTGTAATATCCTGCCAAACCTAATAAGCTACGAATCTCTTTAGGAGTTTGTGGCTGCTTCCATTCTTGAATAGCTGCAACTTTCCCTAGATCTATTGAAATTCCATCCCTTGATATTATATATCCAAGGAATCTGCCTCCTTCTCCCAAAAATGGCACTTTGAGAATTTGGCTTTAAGCACATTATTCCTTAATATCTCCAACATAGCTTCTAGATGCCTTGCGTGTTCTTCTTCTGACTTTGAGTAGATGAGATATCATTGATAAAGACTAACACGAATCTGTTTAGCACATCTCTAAACACTCTATTCATAAGGTCAACAAAATAAGCGGGTACTTTAGTCAGCCCAAATGGCATAGCCAACCACTCATAGAAAGTATTCGAACCTTTGAATGCAGCTAGATGGATGCAATATTCTACGATCCTTAACTGATGGAATCCTGTAGCTAGGTCTATTTTAGAGAAAACTCGAGCTCCGTGTAACAAGTCAAACAAGTCGTCTATTCAAGGTAGAGGGTACTTGTTCTTAATGGTTTGCTTATTTAGATCTCGATAGTCTACACACAATCTCAAAGTACCATTTGACTTAGCGACAAAAACTACCGCCGATCCTTAACATGAACGGCTCGATCTTATCAATCCTTTCTTTAATAGCTCTTGGGTTTGGTTATTTAACTCATCCCTTTCTTTCGAAGACATCCTTCTATCTCGTTGTTTAATTGGCATCACACCAGGAACTAAATAGATACGGAATTCGATTTCTCGATGTGGGGGCAAACTTTTTACTTCCTCAAAGACATCTGCAAATTATTTAACAACGGGTATTGTTTCTAATCTTGTCTGGAATATATCTAAAGCATAAAGAAAACTATCCCTTCTTGGAATAGGACCTTCACAAGACTTCTCCAAAATGTTCCCCAACATGCTCCAAAATGCACCTAAGGTATCCTGACTACTTGGCTCTCCGAAAAATAGGGCACCAGAGTTTAAAAGGAAAAACAAACTCCGGGTCAGTCATGGGACTGGTGTGAGAACTCAAAGTACGATGTTTTGGAAACAAAAAGGTATCTCATAAGACCACGCCGCACATAAACACGGAACGGGTTTTACCTTATGATAACCAAATCTCTTTATTACGTAAAATTTAGGGATATTATTTTTAATGACTTTCTTTAAAAACATTTGCAAATTAACTTATTAATCTTAGCCGAAATTGTTACCATTATTAAATTTCAACATACTAGGCTCTACAAACAAAACCGCAAGTTCTTATTGGAGAATGGATTCCATACAAATGATCAGGTGAAGGGACTACCTTCCGATGGGTACACCTCTGGATGGATGTCCCGAGAAACCATCACAAAGCTCCTCTACCAACACAAGACCGGCCTACCTCTATAACTAGATAGTACCGAAAATGTCGTCCCATGGTCGTTACCGACATTTATCCGAGTGCTCTCTTCGCATACATCCACATTAGTTTACATCCCGAATGTCATAGCGTGAAGAAATATATCTAGAAGGGAATGATCATACCCTAATTGGGAATGACCCACTTAGCCTTGCCGCATCTAACCCTGTTTCGGTCATTTTCGGTTGATCAGGCTCGAGGCAACGATTACCTTTTCACATAGCACATCTTCTTTCACTTTGAATGCCACATTGCGATTCCACATTCACACGACTGATTTCTACAAATGTATAACTTCCTGAACTTGTAAGGCTCGGGAAAGGGTGTTAAGCTAGGAGAAGGTGTGTAACGACCCAGATTTCTGGATGTCTGTAATTGGGTAATTAATTGATTTTAATTATTGAATTACTGATTTTATAAGTTGAACCAATAAAAAAATTCAGATAATTAAAGTATCTGGATATATATAAATTAGTTTGAAAACTATAATAAATATTGAATTATAGATCCTCTGGATATGATAAATTTTATAGGAAATAAATAATAATAATATATATAGAGACTCCACCATTTTAATTAAGATAAAATACATATAAATAAAACTCCATCATTAAAATTCAAGGTAGAATACATTTGTATATACATATAATTATATACAAGCTCATGGTGTTTGATATATATATATATATATAAGTGTATAAATGTGTGTATATATATATATATACATATACATATATGTATATATGCCATATGAAGGGATATACATGTAAATAGGAGATAATGTGAAGGTATATATGTATTTTTATAATGACAAAATATACATAAGTAAATACATATATACGATGGCAAACATATGTAAGTAAAAATGTATGCTTGTATGTTATGTAAAATAATAAATATAGAATATACACATAAATATATATGTATGTATATGTATGTATGTACATGTATGCTTGATATAAAGGAACCCTAATGGCGGCTTACAGAAACCCTAATGGTGATTTTACAAAGGATAGAGGGAGACCACCTGAAAAGATGGATTCAAACAAGGAGCCGCAAGCAATATCATATCGGGACAAAGGGAAAGCAGTGGCGATCAATACTGATCGTTATGACTTGGGAAGGGACGGATTGCCTCACGGCAATCAAAATACCACCAAAATGGTTCGTCCATCCAGGGATTCACATTTGGGGGAGGGGATCAAACCCGAACCAGATCTGGATTCCCACAGGTTCATAGCGATAGATATGTATCAAACAGGGAAGACATTAAGTGGAAGGCGATTCAAAATGACATAAATTCTGGAAACTCAAAATCCTGGAAGGAAGCAGCATGTGGAGGAATAGGGGAGCAACAAGATGAATATCTAGATCTACAATATATTAAATCAGTTCTTGTCAAAGATAAAAAGAAGGCTAGTATATCTGAACCCGATGTGAAGAGGGCGGAAAACAAGCGGGAACATTCCATAGTATTCTACGTGTATGGGGTCTGACCTTATCATATTCATCTTAAGGGATACATAGAACGGGTATGGAAACCGGTGGGAAAGTTTCAATTATTAACTTGAGAGAACAGTTTCTTTATAATACGTTTTGATGATAAATTAGATTGTGATAAAGTGCTGAAGGGTGGACCTTATTTGTTTGATAACAAAGTGATTATACTGAAAAAGTGGGTGATGGGTACTAGATTCAGGAAAGACTTACTGACAACTCTTCCTATATGGATAAAACTATCTAATCTAGAACTCGAGCTATGGGATAAAGAAGCAATGAGTGCCATTGCAAGTGTGTTAGGAAAGCCTATTAAAATGGACAAGATTACAGCTGATGAAACTAGGGTTGCGTTTGCTAAAATACTAGTTGAAATGCAAGCAAGTGATGAGTTCCCCAATGAAGTGGATGTTATCCTTTATACGGGGGAGGAACTAAAGATCAAAGTTGACTATCTTTACAAACCAACCAGTTGTAGAGAATGTAAAGTGTTTGGCCATTCTACACAGCAATGCAAAATAAAAAGTAAAGAAAAATGGGTCCCAAAAGATAAAGAAAAGGCCTCTACCTCATCCTATTCTGAGTCTAATTCAGAACATAGTAAAGATAATGTAGGTTCAGAGCTAATAGCAGGAAAATCAAATAATGATCTAAACAAGGAAGTTATAATTGTGGATTCTAAAATTACAAACGAAGGGTCTGAAAACCCTATATTACATGAACAGAATATAAATGGTAGTGAAGTTAACCTAATTAATGACTGTAATGTTGAAGAGATTGCCAATGACCAAGTAGTTGTCCCTGCAGTAGAAAATTCAATAGTGAATGAGATAATGAACGAAAACACAATTAATAACAAGGAGAAGACTATAAAGGAGAAAGAGGACATCCCTGTTAATCAGCCTCAAATTGAAGGTTTGGTAGAAGATTTGAGTGAGTCTGAAGAAGAGGAACTTATCAGCAATCTTGCTAGAGAGGAACCTATCCCTAATCCACCAGAGAAGCTTGAAGATGTCTCGAACTGCGTGGAAAAAAATCAAAAATTTTATGAGGATATTGAAACATCTAATAAGCAGAATATGAAAGGTAAAAAAGGAAAACCAATCCCTGCTCCTCCTAAAGCAAATACAAGGAGCCAAAGTAAGTTTAAAGAATGAACATAGTTGCTTGGAATGTTAGGGGTTTAAATGCTTTGGACAAACAATTTGAAGTGTCTAAATTCCTAACTAAATATAAGCCATCTATTGTTGGCTTACTTGAGAATAAATTAAGTAACTTGAATATAGAGAAACTGAGTGTTAGATTGCAGAGAAACTGGAAGATGACTGATAATAATGAATGTGGTAGCAAAGTTCGTATACTCATTTTGTGGGATTCAAATATTTGGAATTTTCAAATTGAGACGAAATCAAATCAATATATCTCTTTATTAGCTGAAAACACTGGTGGTTTTAAATGTAGAATAACCTTTGTCTATGCTAGTAATTTTATTAGAGATAGAGACAAATTATGTGATGATTTAATTGTTGAATCAGGGTTGGTGAATTCCCCATGGATTATTCTTGGATATTTTAATAATACGTTATCATCTTCTGACAAAAAGGGTGGTACTGCTGTTCCATTTAGTCACCTGGTAGGTTTTAATAATTGCATGTTAGGGATAGGTCTGGTTGAACTGCCTATTACAGGTTTCAAATACACATGGAGGAAAAAAGGTATGGCTTCAAAAATTGATAAAGTTCTCTGTAATCACTTATTACTGGGTACTATGCCAGGGATTACTACCTTTGGGGTCTCTAATGCTATCAGTGATCATATACCGATTTTTATTAGTTTTATTAAAGAGAACAAAGGTCCTAGAAATATTCCATTCCGATATGTTAACTCATGGCACATGGGGGAAGGGTATATGTCTTGTATTGATAAAGCTCTAGACAAATATTATTCAGATTTTCCTAATTACCAAGCTTCAAAACTTCACAAGTTCATGAAGTTTATTAAAGATTGTAAGTTTATGCTAAAAGAGTGGAATCTCAATAACTGTAGAGAGGGGAATCCTCTTAAAAAATATGAAGAAGAATATCAGAAGTGTCTCAAAGACTGTGATGAAAACCCGACCAACTCCTTTCTTTTTGATAAACTTAGTAATGCTTATAACAACTGGAAATCTCAAAATGTTGCTGAATTTTTAAAGGCCAGACAGAAAGCAAAGATTGAATGGCTTATTGATGGGGATTCATGCACAAAATTTTTTCATGCTAAGATGTCACAAAGAAGACACATTAATAAATGGAATCAGATCATTATGAGTAATGGGGAAGTTTATTCAAGACTCTGGAAAAATTGAACATGATGCTATAAACTATTACACTGATATATTTTTCTCCAAACATCCTTTATCAAATAACTTCCCTGATATCCAGTGTATGAGAATAATAAATGATAGAGGCAGAACTAAACTTACTTCTGATATCAATCTTGAGGAGGTGCAGAAAGCTATATTCTCTATCTCTGATGACAAGAGCCCGGGTCCGGATGGATTCACTTCAAAATTTTATAAAATTCACTGGGATGAGTTGAAGTTTGATCTCCTGAACCTGATTCAAGAAGTATTCAATACTGGTAAAATTGAAAAAGGCTTAAATCATACTTTTATCACACTTGTGCCTAAATCCAAACAACCAATTTGTATTTCTGATTATAGGCCTATTGCATGCTGTAATGTCTTATATAAAATCATATCTAAAATTATATGTAATAGAATCAAACCTTTTCTACCTCATCTAATATCAGAAAACCAGTCTGCTTTTATTCCAGGAAGATGTATTGCTGAGAACATCCTGCTTACACATGAACAAATTAGACAATTCAATAGAAAAGGCAGTGATAAAATGTGCCTTAAGATAGACCTTCAAAAGGCTTACGACATGATAAATAGGGAGTTTGTATGCCATATGTTGAATATGATGAGATTCCCAAATAAACCTGTCAAACTTATTAGAAACTGTATCTCTTCCCCCACTTATTCTATTCTTGTTAATGGTAGCCCTAAGGGTTTTATTTCCAGCAATAGAGGGTTGAGACAGGGAGACCCTCTCTCCCCTTATCTCTTTTGTGTTGTTATGGAGTTCCTTTCTCTAATGATGTTCAAAGCTCACAAGACTGATAATTTACAGCCTATTTACAATCAAGATCCAAATGTCACTCATTTTATATATGCAGATGATCTTATGATCTTTTCTAAAGCCAAGCCTAAGTGTGCTAGAACTATTAAAGAGATGATGCAGATTTTAAAAGATTTGGCAGGTCTGAATATAAACAATATGAAGTCTAAAGTTTATTTCAGCAGAGGGGTGATAAATAGAAATGTATTGCTCAATATTATGGATATGAGAGAAGGAGCATTGCCTATCAGATACTTGGGAGTTCCACTGTCCTACAATTATCTTCACTACTCTGATTGTGGTCAGCTTTTAGATAAAATTTAGCTCAGAATGGATGGGTGGGACTGTAGGCTACTTTCTATGGCAGGTAAGATAGAGCTTATTCACTCAGTTATTATTCCTATGGTGCTATATTGGATGATGACATACCAACTGCCTATTGCAACTATTGATAAAATTAATAAGATATGTGCTAATTTTATTTGGGGAGGCAGAACCCATAAAATAGCTTGGGATATCCTATGTAGACCAAAAATGGAAGGAGGAGTGGGCCTGAGAAACTTTAAAGACATCAGAACTGCCACTGCTCTTAAATTGTTATGGCATTTTATTAACAACAATAACTTATGGTATAACTGGATGTACAATAGATACTGTAAAGATAAATACTTTTGGACTATGGATATTGATAATAATAGCTCATGTACCTGGAAATCTATTCTTAAACACAGACAGAAAGGCATTCAACACATTCATAGAAATATAGTTGATGGGCAAAATACACTTCTATGGCACGACCCTTGGATTAACAATGAAGTTTTGGTTAATATACTTGGGTGGGATGCTCTCGGTTTAAATGGTGGCGACAATTTGAAGGTCAGTAGCATTATACAAGATAACATTATAAATCCAGAGACATTCCATTTCACTAGAAAAATTAACCAAATCAAGAATGTGGAAATTTCAACTAATTATGATTCAGACTTTTGGACCTGGAACAATAATCCCAATGGTTTTACTTTCTACTCTGCATGGGATTGTGCTAGAAATCATTTTCAGACAACTAATTGGTCAAAAGTAATCTGGAGTTACTACAACAGCCCTAAAATGGCTTTATGTGCGTACAAAGTTATGCTAAACAGAATTCCTACCAAAGATAAACAGATTGAATGGGGTTACGCTATAGATCCTATATGTGTAATTTGCAATTGTGAATCATAAGATAGGAATCACCTGTTTTTACAATGTTCATACTCGGCTTACCTCTGGACTCGAAATAAAATGAAGCTTGGCATGAATCTGAATGGACCTTTGTTGATTGATGTAGAAGCCACAGCTTTATACGACTCCTTTAAAGTTGCAAATCAGATCCAAGATCTGGCCTTCTGCAGCTTCGTCACGATCATCTACCACATATGGTTGGAACAAAACTCTCGAATCCATGATGGGAGGGAAATTGACAAGCTTCGGAGATGGAATCTAGTTGAAATAGACATTAAATATCAGATAACTAAAAGTAGGAAGCAGACAATGAGATCGAGAGAAAATGATAATATTTTAGAAAGATGGGGCATTGACTTAGTGGATACCGGCTAAAGCTTCGATCTTGTTCTCTTCCTTTTCTCAGCCGGTCAATCAGAAGTAGGAAAGTTTTTTAGTTTAAAAGAAGTGAGAATTTTTTTCTTTTTGATGGTCGTGGCTTTGGTTTCTACCATGTGGATGTGATGATTGTAACGGGTTGCTTTGTTTTCCTGTTTTATTCTCTTATGGACTGTATGTACATATACTTTGTATTTTTTATTGATGCGTTATCAATAAAGCACCGCACTCTTTTTCCCCTACTAATTATCACGCCGATAGTTAGTAAGGTTTTTAATGAGGCGGTTTACCCAGTTTCAAAAAAAAATGTAAAAGCAAAATAAAACAAATATAAAATATACATGGTTAAGATGTATATAGTATTTATGAATAAGGAGATGTAAAAACGTATATATAATGATAAAATTTGCATATGAATATATGTGGTAACATAGTACGAATGTACACATAGCTACATATATATTTATGTGAGGGAATGTATATATATAGGGGAACATTATCATGACAAAAACATCAAATCCCCTTTTACAATAATCAAATCAATGTCAAAGCAAAGTCTGGTCAAACTATTGTCCAGAACAAATTTTACAGAAAAAATAAAATAGATAAATAAATGTGTGAGTAACCTGTACATATGATAGCTTACTCTACACACTTCATTTCCATTTTATATATTTGTAGCCGAGCTTATCACATTGCTCTCATAAAAAAATAACCTGTAAAATCCAGTAAAACAAAATCAAGAATTCAAGCAATCTTCTCTACAAATTCAAATCTAAAGGCAAGCTTTTCAAATTCAAGTGCAACTAATCAGATCAAGTAGTTCTAGTTTAAAAGCAATCAAAGTTTTCCAGTTTTAAATTCAAGCAATTCAAGTCTTCAACTTTCAAAACTGTTTCAAAAAGCTCTCTGTTTCCATCATAAGTAGGTGAGTAAACATTTAAAGTAAAAAAAATTGGTGCTTATATATCTATGTGATGATGATGTGAATATGTTTGCTTGCATGAACGTTTTCAATTCAAATCTGGTTTGAATTCCTGCTATATATTGAAGCAAGCTTGTATTTGATCTCTGTGTTTATCTCTGTTAAACTTTTAGCAAGAACAACTTGAAGAAATTCCTATCTCCCAAATGAATCACTATTAGGCTTTGATTTTTGGAAAGAAATTTATCATAACTATGTAATCTTGATTTTAAAAATAGTTTAAAGTAATTATATTTATAAAATAGACTGTGAATGTAAAATTACAGAAAAAATCAAAATATAAGTGGAAATCTATATCTTAGATTTCATCTTTAGATTGTATAGTCTGAATTGTATAATCAAATCATGAATTTTAAAGTAAAATTTGTGATTTTTAATTTTGTATTTGATGTGAATTCGAAAATTTTTTGAATTTGAGTTTTCGGTCAATCGACGTTGATCGGCGTCGAAGGGGAGGTTGAGGTTCGGCATGGAGATGGCTGTGGTGTCAGGGGACAGTGGAAAAATGGAGGAAGGGGTTAACGATGATCGTGGTGGCCGGTTTGTGGCGTTCTAGGGTTCGGTGGTACGTTTTGGTCGTGACGTTTGCTGTGTATGGCGCGGTGACGATGATGCTTTGGGATCGATCCCAGTAGGGGTAATGGATGAGGGTGTTCAAGATGGAGCTGGGGTAAGGACGGCGAGGTTCATCGAGATTAGGATCGACGTGGACGGGCGATTGTCCGATCAGCCATTGGTTCCTGTTTTGATCGAGTTGCTCGATTTTTGTGTGGACATTAATTTCCTAATTCTACTTTGTCGTGATGGTTGTCGTGGTCGATTGCGAGTTGATGATGTCACGTTCCAAATTTCAGCGTTCGAAAATCGACATCCGTACTCCAATTGTACCTGAATGCCGTAGATTCAACCGTTGAAATTCGAATCGTGCCGGAGCTTAAAACATAGTAAGTATAACAACACAGCGGAATAAAGAAATAAATGATATCATATACAACTCCAATGAATACAATATCCAGAATGATATACAACAATGATACCAATATGATACAACAATATCAGAGATAAATAATGATACAGCGGAAAACAACAGAAGTGATAACCCAAATCATCTGAAAAAGAGCATAAGTCCACCAACTCCAATATCAACTCGAACCACGAAGAGAAGCAAGGTCGGTCATTCGTGAACTCCAAGAAATGAACTAGCTCCAGATAATCTACTAAACCTGAATATCTGAGAAACCCAACTCTAGACTGCCCGTGTGGAAAATTATGGGCACCCAGAGTTTAGGAAGGGAACAATAAACTCCGAGTCAGTCGTGGGACTGGTGTGAGTAACAAAACAGTTTATCTTCAAAACAAACAACAAAGGAATTTTAAACATTGAAACCCACAATGTTTTGGAATATGAAACTACCATAAGACCTCACGCCACACACACAATGCAAACACAGAATTGGAGGAGATTTCTTCTTATGATAGTCAAACATGCTTACTACGCAAAATCATCGATATTATTATTATTAGTGCATAGTGCAGAAAACATTTCGAAAGTATAATATTAAGCTTAGCCAACATAGGCATTTCACACTATTCCTACTATAGCTACTATGTTCAATAGAAGGTTACCGCCACATTCCATAGCAGGTTATACAACTAAAACCGTACAAGGCTTGTATTGTTTCTTTGGATTTCCAACAAATGGTCAGGCTAAGGAACTTCCTACTGCCAATGGGTACGCCTCTGGATGGACGTCCCGAGAACCTACCCGACTCTCTGCCAACACAAGGCCGGGTTACCTCTGTAACTAGGTAACTACTTCTCGAGTATGCCACCCCCCGGTCCTTTGGGACCTTTATCCGAGGCGCCTCGCAAAGCAACAACCACAAAGAATGAGATTGGAGCAACCACATAGGTTAAATACCAGGGCTCCATACCTGATACCATGCTTTTCCAGAAGGAAATAACATACCCTAAAGGGCGCGACCCTCATAACCTTGTCGCATCTTTCCCGTTTCGACCATTTTCGGGTTGTGAGGTCCGAAGAGGTCTCGTCCACAAAGCTACGCTTTGGCATAAAGCCATGCTTTGATCAATAAATGATCATCACACAGCAGCACTCAGCATGCCACAATACCAAATTGGGAATATATCGCTGACAACCTTCAACTACATAACCTCTGAGCTCGTACATCTCAGAGAAGGGTGTTAAGCTAAAAGAATAAATTCTCCGCTACCAACAGAAATGTATTTGAAAGAAATCAGCTTTATATCTCAAAGTGTAATGTCAGACATGTAACCATACAAGTCTGTTCCGGGTTCGAACAAAACCGAAGGCACTTCCGAAGAAGCCCTTGCAATCCGGGTATTCACAATCCCGATCGAACTTCCCATCACTTAAGGAATCTCTATACCGTAGCTACTCGGTGTAGAGACAATCGATAGGTTATCCTATCGTTTTCACAAATACCCGGTCTTCAACACCGGTCTTCAAATGCTATCCATATACGACGTATCACTTATTCAGAATGGGTTATGTGACACAAAGGTCCTCTCCCGGCTAAACCGAATAATGAGCGCAATATTTAAAAACATATGGATATTGGAATTTCAGTTAAGTCACAACTTATTATCCAAAACTTCTCTTCAAATGGTTTAAACAAATTACCATTTTAAATCTGTTAAAAATAAACAGATTCAATTCACAAAGTTCACTCAGTTTCACAAAGATTCATTCACAGATTTTCCAAATCAATTTTCCATTTTAATTTGGATTAACTCGTTAAATCTTTAAAACAAAGATTTAACCGATAGCTTTCAAAACAATTCCATTTTGACCTTTTATACAAAAGATACACCTTCCCAATTTCAAAACAAAGTTTAACAACCTTTCACAAAGATTCATTCATAATTCGGAAAACCATTTCCAATTCAAACTTGAAATTCCTTCAATTAAATTGGAATTTCATTTCTTATATGAAAGCTTTTATCATTTGAAAACAATAGTTTTCATTTCGGAAAATTTGATTCATTTATACGAGTTAAAATCCTTGGGTTAAATTCAAATTCTCAAAACCATACTTTTAAAATGGTTTAAATTCATATAAACACAGTTATAACATCTTAACCGTAATTTCCATACATGGAATTCAATTCCAAATTTTGAATTCAAATTCAAATTAAATTATTTAAATTGGAAATTTTACAAAGTTATTCAAAATAACTTTTATCTTAAAAACTCCTTTTCAAAAGCTTTAACATTTAACCCAAATTCATTTCCAAAATCAATTGAAATTAAAATTTCAATTTAAAAAAAAACATTAATTTTAAATCATTTGTGACTTAACCGATTTCCTCATGAAATCCATATTTGTGTGTGTATGGTGTAGTCCAGGGGTTTCACACACCATAGTGCAACATCATTCAATCATCACAGATCAGAATACAGAAATATAGTTGATAAGCGGTATAACTATAACGCTTATCCTTTATTCACAGATCACAGATATATAAATTACAGATAATCTATTACATCCATCCCAGATAAATGAACCATAGTACAGATCACACACAAATCAGAATATATCACACAGCATCACAGATCAGGGAATATCAACAATTCGACCATTCAGTCAAGTCCAAACATTCATAGGTAAGGTCAATTAATTGTTTGATTAATTCCAATCAGATTAATTTCTTATGAATCACTAATCCTGGTTAATTAATCATTAATTACAAACCATTTTAATTAATTATCCTTTAATTAATTAATTAACCTTTAATCATTAAATTATCCTTTAATTAATTATCTTTAATTAATTATAATAAGTGATCATTCCTAATCGATTTCATTAATTAATTAACCTTTAATTATTTATCCTCAAATTAATTACCTTAATTAATTAATCACATTAATTAATTATTCTTTAAATTAATTAACCTTTAAACACTTGATTAATCAATCTTTAATCATTAATTATTCATCCTTAATTACTTTCATTAAGTAATTATCTTTAAGTAATAAATTCCATTTAATTAATTACCTTAATCAATTATTCAATTAATTATTATTTTAATTTTCCACCTCAATTAATTAAAGATAAACCTTTTTTCTAAATTCATTACTCAATTACATCATTTAAATTAAATGCTTGAAATCATTTTATACCAAAATATTGATTAATTAAAGTTTATGCACTTACAATAATCACTTCCTTAATTACATTATTTTGTTTTAGAAAACAAAATAGAGATTTAATAAGACAATTTACCTTATCATTATTTCGAAAACAAAACAATTTAAATTCAAAACACACATAACTTTAAGAATTAAATTTTTAAACATTTAAGTTTTATCATGTTAAAACTTTGAAACCTATTTATTTCATTTGGCTTTGAAAAAAAACTTTGTATAACATTTAGCTTTCAACTTGTATTTCTCGTTACTTTAAAAACAATTATAGATTTACTTACAAAAGTTCTTAAAATCTGCACATAATTTATTTATAACTTTTTTTAAAAAACCTGCTACGTTCAAACAACCCAAGCCAAATAATCAAAAACCAAAGCCTTACTTCGAGTTTTCCCTCGCCTCACTCGTCTTCGAGTTCCCTCACGAATTACTTCGACTTCGACTTCGAGAATTCCCCTTCCTTCTCAACAATTCAAACAATACAGGTACACATCACCACTCGTGCACGTGCACGATTGTTCTGACGTCTTTCGATCAACGTCGCCACCACCCACGAGTCACCCCTGACCTCGATGACAAACTCTACTACCCAGTTTAACAATTTCGTCACGAACTCGAATTTTTAGCAAATTGAAAAAAACTGGAATCCAACTAGTCGCCCAAGGTCGCCTCGTATTGCCAACTCCGGCCATAAGAAATCACGCGATCACGTCCAGAGCCGCGCCGACCAACCACGCATCGTTTCCCCCTGCTCCGATCACCTCCGGTCCACTGACGACGTCGCAGCAACCTGGAAACCCGCGTCAACCAAAACTGGGTCTAAAACCCTAAACCCACCTCGTCCGACCACCATGATGATCAAGAAATTCACCCTCCATTTTTCCTAAGATCCCCGACCTCCAATCTTCCTTCAGCCATAACCACGACCTCCCTCACCTTGTCATTCACTAGGAAATGCCAAAAGTACCAAAACCGTTCAACTCGAGAAACCTCACTATTCTCAGCACTAAAAATCATAATTTTTGTTTTAAAAATCATGTTTTGGTTAACGTATTCAAATTATAATCCTGGATTTATAAAATAACATATTTGAGTTTTGACTTAAATAAGAAATTTCTCTGTCATTTTGATTTCCAAATATGTTACCCACTTATTTTAACTTAAATAAATTATTAAACTTTAGTTTATACTAAAACAAACAATTTTTGTTTTAATCCTAAGTTCAAACAACAAATAGGTCAAAAGATAATGATTTTTGAATCAAAATCTTGGGTTTGGAATCACAGAACAGAGAACAACAGCATGCTCACTAATCATCCAAATATATCTACAGCAGATTGCACTTATATGTACACATATTTATCTCAGAACTAATATGCAACTATAATTCATTTCTTAAGTAAAAAGGATGTGAGGTTACTCACAGATCAAAGAGGCAGAGAACTTGATTTTTTTAAAACTGAATAGCTTTGAAACTTGATTGTTTAACTAGAACATGATGATAATGATTCAAATTTGATTCCAGGTTGCAATTTGAGGATGAAATCTGGTGACAGGCTTGTTTTAAGTTGAATTTTGTTTAGTTTGGATAGTATTACTTCATATTTTTTTCTTAGCTTAATGGACGAAAATGGGATGAAGAGTTTGATATAAGAAAATGAGTTACAGGGTGGAGATAATATTTGTACAAGTGATATACAGGTTTGTACAAGAATGGGCAGAGATACTTCTATTCAATGGTGGCTGATATTAATTAGGCTTGTAAAAATATATTTTATTTTGTTTCTAGTTGTACAATTCATCAGATTTTTTCTTTCTTCTTTTGGTGGCTGATGGATATATTTGTACGTGCATTAAATGCTTAAGTCCTTTGTGTCTTCATATGTTTGAATACTTGAACATATTTGTCTATGTTTACTTGTTTCATACTTACCCAAATTGATTTGTTTTTACATACTTACCTCTTTATTGTTCACACTTGAATATATTGCATTGTCTTCTTTTCTTTTGCCTTGTAATATAAATGACATTCTAGATTTTATTTTATTTTATAAGCTAATTCATGTATATATTTTAATCACATATATTTGTATTATTTGTTTCATATTTGTCTACATTTATTCATATTTAAATGTATTTTATTTTCTTTAAATCTTATTATTTTGTAATATAAATAAATTTCTATTTTATTATGTTGTTAGAATTTAGCAAATGTTCTACTTTCTATTTTTATTAAAATTTATCTTATATTAATTTCTATTTCTAGTTTAAATATTAATTATTATTATTTTACTTCTTATTTATTGTCTTATATTTATTTTATAAATTCAAACCATTATTAACCATCAATTCTAATATTTATTATTATCATTTATTATTAAACCATTTACTTCTAACCCATTTATTTAAGATTTAAATTCAAATCAAATATATATACATATATATTATTTCAAATTTACTCATATATGCTGAAATACATATATATTCACATATATACAATATTTACAATATTTTTAAATTTAAATGATTTATACAAAATTTATTTTAATTCGGGGAAACTCGCATCACTTTAATCGATTAATTTTAAAATTTGAATTCAAAAATTAATTTTAACTATCATTTTAAATTTATATAAAATCCGGGGTCGTTACAACCTTTCCCCCTAAAAGAATTTCGTCCTCGAAATTTGCCAAGGAGACAAAAAGATACATGAAGAATGTTTCATCAAATCAAACTGAACATCTATTCTGCATTTGGCTTACCAAATCAGAATATCAATAATAGATACGAAAACGAATCTGTTTTAACACTTCACAAGATACTCGGGTTATCCAGATCTACGAAGTATGCAGGGGCATCAGTCAGTTCGAAAGGATAACTAACCATTCTTAGAACATATCCGGATCCAAAGAATAGATAGATATATAGATACAATTCCAAAATTTTCTTTAGCTTAGAAACTAAAGTATACCTATCAACCATAGCAACCAAATCAAGCAATACATCCAAACAAACAATTCGACCTATTTGGAGTTTATGTCCCATATTTATATATCGAATCTCCTTCCTAGATCTACCAGGAACCATCAAAGAATTGAGAAGAGATGACGAACCAAAGAGATTGGTAGAGAAAAGACTGTTTCCTTGTTGTTACAGGGTATTGACCATTTATAGTCATATTCCCCTGTTCCATATCTCATCCTCTTCTTGCTCTCATACTCACTATCAGTGGATAGTAAGAGAATTTACTGAGGCATTCGAACGGATATCTTAGAGATTACTCATTCTAGGGTATACTTCACCCTATCTCTAATGAGCTACTTAATGTGTTATACTCCTGAGCTAAAGTTCTACCCTCAGCTCTAATACCAAATTGTCACGTTGCAAATATCAACGTTCGAAAATCGACATCCGTACTCCAAGTGTACCTGAATGTCGCAGATTCAACCGTTGAAATTCGAATCGTGCCGGAGCTTATAACACAGTAAGTATAACAACACAGCGGAATAAAGAAATAAATGATATCATATACAACTCCAATGAATACAATATCCAGAATGATATACAACAATGATATCAATATGATACAACAATATCAGAGATAAATAATGATACAGCGGAAAACAATAGAAGTGATAACCCAAATCATCTGAAAAAGAGCATAAGTCCACCAACTCCAATATCAACTCGAACCACGAAGAGAAGCAAGGTCGGTCATTCGTGAACTCCAAGAAATGAACTAGCTCCAGATAATCTACAAAACTTGAATATCTGAGAAATCCAACTCTAGACTGCCCGTGTGGAAAATTGTGGGCGCCCAGAGTTTAGGAAGGGAACAATAAACTCCAAGTCAGTCGTGGGACTGGTGTGAGTAACAAAACAGTTTATCTTCAAAACAAACAACAAAGGAATTTTAAACATTGAAACCCGTAATGCTTTTGGAAAATGAAATTACCATAAGACCTCCCGCCACACACACAATGCAAACGCAGAATTGGAGGAGATTTCTTCTTATGATAGTCAAACATGCTTACTACGCAAAATCATCGATATTATTATTATTAGTGCATAGTGCAAAAAACATTTCGAAAGTATAATATTAATCTTAGCCAACATAGGCATTTCACACTATGCATACTATAGCTACTATGTTCAATAGCAGGTTACCGCCACATTCCATAGCAGGTTATACAACTAAAACCGTACAAGGCTCGTATTGTTTCTTTGTTCCAACAAATGGTCAGGCTAAGGAACTTCCAACTGCCAATGGGTACGCCTCTGGATGGACGTCTTGAGAACCTACTCGGCTCTTTGCCAACACAAGGCCGGGTTACCTCTGTAACTAGGTAACTACTTCTCGAGTATGCCACCCCCCGGTCCTTTGGGACCTTTATCCGAGGCGCCTCGCAAAGCAACAACCACAAAGAATGAGATTGGAGCAACCACATAGGTTAAATACCAGGGCTCCATACCTGATACCACCCTTTTCCAGAAGGAAATGACATACCCTAAAGGGCGCGACCCTCATAACCTTGCCGCATCTTTCCTGTTTCGACCATTTTCGGGTTGTGAGGTCCGAAGAGGTCTCGTCCACAAAGCTACGCTTTGGCATAAAGCCATGCTTTGATCAACAAATGATCAATAAATAATCATCACACAGCAGCACTCAGCATGCCACATTACCAAATTGGGAATATATCGCTGATAACCTTCAACTACATAACCTCTGAGCTCGTACGTCTCAGAGAAGGGTGTTAAGCTAAGAGAATAAATTCTCCGCCACCAACAGAAATGTATTTCAAAGAAATCAGCTTTATATCTCAAAGTGTAATGTCAGACATGTAACCATACAAGTCTGTTCCAGGTTCGAACAGAACAGAAGGCACTTCCGAAGAAGCCCTTGCAATCCGGGTATTCACAATCCCGATCGAACTTCCCATCACTTAGGGAATCTCTATACCGTAGCTACTCGGTGTAGAGACAATCGATAGGTTATCCTATCGTTTTCACAAATACCCAGTCTTCAACACTGGTCTTCAAATGCTATCCATATACGACGTATCACTTATTCGGAATGGGTTATGTGACACACCGGCTAAACCGAATAATGAGCGCAATATTTAAAAACATATGGATATTGGAATTTCAGTTAAGTCACAACTTATTATCCAAAACTTCTCTTCAAATGGTTTAAACAAATTACCATTTTAAATCTGTTAAAAATAAACAGATTCAATTCACAAAGTTCACCCAGTTTCACAAAGATTCATTCACAGATTTTCCAAATCAAATTTCCATTTTAATTTGGATTAACTCGTTAAATCTTTAAAACAAAGATTTAACCGATAGCTTTCAAAACAATTCCATTTTGACCTTTTATACAAAAGATACACCATCCTAATTTCAAAACAAAGTTTAACAACCTTTCACAAAGATTCATTCATAATTCGGAAAACCATTTCCAATTCAAACTTGAAATTCCTTCAATTAAATTGGAATTTCATTTCTTATATGAAAGCTTTTATCATTTGAAAACAATAGTTTTCATTTCGGAAAATCTGATTCATTTATACGAGTTAAAATCCTTGGGTTAAATTCAAATTCTCAAAACCATACTTTTAAAATGGTTTAAATTCATATAAACACATTTATAACATCTTAACTGTAATTTCCAGACATGGAATTCAATTCCAAATTTTGAATTCAAATTCAAATTAAATTATTTAAATTGGAAATTTTACCAAGTTATTCAAAATAACTTTTATCTTAAAAACTCCTTTTCAAAAGCTTTAACATTTAACCCAAATTCATTTCCAAAATCAATTGAAATTAAAATTTCAATTTCAAAAAAAAACATTAATTTTAAATCATTTATGACTTAACCGATTTCCTTGTGAAATCCATATTTGTGTGTGTATGGTGTAGTCTAGGGGTTTCACACACAATAGGCAACATCATTCAATCATCAAAGATCAGAATACAGAAATATAGTTGATAAGCGGTATAACTATAACGCTTATCCTTTATTCAAATATCACAGATATATAAATTACAGATAATCTATTACATCCATCCCAGATAAATGAACCACAGTACAGATCACACACAAATCAGAATATATCACATAGCATCACAGATCAGGGAATATCAACAATTCGACCATTCAGTCAAGTCCAAACATTCATAGGTAAGGTCAATTAATTGTCTGATTAATTCCAATCAGATTAATTTCATATGAATTACTAATCCTGGTTAATTAATCATTAATTACAAACCATTTTAATTAATTATCCTTTAATTAATTAATTAACCTTTAATCATTAATTTATCCTTTAATTAATTATCTTTAATTAATTATAATAAGTGATCATTCCTAATCGATTTCATTAATTAATTAACCTTTAATTATTTATCCTCAAATTAATTACCTTAATTAATTAATCACATTAATTAATTATTCTTTAAATTAATTAACCTTTAAACACTTGATTAATCAATCTTTAATCATTAACTATTCATCCTTAATTACTTTCATTAAGTAATTATCTTTAAGTAATAAATTCCCTTTAATTAATTACCTTAATCAATTATTCAATTAATTATTATTTTAATTTTCCACCTTAATTAATTAAAGATAAACCTTTTTTCTAAATTCATTACTCAATTACATCATTTAAATTAAATGCTTGAAATCATTTTATACCAAAATATTGATTAATTAAAGTTTATGCTCTTACAATAATCACTTCCTTAATTACATTATTTTGTTTTAGAAAACAAAATAGAGATTTAATAAGATAATTTACCTTATCATTATTTTGAAAACAAAACAATTTAAATTCAAAACACACATAACTTTAAGAATTAAATTTTTAAACATTTAAGTTTTATCATGTTAAAACTTTGAAACTTGTTTATTTCATTTGGCTTTGAAAAAAAACTTTGTATAACATTTAGCTTCCAACTTGTATTTCTCGTTACTTTAAAAACAGTTATAGATTTACTTACAAAAGTTCTTAAAATATGCACATAATTTATTTATAACTTTTTTTTAAAAACCTGCTACGTTCAAACAACCCGAGCCAAATAATCAAAAACCCGAGCCTTACTTCGAGTTTTCCCTCGCCTCACTCATCTTCGAGTTCCCTCACGAATTACTTCGAGTTCGACTTCGAGAATTCCCCTTCCTTCTCAACCATTCAAACAACACAGGTACACATCACCACTCGTGCACGTGCACGATTGTTCTGACGTCTTCCGATCAACGTCGCCACCACCCACGAGTCACCCCTGACCTCGACGACAAACTCCACTACCCAGTTTAACAATTTCATCACGAATTCGAATTTTTAGCAAATTCAACATAATTGGAACCCAACCAGTCGCCCTAGATCGCCTCGTATTGCCACCTCCAGCCATAAGAAATCACGCGATCACGTCCAGAGCCGCGCCGACCAACCACACATCGATTCCCCCTGCTCCGATCACCTCTGATCCACTGACGACGTCGCAGCAACCTGGAAACCCGCGTCAACCAAAACTGGGTCTAAAACCCTAGACCCACCTCGTCTGGCCACCATGATTATCAGGAAATTCACCCTCCATTTTTCCTGAGATCCCCGACCTCCAATCTTCCTTCAGCCATGACCACGACCTCCCTCACCTTGTCGATCACCAGGAAATGCCAAAGTACCAAAACCGTTCAACTCGAGAAACCTCACTATTCTCAGCACTAAAAATCATAATTTTTGTTTTAAAAATCATGTTTTGGTTAACGTATTCAAATTATAATCCTGGATTTATAAAATAACATATTTGTATTTTGACTTAAATAAGAAATTTCTCTGTCATTTTGATTTCCAGATATGTTACCCAACTATTTAAACTTAAATAAATTATTAAACTTTAGTTTATACTAAAACAAACAATTTTTGTTTTAATCCTAAGTTCAAACAACAAATAGGTCAAGAGATAATGATTTTTGAATCAAAATCTTGGGTTTGGAATCACAGAACAGAGAACAACAACATGCTCACTAATCATCCATATATATCTATAGCAGATTGCACTTATATGTACACATATTTATCTCAGAACTAATATGCAACTATAATTCATTTCTTAAGTAAAAAGGATGTGAGGTTACTCACAGATCAAAGAGGCAGAGAACTTGATTTCTTTAAAACTGAATAGCTTTAAAACTTGATTGTTTAACTGGAACATGATGATGATGACTCAAATTTGATTCCAGGTTGCAATTTGAGGATGAAATCTGGTGACAGGCTTGTTTTAAGTTGAATTTTGTTTAGTTTGGATAGTATTACTTCATATTTTTTCTCAGCTTAATGGACGAAAATGGGATGAAGAGTTTGATATAAGAAAATGAGTTACAGGGTGGAGATAATATTTGTACAAGTGATATACAGGTTTGTACAAGAATGGGCAGAGATACTTCTATTCAATGGTGGCTGATATTAATTAGGCTTGTACAAATATATTTTATTTTGTTTCTAGTTGTACAATTCACCAGATTTTTTCTTTCTTCTTTTGGTGGCTGATGGATATATTTGTACGTGCATTAAATGCTTAAGTCCTTTGTGTCTTCATATGTTTGAATACTTGAACATATTTGTCTATGTTTACTTATTTCATACTTACCCAAATTGATTTGTTTTTACATACTTACCTCTTTATTGTTCACACTTGAATATATTGCATTGTCTTCTTTTCTTTTGCCTTGTAATATAAATGACATTCTATATTTTATTTTATTTTATAAGCTAATTCATGTATTTATTTTTATCACATATATTTGTATTATTTGTTTCATATTTGTCTACATTTATTCATATTTAAATGTATTTTATTTTCTTTAAATCTTATTATTTTGTAATATAAATAAATTTCTATTTTATTATGTTGTTAGAATTTAGCCAATGTTCTACTTTCTATTTTTATTAAAATTTATCTTATATTAATTTCTATTTCTAGTTTAAATATTAATTATTATTATTTTACTTCATATTTATTGTCTTATATTTATTTTATAAATTCAAACCATTATTAACCATCAATTCTAATATTTATTATTATCATTTATTATTAAACCATTTACTTCTAACCCATTTATTTAAGATTTAAATTCAAATCAAATATATATACATATATATTATTTCAAATTTACTCATATATGCTCAAATACATATATATTCACATATATACAATATTTACAATATTTTTAAATTTAAATGATTTATACAAAATTTATTTTAATTTGGGGAAACTCGCATCACTTTAATCGATTAATTTTAAAATTTTAATTCAAAAATTAATTTTAACTATCATTTTAAATTTATATAAAATCCGGGGTCGTTACAGATGATGACCGGAGGGATGATCGCCGTAGACCAGAAACATCGTGCATATGCATGGTGTCAGGCCTGTGCATCAGGGTGTTTAGGTTTGGAAGATTATTATTGGCCAAGGTTTCTTTGTGCTTGTCTCGCGTGCTACTCGAAGTCATTAAGGAGAATGGTCGCGTGTGATTGTCTCATGTATAGTTTGGTTCTAGGATTTTAAAATCATGTACTGTTTTTCCAAAAATGAAATTTAAAACAAAGCAAATTTTTTAAAAAAGTTTGTTTATAGCATTTAAAATCCTGTCCTGTTTTTAAACTAAAAATGAATTTAAAAATTTGAAAAGCAAGATTAAATTTTAAACAAGTTCTTAACTAGTTCTTTAAAAAAAATTGTATGAAATGTTTTGGAGCATTATGATTAAAGAGAATTTTAGTTTTAAAATTTGGATTTTCAAAATTTAAACTTTTTTTTAAAAATAGTTTTGGTTATAAATATTGCTTAGTCAAATTATGCAATAATTAAAGAATAATTAATCTGTGATAGAGATTAATTAATTGATTGATAAAATTTTCAAGGAGTGATTAATTAATTAAAAGTTCGTAATTAATTAAGGAGTGTTTGAGCAGGATTAGGAGATTAATTCTTAAGTAATTAATTAAAGGATAATTACTTAATGTACTTAAAAGTGATAATTAAGGATTGATTAATCAAGATTAATCAATTAAGAAATAATTAAGAAATAAGTAATTAAGAGGTTATTTTTAATGTAAAAGAATTATTATGAATAATTACTTAATGAAGTAATTAAAGGAATTAATTACTCGGTGTAATTAATTAAGTTGATGTGGTTAATTTTAGTTAACTAATTAAGTTTAATTAATTAAAGGTAACCATTTGATGTTAGGTTAAGTATAATTACTTAAGGTAATTAATGAGGTGTAATTACTTAGTGAAGTAATTAGTGGATAATTACTGGATGTAATTAATTAAAAGGAAATTACTTGATGGGAAGTAATTAAAGGATAATTACTTGGTGGAAGAAATTAAGTGATAATTACTCAGTGTAATTAAAGGATTAATTAATATAATTAATCAAGGAGTTGGTTTAATTGATGGAGTAATTAAGGAAAGTTAATTTCTGATTGTGATTAATCAAGGTTGATCAATGAATGTAATTAAGTTAAAGGTTAATTATTAAATGTAATTTAAGAATAATTAACTAATGAAAGTAACTAGAGGATCATTAATTAATGTAATTAATGGAAGTGATCAATCTTGCTTATGAATGACTGAATGATGATGAGTGCTTTGGATTGGTTGATATCTCTGATATGAATTGCTGTGTAAAAGTGTTATCCGGTAATTAAAGTTGAATTGTATTTAATTGGATAACTTGGGTTTAGATGACATTGGATTCGAAGAGATCGGAGTGGGGTATTAGTAAATACCCGAAACCACTTCGATTCTTTATAGATTGATATGTGAAATCAATGAGCTGGAATGGAATGATTTAAGTGAATTGGGCTATTTAATCTAAGTTTTGGTACTTAGAATTTGTGAGTGAAATAAGTAATGGCTATAACAATTTGTGAACTTGTAATTGATACAAGTTACCCGGGTTATATATATAATTTGTATGCTTTTGTCATTCATGTTAGATGGGTTTACTCATGCTGGTTCCAGCTTGACTCGGGTATTACTTTGATGTAATGCTCGGGCCAAACCGAGTATTACAGATTTTCAGGTAAGGACGTTCTGGAGTTCAGGAGGCGAGCTGGATGGCAGGAACGTATGGAGTGTTTCCGTTGTGATATATTGTAGTTTATCTGGGACAAGTTAGTTTTAACTGTCCAGTATTTGTGTAATGTTGTAACTCTGATTTATTAAAATGTAAATGTACTGATACAGTTTTCCTTTGTATAACTGCTATTTATTTGATATTATATTTTGATCCGCTGCGAATGTGAGAATCTGTGTTTCTGTTTCTTTATTTCTTCTATCTCTTTCTTCTTTTCCCTAACTATCTGGAATTTTTGGGATCGAAAGCCCCGGGTTGTTACAGTGGTATCAGAGCGAAGATTAAGCGAGAACCTTAGCTCTAGTGGGTTTACTCATTTAGGATAGGGACAATAGTATCCTAGAATGAGTTGAGTGTGTGTGTGTGTATATATATATATATATATATATATATATGAGAGCGTACTTGTTATTTTCTTATATAAAGGTTTTAATTGTTTTAAAAGTAAATGATTTTTATATAAGTTTATGTATAAAGCAATGATTCTTCTAACCACTATATATTAATATAAATTGGTTGTTAAATCATTGAAATAAAATAAAATAATAAGAATTAAGTGGTAATAAAAATACAACCACCAAACTGAAATTGAATAAAGATAAGTTTGAAATGGATTCAAACTGAAATTAAAATCCTGAATGTGTAAAAGTGATTTTAATAAGATAATAATGAAATGTTTTAGGGAAGTAAAACATTTAGGTAAGTATGACTTTTAAATTGGAACTGAAGATGATCTAAATTATGAAGTTTTTAATCTGGGTCCAGAACTTGAAAATTGTTTCAAGGTGATAAAGAAATAATAAATAATGTTATTTTATGTATTTGAACGAAAGGGTCCTATTTCAAACAAGGGTTGTTTGAAAATTTAAAGAAATTTGTTTTGAATTAAAAACCAAAGGTGGTTTAAAATTTAAGGATAACTTGGTGTGTAAAGAAAATAATATGTATATACGAGGAATATACATAATATCAAAAATGGGTTGAAATAAACTCTAAATGTTGAGTTTTAAATTTGGAATGAGATGTGAAACCCAAGGTGATAAGTTTTTGAACTTATAAGATTATTAATGTGAAGTTTAAAATTTGAAATGGGAATCCAAATTTGGGTAAGGTTGGCTGGATTAAGTAAATTGAATTTAACTTTGGGAAAGTTAAATAATTTAACAAGCAACCTGAATTGGAAATTTCGAGATGAAATTGGAATCTAACTTGGGAAGTTTAATGGTTAATTTGAATTGGAAGTTTGTGTGATCTCAAAATGGGTTTGAGATCTGGAAATTGGAAATGGGTGGATGCTTTAAAATAAATTGGATGATATCATCCTATTGTTATTAATAATCTTTAAATTATGAATTGGATTTGTTTAATTGAATGAGGAATGAAGTGTGGTAATATATCCATTACCGAGATAAAAGGGAAATTAAACTTTAATTTGAAATTAAGGATATGGAATTACCTTGAACTTAAAATTTGAATGTTAAGAATTGAATTTGTAAATTAAAATTTGTTTAAGAACTGGTTTCAAAACTGGAAGATAAAATTGGGTAATAAATTGAATTTTTAAGATAAAATTGTTTTGAACTCTTATTTGAACTTTGAAAAAAGTTAAGTAAAGATAATTTAAAATGGAATTTTGAGAATTGGACTCAGAATTAAATTGTTTAAAGATTGGGATTATTGATTTAAAAATAAAGGTTAACTTGATTTAAGGGGTTAAATCAACATTTGAAAATTTAACTCGAATTTATATAATTCGAGATGTTTAAAGTTGAAATTCAGATTTCATTAGTTCAAATTGAATTTAGTTTGAATTAACTAGAATTGAAGATGGATAAGTATAAAATTCAAATGGAAAATTTGAATTGGATTAATTGGAAATAAAATTGAAGATTGGATGAGTTCAAATTCAAATGAGAATTGGGATTAATTCATATAGAAATTGAAATGATTTGAAATTGAAGTGGATTCAATTTGAAATTAGTCTAAATTAATTTGAATAATTTGAAATTGTAAATAAAGTGAATATGTTTAAAATCAAATGGAATTTGATCTGAATTTGGAAAGAAATTAAGGATAATTCAACTTGAATTAGGGACGAATCAAGTTCAAGGGAAATTGAAGTTATTCAAATTAGAAGTGAGTCAATTTAAATGGAAGTGGAAATTTAAATTGAATTGATGGGGAATTGAACAGTTTGACTCTGGACTATTTTCAAAATAAATTATTTTAATATAAATCTGTTTTTTCAAACTATTTACTATACAACTTTCTTTTTAAACCTAAAACTATCTTAAACTTGTTTTACAGATACTTTTGGAACTATTTAACAATTTTACAACTGATTTATAAACTAATTACTGTTTTCAATTGTTTTATAAATAATTACTATTTTTCAACTACTTTACAATTACTTAACTATTTTATAGCTATTTTACAAACTAATAATTAATTTTTTTCAACTATTTATCTATTTTTAATTTTCAAGCTATTTTCTAAATATAAACTGGTCGGAGTTCAAACTGTTATTGATTAAATACCCAACTGAGATAAGAATTGAAGTGATAATCTAAATGGGGATTAAGGAAAATGTGAAAAAGTGAATAAAATCAAAGTGAGGATGAATAGAAAGGGAATTGATTTAACTGATAATCTATGAAGATAAATACGTAGGATGTACGTATATTATTCTATTCGCATAGTGATTTGATCCAGATTCGAGCATAAAATTTCGAGTTAGTATTATCAATCCGAGTTGGGATTTTTCGCTCGATTTTCGACGGCGAACCTGGATATGGATTTTTGATTGGTTCTGGATATTCTCTATCATAGTTGTGACTATGCAAGGAGAATGACGGTTTCTGATCAAAAAACCAGATCTGAGTCCGCACTAGGAAGTCGGGTGGACAATACTAGTTCGGAAGTGAAATTGTGTGATCGAGTGAGCGATCAGATTGATATAGCGCATGAATGGTATGTGTACATCGTACGGGTTTTAATGAAATTGGCATTGAAAATTTATGGATAAGAACTGCAAAATGGTCTTTGAAATGAAAAGTATATTTTGCGAAATATATGATGGGGTAAAATGGAAATTGGAAATTTCTATGATTTAAGATTCACTTTATGAAGAAAGGTAATATGGTTAATAACTTTATAAAAGAGTAATCAAATTTGAATATTTGATTTGGAATAAACAAAGTTATATATTTTTGTTATATATGGTAAATTCCCTTGTTGAATCTATTGCCTGAAGAAAAGGGTTTTGAATGTATTTGAAGTATAAAGGTGAATATATACAAGTATGAAGTGATTCAAAAATTTCCCAAGGTTATTATATATATATATATGTATATATAAAGGATTTTATGAAAATGATTTTGGGAAAAAGGTTTTGGGAACCTATGGATTTCCAAAGAAGGCTTTTGATTTTTGAGGAAAATCAAATTTGGAATTTGGAAAGCCTAGTTGTGAATTATCGATTTTGGGATAATCGATTTTGAGAAAGGAGATTTTTATGAAATTCATACCAGGTGTATGATTTGGAAAATACTATATGTGTATAGTATAAAGTGTTTTGGAAGTGGATCTGGGGAAAAAGGTGCTCCCTTGAATGAACTTCTCAGGAGTGCCACAGGGTGGTACTGCCTTGAGCCCTAAGGGAAGGTTCTAAAGTTGATCCTATGAGGAGTCCGGACAAACTAGATCCTGAGGATTGTTGGGTAGCAAAAGTTGATGGCGCTGATGCGAACAGGGGCATTTGGGTTATGCTGTGATGATAGTGTAACTCGATGTCGCTGCGATCTACTGTGTGTGGACCCTAGCAAAAATCGTGTGGAGGATGAGTGCCAACAGTCTACACTTGATTTTGCCGGGATGGCTACGTAACATCGGTAGACTGCGATCTATGGTCGAGTGGAGGAGTTTCATTCTTTTGGCAGTGAAATTCGAGGGCGCTGATGCCTATAGTTATATGGGTTTTTGCTGTGATAGCAACGTTGTGATATCCCGAATTTTCGGGCATCAGATAATTGGATAGTTATCTGATTTAACTTTTAAAAATACTGATTTATAAATTGAACAAATTCAAATGTGATAATCTCCATTTTTAAACTTTATGTAAAATTTGGTAAGATTGTTAATTTCAAATCAATAATAATAATATGTTGTATATATTCATGTGTAGAGAATTATTATATACAAATTGAATTTGTGTTTGTTTAAAAATATATGATATATATACATCAAATTGATTTTTAAATTGAATTTGAATTTGAATCTAGATTTAAAATTTGAAATTTAAAGGATTGATATCTTAAAATATTTGGATTTAAAAATATATATGTATGATTTTATTAGAATGTAATTTGTTTTATATTATTTTCTTTAAAGGGGGTTTATTTATATAAATTAAGAAAAGTATTTATTAATTAGGAAATTAAATATGAAAGCTTTATAAATCATTTAAAAATTAATAAGCTCATGCATAATTACAAGTGTTAGTTTATAAAGCTTGTTAATAACATGTGTAAGGTGATAAACAAATGTAAATGACAAATGTTTGATGAATAAACAAGTGTCACTATTTTTATTTTTCGTTATTTATTTTATAAATCATACTTAAGTCTATATATACATCTATCTTTCCTCTTCATCTCTTTTTCCTATATCATTTTCAAAACACAAAGTAAACTCAAGTCTGTAATAAATATACAAACTCAAAACAAAAGCCTGTAACAAAATTTTCAAATCAGAGATTAATCAAAGAAATCAACTAAGCAAGTTTCCAGTTCATAATCTAAGCACGATCATCTCTGTTTTGAAAGTTAAATCATCTCAACAACAACAGATTTCCAGCAACAAGTTTCCAGTAATAAAGCATTTCAGTTTTTTTTTAAAAGACCACAGCAATTCAAGTTTCAAAGAGATCATAGCATCCAGTTTTCAAAAGCAAAGAGGCATTCAAGTTTTCAAATTTCAAAACCATTTCAAGGAATCTGTTCCTCTTTTAAACAGGTGAGTAAGCTACACCTTTTTATAGCTAAAATCTGTGTTATCTTGTTGCATGTGATAGATATATGAAATAATGTTGTGATAGTTGTTTGCATGAATGTAAATTATGCTGCATGTATGTAAATATGTATATATTTAGTTGTGCATGTCTGCTTATACAGGCATACATCTATGTTTCCAGGTTTACAAGAATTAAACTTGTTAAAAATCTAAACTCTCCCTCTAAATCTTTTTAGGCTTCAAAGTAAAAACAATAATTTGTTTGTAAAATAAAGATTGAAGTTCTAAAAATAATCTTAAGTTGAAACTGAAAGTAAATTTTGACTGGGAAGAAAAATAAAACCCAAATACATGTCGAAATTCAAGTATCTTAATTACTTGATTTACTTATACAATATGTTTTGCTTCTAGAAACTATGATTTTTAAAAGAAAAATCATGAATTTTAGTTTAGTAAATCGCGTTAATTTGCAAGATGAACGGGAATTGGGTTTTAGCAAATTTCAGGCGATCATGAGGTTCTGAAGTCTTGGGGTTTTAGTCGAAGCTTGGTTGTTGGCTTGGAAGGTCGGGAAAAATAGTAGAAAAAAATATAGATCGTCGTGGCATCGGCGATTAGATGAACTAGGGTTTAACACCCTTGTTTGGTCATGGTGGGAAACGAGATGACTGGGTCATCTATGGGAAATCGAGTGGCACTGGATAAATGGGGATGGAAGCATGGATGGCTGGCGGAGCTATGGATGGAATTTCATGGATGCTGGTGGTCGGCGTCGACAGGTCGAGGAAGTTTCAAGCGATGGGTTCGGTTCCAAGCTTCTTCAAATTTGGTCGATCCTGATTTTGGGCTTGTGATGGAGATTGGGTGGTCGGGATTGTAAGTAGAGGTAGTCGACGTTGTGTTGGAGGTGTCGACAATGGTCGGAGATGACTAGATCAGTGTGCACGGTGCACGCGTGTATGTTGTTGGCTGGGTTGGTTGGTTTTGGGGAGAATTGGGGATGGCTCGGGGGTTTACTCGTGAAGTTTGCGTGTGTGTCTTGGAGCAGTGGACGATCTGGAGTGTTCGAGTTTTCGTGAGTATTTTGCTCGCGTATATCTCGGGGAAGATCGTAGTTGGCTCGGGTAATTTAAGTATACTAGGTTTTAAATGAAAGAACGCAAGCTTTTCAAAGGTTTCAAAGTTTAAAAGCAAAATAAAAACAAGTTTTCCAAGTTAAGATATTTTATAAAGTTCCAAAACAAAGTGTTTAAAACAAGTTTCAAAGTTATTAAAATAATTAGTTTTCAAAAGAAAAATGTTTAACCAAGTTTTAAAATATATTTAAGGAAATAAGTTTTAAAGAAATATGATAATTATTTAGTGGAATTAATTAAAAGTTAATCACTTAATTTAAGGACCATTAACTAATGATGAGGGAATAATTAATAAATGTAATTAACTTAAGATAATTAATTAGTTTAAATTAATTAAGGATAATCACTTTGGAAATTGATTAAGTACTATTACTGAATGTAATTAATAAAGAGATTAATTAATGAAAGTAATTAGAGATTAATTAATGAAAGAAATTAGAGGTTAATTAATGAAAGTAATTAGAGGTTAATTAACAAAAGGTTAATTACTTAATGTCATTAATTAAGGTGGGTAATTAATAGACAATTACTAAATGTGATTTATTAAAGGATAATTACTTAAAGTAAGTAATTAAAGGTTTGATTAATTAAGGAAACCTATTAAGGGTTAGTTAATTAATGAGTTTGATTTATTAAAGGATAATTAATCAATATAAGTGATTATAAGATAATTAATTTAAGTGATTAATTAAGGATAATTACTGTAAATGGTTAATGATAATTAATTTGTGAAATTAATTAAAGGCTAATTACCTAATGTAATTAAAGTATAATTAATCAAGGATGATTAATTAAAATGGAAATTTTTTGGATGATTAATTAATTGGTTTGTAATTAATAACCAAGGTTTAAAAGTAATTGAAGTAATTAATTTAATTCATTTGTGGTTAATTAAATTAATTAGAGATGGTATGGTTGATTAATCTTGCTATGAATGATTGAATGATATTGTATGCCTTAGATTAGTTGATATCTCTGGTATGTGATGTGGAATGCTATGTACATAATATGTTTGGGTTAAAACAGTGACATCTTGTATTTAAAGTTTGAATTGTATTTCATTTGAATAACTTGGGTTAAGATGACATTGGATTCGAAGAGACAGGAGTCGGGTATTAGTTAATACCCGAAACCACTTCGATTCTTTATAGATCAATATGTGAAGTAAGTATTGAGCATAACCAGTAATGAACTTGTAGTGAAGTATGAGTTACCCCGGGTTTTTCTTTATGGTTTGCACTTAGTATTTAATTTGTATGGGTTTACTCACGCTGGTTTCCAGCCTGACCCGGGTGTTACTTGGATGTAATGCTCGGGTCAGACCGAGTATTACAGATTTTCAGGTTTGGACGTTCTAGAGCTCAGGTGGCGAGCTGGATGGCAGGAACGTATGAAGTATTCCGCTGTGTATTTGAGAGTTGTTGTGATATTAGTCTGAGATAGGTTGATATAACTGTCCAGTCATGTGTATATGGTTGTAACTCTGATGTATTGAATGTAAATTAACAATTACAGCTTTTCTTTGTATAAATGTTATTATTTGATATTATATTTGATCCGCTGCGAAATGTGAGATTCTGAGTTTTGGTTTTCTGTTTCTTCTTCATCTACCTCTTTTCTTTTTTCCTTAACTATCTGGAATTTTCGGAATCGAAAATTCCAGGTCGTTACAGTTGGTATTAGAGCTGAAGGTTAAGCGAGAACCTTGGCTCTGTTGGGATTACTCATTAAGGATAGGGTCAATGGTACCCTTGAACGAGTTGAGTGTATATATATATATATATGAGAGCGTAATTGTTATTTTCTTATATAAGGATTTTAAATGATTTTATATAAGAATATATTTTGATATATAAAATGATATTTCTTTCTAATAAATATTAAGGTAATTGGTTGTTAAAATATTGGAATTAAATTAAGTGGTAATAGTAATACAACCAAATTGAAATTGAATGAAGATAAGTTTGAAATGGATCCAAACTGAAATTAAAATCTTGAATTTATAGAAGTGTTATCAGAATAAAGATAATAATGAATTGGTTTCCAAATATGATAATCTTGGTTATTATCATAAATGGTTGTTGTGTTTAATAATGAAATGTTGTTAATGATTAAGTAAAATGAAATGTTTTAGGGAAATAAACTTTTAGGTGGGTATGACTTATAAATTGGAATTGAAGATAATTTAAAATTCTGAAGTTTTAAACCTAAATCTAGAAAACTTGAAATTGTTTTAAAGAATTCTGTTTTGAATTAAAACCAAAGGTGGCTTAAAATTTTAAGGTATAACTTGGTGAATAAAGGAAATAAATATGTATAAATAAGAATACATAATATCAAAGATGATTTGAAATAAACTCTAAGTGTTGAGTTTTAAATTTTTCCTTAGGATGTGATATGAAAACCCAAAGTGATAAGTTTTTGAACTTATAAGTGGGAAGATTATTAATATAAAGTTTAAAATTTGAAATTCGAATTCAAATTGGGTAAAGTTGACTGGATTAAATTGAATTTAACTTAAGGAAAGTTAAATGAGTTTAGAATAAACAACTTGAATTGGAAATTTCAAGATGAAATTGAAATTTAACTTGGGAAGTTAAATGGTTGATTTTAAAAGGAGTTATGAGTGATCTCAAAATGGGTTTGAGATCTGGAAATTGAAAATGGATGTTGTTAATTGGTGTTTGGATAAATTTGGATGTTTATTTATCCTGATATTATTCTATTGTTATAAATAATATATGAAATTGAGAATTGGTTTTGAAGTTAGAAATGGATAATAAATTAGAATCTGAAGATTAAATTGTTTTTAAATTCTTATTTGAACTTTGTAATAAGTTAAGCAAAGATAATTTTAAAATGGAATTTTGAAATTTGGATTCAGAATTAAATGGTTTAAAGATTTAAGTTGTTAAATTAAAAATAAAGGTTGATTTAATTTAAAAGTAAGGGTTAATTAGACTTAAGGGATTAAATCAACATTTAAAATTTTTAACTCGAATTTATATAATTTGAAATGGTTTTAAGTTGAGATTTGAATAGAATTAGTTCAAATTGAATTTGATTTGAATTAATTAGAATTGTGATTGAAGATGTATAAGTTTAAAAATTCAAATGGTAAATTAGAATTGAAATGATTTGAGATTGAAGCTGGTTCAAGTTGAAATTAATCTAAATTGATTTGAAATAATTTGGAATTGTGATTAAAGTTGAATAAGTTTAAAAATCAGATGGAATTTGATTTGAATTTGGAAAGGAATTAAGGTTAATTCAACTTGAATTGGGATTAAATCAATTTCAATGGAAATTGACGTATTGAGTCAATTTAAATGGAAGTGGAAATTTAAATTGAATTGATGGGAAATTAATTGGAAATGGAGATTGGGAAATTAAACAGTTTTGCTCTGGATTATTTTCAAAATAATTTGTTTTAATACAAATATATTTTTCCAAACTATTTACGATACAATCTTTCTTCTTAAACCCCAAACTATCTTATACTCATTTTACAATTATTTTGGAACTATTTAACTATTTTGAAACTGTCTTATAAACTAATTACTATTTTTCAGTTACTTATATCTAATCTATTTTAAAAGCTATTTTGCAATTATCTAACTATTTTATACCTACTTAACTATTTTACAGCTATTTTACAAACTAATAACTATGTTTCAACTACTTATCTATGTTAAGCTTTTTCAAGCTATTTTTAAATTTAAATAGGTCAGAGTTCAAACTATTTGTAATTGAAGTAATAACTCAATTGGAAATGGAAGCAATTGAGAATAAGTGAATGGAATTAAAGGAAATGTGAATAGAAAAGAGAATTGATTTGGCTAATAACCAATAAAGATAATTACGTAGGATGTACGTATATTATTCTATTCGCATAGTGATTTGATCCAGATTCGAGCACAGAATTTCGAGATAATATTATCGATCCGAGTTGGGATTTTTCGCTCGATTTTCGACGGCGAACCTGGATATGGATTTTTGATTGGTTCTGGATATTCTCTATCATAGTTGTGACTATGCAAGGAGAATGACGGTTTCTGATCAAGAAACCAGATCTGAGTCCGCACTAGGAAGTCGGGTGGACGATACTAGTTCGGAAGAGAAATTGTGTGATCGAGTGAGCGATCAGATTGATATTGCGTATGGATGATATGTGTACATCGTACGGGTTTGAATGAAATTGATATTGAAAATTGTGGATAAGAACTGTAAAATGGTTTTTTTGAAATGAAAAGTAATATGGTTAATAACTTTATAAAAAATTTATCAAATTTGAATATTTGATTTGGAATAAAATAAAGTTATATATCCTTGTTATATAACAAGATAAATCTTCCCTTGTTGAATCTATTGCTAGAAGAAAAGGGTTTTGAAAATATTTGAAGTATAAAAGAGGTTTTATACAAGTTTGAAATGATCCAAAGATTTTCAAAGTTATATATATTTATATATATATATATATATGTATAAAGGATTTTATGAGAATGATTTTGGAAAAGGTTTTGGAACCTATGGATTTTGGAAAGGCTTTTGATTTTTGGAAAATCAATTTTGGAATTTGGAAAGCCTAGTTTGAAAATTATCGATTTGGGATATCGATTTTGTATAAAGAAGATTTTGATATAAATCATAAAGGATATGATTTGAAGATACTATAAGTGTATAGTATAAAGTGTTTTGAGAATGGCTTTGGGGAAAAAGGCGCTCCCTTTAAATGAACTTCTCAGGAGTGCCACAGGGTGGTACTGCCTTGAACCCTAAGGGGGGTTTCTAAAGTTGATCCTGTGAGGAGTCTGGAAAAAACTAGTACCTGAGGATTATTTGTGTAGCGAAAGTCGAGGGGCTGGTGCCCACAGAGGCATTTGGGTTATGCTGTGACGACAGTGTAACTCGATGTCACTGCGATCTACTGCAGACCATAGCGAAAGTCGTGTGTGCCACTGAGAGCCAACAGTCTGCGTTTGATTTTACATCGGTAGACTGCGACCTATGTGGGAGTGGAGAAGTTTCATTATTTGGCAGCGAAATTCGAGGGCGCTGATGCCTACAGTTACATGGACTTTTGCTGTGATGGCAACATAACCCAGGATGTAACTGCGATTTGTAGCGGGTTCCATGGTGTAATCGAGGGTCGTGGAGACCTACAGTTATCTATGGATTTTGCCGGGACGGCAACGTAACCATCGGGTTAACTGCGACCATGGATGGGGGTGATGATTTCCAGAGCATTCTCACCAAAGATATTTCCTCTATTTTCGAAATAGTTTTCTATATTTTCAATAAAATTATTTTCCAAAGTATTTTCACTGGGTGTTGGAAACGAGTTTACCAAGTACTTATAGATTTTCAGTCCTACGCCTGATCAACGTATGACCGAATTTCTGTGAGAACAAGGATTGACTTATTGAAACATCGAGTTATAAAAGTATTTTATAAAAACTAATTTAGTAATATTATAAAGATTTTTTAAAGTGTTTTAAAAATGTGTTCAAAGAGAAAATTTAACTGATATTAAGAATTTTAAACAAATTCTGGCTTCGTTCCTTTTCGAGGACGAAAAGATTTAAAGGGGGGAGGAATGTGATATCCTGGATTTTCGGGCATCAAATAATTGGATAGTTATCTGATTTAACTTTTAAAAATGCTGATTTATAAATTGAACAAATTCAAATGTGATAATCTCCATTTTTAAATTTTATGTAAAATTTGGTAAGATTGTTAATTTCAAATCAATAATAATAATATGTTGTATATATTCATGTGTAGAGAATTATTATATACAAATTGAATTTGTGTTTGTTTAAAAATATATGATATATATACATCAAATTGATTTTTAAATTGAATTTGAATTTGAATCTAGATTTAAAATTTGAAATTTAAAGGATTGATATTTTAAAATATTTGGATTTAAAAATATATATGTATGATTTTATTAGAATGTAATTTTTTTATATTATTTTCTTTAAAGGGGGTTTATTTATATAAATTAAGAAAAGTATTTATTAATTAGGAAATTAAATATGAAAGCTTTATAAATCATTTAAAAATTAATAAACTCATGCATAATTACAAGTGTTAGTTTATAAAGGTTGTTAATAACATGTGTAAGGTGATAAACAAATGTAAATGACAAATGTTTGATGAATAAACAAGTGTCACTATTTTTATTTTTCCTTATTTATTTTATAAATCATACTTAAGTCTATATATACATCTATCTTTCATCTTCATCTCTTTTTCCTATCTCATTTTCAAAACACAAAGTAAACTCAAGTCTGTAATAAATATACAAACTCAAAACAAAAGCCTGTAACAAAATTTTCAAATCAGAGATTAATCAAAGAAATCAACTAAGCAAGTTTCCAGTTCATAATCTAAGCAAGATCATCTCTGTTTTGAAAGTTAAATCATCTCAACAACAACAGATTTCCAACAACAAGTTTCCAGTAACAAAGCATTTCAGTTTTTTTTTTAAAAAAGACCACAGCAATTCAAGTTTGTAATACCCCAAGATTTTGAGGAAAATTCTTTTAAATAAATGATTAAAATTCTGGGGGAAAAATCAGAATTATTATATAGGTGGGATTTTCAGTGGTGCAAGGTTGTGTGCATGTGTGCACGTGCACACTAGTTATGGCACTAAGAGAAAATCCAGAATTCCTGAATAATAAAACAAAGAAGGAAAACATTTAGATAAAATGTTTTAAATAAAGGAAATATAGGCCTAGACATGAATATTAAAATTCCTGAGGATATGTATATATATATATATATCTATATATATATATATGCATATGTATGACTTGTCTGGAAATTAAGACAGAAGAGAACATTGATTTATAATGAATAAGTGAAATTTTATTTGAATAATAGGAGTGTAGAAATGCATATAAGAATTCACATGTTTTCTGCAAATAAAAGAAGGTTAAAGTTAAACTAACACCCATAGATGTATAAATGTATATATATATACAGATATTATTTGAGCAGAAAATTAATAAAGGAAAAATAAGTAAAAGAAGCACTAAAATAGTAAGAACCAAAGTGCAAGAAAGCAAATGTATAAAGGCAGAAAATAGAAAGTCACACCATTATCATGTTTGAGGTAAGTATAATAAAAATACTTAAAGTAATCACTTTCTGAAAAGGAAAGAAAATGGGCACAACTTAGCCTTGTTTTAAAATATTGGCCGGGACATTAAGGGTTAGGAGGGAGAGAATATGCAATGCCAAATGCATGATTCTGGTTTGGGCTAAAATAGGGATTTTGCATCACCCAAAACCCTAGGTAGAACCCTTATATAAATCAAGAGCCTAACCAGAAAACTACTCTCTCACTGAATTAATTAACCTAAGGAAGAAGAGGAAGAAAAGGCTAAAGATTTGAGGGGTTTTCTGGATTAAGCTTGTGTAAGCATTTAGGTGAGTATCCTCACTCATATACATGGCATTAAGACCTGAGATTCGGCAGCCAAGCTTTTATATGCTATATTTTGCATGTTTTGATTTACAAACCATGTTGACTACTGATGGTTTCATGAATGCTTGATGAGATATGATCTGCTATGATGGATGTATAACTTTGTTGTTCTATTTTCATCCCTGTATGTTATACCAAAACCTTAAAAAAAACATGTAAGAGAGTATTTGTAACTAGTCTGAATCATGGCTTAAGACAAAGAATGAAGAAAAAAAAAACTATGAGCTGCATATACAATGGTATAGTGCTGAGGCTTGAAATAATTGGTTAAGGGTGCAATGGAGTCTTTCTCTATAAGTGCTGATCCCTAAACCAAACAGAAAATTTACAAGCCTAAAAATTATGTTTAAACAAGGTTAAAAATCTGGCTAAACATAGTTGCTTGCAAAATCAAAATAAACCCAATAGAGCCATGCATTTATTCTCAGTTGCAAACATTCTGGTATATGTTTGAATAGGGTGTTTATATGCTAAATAATGTGAGATGGAATGACTGGGTGTTATACCTCTAGAAAGTAACCTTTAACTTGCTTGCAATATTATGTCTGTAAGGTAACTAGTATGTTTCATGTATATAAGTGGTCTGTACACCTAGCTATCATTGATAAAATGAACATGAATACACTTAGTAATATAACTAAGGATTTTGTGCCAAGAAGGCTGCTGGAATGCTTGTCCTATTTGAAGTAGACAAGTTGACACATGGCTTGTTTAAGTCCTGAGATCTTTGTGCCATGATGTTAATTAGTTCATGGCAATGTGTCCCTTTGATTCCTTATAGCAGACAAGGCCAGGAATTTATAAGAAGAAAAGGCAACCTTAAATGATGATATAGGAAACTTGGGTCTTTCCAGGATTAGGGTTGGTATGAGGAACCTTAGTAGTTCCAGATAAAAATTGTTTTAATGCATATGTTTGCTCTTATGTATGTATATGGGAATACCTGATCAATTTATACATTAATCATTCATGATAATACCTGTCAAGTTATGCAAGGTACATTTATGATGTATCCTTAGCTTAATATCATGGATATGTTAGAAATGCTCACACCAGATCATAGATCTGACTCTTATTGCTCATGGCACATGGGGGTGTCTCATTCATAATGGGGCAGCCACTAATGCTTTTGTAGGTTGTGATGGAGCTAAGTAAGCAAGATTAAAAAGATATGGAATAGAGAATGCTAAGATAATTAGAAATAAGAGCTAGAATGTGTTAATTCATGCATGTATTTTCTGATTGATATGGCTATCTAAATGTATTAAGTAGGAAGAACTTGTAAGAAATACGTGTTATGTTGTTTCTGGTTATTTCTGGTCTGGTATGTATTAAGGATATTGATGTTAAACTGATTTGAAAATCTATTTGCTAAAGTTGTTTCTGATTTAGAGGAAAAACCTGGATTTTATAAGCATAATCATTTTATGATGATTATAGTTCATCCTAAGTCCTTTCAAAAGATAGATATATAGGAAATTATATTGGGAAAATCCAGAAAGAATTATAACTGTTATATTTTCAAGTCATGATATTGATATATGTCCAAATGCAAGTAAAAGTGTATATACCCTGAATATGCATTTTTAAAAGAGAATTATGGTTAGGAAGGATGATATAAATCTGATCACAAGGTGTCTGATTCATACATACATAAACATGCTTTTGAAAAAAAGGAGTATCAATGTTTTGGGTAGATTCTGGTTTGTAAAATGCAAATAAAAGAATGGTCAGATTAACCACATGGTTAGACCATAGGTCAGGCCAAATGTTCACTTCAAATCAATGAAGCAAGGAACCATTTGAACCCAGTTTTCTGGAAAATGAGCAAAGACATTGACATGTACATGTATATCTGTGTACATGTTGATATTTGGGCAAAAATATAAATATAAATTCCTAGAACAGTTGTAGGAATGGGTTTCAAAAATAATAAAGCAAGAAATATTGTTTTGTATGTTAGATTATAGGCAAAAGTTAAGTATATATGTGTAGATATAGGTAGATATCAGATTTTAAACCATACAGGAGAAAAATAAAAAGAAAAACAAAAATTGGGTTTGAACCGACCAGCATAGCACTCGAACTCGTGACCTCTCATGTGTAAGTTAGGCGCGTTTCCATTACGCCTAGATGTTGCTTGTGTTCACTTATGATCCACTTTCTTTTAGCCTGAGTTTGATACTATACAGACTTTAACACAATCATCCATATTAAAAGCTTTCTTCCACCTGATTATTACTTGATCATTTCTTAATTAGAATAACAGACTAAAGTACATGTTTCCAGTGGATTCTATGGTCAAAAATCATGATACAATAATTAATCTTTTATCAGGGAATTATCACATTTTAATAGATTTAAAAGGATTTCTACTTACATATTATCATGCTCTGATTCTAGTAGAATATAACATAGATATCTTCATATATGTATGTTAGGAATGATTTAGATTTAAAACAATATTTTTATATTGTGAAAGATCCTGGATAATATGAGAATAGGGAAGGATGACCCTAGGTAGTCTTAGCTAAGTATGAAAAAAAAAATTTTGGTTAAGAATTAGGGTCATTGCATTTGTTATCAGAGCTATGTTTTAATTAACATAGCAAAATATTTGTATGCTTATGTTTATACTAGGTTTGTTTGTGATATATTTGACTGTTTATAAGTATTCCCTGAATGTATGTGTGTGCATGTGACATACACAATGATTAAATAGGAAAGATACAACCAATTTAAAATTAAAGCGAAGTATTATAAACTAATATAATGAAATACATATACTTTTAGAAATATGGTAGGAAGAGGGTCTCATCATCAAGGAGGATCTAGCACACCACAAATGCTTGACATGCAGGAATTTGTGAGAGTTTTGAGAGATGGAATTGGGCATAGACCTGAGAACCCATATGAGGAGCTCTCCAAGTTAGTGAAGACTTATACCAATTTGGGAGGCAAGAGCTTTGAAGGAACTGAAAGTGTAATGGAAATTCAAGCATGGCTGAGGACATTAGAGAGGATCTTCACTGATATGCAACTAGATGACCAAAGGAAGAGGCAAGTGGCCTCAAGGCAATTAAAAGGTGCAGCTTTGAGTTGGTGGGAGGTGATCATAGCTGGCCGGAATGAAAATGATATTAATTGGAATCAATTTAAGGAGATGTTAGAGGCAAGGTTTGTTCCAGCCTCAGCAAAAACCACTTTACTTGAGGAGTTCATCAAACTTAGACAGGGGACTATGAACGTCACAGAATACACCCAGAAGTTTGAGGGATTGTCAACCTATGGGGCAATGTTAGTGGCTGATGAAGCATCCAAAAATGATAGATACATCAAGGGATTGAACCCATGGCTTAGCAGGGCTATATTACCTTATGCTGACAGAACTTTTGATCAAGTGATAGATTTGGCTCTGAAGATTGAGCAGCATGACAAGGAAAGAGATAAGTTTAGGAGCTTCAAAAACAATAGCAACAAGAAGAACAAAGGGAAGTACCATCCTTATGATAAGAAGAAAGGAGAGGCAGATGGTAAGAAGGCAGTAGATGCAAAACCCAATGAAGCCAAAAGAAAAATAGTTTGCAACCATTGTGGGAAAGAAGGCCATATTAAGCCAAGATGCCCAGAGCTTAAAGGGGGAGCTTTCAAATGCTTTCTATGTGGGAAGGAAGGGCATATGAAAAGAAATTGCCCAGAATACAAGCAACAAGGGAAAGTGGCAAACCTGGAAGGTAGGGGCAAGGCCATAATTGAGGCTAATGCTGAAAACCATGGTCAAGTGGAAGGTACACTATTTATTTGTACCATACCTTTAGCTGTAATATATGATACCGGGGCAACCCACTCACTCATTTCCCATGAAATAGTTAAAAGGTTGAAAATGAACTGCAATTTGGCTGAAATACCTCTGTTAATACAAAGCCCTTTAGGAAGTTCTAGTGTATTAGATATGATTTGTGTGGATGTGAATTTGAACATAGGGGGAAACACATTTGTTTCCAATTTATATGTTCTAAATTTCCCAAATATAGGAGTTATATTAGGGGCAGATTGGCTAAGACAATTCAAAGCCATAATTGACCTAGATGCATCCACCATTTCACTACAAAATTCTAAAGGCCAAAGGGTTACAATTCTGTGTGAACCTATCAAAGAAAACAGGCTAAATCATTTAATTGAATTAGAAAATAATTCCAAGGAAATAGCTATTAATGAAATCCCCATAGTTAAAGAATACTTGGATGTATTTGGGGAAGTAAAAGGTGTCTCACACCATAGACCTGTTGAATTCCAGATTAACCTTATGCCTGGGGCTAGCCCAATTATCAAAAAGCCTACAAGGATGGGGCCAAGTGAATTAAAGGAGCTAAAGAACCAGCTGGAAGAATTAGAAGCCAAGGGATTTATAAGGCCAAGTAATTCATGCTGGGGTGCTCCTGTAGTATTTGTTAAAAAGCATGATGGTACCTTAAGAATGTGTATAGATTATAGAGAATTAAACAAAGTAACCATCAAAAACAAATACCCATTACCCAGGATAGATGATCTCTTTGATCAACTCAGTGGAGCTAAAGTGTTTTCTAGGCTAGACTTGGCATCTGGGTTTCATCAGATGAAGGTTGAGGATTCAAGTGTTAAATATACAACATTTAACACAAGATATGGTTTGTATGAGTTTCTGGTTATGCCATTTGGGCTAACAAATGCCCCTTCTTACTTTGTAGACCTGATGAATAGGATATTCAGAGATTACTTAGACAAGTTTGTTCTGATTTTTATAGATGACATTCTAATCTATTCTAAAACAATAGAGGAACATGAGAACCACTTACATTTGGTCTTATCTAGATTAAGAGAAAAAGATTTGAAAGCAAAGTTCTCTAAGTGTGTGTTCTGGCAAGAGGAAGTACATTTTCTTGGACATGTTGTCTCTGCTAGAGGGATTTCTGTAAACCCCAATAAGATAGTAGCAATCCAAGCATGGAAGAAGCCTAACAATGTTAGTGAAGTTAGGTCATTCATCGGGATGGCAGGATACTATAGGAGGTTTATACAAGGATTTTCTAAAATAGCAATGCCACTCACTAACCTGACTAGGAAGAACCAAAAGTTTATATGGACTGATAAGTGTGAACAAGCTTTCACCCAGATCAAGGAGGCTTTGGTAAAATCACTAGTGTTGAGAGTACCAGAAGGCAATGAGGGATTAGTTGTATATACAGATGCATGTGGGTCAGGGCTAGGGGCTGTGTTGATGCAGCAAGATCAGGTCATAGCCTATGCATCTAGACAACTAAAACCCCATGAAACTAGATATGCAACTCATGATCTTGAGTTGGCAGCAGTAGTATATGCCTTGAAGCTCTGGAGGCATTACTTATTAGGTGCAAAGTTCATTTTATACACTGATCACAAGGCCTTAAAGTATCTCTTTTCACAGAAAGATTTGAATATGAGACAACACAGATGGGTTGAATTTCTTGCTGCTTATGACTTAGATATACTTTATACACCAGGCAAGGCTAATAAAGTGGCAGATGCATTGAGTAGGCAGCATGCAAAAGTGGCCATGTTGATGATGGAGGAGTTTAGAGACTTGACCATGCTCACTGATTTGGAAATAGATGAGAGCAGTGGGATAAGTATGGAGATAGTTGAGGAAGAAAGGAGTAAAGGAAGGTTAAGTTTAATTACTTTACAATCAAATTTGGTCTTGAAGGTGGCAAAGATGCAAGAAGAAGATCAAGAATTAGCAGAAAAGAGGTCTCTCCTATTAAAGAAGGAGGAAGTGAAGGATTATCACATTGATGGAAAAGGATACCTAAGGTACAAGGGTAGGATATGTGTCCCAAACATCATAGAATTGAAAGAAGAAATCCTTAATGAGTACCATAGGAGCAAATATTCCATACATCCAGGCAGCACCAAGATGTACCAAAACTTAAAAAGGGACTATTGGTGGAAGGGAATGAAGTCTAATGTAGCAAGGCATGTTGCTAAGTGCATGGTTTGTCAACAAATAAAAGCTGAGACCCAAAGACCTTCATGGTTGTTGCAGCCACTTAGCATACCACAGTGGAAGTGGGAAAACATATCTATGGATTTTATAGATGGTCTTCCTAGATCCAAGAAGGGAAATACAAGTATTTGGGTAATTGTAGATAGGCTGACTAAAGTAGCCCACTTCATACCAGTAAAAGCAGACATAAATGCACCTAGGCTAGCCCAAACTTTTATGAGAGAAGTGGTAAAGTTGCATGGTGTTCCTAAAACTATAGTGAGTGATAGGGATACAATCTTCACTTCAAGATTCTGGAAGAGCTTCCAAGAAGCTATGGGGAGTGAATTGTGCCTAAGCACTGCTTATCACCCCCAATCAGATGGGCAAACAGAAGTGGTAAACAAGATTTTAGAGGATTTGCTTAGAGCATGTGTGTTAGACTTTGGAGGAAATTGGGAGGACCATCTCCATTTGGCTGAGTTCACATACAATAATAGCCACCAAAGCACAATTGGAATGGCACCCTTTGAAGCCCTATATGGAAAGCCATGTCTATCACCTATGTGTTGGGCTGAGGCAGGAGAGAAAGCTATCCTAGGGCCAGAATATGTCAAGGACATCACAGAGAAAATAGGACTGGTGAGAAAGAGGATGGCAGCAGCTCAAGATAGGCAAAAGAAATATGCTGATGAAAAGAGGAAGTCAGTGGAATTCAAAGTAGGTGATTATGTCTTCATTAAGGCTTCACCAATGAAGAAAGTCTTGAGATTTGGCAAGCAAGGGAAACTCAGGCCCAGATATGTTGGACCATACAAGATTTTGGAGAGGATAGGCTCACTAGCCTATAAGCTGGAGCTTCCAGAGGGGATGAGTGCAATACACAATGTGTTTCATGTGTCACAACTAAGGATATGGGTACATGACAAGGAGGAAATCTTAGAAAAGCCTACTGAAGTTCAGATTAATCCAGATCTAATCTATGAGAAAGAGCCAGTGGGAATTGTGGCAAGGGAAGAAAAGAAATTAAGAAACAAGACATTGAAGCTTGTAAAGATTCAATGGAGTATAGATCCTAGTGATTGTACTTGGGAGCTAGAGGATAAAATCAGGATGGATTACCCTAGGCTCTTTGCAAATTTAAAAGGTAAATTCTTAGATTACTAAGAAAGTTTAATATGTATGATAGACAGTGACTAATTGATTTGCTCATGCATATGCTGAATAATTTTTCCCTAAGAAATTAGAAGTACTCAAAGATTATGTTGCAAATTGTGAGGACACAATTCCTAAAAGAAGGGGTGATTGTAATACCCCAAGATTTTGAGGAAAATTCTTTTAAATAAATGATTAAAATTCTGGGGGAAAAATCAGAATTATTATATAGGTGGGATTTTCAATGGTGCAACGTTGTGTGCATGTGTGCACGTGCACACTAGTTATGGCACTAAGAGAAAATCCAGAATTCCCGAATAATAAAACAAAGAAGGAAAACATTTAGATAAAATGTTTTAAATAAAGGAAATATAGGCCTAGACATGAATATTAAAATTCCTGAGGATATGTGTATATATATATATATATCTATATATATATGCATATGTATGACTTGTCTGGAAATTAAGACAGAAGAGAACATTGATTTATAATGAATAAGTGAAATTTTATTTGAATAATAGGAGTGTAGAAATGCATATAAGAATTCACATGTTTTCTGCAAATAAAAGAAGGTTAAAGTTAAACTAACACCCATAGATGTATAAATGTATATATATACAGATATTATTTGAGCAGAAAATTAATAAAGGAAAAATAAGTAAAAGAAGCACTAAAATAGTAAGAACCAAAGTGCAAGAAAGCAAATGTATAAAGGCAGAAAATAGAAAGTCACACCATTATCATGTTTGAGGTAAGTATAATAAAAATACTTAAAGTAATCACTTTCTGAAAAGGAAAGAAAATGGGCACAACTTAGCCTTGTTTTAAAATATTGGCCAGGACATTAAGGGTTAGGAGGGAGAGAATATGCAATGCCAAATGCATGATTCTGGTTTGGGCTAAAATAGGGATTTTTCATCACCCAAAACCCTAGGTAGAACCCTTATATAAATCAAGAGCCTAACCAGAAAACTACTCTCTCACTGAATTAATTAACCTAAGGAAGAAGAGGAAGAAAAGGCTAAAGATTTGAGGGGTTTTCTGGATTAAGCTTGTGTAAGCATTTAGGTGAGTATCCTCACTCATATACATGGCATTAAGACCTGAGATTAGGCAGCCAAGCTTTTATATGCTATATTTTGCATGTTTTGATTTACAAACCATGTTGACTACTGATGGTTTCATGAATGCTTGATGAGATATGATCTGCTATGATGGATGTATAACTTTGTTGTTCTATTTTCATCCCTGTATGTTATACCAAAACCTTAAAAAAAAACATGTAAGAGAGTATTTGTAACTAGTCTGAATCATGGCTTAAGACAAAGAATGAAGAAAAAAAAAACTATGAGCTGCATATACAATGGTATAGTGCTGAGGCTTGAAATAATTGGTTAAGGGTGCAATGGAGTCTTTCTCTATAAGTGCTGAGCCCTAAACCAAACAGAAAATTTACAAGCCTAAAAATTATGTTTAAACAAGGTTAAAAATCTGGCTAAACATAGTTGCTTGCAAAATCAAAATAAACCCAATAGAGCCATGCATTTATTCTCAGTTGCAAACATTCTGGTATATGTTTGAATAGGGTGTTTATATGCTAAATAATGTGAGATGGAATGACTGGGTGTTATACCTCTAGAAAGTAACCTTTAACTTGCTTGCAATATTATGTCTGCAAGGTAACTAGTATGTTTCATGTATATAAGTGGTCTGTACACCTAGCTATCATTGATAAAATGAACATGAATACACTTAGTAATATAACTAAGGATTTTGTGCCAAGAAGGCTGCTGGAATGCTTGTCCTATTTGAAGTAGACAAGTTGACACATGGCTTGTTTAAGTCCTGAGATCTTTGTGCCATGATGTTAATTAGTTCATGGCAATGTGTCCCTTTGATTCCTTATAGCAGATGAGGCCAGGAATTTATAAGAAGAAAAGGCAACCTTAAATGATGATATAGGAAACTTGGGTCTTTCCGGGATTAGGGTTGGTATGAGGAACCTTAGTAGTTCCAGATAAAAATTGTTTTAATGCATATGTTTGCTCTTATGTATGTATATGGGAATACCTGATCAATTTATACATTAATCATTCATGATAATACCTGTCAAGTTATGCAAGGTACATTTATGCTGTATCCTTAGCTTAATATCATGGATATGTTAGAAATGCTCACACCAGATCATAGATCTGACCCTTATTGCTCATGGCACATGGGGGTGTCTCATTCATAATGGGGCAGCCACTAATGCTTTTGCAGGTTGTGATGGAGCTAAGTAAGCAAGATTAAAAAGATATGGAATAGAGAATGCTAAGATAATTAGAAATAAGAGCTAGAATGTGTTAATTCATGCATGTATTTTCTGATTGATATGGCTATCTAAATGTATTAAGTAGGAAGAACTTGTAAGAAATACGTGTTATGTTGTTTCTGGTTATTTCTAGTCTGGTATGTATTAAGGATATTGATGTTAAACTGATTTGAAAATCTATTTGCTAAAGTTGTTTTTGATTTAGAGGAAAAACCTGGATTTTATAAGCATAATCATTTTATGATGATTATAGTTCATCCTAAGTCCTTTCAAAAGATAGATATATAGGAAATTATATTGGGAAAATCCAGAAAGAATTATAACTGTTATATTTTCAAGTCATGATATTGATATATGTCCAAATGCAAGTAAAAGTGTATATACCCTGAATATGCATTTTTAAAAGAGAATTATGGTTAGGAAGGATGATATAAATCTGATCACAAGGTGTCTGATTCATACATACATAAACATGCTTTTGAAAAAAAGGAGTATCAATGTTTTGGGTAGATTCTGGTTTGTAAAATGCAAATAAAAGAATGGTCAGATTAACCACATGGTTAGACCATAGGTCAGGCCAAATGTTCACTTCAAATCAATGAAGCAAGGAACCATTTGAACCCAGTTTTCTGGAAAATGAGCAAAGACATTGACATGTACATGTATATCTGTGTACATGTTGATATTTGGGCAAAAATATAAATATAAATTCCTAGAACAGTTGTAGGAATGGGTTTCAAAAATAATAAAGCAAGAAATATTGTTTTGTATGTTAGATTATAGGCAAAAGTTAAGTATATATGTGTAGATATAGGTAGATATCAGATTTTAAACCATACAGGAGAAAAATAAAAAGAAAAACAAAAATTGGGTTTGAACCGACCAGCATAGCACTCGAACTCGTGACCTCTCATGTGTAAGTTAGGCGCGTTTCCATTACGCCTAGATGTTGCTTGTGTTCACTTATGATCCACTTTCTTTTAGCCTGAGTTTGATACTATACAGACTTTAACACAATCATCCATATTAAAAGCTTTCTTCCACCTGATTATTACTTGATCATTTCTTAATTAGAATAACAGACTAAAGTACATGTTTCCAGTGGATTCTATGGTCAAAAATCAGGATACAATAATTAATCTTTTATCAGGGAATTATCACATTTTAATAGATTTAAAAGGATTTCTACTTACATATTATCATGCTCTGATTCTAGTAGAATATAACATAGATATCTTCATATATGTATGTTAGGAATGATTTAGATTTAAAACAATATTTTTATATTGTGAAAGATCCTGGATAATATGAGAATAGGGAAGGATGACCCTAGGTAGTCTTAGCTAAGTATGAAAAAAAAAATTTTTGGTTAAGAATTAGGGTCATTGCAAAGTTTCAAAGAGATCATAGCATCCAGTTTTCAAAAGCAAAGAGGCATTCAAGTTTTCAAATTTCAAAACCATTTCAAGGAATCTGTTCCTCTTTTAAACAGGTGAGTAAGCTACACCTTTTTATAGCTAAAATCTGTGTTATCTTGTTGCATGTGATAGATATATGAAATAATGTTGTGATAGTTGTTTGCATGAATGTAAATTATGCTGCATGTATGTAAATATGTATATATTTAGCTGTGCATGTCTGCTTATACAGGCATATATCTATGTTTCCAGGTTTACAAGAATTAAACTTGTTAAAAATCTAAACTCTCCCTCTAAATCTTTTTAGGCTTCAAAGTAAAAACAAAATTTTGTTTGTAAAATCAAGATTGAAGTTCTAAAAATAATCTTAAGTTGAAACTGAAAGTAAATTTTGACTGGGAAGAAAATAAACAATAAACCCAAATACATGTCGAAATTCAAGTATCTTAATTACTTGATTTACTTATACAATATGTTTTGCTTCTAGAAACTATGATTTTTAAAAGAAAAATCATGAATTTTAGTTTAGTAAATCGCGTTAATTTGCAAGATGAACGGGAATTGGGTTTTAGCAAATTTCAGGCGATCACGAGGTTCTGAAGTCTCGGGGTTTTAGTCGAAGCTTGGTTGTTGGCTTGGAAGGTCGGGAAAAATAGTAGAAAAAAATATAGATCGTCGTGGCATCGGCGATTAGATGAACTAGGGTTTAACACCCTTGTTTGGTCATGGTGGGAAACGAGATGACTGGGTCATCTATGGGAAATCGAGTGGCACCGGATAAATGGGGATGGAAGCATGGATGGCTGGCGGAGCTATGGATGGAATTTCATGGATGCTGGTGGTCGGCGTCGACAGGTCGAGGAAGTTTCAAGCGATGGGTTCGGTTTCAAGCTTCTTCAAATTTGCACGATCCTGATTTTGGGCTTGTGATGGAGATTGGGTGGTCGGGATTGTAAGTAGAGGTAGTCGACGTTGTGTTGGAGGTGTCGACGATGGTCGGAGATGACCAGATCGGTGTGCACGGTGCACGCATGTATGTTGTTGGCTGGGTTGGTTGGTTTTGGGGAGAATTGGGGATGGCTCGGGGGTTTACTCGTGAAGTTTGCGTGTGTGTCTCGGAGCAGTGGACGATCTGGAGTGTTCGAGTTTTCGTGAGGATTTTGCTCGCGTATATCTCGGGGAAGATCGTAGTTGGCTCAGGTAATTTAAGTATACTAGGTTTTAAATGAAAGAACGCAAGCTTTTCAAAGGTTTCAATGTTTAAAAGCAAAATAAAAACAAGTTTTCCGAGTTAAGATATTTTATAAAGTTCCAAAACAAAGTGTTTAAAACAAGTTTTAAAGTTATTAAAATAATTAGTTTTCAAAAGAAAAATGTTTAACCAAGTTTTAAAATATATTTAAGGAAATAAGTTTTAAAGAAATATGATAATTATTTAGTGGAATTAATTAAAAGTTAATAACTTAATTTAAGGACCATTAACTAATGATGTGGGAATAATTAATAAATGTAATTAACTTAAGATAATTAATTAGTTTAAATTAATTAAGGATAATCACTTTGGAAATTGATTAAGTACTATTATCGAATGTAATTAATAAAGAGATTAATTAATGAAAGTAATTAGAGATTAATTAATGAAAGAAATTAGAGGTTAATTAATGAAAGTAATTAGAGGTTAATTAACAAAAGGTTAATTACTTAATGTCATTAGTTAAGGTGGGTAATTAATAGACAATTACTAAATGTGATTTATTAAAGGATAATTACTTAAAGTAAGTAATTAAAGGTTTGATTAATTAAGGAAACCTATTAAGGGTTAGTTAATTAATGAGTTTGATTTATTAAAGGATAATTAATCAATATAAGTGATTATAAGATAATTAATTTAAGTGATTAATTAAGGATAATTACTGTAAATGGTTAATGATAATTAATTTGTGAAATTAATTAAAGGCTAATTACCTAATGTAATTAAAGTATAATTAATCAAGGATGATTAATTAAAATGGAAATTTTTTGGATGATTAATTAATTGGTTTGTAATTAATAACCAAGGTTTAAAAGTAATTGAAGTAATTAATTTAATTCATTTGTGGTTAATTAAATTAATTAGAGATGGTATGGTTGATTAATCTTGCTATGAATGATTAAATGATATTGTATGCCTTAGATTAGTTGATATCTCTGGTATGTGATGTGGAATGCTATGTGACATAATATGTTTGGGTTAAAACAGTGACATCTTGTATTTAAAGTTTGAATTGTATTTCATTTGAATAACTTGGGTTAAGATGACATTGGATTCGAAGAGACAGGAGTCGGGTATTAGTTAATACCCGAAACCACTTCGATTCTTTATAGATCGATATGTGAAGTAAGTATTGAGCATAACCGGTAATGAACTTGTAGTGAAGTATGAGTTACCCCGGGTTTTTCTTTATGGTTTGCACTTAGTATTTAATTTGTATGGGTTTACTCATGCTGGTTTCCAGCCTGACCCGGGTGTTACTTGGATGTAATGCTCGGGTCAGACCGAGTATTACAGATTTTTAGGTTAGGACGTTCTGGAGCTCAGGTGGCGAGCTGGATGGCAGGAACGTATGAAGTATTCCGCTATGTATTTGAGAGTTGTTGTGATATTAGTCTGAGACATGTTGATATAACTGTCCAGTCATGTGTATATGGTTGTAACTCTAATGTATTGAATGTAAAGTAACAATTACAGCCTTTCTTTGTATAAATGTTATTATTTGATATTATATTTGATCCGCTGCGAAATGTGAGATTCTGATTTTTGGTTTTCTGTTTCTTCTTCATCTACCTCTTTTCTTTTTTCCTTAACTATCTGGAATTTTCGGAATCGAAAATTCCGAGTCGTTACAAACGTAAAGCCCGGGTATAACTGCGATCTATAGTGGGTTCCATGGTGTAATCGAGGGGCGCAGAGGCCTACAATTATCTATGGATTTTGCCGGGACGGCAACGTAACCATCGGGTTAACTGCGACCATGGATGGGGGTGATGATTTCCAGAGCATTCGCACCAAAGATATTTTCTCTATTTTCGAAAAATGTTTTCTATATTTTCAATAAAATTATTTTCCAAGTATTTTCACTTGGTGTTGATATCGGGTCTGCTAAGTACTTATAGATTTTCAGTCTTACGCCTGATCAACGTATGACCGAATTTCTGTAAGAACGAAGACGGACTTGTTGAAACATCGAGTTATAAAAGTATTTTTATAAAAACTACTTTGAAATAATATTATATAGATATTAAAAAGTGTTTTAAAAGTGATCAAAGAATATTTATCTAATTTTAAGCATTTTCATAAATTCGTTTCGTTCCTTTTCGAGGACGAAAAGTTCTAAAGGGGGGAGGAATGTAATGACCCAGATTTCTGGACATCTGTAATTGGGTAATTAATTGATTTTAATTATTGAATTACTGATTTTATAAGTCGAACCAATAAAAAATTTAGATAATTAAAGTATCTGGATATATATAAATTAGTTTGAAAACTATAATAAATATTGAATTATAGAACCACTGGATATGATAAATTTTATAGGAAATAAATAATAATATATAGAGAGACTCCACCATTTAAATTAAGATAAAATACATATAAATAAAACTCCATCATTAAAATTCAAGGTAGAATACATTTGTATATACATATAATTATATATAAGCTCGTGGTGTTTGATATATATAAGTGTATAAATGTGTGTATATGTATATATGTATATATGCCATATGAAGGGATATACATGTAAATAAGAGATAATGTGAAGGTATATATGTATTTTTATAATGACAAAATATACATAAGTAAATACATATATATGATGGCAAACATATGTAAGTAAAAATGTATGCTTGTATGTTATGTAAAATAATAAATATAGAATACACACACACACACACACATATATATATATATGTATGTATGTATGTACATGTAAAAGCTTAATAAAATAAATATAAAATATACATGGTTAAGATGTATATAGTATTTATGAATATGGAGATGTAAAAACGTATATATAATGATAAAATTTGCATAAGAATATATGTGGTAACATAGTACGAATGTACACATAGCTACATATATATTTATGTGAAGGAATGTATATATTTAGGGGAACATTATCATGACAAAAACATCAAATCCCCTTTTACAATAATCAAATCAATGTCAAAGCAAAGTCTGGTCAAACCATTATCCAAAAAAATTTTTAAAGAAAAAATAAAATAGATAAATAAATGTGTGAGTAACCTGTACATATGATAGCTTACTCTACACACTTCATTTCCATTTTATATATTTGTAGCCGAGCTTATCACATTGCTCTCATAAAAAAATAACCTGTAAAATCCAGTAAAACTAAATCAAGAATTCGAGCAATCTTCTCTACAAATTCAAATCTAAAGGCAAGCTTTTCAAATTCAAGTGCAACTAATCAGATCAAGTAGGTCCAGTTTAAAAGCAATCAAAGTTTTCCTGTTTTAAATTTAAGCAATTCAAGTCTTCAACTTTCAAAACTATTTCAAAAAGCTCTCTGTTTCCTTCATAAGTAGGTGAGTAAACACTTAAAGTAAAAAAAATTGGTGCTTATATATCTGTGTAATGATGATGTGAATATGTGTAACGCCCCACTCTGAGACCCACTGTAACAAAGAGTATTACGGGAGTAATACTGTCTGTTAAAGCGGAGAATAGAGTATAGTGGAAGCGACCATTTGTAATCAAGCTATAACTATCTACTGAATACGTCGAAAGGATGGTATCTATATATTTTTTTCAAGTGGTTCGACATATTCGGTAAATAATTATAACGAAATTACAAATGGCTAAAGATCTATCAGGACAAAGCATAATAATAAATGATAAAACATCACAGAACAGATCACATAACAGTTATAAAATCCCAGAACAATACATCGTCAATACAGATCCAAATACAATAAGTGGGTACAAAGTCACTGCCCACACATGTGGGTTAAAAATATGAACATATCAAAGTCTGAATAATAACAGAGTAGCGGAATAGTTGACAAATAAAAGCGCTATCTATCAGCATAACAGATAATGTCCAAGCAGAAGCACAGAAGCTAAGTCCAGAGACCTAACCTGAAACAACTCGGTCTGACCCGAACGAAAACACTCGGGTCAGGCTAGCTAAACAATCAGTAATAACTGAGATATATAATAATGCGGTTCATAAATAAAACAGTACTTATCCAAAGAGAAGTATATTATGAACCACATGAATATAATGACGATCCCTAATCATCAATAAACAATAAAAATCTCCAAATAGAAATCAACACCAAAGTGTAGAATAAATAAAATCGCCTCATATCATCGGCGTAGCCAAAGCCATAAAAAGATGCCCATATGCAATAATCCCAAGAGTGACCAGAGTCTGTAATCAATGCCCAAGCAAAGATCGATGCTCCAAAGAGCAATGGGGATATACTAAAAAGTCAATGAAATACAACACTGAAAAGCAGTGTCCAGAGACACTGTAAATCCACAAGGCAATCGCACTTACATCGTATGGTTCCATAGAACCAACACCGAATGGCGGTACTCGAATGGATATAAAAATCATCAAATAATACCAATATTGCACGTGCACCGACCAGAGTCGTTGTTGCCAAGTACTGTAGAGTTGTGATCGATCACTTGCACAGATGCGGAACGCGCGAGACGGCAAGATCCTTCCCAGAAGGATAAAGGCCCAGAGGCGCATGCCGAAAAATAAACTGCTCCATAGAGCAGGTGTCCAGAGACGGTTGCCCAGAGGCGTGGTGACCCAGAGGTCCAGTACTGGCCGCCCAGAGGCTAATGTGTCACTAACTTCTTGGAGAGGAACCCGTAAAGTGTTAACAATGAGTCCCATACCCCACGTTTGCACTAAACGGTTTACTAACCAATAGCAAGCTCACACTCCAAACAATAAAAAGTCCACCTCGTATCATCGGTAAACTAGACCCAAAGGTCAAAACGATCAATCGAATAGGTCGGGGATTAACCGGAAAGAAAATACACACGGTTCCATAAGCCGGAGATTTCCTAACCGTTTAAGCACCTTTCCACTTTGCTCGACGTGCTAAAAAGTGAGTGTGAGATTTTTATTATGGAAAATAATGGTGCGAAACAGATTTATAATTGATTTTGAAATCTCTTTAAAACGGCTTTTGAACACTCTCCTATTATGGAGTAATTAATTTAATAATTAAAATAATATTATATAATAATTTCGAAAGCCATTTAGGAGTGAAAAATCCTTTGAAAATAATTCGTAAAACCCGTGTACGAAATCTAGAGACAAATCTCAAAGAAATCAATAAAACCAGAAAATCACTGAAAATATTCTAAGTGTTGGAAAATAGTCCAAAAATGACGCGAACCCAAGTTCGGAAAATTATTCGGACCAGCAAACTGAATCCGAATGGCATGAAAATTGGTTGGAATATAGTCCAACATCCCTAATCCAAACTGCAAAAAGAATCGGGAAATTCTGACTTGAAACGAAGAAACGGCGTCGTCTCAAAGTCGGACAAAAATCATAAAACTTTACTGTGTCAAAACAGTGTAAAGGTCCCACTTCGACGACATGGTCGAAGGGTCACATGAACTCAGATCTTGATGAAAATTTGCAAGAGCATAGTAAAGTACTCCTACTTTAACATGCAACAAGATTCGTTCGGTTTCGACTTGAAACGAAGAAACGACAATGTTTCAAAGTTGGTCCGACGATAACTGAAAATGATCACTATTGTAAAACAGTTTCTGGGTGCTACTTCGGCAATAGAAACGAAGTACCTAATGCACCTAGATCTAAACCAAACTTTGCATGGTTAAAGATCTCGATCTCATATTTTTAACGAGACCAAAAACGATGAAATCCGACAAAGGACGAGCTCGGGATGGCGTCGCAAAGTCGGGGTTCTACGCTGAAAACAACGGGAGAAAAGAGACTAAGGCCTATAGCTATACACTAACTGGCCAGAGATGAAAAACCACAATTTTGGCATAGTAAACTTCAAATTATGGAAAAATTAATAAAATGAAAGTTGTAGCTTAGTTTCTAAGCTTTGCGGAATGACCAAGATCGTCAAATTCCGACCAGAGATGAAAATTCTACGACTAAAACAATTCTCAAATCTAAATTTTATATCACTGTCGTTGTGCTCTCGGGACAGTGGTAAGAATGCACAGTTTTGACCAAATTAACTTTGAAATTTCATGAAAATCAAAACATGAAAGTTTTATCTCTAAATCTAAGCTTTCCGGAACATCCAAAATTATTAGATTTGGATAAGAAACGAGTAACTTATGACCAAATCAATTTCATGGTTTTATTTTATCAACCCTGTGTTTGTTGTCAGGTCAGCGACAAACATATGTGATTTCGACCATTCAAACCACAAAATTAGGCAAAGCTGAAAACATAAAAGTTATGGCCTACAGAATAAGCTTTCCAGAACTTCAAGAAAATCTTAATTCCGATTTAAGATGAATGAGATATGCCTAATTTACTTACAGCAATAAACTAATTATAATTTCAGCTAGCATATATTACAAATACCTTATGTGCACACCCCAAATGAAAGCAAAGATGATCAAAGAGCTATGATTCACATGTTACATAATAAAACATGTGTTACTAACTGATTACCAAAATCAAAAGATGATTAAACACATATTAGAAGAGGTTTTTTAGCAATATACCTCTCTTGAAAGCAACAAAGACTATTATAACATCAACCCAAGTTAGCAAAAGATGATTAGGAGGCTATAAGATCAATAAAACACATAAAACATGTGTTACCAAATACATTTCAGAAATGAGAAAGATATAAAAATGGATTTGAGGTGGGTATTTGCATTATCTTTGCATAGAATGACTTGCATAAGCTAAAACTAGAAGGAGATGAAGATAGAGGCCATTTTTGTTATGAAAGCTTTAGGAAATGATTAGGGTTTTGATTAGAGATGAATGAATGAGGTTAGAAGAGTTTGAGATAATTTATAGAGGAGGTTTAGGGTGGGTTATTGGGCTAGGTTTAGTAACTCAATAAGAAGAGAGTTATTTACATGTTTCCAACAATTAGTCTAAGTGTTCATATATGTTTATAAAACTCATTTTTCTTATCCAAACCCGTTTTAAAATCTCTCCTAAAATATTTAACTTTCCAAAAATAACATTTTATCCTCATTTTAAAATCCCATATTTCCCATTTAATTAAAATAGCCTTTTTCACATAAATTTTGTTATTCCAAATTCTTTTATGCTTCATTAAAATAAATAAAAATCCTAACTTGTATTTATTAGTTGGTAATGCAAATCCCGGGTTGTTACAGACTCCCCCCCTTAAGAAAATTGCGTTCCCGCAATTCCTTAAGATAGATGTCATCTATAACGTCAAATCCACAAAAGAAGTGATAGAGATAAAATAGAGAATTCTCACCCGTAGAAGAAGCTGGGAGAAAGCCAGGATAAGAGCATTCGATAGATTCTCTGGTCTCCCAAGTGCAGTCCTTAGGATTCGGTGACCATTGAATCTTCACGAGTGGAACCTCTTTGTTGCGAAGGCGTCTAACCTCCGAATCAAGCACACGAAGAGGTTGCTACTCCAAAGATAAATCAGGTAAGATCTCTAAATCAAGCACAGCATGCGGCTCAAAGATAGAATCAGGATCGCGGACACACATGCGAAGCTGGGAAACATGGAACACGTCGTGCATTCCAGAGAAGTGAGCAGGTAGAGCCACATGATAAGCCACGGGGCCAATGCTTTCCGTAATAGGAAATGGTCCAACATAGCGAGGAGCCAACTTCCCTGTAGAGCTGAAACGCACAACCCCTTTCATAGGAGATATCCGAATAAAGACATGATCACCAATGGAGAACTCAAGAGGCTTCCTGCGGTTGTCCACGTAGGATTTCTGACGGTTCTACGCCTCTTTCATTCTCTGACGAATAAGAATAATCTTCTCAGAAGATTCCCGAACTGAATCTGGACCAAGAAGGAGCTTCTCGCCAGATTCTAACCAACACGAAGGAGAACGACATGGCCTTCCGTAAAGAGCCTCGAAAGGAGCCATGCCAATACTAGACTGAAAGCTGTTGTTGTAGGAGAACTCTACAAGCGGTAAGTGATCCTCCCAACTACCTCCGAAATCCAGAATACAACAGCGTAAAAGATCCTCTAAAACACGATTCACCCTCTCCGTCTGACCGTCGGTCTGAGGATGATAAGTAGTCGAGAGATTCAGCTTTGAGCCTAAAGCTGACTGTAGGCACTTCCAGAAGTGACTAGTAAAGATAGTGTCTCGATCACAGACGATAGAGCTAGAAATGCCATGAAGTCGAACGAATTCCTTCACATATAGCTTGGCAAGCTGAGGAGCAGTCCGAGTGGACTTAATAGGAATGAAATGAGCTGATTTGGTCAAGCGATCGACGATGACCCAAATAGAAGTATGGCCTGACCTCGATCGAGGCAGACCGTCAATAAAATCCATGGATATCTGATCCCATTTCCACAATGGAATCTCTAGCGGCTGAAGAAGACCAGATGGACGCTGATGCTCAGCTTTGATCTGTTGACAAGTCATGCAACGGCTTACATAACTTGCAACATCACTCTTCATGCCCTCCCAATAAAATAGGCGACACATGTTGGCATACATCTTACTCGATCCGAGATGTATAGTGTACTTAGTGCGATGACACTCGTCCAGAATGTCATGCCTAAGTGATAAATCAGATGGTACCAAAATACGGTTCTTCCTGCGAAGACACCGATGAGAATCAATAGAATAATCCAACAATGTCTCATCACTGGATCCTGACTCAAGGAGATGAATAAGATGCAATAAGTCTGGATCCTACCACTGAGCATGGGCAATGCGATCCAATAAGATAGGTCGAGCTTCCATGCTGAATAACAAGATCTGAGGATCAGAAGACGGAGCTCGATTTCGAATATCACACATAGAAAGGGTCTCAAGAATATCCCACTCGGCTATCATCATAGAAACTACTGCCGAGTGTTTGCGACTGAGTGCATCTGCCACACGATTACCCTTGCCAGGGGTATACAGAATATCTAAGTCATATGAGGCGAGAAACTCAAGCCATCGCTGCTGCCTCATATTGAGATCTCTCTGGCTGAAAAGATACTTCAGCGACTTGTGATCGGTGTAGAGAATGAAACGTTCGCCCAATAGATAATGACGCCACGTCTTCAAGGCAAAGACGATAGCAGCTAACTCAAGATCATGAGTAGGATAGCGAACCTCATTCGGACGTAGCTGCCTAGAAGCGTAAGCAACCACCCGATCCTTCTGCATAAGAACAGCACCGAGGCCGCTACCACAAGCGTCGGTGTAAACAACAAGATCCTGGTTACTCTCAGGAACCACAAGGATAGGAGCATGAGTGAGAAATTCCTTCAATCGCTGGAAAGAAGCTTCACACTTATCAGACCAAATAAAGCGAACCCCCTTACGAGTCAGAGTCGTGAGGGGAAGTGCAACTCGAGAGAAATCCTTGATAAACCGACGGTAATAACCTGCCAGCCCAAGGAAGCTGCGAATATCATGAAAGTTCTCGGGCTGATTCCAATTCTGAATAGCTTCGATCTTGGTAGGATCGACAGAAATACCCACAGATGAAACAATATGGCCTAAGAACTTGACCTTGCTCTCCCAAAAATGGCACTTGGAGAGCTTGGCCTTAAGCTGATGCTGACGAAGAGTATCCAAGACGATCCGCAAATGATGAGCATGCTCTGCCTCGGATCTAGAATAAATAAGAATATCGTCGATGAAAACCAGAACGAATCTATCGATATATTCCCGGAATACTCGATTCATAAGATCGTCGAAGAAAGCCGGAGCGTTCGTCAAGCCGAATGGCATGACCAACCACTCAAAAGAACCATGACGAGTGCGAAATGCTGTAAGGGGAATGCTGTCTTCCATGACTCGTAGCTGTCAAAACAGTGTAAAGGTCCCACTTCGACGACATGGTCGAAGGGTCACATGAACTCAGATCTTGATGAAAATTTGCAAGAGCATAGTAAAGTACTCCTACTTTAACATGCAACAAGATTCGTTCGGTTTCGACTTGAAACGAAGAAACGACAATGTTTCAAAGTTGATCCGACGATAACTGAAAATGATCACTATTGTAAACCAGTTTCTGGGTGCTACTTCGGCAATAGAAACAAAGTACCTAATGCACCCAGATCTAAACCAAACTTTGCATGGTTAAAGATCTCGATCTCATATTTTTAACGAGACCAAAAACGATGAAATCCGACAAAGGACGAGCCCGGGATGGCGTCGCAAAGTCGGGGTTCTACGCTGAAAACAACGGGAGAAAAGAGACTAAGGCCTATAGCTATACACTAACTGGACAGAGATGAAAAACCACAATTTTGGCATAGTAAACTTCAAATTCTGGAAAAATTAATAAAACGAAAGTTGTAGCTTAGTTTCTAAGCTTTCCGGAATGACCAAGATCGTCAAATTCCGACCAGAGATGAAAATTCTACGACTAAAACAATTCTCAGATCTAAATTTTATATCACTGTCGTTGTGCTCTCGGGACAGTGGTAAGAATGCACAGTTTTGACCAAATTAACTTTGAAATTTCATTAAACTCAAAACTTGAAAGTTTTATCTCTAAATCTAAGCTTTCCGAAACATCCAAAATTATTAGATTTGGATAAGAAACGAGTAACTTATGACCAAATCAATTTCATGGTTTTATTTTATCAACCCCGTGTTTATTGTCAGGTCAGCGACAAACATACGTGATTTCGACCATTCAAACCACAATATTAGGCAAAGCTCAAAACATAAAAGTTATGGCCTACAGAATAAGCTTTCCAGAACTTCAAGAAAATCTTAATTTCGATTTAAGATGAATAAGATATGCCTAATTTACTAACAGCAATAAACTAATTATAATTTCAGCTAGCATATATTACAAATACCTTATGTGCACACCCCAAATGAAAGCAAAGATAATCAAAGAGCTATGATTCACATGTTACATAATAAAACATGTGTTACTAACTGATTACCAAAATCAAAAGATGATTAAACACATATTAGAAGAGGTTTTTAGCAATATACCTCTCTTGAAAGCAACAAAGACTATTATAACATCAACCCAAGTTAGCAAAAGATGATTAGGAGGCTATAAGATCAAAAAAACACATAAAACATGTGTTACCAAATACATTTCAGAAATGAGAAAGATATAAAAATAGATTTGAGGTGGGTATTTGCATTACCTTTACATAGAATGACTTGCATAAGCTAAAACTAGAAGGAGATGAAGATATAGGCCATTTTTGTTATGAAAGCTTTAGGAAATGATTAGGGTTTTGATTAGAGATGAATGAATGAGGTTAGGAGAGTTTGAGATAATTTATAGAGGAGGTTTAGGGTGGGTTATTGGGCTAGGTTTAGTAACTCAATAAGAAGAGAGTTATTTACATGTTTCCAACAATTAGTCTAAGTGTTCATATATGTTTATAAAACTCATTTTTCTTATCCAAACCCATTTTACAATCTCTCCTAAAATATTTAACTTTCCAAAAATAACATTTTATCCTCATTTTAAAATCCCATATTTCCCATTTAATTAAAATAGCCTTTTTCACATAAATTTTGTTATTCCAAATTCTTTTATGCTTCATTAAAATAAATAAAAATCCTAACTTGTATTTATTAGTTGGTAATGCAAATCCCGGGTTGTTACAATATGTTTTCTTGCATGAACGTTTTCAATTCACATCTGGTTTGAATTCCTGCTATATATTGAAGCAAGCTTGTATTTGATCTCTGTGTATATCTCTGTTAAACTTTTGGCAAGAACAACTTGAAGAAATTCCTATCTCCCAAATGAATCACTATTAGGCTTTGATTTTTGGAAAGAAATTTATCATAACTATGTAATCTTGATTTTAAAAATAGTTTAAAGTAATTATATTTATTAAATAGACTGTGAATGTAAAATTACAGAAAAAAATCCAAATATAGGTGGAAATCTGTATCTTAGATTTCATCTTTAGATTGTATAGTCTGAATTGTATAATCAAATCATGAATTTTAAAGTAAAATTTGTGATTTTTAATTTTGTATTTGATGTGAATTCGAAAAAATTTCGAATTTGAGTTTTCGGTCAATCGACGTTGATCGGCGTCAAAGGGGAGGTCGAGGTTCGGCATGGAGATGGCTGTGATGTCAGGGGACACTGGAAAAATGGAGGAAGAGGTTAACGATGATCGTGGTGGCCGTTTTGGGGCGTTCTAGGGTTCGGTGGTACGTTTTGGTCGTGACGTTTGTTGTGTATGGCACGACAACGATGATGCTTCGTGATCAATCGCAGTAGGGGTGATGGATGAGGGTGTTCAAGATGGAGCTGGGGTAAGGACGGGGAGGCTCATCGAGGTTAGGATCGACGTGGACGGGCGATTGTCCGATCAGCCATTGGTTCCTGTTTTGATCGAGTTGCTCGATTTCTGTGTGGACATTAATTTCCTAATTCTGCTTTGTCGTGATGGTTGTCGTGGTTGATTGCGAGTTGATGATGACCGGAGGGATGATCGCCGTAGACCAGAAACGTCATGCATATGCACGGTGTCAGGCCTGTGCATCAAGGTGTTTGGGTTTGGAAGATTATTGTTGGCCAAGGTTTCTTCGTGCTTGTCTCGCGTGCAACTCGAAGTCATTGAGGAGAATGGTCGCGTGTGATTGTCTCATGTATAGTTTGGTTCCAGGATTTTAAAATCATGTACTGTTTTTCCTAAAATGAAATTTAAAACAAAGCAAATTTTTTAACAAAGTTTGTTTATGGCATTTAAAATCCTATCCTGTTTTTAAACTAAAAATGAATTTAAAAATTTGAAAAGCAAGATTAAATTTTAAACAAGTTCTTAACTAGTTCTTTAAAAAAAATTGTGTGAAATGTTTTGGAGCATTATGTTTAAAGAGAATTTTAGTTTTAAAATTTGGATTTTCAAAATTTAAACTTTTGTTTAAAAATAGTTTTGGTTATAAATATTGCTTAGTTAAATTATGCAATAATTAAAGAATAATTAATCTATGATAGAGATTAATTAATTGATTGATATGATTTTCAAGGAGTGGTTAATTAATTAAAAGTTTGTAATTAATTAAGGAGAGTTTGAGCAGGATTAGGAGATTAATTCTTAAGTAATTAATTAAAGGCTAATTACTTAATGTACTTAAAAGTGATAATTAAGGATTGATTAATCAATTAAGAAATAATTAAGAAATAAGTAATTAAGAGGTTATTTCTTAATGTAAAAGAATTATTATGAATAATTACTTAATGAAGTAATTAAAGGAATTAATTACTCGGTGTAATTAATTAAGTTGATGTGGTTAATTTTAGTTAATTAATTAAGTTTAATTAATTAAAGGTAATCATTTGATGTTAGGTTAAGTATAATTACTTAAGGTAATTAATAAGGTGTAATTACTTAGTGAAGTAATTAGTGGATAATTACTGGATGTAATTAATTAAAAGGAAATTACTTGATGGGAAGTAATTAAAGGATAATTACTTGGTGGAAGAAATTAACTGATAATTACTCAGTGTAATTAAAGGATTAATTAATATAATTAATCAAGGAGTTGGTTTAATTGATGGAGTAATTAAGGAAAGTTAATTTCTGATTGTGATTAATCAAGGTTGATTAATGAATGTAATTAAGTTAAAGGTTAACTATTAAATGTAATTTAAGAATAATTAACTAATGAAAGTAACTAGAGGATCATTAATTAATGTAATTAATGGAAGTGATCAATCTTGCTTATGAATGACTGAATGATGATGAGTGCTTTGGATTGGTTGATATCTCTGATATGAATTGCTGTGTAAAAGTGTTATCCGGTAATTACAGTTGAATTGTATTTAATTGGATAACTTGGGTTTAGATGACATTGGATTCGAAGAGACCAGAGTCGGGTATTAGTAAATACCCGAAACCACTTCGATTCTTTATAGATTGATATGTGAAATCAATGAGCTGGAATGGAATGATTTAAGTGAATTGGAGTATTTAATCTAAGTTTTGGTACTCAGAATTTGTGAGTGAAATAAGTAATGGCTATAACAATTTGTGAACTTGTAATTGATACAAGTTACCCGGTTTATATATATAAGTTGTATGCTTTTGTCATTCATGTTAGATGGGTTTACTCACGTTGGTTTCCAGCCTGACCCGGGTATTACTTTGTTGTAATGCTCGGGTCAGACCGGGTATTACAGATTTTCAGTTAAGGACGTTCTGGAGTTCAGGAGGCGAGCTGGATGGCAGGAACGTATGAAGTGTTTCCGTTGTGATATATTGTAGTTTATCTGGGACAAGTTAGTTTTAACTGCCCAGTATTTGTGTAATGTTGTAACTCTGATGTATTAAAATGTAAATGTACTGATATAGTTTTTCTTTGTATAATTGCTATTTATTTGATATTATATTTTGATCCGCTGTGAATGTGAGAATCTGTGTTTCTGTTGCTTTCTTTCTTCTATCTCTTTCTTCTTTTCCCTAACTATCTAGAATTTTCGGGATCGAAAATCCCGGGTTGTTACAAGGTGTCTTCTCCTCCACCTAACTGATATACTTTTATAAAGATCACTCATTATGATTTGGAATTCAACATCAGACATTCATCCATACAAGTTTGTTCTAGGACTGAACGAAACCAAAGGTACTTTCCTCGACCATTACTAGGCGAGAAGTCCTTGTGGTTTTGAGATTTTTCATAACAAAGAGACCACTGATACAATAAGTAAATCAGGAGTTTATCCCCAATTAATCAACAAGTACTCCCTCGTTATTATTCATCTCAATATCTCCGTCTTCAACAACTTCATCTTTCGAACGTGTAAACTGGTTCGAAGTGGTATTCAAATAGAAATTAACCAAATCCGACCTCGGTTCCTTCTAATTCCAATCATCGATAAAAATGATGTAATTAGGTGATTGTTTTTCAATTCATTCATTTTTCTATACCGAAATAACTTCGAGAGATATATATTTTCAAAATATTCTTTTAGTGAATATAGAATCATTTAAACCTCTCTTTTTTGAATATTTCTCAAATCATTTTTAAAGAGTATCTTTTGAAAAAATAGGATAATAGAAATCACTCTACTTTTATTCAATATCAACTTCCGTATTCAACAAGTGATATAGGAGGAATAACGGTGAGATCACCTTTTAAATTCCACGAATAGGACAAGTTCCCTTTTCGGATTTTAATAATGAGTATAAGAAGATTATTTCTATAACATCCAAGTTGAGCCTCCGGGCTTTCCTTTCGATGTGTTCCACCCCTCGCCTAAAAGAAAAAACTGAGGCCATGTAAGTTCAGGGCACTGGTTGTTCCATCCCTAAACTTAGTTACATACCTTGTTTTCACTTTTAGATCTCACAAGCGGGACAAATGTACTAGTCGTTTCCGCATACCCATTTTCCCTTTTTAAATCACTTAAGTATTTGTTTAACCACTTTTTGTAAAATTTTAATTTAGTCAATCTCTTCTAAATACTTTATTATTTATTTAAAAATGTTTACAAAAGACTTGGGAAAGAATTGTTTAGTGCCAACCTTTATTTCAAAAGTTATTGAAAAGCGTTGCGAAAAAGTGTTGCAAATAGTGTTTTAAAAGCTATATTCTTTAAAACGACTTTTAAATCATTTAGAAATCCATCGTTTCAACTTAAATAACTTTTAAAACATTTTAAAGATTTTTAGAATTTATTTCATATTTTTAAAACGATTATTTTATCAATTTCCAACTTTGGTCATTTAGTGCAAAAACAAGATTTTTCTTGAAAATTGATTTTGCCATATTTCAAAATATACAAGATGAAATCTTGATTTTCTTATTTCATTTGAGAGATATGAATATAAGGATTCGAAAAATTCTTACTTCGAAGAATTCCGAACTATATTCCACTTCGTATGTTCATTTGAACTTTTGACGTGAAAACACGAACCACCGTTACGTGACGCGTCAAATTTTTGGCGTATTTTGTGATTCATATCCAAACTTTGTCAAGACAAGTTTAAATACTAAAGGATAATTAAAACATTTTTTTAAAGGTATAAATGATTCCATATCACATTTCATTTCTTTTGGAAAGTGATTTCTATGTGATTATATGTTGTGTAAATCCGTGACTTATTTCAACATATATATTCAATATACAACTAATAAACATCCAAAAAAATGTTTATAACCATTTTAATATATCCTAACATGTCACATGAACTTGTATATCAATTTAACAACTTTTTCATTACAATGTCACATGATTGTCATTTATGTACATATTTGCGAACTAACTTTTGCAAATGACTTAAAGGTGGTTGCTTTCTTTTTCAAACACTTATCAAACATAATTATTAACATTCAAAAAACATTTATGACTTGCAAAACATCACATAAATATTTCCTTCTTAATACTCACCTTTTTTGGAATTGAACTAACTTTAAATTGAAATAGCTTTTCTAACTCAACTCAAAAGCTCACGAATACTTGTTTTAAGACTTCTAGGTGGCTTGACTTTGCTTGTGGAGGCCTTTGGAGCTTTGGGCCGTGAGTTTCAAGGGGAGATTAGGCTCGGCCTTAGGTAGGGGTTGGTGGTTGGCTCGGCTAGGGTGGTGGTGGGTGGTGGCCGTGGGATAGAGGAAGAGAAAGAGGTGGATTTGAAGTGGTTTTGAGGTGGTTTGTTGCATATTTCTTTTTATATTATTTTTGGAATAATTTTAGCATTATTTTATTGAGGTAGGAAGCCATAGAAAAGAGTGAGAAGAAGCTTGACATTTTGAGAAGACGAAGTGTGGAAGGAAGTAAAAAGGTGGGTGTGTATTTATAGAAAAAACTTTGGATTAAAATATTATATTTGCAAAAGACCAAAATACCCTTTACTTACTTTTAAAGTAATCTTACTTTTCATCACTTAACATCACATTTCAAATCTTTACTTTATGTCCTTATCACTTAAGGAGTAAGAAAACTTAAAGTAATAATGATGTTTCTTTTGATTTGACATGTTTTGTTTTTATTAGTTTACTTTTCCTAATTATATTCTAGAATTTTCTAATTGTGTTTTAATAATAGTAAACCTAATTAGAAACTTAATTAATATTTACTACATTTATATAAGTGTACATGAATATCAAAATAAAGGTGTAACAACGTTGCGACAACTTTAAATCGACAAAACGTTGAATTTTTGACCAAATGTTTTACGGTCATATTTTGACATTTTAGTTAAACTATTTATTTATGTAAACCAAATTTAAAAATAAATTTGTATAATTTTATTTAAAAATATAAACACTCATAAATAAATTAAAATAATTTAAAATAATTTATTAAACCATTTAAACTTACTTTTCTGAAATCAGGATTTTGTCACTTTTGTCGGTATAAGCAAATGTTACTATTTTTATGTATATTTCTATTTCCTAATCATATCTAATATTATTTAAATCATAAAAGCTTTTATATTTTATATTTAAAATTACTTTAAATGTTATATTTTGCGGTGGTTAAATTTCAGGTCGTTACATTTCAACTGCGTCGGAAGGTACTAAGGACTTATGTTTGATCATCTTATCAATCTAGAACGTGCTAGTAACCTTTGTTCATTCAGAAGGAGGTTTCGAAAGCATCACTCATACTCCTAACTTGAATTCGGGATGTTGACAAGTTTTCTTGTTAACAGTATACATGTGGCATACCTATTTTATGATTTATATCCTACACCCTAGACATTATCTATTACATCACCATATGTACTTATTAGATGTTTGGTTCTTTTGGGGAAATAATCGTTACAACACTCCGTGCGGTTTCAAAAGTACTATTATATATGATCGTTTATTTCTTGAGTTTCTCACACCAGATTTAGGTTTGACATGTGTTTTTTCCAAAAATTCCTCATGTGCTCTTTCGAGTAGTCTGAGAAGGGCAGGTTTTAGTTGGATGATCATTGGAGCTTGAGGAGATGAGCTAAAGTTTCATCTACCATAGTGTTTTTATTTCCACTGCATTACTATTATATATATATATATATCATCATCATTTGAGAGGACAAGTTGTTATAACTGTCCAAGCTGATGATAGTATTTAGAATTGTAACTCTAAAATGCTTTGTATCTTTGAATGACAGTTTTGTACCGTCTTTAGATATTATATGTTATCGTTCCATTGTAAGATGCTGATGTTTTTTGTTCTCCTCTTTCTTATTCTTTTTTTTCTTCCTTTTCCTTACCCTAACGTTCTATCTTTTTGGCACTTGGGTGCTCGATACGTGAATAACTTGGATGTATTCGTATCAATATTCAGGGTTTGAAAAGGTGGGTCATTACGCCAGGTATCAGAGCTGAAGTCTAAGCGAAAACCTTGGCTTTAGTTGGGTATGGCTCGTTACAAATGGGGTAAGAGACACCCTAGAATGAGTTGAGTATGAGAGCATATTTTTATTTGTCATAAATGTATGCCTTAAAGGTCATTCTAACTATGAAAATTAAACATCTTATATAAAGTAACTTATTTAAGTATGAGTTGGTAAAACTGTAATTTAATTAATGTAGGGAGTAGTGATGTTCACTATTATCCCTCATTGATTAGATTAGTTATGCTCAGCCGGTTTATGAGCAGTAACCACTGTTTGTTGATTATTGATTTGTGCTTGACCATTTTATGAGCAGTTTTACCTTTTCACTGCATATGTTAGGTAGATAGTAATTTATGGGAACATTGAAATGAACACATAGTGAATTAACTTTCATAGTTTGACTATAAGGCGTTTCGTGATACTGTTGGTTAAAAAGGTTAACTTTATTGAAAGATGTTTATTATTGTAACGACCCCGGATTTTAATTAAATTTAAATTGATAATTAATTGAATTTTTGAATAAAAACTGTAAAATTAATTGATAAATTGATGCGAGTTTCCCCGAATTCAAATAAATTCTGTATAAATCATTTAAAATATTGTATATGTATGTGAATGTATATATATATATATTTGAGAATATATGAGTAAATTTGAAATTATTTATATATATACATTTGATTTGAATTTAAATCGGAAATAAATGGTTTAAGGATAAAAATACAAATTTTATAAAATAAAGTATATAAAATATAAAAGTAACCCATTGGTTAAAAACAATTAACAACAGAAAAAAATATAGAAATTATTTATATTACAAATTAATAAGACTAAAGGAACATAAAAATAAACATATATATATAAGATATAAAACAAAATAAAATAAATACATAAATAAATTATAACCACATATTAAATATGGAAATACATTCAAAATTAATAAAATAAAATTAAGATAAAATAGAATCTCACTTATATTACAAAGTGATAAAACAAACAAAAGAAAATACATTCATGTTGCAAGAAATGATGATCTGTATAATAAAGGAAATACGTATATAGGAAATATATGTAGGCTTACAAAGTTAGAAGCCACCAGATTTTTCTCTAATGCAATGTATATAACATAAAAATAAAGCAAATAAAATAAGGTAAGTGGTACAAGGTAATTAATGCATGAAGTATTAGTACACTACAAAAATTACATCAGCCACCAAAGAAATCTGCCTAGTCGAACAAAGATAAAAATATCCCTGTTAAAAATGTACAAACCAACATTAATATCACTTGTACAAATATCATCATCTCCTGTGAACTTCATTTCACATGAACATCAAATTCGTTTCAGTTGCCTTCATTAAAACTGAGAAAAAAAACCAAAGTAAAAATCATTTTAAACTTAAGCAATAATTCAACATAAACATCAAAACAAATTTTATCAACCTGAGATCAAGAAGAAGGCTTCCAGTAGCAGATTCAAACCAGATTTTTTAACTTTCAAATTCAAAAAGGCTTCAACTTTCAAGCTGGAACTTCTACAAATCAAAATGTTTAAGGTGAGTAATAACCAATAGTTTTAAACTTAAGTATATATCTTGAAATTGCTCTGTATACATGCATGTGCAAGTGTATTTCTTCCTCTCTGTTACTTCACAGGGTATAGAACAACATCAAAAAATTAAATTTCTTCTTTTCTAATCAATATTAGATTTTGCTTTCAAAACAAATTAGTTGTATTTAAGTTTGAGTTATAATCTAAAAATAGTTTCGTGAAGTATAAATGCATATAGAATGAGAGATCAAGTTTTTACAGTCAAAACTTTAAACTCTGGAAGTTTCGAATTTCATAAAACATTGATTCAGGTATATACTTGAATTATCGTAGAAAAATAGGATTTTTAAGCTTGGTTCGATGATTTTTAAGCAACTGGTTTAAGAGCAGTTCATTTTTGTTCGAAAATATGACTTCGATCAATTTCCGGTGATCGATCGAGTCGTTTTAGTCAGGGCTTTGGCCGGAGATGGAGGAGCCTATAGGGATGCCTGGAAAAATAGGTGGAGGTGGCGACGGCCACGATGGCGACAGCGGCATGCGTTTTTAGTTGGTAAACCTAGTTTTTATAGTGGTTGAATTTTTGATTACCGCGACTTCCATAGTGCATCGAGTTGCACGCGACTTTGGGAGATGGAAGAGGAAGCGTAGGCGAACGTGTGGACGGAGTAGCTGATATTCTGATGGTCGGAGCTTGGGGAATGAGGCGTTGACAGGTTTAGAGTCTAGGTGTAGTTTTGTTTCCAGGTTTCGACTTTGATCTCGAATTCATCTTCGAGTGAACGATGAGAATTTCGATGATCGAAAACTGATGTGGGGAGGATCGTCGACTTGTCTCGATGATCTGCGAATGACCGGAGGTGACGGTTGCACCGTGCACGTGCACGGTACCCTGAGTTGTTTTCTTAGTGAAGTCTGGGTTTGGGGCAGAGGTATACTCGAGTTTCTCGAGTAGCTCCAGGGTTGTTCTCGAGATTCAGGGGGTAGGACTCGAAGCAAAAATAGGGTTGGCTCGGGTATCACTTTGTTTTCTGGGTTTACAAACCTATTTCAGTTATCTGAATTTAATAAAAAATTAATTAATTTAATTTTTTTTAAATCAGGGTTTAAAATGAATCTTAAATCCAAGTGTAAATATAAGTTCAAGTTGATTTGGAATTTAGTTGAAACAAATAAAGTTTTAAAATTCAAAATTGTTTAATAACTTAAAAATGTTAAGTAGTGAAAAGAAATTTGAATTTAAAAGGAATTTGATTTAACTCTCTGAATTTCTTTGATAACCAAAAGGATTACCTTAACATGAGAAAAATAAATTTGGATTTTTAAACTTTATCAAAAATAAATTGGTATTTATTCTAAAGCTTGAAATTCAATTTGAAATTTAAAAGAAATTTGAAATCAATGTTTCCAAATATATTAAATCATAAGTACAAATGAGTTTTACTTTAAGAAATGATGATTTAGAATTCATAAATTATTAAGTAATTATAATGGATAATTTAATTATTTAATTTATTAATGATTTGGATTAATTAAATAAGAAATTAAAGGGTTGAAGATAATTAATGAAGTTTTAAAGATTAAATAAATGGGTGATTAAGGATTATTAATTAAATATTAATTAATGATAAAAAAATTGATTAATCAAGTGATTAATCAATAATAAATTCAAGGATAATGTGATAAATTATTTATGGTAATTAAGGAAATTCATTAAGGATTAGTTAATTAATGAATGTGATTAATTAATATTTATTAAATAATTAAAAGTTAATTGATTCATTAATTAAGATTGATTAGTTAATAATTAAGGGTTAACTAATAAATTTGAAAGGAGGAAATTATTTCAAATAATTTATAATTAACTTATGATAATTAACCTGGATTAATAATTGATACATCTGATTTAAATTAATCAGTTGATTAATAAGTTTATCCGTGAATGTTTGGACCTAACTGAATGATTGAATTGTTGATATTCCCTGATCCGTGATGCTGTGTGATATATTTTTATTTGTGTGTGATCTGTACTGTAGTTTATTTATCTGAGATGAATGTAATATATTATCTGTAATTCATATATCTGTGATCTGTGAATAAAAGATAAGCATTATAGTTATACCGCTTATCAACTATATTTCTGTATTCTGATCTGTGATGATTGAATGATGTTGCACTACTGTGTGAAAACCCTGTACTACACCATACACACAAAAATATGGATTTCACGAGGAAATCGGTTAAGTCACAGATGATTTAAATTTAATGTTTTTGAAATTGAAATTTTAATTTCAATTGATTTTGGAAATGAATTTGGGTTAAATGTTAAAGCTTTTTGAAAAGGAGTTTTTAAGATAAAAGTTATTTTGAATAACTTGGTAAAGCTTCCAATTTAAATAATTTAATTTGAATTTGAATTCAAAATTTGGAATTGAATTCCATGTTGGAAATTATAGCTAAGATGTTATAAATGTGTTCATATGAATTTAAACCTTTGTTAAAGTATGGTTTTGAGAATTTGAATTTAACCCAAAGACTTTAACTCGTATAAATGAATCAGATTTTCCGAAATGAAAACTATTTGTTTTCAAATAATAGAAGCTTTCATATAAGGAATGAATTTCCAATTTGTGTCAAAAGAATTTCAAGTTTGAAATGGAAATCTATGAATAGATCTTTGTGAACTGAGTGAACTTTGTGAATTGAATCTATTTATTTTTAACAGATTTAAAATCGTGATTTGTTTAAACCATTCGAAATAGAATTGTTTTGAAAGCTATCAGTTAAATCTTCGTTTTAAAGATTTAATGAGTTAATCCAACTGAAATGGAAATCGATTTGGAAAATCTATGAGTAGATCTTTGTGAAACTGGGTGAACTTTGTGAGATGAATCTTTTTGTAAAAGATTAAAATGGTAATTTGTTTAAACCATTTAAAAGAGAAATTTGGATAATAAGTTGTGACTTAATTGAAATCCCAATATCCATATGTTTTAAAACATTACGCTCACTATTCGGATTAGCCGGGAGAGGACCTTTGTGTCATACAACCCATTCCGAATAAGTGAAACGTCGTATATGGATAGCAATTGAAGACCGGTGGTGAAGATCGGGTATTTGTGAAAACGATAGGATAACCTATCTATTGTCTCTGCACCGAGTAGCGCCCGGTATAGAGATTCCCTAAGTGATGGGAAGTTCGATCGGGATTGTGAATACCCGGATTGCAAGGGCTTCTTTGGAAGTGCCTTCGGTTCTGTTCGAACCCGGAACAGACTTGTTGGTTGTATGTCTGACATTACACTTTGAGATATAAAGCTGATTTCTTTCAAATACATTTCTGTTTGGTAGCGGAGAATTTATTCTCTTAGCTTAACACCCTTCTCTGAGACGTACGAGCTCAGAGGTTATGTAGTTCAGGGTTATCAGTGATATACTCCCAATTTGGTAGTGTGGCATGCTGAGTGCTGCTGTGTGTTGATCATTTGTTGATCATTTGATGATCAAAGCATGGCTTTGTGAAAAAGCATAGCTTTGTGGACAAGACTGCATCAGGACCTCACAAACCGGAAATGGTCGAGACAGGAAAGATGGGGCAAGGTTATGAGGGTCGCTCCCTTTAGGGTATGTCATTTCCTTCTGGAAACAGGTAATATTATGGTATGGAGCCCAGATATTTACCTGTGTTGTTGCTCCAATCTCATTTACTGTGTGATTGTTGCTATGTGATCGAGGGCCCTCGGATAAAGGTCCCAAAGGACCGGGGGGTGGCATACTCGAGTAGTAGTTACCTAGTGACAGAGGTAACCCGACCATGTGTTGGCAGAGAGCTGGGTAGGTTCTCGGGATGTCCCTCCAGAGGCGTACCCATGTGGCAGTAGGAAGTTCCTTAGCCTGACCATTTGTTGGAAAATCCAAAGAAACAATACGAGCCCTTTACGATTGCAGTTGTATAACCTGTCTCCTCAGGCTGCAGCTATAGCAGGCATAATATAATGGTACTTATGCTGGCTAAGATTAATATTTTACTTTCGAAATAGTTTTCTACACTATGCACTAGTAATAATATCAAAAGAGTTTTTCTTGCATAGGAAGCTTGTTTGACTATCATAAGAAGAAATCTCCTCCAAGTCTGCGATTGCATTGTGTGTGTGGTGGGAGGTCTTATGGTAGTTTCATTTTCCAAAAGCATTGCGGGTTTTAATGTTTAAAATTATTTTGTTGTTTGTTTTAAAGATAAACTGTTTTTGTTACTCACACCAGTCCCACGACTGACTCGGAGTTTATTGTTCCCTTCCTAAACTCTGGGTGCCCACAATTTTCCACACGGGTAGTCTACAGTTGGGTTTTTCAGATAGTCAGGTTTAGTAGATTATCGAGAGCTAGTTCAGTCTTTGGAGTTCACGACTGACGTTGTTTCTCTTGGTGCAACATGATGGTGGTTCGAGCTGAAGTTGGAGTTGTTGGACTCATTCTCTTTTGAGGATCATTTGGAGTTATCACTTCTGTTTTCCGCTATATCATTATTTATCTCTGATATTGTTGTATCATATTGATATCATTGTTGTATATCATTCTGGATATTGTATTCATTGGAGTTGTATATGATATCATCTATTTCTTTATTCTGCTGTGTTATTATACTTATTGTCTTATAAGCTCCGGAGAGCCAGATTCGGCGTTTGAATCTGCGGCATTTTGAGTACAAGTGAAGTACGGATGCCGATTTTCGAAGGCCGAGTTCAGGATCTTTACAAGTGGTATCAGAGCTAAGGTTAAACTTTAGCTAAGGAGTATAACACATTAAGTAGCTCATTAGAGATATGGTGAAGTATACCCTAGAATGAGTAATCTCTAAGATATCCGTCCGTATGCCTCAGTAAATTCTCTTTCTATCCACTGATAGTGAGTATGAGTGCAAGAAGAGGATGAGATAGGGGACAGGGGAATACGACTATAAATGGTCAATACCCTGTAACAACAAGGAAACAATCTTTTCTCTAACAATCTCTTTTGTTCGTCATTTTTTTCTCAATTCTTTGATAGTTCCTGGTAGATCCAGGAAGAAGAAGAAGGTTTGATATATTTGCATGGGACATAAACTCCAAATAGGGCAGAATTGTTTGTTTGGATGAATTGGTTGCTTTGTTTGCTATGGTTGATAGGTATACTTTAGTTTCTAAACTAAAAGTTTTGAAATTGTACCCAAAAATAGACAGATATATGAATACAATTTGGGTCCCAATATATTCTACAAATGGTTAGTTATCCCTTTGAACTAACCGATGCCACTGCATATTTCGTAGATCCGGATAACCCGAGTATCGGGTGGAAAAATTAAAAAGATTCGTTCTCGTATCTATTATTGATATTCTGATTTGGTAAGCCAAATGTAGAATAGATGTTCAGTTTGATTTGATGAAACATTCTTCATCTATCCTTGTGTCTCCCTGGCAAATTTCGAGGACGAAATTATTTTAAGGGGGGAAGTCTGTAACGACCCCGGATTTTAATTAAATTTAAATTGATAATTAATTGAATTTTTGAATAAAATCTGTAAAATTAATTGATAAATTGATGTGAGTTTCCCCGAATTCAAATAAATTCTGTATAAATCATTTAAAATATTGTATATGTATGTGAATGTGTGTGTATATATATATATATATATATATTTGGGCATATATGAGTAAATTTGAAATTATTTATATATATACATTTGATTTGAATTTAAATCGGAAATAAATGGTTTAAGGATAAAAATACAAATTTTATAAAATAAAGTATATAAAATGTAAAAGTAACCCATTGGTAAAAAAAAATTAACAACAGAAAAAAATATAGAAATTATTTATATTACAAATTAATAAGACTAAAGGAAAATAAAAATAAACATATATATATATAAGATATAAAACAAAATAAAATAAATACATAAATAAATTATAACCACATATTAAATATGGAACCACATATTAAACCCTTTCGATGAGGTCGAAAGGTAGTCTAGTGCTTCTCTTAATTGACCTCGTAAAAAGGTTTAGGTTAGTATGAAGTGAACCTCTTCGAAAGCAAAATTGTACTTTAGTTTATTCCGATACCTTTCGAAGAAGTTGGCTAATGTGTTTTGCTAAATAATTATCTAATACATACTTCCGAAAGCATAGTCTTTGTTTTGTAGGTTTCAAAACCCTTAGTACATGCTTATTTCCAACCTATTTTAGGAAATGTGTGATGTTAGAGATATATATTTTTTTATAAATTGGATTGAAGAAAGCATACTTTGTATAAGTTGTTAATCAAATCAAACGTTTCAACTTAGTTCAACCCTACTGTATTGATTCAAATTTTGTTGTTTGTATGCTTTCGAAAACATGTACCCCTTGTCGACTCTGTCGAAACCGTTTGTAACCAATTGAGATTCGATCATCATCTTTTACAACATTATCGAAATGTCCCAAGTCCTTTTATTTTTATCAATATGATTCAAACTCAAAACCTTTCGACTTTATTGGCATGTAAGGTTTCGACAGCATTCATATTCCCTTAGAAAAATTAATTCATGGGTTTCGACAATGTTAAAAGGTTCTTTTGCCTTGTTTATTGAATGTTGGTAGCGTATATTTTATTCAAATTTGTTGTGTAGGTTTCAACTACTTCCTTTTAATAACAAAGCTTCTATTGAGCTTTCGACATTGTTGAAGTGTGTTTGTTGGTCCATCCTCCCTTTCGACCCTGTCAAAAGCTCAATAGATTTTATTCTTCTAAACTAACTTTAACATTCTTTCAAGAATATGAAATTTCATGTACCGGTTGATGTTCAGATTATTGTAATAGGTTTCCAATATCTTTGAAAGAATGTTAATTTCATAACAAATTATAATTTCTAACTGAAATGATTTCACCTGGCAGAATCATGGGCTTGAAAAAGACTTCCCAAAAACCAAAGAGGGACATGGTACCAGTGATAGAATCTTCACCCAAGAAGGTTGAAGCCACCTCCAAACATTCCTAAATATCTACCCAGGATGAGGTGGGTGCAATTCTCAACTACTTTGGCATAACTGGTGTGGAAGCTATTCTCCCTAATGATAACGACACCATTCACAGCCCTCCTGAAATGTACTTTGCCTACACCACAATCCACATTTGGCATGGAGGCTTCCTACCCTTTCCAGATTTCTTATCCAAGTTCCTGACCTATCTGGGTATTGTTCCTATACATCTATCACCAAATGTTTATACATATCTTCTATCCCTAAAGATTATTGCATTGGAGTCCGGCATTCCTTCTCTTAATGCTGAAGTGTTGAATTATCTTATCTGATTGGTTAAGCTTAGCAACTTGAATAACCAAATCTTCAGAGCCAATCCCCCTAAAAAGTTAATATCTAAGGGGGTAAACAAATTTGGGGATTGGAAAACACAGTTCTCCTTTGTTGGGTGCTTTCCCAACATTAGCGGGGCTTTCTCTTCTCCCAGTTAGTTGATCTTAGACTTTAGTTTTCCCTTTAGTTATTTTCCTTCGCTAATCTATGCTTCTTTGTCAGGTGTTTCTGTTAAAGATCTAAATGAAGAGGATAAGATAAAAATGAAGTCACCGATTGCCGCTTCGAGTAGGATTGGAAACAGGTTAACTTTGTTGAACCCCTCCAAATTACAAAAGCATTCCCTCTTGCCAGTTGGTCAAAGGGTACTTGGCCAACCTCCTCTCGTTCAGAATACATCTCAGAGCAAGCCCTTTCTTTCTTTGGGTGACCCAAAGAACTTCTCCCCGATGTCACCCATTTTTCCTGATCACTTTGGTAGGCTTAAATGTAGTACTTGTAGTTTATTGCTGCGTTATTTCTCAAATTGCTTTACTGACTTATAATTTGTTTGAATTCTCTATAGCTACTCCTCTAGTTTAACTACCTACAAGTGATCGGGAACTCCCTACTTCTACTTCTTGTGCGCCATCTTTGTCCCAGGCCATTGCTAGGTCAAAGATGGGCGCCAAAAGAAAATTGGAAAAAGTGGTCGTGGCGGAACCATCCCCTATGAATGCCAAGTTGTCTAAGTTCCTGATTCTCCGCTACGAGAAGAGTGGGAGATTGTAGGCATTGATAATACCTTGGAGAGTCCAACTATCGAAGCTTCTCCTGATCAACCTAAGAAGACTTCCACTAAAGTTGATCCCCTCTCTCACATTGTCATCTCAAGCTCTCCTAGTGTGATTGAGCAGATGTAGAAAGATTTGGGGACTTCGACCCCTTCCTAAGAGCTGATTCCTTCTAGACCATCATCTCCTACGTCCTCAAGCGATTTTGAAAAGATAGTCCAATCTATCTTCAATTCTTCATCTTTCGCCTCTATTTGTCCGCCTTCCACTGTTTCTGATCCGGCAGGTCATTACCGGTCCCTTACAGAACAACAACTCTTGGTACGTTTCACTTCACTTAACTTTACTGCTATTGTTTTTTCTTAAATTTTTTACTTATGTTGTACTTTTCTTTCAGATTTCCAAAAGTTGGCTCTCATTGCATGAAAACGCATCAAAATCCTTCGTTGAATTGTCTAAGCTCCAAGGAAAAATTTCGAACTTAAACAGTCAAGTTTCCTCCCTATTCATAGAGAAAAATGAGGCTATGATAGAATTAGAGTGATTGAGGGCTTCTCTTGCCCATTTAGAATCTGTTATTTCCGAGGAGAGGAAAGCTCATTAACTCCTCGTTAACGAAAATTTGGCCTTGAAAATGGCACTTAAAGAATCCAAGGATGAAAAAGCTCGGATGGCAGCAAAACAATCGTCTCTAAAGAAAAAGCTGAAGAAGAATAAAATTCTCTAAAATTGGCTATCGACACTATTTCTGATGTAAATCAACGGGTGTCTCAATTCCTTGATACTTCTCCTGAAGACATCATTGTCAATTCTTTTAAAGATGCTATGATGCTCGCTTATGCCGACAATGTTGATAAATGCCCAAAATTGAGCTTTCCCACACTCGACCATGCTCTTGTCAATAGGGTGATGGACAAAATTAAAAATATGGAGCAAGGGGTTGAAGTCGCTGAAATAGAGGAGATCGATGCCTCTAAATTCTATCTTTTGAAGTCCCTTCCTTCGAAGTAGACTTCAACTCTGAAGATGAAGGTGACAAAGATGAAGTGGCCGAGGAAGAGGGCGATAACGATGATGATAATAATGATGATGATGATGACGATAATGACAACATAGATAGAGGTTAAGGATCAAGTGGCGACAGGGGTGATCACACCGATGCTCTTGAAAAAGATGGCGATGACAACACAAGGACTTCTAAAAAGGTCAATCCTGATCCATCTTTTCATGAAACAAGCCCATCTAAACCCCATGCACCTTATGGCCCACAAAAGGAGCCTGCTTATATTAATGTGGAAGAATCAAGGGAGAAAAAGCAGGTCACTCAAGCGTCTATTCTCGTTTCTCAAGTATGAGATTCTTTGTTTAAACGGCTTTCACTTCCAAGATAATAATAGCTTAAATCCTTTATTTTAGATAAGGAGGAAACCCGTTCACTCCTATAAAACAAAGCTTAAAAGAAAACAAGCGAAAACAAATAGTTTGTATAGGGAGTTAGATAAATAGTTGAAAGAACACAATATTCTTTCCGATAAATATCATAGGCTTTTGAATAGCAATCCCACTTGGAATGCTAACATTGCCCTCCAGGTAGTAATCCAGTGCCAGCATTCATCTATACAAGTTGTCCAAGATAAGGACTAACCAAAGGTACTACTTCTACTACATCAATTTTGGAGTCACCCTCAGGACTAGTAGCAAGTAGCCCTTGCACTTCAATGCTCCGTTTTTGATTCTGTATTCTTCAAGACGTCTTCAGTTCGAAATGCTTGAGTTGGATCGAAGTGGTTTTCGGATAACATATCCGATCTTGGTCTCTTCGAAACTACTTTCGATAGTTCCCAGTAAACTCAAACCCAGTTATTTAGGAATAAAACAAACAAAGATAAGAGCAAAGTTCACCTCCTAACCGTTTGTGGACGGATTTCCTTATCATTTATCCAAGAAGAACGAAATGAGATTTGTACGCACAATACATCATCATTGGCGATGACCGTGACATATAACTCATGTGTTTCTCTTAGATATTTCCAAAGTTACGTTTAGGTCCAGAATTGATAGTCAGTTATTTAACTATCAAATAAACAATCATTCAACATTGATTTGATTTTATATGGGATTCACTATACCTTTATCAATTAATCGTTAATTAATTAAAATCACTTTATAAAATTTGATCAAAATATCTTCTTAGAACACTATTACCAAAACCCTTTACTTCCCTTTTATACTTGGAAAACATTTTTACTTATCTCAAAAATATAAGTATTTACCAAAAACAATTGGAAAATTCCCTTTTCTCAAATTCCATATTAAATGGCCAAGAAATTGCCTTTTCAAAACATCACTTACAATAAACTCATTCACTTTATAAAACCCATTCACTTATTCCTTCTAAAAATTCTTTTTATAAGTTCGCTTCATATTTCAAACCTCCTTGTAAATCTTTAAACTAGATTTTAACAACTTATTAAAATCTCTATAATGATCTATAAAATCTCTTTCCATGTATCAAACTCTTTATAAAATTTCCTTTATAAAATATCTTTTACATTACAAAATATCATTTACAAAATCTAATTATTAAATCATTTTAAATAACACTTTTATTTAGTAAAACCCTTTTATTAAAACAAGTTATTATTTATAAATACCTTTATAAAAAAATTATATAACGTGAAAATCATTTATAAACTTTAAAGCCTCAAATTGATTAAAGAATTAAAGTTAATTCAAAATCATGCTTCATAAATTCAAAAGGAGACTTTGTAATCCCAATGGTACTAGTTTAAGTTACCATTTAATTTTGATTTCATTTTCAAGTCATTCGACAATTTATTTATATAAGGCAACATATATGTAAATACACTTCATACCCAAATCAGGAAATAACATGTCAATACAAACTATCTGGCATATACATGTCCAAATAACATAATAGCAGGATGGTGATTTGTCCTGCTAAATAAATGTTCAAACAATTCAATCAATTTGTAGCACAACGGGAATTTATTCTGCTATCATGTCCACACAATTAAACAACTAATTTATAGCAAAACATGGATTTATTCTGCTATATGTCCACAACAATCAAATCAATTAATCATAACTCATTCATAGGAATTTGTCCACTTAATAGTACCCACATTTGAATTCCTTTAGTTTAAAACCATCTCTTAAAAAGAAGTACCTTTAAAACAATTTGATTCTTGGAGACAAAAAATTTAAAACTTAAAATACCCTTTAAAAATATTAATTACAAGATGAACTTTTATTAAATCATAATTAATCTTTATTAAATTTGAAATTAATTCAACAATAGTTTAATAAGTAATTAAACCTTTAATAAGTAATTTTTATAAATTAAACCCTTAATTAATCCTTTATTAATTATTAAATAATAATTTAAAACCTTTATTAATAATTAACTATTAATTAATCTCAATTAATTAATTAAATAATTTTTTTTAATTAAAACTTCAATAAGAAACTAAACCTTTAATAAATAATTAACTCTAAATTAAAACCTTAATTAATTTATAATAAAAAAAATTAAACATTATCTTAATAATTAATTAATATTTAACCTTATATTTAATTAATAATTAATTAAAAATAAATCATATACTTAGCTCATAATTAATAAAAATTAATCTTACCTTTTTGAAAGATAATTAATTACTAACTAATCATCAATTGATTAAAATTAATAAACCTTGTTTAATACTTAATTAATTATAAATAAATAAAACTAATTTAATTAATAATAAATCATTAAAGTCTTAATTAACCTTTTTAAACCTCAATATTAGTTTTATAAAACATTTACAAAGCATTTAAAGTATAAAAACCCAATTTTTCAAAAAAATCAGATTTTTATCGAAAAATGCATCCATAGCGACGGTCGCTATGGACGCCGTTACATAGAAATGTTTTCAAAGTTTACTAACTTCAAAACCTCTTACTTAGCTTTTCTTTAACTTTTAAACCCATAGTAAAAGATTTGGAAACTAAAAAAACAAAGTTTTAAAAACTTTAACTTTAAAACAAATAAACAAAGTTTCCCAAGATTTTAAATCTCACTTAACACAACTTTGTAAACTAGTTTACATACACCATCACATGAAAAGTTTATTTAAAATAGCATAACCAAAATTCACATACACTACACGATCTAATTTCACATACCCTATCACATTCAAGTTGACAACTTTATAACCGAACATATCACTTAAACCATTATTTTCAAATCTAATCTTAAACTACATATTAGCAACATGCATATCATCCAAACCATACTGTAATCCAACCAACAAACACCATATTTTACAACCAATATAGATCACAGAATAAGCTTGAATCTTTCCCAAAAGGTCAGAAATTTACTCACCAAAATTTTGCAAAACTCTTTTGAAAACATGAAATACTTAGAATTTGCAAAGCTTGGAAAACCACAAAAAGTTACTTGAAAATGGGTCATTTTCCCCTCGACTTTTCGCCATGTTCCTCTCATAATTTTGGAAAGTGCCAAAAGAAAAGTTGTTGTAGATTATTTTCTATATCATTTAAAAAAAAAGAATCACTCAATTTGGATTAGTTCCGAGGGAGGTATGATCAAAAGATGAAGAGGTATTTTCGGACTTTAAATTATGGTCTGAAAATGGGTCTGGAAGAAATGAGATTTGGACATAGCTAAGCTCAAAATTTGAAGAAGTTATACATATCAAAGTTGTAGCCACTGAAATTTGACATGGTTTAAAAAAAAAACCATCATTTGTTTTGGAGATCAGGAAAATATGATAGGAGGAAGATGATGAAAATTTGAAGAAATGAAAAGCTATTTATAAGCAATAGAATAGGTAAACTACTAAACTACCCTTGTACTTCTACCCTCCACATTGTTTTGCCACCTCAACACCCTCCACCACACATGCCATTTCAGCCTCGACCTTGTCCCTCCCAATCATGTCAAAGAAAACATGTTTAAATATGTTTGTACTCGAGTCGTCATAGTGTCAAACATTTCTCTTAAGGCATCTTTTAGTATATACATGTATATACTTAAGTATATATACCTATGTATATACCAATGAATACTAACTAATCCACATTCTTAACCATTTATATTTTGTTTCAAATATAAACTAGGCTCACAACATTTCAAACAACTTTGTACGATGAAAAGTCGAAAATTTCGAAAAACGATTTCTGGTCACATTTTTTGTTTTTCATCGAACTAAATACTTATGTAAACAAAATCTAAAAATGATTTCATCATCATTAATTATTATTTAAAAGAGTTTTATTTTCATTATAAAACTTATTGTTTGAATAATTAAAATTAATTAAATATTCGCAAATGAAAGTGGTGAAATTCTGGGTTGTTACATATCTCAATGGTATAAGTATATTGCCATAACGTTTTGCTTTCAATACTTAGAAAATATATCCATATACTTATCTCAAGAGTATAAGTATATTTACAAAACTTAAGAAAGATTTCCTCTTTTCCCAAATTCATATTTAATTGGGTTAACAAAATTTCATTAAAATATTATTTACTGTAAACCAAACCGCTACCCTTCGATATTAAGTATGGAAAGAATGTTTCCATACCACCATAATTAAGAAGGTTAAATAGTCAAAAGAAAGCTTATTTCTTTAGAAAATTCCATTTTTATAAGCCCATTTCATATTTACAAATACTTCTATAAATCTCCAAATTAACTTATAAAAATTCTTTTTTAAATATTCCTTTATAACTCCTTTATAAAAACCAGAGGGAAGGGCAGAGCTTTTGGTTATTTTATGTTAACAAACAATTGAACAATGAAAATAGATGGCGGGTGCATGATTTAATTGATCAGGTCGTGTAGGAACAAGGTTCAAATCTCTTGGTCTGTTAGGATGCCTCAGCTGCATAATCGGTGGCAACTGAACACGAGGGTTGCGCTCGTTGCGAGTCTTAACCCAACACCTTACGACACTAGATGACGACATCCATGCACCACATGTGTCTGCGTTCCTGAAGGCACCTCTCTCTTTCAAGAGGATTCGCAGCATGTCAAGCCCGGTAAGGTTCTTTGCTTTGCATCGAATTAAACCACCCTTTACAAACTATCATTTGAAAATCTCCTTTAATAAAATGTTGATAACCGAGTATAATCCTTTTTATAAAACAATTCATCATTTATAAACGCCTTTATTCAATAAACTAATTAATTTTAAACATCAAAACATTTAATTAACTTTAAAACAACACTAATAAGATACGGAATTAACTTTAACCACATCATAATTGAATAATTGATTAAATTTAAAAAAATTAAACTAATTAACTAACAACATTTATAATATAATTATATATAAAAACATCATTAGTAATATAATTAAATAACTTTAAAATATCATTATTAAAATAATTTAATAACTTACTTTAAAATACCATTTATAAACACTTAACCTCACATTGTTATACAATTGAAGTTATTTTAAATCCATAACTTTACAAATTCGAAAAGAAGCTTAGCGATCATAATGGTGCTAAATCAAGTTACCATGGAATTAAGTTTTGACTTTTCAAGATACATAACACTCAATGTCCAAATCAATATGATAGCAAAATGAGGATTTATTCTACTAAATGGATGTCATCAATATTCTATCTAATTAAATTATAGCAGAATGGTGTCTTATTCTGCAAAGCAGATGTCCAAAATATTCTATTCAATTAAATTATAGTAGAATGGGGATTTATTCTGCTAAACAGATGTCAAAGTTTAGTATTACTTAATGGCTTATACAAAGAGAATAGCTTGTTTAAAACCCATTTACTTATAAAACAAAACTACCTTTAAAAATAACCGATCCTAGTAAAGTAAGTTTATAAAAAAAAACCTTATTTAATAATAATTAAATCTTAATTTAATTACTAAATAATCTTAATTTAACGTAATTAAACCTTAATTAAATTTTAATTAATTAATAAATAAAGTAAACCCTACCTAATTAGCAATTAATTAATAATTAAAACCTAATTAATTAATCATTAAATAATTAACCCTTAATTAAATAAAAATTAATACTTAATTAACTATTTACATATTTAATAATTTATCAAAACTCACTTAATTAATTAATAATAATTAACTTACTTAATTAATACTTAAGTACTAAATATCTTTACTTAATTAATAATTAACTACTAATTATTTGTAATTAACTAATTAATTAAATAATTATTAAACTCATACTTAATTAAATAATAATTACCTTTTACACTTAATTAATGATTTGGAAAATATTTCAAAAATATTTATGACAAAACACTTTAAATTTTGAAAAGCATTTGATTTTCCAAACTGTATCCATAACGACTATCGCTATGGATACTATAACTTAAATTCAATTTCTAGGTTAACTTTCCAAACTTTAATTCTTAAAATTTAACTTACTGTATAACACATAGTAAAAGGGTTTTTGTAATGACCTGGATTTTTGAACGGTTTATAATTCAATACTGGAATTATTTAAATCTTGGGTTTAACATGAATAAAAATTATTTCGAAAGCTTATTTAAACTCTGTTTAAATAAGAAAGATATGGAAAGCTTTAAATTCCAAATTATAAGTGATTAAATCGTTTTAATAATAATTTGTTTAAATTAACATGTGAAATTATCATCCCGAGATACTATCTCAAATTTTGACAAAACAAGTGCTATTTGATCGGGAATAATAAATTGTTATAGGCCGTCGTGTTTCATGATAATCGGACGTACTGTGTGGTCGTGTGAGCTCGAAACACATAGAAATTAATTTCAAGAATTAAATATAATATAATTTGATTTGAAAAGCTAACTTCTGTATATGATGAAATTAGATCCCAATACTAGTTCTATTGAGTTTGGAATAGGTGTAATTAGCTAGTAACGTCAGCGAGCACGCCTCATTTGGAGTTCGAGATTTTGGAGGGTGAATAGTTTTGCAAAATCTTCTATATAAGCACCTCACTTTTATTTTATTTTGCAACACTAAAACCTTAACCCTAATTTGGCCGCTCCATCCAACGACCGATATTCCTCCAGCCTCCAAAGGTCAAAATAGTTGTCTGAGTCAACACGATAAAGGTAGGAAAGGGGGAGGGGAGTGCATCAGCGGTGGTGGATGAGGTCATGGTCGAGCATGGCGGCGAGGATCTGGAGTTGAACGTGGGCGATGTTTTGGGCTAGATCTCATGAGAGGTGGCGAGAGTTAAGGAGCTGTTAATCGCGTTGGGCTCATCTTGGCCAAACTAGTCGGCGACATGGATGCAACTGTAACGACCCGATATTTTCAACCATTCGCATCCATTATAAGTGTATAGGTAGACACACATGCCGGAGTTGAATTGCTCAAAATACCGCGTTGTAATTAAAATTTGGCAAATCTCAGAATATACAGTAAATAAATATAATCACAGATCATAGACATAGAGTAAAATAATGCAGCGGAAGTAAAAGAAATAGTAGTTCATGAAGCTACTATCTAAATATGCCAGAGTTACATAAGATACAACAGAAGAAATAGAGTACAACAAAAGTCTCAATAAAATAACCAAGTACAAGCTGAGTAGGACAATGGAACTGAAATAGATAGGACAAGACAAGCAGATAATCTCCAGCGATTCAAATCTCCAAGCGAGTGGAAATCCAAATCTATGAATAACTCAGGCTGACCCGAGCGTAAAGCAAAACACAAAACACTCGAGTCAGGACAATATATACTTATATAATGTAAACCAACTCAAGCGAACTGTAATAAGGGTACAAGTAACTTAGAAGATGCTTAGGACCGCCCATCCTCTAAGGATCCGTTAAAATATCTACTATGTAGTAATATTCGCTATTATAATAGTGTCTAAATAAGTAAAGTATAATCATATAGAAAATAGCGTTAAGGGGATGGAGAACCTTAACGTGGTTGGATCTTAAAATCATAATCGTAGTAAAGCTCGATATGGTAGGTGACACGGCACAACTAGGCAATGCCAGGGTAGATATACCAATTACGCACACGGACTGATGGATACGCATAGCAGCCACTACCGTTCCACCTCGAACAACACTCCCAAATCAAAGGATGGCCATCTAATCAATCACAAGTAAGAGTATAATATCGAAGAAATGTGTCCAAGAAGAGGTGCTACCTCACTGGTCCGAGATCGCTCCTGTTTTAGCCACCTTATGCCAACTCACGGGAGTTGGGTCCACGTAACATACCTTAAGAACGTCGCCACCATCCTACTTCATTCTGGAATCTCCACCGCGTACACAGTTGCCAAAGTGGTTTTCGGTAAGACAGAGAGTATGTCCATATCCGATCCCGGTCTCTTTAACAACCCAACGTTATTATAACCCGTGGTTATAAGTTTAAAAACAGTTTATACTTCAAAATAGAATATCATTTCAAATCCAAATCTTTATAAAAATAAAGATTAAATCAATTCCAAACCATTTCCATATTTTTAAAATATCATATCATTTCAAAACTTCATTTCAAATCATTTTAATATTCCAAATATCATTTGAGTTCAAATCTAAATATTCAACTTTAAATACCTTTTAAATTTAAAGGTATACTTCATTTATTATCATTTCAAGTCACCTTTTAAATAGTTTATATTCCGATCAAATAATTCATTTAAACCTTTTAAAAGTGTAATTATTATATTTTCAAATCAAGCATTCAATTTCCAAAGTTTCAAACCATTCTGAGTTCGTTTACTAAGTCAAAAACCCTAATTATTAAAATTTCAGCATTTCACAGCATTTAAAAACAACTGCTATAGGTTATATTTGAAAACATTTTTAATTCAGCAAAGACAGCACTTAGAACTGCTGTTAAAACTCAGTTTTAGTTGAATTATAGTTCAAAACAGAAAAGACAGCATATCAGAAGTGCTGCGGTAGTTCAGATTTCAAAACAAGGGTTAAATTTGGTTTCAGCAAAGACTGCAGACCATTATAGCATTTCCAGAGAATGCTATAATAGACCTGAGTTCAATATTAGCCTATAAGTTCAATTACAGCAACTACAGCATTTCAGAAATGCTGTAATAGCTCTTTTTACACAATTTTAGTTCAAAACAGAATCTATAGCATTTCTGAATGCTATTAAAAGTTAATTTCAGGTGTTAGTGTATTTCCAGCAATTAAATAACTTTAATTTAAAACACATAAATATTTTAAAAATCATATTTTAACATTTAAAATGTTCATTTACATATCGTTTAACATATATCTTTTCATAATAAATTTCTTATAATAAAATCCAATTTTCAACAATTTACTTAATAAATTTAAGTGTAAAAGTTTCCAATTCTTCACATTTCAACAAATAACTTAACACTTCAAATTTAAATTACCATTTCACAAATTTAACTAAATTTCCAATTTTATTTAATTAACTTAACCCTTTAATTAAAACTAAATTTCACATTTCCTAGTCAAATTATATTTTAAAAGATCACTTTTAAAAATTCACTTATTTAACCACTTAAATTCATAGAAAAATCAATAATACTTTAATAAATCACTTAAATTCAAATTTAATCAAATTATCATATTTACCATTTCCAAATAAAATTTAATATCCATTTTATTTTGTATAACTTAAATATCATTTTTAACCAAAATTCCAAATTTCTAACTTAAGTTATATTTCAAAAATCCAGTTAAACCATTCATTAATTACATTTTTAACACATGGAAAAAAATCATAATTTCTTTATTTTAAAACATTTCAAAATCTATTTAAATCAAATTTCATAAATTTATAATTTTTTTTAAATACTTAAAAATATCCAAAACACTTTATAAAATAACCACGGGCCTGTATATAGTTTTCTAACCTAGGTCAAGTGATACAGATATATATCATTTCAATCCGTAATTTACAAAGAAAAACCGGGTTCTATCATTTCAAACACGCAATCCCAAGTTAAAATAAGTTAAATAAAAACCATTCGGGCCTATCATTTCAGCCCATAATGATTTTTCCCTATTCTAAAGTCCATTCGGATATGTATCATTTCAACCCATAGTGATTCTAGTCTACAGGGAATTTGCAGTGTGATAAATAGATATAAAGGAACAGAATACATTATATAACAGTAACGGATGATATAACAAGTGTATAAACATCATATGATCATAAAATGATAATATATTTCTACAGATTCACAGGGTGTCAATTTACTAGTTATATAGGTACATATTGTCTGGTGAGAATAACTCACCTGTTTGTGCTGGAGATATCAAAACCAATGACACAATTGAAACAAAAGCACGATGACAAGACTATGGACTTGAGTGGAGAGCAAGATCCAAAGCTACAACTCTTGTATTACAACCCAAAACATACATCAAAACAAACACAATTTCAACGCACTTGAAATGAAATAACTTTTAAATGAAAAGAGATTTGAATGTCAAATCTTTTGCCTTGTTTTCTACAATGCTTTGCATGGCCTAGGGGTTTATTTAGGTCAGGTTTGACATGACTTTGGCTCAGGTTTGATCATAGGAATGCATGGCATATAGGCTAGAACCTGTGGAGGAAGTTACAACACAAGAATATCAAGAGACTAGGCAACAAAGTGGAGTTTGGTTCAACTTTTGGCTCGGTCTATGGGTCAAATGGCTCGGCCATCATCTGGTACAGGTCTGGACAGAGGTTTGGGTGATGAGTAGCAGCAGCCAAAGGTCATGTAGCAAGTGGTGGTGGTGGCTAAGGGGTTGGCCAAAGCAAGATATGGAGGGTAGGTGATGATATGTGTGTTCTAGGCAATGTTTTGTGGAGTTTTGTGGTGATGGCTTCAAGTGGAAGGTCATGGCCTGTCTTGGTCAGAGGGAAGGGAGTGTTTGCTGTAGTAGATGGAGGAGGTGATGATGGGGATGAAGGTGGTAGAGGCTAGGCCAAGCAAACATGTGAAGAGATCAAGGCAAAATTGCATAGAAAAGTAAGAAAAAAGTAGAAAGAAAAGAGGGAGATTACCAATTTTTTTTGCAAGATGGAGGCCATGATTTTTTTTAGGGTTTTGAAGCTTTGAAAATTCGTGAATAAGATGAGGGAGTCGGCTGAAAATGAATGAGGAAAAGAACGGCAAAAAATAAAATAAAAGATGTATTGATTGAAAAGAAACGGTAGAATTCAAAAGGGCTAAGCACACAAAAGGTATCAAACTCTTCATATATCTTTAATTCCCTTTTTATAACTTTATATTTCTGGAAAAAATAATAATCCCAGATAAAATTTCGAAATTTTATCAAAATATAATAATTTATATAAATATTTATCAATTATATAAAGTTAAATTAAGAAAATAGCTAAAATAGTAAACTAGTCTAGAAAATTTGGAATTGAATAGAATAAATTTTTAGAAAATTCATATGAGCTTGTAATATATTTTTAAACATAAATAATAACATGAAATAAAAATATATTCACAAAATAAACATTTAAAATTTAATTTACATATAATTTCTAATGAAGAAAATAGCAGAAAATAGGAAAACAGCCTTTAAAAATAGGAAATCATCATAGTAAATTTTGGAAAAATTCTATTATCATTTTTAAAATATTTAGAGATGGAAATATACATAAATAAACATATTGACACATATTAAAATAAATTATAAGAAATAAAATATGATTTATAAAATTTAAAATAGGCAAAATTGCACAATAAAACAAATTATACTAAAAATTGAAATGTACATAACTTTTACAGTTTAACTCCGTTTTCAATGAAACGAAAAGTAGTATTCATGTTATTAAATCTATTTTCATAATAAAAGATAAAAATTATAATTTCAAATATTTAAAATTTAAATTTAAAAGTCAAAGTTTTACTATTTTAACCAAAATTCACTTTTCTGGAAATATTAAATTTAGTCATATTTGGAATTCTAATCCACATACAAAATCAAAGTTTTTATATTTACAATAAACATTTTTATTATTTTCATAAATAAAGCTTTTAAATCTGGAAATCAATTTAAAAATAATTGTAAAATACAGGGTTGTTACACTCTACCCCACTCAAAACTTTTCGTCCCTGAAAAGGAACGAGGTACGGGAAAGCACAGAAAAGGATAGAATGAATAGAATTAAGACAAGATGATAAGAAAATTGGAATTACATCTGATAACTATTGTTATAGGTAAGTTTAACAAGATGGAGGTGATCAAATCAAGAATATAAGCACGAAAAAAATCCTCTAGAGTCTGAATCACCCTTTCACTTGACCGACGGTCTATGAATTGAAAAACAGTGTTCAGATCCAGATGAGTAACAAAGATTATCAAAGATTACAGAAAGATTTCTAAACGGACTGGTATAAGCAATAGCCTTCCCATTCTGTAACAAGATAAGAGAAATGAGGACAACCAAAAGATAGTTTGGAAAACAAAATAAGATAATAAACTTGAAACCATAATGCTTTGAAATCATAACAATTTAGGGATGTTTATCATTTGGAAATCATACTACTAAAAATCATAACACTTTGGAAATGTTATTCTAAAAAAAGAACATAATAGAAAATCATAACACCTTTTAAAAATAATCTTCATTTAAACCATTTTAATCCAAGATCAAACAAAATTCATTTTAAAGTTGTAACATTTCTAAGTTCATTCAATTTTAAAAATTTCCAAAACACTGTATTTTCAAAACAGCATCACTTATAAAATGCTACAGTAGGTATATTAGTACTTCAAATCAGTTTAATTCCAGAAATATTCATTTGGATATCATTTAACTTATGACTTATTAAAACAAACTTTTATGAATGGAATATCCAAATTAAACTATACTTCGTTTATTAAGTCAAAAGTTCATTATTTTACTTAGCTCTTCATTTAACAAATAACCTAACACTTTATTTAAAACGCCCATTTCATAAATAGATATTCCTTCAATAAGTTACACTTAAAATTTCCATTTGAAAACCAAATTCTCAATTATCAAATTTAGTGATGTTAAAATACATTTTAACTATCATAATTATTCATTTTTCAAGACATATCAATTTCATACATAAAATATTTATCATAGCAAATATAACAATCAAATTTCTTTACACATTTATTCATTTAGACATCAATTAAACTATGAATTCGAGTTAAATAAACTTTATTACAAAATGTCCAATTCCAATGTATTTTATTTTATCTATTCAAAGATACATTATTTATTATACAACATATTCATTTCAGGAAATAACCATTATTAAAATTCCTAGGTTAGACTTAAGGTTCCATATTAAATCAAATTTGATTATTAAGTTATTTAAATAAAATCTCTTTAAATTCCTTTTTCACTATTTACCTCTGTTAATCTTTTATAACTAAAATTTAAGTGTATAAAATTTATTATAACCACTCAAATTTTATTTAAAAAATCCTTTTTATATTGTATATTATCCAATTACATTGTTAACTTCTAAAATTTTTTAAGGTAAGTTATATTTGAATGCAATTGTATTATACAAATAAAACTTTCCATTTCCATTATCTCAAGTTTGAATCATTTATTCAAAAAATTTAATTTTTCTTTTTATAACTGAAATTATTCTTTAAGATGAAATTTAAGAATTAATTTTCCGGTTTCCTTCAAACCAGTTAGAGATAAATAAATATATGTACATAATATGTCAAATCAATTTGAATCATATATCTATATATATTATAAATCAAATCATATTTAGAAATTCAAATAAATTAAATCTTTCAAAACAAAGCTGTAGTAAGACTACAGAACGGTCTCTTCAGTTCAAAACTCGAAAATGAACGTCGATGATGCTGCAGTCATCATCGAAATTATTTTCCAGCGACAAAGAGAAGAGCACTTAATTTTTAAACTTTAAAATCCTTTAGAGACAAATTTTTATTCAAAAATACTTTAAATAATATCCTTTTAAAAATTTTAAACACAAGGTTTGAAATCCATCGGAAATTAAATTCTTTAAATTTCTTGTTTTAAATTCATTTCAGTTCCCAAATAAATTTATAAACAACTATTTATAAATTCATTTGTAGAACAATAAATGATAAGTTCCATAAATTTACTTATATCTCAAAATTTTATTTCATTAACCAAATTTAAAATAATATGGTGTCAGTTTGTTCTGTCAAAGTGTTTTAGAAATCCTATCGATAGCGTTGATCAGACGAATCGATCAGAAATCCAAATCAACATCAACAACTCAAACAACACCATATATAAAACAAAACATAGATTTACAAGTAAAATTCAAAATGTTTGGAGATAGTTTAGAAACAAAAGACAAGATGGTTAAACAGAGATGAGAGATGGGTAAGCTTAGATAAATCGCGGACAACCTTAACCGGATCAACCGTGACTTAAAGAATAAGATCGATGTGGATTTTTCTGGGATAAATCTACGTTCGATCTCAAGAGATAGAGTTTGGAATAAAAAAAGATATTAGCATCTAAACCAAGGATAAATAAAAATCTTTGGTGAATCGATGCTGACTGTAAAGGATTTTCACCCTTTTACAAGAAAATTAGAATATTGGCGAGACCGCCAATTCACTATAAAGATATTGGAAGTGGAGTCATGGGATACTCCAGGATCAAAAGATGATGAATAGTGAGGGACACGAATGAATTTCGGAACCGTAGGAAACGTTCCAAATTTCAAAGGAAATCGAATCAAAAGTAAGAGATTCAAACTCGAACGAAAGTGATTCTGTAAATAAATCTACTCCATATGCTAAGTTTTTCCTCAAAGCCAAAGCTTTGATACCAACTGTAACGACCCGATATTTTCAACCATTCGCATCCATTATAAGTGTATAGGTAGACACTCATGCCGGAGTTGAATTGCTCAAAATACCACGTTGTAATTAAAATTTGGCAAATCTTAGAATATACAGTAAATAAATATAATCACAGATCACAGACACAGAGTAAAATAATGCAGCGGAAGTAAAAGAAATAGTAGTTCATGAAGCTACTATCTAAATATGTCAAAGATACATAAGATACAACAGAAGAAATAGAGTACAACAAAAGTCTCAATAAAATAACCAAGTACAAGCTGAGTAGGACAACGGAACTGAAATAGATAGGACAAGACAAGCAGATAATCTCCAGCGATTCAAATTTCCAAGCGAGTGGAAATCCAAATCTGTGAATAACTCAGGCTGACCCGAGCGTAAAGCAAAACACAAAACACTCGAGTCAGGACAATATATTCTTATATAATGTAAACCAACTCAAGCGAACTGTAATAAGGGTACAAGTAACTTAGAAGATGCTTAGGACCGCCCATCCTCTAAGGATCCGTTAAAATATCTACTATGTAGTAATATTCGCTATTATAATAGTGTCTAAATAAGTAAAGTATAATCATATAGAAAATAGCGTTAAGGGGATGGAGAACCTTAACGCGGTCGGATCTTAAAATCAGAATCGTAGTAAAGCTCGATATGGTAGGTGACACGGCACAACTAGGCAATGCCAGGGTAGATATACCAATTACGCACACGGACTGATGGATACGCATAGCAGCCACTACCGTTCCACCTCGAACAACACTCCCAAATCGGAGGATGGCCATCTAATCAATCACAAGTAAGAGTATAATATCGAAGAAATGTGTCCAAGAAGAGGTGCTACCTCACTGGTCCGAGATCGCTCCTGTTTTAGCCACCTTATGCCAACTCACGGGAGTTGGGTCCACGTAACATACCTTAAGAACATCGCCACCATCCTACTTCATTCTGGAATCTCCACCGCGTACACAGTTGCCAAAGTGGTTTTCGGTAAGACAGAGAGTATGTCCATATCCGATCCCGGTCTCTTTAACAACCCAACGTTATTATAACCCGTGGTTATAAGTTTAAAAACAGTTTATACTTCAAAATAGAATATCATTTCAAATCCAAATCTTTATAAAAATAAAGATTAAATCAATTCCAAACCATTTCCATATTTTTAAAATATCATATCATTTCAAAACTTCATTTCAAATCATTTTAATATTCCAAATATCATTTGAGTTCAAATCTAAATATTCAACTTTAAATACCTTTTAAATTTAAAGGTATACTTCATTTATTATCATTTCAAGTCACCTTTTAAATAGTTTATATTCCGATCAAATAATTCATTTAAACCTTTTAAAAGTGTAATTATTATATTTTCAAATCAAGCATTCAATTTCCAAAGTTTCAAACCATTCTGAGTTCGTTTACTAAGTCAAAAACCCTAATTATTAAAATTTCAGCATTTCACAGCATTTAAAAACAACTGCTATAGGTTATATTTGAAAACATTTTTAATTCAGCAAAGACAGCACTTAAAACTGCTGTTAAAACTCAGTTTTAGTTGAATTATAGTTCAAAACAGAAAAGACAGCATATCAGAAGTGCTGCGGTAGTTCAGATTTCAAAACAAGGGTTAAATTTGGTTTCAGCAAAGACTGCAGACCATTATAGCATTTCCAGAGAATGCTATAATAGACCTGAGTTCAATATTAGCCTATAAGTTCAATTACAGCAACTACAGCATTTCAGAAATGCTGTAATAGCTCTTTTTACACAATTTTAGTTCAAAACAGAATCTATAGCATTTCTGAATGCTATTAAAAGTTAATTTCAGGTGTTAGTGTACTTCCAGCAATTAAATAACTTTAATTTAAAACACATAAACATTTTAAAAATCATATTTTAACATTTAAAATGTTCATTTACATATCGTTTAACATATATCTTTTCATAATAAACTTCTTATAATAAAATCTAATTTTCAACAATTTACTTAATAAATTTAAGTGTAAATGTTTCCAATTCTTCACATTTCAACAAATAACTTAACACTTCAAATTTAAATTACCATTTCACAAATTTAACTAAATTTCCAATTTTATTTAATTAACTTAACCCTTTAATTAAAACCAAATTTCACATTTCCTAGTCAAATTATATTTTAAAAGATCACTTTTAAACATTCACTTATTTAACCACTTAAATTCATAGAAAAATCAATAATACTTTAATAAATCACTTATATTCAAATTTAATCAAATTATCATATTTACCATTTCCAAATAAAATTTAATATCCATTTTATTTTTATAACTTAAATATCATTTTTAACCAAAATTCCAAATTTCCAACTTAAGTTATATTTCAAAAATCCAGTTAAACCATTCATTAATTACATTTTTAACATATGGAAAAAAAATCATAATTTCTTTATTTTAAAACATTTCAAAATCTATTTAAATCAAATTTCATAAATTTTTTTTTTTTTTAAATACTTAAAAATATCCAAAACACTTTATAAAATAACCACGGGCCTGTATATAGTTTTCTAACCTAGGTCAAGTGATACAGATATATATCATTTCAATCCGTAATTTACAAAGAAAAACCGGGTTCTATCATTTCAAACCCGCAATCCCAAGTTAAAATAAGTTAAATAAAAACCATTCGGGCCTATCATTTCAGCCCATAATGATTTTTCCCTATTCTAAAGACTGTTCGGGTATGTATCATTTCAACCCATAGTGATTCTAGTCTACAGGGAACTTGCAGTGTGATAAACAGATATAAATGAACATAATACATTATATAACAGTAATGGATGATATAACAAGTGTATAAACATCATATGATCATAACATGATAATATATTTCTACAGATTCACAGGGTGTCAATTTACTAGTTATATAGGTACATATTGTTTGGTGAGAATAACTCACTTGTTTGTGCTTGTAACGACCCAGAATTTTGAACCATTCGCATCCATTATAAGTGTATAGGTAGACACTCATGCCAGAATTGAATTGCTCAAAATACCGCGTTGTTAATTTAAATTTGGCAAAACTGAACATATACAGTAAATAAATAATCACAGATCACAGACACAGAGTAATAAATGCAGCGGAAATAAAAGAGATAGTAGTTCATAAAGCTACTATATGAATATATAAAAATACATCAGAGTTTACAACAGAAGAGTAATACGATACATCAGATACAAATCAGAATACATCACTGGAATCATCGAATACTGAAAGCAGAATAGATGGCTGGATCTTCAAGCAAAGCTCCAACTCCAAAGGTGAGTCTCGAATACTGGTACACTCAGTCTGACCCGAGCGTAAAGCAAAACACAAGACACTCGAGTCAGGATTAACATTCTTATATTAATAAATCCAACTCAAGTGAAATAGCAATTGAAATACAAGTAACTCAAAGGATGTTTGGAATAACCATCCTTTAAGGATCCGTTAAACTATCTACTAGGTAGTAATGTACGCTAAGTAGATAATGTCTATCAGTAATATAAAGATATCAAAGTAGGGTTAAGCAGGGCCCATACACCTCTTAACCTGTTTATTCCCAAAAGCATATACAAGACCGTAGTTTCCCCAAAACCGGAAGTCACCAGAGGGCAATCCATATACTCAAGGTACAAATCAAAATCGTAGTGGTCGCGAATAGGATAATCAGTATGACAAGGTACATGAGGCGATACCAACTAGGATACTAGTAGTTGCGTGATCCGGACTGATGTTGGGCATAGCAGCTACTACCCCAACACCGCGAAACAACACTCCCAAAATCGAGGGGTGCACCCAAATCGAATCACAAAAGTAATAGATATGGTAACGAAGAAGTGTGTCCGCTAGAGGTGGCGAACCTCAATGGCCCGGCGCGGCTCCTGTTTTAGTCATGTCAGGGGTCATCCAAAATCGTTCTCTTTCTTCAGTCAACGCGTACATCATTCCATCCACTTCATTCTGGATCATCACTCCACGTATAGTTATTAAAGTGGTTTTCGGTTTAGATAGAGAGTATATCCATAACCGAATTCCGGTCTCTTTAATAACTTCCGAAATTATTTACACCGATTGGTCGTTTATATATTTCAAAAACCAAATCAATTTCAATTTCAAATAGAATTCGTAAATCAACATTACATTTGTCTTTCTAAAACAATTTCCAAATTTTCGTTTCAAAACTTCCAATTTTCCGTTTCAAAATCTTATAATGCAATTTCAATTTCTATTTAAAACAATTCAAATATTGATTCAAGTTCATATATAAGTTTCATTCCGAAATCATTTAAATAAATTCTATTTAACATTCAAAACAATTTAAACTCATTTATCGATTTCATTCAATATTCGTTACGTTACTTTATCATTCAAAACAATTTCTATTAAATTTCCAATTCATTTAATCAATTCTTAAGCTCAACTTCATTAAAACAACTTACAATTTTGAATTAAACTAAATTCGTCAAATCAATTCTCCAATTACAAGTCTTACATTAATTCCAAAAATATCACATTTCATTTTTGTTAAAGAAATCCAATTTCACTTATTTACTTCCTTAAATAATTTTCCAAAACTTAATTAATAAAGAAACTCAATTTCAATTCTTTACGAAGTAAAATTCACTTATTCAAAAGTTCAATTTTTCTTATTAAAGAATTTCAATTCAATTTAATCATTTAATAATTCATTATTAAATAGCTCAAAACTTAATTATTAAATAATTTCAAAGTTTAATAATTTCAAACTTAATTATAATTTCAAACTTAATTATTAAATCATTTCAAACTTAATTCAATCATTTCTCAAATTAAACAACATTCTTTCATTGATTACATTGTTAATCTTTTGTTTCAGATTATTAAATATTACCATTTTCCTTTCATCAAAATTCAAATTTCAACTTCATTTCAAAACCATATTCTTTATTCAAATAAAATCTTCGTTTATTTTCAAATCAAATTATTGACCAATCGGGTTTTTATTTAATTTTCTATCCTAAGTCAAAGTTCAATTTGGGTATTTATCATTTCAACCCGATTCCAATTCAATTCAAAATCAAAACATATCAAAGGGAACTTGCAGTGTGATAACTGGGATGGTGTCAAAGTAAATAAACAAGCAATAACAACAATCAATATCAATCCAATAATCAATTCAAATAATCCCGAAATAACCGTATTAATTCGCATTGTTATTTGTACGAATTAATATAATTATTTCTAGAATCTACACTATCATTTCATGTAGATTAAAGATTATTACATTACGGTTTTCACTTGTCGTCTATTTACAATTTCATACATCATCGATTTAACAACATACATTCAGTGGTTCAAAATGTAATTAAACAAATCCTACGTGTCAATAAATTCAATAGTTAAAGGGGGTCATATTATACAAATGTCAGTTAATCAAATTTAACATTTAATTATCCTATATCAAGTTCAATTTCATACTATTTATCATTTTAACATTAACAATTTAACGTCCAATATAAACATCAGCAATCAATCAATTATCAGCCAAACTGTATTATCATCGCATAAATAATTAACAGATAATGGTGTCAGATGTCACAGATGAACTGATACAGGTAATAGCATATATAACAGTGTCATTAGCTAATAGCAGCATATTTCAATTGTCGTTTCAATTGAAATCAAATCTAATAAATAAAAGAACGTTAATCGTGAGTGAGTGCTCACCTTTCGAGGCTAGAGATTTTTGGTACTGAAATGGGTTACGAATCCAAGCACGGATTTCCGAGTACGGCACAATGGACATGATTCGATGAAGAAACAGGCACGACGGACAAAGCTGATAAAAGGAATTGATAAAGCGAATCAGAACCAACTTGATATAACTGAACCGAAATATGTTTTATATACATATATGTATTTCAAAATCAATTTTAAACATATATTCAAACATGTAAAAGAAAAACCAAACTCATATCTACTTATCTATATAAACTAATATTTAAATATGTATATACAAACTGACAATATGTAAATGTACATCATATTGACATCAGACTAATGTCACAAACATACTTTAAGATCAAAATAGGAATATATAATATACGTTTTGTAAAATTTGTTGTAATTAGGTGACATATATGTTATATACAAAATGTGCTGTAATATGAATTTATAAACCGGAAGAATCCAAACCAAAGTTTAACTATATTATTTTAACCTATAAAAGGGAATTATAGTCAAAATTTATACAACTTAACATATGTATAAATCACGTTTATAAACTTGAACTGTCATACATACATATACACAACAACATGCTATAACTTAATAAATTATAATATAGTTTATATGAACCAAATACCAATGATATAATAACACTTATTACAACATACAAGTCTTCAAAAGTCAAAGCTCTATCCAATATACAAAGTATATACGTCATAGCTAAAAATATGTGCAGGCTATATGCACACTGCAAATGTATACTTTGAAATCCACCTTATATATGACTAATATATAGGAAAACGTGTGAAATATATATACATATTGTTAAGACTTCACAGCAACTATCAACATTCGATAGATAAATAAACATATATATATATTGCTGTCATGTATATCTTTAAACTAATGTATACAACTCTTATACAACTTTAAGCAGATTTGAACAAAATTCATTTTCTAAACATATAAAATAAATAGATAAATGTATACAGATAATATAACTGAAGTATAAATATATGTATCATATATACAAAACATATACCAGCATATCAATGTACATACTTTAAACTTAAAATTCTTTTATATTAAATCTGGAATATATAGAGTAACAAAATCATAGTATCTACAATTTAGCAAAACCCATACATGAATCACGTATATAAGCAGTTCTTTATAAAATAATATGTTACCTATATATAACTCATATATAGAAGAGAAACATGCAAAGGAGGGCAGACCGAAGATCACAGCCAGAGGAGGCGACTATTGGTTGAGGCCAGGGTGGGATAGGTGCTGGCGACGGGGTTCTCTGGTGGTGGATCCAAGGTCTGGACGGTGAGCTTGGCGTACGGGAGGGTGGTCTTCGGTGTTCACCCTGTAGGGTTGTCAGGTGGGAACCACGGTGGTGGCAAGCGGGTGTAGGCGGAAGGCTATGTGTGAGAGTGCAAAGGAAGGCGGAAGGGGACGAGCTGTAGCGTTCGGGAAGGTGGAGATCGTTGCCGGTCTGGAATGGGTTGCGGAGGGGTTTTGTGTGAAGGGAGGGCAGCACGGTGAAGTGGAGGTGGGAAGGTTGGAGGCGTGGGGTTGGAAGGAAGGGCTAGCGGTGGTTTGCCAGGCGAAGTAGCTCGGGTCGCCGGAGTTGGTGGGTGGAGGCTCGGCGATGTCAGTGGATGCGGCAATTTGTAGAGAGAGGTGGAAGGAAAGGGTGGTTGATGCTGCGTTACTTGGCAGAGGCGGAGGAGATGCGTGCATGAATTTCGGGAGAGGAGGGTAGAGAATGAAGATGGGAATGGGAAAAGAATTTGGAAAGAATTTGGATGCTGGCGTTCTAGAAATGAAACGTGGAAGGGTAGTTCAAGTTTTAATACCACTATATTTTCTCATATTTGTTTTGAACTACCGAATCAAAAGGAAGAGCAAATGTCAAATGAACCGTTGGAAATGATGACAGCCACCCTATCGAATTCTGGGGAAAATAAAGACTAGTGGTTGGACAGCTATGAACTATGGAAATGAATGGTCACGGGTAGATTAAAAGGCTTAAACGGTACCGATACGGTTATTTGTTTTACCGATACCGCAGGGTACCGGAAATTCGAAACACAGAATTGAATATACCATAGAGATCAGCACAGCGAGATGATCAAAACGGTATACAGATATCAGTGGTACGATTATCCGATCAAAAATCGATATCGGTACCAAATACTGTTATTTTGCCGAAAATAAGATCGACGGAGCCAAAGATGTCCGAATTTGGAAAAACGACGAACTAACATCTTGCTCAGAAGATGGTTTAGAATTTTTCTATGTAAAAATATTTAGGTTTCGGAAACATTTTATTTTCACTGCTTTTTAACTGATTAAATCGAAGTGAATTTACGCGCGAAATAAACTTTCATATTTTCAGACGAAAATTTACCAGTTGCTATGTTTAACTAGACGTATTCCAAATATTAAGTTTTTATTTCAAAATTTTATCGTTTAAAATTCGCAAAATTTCAACTAATTACGTTATTAAAACGGTTGAAATTTACGGGTCGTTACATTCTCCCCCACTCAAAACTTTTCGTCCCCGAAAAGGAACGAGGTAGGAGAATAGAAACAACCAGAAAGAAAAACAGATTTGAAATATAAAATAACACTTAATTTAAACCATATAAATTCAAATTTAAATTAATTGATATTTAATAATTGATTTAATCCATTTGATTTCACTACAATCAATCTCAACTATTTCTAAATTCATTATCTTATTATCCAATTCTCTTCAATTTACAATTTCTAAAACCATAAATTTTGAATAGCCTTTTATTATAATCATATTTTCTTCAACAAATCTAATTCTTCTTTATTCCAAATTATTATTAGATTTGTTCCACTTAATATCTCTTATTACATATATTTAACCCATATAAATTAATTCAAACCATAAAAGTTTTGATTTAAATTAATTTACATCTATTAATTTCTTTTTAAATTCAAGGTATTTGCATACGTTGATAAAATTTCAATCTATTAATTCTTTCAAAACAAACTTATTAATTCTCTCAAAACAAATTTATTTCATTATTAACTGAGTTTTACTTACTATCCTATCCAACTCTGTTAACATCTTTATAATCAAAATTTAGTGTATAACATTTATTATAAACACTCAAATTTTATTTATAAATTCAATTTATCTTATATATTATCCAATCACATATTCAACTTCTGAATGATTTAGGTAAGTTGTATTAGAATGCAGTTGAACAATATACAAATAAAATTTTCCCAATTCAATTATTCAAGTTTAAATATTTATTCTAAATTTTGGTTTTATTTATAATTAAAATCATCTTTTAGCAAAATTTAAGAATTAGATTTTCGATTAACTTTAAACAATTTAGAGATATATATAATATATTTATATCAAATCAAATTAAATTTTAAAATAAGATACCTATATATATGTAAATCAAAATATACTGAAGAAATTTAAATCAATATATTTTTCAAACAAAACCGTAGCAATGCTACAGAATAGTATCTCCACTTCGAAACTCGAAAATGAACGTCGATGATGCGGCCGCCATCACCGAAATTATTTTCCAGCGACAAAGAGAAGAGCACTGATTTCAATATTTTAAAATTCTTTGGAAACGATTTCTATTCGAAAATACTTTCAATATATATACTTAAAAAAATTTTAAAAACCAAAGTTCGAAATCACCGGAAACTAAATTCTCAAATTTCTAAATTTAATTCATTTCAAATTCCAATCAATTTATAACCAAGTTTATAAATTCACTTATTATATTATGCAATAGTCAATGGTTTACAAAACAATAAATGAAAGTCAAATATTATTATTTTCAGACAACAAATTCATTAACAATTTAATTTCAGAAAACTTATATTTATATATAATGTAATCATCCAAAACTATTTTGTTTACCAAATTTGAAAACAACATTGTGTCAGTTTGTTCTGTTCAAGTGTTTTGGAAATCCTATCGATAGCGCTGATCAGACGAATCGATCGGAAACCCAAATCACATCAACAACTCAAACAACACAATGTATATTAAAACATTTTTAATATTAATTTACAAATACATTTCTTTGCTCGTCGATACAGAAATGAATTTTTCAAATAAAGATAGGGTTCCAAATTTGATGGACTCAAACCAAAAGAGAATTTTGATTCGAAGATAAGTTCGAAACAAAGATTAGATGATGAAATAACGAAATAGAAAGATGGATAAGTTTATATAAATCGCGGGCGACCTTAACCGGGTCAACCGTGACTTCAAGAATAAGATCGATGCTGAATTCCGAGGAAAATCAACACTCGATCTCTAGAGATGGGATTCAGGTATAGCAGGGAATAGATAGCATCGTAAACCGAGGATACAGAAATCTCCGGTAAATCGATGCCTATTATAAAGGAGTTTCTCCTTTACGAATCATTCGAAGATTGGCGAGACCGCCGATCTATTATAGATATCATTCAAAATGGAGTTATGGGGTGCTCCAGAATTGAAAGAAGACGAATAGTTAAGGACACGAATGAATTTCGGAACCGAGGGAACGTTCCAAAATTCAGAGGAATCGAGTCAAAAGGAAGAGATTGAAACTCGAATGAGAGTGATTCTGTAAACACAATTACCCTATATGTTGAGTTTTGCCTAGAGCTACCAAAGCTCTGATACCAACTGTAACGACCCAGAATTTTGAACCATTCGCATCCATTATAAGTGTATAGGTAGACACTCATGCCAGAATTGAATTGCTCAAAATACCGCGTTGTTAATTTAAATTTGGCAAAACTGAACATATACAGTAAATAAATAATCATAGATCACAGACACAGAGTAATAAATGCAGCGGAAATAAAAGAGATAATAGTTCATGAAGCTACTATATGAATATATAAAAATACATCAGAGTTTACAATAGAAGAGTAATACGATACATCAGATACAAATCAGAATACATCACTGGAATCATCGAATACTGAAAGCAGAATAGATGGCTGGATCTTCAAGCAAAGCTCCAACTCCAAAGGTGAGTCTCGAATACTGGTACACTCAGTCTGACCCGAGCGTAAAGCAAAACACAAGACACTCGAGTCAGGATTAACATTCTTATATTAATAAATCCAACTCAAGTGAAATAGCAATTGAAATACAAGTAACTCAAAGGATGTTTGGAATAACCATCCTTTAAGGATCCGTTAAACTATCTACTAGGTAGTAATGTACGCTAAGTAGATAATGTCTATCAGTAATATAAAGATATCAAAGTAGGGTTAAGCAGGGCCCATACACCTCTTAACCTGTTTATTCCCAAAAGCATATACAAGACCGTAGTTTCCCCAAAACCGGAAGTCACCAGAGGGCAATCCATATACTCAAGGTACAAATCAAAATCGTAGTGGTCGCGAATAGGATAATCAGTATGACAAGGTACATGAGGCGATACCAACTAGGATACTAGTAGTTGCGTGATCCGGACTGATGTTGGGCATAGCAGCTACTACCCCAACACCGCGAAACAACACTCCCAAAATCGAGGGGTGCACCCAAATCGAATCACAAAAGTAATAGATATGGTAACGAAGAAGTGTGTCCGCTAGAGGTGGCGAACCTCAATGGCCCGGCGCGGCTCCTGTTTTAGTCATGTCAGGGGTCATCCAAAATCGTTCTCTTTCTTCAGTCAACGCGTACATCATTCCATCCACTTCATTCTGGATCATCACTCCACGTATAGTTATTAAAGTGGTTTTCGGTTTAGATAGAGAGTATATCCATAACCGAATTCCGGTCTCTTTAATAACTTCCGAAATTATTTACACCGATTGGTCGTTTATATATTTCAAAAACCAAATCAATTTCAATTTCAAATAGAATTCGTAAATCAACATTACATTTGTCTTTCTAAAACAATTTCCAAATTTTCGTTTCAAAACTTCCAATTTTCCGTTTCAAAATCTTATAATGCAATTTCAATTTCTATTTAAAACAATTCAAATATTGATTCAAGTTCATATATAAGTTTCATTCCGAAATCATTTAAATAAATTCTATTTAACATTCAAAACAATTTAAACTCATTTATCGATTTCATTCAATATTCGTTACGTTACTTTATCATTCAAAACAATTTCTATTAAATTTCCAATTCATTTAATCAATTCTTAAGCTCAACTTCATTAAAACAACTTACAATTTTGAATTAAACTAAATTCGTCAAATCAATTCTCCAATTACAAGTCTTACATTAATTCCAAAAATATCACATTTCATTTTTGTTAAAGAAATCCAATTTCACTTATTTACTTCCTTAAATAATTTTCCAAAACTTAATTAATAAAGAAACTCAATTTCAATTCTTTACGAAGTAAAATTCACTTATTCAAAAGTTCAATTTTTCTTATTAAAGAATTTCAATTCAATTTAATCATTTAATAATTCATTATTAAATAGCTCAAAACTTAATTATTAAATAATTTCAAAGTTTAATAATTTCAAACTTAATTATAATTTCAAACTTAATTATTAAATCATTTCAAACTTAATTCAATCATTTCTCAAATTAAACAACATTCTTTCATTGATTACATTGTTAATCTTTTGTTTCAGATTATTAAATATTACCATTTTCCTTTCATCAAAATTCAAATTTCAACTTCATTTCAAAACCATATTCTTTATTCAAATAAAATCTTCGTTTATTTTCAAATCAAATTATTGACCAATCGGGTTTTTATTTAATTTTCTATCCTAAGTCAAAGTTCAATTTGGGTATTTATCATTTCAACCCGATTCCAATTCAATTCAAAATCAAAACATATCAAAGGGAACTTGCAGTGTGATAACTGGGATGGTGTCAAAGTAAATAAACAAGCAATAACAACAATCAATATCAATCCAATAATCAATTCAAATAATCCCGAAATAACCGTATTAATTCGCATTGTTATTTGTACGAATTAATATAATTATTTCTAGAATCTACACTATCATTTCATGTAGATTAAAGATTATTACATTACGGTTTTCACTTGTCGTCTATTTACAATTTCATACATCATCGATTTAACAACATACATTCAGTGGTTCAAAATGTAATTAAACAAATCCTACGTGTCAATAAATTCAATAGTTAAAGGGGGTCATATTATACAAATGTCAGTTAATCAAATTTAACATTTAATTATCCTATATCAAGTTCAATTTCATACTATTTATCATTTTAACATTAACAATTTAACGTCCAATATAAACATCAGCAATCAATCAATTATCAGCCAAACTGTATTATCATCGCATAAATAATTAACAGATAATGGTGTCAGATGTCACAGATGAACTGATACAGGTAATAGCATATATAACAGTGTCATTAGCTAATAGCAGCATATTTCAATTGTCGTTTCAATTGAAATCAAATCTAATAAATAAAAGAACGTTAATCGTGAGTGAGTGCTCACCTTTCGAGGCTAGAGATTTTTGGTACTAAAATGGGTTACGAATCCAAGCACGGATTTCCGAGTACGGCACAATGGACATGATTCGATGAAGAAACAGGCACGACGGACAAAGCTGATAAAAGGAATTGATAAAGCGAATCAGAACCAACTTGATATAACTGAACCGAAATATGTTTTATATACATATATGTATTTCAAAATCAATTTTAAACATATATTCAAACATGTAAAAGAAAAACCAAACTCATATCTACTTATCTATATAAACTAATATTTAAATATGTATATACAAACTGACAATATGTAAATTTACATCATATTGACATCAGACTAATGTCACAAACATACTTTAAGATCAAAATAGGAATATATAATATACGTTTTGTAAAATTTGTTGTAATTAGGTGACATATATGTTATATACAAAATGTGCTGTAATATGAATTTATAAACCGGAAGAATCCAAACCAAAGTTTAACTATATTATTTTAACCTATAAAAGGGAATTATAGTCAAAATTTATACAACTTAACATATGTACAAATCACGTTTATAAACTTGAACTGTCATACATACATATACACAACAACATGCTATAACTTAATAAATTATAATATAGTTTATATGAACCAAATACCGATGATATAATAACACTTATTACAACATACAAGTCTTCAAAAGTCAAAGCTCTGTCCAATATACAAAGTATATACGTCATAGCTAAAAATATGTGCAGGCTATATGCACACTGCAAATGTATACTTTGAAATCCACCTTATATATGACTAATATATAGGAAAACGTGTGAAATATATATACATATTGTTAAGACTTCACAGCAACTATCAACATTCGATAGATAAATAAACATCTATATATATTGCTGTCATGTATATCTTTAAACTAATGTATACAACTCTTATACAACTTTAAGCAGATTTGAACAAAATTCATTTTCTAAACATATAAAATAAATAGATAAATGTATACAGATAATATAACTGAAGTATAAATATATGTATCATATATACAAAACATATACCAGCATATCAATGTACATACTTTAAACTTAAAATTCTTTTATATTAAATCTGGAATATATAGAGTAACAAAATCATAGCATCTACAATTTAGCAAAACCCATACATGAATCACGTATATAAGCAGTTCTTTATAAAATAATATGTTACCTATATATAACTCATATATAGAAGAGAAACATGCAAAGGAGGGCAGACCGAAGATCACAGCCAGAGGAGGCGACTATTGGTTGAGGCCAGGGTGGGATAGGTGCTGGCGACGGGGTTCTCTGGTGGTGGATCCAAGGTCTGGACGGTGAGCTTGGCGTACGGGAGGGTGGTCTTCGGTGTTCACCCTGTAGGGTTGTCAGGTGGGAACCACGGTGGTGGCAAGCGGGTGTAGGCGGAAGGCTATGTGTGAGAGTGCAAAGGAAGGCGGAAGGGGACGAGCTGTAGCGTTCGGGAAGGTGGAGATCGTTGCCGGTCTGGAATGGGTTGCGGAGGGGTTTTGTGTGAGGGGAGGGCAGCACGGTGAAGTGGAGGTGGGAAGGTTGGAGGCGTGGGGTTGGAAGGAAGGGCTAGCGGTGGTTTGCCAGGCGAAGTAGCTCGGGTCGCCGGAGTTGGTGGGTGGAGGCTCGGCGATGTCAGTGGATGCGGCAATTTGTAGAGAGAGGTGGAAGGAAAGGGTGGGTGATGCTGGGTTACTTGGCAGAGGCGGAGGAGATGCGTGCATGAATTTCGGGAGAGGAGGGTAGAGAATGAAGATGGGAATGGGAAAAGAATTTGGAAAGAATTTGGATGCTGGCGTTCTAGAAATGAAACGTGGAAGGGTAGTTCAAGTTTTAATACCACTATATTTTCTCATATTTGTTTTGAACTACCGAATCAAAAGGAAGAGCAAATGTCAAATGAACCGTTGGAAATGATGACAGCCACCCTATCGAATTTTGGGGAAAATAAAGACTAGTGGTTGGACAGCTATGAACTATGGAAATGAATGGTCACGGGTAGATTAAAAGGCTTAAACGGTACCGATACGGTTATTTGTTTTACCGATACCGCAGGGTACCGGAAATTCGAAACGCAGAATTGAATATACCATAGAGATCAGCACGGCGAGATGATCAAAACGGTATACAGATATCAGTGGTACGATTATCCGATCAAAAATCGATATCGGTACCAAATACTGTTATTTTGCCGAAAATAAGATCGACGGAGCCAAAGATGTCCGAATTTGGAAAAACGACGAACTAACATCTTGCTCAGAAGATGGTTTAGAATTTTTCTATGTAAAAATATTTAGGTTTCGGAAACATTTTATTTTCACTGCTTTTTAACTGATTAAATCGAAGTGAATTTACGCGCGAAATAAACTTTCATATTTTCAGACGAAAATTTACCAGTTGCTATGTTTAACTAGACGTATTCCAAATATTAAGTTTTTATTTCAAAATTTTATCGTTTAAAATTCGCAAAATTTCAACTAATTACGTTATTAAAACGGTTGAAATTTACGGGTCGTTACAGTGCTGGAGATATCAAAACCAATGACACAATAGAAACAAAAGCACGATGACAAGACTACGGACTTGAGTGGAGAGCAAGATCCAAAGCTACAACTCTTGTATTACAACCCAAAACATACATCAAAACAAACACAATTTCAACGCACTTGAAATGGAATAACTTTTAAATGAAAAGAGATTTGAATGTCAAATCTTTTGCCTTGTTTTCTACAATGCTTTGCATGGCCTAGGGGTTTATTTAGGTCAGGTTTGACATGACTTTGGCTCAGGTTTGATCATAGGAATGCATGGCATATAGGCTAGAACATGTGGAGGAAGTTACAACACAAGAATATCAAGAGACTAGGCAACATAGTGAAGTTTGGTTCAACTTTTGGCTCGGTCTATGGGTCAAATGGCTCGGCCATCATCTAGTACAGGTCTGGACAGAGGTTTGGGTAATGAGTAGCAGCAGCCAAAGGTCATGTAGCAAGTGGTGGCGGCAGCTAAGGGGGTGGCTAAGGGGGTGGCCAAAGCAAGATATGGAGGGTAGGTGATGATATGTGTGTTCTAGGCAATGTTTTGTGGAGTTTTGTGGTGATGGCTTCAAGTGGAAGGTCATGGCCTGTCTTGGTCAGAGGGAAGGGAGTGTTTGCTGTAGTAGATGGAGTAGGTGATGATGGGGATGAAGGTGGTAGAGGCTAGGCCAAGCAAACATGTGAAGAGATCAAGGCAAAATTGCATAGAAAAGTAAGAAAAAAGTAGAAAGAAAAGAGGGATATTACCAAAAAATTTTGCAAGATGGAGGCCATGATTTTTTTTAGGGTTTTGGAGCTTTGAAAATTCGTGAATAAGAATGAGGGAGTCGGCTGAAAATGAATGAGGAAAAGAACGGCAAAAAATAAAATAAAAGATGTATTGATTGAAAAGAAACGGTAGAATTCAAAAGGGCTAAGCACACAAAAGGTATCAAACTCTTCATATATCTTTAATTCCCTTTTTATAACTTTATATTTCTGGAAAAAATAATAATCCCAGATAAAATTTCGAAATTTTATCAAAATATAATAATTTATATAAATATTTTTCAATTATATAAAGTTAAATTAAGAAAATAGCTAAAATAGTAAACTATTCTAGAAAATTTGGAATTGAATAGAATAAATTTTTAGAAAATTCATATGAGCTTGTAATATATTTTTAAACATAAATAATAACATGAAATAAAAATATATTTACAAAATAAACATTTAAATTTTAATTTACATATAATTTCTAATGAAGAAAATAGCAGAAAATAGGAAAACAACCTTTAAAAATAGGAAATCATCATAGTAAATTTTGGAAAAATTCTATTATCATTTTAAAATATTTAGAGATGGAAATATACATAAATAAACATATTGACACATATTAAAATAAAATATAAGAAAGAAAATATGATTTATAAAATTTAAAATAGGCAAAATTGCACAATAAAACAAATCATACTAAAAATCGAAATGTACATAACTTTTACATTTTAACTCCGTTTTCAACGAAACGAAAAGCAGTATTCATGTTATTAAATCTATTTTCATAATAAAAGATAAAATTTATAATTTCAAATATTTAAAATTTAAATTTAAAAGTCAAAGTTTTACTATTTTAACCAAAATTCACTTTTTTGGAAATATTAAATTTAGTCATATTTGGAATTCTAATCCACATACAAAATCAAAGTTTTTATATTTACAATAACAAAATTTATTCTTTTCATAAATAAATCTTTTAAATCTGGAAATCAATTTAAAAATAATTGTAAAATACAGGGTTGTTACAGCGACAGTCTCTGGTGATCGGCAATGACGGTGATGAAGGAGGAAAGTCGCGATGGGGGTTTTGAAAATGGTCGGCCTGAGTTTGTTAACATGTGAGAGAAGGTAATCATCTTAATTACTTTGATAAGTTAATTATTCTTTAATTAATCTTTAGAAGTTCTAACGATCGTATCTTGTTTATACGAGGTCTACTCGAGGCGTTATTTTCGCCATTGCATTTGTATCTGGATTATCTACGCAATGGAGTTGGATTCGTCGAATTTGGAGCATGTGGGAATTTTAGTCAAAATTGAATGGCGTTCGATTTTAGACTATTCGAAAATGCGAAAGCATTGGTTGGAGCTTGGGTGAGTTTTACTCACCAGTTGATTATGCAATTATTGTATATATAATTTGCAACGACCTAGAATTTGACCACTTTAAAATATACCATTTAAAGTGATTTAAATATATGATATATAAAATTTTAATATTTAAATAATATTATATAGGATTTGCAAAGAGAAATATACACAATAGTAGGAATAATTGCTTATATCGAGAAAAGTGACAAAATCCTAATTTTAGAAAAGTAAGTTTCAATGGTTAAATAAATTATTTTAATTAATTTATGAGTGTTTATATTTTTAAATAACATTATACAAATTTATTTTTAAATTTGGTTTACATAAATAAATAGCTTAACTAAAACGTCAAAATATGGCCGTAAAACGTTTTGTCAAAAATCAATGATTTGTTCAATATAAGTTGTCGCAATGTTGTTGCACCTTTATTTTCTTATATATGAACATATATTCAAATAGTATAAGTATTAATTAATTCACTAATCAAGTTTACTTTTACCAAACATACTTAGAAAATCCTAGAATGTAATTAACAAAAAGTAAGCATAAAAAGACAAAAAGTGTTATAAAAGTCTAAAAGTAAACATTAAATCAAACAAACATAATTATTATATTCTTTACTTAATACTTAAGTGAAAATGACATAAAGTAATGATTTGAAATGTGATGTTAAGTGTTGAAAAAATTAGTTTGCTTAAAGTATAAGCAAAGGGTATTTTGGTCTTTTAAGAAAATATTATTTTAATCCAAATTTTTTCCTATAAATACAAAAACACTTTCTCACTTTTTTTCACACCTTTTTTCTCCATTTTCAAGCTCTTCTTCCATTCTTTAATGGCTTTCATGCATTTCTTAAAAAATTCCAAAAGCGTAATAAAGTTATGGCAAAAATAATCGACGAAAAAAAGTATACCACTTAAGTCAAGCTCAAGCTAGTAAGATCCGTCCACCCAAGGCCATGCCCACCTAGAAGCCATCTCCACCTCTTTTCATGTCTACTTCTAGAATAGCGGAGTTATAGCCGGATTTCAAGAAGTTTTGGGAAATAGTAGTGAAGCTATAGTCAAATCCGTTGTGACAAAATTAGCAAAATTGGTAGGAAATATAGTTTAGATATGGTGTTTCTTGCCTTCAAGTTTGACAGAGTGGAATCCAAAGTGAGTTATTCCTTTCTTTAAGTTCATTAAAACTATTGCTAAGTTGAAGGAACTTTAAGTGTTAAGTGTTATTTGGAAACTCTTATTGAATGCTTGTTTACTTAGTTTGCTAAAACAATGGTTTAATTTCCTTGTTTGACTATCTTTGGATGGTTAATTATTTTAAAATTTATAAGTTAAATATTTAATAGGCTATGCGAAAACGACTAGTACACGTGTTTCGTTTGTGAGATCCAAGGAGACTTGGGTGTAATGATTCGTAAATTTACCACTTTGAAAATGAAATATTTAATGTATTTAAATATTCTAGTATTGAATTATCAAACTTAAATAATCTGTTTTTTATAATAAATAAGAATGATGAACTTATTTTTAGAATTGAATGAAGATTTTGGACTTTTACCATAACATCGAAAAAATTGACAAAAGTCGGTTTTTGATAAAATTTAATATACAATCCAATAATTGTTTTAAAGGATAAATAATTTCTTTTAAAATCATTATATAATTGGTTGATAAAAGTTTGATAACTTTACTTATGTTATAATGATTGTCAAATTTCGTCGCGCATTGACAAAATCAATGTCGTATATTTGCAAATGAATTTTGTATTGTTTTATATTATTTTATAAGCAAAATATTCTTGTTTTAATTATTTAAAAATGATAAGAAATTTATTTTCAAGTATGGTTTACATGAATAAATAGTTTGACAAAAACGTCGAAATGTGACCGTAAAACATTTTGTCGAAAATAAACATTTTATCGAAAAAAAGTTGTCGCAACGTTGTTGTACCATTATCTACATATACATGTACACATATTTAAATATAGCAAGTATTAATTAAGTCAATAAACAAGTTTACTTTTACTAAACAAGATTAAAAAAATTCTAGAAAACAATTAGCAAAAGTAAACACAAAAGGACAAAACATGTCACATCAAATCCAACCAAATCCTTACTTTTTTTTACTTAAACATTAAGTGATTAAGTCATAAAGTGATGATGTGATAAGGTGATGGTAAGTGTTGAAAATGTAAGGATATTTTGGTAATTTGGTAATTTACCACCTCTTTCGTTTTCTATAAATAGCAAGGCATACCTCTTCCATTCTCATACAAATCATTCTCTTCTTCTTCCTCCTTTAAGCTATTTTAATGGCTTCTCTCCTTAAGAGAGGTAGGAGGGTTAAAAATAGTGGAGCGTTTAAGCACTAATCCGCTAGTTACTCTTTAACCTCTTCTTAAACAACTTCTTAATCAACTTATTCCTCATCTCTTCTTAAAAGTGGCCTTAGGCCATGAGTTTATGTGTTGATATAGGGGAGGCCGTGAGCAATATGGAAAGGGGAGGTTATAGCCAAGAGCAAGAAGTGATGTGGGGTGGTGGCCGAGCCCTTGGAAAAGGTGGAAGAGTGTTTAGGTGGTGGTTTAGTGAAGCGTTGGTTGATATGAATGTTGGTAGTAAGTTAATCAATTTGGTTAAAGGTGAGTACTCAAATCTTAGTTTTATTTTAATAAAACTTAAGTTGATAGTACACTTGTTAAATTAGAAATTAATATGTTGAATATTAGTTGATATTGGATGATAACTTGGTTGATATTATGGTTAATTATATGGTTGTGAAATGGTTGATAACTTGGTTTGATAAATAATAAGAGAAATGGTTAGTAATTAACCAAATTAAATTTAATGGAGATTAAATCGATAATAATATGTTTATGGAGTGATTTAGCCTTTAAATGATTTTAAAAAGGTCGAAAATAATTTTATAATAATATAGTATTATAACATGAAATGAAATGGAAAATGAGTTTGAAATATGGAAATATTGTTTAAAATGATTTTGAAATGATTTAGAAATGTTTTATAAACCTTTAAAAGTGTTTCAATGAAGTTTGGAAAGAAATTGAAAAACAAGTCAAAACTAGGCGCGTCGTGTAACAATAGTTCGAGATTTTACGCCGAAAAAGTTAAATAAGTATACATAGTGGAATATAGGTCAAAATCCTTCAAGATAAGAATTTTCCGGACTATTATATCCATATCTTTCAAACAAAGAAAGAAAATCAAGATTTCATCTTGTAGATTTTAAAACATGTCTAAAACAATTTTCCAAAAAAATCACGCTTTTGAAGTAAAGTGACCATAGTCTAAAATTGATATTTTAAATGTTTTAGAAATATGAAATAAATTTTAAAAATCTTTTAAAATGTTTTAAAAGTGATTTAAGTTGAAAGGATGGATTTCTAAATGACATAAAAGTCGTTTTGAAGAATATAGCTTTTTGCAACGCTTTCGCCACACTTCTTAATAACTTATGAATTATGGATTTAAACTCAAAAATCCTTTTTCAAATCTTTTATATATGTTTTTAGAAGAATAATTAAGTGTTTTAAATAATTATTTGGAAGTTTAATGATTCATTCCTAAAATGAAGATTAATAACTAAGTATGTGGAAACGACTAGTACATTTGTCCCGCCTGTGAGATACAGACTGTAAAACCAGGTGTGTAACTAAGGTTAGGAATGGAGCAACCAGTGCCCTGAACTTACCTGGCCTTTGTTTTCTCTTTTAGATGAGGGGTGGAACAAATTGAAAGGAAAGCCCGGATGCTCTAATAAGGTTTTCCCAAAGTAAAAAGTGAAAGGTTTTCCAAGAGTTAAACAAGGATTTGAATAAAATGGTTTTGAGTCTGTTGTAACGATGTTTGACATAACATCAGTTTTAACCCATTTAAATGAGGATTTAGAAATAGAAAATCTTTATTAAAGGTTTAAACAGGATTTTAAATAAGATGACTTGGTATTTCCCAAGATTAAAAAGGAGTTTTAAATGAAAGATTTAAAGAAATAACATTGAAATGTTTTCCTAAGTGGAAGAGAAAATAATTTGGAATTATTCCAAGATTTAATAAAGGTTTAAATAAACCAAATAATTTGATAAATGAAGCTTAATGATTCCATATGCTCTTGGAAAGAAAATGGAATAAATTGAAAAGAATATATCTAAGAAAGATATTTGATTTAAATAAAAGATGAAGTAATTGATTGATGATTGATATCCACATATGAACTAAACATCTTTTTATCGACAAATGGTTTCCAAGGAACTGGGGTCGGATTTTGGTGATTCCTATCCGAAAACCACTTCGAACCAATGTATACGTTCGAAAGTGAAGACATGTTGATGATGATGATTATTAAAGACCGGAGATCTTCATTAGAGGAAGGACAGCTTGTTGACATTCTCTGGGTTGCTCCCAATGTAGAGACATTTATTATAGCAGTGGTCCTATCATATTTTGAAATCTTCGGATTACAAAGACTATCGCTACTAATGGTAGTAGGAGAAGTGCCTTCTGTTTCGTTCAATCCCAGAATGAACTTGTATGGATGAGTGTCTGACATTGTGTTGCGGAGTCACAAACGTTGACTCTGATATTGTATTTTTAATTTTTCCGTTCTAAAGATTATTTATTGAAATAATATATGTTATTCCATTCATGTGATATATTTTTTTCTATTCCATTTTATCTTTATTTTCTTTTTCCCTAATGTTCGGGTTTTCCGGCACTTGGATTTGCGGCACATGAATACTGAGGATATATTAGTATCGATTTTCGAGGGTCGAAAATTCTCAGTCGTTACATTTGGTATCAGAGCTTAGGTTGAGCGAACACCTAGGCTTTGTTGGGGTAAGACTCCTCACAGATAGGGTTAGTAATACCCTTGGACGAGTAACTCATTATAGATAGGGTTAGTAACACCCTAGAATGAGTTTGAGAGTATTATATATGAGTGCGTATTTGTTAGTAACTATTAAAATATTTTGTGTTGATTTGTCTATTGAGTGATTTATGGATCCTGATCGATGCGCCTGATCACCATTATCGATGAGGGTTCCTAAACATTTAAACAAGGCGAACTGACACACTAATTTTGAAAAATTTGGATAAATGAAATAATTTTACCTAAGCTTATGTATTATTTATAAAGAAATAATTTTCAAAAATGGTATAGTCATTAATAGTGTGTTAGCTTGTAATTAAGGGAATGATAACCTTTAAGTATTATCAACCGTTGATTTAATAAACACCTTGTGAATTAAGTTTCATGATTTGACTATAAGATGTTTGATAATAATACTGGGTTAAGATAAATGAATTAATATAAGATAATAAATGAGCATGTCTTATATGAAAAGGAGGTAATTTACAAAGATAAGATAATTTTATAAAAGGTAGATATGGAAGATATGAAAATTTAAAGGTGACTAAAAGAAAGTAAGTTAATATAAGATGAATTTATAAAATAAGTTTTATAAACAAAGTAATCTCTAAAGGATTTTGAAAATAATAATGGTATTATTTCAAATAAAAAAAAGCATTTTATGATAACTAGTTTGAGCGGCTCAAAAATTAACTAAAAATGGGCAAGAGATGTGTTCGGATGGTAAACACTTCTCTTAAGTATTACTCTTCTTATTAAAGGGATATGTGATACCATTGGTAGTACCCAGTTCTATGGTATGGTTTTGAAGTTATTCGATCTATATAATTTTCTTAAGTTAAAGAGATAATGTGAATTGTTAATTGATAAATTGATTAGTAATCTTTATAAAAGTGTTGAAACCAAAGATAAATTGGGATCGGCAATCGATAAGATAAAGCAAAATTTCTGATGATTTTGGACAGTCGAAAATTTCTGACTCATACCTAACTTAGAAATTGATGAAAAGTTTTGATAAAAGATTGTGAAATATGTTGAGTAAATGAAATTAGTTAAGTATAATTTATAAATATGATTTATAGATAAAAAGGATTTAAAAGCTTAGAATTTGAAAGCTTAGAATTTGATGATTCAAATACGGGTAGTTTTAAAATTTGTTTTCCAAAGCTAGAAAAATAATAATAGTATTAAATAAGAAATAAGTTGTATAACTTATGAATCGAAGATAATAGTAAATTACAACAAAGTTTAAATTTGTTAAACAGACGGATTTAAGTAAAATCAATTTGAAATTTGGGATTCGTATATACTCTTAGGATGTAAAAGTATATCACACAAATATAGATTTAAGTCACAAACTATTTATACACTTAAGTAAAATAATGACTCTTTAAAAAGATAATTATAACCCGAAAAATGTTTTCTAGCATAAATTAAGAATTTGGACTTAAAAGTGGTTGATTTGCATAAGTTGTAAGATATAATAAACTTAAGTAATAGTTTTACCAAATGATTCATAAGTAATATTAGCATTAAAGAAAATATACTATGTAAAAACGATTGTGAATAAAAAAACAAATTTTTTATAACAAAGATAAATTATCTATCGAGTGAAAAATGGTTCCTTTGGAATATTTTTCTTTAATAAAAATATTTGGAAATGAATAATTAAAGGGATTTTATAAACAAACATCTTTATAAAATGTTTGAACTTAAGATAAAAGTTTTTATGAAAAATTTTCAGAAGTTAATAGATACATATGTTATATATAGATCATTTCATTGCATGAATTTGATCTAAAGTTCGAGTACGGAACTTTGAGGTATTACACCAATCCTAAAATGGATTTATCACTTGATTCTTGACGGTGAATATTAATGAGGGTTTGTGGTTAGGTACTTGAGTTTTCTATCATAGTTGAGAGCTATGCAAAGAAAGCAAAGTTTTATGATCTAGAGCCTGATTAGAGTCTGCACTAGAGGATTGGAGGATCGATACTAGTTCGGAAGAAAAGTTGTGTATTCGAATAATAGATAAAATCATATATTGCATACGGATGGTCTATGCATATCCTAATAAATTAGGATTAAATATAAATATTTTTGGTAAATACATTTGGGGTTTGTTTTGGGGTAATTTCGGGGACGAAATTCTTTTAAGGTGGGAAGTCTGTAACGACCCGTAATTTAACCACTTTGAAAATGTAATACTTAATGTATTTAAACATTCAAATATAGAATTTTCAAACTTAAATAATCATGATTTATATAATAAATAAGGATGATGAACTTATTTTTTGAATTGAATAAAGATTTTGGACTTTTACCGTAACATCGACAAAATTGACAAAAGCCAGTTTTCGATAAAATTTAATATACAGTCCAATAATTGTTTTAAAGGATAAATAATTTCTTCTAAAATCATTATATAATTGGTTGATAAAAGTTTGATGACTATACTTATGTTATAGTGATTGACCAATTTCGTCGCGCGTTGACAAAATCAATGTCGTATATTCGCAAATGAATTTTGATATTGTTTTATATTATTTTATAAGCCAGATGTGCTTGTTTTAATTATTTAAAAATGATAAGAAAATTATTTTCAAGTTTTGTTTACATGAATAAATAGTTTAATAAAAACGTCAAAATGTGACCGTAAAACATTTTGTTGAAAATCAACGTTTTGTCGAATAAAAGTTATCGCAACGTTTTTATACCTTTATTTACATATACATGTACACATATTTAAATATAGTAAGTATTAATTAAGTCACTAAACAAGTTTACTTTTACTAAACAAGATTAGAAAATTCTAGAAAACAATTAGTAAAAGTAAACACAAAAGAACAAAACATGTCACATCAAATCTAACTAAATCTTTACTTTTCTTTACTTAAACATTAAGTGATTAAGATATAAAGTGGTGATGTGATAAGGTGACGGTAAGTGCTAAAAAAGTAAGGATATTTTGGTAATTTGGTAAGAGATTAATTTGGTAATTTACCACCTCTTTCTTTTTCTATAAATAGCAAGGCATGCCTCTTCCATTCTCACACAAATCATTCTCTTCTTCTTCCTTTAAGCTATTTTAATAGCTTCTCTCCTTAAGAGAGGTAGGAGGGTTAAAAATAGTGGAGTGTTTAAGCACTAATCCACTTGTTACTCTCTAACCTCTTCTTAAACAACTTCTTAATTCACTTCTTCCTCCACTCTTCTTAAAAATGGCATTAAGCCGTGAGTTTGGATGTTGATAGGGGGGGGGCCGTGAGCAATATAGAAGGGGGAGTCTATGGTCAAGAGCAAGAAGGGATGTGGGATGATGGCCGAGCACTTGGAAAAGGTGGAAGAGTGTTTATATGGTGGTTTAGTGAAGTGTTGGTTGATTTGAATGTTGGTAGTAAATTAATCAATTTGGTTAAAGGTGAGTACTCAAATCTTAGTTTTATTTTAATAGAACTTAAGTTGATAGTACACATGTTAAATTAGAAATTAATATGTTGAATATTGGTTGATATTGGATGATAACTTGGTTGATGTTATGGTTAATTGTATGGTTGTGAAATGGTTGATAACTTGGTTTGATAAATAATAAAAGAAATGGTTAGTAATTAACCAAATTAAATTTAATGGTGACTAAATCCATAATAATATGTGTATGGAGTGATTTAGCCTTCAAATGATTTTAGAAAGGTCGAAAATGATATTATAATATGAAATAAAATGGAAAATGAGTTTTAAATATAGAAATATTGTTTAAAATGATTTTGAAATATTTTATAAACAATTAAAAGTGTTTCAATGAATTTTGGAAAGAAATTGAAAACAAGTCAAAACTAGGCGCGTCGCGTAACGGTAGTTCGCGATTTCGTGCCGAAAAGGTTAAATAAGTATACAAAGTGGAATATAGGTCGAAATCCTTCGAGATAAGAATTTTCCGGACTATTATATCCATATCTTTCCAAGGAAGAAAGAAAATCAAGATTTCATCTTGTAGATTTTAAAATATGTCTAAAACAATTTTCCAAAAAATCACGCTTTCGCAGTAAAGTTACCATAGTTTAAAATTGATATTTTAAAGGTTTTAAAAATATGTAATAAATTTTAAAAATCTTTTAAAATGTTTTAAAAGTGATTTAAGTTGAAAGGATGGATTTCTAAATAAAATAAAAGTCGTTTTGAAGAATATATCTTTTTGTAACACTTTTTGCAACGCTTTTTAATAACTTATGAATTATGTATTTGAACTCAACAATCCTTTTTTCAAATCTTTTATAGATGTATTTAAAAGAATAAATAAGTGTTTTAAATAATGATTTGGAAGTTTAATGAATCATTCCTAAAATGAAGACTAATAACTGAGTATGCGGAAACGACTAGTATATTTGTCCCACCTGTGAGATCTAAACGGTAAAACAAGGTGTGTAACTAAGCTTAGGAATGGAGCAACTAGTGCCCTAAACTTACCTGGCCTTTGTTTTCTCTTTTAGATGAGGGGTGGAATAAATCGAAAGGAAAGCCCAGATGCTCTAAAAAGGTTTTCCAAAAGTAAAAATGAAGGGTCTTCCAAGTGTTAAACAAGGATTTGAATAAAATGGTTATGGGTTTGTTGTAACGATGTTTTACATAACGTCATTTTTAACTCATTTAAATGATGATTTAGAAATAGAAAATCTTTATTAAAGGTTTAAACGGAATTTTGAATAAGATGACTTGGTATTTTCTAAGATTAAGGAGTAGTTTTAAATGAAAGATTTAAAGAAATAATGTTGAAATGTTTTCCTAAGTGGAAGAGAAAATAATTTGGAATTATTCTAAGATTTAAGAAATGTTTAAATAAACCAAACAATATGACAAATGAAACTTAATGATTCCATATACACTTGAAAAGAAAATGGAATAAATTGAAAAGAATATATCTTAGAAAGATATTTGATTTAAGTAAAAGATAAAGTAATTGATTGATGATTGATATCCATATATGAACTAAACATCTTTTTAGCGATAATTGGTTTCGAAGGAACCGGGGTCAGATTTGGGTGATTCCAATCTGAAAACCACTTCGAACCAATGTATACGTTCGAAAGTGAAGACATGTTGATGATGATGATTATTGAAGACCGGAGATCTTCATTAGCGGTAGGACTTCTTATTGACATTCACTAGGTAGCTCCCAATATAGAGAAATTTATTATAGTAATGGTCCTATCGTATTTTGAAACTTCGGATTACAAGGACTATTTGCTACTAATGGTAGTAGGAGAAGTGCTTTCGGTTTCGTTCAATCCCATAACGAACTTGTATGGATAGGTGTGACATTTTATTGCGTAGTCACAAATGTTGACATTACAAATCTGTTTGGTGGCGGAGAAGGCAACTTCTCTTAGCTTAACACCCTTCTCTGAAGCTTATGAGCTCACAGGTTTTATGCTCGTGGAAATCAAATAGTGATCAAAGGAATGGCAATGTGGCATTCAAAGTGGAACCTATTATGATCAAAGCGTGGTGTTGTATGAAAAGCGTGGCTTTGTCTAAATTGAGCGTAACCTCGCTCCCAAGCCTCACATCTCGAAAATGATACGGGAACTATGTTACATATTTCAAGCTTAGTATGACGAGGGTGGCATATGATCCCTTAAGGTGACTGGCGGCATATGATCTAGGTCACCAAGGTGTCCAGATGGGACCTTTATTGTATGGTATAATCGCGTTTGAGTCCTTGCATGAGAAGCCACCGGATATCGAGAAGTATGGAAATATGAGGAATAGTGGTGTATGAGTCCTTGCACGAAAACCACCGGGTTCCGATTGCTATGCGTGGTTATCGAGGTTCTCTATCATGTTGGAAAATTGAATTCCAATACGAGCTTTACGGTTTTGGTTGTAGTCCCAAAATAGCTATAATGACTTGCAAACATTTCAGCTACCCCTTTTGGTGTCATATATTTCGTTTGGTGTATTTCGTTGACCCGGTCCGGATATATTACCATAGACTTAGTTCGGGTATCGATACCTTATTATAATAAGTTTATTTGAAAGATGTTTTCCAAGAAGAATGTCATTAAAGAGAATATCAAATTATTTTGGTAATAAAAGTGTTTGGTTATCATAAGGTAAAAACCCGCCTGTATTTATGTGTAGGCGTGGTCTAATGAGATACCCTTCTTTTCCAAGATTTTGATAACATCGTCATGAGATATACATTTAAAATTTTGAGTATCTCGTGCTGGTTTATCAAGCCTGATTCGGGTATTTTTAATAGTTGGGTCAGATCCGAGTAGTTTCAGGATTAGCTGAAGACGCTTGGAGTTTCCACAGGAGAGCTGGAGGTCTTCATCTTCGTATGGACTTATTCTATTATCTGCTGCATTTATTGCATTTGTTTTGTTATTTGTCAGCATTTGTAAAGGAAGGTGTTATAACTGTCTAGGCTGAATCTAGGTTAGACTCTGATATTGTATTTTAAATTTTTCCGCTGTAGAAATTGTTTATTGAAATAATATATGTTATTCCATTCGTGTGAGATTCTGTTTTTCTATTCCGTTCTATCTTTATTTTCTTTTTCCCTAATGTTCGGGCTTTCCGGCACTTGGATTTGCAGCATGTGAATACTGAGGATATATTAGTGTCGATTTTTAAGGGTCGAAAATTCTCGGTCGTTACATTGGGCGAGGGACGAAACATGTCAAAGGGACAGCCCAGATGCTCCAAAATAAATATCAAACCGTTTTAACTCAAGATAAAATAAAATGTGTCATAAATATTTGATAGAATGAAGCATTGATTTTCATTTATTGTTGTGTTTATTTCATTGATTGATTGTTTGAATTAGGCTCGGCCAGTTTACGAGCATTGATTATTATTTATTGATTGTTGACTTTGCTCGACCAGTTTATGAGCAATTAATTATCCATATGCATGGGCTGAGTAGAAAAAAATTGTAGATTAACGCCTTATGATTTATTTCACGATTTGACTAAAAGGTGTTTAGCGGTAATATTTGGTTCACTTCAATTTAATGAATTGTTTTGAAAATTGGTTTTCAAGTTGAAATGTTTTCCTTTAAAAGAAAAAAAAGAGATATTTGAGAATATATATTTTGAAGTGATTTTATATAAAAGTGATTTATATAAAGAATGTTTTTATAAAAATATTTTATAAAATGGAAAAAATTTTGAGGACTAAACTCGATGGTTTTAAGATGATTTTTGAAAGGATTTGGAAATGGAAATTATTATAGATTTTAAGTATTTGTAATTATTAGTGTAAATGATTTTGCCACTTCGGGATATAAAGTGATTTGTTATGTTACCTATGATTCGAGTAACCCATAACTAAAAAGTGGGCAAGGGAGGTGCCGATGTTCTGTAGTCTTAGTATAGTCCGCTCTCGTTGTAGAGGAATATACATATCTATATTTATTTTTGGAAGGCTGGGACCTAGTTTCCTTGTTATGGCTAGAAACCTCCCGATCAGGTAGCATATAGTTTTGTATGCTTGTACATTGATATCATTTCAAAAGTGATTTGTTTCCAGATCCTGAAATAAAGGACTAGTTTGAATATAAAAGATATATATATTTCAAAGGTTTTGAAATTAAGAATTCGAGAATAAAGTCCAAAGAGAGAATTTTCATAATGGTAATTAGATTTGAAAATCTAAATTTTAAAATTAAGCCTAAGTGGGTAGTTTTGGGAATTGCATATTGTTTGTTGCATCGTAGGCTCTATGAGTCCTATTTGCGGTAGAACTACGTTGGCTTGATCCTATATCTAATTGGGTACCCAATTAGATAGGGGTACGTAGGCAGTCACAAGTGGTAGGGATGCAGCCCCAATAATCACATAACATTTTTCTGTTTATTGTTTGCTAAATATCGTGTATTGATGTATTTTTCTGCTTACTATTTTATTCCGCATTTACATTGTTTATTGAGTTTGCGGTTAGGATATTTCTGTTTCTCATCAGAGTTGCACAGCGGTAGATTTACAGTTTATTTGTAGTATTGGATTTTGGGTTTGTATTTAAGCACGCTATAGAATAAATAATTACTCTAATAACTTGTATAATTGAAAGTTGTATTCTATACGTTTAGTAATGTTGAATATTTATCAAATATGGTGTATTAAGTTAGTAGTTTTCATTCGTAGTTTTAGAACGGACGAGTTTTTCGGTGATTCTGATTGTTCCAAAAACCCAGGTCGTCACATAATTGTTGTTTTATTAAAAATATAAACTATATAACGGACTTTATGCTATTACTTTTGGGCTCCACCTTGTTCTGTAAAATAAGTGAAAACATTATATTGTAGTATTGTAACGACCCCGGATTTTTATTAAATTTAAATTGATAATTAAATTAATTTTTGAATAAAATTTGTAAAATTAAATGATAAAGTGAGGCGAGTTTCCCTATACTCAAATAAATTTGGTATAAATCATTTAAACTTTAAATATTGTATATATATATGTGTGTGAATGTGTATATATTTGGGTATATATGAGTCAATTTGAAATTATAAATATATGTATATATATATATATATTTGATTTGAATTTAAATCGTAAATAAATGGGTTGAAAATAAAGATACAAATTATATAAGATATAAAAGTATAGGATAAATACATTGGATAAAATCTAATAACAAATTTAAATCTAGAAATTTACCTATATTACAAAATGAATATAAAAAGTACATAAGATAAATTTATAGAAAATTTATGTGGTAAACAAATTACATAAATTAAACAATATATTAAGTATAGAAATTCATTTTTAAATTATAAAACAATAAAAAGATATAATAACAACCTTAGATAATTATAACAACGTATTTAAAAAATGAAAATAAATATATGAAGTAAAATAAAATACAAACAAAATATACTTACAAAATAATAAGTATAAGAAGAAAAAAAAGATAAGTATAAACACCTTTGTTTGTACTAGCTTGCAAAAGAAACAACATATTCAACTATATATATTCATGTGCAAGCAAAATGTAAGTATGAAGACAAAACAAGTAAACATATATTAGACATAAAGTACTTAGCATTAAATGCCATCACAATTATCTCAAATATTTTGTAACAGCCGAAACAAAGAAATAAGCCAAACAAATAAAAATATATGCAAGATTGTACATACAAAATAAAAGAAATAGTATTGTAAACATGATAAGGTACCAAAGCATTAAATGCTATCATCTCAAATTTGCTGGAAAATCATCTCAGCCTCCAAATTGAGATAAAAATCCCTGGCCAAAGTATAAACAAATTATCTCAATTGTACAAGTTCTATCACCAGCAAATTCATTTTCTTTATACCTCCTCCTCACTTCAATTTCGTTCATTTTCACTGAGAAAAATCTAAAGTAAACATCAACTTAAACTTAAACAAAATCTCAACTAAAACAACAACAACTTAAATAAATTCAACAAGAGAAGTAAAGGCAGAAAGAAGACTTCAAGTCTGTTTCATCATCAAGCTCTGTTCTTTTCTGGAAACAATACTGCGAGTAACTTCATTTTAAAATGCTTAAGTGAATTTCTATATGGTTGCTTGATTTATACCTGAAGATAATCATGTGTTTGTGTTTATTTTTTTTTTGAAATTGGTGTATGTGTGAAATATGATATCTGCATATTTGTTAAAGACTGTAGACACCTCTGTTTAAATTTCCTAGTTCAAGTTTGATTTCATATTTCCTTATCTCTTGATCTAGGCTTTGTTAAGATTTAAGATACAAATGAAATATGATTGTTATATCATAAATCTTAGTTTAAAAATATATAGTTAGTTAAAATAACTTAGTATTGTTCAGGAAATATAAAACACAGTGAAATCTTAAATTAAGTCAAAACTAATTTGTCATAGATTATAAATTCAGGTTTATGAATCAAATACTAAGACCAAATTTTGATTTTTAAAAAATTAATTGGAAGTTTTTAGTTAAGGGGTTTGTGTGTATTTCTGGTTTAACCAGAAATCAGAATTTTAGAGATTTATGAGAATCTCTGGAATTTGGAAGGTCGTGAATCATTCTGGAGGTAGATGAATGAACGGTGAGTGGAGGAAAATTTCCAGTTTGGTGTTCAGATCTCTATGTTGATGATGATGGACGATTTCTGTTCTTAACCCTAGTTTAACTAGGCTAAGTTGTTCGATCAACCGCATGTTCTATGATTGATCGAGTGTTACTAGATTTTGGGGATTGGTAGCTGGGTAGTAGATGGAGTCGAGGCCGGAGTTGCAGCCCTTCAGGTTGTCGGAGCGGCGAGTTTGAGGTGTTGACAGGTTTGAGGTGATGTTGCTCGAGATGTTTCCAGGTCTGGGTTTTGATTCGAATTCGTATCGATTTTTGAGGCAATGAGATGTTGAGTTGGGTTTTGGAGATGCTGATCGTCGTGGGTAGATCATCAGCGATGATCGGAATCACGCCCAGCCACCGTGCACGTGCACGGTGAGTTTTGTTCTAGTGGGGTTGGATTTTGTTGTCTTCGAGTGATGAAGGGTTGACTCGAAGTTGGTAGCAGTTTTGCTCGAGATTTTGGACTTGGGTCTCGGGACAAATAGCTAGTGCCTCGGGTTGTTTTGCTTGCTACAGGTTTTTCTGAAACCTGTTATCCTGTTTAAATTTTTTAAAAATAAAATGTAAAAGCTAGTTTAAATGGGAAGCAAGTTTTAAACAAGTTTAAATCCAAGTTGTAAACTGGGTTAAGTTATGTTTAAATCTCAGTTCAAAATAAATTAAGTTTTAAACTTCAAATTGTTTAACTACTTTATAAAATGAATTAATAATTTGAATTTGAAAATGAAGTTTTAAAAATAAGCAAAGTTTGCAAAACCTAAGTTTAAATCTGGAATTTAAAATAAATTTGAAAGCAAACTGTATTAAATACCTCGATTAAGTAAGAAATGTTTTAACATAAAGATAAATAAAATGTAATGATTTAGATTCATTAAATTATTAAGTTAATTAAAATGGATTAATTAATTTAATTATCTAACAATTTGGGTTAGTTAAGTGATTAAGGGTCTTAAATCCAGTAATTAAGGTCTAAGATTAATTATTTGAGGAATAATTAATTTGTAATTAAGGATCATTAATTTGATAAGATTAGATTTTAAATTAGTGATTAAATATTAATTAATCAAGTGATTAAAGATTAATTAAGTTATAGTTTGTTAACTCCTTTATTTCAGCGACCTAAAACTCTGCGATCTAAAAGAATGTTGCGACCTAAGGAAGCTACGACCTAAGGAAGCTACGACCTAAGGAAGCTACGATCTAAGGAAAAGGCTACGACCTAAGAGGCTCTACGATCTAAGGGAGTCCGCGACCTAACTATCTCAAGAACCTCGCGACCTAAATACATAGTGACCTAACTGATAAAGGAAGCCTGCGACCTAACTGAGAAAGTCCACGACCTATCAAGATAAGAAGTTAGCGACCTAACTTCTCCACGACCTAAGTGGTCTACGACCTAAGAAGTATCACAGCTTAGCGACCTAAGGGACTAAACGACCTAAGAGAGGTCCTGACCTAACTACTGAAGCCATCTTTAACTCGCCAACGACCTACTACTTGTTCAAATGAAGACAAGTGCAACTACATCAGCTGATTTCCTATGTCGCGAATGGACTGCGACCTAGCTTAGGTCGCTCACGACCTATGACCTAACTTAGGTCGTATGCGACCTAAGACTTTGTAATATTTCTGCCCAGAATTCAGAGCCGCTCCTATAAATAGGCCACCATTTCCAACATGGGGGGGACTTTTGGCCATTCATTTCTTCAAGCGCCGTTACTCTGTCGAAGTCTCCATTCATCCAGCAATCAAATATCTTCAAACATTCAAGACGCTACAACAAGCTTCAAGAGAAATTCCTTACATCCAACATGGATTCATCGAATTTCATCGACGAAGATTGAGCTAGTAGTCAAGATTGTTTCTTGTGATCAAATTGTACTGTTTTGATAAGAGATTTGTATCGATTTGTAACCGGATTCAGTAATAAAGAGATTCAAAGTGGACGTAGGCTTAATCTCAAGCCTAACCACTATAAATTGCTGTCTTTTACTGCTTTTCTGCCATTTTGCTACTTAAATTATGTTCCCGTCACGCGGGTGGTGCTTTCACGATTCTATTACACACACCGGGTGTTAGCGTTCACTTTTTAACGTTAACATTTTGGTGCTTTCACCGAGAATTGAACTCAGGCTACTACTCACCATTGCTTCACAAAAGTTTGCTGAAAGAATTTCCTACAAAACCAGAAGTTTATCAGACATAATGGCTCCTAGAAGGAAACGAAAGTCTGTCAGAACTGACGATGACAATACTGCCACTTCTCTCTCTCCAAATCAGGCGGCTCCAAGCGTCGGTGTGACGCGACAAGAGTTAGATGCTGCTGTATCCGGACTATACCAGCAGATTGAAACTCAAAATAATCTGATGATGGAAAAGCTGAATGCTCTATTTGGTACGAATCAAAGACCAGTAAGTAATGAGGAAAACTTTGCTAATGCTGCTCCCAATTCCGAGGGGAGAAATATTCCACACGGGGGATCAGGTGCTGCCGAAGGGGCACCCCTCCAGGCCGAAGGATCCAGGCCGTCACCAGTTCTTCATGAGCATTTACCTGGACAAACCCCCGAAAAGATGGCCGAGGTCTATTCTGCGAAATCTCTGAACAATGAGGAATATCTTTCTAGTATGATCAAGCAAATAATGAAAGAGAGCATGCAAAGAGATGAATATGAGAGCGAATGGGGATTCGCACCAAGTAGAACTCCGTTTACCGAGAAGATTCTAAAGGCTGAATTTCCTAGAAAATTTGTTCCCCCCACCATTCCTGCTTATCGGGGAACAAGTGATCCAAATCAGTTCTTGTATAAATACGACTGGCACATGACCGGCGCAAGAGCAACTGACGAAATAAAGTGCCGATATTTCCCAGTTTATTCGGCAGGAGTAGCACTTCTCTGGTTTACCAAGCTTCCTGTCCGATCTGTAGATCAGTTTTCCGATCTGACCGGAAAATTCAAAGAGCAATTCAGGCTATACGCTTCAAAGGCAAAAGACATAATGTCATTGTCCAGTCTTGAACAGAATCCGGGAGAGCCTATTAAGTCATTCTTGAACCGCTTCAATCTAGCTCTGGCAGAAGTCGATAACGCAGAGCCACGAATGATCTTGACCTATTTAATGCGTGCTATCGACAAATCGAGCGAATTTGGAAAATGGCTGAAGATGAAGGAGCCAAATTCGCTTGAGAAATTCTACAAAAAGGCTGACGAATTTATACGCCTAGAGAATCTTTCCGCGTCAGCTAAAGTTGTGACAACAGTGGTGGAAAATAATGCTACAGTTCAAAGCAAGAAAGAACCTGCAAATCAGAAAAGGGAAAGTAATGGTGGGAAGAGGCAAAAAGATCTCAAAAAGCCCCGCTTCCTTAAACCTTCAGACTTTACTCCTCTGACTGATACCCCGGAGAATATTTTCATCGCCACTAAGGATGCTGTTGAATTTCCAAAACCACCGGCCGTGAAAGTTGGGAAGAATGTTGTTCAAAGCGGAAGATTTTGCAAGTTTCACAACCAACCAGGCATGATACCAATGAGTGCCGCCATTTGAAAAGCCTGATTGAGGAATTGTTAAGAGAGAATAAGTTCCAGCAATACGTCAAGAGGAATAGAAAAGATCCGTCTTCATCTAACCAGGGGCAACTAACCCCAGCTCATTCATCTGGTTCAGGAGAAAGGCCTGCTGAAAAAGAGAGACCTGTTATCAATGTGATCACAGGAGGACCTCATCCAGCTGGCAGGAGTTGGGGTGAAATGGAAAGGTATGCTAGAGCTTTGAAGTATGCTCCGACTGAAGAAAGTATCTTGATCTTGGAAGATGCTGCACCTCTAAAGCAGCAGAAGACTTTTCACGATGATATTATGTTCAGAACCAGGGATTCTATTGATGTGGAAGCTCCTACTGAGGACCCTTTAGTTGTTTCCATCGGTATTGGGCCGGCTATTGTCAGAAGAGTTCTGGTTGATAGTGGCGCTTCGTGCAACATACTCTTTAAAAAGACATTTGACCAAATGAAAATTCCAATGACAGATGTACAAGCCTCTTCACACAAAATTGCCAGATTTACAGGAGAGCTGAAACAGCCAATTGGAACGGTGGACTTTTTTGTTGAAATGGGCGAAGGGCAGAAGAAGTTGGTTCGGAAGCAAACTTTTGTAATTGTTGATGGATTCTCCGCCTATAACGCTTTCTTGGGTCGGCCTACTCTTGCTGCTTTCAGGGCCGTCCTCGCTCCTTGGTGCTTAACAATGAAATTTCCTACTGATAATGGGATTGCTGTTATTAAAGGAGATCAGAACGCAGGACGAGAATGTTATCTTGTAGAACTCCGAGAGGCCAGGAAAAGAGAAATGGGGAAAGATGCGGCAGCTCCGCTCCGCATCAAGGAACCAACCCTGTAGCAACTACGGAGTGGCCCCTGTACTGGCGAACACAGCAATGCAAGAAAAAAATGGATCCCAGGAAAGCCAGTACAGGGGAGAATAGAGTGGTACCCGTGGAGGTAACGGTACCAATATCTGTTGACTCGAAAGACCCGAACAAAGTACTCAATGTGGGTTCACAGCTAAGCATAACAGTTCAAAACACGCTGATATCATTCTTAAAAGCCAATCTAGATGTGTTCGCTTGGTGTCACGCTGATATGTGTGGGATCTCCCTGGAAATTGCTGTACATACTCTGAACATAGATCCAAAATTCACGCCAGTGAAACAGAAAAGAAGAACTCAAGGCCCAGAAAGATCGACAGCACTAAAGGAAGAAGTCGACCGGCTCATGGAGAACGGCTTTATCAGAAATTCCACTTATCCAAATTGGGTTTCGAATCCAGTATTGGTCAAGAAGGCAAATGGAAAGTGGAGAGTATGCATAGATTTCTCAGATCTAAACAAAGCATGCCCTAAAGATTGCTTCCCGCTGCCCAGAATTGATCAATTGGTGGATGGAACATCTGGGCATGAGTTGTTATCGTTTATGGATGCTTACTCCAGATACAATCAGATTATGATGCATGAGCCGGATCAGGAAGACACAAGCTTTATTACAGATGTGGGTCTCTACTGCTACAAAGTTATGCCTTTCGGATTGAAAAATGCTGGAGCGACCTACCAAAGGCTCGTCAATGCAATGTTCAAGCCTCAGATTGGTAGAACCATGGAAGTTTATGTCGACGATATGTTGGTAAAATCAAAGAAAGATGTAGATCACATGGGACACTTGGAGGAAATGTTCGCAATTCTTCGAAGGTACGGAATGAAGCTTAATCCATTGAAATGTTCGTTCGGAGTAGAATCCAGGAAATTTTTGGGTTTCATTGTGAGCGCCAGGGGCATTGAAGCCAATCCTACTCAAATCACAGCTCTAAGGGAGGTCAAAGCCCCTAAAACAAAGAAAGAAATGCAAAGTCTCAATGGAAAAGTCGCTGCTCTGAGTCGCTTCATTTCCAAAGCCACAGACAAATGCATTCCCTTCTTTGACGCTCTAAAGAAAGAAAAGAAGAATTTTGAATGGACTCCCGAATGCCAGAATGCTTTCGATGAACTAATTCATCACATGGAAACACCTCCAGTTCTTTCCAAGCCTATTGACGGTGAAGACCTTTTCATCTATTTAGCAATTTCATCTCACGCCCTCTGTGCAGCACTTGTACGGGAAGATATGAAAGTACAGCGTCCAGTCTATTACATCAGTAAACGGTTCACTGGGGCAGAGATGAATTATTCGAAGATAGAAAAGCTCGCCTATTGTTTGCTAATTGCTTCCAGGAAACTGAGACCATATTTTCAAGCTCATCCTATCAAGGTTCTTACTGATCAACCTCTAAAGCAAGTCTTGTTTCGTCCTGAAACTTCGGGTCGTCTTTTGAAATGGAACATTGAACTTAGCCAGTATGACATCACTTATCACCCCCGAAGAGCAATCAACGGACAAGCTTTAGCAGATTTCATCGCAGAATCTACTGACAAAGGCGATAGTGAAGATGAAACAACTGACGGCATTCCAATCCAATTGAAGTTGTATGTTGACGGATCAAGAAATGATTACTGTTCTGGGGCAGGGGTTGTGCTTGAAACTCCCGAAGGACGATCATTGTGTTATGCATTGAGACTGGAATTTCCTTCAACAAACAATGAAGCAGAATATGAAGCACTTATTACTGGTTTAAAAATCGCCAAGGAACTAAACATCAAAGTGTTACAAATTTTCAGCGATTCTCAGCTTATTGTTTGCCAGGTGAAGAAAGAATTTCAAGCCAAAGGAGGAAATTTGCCTGCATATTTGACAAAAACTTCCGAACTCCTCAATGATTTCGATCACTATTCAATAAGCCACATACCCCGAGAGGAAAATATGAAGGCAGATTCTTTAGCAAAGTACTCAAGTTCCGGAGAAGCTCAGTTACTAGGATTAGTTCTTGTAGAAGTTCTGTCAGCTCCAAGCATTGATGAAATGGATGTTGATTGGATTATGACTACGTCTCAAGAGCATGAATCATGGATGACTCCAATCAAAGAATACCTACTCAGTGGTTCCCTGCCAGAAAGTTCTAAGGAACGTCGAAAATTATTGAGAAAAGCGTCAAGGTATATAATTCAAGATGGCCGATTATACAGACGGGGATTCTCGATGCCTCTGCTCCGATGTGTAACTAAGGAAGAAGCCAAGACAATTCTAGCCGAGATACACGTAGGAGAATGTGGAAATCATTCAGCTGGTCAAACTTTAGCCAAGAAAGTTCTCCGATATGGGTATTTCTGGCCTGACATTAACCGAGATGCTGCTATTTACTCTAGAAAGTGCGACAAATGTCAAAGATTTGCAAAAATCCCAAAAGCACCTTCCATCGAATTCACACAGATGGTCAGCCCATGGCCATTCGCCATTTGGGGGATAGATCTAATCGGACCATTACCAGTTGCCAAATCAGGAATCAAATATGCCATCATAGCCGTTGATTATTTCACCAAGTGGGCTGAAGCAGAACCTTTGGCCACCATTACTTCTAAAAAGATGATAAATTTTGTAACGAAAAATATCATTTGCAGATATGGTGTGCCACAGAAAATAATCACAGACAACGGTACTCAGTTTGAAAGTGAAGAGTTCCAGGATTTTTGCAAACGGTTCAGAATTCGAAAAAGCTTTTCAGCAGTGGCTCATCCGCAGGCAAATGGGCAAGTGGAAGCAGTAAATAAAATCATCAAGTCAACCATCAAAAAACAACTCGAAAGAGCAAAAGGTGGTTGGGTTGATAAGCTTCCATTAGCACTATGGGCATACAGGACTACTCACAAAACTGCAACTGGGCACACTCCATTTTCACTGGCATACGGATCAGAAGCAGTGATTCCAGTGGAAGTAGAAGTTCCTTCACATAGAAGAGTTCATTTCAACGAAGCTGAAAATGAAAAGCTACAACTTGAAGCACTTGATTTTCTTGATGAGAAAAGAGAAGAAGCTAGCCTTAGAGTTTCAGCTTATCAGCAAAGGATAGCCAGGCACTTCAACTCTAAAGTCCGCCAACGCAGCTTTGAGGTCGGAGACTTAGTTTTGAAAAGGATCATGACGGCAACTGGTGTGTTTGGACCAAACTGGGAAGGACCATATGCCATTGGCAGTAAACTTCTTGATGGCACTTTCAAGCTCATAACCATTGAAGGAGATCCAATTCCAAGAGCCTGGAACAGCAACCACTTACGTCCTTATTTTACTTAAAAGAAAAAGCTTTGTTCAAAGTTGTAAAATAATGATGAATGTATCAGTTGTATTTTAAAAACATTGTAAATCAGTGTGAATGAATGAAAGCTATAAAGTGGATGTATGCCCGATTCTTGGCCAAACCACTATAAATCTTGTGTTCTTTACTATTTCATAATGCCTGTTTTATTCCGATATGTAAATACTTTAAATGTATTGCTAAAATGTCGATTCAAAATTGCAGGACATCAAAACAAGGCTTGCTCGCCACAAAACCAAGCAACCTCTATAAATCACGTGTTATGCAAATACCAAGCGACAAGAAATTCCAAATACAAATCCTATACAAGAAGAACTTCACATAAAAAGTTGGCGACTCCACTGTGTCAAACCTTTGTTAATTGGTTGAGATTGTCGATATAAACAGACATCCAACTATATAACTTGCGTTTGTCCCGTGAAGTCGTTCAACAGTGAAGTCCACTTCTTCGAACATAGCTATGTAAGGAAAGGAGATGCGCTTGGAAACGATAATAAAAGATCGCTAATGAGCAGATGATGAGAGAACATTGCCAAGCAAACAAAGGAGCAGCCAAAAGGAGGTATGCTTCTCGATAAAAGGGCCAGTAAGAACCACCGAAGGGACACCTTCCCAAGCAGAAGGAACAGGGCCCTTGCTGACTGATCGTGATGCATCCGATCAAGCAGCTTGCGTTCGTCCCGTGGATCTACTTGCCCCTGAGACGCAACCTTCCTGGCACCCCAACCAACCAACGCTCCTTCTCAAAGGTCAACAAAGCCCTCTGACGAGGCACGCCAAAAAATGAAAGTACTTCTCTCAGTCAAAAAAAAGATTGATGGAACCACCGGAGGGGCACCTTCTTAAACTGAAGGAACAGGGCCCTTGTTAATTGATTGCGATCGTTTGTGCAAACGAGCATCCAATCAAGCAACTTGCGTCCGCCCCGTGGATCTACTCAACCATGAGAAAGTAACTCCCAGGCAATCAAAAAGCCCTTTTTGGAGGCACAAGCCCTCTTCGGAGGCACATGACCTCTTCGGAGGCAAAAGCCCTTTCCCAAGGCACCACAAGCCCTCTTCGGAGGCACATGACCTCTTCGGAGGCAAAAGCCCTTTCCCAAGGCACCGCAAGCCCTCTTCGGAGGCACAAGCCCTCTTCGGAGGCACAAGCCCTTTTCGGAGGCACAAGACCTCTTCGGAGGCACAACTCTTTAAGAGGAGCCCTCTCCGGAGGCATGTCCCAAAATAGAATATTCGAACGAAAAGCATTTTCCGGAAGCACAATTCAACTCTCAAAGGAAGGATTAACTTGTTCATCTCAAAATATTCCTCCTAAAAAAGTTGAAATACTACAAAATTCTTTCAGAAAAGTTCATTTCACTTCATAGGAAAATTCACTTTTTAATAAATAAAAGTGATTATCCCCGAAAGTTGAAGCGTTCTTCAGAAAGAGAAAATAAAAATTCCTCTAAAGACTAGATATACCCTATTAAAAGCAGAATGATTCTTCCCTTAAAAGTGAAGTAATTATTCTCTGGAATAAGAATATCAGTCTTGAAAAAGCTAGGAATATTGCAATGCACTTACGGTATGGGGGCAATACTATACAATTCAATTATATTAATAAAAGTAACATGCAAGCAACATACCACAAGTTCATTGCAATATCACGAAAAATAGATGTAGAATAAGTGTATTCCCAAACACAGACAAAAATTTGTACAAGTAAAAGGAATCGTTTATTCTACACTGAAAAAGAGAAACAGATGCATTCTCACATACACAAGAAGTTGTACAAGTAAAATTACTATTTTATTTAGTACTATGAAAATTCTTTACATGTGCAGATATCTCAAAAAAGCAAAAGCAGGGACCGGTACCCGCACAATCTCCGGTCTATACATGTAAAAAAGCAAAATAAGAAGTAGAAAGTCCAGCTTTTCATTCCTTCTTCCCGCCACCCTTGGAGCCTTTGCTTGGCCTAATAGTTAATTTTTGAATCCGATGTGGGCGGGACGGAGAAGGAGGAGTGGTTGGGTCTTCTTCTGTTTTGTCTTCCCCAGTTGAAGCACTTCTCTTCTTCTTCCTTACGGCACACTTCCCCTTCCTCTTCGAAGAAGATTCGCTTCCAGGAGTAGCAAGCAATGTTGAAAGCTTCGTGTCATCATCTAGAGACCGCTCCGGGGTCTTCTCGACGTCTTCAAAATCCTCCGCCTTCTGCTCCTGCGAAGCAGCCGGATCGTCCAGGCCTTGAAGGGCTTCGATCTTCTCTGCCTGTGATCCCGGTTGGAAAGCAGAAGGAGGAGTAATCTGTAAAGATGGAGGTACAGCAACTGAAGGAGTGGAAGTTTGTGCAGTATTCAGTACCTCCGCTGTAGAAGAAAAGAAGTTAAAATCGGCATTCCCCGAAAATAGAGAAGGTATCGGTTCACCAAAGTTCAAGTAACAAGTAAGAAGGTCATCAAACTCGGTTAAATCAAATAACTGGTTCATTAGACCCGGGACTTCGCCAAAATTACCTGGAGGAGTTGGCTTCGCAAGTTCAATTTCATATTTATCAGCCTCAGTTTCTTCCTGGCTCTTCTCTTTAATTTGGGAAAGAGGAGTCTCGGAAGTATCGAGTTTAGCTTCAGCATCTTTTGCAGCAAGTGGAGATTGAGAGCTAGAACCGATGATGTCAACATCGGTCAAAGTCGAAATATGGACAGGGGCAGTGAAAGGTATTGTTTTTTCTAAATGCTCCTCTGCCACTGTCCCGGCTCTAGCTTCGGCAAGTTGCTCTTTGTCTCTAATAAGTGCATCACGTGCTTCATCATCCAGATAAAGCGCTACAAGGTCTGCCTCCGCATAGCCAGCAAACGTATCAAGTATGGTCTCCCAAACTTCAGCAAGTGTAATCTCATATTTGGGACCCAAGAATGAGAGGCTGCCGCGGCCCAAAATGCTGTGCATATAGAAGTCAAATAGAGTAGAATCGATGCTAGCTTTAGTGGCTTCGTGAGACTCTTCGGCCGCAACTTGTCCAGCAACCGCGTCATCTCGCTCCTTCTCAACTTTAAGAAGCTTAGCTTTCAGTATTTCAATCTCCGCATTTTGGGACACAATTGTTTCCCGCAGCTCAGCATTTTCTGTGCAACATTTCTTGGTAATGTGCTGCTCGGCTGCAAGCTTCATTTCAGCGTCTCTTTGTGCAGCATGTGCGTCCCGCACTTGCTTCTGAAAAACTTCTTCCTTTTGAGTATGCGATGCAGAAGACGAGGCGAGATCTTCCTTAAGTCGCTTGACTTCAGATTCAAGTTTTGCGTTGTCCTCTGCGATGCTTGTCATCTCCGCATCATGCTGCTTACACCATTTATCCCATTCGGCTGTATCGTTCTCCAGAGTCAGCATATTTTCAAGATTCATGTGATTGACTCTTTGGAGTTCATCAACAAGTTTCTGCCATTGCGACATCCTCTCAATGTTAAGCCTGACTGCATCAAGACTTTTAAGCATGTCTTGCTTATCAATCGGGACCAAATCTAGGTCAAAACGCACTCCTCTTAAGCACCAATTCGGAAATCGGCTTTGAAGCGTTGGAGGGCCGTTTTTAACTTGATATTGTGGCCTTGAAATGATTGCTTGAATGTCGGTTTTCTTTAAAGGAGGAGAGCCGGCCGGGATATTGGAAGATATAGGAGCGTCAGTTTTTTCAGAGATTTCTGCCGCGTCCTTTTCATCAAGTTTAACCCGTTAACTTGGGTCATCGGAAGCATGCCTTTTCCCTTTATCATCATAATATTTTCTTTTATGAGAGTCATCGTCTCTCCTTCTTTGCTGCTCTTCGTAAGCGCGCCTCTCTTGAGTTTTTCTAGCTGCGCGCTCTTCGTCAGATTCTTTGCGGGAGGGAAGATAACGTCCATAATCGTAAGAATCACGCCCTCCGTAGCGCCGAAAGTTGTCATAATACGAGCCAGTTCGTCCCATTGTAGAGCCTGAAATTGAAGAAAAGACAAGTCTTAGAAATATTCAAATTAAAGGGGGCTAAGTTCATATAAGTGCTAAGCATCCTAAGTGTGTGTGATGTGCAAACTACGCGCGTCGAACTACAAACCACTCTTTGGTTGAGGAGTGATAGCAGATTGGGAAACGGGAGTTGATTCTTGAGCTGGCAAAGTTTGCTGCAAAGTAGATGTTGCTTCTGTTACAGGAGAAGTAACTTTAGTTATGTCATCTTTAAAAAGCTCCCGGGAAGTTATCATTATATCACTTAAGCCATCGAAGGTGTCATCATCATGGTGCCCGGTAGAGTTTTCTTTTTCAGCTTCTACATCGGCTGACTTTTCAGTGATTCGAGGATTTTCTTCCTCTTCGATAATTGGGGCAAGTGCCAGTTTGCTGGACGGGCCCGCAACATCAGTAGGTGTGGGACATTTTACCAGTGAAGTTTCAGTAGCGATTTCTTTCGGTGTGGGGACTTCAACAGAAAGTGGGGCATCTGCTGTCTTCGGAGGAGAGTCGGGAACTTCATGAGGCTGTGTAGAGCGAGAAGAGTGTAAAAGCCCATACTGGTGCAAAAATTCATCTTTCAGCAAAAATTTGGCACTTCTATCTTCCGCCGCCACAGCATTTAAAGTCTCAAGGATCGATTTGAGGCTCGGATTTCTGAGCGGAGGAGGAAGCGCTGGAAAAAGAAAAAAGAACGAAGATAAGCATTTGATGGTTCGGATTTCGAAAAGCTTATAAGATGAACAGAGAAAGGCAAGTCTTACACCCGATTCTCCAAACTCCGTAGAATCCCGGAGGACATCGAACAAAGAAGAACTGGTTTAAAAAACCATGAGCACTTTCAGGCAAATCCAAGATCAATTTCCGATTCCTGGCACCCCTTACGAGTACAATTGAAGGATGATCTTTATTCTTAGAGAAGGTACATAGGTAGCAAATCTCGTCAAAGCTCGGAAGATGGTCAAGCGTCCTCCTAAACAGAACACACAAACCCATTAGAACGGCGTAACCGTTGGGGTGTAGCTGAAAAGGCGAGATAGCTATTCGAAGGAAGAGTTCCCGGACAAAACCTAGGGGTGGCCTGTCAGCTGTATCACTTGCTCCAAGGAATATAGCGTCTGAATCAGCAATACCAAATTGGATACACAGTTGTCTAAAAATTCTGTGGCTAAGAGTAGTCGGAGTTCTCTCCGGAGGATCAATCAGTGGATTGGCAATCGGGAAAGCTTCTTCAGTTGGTCCTGAATCTTCTTGTTGGGACATCATTCTACACAATCAACTGGATATTTAAATATAAAGGTGCACGTTTCCTAAAAAGTGTGAAGTGTTGTGCAAAACTAAAACCATAACGAGCAAGTACAACCGAAATTGAGACAATTGATGTTCGTTGATTATAAAGTTTCGAGGCTTGTTATTTCAGAATTAAAATACAATGTTGTGTTGATGCAAACAAGTCAGCTTATGTTGATTATTCCAGCTTTGTTTCAACACTTCATTTGAATTAGTCATTTCACAGCATTTCATTCACAGAATTCATTTAACTTAATTATTCGTTATCAACTAATCTATCATGCGATGTGGGCATTCGATGGCAGTATATTTGTCCCGTTTTTCTGCAAGTGTTGTATTTAGGCAGGTTATTAGCATTAAAGTCAAGACAGTGTGAAAGGAAGTACAACACAGTTCAGATTCAAGAATCCAGCCAACTTCTGTGCAAATTCCTCTAAGTCTTAAGTCGTTTGACGACCTATCATAGGTCGGGGCTTTTAGGTCGTATTGTGCGAGTCAAGATGTTCAAGGCAGTGCCAAGGTGGTTCAAGTCCTAGGTCGTTCTGCAACCTATCATAAGTCGCAGCATTTCTAGGTCGTACAGTGTAACTGAATAAGTCAAAGCGGTGCAATTTTATCTAAGTCCTAGGTCGCGCACGACTTGGCTTAGGTCGAAGACTCTTTAGGTCGTGAATATTATTAGATCGCAAAGACTCTTTAGGTCGAAGACTCTTTAGGTTGAAGACTCTTTAGGTCGAAGACTCTTTAGGTTGTGAATATTCCTGCGCGACCAAACTCTTAGGTCGTCTAAATCTGGTAAGTTATTGACTTCCTCTCCAAGCAACACCATACTGGATCCAATAACCCAATACCGCCATTATAAAAGAATTCGATATCTTTCTCATTTCATCTTCGAGTCATCCAGCAAATCAACTGGAAGTCATCCATATACCTCTGAATCATTCGACCAATCAATTGCAAATCCCACCGATCCGTTGTGAAAACTTCCGTGCGATCATGAATCAATGCAACATATCAAACAACGATCGAAAATCGATCGAAACAACCAAAAAACTGAAGCATGACACACGGAATTAAATTTGGGTCAGTAAACGTGGATTTACGATCGATCAGTGATTGCGAAAGAGGAGAGATTAACCCACTTACGTAATATACTGATAGAAGTGAATCGATGTATTGCTGGGATGAATTAACCTCCGAAGAATTAAGAATTCGTCAATGGCAATAGGATCTCAGAGTAGTAAAGTGGAGAGGAAGGAACGACCTAATCTATTTATATGGAGCTGGGAGAAGAAGGCGAATAGGCGTGCAAGTTTTAGGTCGTTCGCGACCTAGCAAAGTTGAGTCGAAGCATACGACCTAAGGTATAGCCATATACTTCGAGGGGCAAATGTTAACTCCTTTATTTCAGTGACCTAAAACTCTGTGATCTAAAAGAATGTTGCGACCTAAGGCAGCTACGACCTAAGGAAGCTACGACCTAAGGAAGCTACGACCTAAGGAAGCTACGATCTAAGGAAAATGCTATGACCTAAGAGGCTCTGCGATCTAAGGGAGTCCGCGACCTAACTATCTCAAGAACCTCGCGACCTAAATACATAGCGACCTAACTGATAAAGGAAGCCTGCGACCTAACTGAGAAAGTCCACGACCTATCAAGATAAGAAGTTAGCGACCTAACTTCTCCACGACCTAAGTGGTCTACGACCTAAGAAGTATCACAGCTTAGCGACCTAAGGGACTAAACGACCTAAGAGAGGTCCTGACCTAACTGCTGAAGCCATCTTTAACTCGCCAGCGACCTACTACTTGTTCAAATGAAGACAAGTGCAACTACATCTGCTGATTTCCTATGTCGCGAATGGAATGCGACCTAGCTTAGGTCGCTCATGACCTACGACCTAACTTAGGTCGTATGCGACCTAAGACTTTGTAATATTTCTGCCCAGAATTCAGAGCCGCTCCTATAAATAGGCCACCATTTCCAACATGGGGAGGACTTTTGGCCATTCATTTCTTCAAGCGCCGTTACTCTGTCGAAGTCTCCATTCATCCAGCAATCAAAGATCTTCAAACATTCAAGACGCTACAACAAGCTACATGAGAATTTCCTTACATCCAACACGGATTCATCGAATTTCATCGACGAAGATTGAGCTAGTAGTCAAGATTGTTTCTTGTGATCAACTTGTACTGTTTTGATAAGAGATTTGTATCGATTTGTAACCGGATTCAGTAATAAAGAGATTCAAAGTGGACGTAGGCTTAATCTCAAGCCGAACCACTATAAATTGCTGTCTTTTACTGCTTTTCTGCCATTTTGCTGCTTAAATTCTGTTCTCGTCACGCGGGTGGTGCTTTCACGATTCTATTACACACACCGGGTGTTAGCGTTCACTTTTTAACGTTAACATAGTTAAAACTTAAATTAATTAAATAATTAAAGGTTAATTAATTGGTTATTAAGGATAAATTAATTTGTAATTAATATTGATTAGTCTAAGTTAATTTCTTAAGAAAAGAGATTAAGAATTGTTAATAGTTAATGAAAGTCATTAACTAAGAATATTTAAATAATTAATTAATAAGATTAAATTAAATAATTAATTAGATTAATTAATTAAAGATAATCATTTGTAAAATTGTGTAAGTATAATTACTTAATAAAAGTAATTAAGGAATTAATTACTCATTTTAATTAATTGAGTTAATTAAATTTGTTCAAGTTAATTACTTAAGTTTAAATTAATAATCACTTGACGATTTGGAAAGTAAAATTACTTAGAGAAGTAATGAATAGATAATTACTGAATGTAATTAATTAAATGATGATTTGAAATCTGAGTATAATTATTTGTGAATAAATTAAAGAATTAATTAATAATTGTGATTAATTAAGATTTAATTAATAATTAAAGATCAATTAATTCATTAATTAAGAATGATAAGTTAATAATTAATGGTTAACTAATAAATTTTGAAACAAATATTTTCAAATAATTTGTAATTAAATTATGATAATTAACCAGGATTAATAATTAATACATCTGATTTTAAATTAATTGGTTGATTAATAAATTCACTTGTGAATGTTTGGATTCTATTGAATGTTAAATTATTTGACATCTCTGATCTGTACTGCTTTGTGATATATTCTGATTGGTGTGTGATCTGTACTGTAGTTATTTATCTGGGATGAATGTAAATTATAATTTGTAACTTATATATCTGTGATATGTGATATGTAAATGAACGATAAGCGTTATAGTTATACCGCTTATAAACTATATTTTTGTATTTTGATCTGTGATGATTGAATGATGTTGCACTACTGTGTGGAACCCCTGGACTACACCATACACACACAATTATGGATTTCATGAGGAAATCGGTTAAGTCACAGATGATTTAAATTTAATATTTTTGAAATTGAAATTTTAATTTCAATTGATTTTGGAAATGGATTTGGGTTAAATGTTAAAGCTTTTGAAAAGGAGTTTTTTTAAGAACAAAATTATTTTGGATAACTTGGTAAAATTTCCAATTTAAATAATTCAATTTGAATTTGAATTCAAAAATTTGGAATTGAATTCTATGTTTGGAAATTACGATTAAAGATGTTATAAATGTGTTTATATGAAGTTAAACCATTTTTAAAGTATAATTTTGAGAATTTGGATTTAACCCAAGAATCTTAACTCGTATAAATGAATCAGATTTCCGAAATGAAAACTATTTGTTTTCAAAGAATAAAAGCTTTCATATAAGAAAGGTAATTCCAATTTAAGTTAAAGGAATTTCAAGTTTGAATTGAAAAAAAAAATGGTTTTCCAAGTTATGAGTGGATTCTTTTTGAAAGCTATGAATTGAATCTGTTTATTTTTAACCGATTTAAAATGATGATTTGTTTAAACCATTCGAAATGGAATTGTTTTGAAAGCTATAAGTTAAATCTTTGTTTTAAAGATTTAATGAGTTAATCCAATTGAAATGGGAGTTAATTTGGAAAATCTGTAAATGAATCTTTTGTTTAAAAGATTAAAGTGTGGAAATTGTTTAAACCGTTGAAGGTTGTTAAAATGAATATTTTTGTTTAAAGATTTGAAAATGGTAATTTGTTAAACCATTTGAAAAGAAAGTTTTGGATAATCACTTGTGGCTTAACTGAAATTCCATTATCCATATGTTTTTAAATATTACGCTCACTATTCGGTTTAGCTGGGAGAGGACCTTTGTGTCACATAACCCATTCCGAATAATGATACGTCGTATATGGATGGCATTTGAAGACCGGTGGTGAAGACCGGGTATTTGCGAGAACGATAGGATGACCTATCGATTGTCTCTGCACCGAGTCATGCCGGTATAGAGATTTCCTAAGTGATGGGAAATCCGATCGGGATTGTGAATACCCGGAGCAAGGGCTTCTTCGGAGGTGCCTTCGGTTCTGTTCGAACCCGGAACAGACTTTTATGGTTACATGTCTGACATTACAATTTGAGATATAAAGCAGATTTCTTTCAAATACATTTCTGTTGGTGGTGGAGAATTTATTCTCTTAGCTTAACACCCTTCTTTGAGACGTACGAGCTCAGAGGTTATGTAGTTGAAGGTTATCAACGATATACTCCCAATTTGGTAATGTGGCATGCTGAGTGTTGATGTGTATTGATCATTTATTGATCATTTGTGATCAAAGCATGGCTTTGTGAAAAAGCGTAGCTTTGTGGACGAGACCTCATCGAACCTCACAGATCGGAAATGGTCGAAACAGGAATGATGCGGCAAGGTTATGAGGGTCGCGCCCTTTAGGGTATGTCATTTCCTTCTAGAAAAGGGTGGTATCATGGTATGAAGCCCAGATACTTACTCATGTGGACACACTTTAATTATTATGTGTGATGTTGGTTACCGAGTGCTCAAATAAAGGTCCCAAAGGACCGGGGAATGGCATATTCGTGAGTTACCTAGTTACAGGGGTAACCCGGCCTTGTGTTGGCAGAGAGCCAGGTTGGTTCTCGGGACGTCCAGCCAGAGGCATACCCATGTGGCAGTAGGAAGTTCCTTAGCCTGACCATTTGTTGGAAATCCAATTTCAATACAAACCCTGTACGGTTTTAGTTATAGAACCTACCATTTACTTATGGTGGCGCCCCACTGTTTAGATGGTAGCTATAGTAGTCATAGTGTGAAATGCCTATGTTGGCTAAGATTAATATTATACTTTCGAAATGTTTTCTGCACTATGCACTAATAATAATATCAAGATGATCTGTTTTGCGTAGTAAGCATCTTTGACTATCATAAGAAGAAATCTCCTCCAATTCCGCGTTTGCATTGTGTGAGTGGCGGGAGGTCTTATGGTAGTTTCATTTTCCAAAAGCATTGCAGATTTCAATGTTTAATATTCTTTTATTGTTTGTTTAAAGATAAACTGCTTTTGTTACTCACACCAGTCCCACGACTGACTTGGAGTTTATTGTTCCCTTCCTAAACTCTGGGTGCTCACAATTTTCCACACGAGCAGTCTAGAGTTGGGTTTTTCAGATATTCAGGTTTAGTAGATTATCTGGAGCTAGTTCAGTTCTTGGAGTTCATGGACTGACGTTGCTTATCTTGGAGCATTCTATTGGAGACATTCTATCCGTTGCTGGTGTTATCTATTTTCTTTCCGCTGTTATTTCTTGTATCATATCTCTGATATTATTGTTTCATATTGATATCATTGTTGTATATCATTCTGGATATTGTATTCATTGGAGTTGTATATGATATCATTGATTTCTTTATCCCGCTATGTTGTTATACTTAATGGTGTTATAAGCTCCGGTGAACCAGATTCGGCGTTTGAATCTGCGACATTTTGAGTACAAGTGAAGTACGGGTGCCGATTTACGAAGGCTGAGTTTTTGGATCATTACAGTTGGTATCAGAGCTGAGGGTTAAACTTTAGCTCAGGAGTATAACACATTAAGTAGCTCATTAGAGATAGGGTGAAGTATACCCTAGAATGAGTATTCCTCAGATATCCGTTCGAATGCCTCAGTAAATTCTCTTACTATCCACTGATAGTGAGTATGAGTGCAAGAAGAGGATGAGATATGGGATAAGGGAATACGACTATAATTGGTCAATACCCTATAACAACAAGGAAACAATCTTTTCTCTATCAATCTCTTTTGTTCAACATCTCTTTTCCAATTCTTCGATGAATTTTGGTAGATCCAGGAAGAAGATTCGATATATTAATATGGGACGTAAACTCTGGATTGACCAAAATTGTTGTTTGGATGTATTGGTTGCCTTGTTTGCTTTGGTTGTTATGGTTGATAGGTATACTTTAGTTCTAAACTAAAGAAAGTTTTGAAATTGTATCTAAATATCTATCTATTCTTTTGGTCCCAGTATATTCTACGAATGGTTAGTTATCCCTTCAGACTAACCGATGCCACTACATATTTCGTAGATCTGGATAACCCGAGTATCGTTAGAAAGAATTCAATAGATTCGTTCTTGTATCTATTATTGATATTCTGATTTGGTGAGCCAAATGGAGAATAGATATTCAGTTTGATTTGATGAAATGTTTTTCATCTATCTTTGTGTCTCCTTAGCAATTTTGAGGATGAAATTCTTTTAAGGGGGAAGTCTGTAACGACCCCAGATTTTTATTAAATTTAAATTGAAAATTAAATTAATTTTTGAATAAAATTTGTAAAATTAAATGATAAAGTGAGGCGAGTTTCCCCGAACTCAAATAAATTTGGTATAAATCATTTAAACTTTAAATATTGTATATATATATATATGTGTGTGAATGTGTATATATTTGGGTATATATGAGTCAATTTGAAATTATAAATATATGTATATATATATTTGATTTGAATTTAAATCCTAAATAAAAGGGTTGAAAATAAAGATACAAATTATATAAGATATAAAAGTATATGATAAATACATTGGATAAAATCTAATAACAAATTTAAATCTAGAAATTTACCTATATTACAAAATGAATATAAAAATTACATAAGATAAATTTTGTAGAAAATTTATGTGGTAAACAAATTACATAAATTAAACAATATATTAAGTATGGAAATTCATTTTTAATTATAAAACAATAAAAAGATATAATAACAACCTTAGATAAATTATAACAACGTATTTAAAAAATGAAAATAAATATATGAAGTAAAATAAAATACAAACAAAATATACTTACAAAATAATAAGTATAAGAAGAAAAAAAAGATAAGTATAAAACCTTTGTCTATACTAGCTTGCAAAAGAAACAACATATTCAACTATATATATTCATGTGCAAGCAAAATGTAAGTATGAAGACAAAACAAGTAAACATATATTAGACATAAAGTACTTAGCATTAAATGCCATCACAATTATCTCAAATATTTTGTAACAGCCGAAACAAAGAAATAAGCCAAACAAATAAAAATATATGCAAGATTGTACATACAAAATAAAAGAAATAGTATTGTAAACATGATAAGGTACCAAAGCATTAAATGCTATCATCTCAAATTTGCTGAAAAATCATCTCAGCCTCCAAATTGAGATAAAAATCCCTAGCCAAAGTATAAACAAATTATATCAATTGTACAAGTTCTATCACCAGCAAATTCATTTTCTTTATACCTCCTCCTCACTTCAATTTCGTTCATTTAAACTGAGAAAAATCTAAAGTAAACATCAACTTAAACTTAAACAAAATCTCAACTAAAACAACAACAACTTAAATAAATTCAACAAGAGAAATAAAGGCAGAAAGAAGACTTCAAGTATGTTTCATCATCAAGCTCTGTTCTTTTCTGGAAACAATACTGTGAGTAACTTCATTTTAAAATGCTTAAGTGAATTTCTATATGGTTGCTTGATTTATGCCTGAAGATAATCATGTGTTTGTGTTTGTTTATTTTTTTTTGAAATTGGTGTATGTGTGAAATATGATATCTGCATATTTGTTAAAGACTGTAGACACCTCTATTTAAATTTCTAGTTCAAGTTTGATTTCATATTTCCATATCTCTTGATCTAGGCTTTGTTAAGATTTAAGATACAAATGAAATATGATTGTTATATCATAAATGTTAGTTTAAAAATATATAGTTAGTTAAAATAACTTAGTATTGTTCAGGAAATATAAAACACAGTGAAATCTTAAATTAAGTCAAAAATAATTTGTCATAGATTATAAATTCAGGTTTATGAATCAAATACTAAGACCAAATTTTGATTTTTAAAAACTAAATTGGAAGTTTTTAGTTAAGGGGTTTGTGTGTATTTCTGGTTTAACCAGAAATCAGAATTTTAGAGATTTCTGAGAATCTATGGAATTTGGAAGGTCGTGAATCATTCTGGAGGTAGATGAATGAACGGTGAGTGGAGGAAAATTTTCAGTTTGTTGTTCAGATCTCTGTGTTGATGATGGTGGAGGATTTCTGTTCTTAACCCTAGTTTAACTGGGCTTAGTTGTTCGATCAACCGCATGTTCTATGATTGATCGAGTGTTACTAGATTTTGGGGATTGGTAGCTGGGTAGTAGATGGAGTCGAGGCCGGAGTTGCAGCCCTTCAGGTGGTCGGAGCGGCGAGTTTGAGGTGTTGATAGGTTTGAGGTGATGTTGCTCGAGATGTTTCAAGGTCTGGATTTTGATTCGAATTCGAATCGATTTTTGAGGCAATGAGATGTTGAGTTGGGTTTTGGAGATGCTGATCATCGTGGGTAGATCATCAGCGATGATCGGAATCACGCCCAGCCACCGTGCCCGTGCACGGTGTGTTTTGTTCTGGTGGGGTTGGATTTTGTTGTCTTCGAGTGATGAAGGGTTGAATCGAAGTTGGTAGCAGTTTTGCTCGAGATTTTGGACTAGGGTCTCAGGACAAATAGCTAGTGCCTCGGGTTGTTTTGCTTGCTACAGGTTTTTCTGAAACCTGTTATCCTGTTTAAAATTTTTAAAAATAAAATGTAAAAGCTAGTTTAAATGGGAAGCAAGTTTTAAACAAGTTTAAATCCAAGTTGTAAACTGGTTTAAGTTATGTTTAAATCTCAGTTCAAAATAAATTAAGTTTTAAACTTCAAATTGTTTAACTACTTTATAAAATGATTTAATAATTTGAATTTTAAAATGAAGTTTTAAAAATAAGTAAAGTTTGTAAAACCTAAGTTTAAATCTGGAATTCAAAGTAAATTTAAAAGCAAACTATGTTAAATACCTCGATTAAGTAAGAAATGTTTTAACATAAAGATAAATAGAATGTAATGATTTAGATTCATTAAATTATTAAGTTAATTAAAATGGATTAATTAATTTAATCAATTAACAATTTGGGGTAGTTAAGTGATTAAGGGTCTTAAATCCAGTAATTAAGGTTTAAGATTAATTATTTGAGGAATAATTAATTTGTAATTAAGGATCATTAATTTGATAAGATTAGATTTTAAATTAGTGATTAAATATTAATTAATCAAGTGATTAAAGATTAATTAAGTTATAGTTAAAACTTAAATTAATTAAATAATTAGAGGTTAATTAATTGGTTATTAAGGATAAATTAATTTGTAATTAATATTGATTAATCTAAGTTAATTTCTTAAGAAAAGAGATTAAGAATTGTTAATAGTTAATGAAAGTCATTAACTAAGAATATTTAAATAATTAATTAATATGATTAAATTAAATAATTAATTAGATTAATTAATTGAAGATAATCATTTGTAAAATTGTGTAAGTATAATTACTTAATAAAAGTAATTAAGGGATTAATTACTCATTGTAATTAATTGAGTTAATTAAATTTGTTCAAGTTAATTACTTAAGTTTAAATTAATAATCACTTGACGATTTGGAAAGTAAAATTACTTAGAGAAGTAATGAATAGATAATTACTGAATGTAATTAATTAAATGATGATTTGAAATCTGAGTATAATTATTTGTGAATAAATTAAAGGATTAATTAATAATTGTGATTAATTAAGATTTAATTAATAATTAAAGATCAATTAATTCATTAATTAAGAATGATTAGTTAATAATTAAGGGTTAACTAATAAATTTTGAAAGAAAGATTTTCAAATAATTTGTAATTAAATTATGATAATTAACCAGGATTAATAATTAATACATTTGATTTTAAATTAATCAGTTGATTAGTAAATTCACTTGTGAATGTTTGGATTCTATTGAATGTTAAATTATTTGACATCTCTGATCTGTACTGCTTTGTGATATATTCTGATTGGTGTGTGATCTGTACTGTAGTTATTTATCTGGGATGAATGTAAATTATTATCTGTAACTTATATATCTGTGATCTGTGATCTGTAAATGAAAGATAAGCGTTATAGTTATACCGCTTATCAACTATATTTCTGTATTCTGATCTGTGATGATTGAATGATGTTGCACTACTTTGTGGAATCCCTGGACTACACCATACACACACAATTATGGATTTCACGAGGAAATCGGTTAAGTCACAGATGATTTAAATTTAATATTTTTGAAATTGAAATTTTAATTTCAATTGATTTTGGAAATGAATTTGGGTTAAATGTTAAAGCTTTTGAAATGGTGTTTTTTTTAAGATAAAAATTATTTTGGATAACTTGGTAAAATTTCCAATTTAAATAATTCAATTTGAATTTGAATTCAAAAATTTGGAATTGAATTCTATGTTTGGAAATTACGATTAAAGATGTTATAAATGTGTTTATATGAAGTTAAACCATTTTTAAAGTATAATTTTGAGAATTTGGATTTAACCCAAGAACCTTAACTCGTATAAATGAATCAGATTTCCGAAATGAAAACTGTTTGTTTTCAAAGAATAAAAGCTTTCATATAAGAAATGTAATTCCAATTTAAGTTAAAGGAATTTCAAGTTTGAATTGAAAAAAAAATGGTTTTCCAAGTTATGAGTGGATTCTTTTTGAAAGCTATGAATTGAATCTGTTTATTTTTAACCAATTTAAAATGATGATTTGTATAAACCATTCAAAATGGAATTGTTTTGAAAGCTATAAGTTAAATCTTTGTTTTAAAGATTTAATGAGTTAATCCAATTGAAATGGGAGTTAATTTGGAAAATCTGTAAATGAATCTTTTGTTTAAAAGATTAAAGTGTGGAAATTGTTTAAACCGTTGAAGGTTGTTAAAATGAATCATTTTGTTTAAAGATTTGAAAATGGTAATTTGTTAAACCATTTGAAAAGAAAGTTTTGGATAATCAGTTGTGGCTTAACTGAAATTCCATTATCCATATGTTTTTAAATATTACGCTCACTATTCGGTTTAGCCGGGAGAGGACCTTTGTGTCACATAACCCATTCCGAATAATGATACGTCGTATATGGATGACATTTGAAGAACGGTGGTGAAGACCGGGTATTTGCGAGAACGATAGGATGACCTGTCGATTATTTCTGCACTGAGTCGCGCCGGTATAGAGATTTCCTAAGTGATGGGAAATCCGATCGGGATTGTGAATACCCGGATTACAAGGGCTTCTTCAGAGGTGCCTTCGGTTCTGTTCAAACCCGGAACAGACTTGTATGGTTACATGTCTGACATTACAATTTGAGATATAAAGCAAATTTCTTTCAAATACATTTCTGTTGGTGGCGGAGAATTTATTCTCTTAGCTTAACACCCTTCTTTAAGACGTACGAGCTCAGAGGTTATGTAGTTGAAGGTTATCAGCGATATACTCCCAATTTGGTAATGTGGCATGCTGAGTCTTGCTGTGTATTGATCATTTATTGATCATTTGTGATCAAAGCATGGCTTTGTGAAAAAGTGTAGCTTTGTGGACGAGACCTCATCGAACCTCACAGACCGGAAATGGTCGAAACAGGAATGATGCGGCAAGGTTATGAGGGTCGCGCCCTTTAGGGTATGTCATTCCTTCTGGAAAAGGGTGGTATAATGGTATGGAGCCCAGATACTTACTCATGTGGACACACTTTAATTATTATGTGTGATGTTGGTTAACTAGCGCTCGGATAAAGGTCCCAAAGGACTGGGAATGGCATATTCGTGAGTTACCTAGTTACAGGAGTAACCCGGCCTTGTGTTGGCAGAGAGCCAGGTTGGTTCTCGGGACGTCCAGCCAGAGGCATACCCATGTGGCAGTAGGAAGTTCCTTAGCCTGACCATTTGTTGGAAATCCAATTTCCAATACGAACTCTGTACGGTTTTAGTTGTAGAACCTGCCATTTACTTATGGTGGCGCCCCACTGTTTAGATGGTAGCTATAGTAGGCATAGTGTGAAATGCCTATGTTGGCTAAGATTAATATTATACTTTCGAAATGTTTTCTGCACTATGCACTAATAATAATATCAAGATGATTTGTTTTTCGTAGTAAGCATCTTTGACTATCATAAGAAGAAATCTCCTCCAATTCTGCGTTTGCATTGTGTGTGTGGTGGGAGGTCTTATGGTAGTTTCATTTTCCAAAAGCATTGCGGATTTCAATGTTTAATATTCTTTTGTTGTTTGTTTAAAGATAAACTGCTTTTGTTACTCACACCAGTCCCACGACTGACTCGGAGTTTATTGTTCCCTTCCTAAACTCTGGTTGCTCACAATTTTCCACACGAGCTGTCAATAGTTGGGTTTTTCAGATATTCAGGTTTAGTAGATTATCTGGAGCTAGTTCAGTTCTTGGAGTTCATGGACTGACGTTGCTTATCTTGGAGCATTCTATTGGAGACATTCTATCCGCTGCTGGTGTTATCTATTTTCTTTCCGTTGCTATTTCTTGTATCATATCTCTGATATTGTTGTATCATATTGATATCATTGTTGTATATCATCCTGGATATTGTATTCATTGGAGTTGTATATGATATCATTGATTTCTTTATTCCACTGTGTTGTTATACTTAATGGTGTTATAAGCTCCGGTGAACCAGATTCGGCGTTTGAATCTACGACATTTTGAGTACAAGTGAAGTACGGGTGTCGATTTTCGAAGGCCGAGTTTTTGGATCATTACAGTTGGTATCAAAGCTGAGGGTTAATCTTTAGCTTAGGAGTATAACACATTAAGTAGCTCATTAGAGATAGGGTGAAGTATACCCTAGAATGAGTATTCCTCAGATATCCGTTCAAACGCCTCAGTAAATTCTCTTACTATCCACTGATAGTGAGTATGAGTGCAAGAAGAGGGTGAGATAGGGGACAAGGAAATACGACTATAATTGGTCAATACCCTGTAACAACAAGGAAACAATCTTTTCTCTATCAATCTCTTTTGTTCAACATCTCTTTTCCAATTCTTCGATGAATTCTGGTAGATCCAGGAAGAAGATTCAATATATTAATATGGGACGTAAACTCCGGATAGACCAAAATTGTTGTTTAGATGTATTGGTTGCCTTGTTTTTTTGGTTGTTATAGTTGATAGGTATACTTTAGTTCTAAACTAAAGAAAGTTTTGAAATTGTATCCAAATATCTATCTATTCTTTGGGTCCCAATATATTCTACGAATGGTTAGTTATCCCTTCGGACTAACCGATGCCCCTTCATATTTCGTAGATCTGGATAACCCGAGTATCGTGTGAAAGAATTCAATAGATTCGTTCTTGTATCTATTATTGATATTCTGATTTGGTGAGTCAAATGCAGAATAGATATTCAGTTTGATTTGATGAAATGTTTTCATCTATCTTTGTGTCTCCTTGGCAATTTCGAGGACGAATTTTTTTTATGGGGGGAAGTCTGTAACGACCCCGGATTTTTATTAAATTTAAATTGATAATTAAATTAATTTTTGAATAAAATTTGTAAAATTAAATGATAAAGTGAGGCCAGTTTCCCCGAACTCAAATAAATTTGGTATAAATCATTTAAACTTTAAATATTGTGTATATATATATATGTGTGTATGTGTGTGAATGTGTATATATTTGGGTATATATGAGTCAATTTGAAATTATAAATATATGTATATATATATTTGATTTGAATTTAAATCGTAAATAAATGGGTTGAAAATAAAGATACAAATTATATAAGATATAAAAGTATAGGATAAATACATTGGATAAAATCTAATAACAAATTTAAATCTAGAAATTTACCTATATTACAAAATGAATATAAAAATTACATAAGATAAATTTATAGAAAATTTATGTGGTAAACAGATTACATAAATTAAACAATATATTAAGTATAGAAATTCGTTTTTAAATTATAAAACAGTAAAAAGATATAATAACAACCTTAGATAAATTATAACAACGTATTTAAAAAATGAAAATAAATATATGAAGTAAAATAAAATACAAACAAAATATACTTACAAAATAATAAGTATAAGAAGAAAAAAAAGATAAGTATAAACACCTTTGTCTATACTAGCTTGCAAAAGAAACAACATATTCAACTATATATATTCATGTGCAAGCAAAATGTAAGTATGAAGACAAAACAAGTAAACATATATTAGACATAAAGTACTTAGCATTAAATGCCATCACAATTATCTCAAATACTTTGTAACAGCCGAAACAAAGAAATAAGCCAAACAAATAAAAATATATGCAAGATTGTACATACAAAATAAAAGAAATAGTATTGTAAACATGATAAGGTACCAAAGCACTAAATGCTATCATCTCAAATTTGCTAGAAAATCATCTCAGCCTCCAAATTGAGATAAAAATCCTTGGCCAAAGTATAAACAAATTATATCAATTGTACAAGTTCTATCACCAGCAAATTCATTTTCTTTATACCTCCTCCTCACTTCAATTTCGTTCATTTTCACTGAGAAAAATCTAAAGTAAACATAAACTTAAACTTAAACAAAACCTCAACTAAAACAACAACAACTTAAATAAATTCAACAAGAGAAGTAAAGGCAGAAATAAGACTTCAAGTTTGTTTCATCATCAAGCTCTGTTCTTTTCTGGAAACAATACTGTGGGTAACTTCATTTTAAAATGCTTAAGTGAATTTCTATATGGTTGCTTGATTTATGCCTGAAGATAATCATGTGTTTGTGTTTTTTTTTTTGAAATTGGTGTATGTGTGAAATATGATATCTGCATATTTGTTAAAGACCGTAGACACCTCTGTTTAAATTTCCTAGTTCAAGTTTGATTTCATATTTCCTTATCTCTTGATCTAGGCTTTGTTAAGATTTAAGATACAAATGAAATGTGATTGTTATATCATAAATGTTAGTTTAAAAATATATAGTTAGTTAAAATAACTTAGTATTGTTCAGGAAATATAAAACACAGTGAAATCTTAAATTAAGTCAAAACTAATTTGTCATAGATTATAAATTCAGGTTTATGAATCAAATACTAAGACCAAATTTTGATTTTTAAAAAATTAATTGGAAGTTTTTAGTTAAGGGGTTTGTGTGTATTTCTGGTTTAACCAGAAATCAGAATTTTACAGATTTCTGATAATCTCTGGAATTTGGAAGGTCGTGAATCATTCTGGAGGTAGATGAATGAATAGTGAGTGGAGGAAAATTTTCAGTTTGGTGTTCAGATCTCTGTGTTGATGATGGTGGAGGATTTCTGTTCTTAACCCTAGTTTAACTGGGCTTATTTGTTCGATCAACCGCATGTTCTATGATTGATCGAGTGTTACTAGATTTTGGGGATTGGTAGCTGGGTAGTAGATGGAGTCGAGGCCGGAGTTGTAGCCCTTCAGGTGGTCGGAGCGGCGAGTTTGAGGTGTTGACAGGTTTGAGGTGATTTTGCTCGAGATGTTTCCAGGTCTGGGTTTTGATTCGAATTCGAATCGATTTTTGAGGCAATGAGATGTTGAGTTGGGTTTTGGAGATGTTGATCGTCGTGGGTAGATCATCAGCGATGATCGGAATCACACCCAGCCACCGTGCACGTGCACGGTGTGTTTTGTTCTGGTGGGGTTGGATTTTGTTGTCTTCGAGTGATGAAGGGTTGACTCGAAGTTGGTAGCAGTTTTGCTCGAGATTTTGGACTTGGGTCTCGGGACAAATAGCTAGTGCCTCGGGTTGTTTTGCTTGCTACAGGTTTTTCGTAAACCTATTATCCTGTTTAAATTTTTTTAAATAAAATGTAAAAGCTAGTTTAAATGGGAAGCTAGTTTTAAACAAGTTTAAATCCAAGTTGTAAACTGTTTTAAGTTATGTTTAAATCTCAGTTCAAAATAAATTAAGTTTTAAACTTCAAATTGTTTAACTACTTTATAAAATGATTTAATAATTTGAATTTTAAAATGAAGTTTTAAAAATAAGTAAAGTTTGCAAAACCTAAGTTTAAATCTGGAATTTAAAGTAAATTTGAAAGCAAACTATGTTAAATACCTCGATTAAGTAAGAAATGTTTTAACATAAAGATAAATAGAATGTAATGATTTAGATTCATTAAATTATTAAGTTAATTAAAATGGATTAATTAATTTAATTAATTAACAATTTGGGTTAGTTAAGTGATTAAGGGTCTTAAATCCAGTAATTAAGGTTTAAGATTAATTATTTGAGGAATATTTAATTTGTAATTAAGGATCATTAATTTGATAAGATTAGATTTTAAATTAGTGATTAAATATTAATTAATCAAGTGATTAAAGATTAATTAAGTTATAGTTAAAACTTAAATTAATTAAATAATTAGAGGTTAATTAATTGGTTATTAAGGATAAATTAATTTGTAATTAATATTGATTAATCTAAGTTAATTTATTAAGAAAAGAGATTAAGAATTGTTAATAGTTAATGAAAGTCATTAACTAAGAATATTTAAATAATTAATTAATATGATTAAATTAAATAATTAATTAGATTAATTAATTAAAAATAATCATTTGTAAAATTGTGTAAGTATAATTACTTAATAAAAGTAATTAAGCAATTAATTACTCATTGTAATTAATTGAGTTAATTAAATTTGTTCAAGTTAATTACTTAAGTTTAAATTAATAATCACTTGACGATTTGGAAAGTAAAATTACTTAGAGAAGTAATGAATAGATAATTACTGAATGTAATTAATTAAATGATGATTTGAAATCAGAGTATAATTATTTGTGAATAAATTAAAGGATTAATTAATAATTGTGATTAATTAAGATTTAATTAATAATTAAAGATCAATTAATTAATTCATTAATTAAGAATGATTAGTTAATAATTAAGGGTTAACTAATAAATTTTGAAAGAAAGATTTTAAAATAATTTGTAATTAAATTATGATAATTAACCAGGATTAATAATTAATACATCTGATTTTAAATTAAATAGTTGATTAATAAATTCACTTGTGAATGTTTGGATTCTATTGAATGTTAAATTATTTGACATCTCTGATCTGTACTGCTTTGTGATATATTCTGATTGGTGTGTGATCTGTACTGTAGTTATTTATCTATGATGAAATTATTATCTGTAACTTATATATCTGTGATCCGTGATCTGTAAATGAACGATAAGCGTTATAGTTATACCGCTTATCAACTATATTTCTGTATTCTGATCTGTGATGATTGAATGATGTTGCACTACTGTGTGGAACCCCTGGACTACACCATACACACACAATTATGGATTTCACGAGGAAATCGGTTAAGTCACAGATGATTTAAATTTAATATTTTTGAAATTGAAATTTTAATTTCAATTGATTTTGGAAATGGATTTGGGTTAAATGTTAAAGCTTTTGAAAAGGAGTTTTTTTAAGATGAAAATTATTTTGGATAACTTGGTAAAATTTCCAATTTAAATAATTCAATTTGAATTTGAATTCAAAAATTTGGAATTGAATTCTATGTTTGGAAATTACGACTAAAGATGTTATAAATGTGTTTATATGAAGTTAAACCATTTTCAAAGTATAATTTTGAGAATTTGGATTTAACCCAAGAACCTTAACTCGTATAAATGAATTAGATTTCCGAAATGAAAACTGTTTGTTTTCAAAGAATAAAAGCTTTCATATAAGAAATGTAATTCCAATTTAAGTTAAAGGAATTTCAAGTTTGAATTAAAAAAAAATGGTTTTCTAAGTTATGAGTGGATTCTTTTTGAAAGCTATGAATTGAATCTGTTTATTTTTAACCGATTTAAAATGATGATTTGTTTAAACCATTCTAAATGGAATTGTTTTGAAAGCTATAAGTTAATCTTTATTTTAAAGATTTAATGAGTTAATCCAATTGAAATGGGAGTTAATTTGGAAAATCTGTAAATGAATCTTTTGTTTAAAAGATTAAAGTGTGGAAATTGTTTAAACCGTTGAAGGTTGTTAAAATGAATATTTTTGTTTAAAGATTTGAAAATGGTAATTTGTTAAACCATTTGAAAAGAAAGTTTTGGATAATCAGTTTTGGCTTAACTGAAATTCCATTATCCATATGTTTTTAAATATTACGCTCACTATTCGGTTTAGTCGGGAGAGGACCTTTGTGTCACATAACCCATTCCGAATAATGATACGCCGTATATGGATGGCATTTGAAGACCGATGGTGAAGACCTGGTATTTGCGAGAACGATAGGATGACCTATCGATTGTCTCTACACTGAGTCGCGCCGGTATAGAGATTTCCTAAGTGATGGGAAATCCGATCGGGATTGTGAATACCCGGATTGCAAGGGCTTCTTCGGAGGTGCCTTCGGTTCTGTTCGAACCCGGAACAGACTTGTATGGTTACATGTCTGACATTACAATTTGAGATATAAAGCAGATTTCTTTCAAATACATTTCTGTTGGTGGCGGAGAATTTATTCTCTTAGCTTAACAACCTTCTCTGAGACGTACGAGCTCAGAGGTTATGTGGTTGAAGGTTATCAGCGATATACTCCCAATTTGGTAATGTGGCATGTTGAGTGTTGCTGTGTATTGATCATTTATTGATCATTTGTGATCAAAGCATGGCTTTGTGAAAAAGAGTAGCTTTGTGGACGAGACCTCATCGAACCTCACAGACCGGAAATGGTCGAAACAGGAATGATGCGGCAAGGTTATGAGGGTCGCGCCCTTTAGGGTATGTCATTTCCTTCTGGAAAAGGGTGGTATCATGGTATGGAGCCCAAATACTTACTCATGTGGACACACTTTAATTATTATGTGTGATGTTGGTTACCGAGCGCTCGGATAAAGGTCCCAAAGGACCGGGGAATGGCATATTCGTGAGTTACCTAGTTACAGGGGTAACCCGGCCTTGTGTTGGCAGAGAGCCATGTTGGTTCTCGGGACGTCCAGCCAGAGGCGTACCCATGTGGCAGTAGGAAGTTCCTTAGCGTGACCATTTGTTGGAAATCCAATTTCCAATACGAACCCTGTACGGTTTTAGTTGTAGAACCTGCCATTAACTTATGGTGGCGCCCCACTGTTTAGATGGTAGCTATAGTAGGCATAGTGTGAAATGCCTATGTTGGCTAAGATTAATATTATACTTTCGAAATTTTTTCTGCACTATGCACTAATAATAATATCAAGATGATCTGTTTTGCGTAGTAAGCATCTTTGACTATCATAAGAAGAAATCTCCTCCAATTCTGCGTTTGCATTGTGTGTGTGGCGGGAGGTCTTATGGTAGTTTCATTTTCCAAAAGCATTGCGGATTTCAATGTTTAATATTCTTTTGTTGTTTGTTTAAAGATAAACTGCTTTTGTTACTCACACCAGTCCCACGACTGACTCGGAGTTTATTGTTCCCTTCCTAAACTCTGGGTGCTCACAATTTTCTACACGAGCAGTCTAGAGTTGGGTTTTTTAGATATTCAGTTTTAGTAGATTATTTGGAGCTAGTTCAGTTCTTGGAGTTCATGGACTGACGTTGCTTATCTTGGAGCATTCTATTGAAGACATTATATCCGCTGCTGGTGTTATCTATTTTCTTTCCACTACTATTTCTTGTATCTTATCTCTGATATTGTTGTATCATATTGATATCATTGTTGTATATCATTCTGGATATTGTATTCATTGGAGCTGTATATGATATCATTGATTTCTTTATTCCGCTGTGTTGTTATACTTAATGGTGTTATAAGCTCCGGTGAACCAGATTCGGCGTTTGAATCTACGGCATATTGAGTACAAGTGAAGTACGGGTGCCGATTTTCGAAGGCCGAGTTTTTGGATCATTACAAGTTTAATCTCCCATTTGATTCTGTAAAACGTGGAGTGGCCCAAACTCACTATTTACATGTTTTATATTGCTTTGTGAAAAGTGATAGTGCATTATATATGTTGGAAACGATATAGTCGTTATAAACGTGCTTTGAAATCCTTGATAATCGACACATGTTAAATTGGATAGATTGGAAAATTATGGGAAAATTGTGGGAATATATATACATATACATACATACATACATATATATATATATTGGGTTGTTCTATACACATTTTGGTGTGTTAGGCATAAATGGAATTGGTTGGGACATTTGTGGAATTTGGAAATGGAAGCTATAAATATTAGAAGCGAAAAGGACGCGATGGATGCACTTTGAAATCGCTGTGATCTGCGATTTTAAAGTTAACTTTGGAAGACATCCTAGGGCTTCTTCATATTGATTAATAAGTACTGTTTGCGTACTTATTTTGGGAAAACATCAAGGTTTAAATATATTTCTAAAAATCAATTGTGGATTCACAAATTGATGATTTTAAATTATTAAATGGGTTTTGATTGGTGTTTTAAATAAAGGTTTTAAAATATAGTATATGTATTTTAAAAGTATGTTTTAAGTATATATATGGTTATAGAAGTTGCTAAAGATTCTATTAAAGGAATAAAAGGATTTTATGTTATAATATTCTACAAATGGTGTATATTATTTTATTAAATACCTTAGTTTTGCAAATAAATTAGTACATGTATACATGTATATATATACATATATATATGTATGTATATATCTTTTTAAGGGTATTCTAATATATTTAATTGATTTAAAAGGAAGTTTAATATTTTGTAAAGGGATTTAAAAGGAGTTTTAGATTATAACACTAATGTTATAATGGATTGTTTTATAAATTGAATATGGTAAGTATAAAAGTGACTTTGGGTTTATAGTAACGATGCTTGTGCAACATTTTTTTTAACCCAATTGACTATACTTTTGAAAAGTGATTAGATCTTTATAATAGAGTTTTAAAGGTAACAAAATAGTGAAGTGTTTTGGGGTTTGTTGTAAACAATAATTTAGTAACATTTGTTTTTAAACACTTGGATAATATTTTAAAGTCCTAAAATATTGTTAAATGAGTTTTGGAAAATACTTAGATTTTAACAAAGGGATTTAAAAGAGGATAACAAGTATGGATTGGTTTTGGGTTTGTTATGGCAACGTGTTAATAACATTTGCCTTTAACCCTTTTCAGTTATACTTAGGAATGTAAATAGATCTTTAAAGAATAATTTAAGGATAAGCAAAAACGAAATAGTTTTGGGTTATAGTGATAATGTTTTAAGTGACATTAGTGTTAAACCTTTTGAATGGATTTGTGAAAGAACTTAAGTCCTTAAAATGGATATTTTGGAGAAAATTATAGGTAAGGAATCTTTTGGAAAAAGATTGGAAAGAAAATTTAGTGATGACTCGCCTTTTCGACTCTTGAAAATCGACACCAATACATCTCGGTATTAACGTGTCGCAAATTACAGAAAGGTAGATTGATCAAGGGTAAAAAGAAAATAACACAGAATAGAGTAGAAAACAGAATCTCACACGAATGGAATAATCATATATTATTAACCATAAAATCTTTTATAGTTGGAAATTTTGAATACAATATCAGAGACTAACCTAGATTCAACTTGGACAGTTATAAATCCTTTATCCTTACAAATGCTAAAAAACAACAAAACAAATGTAGTGGAAAATAGAATATGTCCATACGTTGATGAAGATCTCTAGCTCTTGTCTAGAAACTCCAAGCATCTTTAGTCAAACCTAAAACTACTCGGATCTGACTCGAGTATTAAAAATACCCTGATCAGGCTTGACAAACCAACTTGAAAAAACTCGAATTATAAATGTATATGACGATGTCATAGATCGGATTAATGCCAATCAAAACCTTTGAAAAGAATGGTATCTCGTAAGACCACGCAAACATGGACGGGTTTTTACCTTATGATAACCAAAATACTTTATACCAAAGCAAATTTGATATTATGATTAATAACGTTGGTTTAAAAAAACTTTTCAGATAAATATATGTACAAAGTAGGTATCAATTCCTAGATAATGTCAAACGGTGTATATGATGCCAAAGGGGCAGCCGAAATGTTTGCAAAGCATTACAGCTATTTTGGGGATCCAACCAAAACCATAAAGCTCGTGTTAGAATTGAATTTCCAACATGATAGGGAACTGGTGGCCATTTCCTACGATGCGAAGTCCATGTATAACATCCTAGTCTCCGGTGACTATTCACTTTTCTCAAGCAAGCCATCTTACTACATTGTTACACTACTATGGAACTGTGTATTTCCATAGCTTTGGTATTTCTCGATCAAGCCTCCAATACCTATTCATTTAAACCATTGAGGCTCCAGACACTACTGGACTCCTCCATCACTAATAAAACCGATAGCCGGAAATATATGTCCTACAGACCACATATTATCCCTTATCATTCCTAGGATGCGAGGCTCGTGACGCTATGCTCTTCTTTCAACAAAACCATGGTTTTATTTTCACAAAGCCACGCTTTACATTTCACAAAGCAAATTCCATTTAGAATTCCACATTGCCATTTCTAACAACACACTATTAATTTCCACAAAAGTATAAACTTTGAGCTTGTACATCACAAATAAGGGTTACCCCCTACACCACCAAACAGATGTACGTTTGCAGAGATCAATGTACGTGGATTTAGATATGCAATGTCGACACTCATACATACAAGTTATCCAGGTGAAGGACAAACCAAAGGCACTCCTCCTATTACTTCCTGTTTGGGAATCACCCCTAGGATTAGTAGTGAGTAGTCCTTTCAAATCAAAGATTTTCAAAACGAAGGCACTACTACCACTATATATATACATATACATACATACATACATACATATATATATATATCTATGATATGGGGATTAACCAGGAGGTTAGTGGCAAGCAGCCCTACATCATGAAGACCTCCGTCTTAAAATCGTTTCCTTCAACATGTCTTCACTTTCGAACACGTATATTGGTTCAAAGTTGTTTTCGGATAAGAATTACCCAAATCCAACCCCAATTACTCCAAACCAATCATCGATGATGTCAAGTATATAGGTGATTATCAAACAACATCCAACCAATTTATCTTTTTATCAAATGAAATATCTTTCGGAGATATATTCTTTTTAAACTATTCCTTTATCTTTTAAGAGTATATGAAATCATTCAGTCTCATTTATCAAATTCTTTGGTTGATTAAACCTCTTTAATCTTGGAATAATTCCAAATTGTTTCCCCTTTTACTTAGGAAAACATTTCCAAATCATTTATTTAAATCTTAACAAAGATTTCTTATTTTTAAATCATAACTTTTAAATGGGTAAAAACGATGTTATTTAAGACATTATTTACTATAAACCAAATCAAATAGTATAAGTAGAAAAGGATCGATAGCGATTAGACTAATTATACCCAATACCTATTTCCATATTCAACATGTACTATTCGTCAAATAACGGTGAAATCACCTTCTAAATTCACATGGATAGTACATGTTCCCTCCTCGGATTTTAATATAGAGTTTAACTAGGGTATTCTCTATATCACCAAAATCTTATTTTAAAATATTATTTAACATTCGAAAACTTGATTTGGACATATCTTAAACTTTACTAAATGAAATCTCGATTTTTATTTTTCATTTGAAAATTATAACCTCGAGGGTTTGGAAAATTATTATTTCAAAGAACTCCAACTTATAATCCACCCTACACATTCGTTTAACTTTTTGTCACGAAATCGCGAACTGCCAAAATGTGATGGATTATTTTTACTACTGTAGTCAAATTTTATAAAACTTGTCCGAGACACTTTTAAACTATTTCGAAATCATAATAAATCGTTATAAACCTGTAACAACCCAAAGTTTTATAACAATTAATTATCGTCAAAGTGACGATTAAATTGTTTGTTTATTTCTGTTGGAATTTTAATCGATTGAGATTCTTTTGAAAATGGTTAGAGTAGTATGCGGGCATTAAAAATTGAAATGGTAGCCCACGTTTTCATTTGTTGTTTTGGCCATGATAACTACCTAAGTGTTTAACCCGGTTCCCATTGAATTCTCATTCGAAAACCCTAAATCAAAACGGAAAAAAAATGGCGGCCTCGATTTTCTTTTCTCGTTCGTTCGTGTACAAATTAGGGCTTTCGAAGCTACGCCTATTTGATCGGTCGATTGTCTATTCGTGTGTGCTTCGTTCTCGTTCGTTTGCTCTTGGCTGCTAGGGCTTGTATAGATTCGAAGGCGCCGACTTCAACTGTGCAATCGAACGATGAATTCGTTGCCTTGCTCGATCGATCCTTCGTTGCTCACGGCTGTATCTATTCGCGTCGAATAAGGTGAGTGAATTTTCACTCACATCTAGTTCATTCTTAATATTGTGCTTCTGCAGTTCGATTTTGCTTCGATGCTTTTTATCTCGGTCAGTGATTGAATTTGTTTCTTATTACTTGTTCAAAACTGTCATTGATTTAAAATGACATTGAAATTGTCTTTGGCTTTGCTTTGTTGGCATCGGTTTTGACTTTGTTGAAATTTCGATTACTTGACTAATTGATCTCGGCCACTTGATTTAATATGAATGTTTGAGAATTTTTCTGACTTGTTCATTATCGTATATTTGATAATGCCTTGTTTACCTCGGCTTTGATTTTGCTAGCATTTTGGTTCCGTGAATTTTTGTGGGCTTCGGCCATCACCATTGCTTTGTATTGACCTATAGCTTGAACTTGCTATATGTTTACACACATGCTTCACTTGTTCACTTGGTTTAAGTGTTCTTGTAATCATTCTGATCATGCTGGATTGCTTATTGTTTCGACATCTGTAATGTTTGTGAATTTGTGGCCTGGAGTTGTTTCTTTGTTTCAGTTTGGTCTTGTTGGTTTTCTTCTGTCATTTGGTCTGGAGTACATTGGTTCATTGTTTCGACCATGCCATTTGTTGAGGTTATCAACGACATATCATGTGCTTGAACTCTGTCCATACTTGCACACTGATTCATTCGAAGTTGAAATCTAGGTCATTGATTCAGTCTGGTTGACCGTCATATATGCAGCATTGCTTCGATTCTACCAGTTCACTATTGAGTTCATTTGCGTGATGTGCTTGAGTCTTGTTAATGTGGCTATTCACTTGAACTTGTGTCCATTTTGTAGTCTGTTGCCTTGGTCATCTGGTTGAGGCTGCAGCTTGTTACATTTGAGGTCTGGTTCTGTGACTTGTGAACTGTCTTCATATGTCTTGATAGTTTGGTTTTGCATACTTAGGTTGTAACAGTGAGTCATCATTTGTTTTTTTGTGTTATTGAGTCTGGCACTGGTGTATCATGCACTTGTGTTTGCAGCTCTTGGAGATTCATGTGATATATTGTTTATATACGTGTTTTGTTTTTGAGTTTGGGTTAGGCTGCACTTGTGTATGGCCTTACTTCTGGTTCGGATTCATATGTTCTTCATTCTGGTTGGTCTGCATTTTTGGTTATTTGAATGCAACAGCTTGCTTTGGTGTCCATGTATATGGTTGTGTAGCTTCACTTGAGTCAAGCTGATTTTTGTTGAGACTTGTTTTAGCCGTCTTGAATGTTTTCCTCATTTTTTATTACACATGTGTTGAATCCAGTTTCATAACTCGGTTTTGACCTTGTGCTGAGGTCGAAATTTTATTTATATTACACCTGAGTTGAACTCAACTTTATTTTGGGTTTGACCTTGTGCTTGTTGTGAATCTTCATTGTGCATTCATGTGCACTTTGTTCATTGGTGGTTACTGGGTTGACCCTGTGCTAGCTCTTGCAGTTCCATCTGGTTACTTTTGATTTGAGTTAGTGCTAGTTGTTTTTGGTTCATTTATATTGACCTCTGCAGTTTTGATTGCTGTTAGTATCCACTGTTGTGATGATTTCACGTACTGTAGTGGCGAGGCAGTGCACGCATGCGTGTACTACAGCCACACAGAAATTTGATTTGATTTGATCATTTTGAGATTTGTCTAATTATCTATTTGATAATTAGATTCTGAGTTTCTAATTATTTATTAATAATTGGAATTTGTTGTTAATTGATGTTTAGGAAATTCTGGAGTTTTCATATTGTCTTCATTGATAATCTTTTTATTTATCCTTGCTGATGATTTGGATTTGCTGATTGTTGTTTAACACTATTTAGTGTTATATCTGCCGTTATCCGATTCTCTTATCGAAGAGTTGGATATACGAGATTTTTGTGACTATCGTCTATTTGATATTTGATTATTATTGCTTTTGTGCATTAATAACTGAGTTTGAATTAGACTGACCCGTGTATTATTTTCTTTTGAATTTAATACTCGGGTCAGACCCGAGTTATTTCAGGTTGTAGATTTCCTGCTTTGGGTTGCTGTTTGAGCTATGAAAACTTTTCTTATCTTTTGGAGTAGTCGTGTCATAGTATAGGTTGGTATATATTCATGTATATTAGTTGATAATGTACTTGTATATATAACTTCCAGAGTCGACAGTTGTAGTTGTATCATATGTATCGTGTCAAATGTATTGTAACTGACATCAGTTATATATATATATGAGACTTTTGTTATCTGTGTTTCGCATTTTTTTGTATCTGTGTTATTATTTATATATATTTTCCTAAACTATTATGAACCATCGTAGTTCGTTTTATACTGGAATTGGGTATGTCGATGGGAGTAAATAAATAAGAGATGAAAATGGAAAATATATACCACTCCTATCGAGGTAACCAATACTAGTGTAAGGCCAACTACGGATGGCCGCTCCTATCCAGCCTTATTCTTCGTAATAACAGACAGTATTTCTTTTAATACTCTTTGTTATTGTGAGCATAGAGGTTGGGCGTCACAGTTGGTATCAGAGCTTGGGGTTTATGGACATAATATAAAACATAACTTAGATGGAACATGTGTTACAACTATTGGTCGATGTTTTATTTGTGCTTTGAGTCAAAACTAAAGTTTTGAAATTATGATGAAATTTTTAAATATCTCTATTTAAAAAATAAAATAAAATAAAATAAAAGTGGAATTGTGTTTTGTTGATTGATAATTTGTGTTCTGTTATCAGAGTGCGCAGCGGAAACAGTGAGACTGTCTTTGCTGAATACAGTTGATAGTCTTTTGATTTAAAAAAATCAAAATATGAAATTGAAATAGATTTCATTTTTTGTTTACATAGCTGTGTTTATTTTGTTTTTTCGAAAATTTCGAATCCGATTTCTGGATTCGAAGCGACTGCAGTTAGGTGATTTTTTGTTGAGATTTTTACTGGTTTTCTTTTATGCTAATCATATATTGATTAAATTTTGATGTTTTGAATTATCTTCATTGAAGATACATTCGAATGATTTCTTTGTTCATTTTGTAGTACGTGCATATTTTAGTTGCACGTTACTGCATTAATTTTACGTTGAACCGATGTTTGGTTTAAACGTATTTTGTTGCCGTTATCTTTATAACGGGATTTTTACATCGATGTTAAATTTTTGAAGCACGGTGTTTTGTGGCATTTTGATGAATGAAAATTTACCGATATTACATTTTGATGTAAATTATTTTGAGGAGATTTTGACGTATAAAAATTACTATCGCTTTAGCTTCAGTAACCGTCAAATTTAAAAAAAAAGTAAATTTTCAAGCGGTTATTCCGCAATGCTGATTTTGAGATCCGTTTTTACGGTGTTTTGAGAAGCATAATTTTCTTTTCGAAATTGCTACTGATGTTGTTGCTTTAATCACGTGATTGGAAAATCGTTTTAAAATGAAAAATTGTTTTATAAATTTTTTTAACAGTTTGCGCTTTCAAAAGAATGAGGAAGCGATTTAAACGTTTCAGCAAAATCGAGGACTATGACCCCTTTCTTTTACTGATTCGCTTAACTCCGGACTTGTCCAGTTGAGAATGTGAATTGTTATTTTTATAAAATAAATAAAATTGTTTTCAGGAATTTTACAGTTTGCGCTTTCAAAAGAATGAGGAATCGATTTAAACGTTTCAGCAAAATCGAGGACTATGACCCCTTTCTTTTACTGATTCGCTTAATTCCGGACTTGTCCATTTGAGAATGTAAAATGTATTTTTACGAAATACACAATTTTGCACTTTCAAGGAAACGATGAAGAGAATCAAATGATTTAGTAAAACACATGGTATGGGACATGTGCGTTTGCTATTTCGGTTAATTCCGGACTCGTTAATTGAAATATTTGCTGTTTTGATGATTTTGATGCTTTTGTGTGCTTTCGAGCCACTATGATGGACCTTCGGGTCATATGTTGGACCTTCGGGTCATATGATGGACCTTCGGGTCAAATACCAGTACTAGACCTTCGGGTCACTCTACGGACCTTCGGGTCATTTGTTGGGCGCCAAAATTATTATGAGTACTTGGTAGGCTTTGGCCATTTGTTGATGCACGTGCGGCGAACTAAAAACTCTCCATCTGATGGGATCGATCCAAGCTTTTATTTTGATTTTCTAGTCTTCTTAATTGATTTCTAGATATTTGTTGTTTCTAATTATCTGCAGGTAATTAGATATCTGATGTTATGAGATTTAATTATCGTATCGGTAATTAAATATTTGTTGTTATGAGATTTCTGATTATCGTTTTTGATAATTAGATATTTGTTGATTTGAGATTTCTGATTATTGTTTTTGATAATTAGATATTTGTTGATTTGAGATTTCTGATTATCTTTTTTGATAATTAGATATTTGATGTTTTCTGATTATCGTTTTTGATAATTAGATATTTGTTGATTTGAGATTTCTGATTATCGTTTTTGATAATTAGATATTTGTTGATTTGAGATTTCTGATTATCGTTTTTAGTAATTAGATATCCGATGTTATGAGATTTAATTATCGTATCGGTAATTAAATATTTGCAGTTATGAGATTTCTGATTATCGTTTTTGATAATTAGATATTTGTTGATTTGAGATTTCTGATTATCGTTTTTGATAATTAGATATTTGTTGATTTGAGATTTCTGATTATCGTTTTTAGTAATTAGATATCTAATGTTATGAGATTTAATTATCGTATCGGTAATTAAATATTTGCTGTTATGAGATTTCTGATTATCGTTTTTGATAATTAGATATTTGTTGATTTGAGATTTCTGATTATCGTTTTTGATAATTAGATATTTGATATTTTCTGATTATCGTTTTTGATAATTAGATATTTGTTGATTTGAGATTTCTGATTATCGTTTTTGATAATTAGATATTTGTTGATTTGAGATTTCTGATTATCGTTTTTGATAATTAGATATTTGATGTTTTCTGATTATCGTTTTTGATAATTAGATATTTGATGTTTTCTGATTATCGTTTTTGATAATTAGATATTTGTTGATTTGAGATTTCTGATTATCTGATATTTTCTGATTATGGTTTTGTTAATTGGATAATTGTATTTTTTGATTATCGTTTTTGATAATCGGATATTTGCTCATTTTGCTGATTATGAGATTTTCTAGTCTCTGATTGATTCTAGTTTATGTTGATTATATTAAATTGTCGTTTCCTATCTATCTTTGTTGATAGTTAGAGTTTGCTGATTATGAAGTTTGTGTTTTCTAGTTATTTGTTGGTTAACTAGATAATTGTAGTTTTGCGATTTGTGATTTGTGTTTCCTAATTATCTTCGCTGATAATTAGATTTTGTTGTTTTCTAATTATCGTATCGATAATTAGATATTGCTGTTTTTTGATTTCTGTATTCTAATTATCTAATTGATAATTGAATATTGCTGATAATTACATTTGTTCAGTTTCGTTGTTTTCTGATTATCTATTTGATAATTAGATTTTGTTGAGGATTTGTAAATTTCTTTTAGGAAATTAAAAGATTTCTTTGGCGTTTGTATTCCTGACTTTTATTTTTCTAACTTAACCAGTTTATGTTAGAGAAATAATTGTTATAGACGACTTTAATTATGAAAATTGCGGGGACGCAATTTTTATAAAGAGGGGAGTCTGTAACAACCCAAAGTTTTATAACAATTAATTATCGTCAAAGTGATGATTAAATTGTTTGTTTATTTATGTTGGAATTTTAACCGATTGAGATTCTTTTGAAAATGGTTAGAGTAGTATGCGGGCTTTAAAAATTGAAATGGTAGCCCACGTTTTCATTTGTGTTTTGGCCGTGATAACTACCTAAGTGTTCAACCCGTTCCCCATTGAATTCTCATTCGAAAACCCTAAATCAAAACGAAAAAAATGGCGGCCTCGATTTTCTTTTCTCATTCTCGTGTACAAATTAGGGCTTTCGAAGCTGCGCCTATTTGATCGGTCGATTGTCTATTCGCGTGTGCTTTGTTCTCGTTCGTTTGCTCTTGGCTGCTAGGGCTTGTATAGATTCGAAGGCGCCGACTTCAACTGTGCGATCGAACGATGAATTCGTTGCCTTGCTCGATCGATCCTTCATTGCTCACGGCTGTATCTATTCGCGTCGAACAAGGTGAGTGAATTTTCACTCACATCTAGTTCATTCTTAATATTGTGCTTCTGCAGTTCGATTTTGCTTCGATGTTGTTTTATCTCGGTCAGTGATTGAATCTGTTTCTTATTACTTGTTCAAAACTGTCATTGATTTAAAATGACATTGAAATTGTCTTTGGCTTTGCTTTGTTGGCATCGGTTTTGACTTTGTTGAAATTTCGATTACTTGACTAATTGATCTCGGCCACTTGATTTAATATGAATGTTTGAGAATTTTTCTGACTTGTTAATTATCGTATATTTGATAATGCCTTGTTTACCCCGGCTTTGATTTTGCTGGCATTTTGGTTCCGTGAATTTTTGTTGGCTTCGGCCATCACCATTGCTTTGTATTGACCTATAGCTTGAACTTGCTATATGTTTACACACATGCTTCACTTGTTCACTTGGTTTAAGTGTTCTTGTATTCATTCTGATCATGCTGGATTGCTTATTGTTTCGACATCTGTAATGTTTGTGCATTTGTGGCTTGGAGTTGTTTCTTTGTTTCAGTTTGGTCTTGTTGGTTTTCTTCTGTCATTTGGTCTGGAGTACATTGGTTCATTGTTTCGACCATGCCATTTGTTGAGTTCATCAGCGACATATCATGTGCTTGAACTCTGTCCATACTTACACACTAATTCATTCGAAGTTGAAATCTAGGTCATTGATTCAGTCTGGTTGACCGTCATATATGCAGCATTGCTTCGATTCTACCAGTTCACTGTAGAGTTCATTTGCGTGATGTGCTTGAGTCTTGTTCATGTGGCTATTCATTTTAACTTGTGTCCATTTTGTAGTCTGTTGCCTTGGTCATCTGGTTGAGGCTGCAGCTTGTTACATTTGAGGTCTGGTTTTGTGACTTGTGAACTGTCTTCATATGTCTTGATAGTTTGGTTTTGCATACTTAGGTTGTAACAGTGAGTCATCATTTGTTTTTTTGTGTTATTGAGTCTGGCACTAGTGTATCATGGACTTGTGTTTGCAGCTCTTGGAGATTCATGTGATATATTGTTTATATACGTGTTTTGTTTTTGAGTTTGGGTTAGGCTGCACTTGTGTATGGCCTTACTTTTGGTTCGAATTCATATGTTCTTCATTTTGGTTGGTTTGCATTTTTGGTTATTTGAATGTAGCAGCTTGCTTTGGTGTCCATGTATATGGTTGTGTAGCTTCACTTGAGTCAAGCTGATTTTTGTTGAGACTTGTTTTAGTCGTCTTGACTGTTTTCCTCATTTTTAATTACACATGTGTTGAATCCAGTTTCACAACTCGGGTTTGACCATGTGCTGAGGTCGAAATTTTATTTATATTACACCTGAGTTGAACCCATCTTTATTTTGGGTTTGATCTTGTGCTTGTTGTGAATCTTCATTGTGCATTCATGTGCACTTTGTTCATTGGTGGTTACTGGGTTGACACTGTGCTAGCTCTTGTAGTTCCATCTGGTTCCTTTTGATTTGAGTTAGTGCTAGTTGTTTTTGGTTCATTTATATTGACCTCTGCAGTTTTGATTGCTGTTAGTATCCACTGTTGTGATGATTTCACGTACTGTAGTGGCGAGGTAGTGCACGCGTGCGTGTACTGCAGCCACACAGAAATTTGATTTGATTTGATTATTTTGAGATTTGTCTAATTATCTATTTGATAATTAGATTATGAGTTTCTAATTATTTATTAATAATTGGAATTTGTTGTTAATTGCTGTTTAGGCAATTCTGGAGTTTTCATATTGTCTTCATTGATAATCTTTTTATTTATCCTTGCTGATGATTTGGATTTGCTGATTGTTGTTTAACACTATTTAGTGTTATATTTGCCGTTATCCGATTCTCTTATCGAAGAGTTGGATATAAGAGATTTTTGTGACTGTCGTCTATTTGATATTTGATTATTATTGCTTCTGTGCATTAATAACTGAGTTTGAATTAGACTGACCCGTGTATTATTTTCTTTTGAATTTAATACTCGGGTCAGACCCGAGTAATTTCACGTTGTAGATTTCCTGCTTTGGGTTGCTGTTTGAGCTATGAAGACTTTTCTTATCTTTTGGAGTAGTCGTGTCATAGTATAGGTTGGTATATATTCATGTATATTAGTTGATAATGTACTTGTATATATAACTTCCAGAGTCGACAGTTGTAGTTGTATCATATGTATCGTGTCAAATGTATTGTAACTGACATCAGTTATATATATATATATATATATATATATATATGAGACTTTTGTTATCTGTGTTCCGCATTTTTTTGTATCTGTGTTATTATTGATATATATTGTCCTAAACTATTATGAACCATCGTAGTTCGTTTTATACTGGAATTGGGTATGTCGATGGGAGTAAATAAATAAGAGATGAAAATGAAAAATATATACCACTCCTATCGAGGTAACCAATACTAGTGTAAGGCCAACTACGGATGGCCGCTCCTATCCAGCCTTATTCTTTGTAATAACAGACAGTATTTCTTTTAATACTCTTTGTTATTGTAAGCATAGAGGTAGGGCGTCACAAAACCATTTTAAACTATATTTGGACAATATTTTTCATATTAAAACTCATATTCACTTTTATTCCATATTATAATATCATATTATTATAATATTCAATTTACTATCTTTTTATTTGAAAATCCATTTATAAAATTCTCATATGATATTTTATATGAAAGTTCAACTTTTCAAATTCTCATTTTCCAAATCAAACATTATAATTTATTTTTCCAAAATAAATCAAAACTCCTCTTTTTAAATAAATTTCAAAGTGATATCTTTCTATTTTAAACCATCCAAATGACTTTTCTTTTTAAATTCCAAACCATAAAGAGGCTTAATAAACTTCATACACATATTAATATGGATTTATTTTCCATGAATTAACTATGGTTAATTAGTTAACCATTTCTATTTTGATAAATATGATTTTCTCAGTATTTGTTATATTTAATACAATCAAGTTATCAACCATATAATCAACCAATATTCAAACATATCAATCATCCAAGCATATTAATTTCTAATTAAACATGCATATCATTATTTTCTAAACATTTTAAGGTGTATGTAAATCAAATACTCACTATCGGTTTCCACTCTGCCAATTTTTTTTGAAGCTTCTTGAAATAAATCTGGCGGTACTCTAGCAGCACTTCTTTCTCTTTTCTTTGCCTCGGCGTCTCTGGAACACCTCTTTGCCTCTTAGAAGCTCAGCCTTAACTTGGACGAAGGTGGTGCTTGGCCTTGATGGTTAAACTAGGGTGGGATGTGGGTTTTAGAAGGGAAGTGGAGGAACTTAGACTTGTTTTGATCTTGAAATGGTGTGGTATTATATATGTATATTTTTATTTCTCTGCTATATTTTTCTAAGGAAGAGAAGCGATTAGAGTAGCTTAGGAAGGAGAAGAAGATGTAGAGAATGGTGTGAAGAAATGAGAAGATAAGGCTTTGTATTTATAGGCAAAAACTTTGAAATATCTCCTCCTCCTCAACTTCATGCTCACGCCACCCTCATGCTCCTCCATGATGTCACCCACCCTTTGTGCTCTTGTCCACCCATGTGTGTGTAAGGTTAAGAGATGGTTGCTTTTGACTTTTGTATGAAAATATCATGATATTTATATTTTTACATACGTAAATCTAAATGGTAAAATGTACATATGTATATATTTATCTGTATGATATGTATATACATGCATATGTATATGCATAAGAAAACAAACAACGTTGAAATAAATTAGAACAATTTCTATTCGTCAAACCATTGATAATCCGGAATCCGATTTATGGGTATATTTTTTACTTTTTACTTAAACTATATATATTTATGATCAAAGTTTTAAAATAACATTTCTATCATTATTTAATAATTAAAAGGGCCTCATTTGATTTTAAAATAGTTACTAAATCATTTGAACTCAATTTAAATTCAAAAACCAATTATTCAAAAATGATGATATCATTGATGATGTCATAAAGATATTTTGTTTTCAAAAATAAAATAAATAATTTTATTTTCAAAAGTAAAATAAATAATTTTATTTCATATTCTTGCTAAAATTGAGAAATAAGTGCATGTATCCAGTTTCGTTTGCGGCTTATGATGGTTAAAAAAGTTGTTTATCAATAAATCGATTCTCGGTCATTTTGTTTGATATTTTTCCAAAGAATATATTTTTGTAAACATTTTTTCAAAACAAGATCACATTATCATTTATCACATAAAACATTATTATTTATGTTTAATAATCCTATATTTGAATTTTTATAATTAGTTAAGTATTTCAATTTCAAGTGATAAAATTATGGGTCGTTATAGGTTTAAAGTAATAGATCTTGTTAATGGTTTGTGAATATACTTATATCATTTGAGGTAAGTATATGAATATTTTTTAGAGTATCAAAATATGTTGAAAATGAATAGTGATGTTTTAATTAAATAGTGAAGATTAATTACAATTGGAGTTTCATTTATAAAAAGAGATTATTGAGTAAAAATGATTTTTACTAACAAAAGATGATTTTAATTAATAAAGGAAGATTAATTAAAAAAGGGATTAGAAGTCATTTATATGACTTGATCGTGCTTATATGTTTCGATCGTGATTTTTATGTTACTTATGGATAGTATATGTGTAACATCCCGTATCTAGAGGCCAAAAGCTAGGCACTACAAATGTTGCAGTCATCTATAGTATTAACTTCTGGTGACAAAATATGGTAATTCTAATGGTATCTATAATATCAAAAGCACTTAAATATGAATAAAATCACAGATTTAAAAACAACATTTCACTAATTACATTTCAAAACGAATTCATATCCAAGTTACAAAATCCCAAAATGTTTCCCAGACAATGATCAAATAAAATTTGCAATAATATACCAAGAGCGACATATGACGATACCCACTTGGTTGATCAAAGAAATATAGTCATATCTGACATAACACACAACGGTGTACTCCTAATTAGTTATCCGTCAGCCACCAGCTCGTCTCCGGAAGCTTTATTCACCAAGATTTCAAAAACCTGAAATCCTTAACCCTCAACCTACTCAAATCAATTTTGAGCACCTGAGAGTTTAAGGGGAAACAAAATCTTCGAGTTAAACACAAAGCCTGGTGTGAATAATAATGTTCATCTCTGTTATTTTATGTTAAGTAAGACCATGCCGCTTAGCGGAACGGGTTTCCCCTTACTAACATCCTTTAAAACATATCTTTTGCAAATCTTTTCCTGCAACCAAAACTGGTTAAAATCTATAAATCATCATTGTGTAAATATACATATCCGGTAATAAATGAACTATCTGTTCGAAGTTTATAGTGTTGTTTGGCTAACCATTAACCTTTGGGTGACTCAGGCCTTCCAGACATCATATCAAAATTTATCTAACATCTGTTACACACTACTCTTTTTATGGATATTCTCTCATTAACTATCTGTTAAACACTTCTCTTCTGGACGGACTGTCCTTAACTTATCATCTCCCAGGGTCACCTGATTCTAATGGTTTTGCGGGCTCACCAATAACCTATCTGTGTACAAACATATTGTGACGCCCCACCTCTATACACACACTAACCAAGGACACTATTGGGTAATGTCGTCAATTAGTATGAAGAATAAGGCTGTTGAGGAGCGACCTTCTGTGTAATTGCTTTGTGCGAGTTCCGATATGTTAGATAGCATGTCATGCATTTCATTTCAAGAGGAAATCTGACATATCAAATACAAACTCAAAGCTACTACACAGTGGCTATGTAGCCTTCGGAAACAAATATAAACTAAGCATAACATAAATCAGTCACAGATATTCATATCACTAAGGCGGAAACAGATATGAATATAATCACATAGAAGTGTACATCAAAGTAGGGGTCATACAAGATCTACTACATCACAAAAGAATAAGTACAAGTGCTAGACAAAAGAATATTTATACATCAAGGAGTCTCTATCTCAAATGTATAAAAACAAAAACTACTAAGCTAAAGTAGTTAGCCAAAAGTCAGAAGCTAGTCCCTGCTAAGAAGTCAAGTGGAAGCACCTGAAACATCTCGGTCTGACCCGAGTATTATTTAAGAAGAAAAATAATAAACGGATCAGTGTAGCTATAAATATCATACAAAATGAGATAGGATAAGAGATACGACAAAAATATATGATAACAATAATGTCATACTGTGACAAGTATATATTTGATAACAATGAAAATCATACAATATCTCAAATCCCCTCAAATATCCAAAAGAATATCATATTCTTTAGCTTATTCACCAAACCTCAAATATTGACAAAACATATCAATGCAAATCGCAAAAATTGGTGAAACACAAATTCTAGAAATCAATAAATAGAAATCCAAAAAACACAAAAGGGGGAGGCCTATCATAAACGGGAGCATGAAAACTCACCAACACATGTGTCACAAACGAGATGCTATCCCATAGGTCGCTAACCTATAAAATGAGCCGAACATCGACGCACCTTAAAAGATACGCCCCATGCACAGTCGAACATCGACGCACCTAAAAAGATACGCCCCATGCACAGACTAATTGAGCCGAAAATCGACGCACCTCAAAAGATAAGCCCCATGCACCGACTCATTGAGCCGATTGCTCCACGAACGGTCAAAAGACCATGGGTCGCTACCCCACTAAATTGAGCTGAAGCTCTATAGAATAAGTGTAAATTACACCAAGCTAGTAAATAAATGAGTTTAGCTTCATGTCCCATAACCACTGGCTTAACCTAAATATTTACGAACAAATTGTAGATTTCCACTCGAAAATACAAAATGATCATCATTGATAAAAAAAGAAGTGTAAATTACACTAAGCTAGTAAATAAATGAGTTTAGCTTCATATCCCATAACCACTGGCTTAACTCAAATATTTACGAACAAATTGTAGATTTCCACTTGAAGATTGTCACGAGATTTCAATCGAACAAGTCCAAGAATTAACCGACGAAGTAAACGCAAGCGTTTAATACCAATTGTTTTGCTAAGCCGTTTAATTAGATTTCTCATACGAATGAGGTAAAGGTTTGTATATACTAATAGATTGGAAACGGTTTTAAAACGAGCTTTGTATTATAAGTAATGTTGAAATCGTTTTTTGTGAAAGAGTTTGATTATTTACTACTAGTATAGAAACCTTTGTATTTTAAAAGTGACAAATCACAGAAATGATTGTAAAAACAATCTATCACCAAAAATTCACAATCAACGACGTGAATTAAACCATGAAATAGATATCAAATCCATCAATTGGTTGTTTCCCAAAAATCTAGGAAAGAAGTCCCCAAAATCGATAATAAGTGACAACAACTAACCAAATCAACAAAAATCGATTAAAATAGAAACCCACATAAAAATAGTCCAATTGGCCAAATTTAACAGCGCTAGACGTCTGGTGGTTTCCCCAGACATCTGAGCTGAAGGTCTGGAATTTTTCCAGATCACTCAGATGTCGGAGCCATAGGTCTGGAATGTTTATTCCTTTGCCTCAACCGTCTGAGCTGAAGCTCAGGGCAAAATTTACCTAGGCCATTGATGGCCAAATCAACTTGCAAAGATCGAATGAGTGATGATGGCTAGGGATTTACGCCAAGCGATAATCCAGTCCTATAGGCTCTTCAATACACTCCAAACAACATGTCCAAACATCCATAGTAGGATTTTTCATAGATTTTGACTTCAAAATACCAAAAATTGGAAAATTCACCAAACTCATTCAATTCAAAAGCAATTGGTCATGAAATAGATGTTAGGAATTCAAACCTAACAACAATGAAAGCTATAGACATAGATGTGAGTTCAAGAACTCAGCTTTAAACTCAAAAACAACAGTTGAGAAGCTCTAAAACAAGGAAAGATCAATCTTTCTTCAACAACACCTCTAGTATCTTCAATCTATTATCTAATGCAAAGAATTTCCTTAGTTATGTTATAGGAATTTCTGAAAATTGAAGAGAGACTGAGATGGAGAAGATGAAGAGGATGCTTACCTAAGCTTCTCTTTGATTTTAGAACTAGAACTTGAATTTCCTAAGAATCCAGGGCTTAGGAATTTTGGTTTCCCCTCTTTTCCCCCAATTTTCCTTTAGGGCTTGGGTGTTAGGAATAATGGAATGAATGAATGAAGAGGAGTGGAGTGGGAGCTATTAGGTAGAAAGTTTGGATTCTCTTATTGGGTTAGTGGGCTAGAACACAAACCAAAGCCAAAACAAAATACCAAAATCCTAATCAACTCCAAACATATCAATGTTTATACTCAAAAAAGTTGTAAACATCATTTTGAACTCAATGAAAGTGGTCTCAAGTCCGGATTCGACTATGTACAAAAAGCCACATTTTGGACTTTAAATTCAACTAATGATGCTATATTTAAATAAAACATTTAAATATATATTCGTAAAATATGCGGGTTGTTATAGACTCCCCTTCTTAAAGAAATTGAATCCTCGCAATACTTAAGAAGAAAATAAAGAGTAACAACCACACTAAGGCATAACAGCACAAAAGAAAAATTTGAAGAAAGAAGTTCACCTTATAGAGCATGAGAGAGTAAGTCCGGATGTGTTCGCTCGATGAATTCTCTGGATTCCCAAGAACAATCTTTAGGATTTGCAGACCATTGAACTTTCACAAGTGGAACATCTTTATTACGAAGGCGTTTGACCTCCGTAGCAATGATACGAATAGGATGTTGCTCATAAGTCAAATTAGGTGAAACTTCAATTTATTCAATAACATCGGACTTAAGAATAGAATCAGAATCTCTAAGGCATTTCCGTAGTTGAGAAACGTGCAATATGTCATGAATACACAAAATTATGCCGGTAATGAAACGTGATAAGCCATGGAACCAATGCGTTTGGTGATGGGAAATGGGCCAATATATTGAGGTGCTAACTTTCTCGATCGACTGAAACGAACAACACCCTTCATAGGTGAAACACGAATGAATACTAAATCTCCCACAGAAAATTCCAAATTCCTTCTTCCGTTATTGGCATAGGATTTTTTTCTACTTTAAGCTTCTTTCATCCTATGATGAATAAGGTCAATCTTTTATGTGGCATCACGAATAAAATCTGGACCTAAAACCAGCTTCTCACCGGCTTTAAGCCAACACAAAGGAGATCGGCATGGCCTTCCGTAGAGTGCCTCGAAAGGTGTCATACCAATACTAGATTGGAAGCTATTATTGTAAGAAAACTCAACAAGGGAAATATGATCTTCCCAACTTCCCGCAAAATCAAGAACACAAGCACGAAGGAGATCTTTAAGGGTTTGATTCACATGCTCGGTTTGTCCATCGGACTTAGGATGATAAGCGGTGCTAAAATTAAGCTTTGTTCCCAAGGCTTTTTTGAAGACCCTTCCAAAATACACTAGTAAACAATGGATCACGATCGCTAACTATAGAAGTCGGAACTCCATGCAATTTAACAATTTCTTTAACATAGAGTTTAGCCAAAAGAGGTACGGTCCGGTTAGACCAAACGGGAAGAAAATAGGCGGATTTTGTAAGTCTATCTACTATCACCAATAGACTATCATGAACCGAAAGAGAACGAGGAAGACCGTCAATAAAGTCCATGGAAATTTGATCCACTTCCAAACTGGAATGTCCAAAGGTTGCAATAACCCACCAGGCCTTTGATGCTCGGCCTTTAAGAGTTGGCAAGTCATGCAATGCTTAATAAAGTTAGCAATATCAGATTTCATTCCATCCCAATAATAAAGTTGCTTTATGTCCATGTACATTTTACTACTACCGGGATGAATGGTAAGTTTAGAACGATGAGAATCTTCTAAAATGTCTTTATGAAGATCTCTAATATTTGGCACAATAATTCTACCAAATTTTTGAATGCCCCCACGAGCATCAATATCAAAGTCTTTCAAACCAACAACCTTTATTTTATCCCTACAACTTTGGCTAAGAAGAGCCAATTTGGGATCTTGCTTTTGAGCTTCAAGGATGCGGTCTAAAAGAGAAGGATGAGCCTCAAGGCTACATAAAAGAAGAGATGAACATGAATTGGATTCACGATCCCAAATCTCACAAGTGGAAAAAGTCTCGAGATCATTCCATTCGGATATCATCATGGAAACAATCGCTTGTTGCTTACGACTAAGGGCATCGACAACACGATTTCCCTTTCCAGGAGTATAAAGAATATCTAGATCATAAGATGCAAGGAAATCGAGCCAACATTGTTGACGCAAATTAAGTTCCTTTTGAGAGAATAAATACTTCTGAGATTTATAATCGGTGTAGAGAACAAATTTCTCTCCCAAAAGATAATGACGCTAAATTCTAAGGGCGAAAACAATGGCCGCAAGCTCAAAATCATGAGTGCCATATCTAGTCTCGGCAGGCTTTAATTGTCTAAAAGCATATGCGATAACACATTCCCTTTGAATGAGAACAGCACCCAAACCAATACGACTAGCATCGGTACAAACAGGGAAGTCTTGGTTCCCTTTGGAAATCACAAGAATAGGAGTATCGGAAAGGAGTTCTTTTAAATTTTTTTTGAAAAGCAGCTTCTATGCTAAATCATTTATTTCATGATCCTCTTTCCCAAAAAGCTAAGACATTCAAAATTATGATTAACTTTATGTAATCATCATTTTAAAAATACAAATTTACTTACTACAAGTCAATTTACTGTGTCTGACTGTCTCATCATAGCGTTTAGGAGACTCCTATCGATAACGTTGATCAAGCGCATCGACTAGAATTCTTAAAGCACTCAATCGGCAATACAACACAAAATCATCTTCTATATGATAAACATGCCTCTTAAAGATATACAAATATTCTTTGCTTGTTTTAAGAACAAAATCCAATTATACTTATAAATATATCTTATTAGAAAGATTTGCAATTTTAAATTGCTCTTGTCACCCATAATCAATGAATAATAGGATGGACTCATTGAGATATTCGCAGAATACTCGATTCACAGGATGGATGAAATAAGCTGGAGGGTTCGTCAAACCGAATAAAATAAGATCCACTCATAAGAATCATAATGAGTGTGGAATGCGGTAAGTGGAACGCTATCCTCCGCATCTCGTAGCTGATGAAAACTGGTGGCAAGGTCGAGCTGAAAAGACCTTAGCACCAATCAATTGATCGCTTAGGTGGTAATCCTAAGACAGGCTCAAAGATATTGGGAAATTCACGAACTACTTGAATGATGGAAATAACATCTTCCTCATCATGTGGGTTTAAAGAATAAAATGATGCCACCGAATTGGAATCGAAATCATTAAGAACAATAGAAATCTGCTTAACAAATTTAGGATGTCGAAGATGGATAGTCCTTTCGGGAAAAGGATATGGGCTTCATAACGATTAAGCCAATCCTTTCCCAAAATCAATTCTGAAACCTAAGTAGCGCATAACATGCAAATCGGATCGGAAAGCATAATTACATAAAATAATCCCGACATTTTTACAAAGTAAACTGAGTGTTGCGGATCCACCAACCGGATTCGCAATTCTCAGTGAAGTCATCAAGCCCATACTATTTAAAGAAAAAGTATCAACAAGTTCTTTTGATATAAAAGATGAAGAGGCACCCGTATCAAAAGAATTTGAATGGGATAATCACGAAACAAAATAATGCCATCAAGGACAGAATGAGAAATACCTTGACCAAGAGAAGTGTTACTAGAAGCTTGTGCAACATTCAGCTTACCCACTTTCTTGCTTTGAAGTTTGGAACATGAAGATAAAAGATGACCCAAACTTTTGCAATAGCGACAAGTAAGGGGCTTCAGACACTTATTTGCATAGCGGTCCTTAGAACTACAATTATAGCATACTCCACGATTAGGAATTGGAGTCTTTGCTACCGAAGTTTCTTGCTTCATTTTCTTGTTGGGATTAGGGCTTTTGAACTTAATATGCCTCTTCTTGGAAACCCCAATATCACCATCACTTCCTTTATCGGCCTCTTCAAGTCGAAGAGTGATATCTGCAAACTGGTCAAAAGGCACTTCTAATTTTAGAGGTAAAACCTTTTTAGGGTTCTTATTCAAAGCACAGATAAACCTTTGATTCTTCACAAGATCCAAAAGTTGTTGGGCAGACATGAATACGCCATCCGGAGGAGGACCACTGGATTGACCAGTGCTGGGACGACCAGGTCTAACCATTTCTCTTCTTTAAGAAAGAAAGAAAGAAGAGGAAAAAAGGTTATTCTTAGAATGAATATCAAACTAACTTGATTGATAAAACAAGGCATCATAAAAGATAATAGGACAGAACGGGTCCTACGACTCGAATTAAATCCTAAGGCACGATTCCTAAGAGAGACTTAGGACAATGACCCTTGCTAGATTATTCTACATTGTTCCGAAGTTTCACTCTGATACCAAGCTGTGACGCCCCACCTCTATACTCACAGCAACCAAGGACACTACTGGGTAATGTCGTCAATTAGTACAAAGAATAAGGCTGTTAAGGAGCGACCTTCTATGTAATTGCTTTGTGCGAGTTCTGATATGTTAGATAGTATGTCATGCATTTCATTTCAAGAGGAAATCTGACATATCAAATACAAACTCAAAGCTACTACATAGTGGCTATGTGGCCTTCGGAAACAAATATAAAATAAGCATAACATAAATCAGTCACAGATATTCATATCACTAAGGCGGAAACAGATATGAATATAATCACATAGAAGTGTACATCAAAGTAGGGTCATACAAGATCCACTACATCACAAAAGAATAGGTACAAGCGCTAGACAAAAGAATATGTATATATCAAAGAGTCTCTATCTCGAATGTATAAAAACAAAAACTACTAAGATAAATTAGTTAGCCAAAAGTTAGAAGCTAGTTCCTGCTAAGAAGTCAAGTGGAAGCACCTAAAACATCTCGGTCTGACCCGAGTATTATTTAAGAAGAAAAATAATAAACGGATCAGTGTAGCTATAAATATCATACAAAATGAGATAGGATATGAGATACGACAAAACTATATGATAACAATAATTTCATACAGTGACAAGTATATATTTGATAACAATGAAAATCATACAATATATCAAATCTCCTCAAATATCCAAAAAAAATCATATTCTTTAGCTGATTCACCAAACCTCAAATATTGACAAAACATATCAATGCAAATCGCAAAAATTGGTGAAACACAAATTCCAAAAATCAATAATTAGAAATCTTGAAAACAAAAAAGGGGGAGGCCTATCATAAACGGGAGCATGAAAATTCACCAACACATGTATTCCAAATGAGACGCTATCCCATAGGTTGCTAACACATAAAATGAGCCGAACATCGACGCACCTAAAAAGGTACGCCCTATGCACAGCCGAACATCGACGCACCTAAAATGATACGCCCCATGCACAGACTAATTGAGTCGAACATCGACGCACCTCAAAAGATACGCCGCATGCACCGACTCATTGAGCCGATTGCTCCACGAACGGTCAAAAGACCATGGGTTGCTACCCCACTAAATTGAGCCGAAGCTCCATAGAATAAGTGTAACTTACACCAAGCTAGTATATAAATGAGTTTAGCTTCATGTGTATATAAATGAGTTTAGCTTCATGTCCCATAACCACTGGCTTAACTTAAATATTTACGAACAAATTGTAGATTTCCACTCAAAAATACAAAATGATCATCATTGATAAAAAAGAAGTGTAAATTACACTAAGCTAGTAAATAAATGAGTTTAGCTTCATGTCCCATAACCACTGGCTTAACTCAAATATTTACGAACAAATTGTAGATTTCCACTCGAAGATTGTCACGAGATTTCAATTGAACAAGACCAAGAATTAACCGACGAAGTAAACGCAAGCATTTCATACCACTTGTTTTGCTAAGCCGTTTAATTAGATTTCTCATACGAATGAGTTAAAGGTTTGTATATGCTAATAGATTGGAAAACGGTTTTAAAACGAACTTTGTATTATAAGTAATGTTGAAATCGTTTTTTGTGAAAGAGTTTGAGTATTTACTACTAGTATAGAAACCTTTGTATTTTAAAAGTGACAAATCATAGAAATGATTGTAAAAACAATCTATCACCAAAAATTTACATTCGACGATATGAATTAAACCATGAAAATCGATATCAAATGGATATTTCCCAATCCAAGAAAGAAGTCATTAAAGTCGATAATAAGTGACAACAACTAACCGGATCAACAAAAATCGATTAAAACAGAAACCCACATAAAAATAGGCCAATTGGCCAAATTTAACAGCGCCAGACGTCTGGTGGTTACCCCAGACGTCTGAACTGAAGGTTTGGAATTTTTCCAGATCACTCAGATTTCTGAACCGTAGGTCTGGAATGTTTATTCCTTTGCCTCAGACGTCTGAGTGTTTTACCAGACGTCTGAGCTGAAGCTCAGGGCAAAATTTACCTAGGCCATTGATGGCCAAATCAACTTGCAAGCGATCGAATGAGCGATGATGGCTAGGGATTTATGCGAAGCGACAACCCAGTCCTATAGGCTCTTTAATACACTCCAAACAACATTTCCAAACATCCATAGTAGGATTTTCGTAGATTTTGACTTCAAAATACCAAATATTGGAAAATTCACCAAACCAATTCAATTCAAAAGCAATTAGTCATGAAATAGATGTTAGGAATTCAAACCTAACAACAATGAAAGCTATAGACATAGATGTGAGTTCAAGAACTCATCTTTAAACTCAAAAACAACAATTGAGAAGCTCTAAAACAAGGAAAGATCAATCTCTCTTCAACAACACCTCTAGTATCTTCAATCTATTATCTAATGCAAAGAATTTCCTTAGTTATGTTATAGGAATTTCTGAAAATTGAAGAGAGACTGAGATGGAGAAGATGAAGAGGATGCTTACCTAAGCTTCTCTTTGATTTTAGAACTAGAACTTGAATTTCCTAAGAATCCAGGGCTTAGGAATTTTGGTTTCCCCTCTTTTCCCCCAATTTTCCTTTAGGGCTTGGGTGTTAGGAATAATGGAATGAATGAATGAAGAGGAGTGGAGTGGGAGCTATTAGGTAGAAAGCTTGGGTTCTCTTATTGGGTTAGTGGGCTAGAACACAAACCAAAGCCAAAACAAAATACCAAAATCCTAATCAACTCCAAACATATCAATGTTTATACTAAAAAAAAGTTGTAAACGTCATTTTGAACTCAATGAAAGTGGTCTCGAGTCCGGATTCAACTGTTTACAAAAAGTCACATTTCGGACTTTAAATTCAACTAACGATGCTATATTTAAATAAGACATTTAAATATATATATTCGTAAAATATGCGGGTTGTTACACATATATTCCTTTCTATATGTATTCATAATTTTAGTCTTACCTGTGACAAAACCCCACACTTTAATTTTGAACAAAATTAGTTAGGTCTAATAGCTAATGATGTATAGGGCGCCCCTATACCAGTCCCATCTGGTATTCTAATATGTGAGTCATTTTACTTAGGGATACCTTTCAATAATTTTCCTTGAATACCTTTTCAAAATGATTTGAAACCATTAAATGAAACTCAACAAGGAAAATATATAATCTCTATGCTTTACTCAAAATCCCCTTGCCATGTTATATATACTTTACCCAAATCTTAGTTGATGAAAACATTTAAATCTTTGAAAGTCCCCCTTTCGAATCTATTGAAAGTATCCCTTTCGAATCTATAGAAAGTACCCCTTTCAAAACCATTGAAAGTACCTCTTTCTAAATCAAGTAAAATCCTTTCTTCTATCTAGGCCAAAAGCTTCCTTTCGTATTCTCAAACCCCTTTCAAAACCACTAAAAACCTTCCTTTCGAAAGCTTTAAAAACCATAGACATCTTTCTTTTAAAACCTTTAAACATAGCCTTTCGAAACCTTTGGAAAAACCTTTTCCTTCAATCCTTTCAAAACAACAAGAAAAACCAAACCTTTCGTGTGAAGACACATCTCCTCGACTCTCGGAAATCGACACTAATACATCCATGGTATTCACGTGCCATAAAACCAAGTGCCGGGGAGGCAGATTTTCAGGGGTAAAGTAAAGTAAAAGATAGAACCACAAATTCTCACATTACGTTAAAATCGGTAATAGTACATACAACTTCCATCATCAGGGTACATCAGAGTTTTGTATGCGAAAATCCAGCCAAGAACAATTACAATTGCCTGCTCCCACACTTCCTAGCATTAGTAACTTATACATAGCGGAAAAATAAAAATAAATAGATAGATAGGTATCCCCATCGGGTGCTCCAGCTTCATGCTCCAAAAATCTCCTCCAGCATGCTTCTCCCAAAATACTCTAGACATAATCCTGAATACTTTGCTGCCCGGGAAAATAGGGCACCTAGACTTTAAAGGGAAAATAAATAAACTTTGGTTTAGTCATGGGACTAGTGTGAGAACTCAAAATACGTGTTTTGAAAACAAAAAGGTATCTCATAAGACCACACCGCATATAAACACGGAACGGGTTTTTACCTTATGATAACCAAAATATTTTACGTAAAAATAATTGATATTATTTTTAATGACATATCTTTGAAAATATTAGCAAGTAAACTTATCAACCTTAGTCGAAATTGGTACATTTATTAAATTCTAGCAATACTATCCACAAACGAGGGTTCTACAAACAAACTGGCAGGCACTTATTGGGGAATGGATTCCATACAAATGACCAAGTGAAGGGACAACTTCCGGCAGAACATCTCTAGAGGAATGTATCAAGGCCCAACAGATGGTCATTTACCAACACAAGACCGGCCTACCTTTCCTTAGATAGTACCGAATATGCCATCTCCCCAGTCGTTATCGACCTATCCGAGACGTCTCGTAGCATACATCCACAATAATTTACATCCCGAACATCATAGCGGGAAGAAGTATATCTACAAGGGGATGACCATACCCTAATGGTTGCGAACCACATAGCCTTGTCACATCCAACCCTGTTTCGGTCATTTCTGTGTGTGAGGCCTGAGGTAACGATTACCTTTTTACATAGCCCATCATCTTTCTTTGAATGCCACACTACCATTCTATCAATCACTTATTGACTTTCACAAACATAAAACCTTCGAGCTCATATGTCTCAAAGAAGGTTGTTAAGCTAAGAGAAGTTTCCTTCTCCGCCACCAAACAGATGTATGTTTATAAAAGTCAACGATGTAAATCTCAACAATTCAATGTCAGACATCCGTCCGTATAAGTTCGTTCTAGGACTGAACGAAACCGAAGGTACTATGCTTCCACATCCTGTCGGGAATTAATCCTAGGATTAGTAGTGAGAAGTCTTTGCAACCCAAAGAATTTCAGAAATGAATGGACCACTGCTACTTTATTATTTGGGAGCTAACCAGAGTTATCAACAAGCAGCCTTTTCATCCCGAAAATCCCTGGTCTTCATTCTTCATTCTCTCTATCAGATCTTTTATTTTTCGAACGCATACATTAGTTCGAAGTGGTTTTCGGATTGGAATTACCCAGATCCGACCCCGGTTCCTTCGAGTCCAATCATCGATAAAAAAAGAGGTTTTGTGAATGAGGAATCATTCTTTAATTTATTTAGTTCTTTTATCAAGATCTCATTTGGATATATACATTTATAAATAAACATTCGTTCCGGTATATACGGAAATATTTAAACCTCTCTTATAAAATCCTTTAACAACTTTTAACTCTTTTTACTAAGAATAAACTCGAAATCGTTTCATTTTTCATTTAGGAAGATATTGATCCGAGTAAAGAAAATTCACCATTCCCTCCATCGGGCCAGTCCAGATAGCCAAGGAGAGTAGGAAACTAGTTTTCCAAACTCAAGTCTAGACACTATCTCTGTGACACCGATAAGGCGGTCTAGTTATTTGATCGACTCTAAATCTTTAATCATTCCAAAAAAATTTAAATCATCTTTAAAACACATTATAAATAATTTAAAAATATTTATAAAAGATTTGTAAAAGATTTGTTAAGTTAAACATTATTATTAAAAAGTTATAAAAATTGCTGCTAAAAAGTGCTGTGGAAAGTGCCTTTTTTAAGCTATATTGATCAAAACAACTTTTTATTATTTGAAACTTCACTTGTATGTCTTAAATCTCCTTTAAACCAATTTAAAACATTTATTAGATTTATTTCACATTTTAAACAATTTTAAAACATCATTTTCAAAGAAATCCAGTTTTGGATTTCGAACTGCAATTTTATGATTTTTCAAAAAAGAATTTACTCATATTTCAAAATCTCCTCATCGAAATCCCGATTTTCTTTCTTCGTTGGAAAACTATGGATATAATAGTTTGTAAAGTTCTTATCTCGAAGAATTCCAAGCTATATTCCACCATTTACAACAGTTTGATTTTTATAGCGCGAAATTGCGAACTACCATTACGCAACGCGCTTATTTTTGACCAAATTTTATATTTCATTCCAACACACTTTTTAATGTTTATAAAACATTTCAAATACATTTTAAACCATTTATAAGAGGTTTAACACTTCCATATACACCATTTTATTAATTCAGGGAAAGTGAATTCCTTTGTGTTTATCGATGTGTATATTCGTGACTTGGATATATTTCAACATTCATATGAAAACAACCAAACTTGATGATCAAAGCATATTAAACATCCATTTGCAACATCATATCATCATCCAACATATACTATAATAAATTCGGAGTTCTCATCTTAGAATTTCAACGATTCACAAAAAAAATCGCTATAGCTCCACTATTCGAGTTCCGAAGCTCACTATCCTTCGGATTTTAGCTCCTAAATGTCCTGAACAAGCTTTTTGGAAGCCAAGGAGTGTACGGCCTAGGGTGTAGCTTGGGTTAGGCTCAGCCTAGGGTAGAATGAAGAGGGGTTGGTGAAGAATAAAGGGAAATGAAGAGCTTTTGATCGTTTTTGAGGTGTTTTACTATATATGACTATAGTTCTTGATTTTAGTTTCTTTTTGAAATAATTTTTGATTGTTTCTTTTAGTATAGAAGCCATTAAAGAGGAAGCAAAAGCTTGAAAAATATGAAGAAGAAGATGAATGAAGAAAGAGAGAAGAAGGTATGGTATTTTTAGGAAAAAAGAAGTGTGTAAAGGAAGATATGTAAACACCACTTTTTCCAAGCTTCTTCAACACACCTCCCCCTTAAAAATGCATGGCAATAACTCCTCTCCCATGTGTGCATAACTTCCATCCACTCATGTATGCATATGTTTACTTTTTTAAGCTTGAGGAGGAAGCTTTACTTAAAATATCTTAGATTTTTGTACTATATAAGTATTTTTAAATGTATAAGTATATATGTACGTATACATATGTTCATGTGCATGTTAGTGGATGCATTTGTATGTTACATATGTGTACATTACATATAAACAATGTTCCATCGATTTCGAACAACTTTCGTTCGATAAACCGTTGCTGATCGGAGAACTGATTCTCGGTCATATTTTCACTTATACTTTAACGTATATATATTTGTAAACAAAATTTCAAAATAATTTTCTTATCATTTTAAATGAATTAAAATGATCATATTTCATTTATAAAACCATATAAATTTATATTATCAATTATTTACATAAATCGCTATTATACCGATAAAGCGATATCGATTTTTTCTTATATTTTCAAATCAAATATATCTCTTTATAAAACTATTATAAATGATTAATTATCACTTTATAACTATTTAAAATGAATTATTATTTTTTAAATCATTATTTGAATAATTATTTAATCATTAAATCTTAATTTAATTTAAATAAACCTATATTTAAATATGGTGCCACTAATCGATAGAAATCCCGAGGAAAATATTCTTGTAAATATTTGTTCAAAATAAGATTGCTATTACTTATTATCACTCAAAACAATATTATTTGTATTATCAACCTTTTATTGAAGAATAAATCTAATTTATTAAAGTGATAAATTTGTGGGTCGTTATAGACTCCCATCCTTAAAAGAATTTTGTCCCCGAAATTAAGATAAGAGAGAATTGTTCAAAAGGAAATATATTCGATATGATGGAACATATAAAAAAGTATGAATAAGTGACTACACCACAAGCAGTGAGTACACTATAATGATACAGTTCATTCTTCAATTCTAAACTCGAGATATGCCTTCTTCATTTTATCCTCTGTTTCCCAAGTGCAGTCCTCCACATCACCACTCCATTGAACTTTAACTAGCCTTACTACTTTCCTTCTTAATCGTTTCTCATCTCAAGCAACGATTCAAATAGGTCGTCCGATAACTGCTAAATTCGGTTCCACCTCCAAGTCTTCCTAAGCTGCTGTTTCTATGATTTGCTCTAGGTCATGAATATGTTTCCTTAAATGAGATACATGAAAAACATTGTGCACTCCTGCCAACCTTTCTGGCAATTGCACTCGATAAGCTAGTGGGCCAATTCATTCAAGAATGGGAAATGGTCTAATATATCGAGGTGCTAACTTCCCCGTCCTTCCAAACCTCACTACTCCTCTCATCGGAGGGACTTTTAAAAAGACCGAATCTCCAGCTGAGAATTTCGGGTTTCTACATCTTTGGTTCGCATAACTTTTCTGTCTACTCTGAGCTTCCTTTAGCTTCTTTCTAATTACATCGACTTTCTCTGAAGCTTCTCGTATCATATCAGGACCAAGTACTAACCGATCGTCGTTCTCGATCCAACATGCTGGTGACCTGCACGAGCGACCATATAGAGCTTCATACGGTGCCATGCCGATACTAGCTTGATAACTGTTGTTATAAGAGTACTCTACTAAATGTAGATGATTTTCCTAGGAGCCTCCAAAGTATAGAATACATGCTCTTAGAAGATATTCTAAAATGTGGTTGACCCTTTCTGTCTATCCATCAGTTTGAGGGTAATAGGCAGTACTTATATTCAGCCTTGTTCCCAAAGCTGTCTGTAATGCTTCCCAAAACTAGCTAGTAAAGGTCGGATCCAGATTGCTCACTATACTACTCGGAACTCCATGCAATCTTACAATATCCTTCATATATATCAGCAAGGCTTGCAGCGATCCTTGTTGGCTTAACTGGAATGAAGTGTGCACTTTTAGTTAAGCGATCTATGATAACCCAAATGCCTTCGTTCCCTTTTCTCGTTCGAAGTAAGCCATCAATGAAATCCTTTGATATTTGATCTCACTTCCTAACTGGAATCTCTTGTGGTTTAAGTAACCCTGCAACTTTCTGTTGGTCGCTTTTAACTCGTTGACAATTTACGCATCGGCTAACATAAATAGATATGTCATTTTTCATACTTCACCACCAAAATGTGCGCTTCATATATTTATACATTTTGTTAACTCCCGGATGAATGTTGAGTTTAGATTTGTGACATTCAACTAACACCTCTTGCCTAAGATTTTCCTCATCTAGAACACAAATTCGTCCGTTCAATCGTAATACTCCGTGGCCATCTATTTCAAAGCTTGAATTCTCCTCTTTGTATTTATTCTTAAAAATCTCCTTTAGGAATTGATCTTCTTTTTGCTTGCTGGTAATTCTTTCCAAAAGAGTTGCAGTTACTACAAGATAAGAAATAACTGCGTACTTCCTACTTAACACATCATCTACTGCGTTGGCTTTCCCGGGTGTGTATAAAATATCTAGATCATAAGATGCGAGAAATTCCAACCAATGTTGCTGCCTCATGTTTAAATCCTTCTGAGTGAAAAGATACTTTAAAGATTTATGATCCGTAAAGAGCTCAAATTTTTTACTAGTCAAAAAAAGAACTTTTATTTACTAAGGTCAATTCAAAGTTTTAATTGAAATAAACTATGAAAACTTCTTACCCAGTAAATAGTACCTCCATCTTTTTAATGCGAACACTACAACTAATAATTCTAAGTCGTGTGTTGCATAATTATTCTCATGAACCTTCAGCTGTTTACCCGCATAAGCAATCACCTTCCCTTCCTACATCAGAATTGCACCAACTCCTTCTCCATAAGCATCAGTATAAACAGTTAATCCGTTATTTCCATTTATGATTGCTAAGACTAGAGCAGTTATTAGCCTCTTCTTGAGTTCTTGGAATGCTGCTTCACATTTAGGAGTCCAGAAAAATTTGGCATCATTCATGGTCAACTTTGTTAAGTGATAGGAAATATTCAAGAAGTCTTGAATGAATCTTCTGTAATATCCTGCCAAACCTAAGAAGCTACAAACTTCTTTAGGAGTTTGTGGTTGCTTCCTGTTTAGAACAGCTGTAACTTTTACAGGATCTACTGAAACCCCATCCCTTGACACTTTATGTCCAAGGAATCTTACTTCCTTCTCCTAGAAATGGAATTTTGAGAATTTGGCTTTAAGCACATTATTTCTCAATATCTACAACACAATTTCTAGATGTCTCTCGTGTTCTTCTTCTGTCTAAGAATAGATAAGGATATCATCGATAAAGACTAACATGAATTTATTGAGTGCATCTCTAAATACTCTATTCACAAGGTTTACAAAATAAGCGGGTAAATTTGTTAATTGAAAAGGCATAACCAACCACTCGAAGATAGTGTTTGGACCTTTGAATGTAGTTAGATGGATGCATTCTTCTGCGATTCTCAACTGATGGAATCCTGTAGCTAGATCCATTTTCGAGAATACGCGAGCACCATATAACTGATCAAACAAGTCATCTATTCGAGGAAGAGGATATTTGTTCTTAATCGTTTGTTTATTCAAATCTCGGTAATCTATGCATAACCTTAGAGATCCATCCGACTTGGCAACAAAAACCACTACCGATCCCCAACTTGAATGACTCGGCCTTATCAATCCTTTCTTTAATAACTCTTGGGTTTGGTTATCTAACTCTTCTCTCTTCTTCGGAGCCATCCTTCGGTCTCGTTGTTTAATTGGCACTGCTCCGGAAATCAAATCGATATGGAATTCGATTTCCCAATGTGGGGGTAAACTTTTTACTTCTTCAAAAACGTCTGAGAATTCTTTAACAACGGGTATGGTTCCTAATGCTTCCTGGGATGACTCTAATGCATAAAGATAACATCCCCTTCTTAAGCTAGGATGTTCGCAAGATATTTCGATAAACTTCCCAAAACTGGTCCATAAGGTTATCGTCCTAATAACGCAATCGAGAACAACTTTATACTTAATCAACCAATCCATACCAAGTAAAATATCAAACCCAATAAAATCTAAGACAAATAGGTCAAAAGGAAATTTATGGGAAGAGTGGGAAATTTGGACTTTCTCACAATTCATGCAAAGGTTAGTAGTACCGCCTATAGGATTTGTCACGCAAATAGGGGTATCAACTATTTTAGGTTCAAGTTTTAATTCTTCTACAGTTTTCTTAGCAATAAAACTATGAGAAGCTCCTATATCAAACAATACTCTAACTAAAATATCTTCAATAAAAATATTACCTCCTAAAACTCCCTTGCCTTTCACATCTTGCGAGGTTGAAGGCTCATCCTTTATTTCATAGACTCGGGCTTGCTCTCCTTTCCTAATGATCGGACAATCCTTGATCATGTGCCCCTGTTGATGACAGTTATAGCAGTTTGGTGATAGTCTATAAAACTTAGGGTTCTTGCAATGAGTCGATAGATGTCCTTTTTGTTGGAAATTATAACACGTAGCCTCCTTCATAGAGTTACCTTGGGCTCCTCCTCCATATTTTCGTTGACCTGGCTTTTTCCTATTTTGATTAAAGTTCCTCTTCTTCTAATTGCTAGTGTTATTATTTCTGTTGTTTGTCTGAGCTACTACTGGCTTCGTCTTGTCCAATGTTTCATAATGGAATCCCATATTCAGCAAATCTATAAAGGACCCTTTAACATGGGTAGTCGTCCTGCTCTAGTTTTTCTCATTCATCCCAGAAATAAACTTCTCATTCTTCTTTAAAGGCATGTCAATTAGTCCCGGTCCAAAACAAGATAATTCATTAAACTTATTCGCATAATCTTCAATATTCATTTCGCCTTGCTTTAGGTCCATAAAGCTTCTGTAAAGACAAGATTTCTCGAATGCTGGTATGTACTGCTCCTCCAAAATCTCCTTAAACCTTTCCCAAGAGAAAGTATCCTCTGACTCACTTAGGGTAATGGACTCCCAACAAGCCAAAGCCCCTTCTGGTAACTGCCACGTGGTCAAGAACCTCTTTTGCTCATTACTGATATCCAAAGCCTTAAAGATCCTTTCGCATGATTTAATCCAAGCTTGTACTTCAATGATTGCTTCTGTACCCTTGGATGGTTTTCCCCCTAAGCTGGTATAATTCTTGCACAGAGTGGAAAAATTAACCTGAGGTTATAAAAGAGCAATTTCTTCTACAGCGGCGGTTTGAGCTTGACCGTTAGTTGTTGTGGTGTTGCTATTTCCCCTTCTTCATCCTTTACTAGTACTCATGTCTTACCACCTGGATTTAATAAGATAACTTTAGAATACAAAGATGAAATTATTTTTGGAAAATATGTACACCTTTTAGAGATTTCTAAATGTGCACTCTCAAAGATTTAAACTCATTCTAAGGCATTACTAACCCTATCTCTAATGAGTTATACTCCACCAAAGCCGAAGTTCTCGCTTAACCTTCAGCTCTAATACCAAATGTGAAGACCCGTCTCCTTAACTCTTGGAAATCGACACTAATACATCCATGGTATTCACGTGCCGTAAATCCAAGTGGCGGGGAGGCAGATTTTCTGGGGTAAAGTAAAGTAAAAGATAGAAATACAAATTCTCACATTAAGTTAAAATAGGTAAACAGTACATACAACTTCCATCATCAGGGTACATCAGAGTTTTGTATGCACAAACCCAGCCAGGAACAGTTATAACCGCCAGCTCCCACACTTGCTGGCATTACTAACTTATACATGGTGGAAAAACAAAAAAAATAGATAGAGAGGTATCCCCATTGGGTACTCCAGCTTCATGCTCCAAAAATTTCCTCCAGCATGCTTCTCCCAAAATACTCTAGACAGAATCTTGACTACTTGGCTAGTCGGGAAACTAGGGCACCCAGAGTTTAAAAGGAAACAAAATAAACTCCGTGTCAGTCATGGGACTGGTGTGAGAACTCAAAATACATGTTTTGGAAACAAAAAGGTATCTTATAATGCCATGCCGCACATAAACAAGGAACATGTTTTTACCTTATGACAACCAAAACATTTTACGTAACAATAATTGATATTATTTTTAATGACATATCTTTGAAAACATGTGCAAGTAAACTTATAAATCTTAGCCGAAATTGTTACATTGATTAAATTCCAGCAATACTAGTCACAAAGGCAGGTTCTACAATAAAACTTGCAGGCACTTATTGGAGAATGGATTCCTACAAATGACCAAGTGAAGGGACTAACTTCCACCAGTACATCTTTAGAGGAATGTACCGAGGCCCAACAGATGGTCCTATACCAACACAGGACCGGCCTACCTTTCCTTAGATAGTACCAAATATGTCATCACCCTGGTCGTTACCGACCTATCCGAGACGTCTCGTGGCATACATCCACAATAATTTACATCCCGAATGTCATAACGGGAAGAAATATATCTAGAAGGGGATGACCATACCTTAATGGTTGCGAACCACATAGATTTGCCGCATCCAACCCTGTTTCAGTCATTTCCGGGTGGGAGGCCTGAAGTAACGATTACCTTTTCACATAGCCCATCATCTTTCTTTGAATGCCACACTACCATTCTATCGATCACTTATTGACTTTCACAAACATACAACCTCCGAGCTCATACGTCTCAGAGAAGAGTGTTTAGCTAAGAGAAGTTGCCTTCTCTAGCACCAAACAAACGTACGTTTATAAAAGTCAACGATGTAAATCTCAAGAATGCAATGTCAGACATCCGTCCATACAAGTTTGTTCTAGGACTGAAGGAAACCAAAGGTACTCTCCTTCCACATCCTGTCGGTAATTAACCCTAGGATTAGTAGCGAGAAGTCCTTGCAACCCAAAGAAATTCAGAAATGAACGGACCACTGCTACTTTATTATTTGGGAGCTAACCAGAATTATCAAAAAGTAGTCTTTTCATCCCAAAAATCTCTGGTTCTCATTCTTCATTCTCTCCATTAGACCTTTTATTTTTCGAACACATACATTAGTTCGAAATGATTTTCGGATAGGATTTACCCAGATCCGACCCTAGTTCCTTCGAGTCCAATCATCGATAAAAATAAAGTGGTTTTGTGAATGGAGAATCATTCTTTAATTTATTTAGTTCTTTTATCGAGATCCCTTTTAGAGATATACATTTATAAAAAAACATTCTTTCTGGTATATACGGAAATATTTAAACCTCTCTTATAAAATCCATTATAACTTTTAACGCTTTTTACTAAGAATAAACTTGAAATCGTTTCATTTTTCATTCAGGAAGAGATTGATCTGAGCAAAGCAAATTAACCATTCCCTCCATTGGGCCAGTCCGGATAGCCAAGGAGAGCGGAAAACCGGTTTTCCAAACTCAAGCCTAGACACTATCCGCTCATACCCACAAGGCAGTCAAGTTATTTGATCGGCTCTAAATCTTTAATCATACCAAAAATTCTTTAAATCATCTTTAAAACACTTTATACATCATTTAAAACATTTATAAAGATTTTTTATGTTAAACATTATATTCAAAAGTTATAAAAAGTGTTGTAGAAAGTGCCTTTTTTAAGCTATATTGATCAAAACAACTTTTTATTATATGAAACTTCACTTTTATTTCTTAAATCTCCTTTAAACCATTTTAAAACATTTATAAGATTTATTTCACATTTTAAACAATTTTAAAACATCATTTTCAAAGAAATCCAGTTTTGGATTCCGAACTACAATTTCAGGATTTTTCAAAAACTTGTTTTACTCGTATTTCAAAATCTACTCAATGAAATCCCGATTTTCTTTCTTCGTTAGAAAAGTATGGATATAATAGTTCAGAAAATACTTACCTCGAAGAATTCCGAGCTATATTCCACCTTTTACACCAGTTTGATTTCTATAGCGCGAAATCGCGAACTACCGTTACGTGACGTGCTTATTTTTGACCAAATTTTCTATCTCTTTCTAAACTTCACCAAAACACTTTTAACAATTTATAAAACATTTAAAATACAATTTAAACCATTTATAAGAGGTTTAACACTTCATATACACCATTTCATTAATTCAAGGAAAGTGATTTCCTTTGTGCTTATCGACGTGTATATTCGTGACTTGCATATATATTCAACATTCATATGAAAACAACCAAACTTGATGATCAAAACATATTAAACATCCATTTGCAACATCATTTCGTCATCCAACATATACTATAATAAATTAGGAGTTCTCACCTGAGATTTCCAATGGTACACAAAAAAATTGCTATAGCTCCGCTATTCGAGTTCCGAAGCTCACTATCCTTCGAATTTTAGCTCCTAAATGTCATGACCAAGCTTTGTGGAAGCCAAGGTGGGTACGGCCTAAGGTGTAGCTTGGGTTAGGCTCAGCCTAGGGTGGAATGAAGCGGGGTTGGTGAAGAATAAAGGGAAATGAAGAGCGTTAGGATCATTTTTGAGGTGTTTTACTATATATGACTATAGTTTTTAGTTTCTTTTTGAAATAATTTTTGACATTATTTCTTTTAGTTTAGAAGCCATTAAAGAGGAAGCAATAGCTTGACAAATATGAAGAAGAAGATGAATGAAAAAAGAGAGAAGAGTGTATGGTATTTATAGGAAAAAAGAAGTGTGTAAAGGAAGATATGTAAACACCACTTTTTCCAAGTTTCTTCAACACACCTCCCCCTTTAAAATGCATGGCAATAACTTCTCCCCCATGTGCGCATCACTTCCGTCCACTCATGTATGCATATATTGACTTTTTTAAGCTTAAGGAGGAAGCTTTACTTAAAACATCTTAGATTTTTGTACTATGTATGTATTTTTAAATGTATAAGTATGTATATATGTATACATATGTTCATGTGCATGTTAGTGGATGCATTTGTATGTTACATATGTGTACATGACATATAAACAATGTTCCATTGATTTCGAACAACTTTCGTTCGATAAACCGTTGTCGATCAGAGAACCGATTCCCGATCATATTTTCACTTATACTTTAAAGTATATATATTTGTAAAAAAAATTTAAAAATAATTTTATTATCATTTTAAATAAATTAAAATGATCATATTTCATTTATAAAATCATATAAATTTATATTATCAATTATTTACAAAAATCGCTATTATACTAATAAAACGATATCGATTTTTTCTTATATTTTCAAATCAAATATATCTCTTTATAAAACTATTATAAATCATTCATTATCACTTTATAAATATTTAAAATGAATTATTCTTTTTTTTAAATCATTATTTGAATAATTATAATAATTATTTAATCATTAAATCTTAATTTAATTTAAATAAACCTATATTTAAATATGATGCCACTAATCGATAGAAATCTCGAGGAAAATATTCTTGTAAATATTTGTTCAAAATAAGATTACTTTTATTTATTATCACTCAAAACAATATTATTTGTATTATCAATTTTTATCTAAAAATAAATTCAATTTATTAAAGTGATAAATTTGCGGGTCGTTACATTTCGACTCATTCGAAACAATTGGGGAACCATCACTTCGAAACTTTCCTTTAAAACCTTTCTAAAGCATCAAATCTTGATAAACATAAACCTTTTGAAAGCACTTGGGTTCAATTTAAAACATGTGGAAAAACACCTTTCAAAACCATTCAAACCATCTCTTTCGAAACCTTTTTGGGTTATACTTCAACAAAAAAAAGGGTCATTAAATCATTTAAGTTGAAAGCCATTCTTTTGAAAGCATTCCTAAGTAAAGAAGTGATGGTGTCGAAACCATCCCTTCGAAAGCATTGGAGAAATGGCCAAATTTTAGAAAACAAAGTAACCCCTTCGAAACCCTCTAGGTCGAAGGGTAAAAAGGCGACATTAAAAGTTTTCGACTTAGTCAAAAGAAATCATTTAAAAACAAAGCCACAACCCAATCGAAACCATTTCCTTTAAATCCATTTGACCTAGTCGAAAGCCAACTAAGTCAAAAGCTTCTTAGTCGAAAGCAAGCAGGCGCATTTTCATTTTAAAAGCAAACCAATGCCTCAACCCCTTCGGAACCCATGGTTTCGACCCAGTATCTTTCGCCTACACTCAATTAACTACGTACGAGTTCCTGATACCATGTGCATTTGTTTTAACTGTGTCAAAGGCGAAGGAAAAGAGGCGGAACCTAGTGCCGAAAGTCGAAACAGTGAAAAACCTATTTATTTGTCCTTTTAAACTATTTCTTTTGTACCTAACCTGCCTTGTTTGTCTAAATTTGATTGGCTGCCATTTTACTTTTTCAAAAGTGCAGCAAATTTCCAAAAATAACAAATATGATTTATTTGTAAAGAGCCCCTTCTCCTTTTATAAATATATAAAACATTTAAGTCCCATACCTTAAATAATTTTATATATCCATTAAAACACTTAGGAAAATTCTACAAAAATTCTAGAAAATCTCCTTTAATATATTTTCCAACATATAAAAATTTCAGACCGAAACCTTTTATTATTCAACCGTAAATAATTTATAACCCAAATTAACATTTTTTGACTGAAAATTCATATAAAATCCACATAAATTCTGTCACGCCCCACCTCTATACTCACACTAAGCAAGGACACTACTGGGTAATGCCGTCAATTAGTACGAAGAATAAGGCTGTTGAGGAGCGACCAACTGTATAATTGATTTGAGCGAGAACCGATATGTCAGATAGTATATCATGCATTTCATTTCAAGAGGAAATCCGACATATCCAATCCAAACTCAAATCTACTACATAGTGGCTATGAGGCCTTCGGAAACAAATATAAAATAAGCATAACATAAATCAGTCACGGATATTCATATCACTAAGGCGGAAACAGATATGGATATAACACATAGAAGTGTACAACAAAGTAGTGGTTATACAAGATCCACTACTTTACAAAAGAATAGGTACAAGTGCTAGACAAAAGAATATGTATACATCAAGGAGTCTCCATCTCGAATGTATAAAAACAAAAGCTACTAAGCTAAAGTAGTTAGCCAAAAGTAAGAAGCTAGTCCCTGCTAAGAAGTCAAATGGAAGCACCTGAAACACCTCGGTCTGACCCGAATATTATTTAAGAAGAAAAATAATAAACGGATCTGTCTAGCTATAAATATCATATAAGCTGAGATAGAATAAGAGATACGACAAAAATATATGATAACAATAATGCCATATCGTGACAAGTATATATTTGATAACAATGAAAATCTTACAATATCTCAAATCTCCTCAAATATCCATAAAGAATATCATATTCTTTAGCTTATTCACCAAACCTCAAATATTGACAAAACATATCAATGCAAATCACAAAATTGGTGAAACGTATATTTCGGAAATCCATAATAGAAAATCCAGAAAGTATAAAAAAGGGGGGGAAAGGCCTATCACATACGGGAGCATGAAAACTCACCAACACGTGTATCACAAATGGGGCGCTATCCCAAAAAAATGAGCCGAAGCTCCACCTAACAGGGTATAGTCCCTCTTTGTGGACTATGAGTCGAAACTCCTCCTTATAGGGTATAGTCCCCCTTTGTGGACTATGAGTCGAAACTCCTCCTAACTGGGTATAGTCCCCCTTTGTGGACTATGAGCCAAAGCTCCACCTAACAGGGTATACTTCCCCTTTGTCGGACTATGAGACATCGCACATTGCTAGTCTAAAACTCAAAATGATCACCATTGATCAATAAGAAGTGTGAATTACACTAAGCTAGTAAATAAATGAGTTTAGCTTCATGTCCCATAACCATTAGCTTAACTTAAATATTTACGAACAAATTGTATATTTCCTCTCGAAAATTGTCATGAGAGTTCAATCGAACAAGTTCAAGAATTAACCGACGAAGTAAACGCAAGTGTTTCATACCACTTGTTTTGCTAAGTCGTTTAATTAGATTTCTCATACGAAGGAGGTAAAGGTTTGTATATACTAATAGATTGGAAAATGGTTTTAAAAACAAGCTTTGTATTAAAAATAGTGTTGAAATCGTTTTTTGAGAAAGAGTTTGAGTATTTACTACTAGTATAAAAACCTTTGTATTTTAAAGTGATAAATCACAGAAATGATTGTAAAAACAATCTATCATCAAAACCCACATTCGACAACGTGAATTAAAACCATAAAAATCGATATCAAATCCATCAAATGGATATTCCCAAAAATCCAGAAAAGAAGCCATCAAAATCGATAATAAATGACAACAACTAATCGGATCAACAAAAATTGGAAATTCACTCGAAAATAGGCGATATGGTCAAAAGGCAACAGGACTAGATGTCTGACCTGGCATGACCAGACGTCTGACCTGGGGCTCTGCCTATTTTTATTTTATTTCTCTTTTTTTATATCAGAAGCCCTACCAGACGTCTGGTCGAGGGTTCGGTCCTTTTTTTCTTCTGCTGAATGTATATTTTTTTCTCCAGGGACCATAACCAGACGTTTGGACTAGCCCAATCAGACGTCTGGTTGCATGTACTAGGCAAAAGTTTGCCTAGGCCAATGATGGCCAAATCGATTCGGAAGCGATCGGATAAGCAACGAAGACTATGGATTTATGTCAAGCGACAACCCAGCCTTATAGGCTCTTCGATACACCCTAAATATCATGTCCAAACATCCAAAATAGGATTTTTTTTAAGATTTTGACTTCCAAACACCAAAATTGGAAAATTCACCAAATCAATTCAAATCAAAGCAAATGAATATGAAATAGACGTTAGGAATTCATACCTAACAGCAATGAAAGCTATAGACATAGATGTGAGTTCAAAAACTCACCTTTAAACTCAAATATAGAAATGAGAAGCTCTAAAACAAGCTAAGATTGATTTCTCTTCAACAACACCTCAAGAATCTTCAATCTATTATCAAATGAAATGAATTTGCTAAGTTAGGTTATAGAAAATTCTGAAAATTGAAGAGAGATTGAGATGGAGAAGATGAAGAGGATGCTTACCTAAGCTTCTCTTTGATTTTATAACTAGAACTTGAATTTCCTAAGAAAAATAGGGCTTAGGAATTTTAATTTCCCATCTTTTCCACCATTCTTTCCTTTAGCTTGAGTGTTAGGAAATGTTATGAATGAATGAAGAGGAGTGGAGTGGGAGTTATTAAGTAGAGGAGTTCGGGTTACCTTGTTAGGTTAGTGGGCTGAAACCCAAACCCAAAGCCCCAAATGAAAATATCAAAATTCTAATCAACTCCAAACATATGGATGTTTATACTCACAAAGGTCGCAAACGCTGTTTTGGACTCAATGGAAGTGGTCTCGAGTCCGGATTCGACCGTTTACAAAAAGTCACATTTCAAACTTTAAATTCAACTAACGATGTTATATTTAAATTTAACATTTAAATATATAATCGTAAAATATGTGGGTTGTTACAGACTCCCCTCCTTAAAGATATTGCGTCCTCGTAATACTTAAAAAGAAAATAAAGAGTAACAACCACTCTAAGACATAACAATACAAAAGAAAAATTTGAAGTAAGAAGTTCACCTTAAGGAGCATGAGAGAGTAAGTCCGGATGTGTTCGCTCGATGAATTCTCTGGATTCCCAAGAGCAATCCTTAGGATTTGAGGACCATTGGACTTTCACAAGCGGGACATCTTTATTACGAAGACGTTTAATCTCCGTAGCAATGATGCGAATAGGATGTTGCTCATAAGTCAAATTAGGTGACACTTAAATTTCTTCAATAACACCGGGCTCAAGAATAGAATCGGAATCTCTAAGGCATTTCCGTAGTTGAGAAACATGAAAAACGTCATGAATAGCATAAAATTGAACTGGTAATAAAAGGCGATAAGCCACGGGACCAATGCGCTCGGTGATGGGAAATGGACCAATATACATAGGTGCTAATTTTCCCGATCAAGTGAAACACACAACACCCTTCATCGGTGAAACACGAATGAATACCAAATCTCCCACAGAAAATTCCAAATTCCTTCTTCGGTTATTGGCATAGGATTTTTGTCTGCTTTGAGCTTCTTTCATCCTATGATGAATAAGGTCAATCTTTTCTGTGGCATCACGAATAAAATCTGGACCTAAAACCAGCTTCAAGCCAACACGAAGGAGATCGGCATGGCCTTCCGTAGAGTGCCTCGAAAGGTGCCATACCAATACTAGGTTGGAAGCTATTATTATAGGAAAACTCAACAAGAGAAATATGATCTTCCCAACTTCCACCAAAATCAAGAACACAAGCACGAAGGAGATCCTCAAGAGTTTGATTAACACGCTCTGTTCGTCCATCGGACTAAGGATGATAAGTGCTGCTAAAATTAAGCTTCGTTCCCAAATATTTTTGAAGACCCTTCCAAAATTTACTAGTAAATAATGGATCACGATCGCTAACAATAGAAGTAGGAATCCATGCAATTTAACAATTTCTTTAACATAGAGTTTGGCCAAAAGAGGTACGGTCCGATTGGACCGAACGGGAATAAAATGAGCGGATTTTGTAAGTCTATCTATGATCACCCATAAATTGTCATGACCCGAACGAGAATGGGGAAGACCGTCAATAAAGTCCATGGAAATTTAATCCCACTTCCAAACTGGAATGTCCAAAGGTTTCAATAACCCACCGGGCCTTTGATGCTCGGCCTTTACGAGTTGGCAAGTCATGCGACGCTTAATAAAGTTAGCAGTATCAGATTTCATTCCATCCCAATAATATAGTCGTTTCATGTCCGCGTACATTTTACTACTACCGGGATGAATGGTAAATTAAGAACGATGGGAATCTTCCAAAATGTCTTTACGAAGATCACTAATATTCGGCACAATAAGTCTACCAAATTTTCGAATGCCTCTGCAAGCATCATTTTCAATGTCCTTCAGACCATCAGTATTATTTTTATCCCTACAAGTTTGGCTAAGAAGAACCAATTCTGAATCTTGCTTTTGAGCTTCAAGGATGTGGTCTAAAAGAGAAGGGTGAGCCTCAAGGCTACATAAAACAAGAGATGAACATGTATCGGATTCACGATCTCGAATCTCACAAGTGGAAAAAGTCTCGAGATCGTTTCATTCGGATATCTTCATGGAAACAACCGCTTGTTGCTTACGACTAAGGGCATCGGCAACACGATTTCCCTTTCCAGGAGTATAAAGAATATCATGATCATAAGATGCAAGGAATTCGAGCCAACGTTGTTGACGCAAATTAATTTCCTTTTGAGAGAACAAATACTTCAAAGATTTATGATCGGTGTAGAGAACAAATTTCTCTCCCAAAAGATAATGACGCCAAATTCTAAGGGCGAAAACAATGGCCGCGAGCTCTAAATCATGAGTGGCATATCTAGTCTCGGCAGGCTTTAATTGCCTAGAAGCATAAGCGATAACATGTTCCCATTGCATGAGAACGGCTCCCAAACCAACACGACTAGCATCGGTATAAACAACAAAGTCTTGGTTCCCCTCGGGAATCACAAGAATAGGAGCATCAGAAAGGAGTTCTTTTAATTTCTAAAAAGCAGCTTCACATTTGTCTAACCAAATGTACTTAACTCCCTTCTTTGTTAAACTAGTAAGAGGCACAGAAATATTAGAAAAGTATTTTATGAAACGACGGTAATAGCTCGCCAATCCAAGAAAGCTATGAATTTCCGTCACACTCTTTGGTCTCTTCCAATTTCGAATCGCCTCAATCTTTGAAGGATCCACGAAAATTTCGAATTCAGAAATAATATAACCTAAAAATTTCACACAGGATTGCCAAAAGTGGCACTTAGAAATTTTTTCTTTCAGTTGATTGTCCTTAGAGTTTCCAACACAATCCGAAGATGTTTTTCATGCTCTTCCTCGGTTTTAGAATAAACAAGAATATCATCAATAAAGATGAGAACAAATCGATCGAGGAAGTCTTTGGAAACTCGATTCATATGGTCAACGAAATAAGCTGGAGCATTCGTTAAACCAAATGGCATAACAAGCCATTCATAAGATCCATAACGAGTACGAAACGATATCAAAGGAATGTTATCCTCTGCAATATGAAGCTGATGAAAACCGGTTGCTAAGTCTAACTATGAAAAGACTCTAGCATCGCTAAGTTGATCGAATAGATCATTAATCCGAGGTAAGGGATATTTATTCTTGATAGTGAGATCATTAAGCTTGCGGTAGTCAACGCAAAGCCTAAGTGTACCATCAGATTTCTTCACAAAAATAGCCGAAGCTCCCCATGGAGAGGAACTAGAACGAATAAATTGTTTTGCTTCCAATTCGGATAATTGTTTATGCATCTCCTCATTTTCCTTATTGGACATACGATAAGGAGGACGAGTGATAGGTAGAGCTCCAGGAATTAGATTAATTTTGAACTCAATTGCTCGCTTAGGTGGTAATCCTAAAACAGGCTCAAAGATGTCGGGAAATTCACAAACAACGTGAATGAGGGAAATGCCATCTTCCTCATCATCATTATCGTCATCATGCCGATTTAGAGAATATAAGGATGCTACCGAATTTGAATCTGAATCTTTAAGAACAATAGAAATCTGCTTAACAGATTGAGGATGTCGAAGATGAATCGTCCTCTCGGGACATAGGATGTGGGCTTCATAACGATTAAGCCAATCCATTCCCAAAATCATTTCGAAACCTAAGTAACGCATAACATGCAAATCGGCTCGAAAAGCATAATCACATAAAATAATCTCGACATCTTTACAAAACAAATTAAGTGTTGCAGATCCACCAACCGGATTCACAATTCTCAATGAAGTCATCAAGCCCAATACATTTAAAGACAAAGTATCAACGAGTTCTTTTGATATAAAAGAGTGAGATGCACCCGTATCAAAAAGAATTCGAATAGGATGATCACGAAACATAATAATGCAATCAAGGACAGAATGAGAAATACCTTGACCAAGAGAAGTGTTACTAGGGGCTTGCACAACATTCGGCTTTCCCTCTTTCTTGCTTTCAAGTTTGGGACATGAAGATATATAATGATCCGAACTTTTGCAATAGCGGCAAGAAATAGGCCTTGGACACCTATTTATATAGTGGTCCTTAGAACCACAATTGTAGCATTCGCCACGATTAGGGATTGGAGTCTTTGCTACCGAAGTTGATTGCATCAATTTCTTGTTGGGATTAGGACTTTTGATCTTAATAAAGGGATGCCTCTTCTTATTGATGTTGAAGTTCTTCTTGGCACCCACTACTTCAGCATCACATTCTTTATCGGCCTCTTCAAGTAGAAGAGCGATATCAACAAGCTGATCAAAAGAAACTTCTAGTTTCAGAAGTAAAGGCTTTTTGAGATTCTTATTAAACCCATAGACAAACCTCTGATTTTTCTTCAATGGGGTATTAATGTACTCGACCCCATATTTAGAGAGGGATTCAAAAGATGCGACATAGTCTGTCACAGAAGATTCACCTTGAACAAGGTCAATAAAGCGTCGAGCTAAAGTTACTTTTTCAGCTTCCGGCACAAACTTTAACTCAAACATTTCCCGGAATTGCTCCCAAGTAAGATCCGCTTCAACAATTTCCGAAATCAAAAGCTCATACCAATCTAATGCTCTCTCCTGGAGCATGCTAGAAGCCACTTGGACTCGATGTAGATCCATAAGGTTCATGCGAGAAAAGATGTGATCGCATGTTCTAAGCCAAGCTTGGACTTCTATAACGCTTTCGGAACCCTTGAATGACCTTCCACCCAAATTGGTATAGTCACTGCACAAGCGTGCAAACTCGGATTTAGGATGAGTAGGCTCTGGAATGGGTCCGACAGCTTGAGAATTTTTTACAAGATCCAAAAGCTGTTGTGCCGACATGAATACGCCATCCTGAGGAGTAGCACTGGATTGACCGACGATGGGACGGCCAGGTCTAACCATTTCTCTTCTTTAAGAAAGAATGAAAGAAGAGGAAAAATGTTATTCTCCGAATGAATATCAAACAAACTTGATTGATAAAACAAGGCATCATAAAAGGAAATAGGATAGAACGGGTCCTAAGACTCGAATTAAATCCTAAGGCACGATTCCTAAGGGAGACTTAGGACAATGATCCTTGCTAGATTATTTTATATTGTTCCGAAGTTTGGCTCTGATACCAAGCTGTCACGCCCCACCTCTATACTCACACTAACCAAGGACACTACTGGGTAACGCCATCAATTAGTACGAAGAATAAGGTTGTTGAGGAGCGACCAACTGTATAATTGATTTGAGCGAGAACCGATATGTCAGATAGTATATCATGCATTTCATTTCAAGAGGAAATCTGACATATCCAATCCAAACTCAAATCTACTACACAGTGGCTATGAGGCCTTCGGAAACAAATATAAAATAAGCATAACACAAATCAATCATGGATATTCATATCACTAAGGCGAAAACAGATATGAATATTGTGACGACCCGGCTTTTTCTCCACAAAAAGTCGTATCATCAAGAAGAAAGAAAGGGATAGAAAAGAGATAAGATAGAGAAGAAAGAAAGAAACACATCAGAATCTAAACAGCGGAACGAATAAATTATATTAATCAAATAAGATATTACATTGTATCATATACATCAGAGATACACAGCTTATACAACACATACTAGACAATTATAAACATCTGTCTAGTCATTACAACTCAAATACACTCAACAAATGACTCATACAGACTAACACAGCGGAACACTATATCTACGAACACTGAAGCCTCCTGCTCCATTGCTCCTCCAAAGATTCGTCAAAGCAAACCTGAATCCCTTAGCTACTCGTAAAAATTTGAGTACCCAAGAGTTTAATAAAACAGAAAATAAACACTTGGGTCAGACATGGGTCTGGTGTGAGTAAACGGGTTAAATTGCTTAACTTCAAAACCTTTTGAAAACAAAGGTATCACGTAAGACTCCCCACAAATAAACATGGGTAAGTTTTTACCTTACGCTAACCAAAACATTTGATAGGAAATCCAGTTATATTATAATAGGGTCTAGGGTTTTCAAGTAAAATACAGAAATAGCTGGAATGCTTACATCTCACGTTCCAACATAGTTGGGCACAACTAAATCGTACGGCACTTATTGGATTTTGGATTCCATACAATGGCAGAGCTACCGGGGTACCGCTCGTCACAGTACGTGGCCTAGATCAACGTACCGAGGATCACGCCCAATCCCCTGCAACACAAGGCCGGAACATCCCTTACTGGATAATTCCCGCATAAGAAACCCCGCGGTTGGAGCCAGCAACCGCCCACACAGCCGAAATAAAAAGGGACTCTAGACAGGGGAATCTTATACTACTTGGGTGCTACCCACTAACCTTGCTGCACCTCCCCTGTTTTAGCCATTCCCGGTTTGATGAGGCTTGAGGCTACGATTACCTTTAATCAGAACACATCACTTAGAATGCTCATCGTCCACCTGACGATGTTCTGAAAGCATTCAATCCATACAAGTTCGTTCCGGGTTCGAACGAAACCGAAGGCATTATCTCGTTACACTCGTTTTGGAATCACCCTCAGAGTTAACGACAATAACCCTTGCACTCTAAATCTTCATCTTCACTTGAGATTCACGACCTATCGTTAATTTGGATCGATGTGGTATTCGGGTCTCCAGACCTGGAATACCGGTATACGGAAACCCGATCCCGGTCTCATCGAAATCCAAAACGTATCTTTTAAGGCCAAGTTGTTTAAAGGTTTAAACAATTCAATTCAATTTAATACTTGAATTCACACAGCATTAACATAGATAAATATCACACATTTATCACAGATATATCCAATATCACATCACAGAATATCATAACATATCATCCAATAGATATCATTCAATTCATATATTCTACACAAACAATCATCCATAAGCACAATTATTAATCCCTATTATAATTAATTTAATCAACTTAAATTAAATTAATTACTTAAGAATTAATTCCTAACCTTGCTTAATCAACCATTAATTAATTACAATCCATTTAATTAATTAATCATTCCTTTAAATATTAATCACTCTTGATTAATTATTCATCAATTACATAAAGTAATTATCCTTTAATTAATTTTACAAATTAATTATTCTTATTCATTAACAGTAATTAACCTTTAATTACTTTTATTAATTACATTAATTAATAATCCTTAATTAATTACTTCCATTAATTAATTAATTATAATTAATTACATTGACCCTTAATTAATTACATTAATTAATTAAACTTTAATTAATCATTTCTATTAATCTACCTTAATTAATCATAACAGTAATTATCATCCTATAATTACTTACTCTAATTAATTAACTCCTTAATTAATTATATTAATTCTTTAATTAATTATTCCAAATAATTAATCCTTAATTACTTCTCATTAAGTAATTATCCTTTAATTAATTACATCTTGTAATTAATCATTAATTACTTACAGTAATTACACTTATAAATTTCATTAAGTATTTATACCTAATCAATTACTAAGTGACTATCATTAATTAATTAACAAATTAATTAACTTAACTTAATCACATTCATTTCATAAATCATAGCTGAGTAATTTATCCTTTCATTACTTTTTAAACCAATTAATTAATCTTTAATTACAGATTGATTATTAATTAATTAACCTTAATTATTAATTAATAAAACTTAATTACAAATTAATTATTCCTTAATTACCAGTTAATTAACCTCTAATTACTTAATTAATAAATCTCTAATTACTAAATTAATTAATCTCTAATCATTAAATTAATCTCTAATTTAATTAACTATAACTCTCAATTAACTTTAATTAATCCTTGATCATTAATTAAGTAAACTAATTAATTACTTTTAATTAATTTCTCAATTTAATTATCCCTGCCTTAATTAACTTAAAGATAAATCTTTATCTTAATAATTACTTAATCATGATTAACACATATTTTCAAAACATCCAATTCTTTAAAATTAACTCTTAAATACATCTTAAAATTAAGTTTAAAATAACTTAAGATTTAACTTTAACCAATTCAAGTTAAACAAATTATATCACTTTAATTACCTTTATTTTTAAACCTGTTAAATAATTCATTTTATAAACATATCCCTTAAATAAATTTTAAGAACATTTAAAAAGAGGTTTAGACAAGTTTTAAACAGGGAATCATTTTTAAATTTCAACTGTTATTTATAAAAACTTTAAAACAGGCTTAACATCTTTCTCTCCCGATCCTTGCTTCGAGTCATCCACCATCCTACTCGAGAGTGTCTCGAGTTCCCTCCCCATCATCTTCTTCTTCTCTCAATTCCTATATAAAACTAAAACTGCCAGTTCCTAACCTCACGAACACGAGCAAGTACTCGAGCTTTTACCCAGAATCCCCGACATCCCTTCGAGTCGCACGAACCCATACTCCCCTGACACACTATCATCGTTGTGTACGTGCACAACTATCTGGTCACCCTCCGATGAACTTCACCACCTCCGGCAAGTCGTAAAACCCTTCGACAATCGATTACAAACCTTCAATCGACAGTATCTAGTTTAAATCGAATTCGAGTGTTCCACTCGAAACAGATATTCGACAACGTCAGAAAGCAACGCCACGCCTCCTCGTCTCCGACCATCATATCACCTGGAACTCCGGCCACGAGTTACTGACACACCACGCATCATTCCCCTAAAATTTTATACGACTCGATGCGATTTTGAAGATGCAGTAGTCAAAATTCCCAAGTTCAACAAAACTAGGGTTAAAATTAAAATCAAGCAATTTCAATTATCAAAGAGATTTATAAATTCAACAACCATTTTTACTAAACTCTCCAATGCTTCACCTAGCTCCATCAACAATCTCGAGCAACCCAGATGCCCAGGTCATCAGATAATGACCAAAAACCAAATTCTAACAATATCCCAAATACACATTCAATACTTTACTAAAAATTATGATTTTGATTTTAAAAATCCTAACTTTAAGAGATGATTAAAGATGTATATTTGAATCAATACAAGTTGACATTTGATTTTTATCATATAATTAAGATTTACTGTATTATCTTGATTCCAGTAAATTTCCAACTAAAAATACTCGAACTTATCACTATAACTAGATGATGTTTAAACTAACATAACTTGTTTGTATATCATAGCCTATCAGAGTTTAAATGAAGAGATTTTGAATTTTTCTCTTTGTTTAAAAACTCTGTAAAATAAGAACAGGGTATAATTGGTACACAAACATGCACACTTAACTGCTTCATATTTATAAACATGCAAGCCTAATTTCCATTTATACAAACAATTATTACAACATTATTTCATACATCCATCACATGTAACAAATTAAACAGGTTAAAATTTGTTTACTCACTTTAAATAACAAAGAAGCCAATATTTATACATACTGGAAAAACAAGTAAGTTTTTATATATATATCCAGATAAATAAGCATGCAAATCATATCATAACTTTATCACCCTAAATCATCACATGCAATCATCTAAAAACTGTTTTTAAATAAGAGTTTACTCACTTTATTAAATGATGAGCAGAGAAGTTTTTTGAAAACAGGAAGGCTTGCAAACAGATCGAACTTGAAACTTGGATTTGCAGAAGTAAATGCCTTGATTTCTTTAAAAACTGAAAGGCTTTGTTGACTGAGATGATTCGAGACTTGATTCCAGGTTGTAATTTGAAGATGAAATCTTTGCTACAGGCTTTTGATCTTGGTTTACAGGTTTTGGCTTTGGGTTTCAGACTACAGGCTTTTGCATTTGAGTTTGAGAGTTTGTTTTGAGGAATGATTTCAGGCTTTATTCATTTTGTAACAACCCGAGATTTCGCAATTATTTGATCATCGTGATTAGACGATTGAATTGGTAGCTAATTACTGTTGATATTTTAAATCGGTTGAATTCATTTAAAAGAAAAGAAGAATTTAATTAATTATGGTTGGGCTTTAAAAGTTAATTTCGGCCCATATTTTCATTCGATACCGTTCCCTTCTTATTGCAGTGCGACCGTCCCCTTTTCCCCATGATTCACTTTCTAAACCCTAGAACTAAAAACGAACGAAATAAAATAAAATGGCGGAATCATCTTCGCCCTCGTCTTCTCCAAATTAGGGCATGCTAATCTCGGCTCGAATTGGGGCTTCGTGGATTCGAAGGCGCCACTGCCTGTTGATCAATCAGAGTGCTTGCCTGGCGATCTGTGTTTTCTTGCTCGCTTCGGCGGTGACTGGTTTTGGGGATCTTCGAAAATAAGGTGAGTGATTACCTTATCACTCACATCTGTTATTCAACTTAGTAGAGTGCTTTGGCTGTTTGATTTTGTCTCGTGGTTGATGATTTCTCTGCCTTAATCAATTTCGTATAATCTGATGAATTTTTGGCCTAATGGTGATGCTATGATGATTTTGGTTTTGTTCGACTTTCAGACTTGTTTTGGTTGGCTTCGACTTTGAATTGATCACTGTTACTTGCCTTGGTTTACGCGATGATGTTCAAGACATCTCTGTCTATGTTCGGAGCAGTTGTACCCTGATTTTTGACTGAGTTCGATTTCTTGTTTTCTTGGTTATTATGGCACAGTTTGATTTCGTTTGAAATTGAGCTATTTCTTCGAAAGTGAATGGTTGGCTTCGTTCACTTTCTTCTTTGACCTTATTTTTGGTTTGATATTTAGGCTTCCCTGCTCACTGCCTCGAGTCATTTGCAACCTGTAACTTGACTTGTTTGTGAATTTTAATTGTCGTTTCATAACTTTGGCCACCTGTACTACTGTAACTTTGGTACAGTGTGAATTGAAATGCAATTGACCTTGAGCATTTTTATGTTGACATAAGTCTTAACTTCGGTCTTGACATTTACCTCACCACTTGTCACGAGTCTGGGTAGCTTACCATTGGGGTTGCATTTGCTCTCTATTACTACGAGACAGTTCAGTTGCTAGTACATTTAGTTGTTTTCATGTATAACTAGTATTGTCCAGTTCACAGTAGTTGTACATATGTATAGAAATGTTGCATTCCTGTTTTGGGTTCACTGGTCCTTCTGGTGCACTGTGTGTACCTGGTTCGTATGCATTCGTCGCTGGTTTGGTGGGGGCAGACCAGTATTGTCCTCTGTTGCATTTTGCTTGAGCAATCTGGTACTTCTGGCCATTTTGTTTCTGACCTGACTTGTAGTATGAGATACTAACTTACATTGCAATTTAGTTGGTAGTGAAATTTCTTCACCTGTGCATGTCTTTGGTTTTGTAAGTGCATATCGTCTTGTAAGCTTAGGTGAACTTACTACTGTTTTATACTTAGTTGGTTCATCAGGCTGTCTGGTCGACACTTGTCTACCATCAGTGGTCACTGTCTATTTCATTTGTACTACTTCATATGAATCGATGCATTTTCCCATTTAAGATGCTGTCTGCACTATCATATCTGGTAGTCTTGTTTCCATGATGTCAACAATAACTTGATTATTTTTATGGTTTCACCTGCGTGCATACATACCATATTATGTGTGCATGTATATGTGTTGACCCTACACATGTGGGTTCACAACCGCTTTAATGATTCCTGTAGCATACTTGGCTTTCCCTTGACTTCGACATTGTTCAGTTCTTTGCCTTTTTACTTAGGCATGGTCTTGTTCTTGATTGAAATACCAGTACTGCCCAGTTTTACTGTGTTGTAATCTTGTTGTATCTGCAGTTTTGTTACAGGCTGTTCTTGTACTCATTTGTGCATCACTTGTTGCGCACTTCATATTTGCACTGTTTCTGTAGTGGTGCAGTATATATCCACTATCTTCTTGAACTTGTTTCATCAGTGATGTTCTGTACATCCTACTATTCTCACTTGCCATCCTCGTTTGCATATGGCTGCTGCCTTGATCCCCGGTCTTGGCTCATGTAGTCTTGACTTCGAGTACTTATGTGTATGTGCACTCGTATCTGGTGTATGTGCTATGTCCATTCGGGTTGTCCTTCTTTTGTTGCCTGCACTATGATACGGTGTAGCCTTTGAATTATCACTTCATGTTACATCTGTTAGGTGTAATAGTAGTGAACTACTTTATGTTTATATACATTTCCTGTTGAGTTTGCTCCATCCAGTTTCATGCATACTTGACACTGCAGTTTCTTCATTTGGTTCCTACTTAGATACCACTACATGTTGTTTATGTTACCCGGATTTATGTGCATGTGTCTTTGAACATATGCGTTTGTGGCTGCACTTCATTATCAGTGCAGTACTCACCGCTCTTGTTATTCCTTGAGTTGAACCCGATTTCGGGGTTTGACCTTGCGATCATTTGTGACTTTCACTGAGATTGTTGTGTATCTCTTGCGATAGTGGCGAGGCAGTACACGCGTGCGTGTACTGCAGCCCTATCAGATTTGACAGCTTTAAATTGATTTAGTCGATTTGATAAATTGTTTAATTATCTCTGTTGATGATTTAAATCTGCTGATTTTTGCTAAACACTGTTAAGTGTTATATTGACCGTTATCCGGTTTCTTTGTTTAAAGAATTGGATAGACGGGAATTATTGTGACTGTCGTCTATTTAAATTATTACTGCCTATATGCACTAATAAACTGGTTTGAATTAGACTGACCTGGGTATTATTTTCTTTTGAATGTAATACTCGGGTCAGACCGAGTATTTACAGGTTGTAGATTTTTAGCTTTGGGTTGCTGCTAGAGCTATGAAGACTTTTTATATCATTTGAAGTGGTCTTCGTTTTGTTGTAGTAGTCAGTGTGTCTGTTTTAAGATGATAATGTATTCATGTATATTAGTCGATAATGTACTTGTATATATAACTTCTTTAGTCGACAGTTGTAGTTGTATCATTTGTATTGTGTCAAATGTATTGTAACTGATATCAGTTATTGTATATATGAGACTTTTCGTTCCATCTGTATTCCGCATTTATGTTATCTGTGTTATTTTTATATTTATTGTCCTAAACTATTATAGCCACTGTGTAGTAGCTTTGAGTTTGTAACGGTATGTCGGATTTCCTCTAAAAGATGAAATGCATGTTATTCTATTTGACATATCGGTGCTCGCACAAGGCAATTACATGGATGGTCGCTCCTCAACAGCCTTATTCTCCGTGCTAGTTGACAGCACTACTCCGTAGTGTTCTTGGCTAGCGTGGGTATAGAGGTGGGGCGTCACAGCTTGGTATCAGAGCCTGGGGTTTAGGACAATTATAAAACATAACTTAGATGGAGCATGTGTTACAACTATTTGTCGATGTTTTATCTCTCATCTTTACATATGATTATTTTTGACTGTTAGGTATGAATTCCTAACGCTTATTTTTGTGTTTTCCTAATCTGGATTTCCCTTCGACTTCGGTCACTCTGTTTTTGAGAAATTGCTGATTTCTTGATTTTCAAGACTCTGATTTTGTTTGCCGTTGGTTTCCTTGATAATGATGATTGATTCATTTTGTACTCGACTGCGGCTATTAATTGTTGACTTCGACATTGACTTGATTCTTACTTTTGTTGAAGTCAATTATGCATTTCTACTCGTTTTGCTTTGTTTTTCCAGTTGATATCGATTCTTCTTTCCTAATTAGTTGTTATCACCTTTATTGATTTTGATAACTTCTATTTTCTGGAATTTTTGGGTGTTCCTATTTTAATAAATTCAGTATCGATTTCTTTGGATTCCATTCACATCTTCGTATGTGAATTCTTGTGATTGATTGTTTATACAATCATTTTTGTGATTTGTCACTTTAAAAATATAAAGGTTTTCTATACTAGTAGTAAATATTAAAATCCTTTTCTCCAAACGATTTCAAAAATTATTTTACTACAAAGCTCTTTTCCTAAATCGTTTTCCAATCTATTAATATATACAAGCCTTTATTTCACTCGTATGAGAAATTGAATTAAACGGCCTAGTAAAACAAGTGGTATGAAACGCTTGCGTTTACTTCGTCGGTTAACTCCTGGACTTGTTCGATTGAACCCTTTTTGTGACAATTTCCTAGTGAAGATTTACAGCTTGTTCGTAAATATTTAAGTTAAGCAAGTGGTTATGGGACATGAAGCTAAACTCATATATTTACTAGCTTGGTGTGATTGACACTTCCTTATGATCATGACGATCATTTTTGTGATTTAGACTAGCAATTGTGCGATGTCTCTTCGTCCGTGTGTCAGACTTGCCTTCGGGCCATCCGTGTGTTCGGAAAATTAAATGGATAGCTTTCCATCCGTGTGTTCGGAAAATTAAATGGATAGCTTTCCATCCGTGTGTTCGGAAAATTAAATGGATAGCTTTCCATCCGTGTGTTCGGAAAATTAAATGGATAGCTTTCCATCCGTGTGTTCGGAAAATTAAATGGATAGCTTCCCATCCGTGTGTTCGGAAAATTAAATAAATAGCTTCCCATCCGTATGTTCGTAAAAATTAAATGGATAGCTTTCCACCCGTGTGTTCGGAAAAAATTAAATGAATAGCTTCCCATCCGTGTGTTCGGAAAAATTAAATGGATAGTTTCTCGTCCGTGTGCTCGGACTTCCCCTTCTTTGTGTTTTCTGGATTTCGTGTGTAGATTTCTAGAATTTGTGATTTCTGGATTTCGTGTGTAGATTTCTAGAATTTGTGTTTTCTGGATTTCGTGTGTAGATTTCTAGAATTTGTGTTTTCTGGATTTCGTGTGTAGATTTCTAGAACTTGTGATTTCTGAATTTCTTGTGATGATTTCTGAAATTTTGTGCTTCACCAATTTTCGTGATTTCTATTGATATGTTTATCAATTTTTGTGCATTGGTGAATTCATGTGTTATTGACTTGTTATGAATACAAGTTTAGGGTATGAAATCCCTTTCTATCTTTGAGAAGATTCTTGTGACATTTTTGATGAATGAAAATTCATTTGGTATTATATTTTGATGCCAGTTATTTTAATGAGACTTTAACGTGTTAACTTCGGTAACCGTCAATTTTGAAATGGATTTACAAGCGGTTCTCCCGCAACACTGATATTGCTAATTTAATCACGTGTTTTCAAAATTCTTTATTTTTAAAAGTTGTTTCAAAAATATAAATTAAAATTGTTTTCAAAATTTTTACAGTTTACAATTTTCAAAAGAACGAGGAAGCGATTTAAACGTTTCAGCAAAATCGAGGACTATGACCCCTTTCTTTTACTGATTCGCTTAATTCCGGACTTGTCCGTTTGAGAATGTGAAATGTTATTTTTAAAACACACAATTCTGCACTTTCAAGAAAACGATAAAGAGATTTAAACGATTTAGCAAAAGTAAGGAGTATGGAACCATACTTTTACTACTTCGGTTAATTCCGGACTCGTTAATTGAATATTTATGACTTCTGATTATCGTTTTTGATAATTAGATGTTTGTGTTTCTGATTATCGTTATTGATAATCAGATATTTGTGAAATTTAATTATCGCCTGAGATAATTAAATATTTTTCGATTTGATAATCGAATCTTTGTGATTTCTGATTATCGTTTTTGATAATCAGATATTTGTGAAATTTGATTATCGTTTGAGATAATTAAATATTTTTCGATTTGATAATCGAATCTTTGTGATTTCTGATTATCGTTTTTGATAATCAGATATTTGTGAAATTTGATTATCGTTTGAGATAATTAAATATTTTTCGATTTGATAATCGAATCTTTGTGATTTCTGATTATCGTTTTTGATAATCAGATATTTGTGAAATTTGATTATCGTTTGAGATAATTAAATATCTTTCGATTTGATAATCGAATCTTTGTGATTTCTGATTATCGTTTTTGATAATCAGATATTTGTGAAATTTGATTATCGTTTGAGATAATTAAATATTTTTCGATTTGATAATCGAATCTTTGTGATTTCTGATTATCGTTTTTGATAATCAGATATTTGTGAAATTTGATTATCGTTTGGGATAATTAAATATTTTTCGATTTGATAATCGAATCTTTGTGATTTCTGATTATCGTTTTTGATAATCAGATATTTGTGAAATTTGATTATCGTTTGAGATAATTAAATATTTTTCGATTTGATAATCGAATAATTGTGTTTCTGATTATCGTTTTTGATAATCAGATATTTGTGAAAATTCGATTATCGTTTTAGATGATTGAATATTTGCGATTTTGAGATTCGTGCTTCGTCTTTTTCTCTGACGATTCAGGTGAGTAATTTGATTTACTCACATTCAATTCGTGCAGTACGTGATTTCTGCTCTGATTCCTTTTTCTTTCCATTGCTAGAACTCGATTGATTCTTGCTTCTAATAGTCGTCTGATCTTGATTCTTTGATCCCCAAGATGTTGACCCTTTTGACTTGAAGCAGTCGAACCTTTTTGATCCTATATCTGATACTTCCATAATTCTAATGCTTCCCCCTGTTGACCTTTGCTTTGCGTATGCATTCGACATTGCCATGCTCTTATGGTTGTTACCTTTTATCCATTTATTCCCTATGATTGCGTGGACGCAATTTCTTTAAGGAGGGAAGTCTGTAACAACCCGAGATTTCGCAATTATTTGATCATCGTCATTAGACGATTGAATTGGTAGCTAATTACTGTTGATATTTTAAATCGGTTGAATTCATTTAAAAGAAAAGAAGAATTTAATTAATTATGGTTGGGCTTTAAAAGTTAATTTCGGCCCATATTTTCATTCGATACCGTTCCCTTCTTATTGCAGTGCGACCGTCCCCTTTTCCCCATGATTCACTTTCTAAACCCTAGAACTAAAAACGAACGAAAGAAAATAAAATGGCGGAATCATCTTCGCCCTCGTCTTCTCCAAATTAGGGCATGCTAATCTCGGCTCGAATTGGGGCTTCGTGGATTCGAAGGCGCCACTGCCTGTTGATCAATCAGAGTGCTTGCCTGGCGATCTGTGTTTTCTTGCTCGCTTCGGCGGTGACTGGTTTTGGGGATCTTCGAAAATAAGGTGAGTGATTACCTTATCACTCACATCTGTTATTCAACTTAGTAGAGTGCTTTGGCTGTTCGATTTTGTCTCGTGGTTGATGATTTCTCTGCCTTAATCAATTTCGTATAATCTGATGAATTTTTGGCCTAATGGTGATGCTATGATGATTTTGGTTTTGTTCGACTTTCAGACTTGTTTTGGTTGGCTTCGACTTTGAATTGATCACTGTTACTTGCCTTGGTTTACGCGATGATGTTCAAGACATCTCTGTCTATGTTCGGAGCAGTTGTACCCTGATTTTTGACTGAGTTCGATTTCTTGTTTTCTTGGTTATTATGGCACAGTTTGATTTCGTTTGAAATTGAGCTATTTCTTCGAAAGTGAATGGTTGGCTTCGTTCACTTTCTTCTTTGACCTTATTTTTGGTTTGATATTTAGGCTTCCCTGCTCACTGCCTCGAGTCATTTGCAACCTGTAACTTGACTTGTTTGTGAATTTTAATTGTCGTTTCATAACTTTGGCCACCTGTACTACTGTAACTTTGGTACAGTGTGAATTGAAATGCAATTGACCTTGAGCATTTTTATGTTGACATAAGTCTTAACTTCGGTCTTGACATTTACCTCACCACTTGTCAAGAGTCTGGGTAGCTTACCATTGGGGTTGCATTTGCTCTCTATTACTACGAGACAGTTCAGTTGCTAGTACATTTAGTTGTTTTCATGTATAACTAGTATTGTCCAGTTCACAGTAGTTGTACATATGTATAGAAATGTTGCATTCCTGTTTTGGGTTCACTGGTCCTTCTGGTGCACTGTGTGTACCTGGTTCGTATGCATTCGTCGCTGGTTTGGTGGGGGCAGACCAGTATTGTCCTCTGTTGCATTTTGCTTGAGCAATCTGGTACTTCTGGCCATTTTGTTTCTGACCTGACTTGTAGTATGAGATACTAACTTACATTGCAATTTAGTTGGTAGTGAAATTTCTTCACCTGTGCATGTCTTTGGTTTTGTAAGTGCATATCGTCTTGTAAGCTTAGGTGAACTTACTACTGTTTTATACTTAGTTGGTTCATCAGGCTGTCTGGTCGACACTTGTCTACCATCAGTGGTCACTGTCTATTTCATTTGTACTACTTCATATGAATCGATGCATTTTCCCATTTAAGATGCTGTCTGCACTATCATATCTGGTAGTCTTGTTTCCATGATGTCAACAATAACTTGATTATTTTTATGGTTTCACCTGCGTGCATACATACCATATTATGTGTGCATGTATATGTGTTGACCCTACACATGTGGGTTCACAACCGCTTTAATGATTCCTGTAGCATACTTGGCTTTCCCTTGACTTCGACATTGTTCAGTTCTTTGCCTTTTTACTTAGGCATGGTCTTGTTCTTGATTGAAATACCAGTACTGCCCAGTTTTACTGTGTTGTAATCTTGTTGTATCTGCAGTTTTGTTACAGGCTGTTCTTGTACTCATTTGTGCATCACTTGTTGCGCACTTCATATTTGCACTGTTTCTGTAGTGGTGCAGTATATATCCACTATCTTCTTGAACTTGTTTCATCAGTGATGTTCTGTACATCCTACTATTCTCACTTGCCATCCTCGTTTGCATATGGCTGCTGCCTTGATCCCCGGTCTTGGCTCATGTAGTCTTGACTTCGAGTACTTATGTGTATGTGCACTCGTATCTGGTGTATGTGCTATGTCCATTCGGGTTGTCCTTCTTTTGTTGCCTGCACTATGATACGGTGTAGCCTTTGAATTATCACTTCATGTTACATCTGTTAGGTGTAATAGTAGTGAACTACTTTATGTTTATATACATTTCCTGTTGAGTTTGCTCCATCCAGTTTCATGCATACTTGACACTGCAGTTTCTTCATTTGGTTCCTACTTAGATACCACTACATGTTGTTTATGTTACCCGGATTTATGTGCATGTGTCTTTGAACATATGCGTTTGTGGCTGCACTTCATTATCAGTGCAGTACTCACCGCTCTTGTTATTCCTTGAGTTGAACCCGATTTCGGGGTTTGACCTTGCGATCATTTGTGACTTTCACTGAGATTGTTGTGTATCTCTTGCGATAGTGGCGAGGCAGTACACGCGTGCGTGTACTGCAGCCCTATCAGATTTGACAGCTTTAAATTGATTTAGTCGATTTGATAAATTGTTTAATTATCTCTGTTGATGATTTAAATCTGCTGATTTTTGCTAAACACTGTTAAGTGTTATATTGACCGTTATCCGGTTTCTTTGTTTAAAGAATTGGATAGACGGGAATTATTGTGACTGTCGTCTATTTAAATTATTACTGCCTATATGCACTAATAAACTGGTTTGAATTAGACTGACCTGGGTATTATTTTCTTTTGAATGTAATACTCGGGTTAGACCGAGTATTTACAGGTTGTAGATTTTTAGCTTTGGGTTGCTGCTAGAGCTATGAAGACTTTTTATATCATTTGAAGTGGTCTTCGTCTTGTTGTAGTAGTCAGTATGTCTGTTTTAAGATGATAATGTATTCATGTATATTAGTCGATAATGTACTTGTATATATAACTTCTTTAGTCGACAGTTGTAGTTGTATCATTTGTATTGTGTCAAATGTATTGTAACTGATATCAGTTATTGTATATATGAGACTTTTCGTTCCATCTGTATTCCGCATTTATGTTATCTGTGTTATTTTTATATTTATTGTCCTAAACTATTATAGCCACTGTGTAGTAGCTTTGAGTTTGTAACGGTATGTCGGATTTCCTCTAAAAGATGAAATGCATGTTATTCTATCTGACATATCGGTGCTCGCACAAGGCAATTACATGGATGGTCGCTCCTCAACAGCCTTATTCTCCGTGCTAGTTGACAGCACTACTCCGTAGTGTTCTTGGCTAGCGTGGGTATAGAGGTGGGGCGTCACACATTTGAACTTGAGTTTGGGAATATTTCAGATTTGATTCATGATCATTCTTCTGGTTTAAAGAAGTAGTTTACAGGCGGCTGAGTTCTTTGTTTTTATTTTTAGAAAGAAAGATAGAAAAAAAAAATGAAGAGAAAGATAGAGGTTTATATAAGTTTAAATTAGGATTTATTAAAGATTAAAGAAAAAGAAAATAAAAGGACACTTGTCTCAACTTTGATTAATATGTTAACACATGTTAATTTAAAGATGTTTATAACTCAACACTTGTAATACTACATGCATAAATATATTTATATTATTTTAAATGGATTTAAAAGCTTTTATTATTAAATTTTCCTACTTAATAAATACATATCCTAACTTATAAATGCTTTTCTTAATTTATAAAAATAAAACTTTTAAAAGAAAATAAAATAAAAACCAATTAGATTTTAACTAAATCATATATAGTATATTTAATCCATTTTTAAATGATAATTCAAAAGCTTTTGTATTTATTCCTATTAAATAAATACTCTTTCAAATTTCTATAAATAAATTTCTTTAAAAAGGAAAATATAAAACAAATCTTATTTCTAAATAAAAACTTTATTCATATATTTTATATTCAACTATATTATTATTTTCATTTTAAGATATATATATTCAATTTTTAAATTCAATTTCAAAGTCAATTTAAAATCTACATTTAAAATCAATTCAAATAATATATATATATATATATATATATTAAATTTTAACAAACACACTATTGATTGTCAATAATTATCCTATTTAAAGTCAATTTTAAATACACATATATATTTTTAAACAACACATATTTAATTTGAAAATAAGTCTATTTAAAAATCTATTTCTACTTATATTTAAAAACAACTCAATATTAAATTGTTTGAAAACAACAACCTTTACCAATATTTAATAATTAATTTAAAAGATTATCACATTTTAAATACCCTGAAATCCCGGGATATCACATTCCTTCCCCCTTAAAAGAATTTCGTCCTCGAAATTTAAAACAAAAGATAATCTAAAGTTTTTATTTTATTTTAACCAATTTTAAAACAATTCAAGCCTACTTATCAACCATACACTATCAACAAACAACTATTCATCCAAACAAACAATTTTATCTAAACAAACAATTTTATCCAAACAACTATACTAGCTACCCGGACACAGATCCGGATAAGCTTCCTAAAATTTCCTCGAGTTTCCCCAAGTATATATATATACCGGGATACTCGCTCAACAGAATTCAAACAACCAATTCTACTGAGCTACAGAGCTCCTACACAACTAGATCTATAAAACTAAACAGAATATCAGACCACAGATAAGTCTAACTCAACTACCAATTCCTTTCAGAACTGCTGGTTCCAAAACCAATGATGGATCCTACACGTACTTCCTCAAAGATACGCGATATACTCCGAATTTCAGTTATCCAAACTGGCCATTCAATCCTGTAGATCAAACACTTATCCAAATCAGAACACAGAAAAGATCCAAAACACCTCGGAGCTGACTTCCCAGACTTACCCAATCTTATAGCTTCCTTTTACCAGAGAAAACTTCAACAACAACGAAATCTCAAACTTCGAATTCCAAATTCTTCCGTCTTTCCATAGAATTCTTCTGATGATCCTGGCTGCCTAAATCCTTTCTGATCAGCTCAACCTTCACTGATGCTTTTTGAAACAAATTGGATCAAAAACAACTCAACAAAATGATCCTTCAAGATCTTTCAAAAATCCAGAGCACAACTCTACTCCACCAACATCAGTAGACTACAACTTACTTCTCCTATCTGGAAAAGACAAAACAGATGCACTTACCACTCTGACCTTCAGATCCAGAAGAATTTCCTGTAGAAACTCTTAATCCAAACACTGCAACTCCCAGTTGCTTCCACTCTAGAACAGCTGCCATCTTGCTTCCGCTGCACCACTCTGATCTAGAGAAAATAAGAATGCTGTCGATGAACTCGAGCACAAACACATCCTGAAAATATGGTTCAACAGATCCATAAAAAGAAAACTCAGCAGTTCCATGAAATACTGAGCTGCTTCACCAAATCCTTTCTCTAGGAGACACCCTTCTACCTAGCTGAACTACCGGTACTACTCCTGAAATTAAGTCGATAAGGAACTCAATCTCAAATGCAGACAAACTCCTGATTTTGCTGAAGACATCCAGAAAGTCTCAGATAACTCAAGAGAATACTCACTATCGCAAGTCACTTTTGCGATCCACCCAGCCTAATTCCAAAGAAACTGCTCTCTCTTTACCAATCGAAACAGCTTATGCCTGACCAATCCATCGAAGAAATGGATCCACTCTGCTGCTTCTGAACTCCGTCTCCAGAAAATGCTCAGCCAGAAGACTTCCCGCCGGCACACAGATTACTCCGAGCTGCACTGCTGACACAGATGCCAAGATTCCCTATCCAAAGCTTCGAGAAACTCGGACTCCAAACCAAACAGAAAAGACTCTGCTGAACTCAGCCACAACACCGAAGCAGACACATTTCTTCAAACTTGCTCCAAAAGAAAACATTTTCGGAGACATCCATAGTCACTACGTCTCAGCACGCAGCTACTACTTCTTGAGTTACCCAGATACCATCACTTGCTTCAGCTCATCCGACAGATCCAAATTCTACTCAAAGATGGACTCTGAACCTTCATAGGTTTCCTTCAGAGATCAGAGAAATCCTCACACCATATCAAAGCTTACTCGAGACGGTATTAGGTCTACAGTCTCGATAGATACATTTCTAACCTCAACATTCAAATTCCAACCATTGGTAGTCGTGTTTCACACACCACCACCCTATCTACCTTTATAACTCATATTGGAAAACCCGAACAGATAATCCAACACATTAGGTAGATATATATATATATATAGTTTTTTTAAAAATTACAAATACGCTCTCTCAAGATAGACACCACTCCAGAGCTAAGGTATTCACTCAACCTAATGCTCTGATACCAACTGTAACGACCCGAGGCAGTGGCGACCGGTAGGCTTTGCAACCATCCCAGACCCACCGTGGCACACAGTGATACCTCGAATTTGCTTTTACGGCCAGCCTCTCGACTCGCAACCAACCCCTCAATGGGACATGTAGGGGTAAGAGTCTCCCGTTCGCCACCAAACCGCGAAGCGAGAACCCCCTATCACGCTGTAATGTAGCAAACCCGATCCCGATCTCATCGAAATCCAAAACGTATCTTTTAAGGCCAAGTTGTTTAAAGGTTTAAACAATTCAATTCAATTTAATACTTGAATTCACACAGCATTAACATAGATAAATATCACACATTTATCACAGATATATCCAATATCACATCACAGAATATCATAACATATCATCCAATAGATATCATTCAATTCATATATTCTACACAAACAATCATCCATAAGCACAATTATTAATCCCTATTATAATTAATTTAATCAACTTAAATTAAATTAATTACTTAAGAATTAATTCCTAACCTTGCTTAATCAACCATTAATTAATTACAATCCATTTAATTAATTAATCATTCCTTTAAATATTAATCACTCTTGATTAATTATTCATCAATTACATAAAGTAATTATCCTTTAATTAATTTTACAAATTAATTATTCTTATTCATTAACAGTAATTAACCTTTAATTACTTTTATTAATTACATTAATTAATAATCCTTAATTAATTACTTCCATTAATTAATTAATTATAATTAATTACATTGACCCTTAATTAATTACATTAATTAATTAAACTTTAATTAATCATTTCTATTAATCTACCTTAATTAATCATAACAGTAATTATCATCCTATAATTACTTACTCTAATTAATTAACTCCTTAATTAATTATATTAATTCTTTAATTAATTATTCCAAATAATTAATCCTTAATTACTTCTCATTAAGTAATTATCCTTTAATTAATTACATCTTGTAATTAATCATTAATTACTTACAGTAATTACACTTATAAATTTCATTAAGTATTTATACCTAATCAATTACTAAGTGACTATCATTAATTAATTAACAAATTAATTAACTTAACTTAATCACATTCATTTCATAAATCATAGCTGAGTAATTTATCCTTTCATTACTTTTTAAACCAATTAATTAATCTTTAATTACAGATTGATTATTAATTAATTAACCTTAATTATTAATTAATAAAACTTAATTACAAATTAATTATTCCTTAATTACCAGTTAATTAACCTCTAATTACTTAATTAATAAATCTCTAATTACTAAATTAATTAATCTCTAATCATTAAATTAATCTCTAATTTAATTAACTATAACTCTCAATTAACTTTAATTAATCCTTGATCATTAATTAAGTAAACTAATTAATTACTTTTAATTAATTTCTCAATTTAATTATCCCTGCCTTAATTAACTTAAAGATAAATCTTTATCTTAATAATTACTTAATCATGATTAACACATATTTTCAAAACATCCAATTCTTTAAAATTAACTCTTAAATACATCTTAAAATTAAGTTTAAAATAACTTAAGATTTAACTTTAACCAATTCAAGTTAAACAAATTATATCACTTTAATTACCTTTATTTTTAAACCTGTTAAATAATTCATTTTATAAACATATCCCTTAAATAAATTTTAAGAACATTTAAAAAGAGGTTTAGACAAGTTTTAAACAGGGAATCATTTTTAAATTTCAACTGTTATTTATAAAAACTTTAAAACAGGCTTAACATCTTTCTCTCCCGATCCTTGCTTCGAGTCATCCACCATCCTACTCGAGAGTGTCTCGAGTTCCCTCCCCATCATCTTCTTCTTCTCTCAATTCCTATATAAAACTAAAACTGCCAGTTCCTAACCTCACGAACACGAGCAAGTACTCGAGCTTTTACCCAGAATCCCCGACATCCCTTCGAGTCGCACGAACCCATACTCCCCTGACACACTATCATCGTTGTGTACGTGCACAACTATCTGGTCACCCTCCGATGAACTTCACCACCTCCGGCAAGTCGTAAAACCCTTCGACAATCGATTACAAACCTTCAATCGACAGTATCTAGTTTAAATCGAATTCGAGTGTTCCACTCGAAACAGATATTCGACAACGTCAGAAAGCAACGCCACGCCTCCTCGTCTCCGACCATCATATCACCTGGAACTCCGGCCACGAGTTACTGACACACCACGCATCATTCCCCTAAAATTTTATACGACTCGATGCGATTTTGAAGATGCAGTAGTCAAAATTCCCAAGTTCAACAAAACTAGGGTTAAAATTAAAATCAAGCAATTTCAATTATCAAAGAGATTTATAAATTCAACAACCATTTTTACTAAACTCTCCAATGCTTCACCTAGCTCCATCAACAATCTCGAGCAACCCAGATGCCCAGGTCATCAGATAATGACCAAAAACCAAATTCTAACAATATCCCAAATACACATTCAATACTTTACTAAAAATTATGATTTTGATTTTAAAAATCCTAACTTTAAGAGATGATTAAAGATGTATATTTGAATCAATACAAGTTGACATTTGATTTTTATCATATAATTAAGATTTACTGTATTATCTTGATTCCAGTAAATTTCCAACTAAAAATACTCGAACTTATCACTATAACTAGATGATGTTTAAACTAACATAACTTGTTTGTATATCACAGCCTATCAGAGTTTAAATGAAGAGATTTTGAATTTTTCTCTTTGTTTAAAAACTCTGTAAAATAAGAACAGGGTATAATTGGTACACAAACATGCACACTTAACTGCTTCATATTTATAAACATGCAAGCCTAATTTCCATTTATACAAACAATTATTACAACATTATTTCATACATCCATCACATGTAACAAATTAAACAGGTTAAAATTTGTTTACTCACTTTAAATAACAGAGAAGCCAATATTTATACATACTGGAAAAACAAGTAAGTTTTTATATATATATCCAGATAAATAAGCATGCAAATCATATCATAACTTTATCACCCTAAATCATCACATGCAATCATCTAAAAACTGTTTTTAAATAAGAGTTTACTCACTTTATTAAATGATGAGCAGAGAAGTTTTTTGAAAACAGGAAGGCTTGCAAACAGATCGAACTTGAAACTTGGATTTGCAGAAGTAAATGCCTTGATTTCTTTAAAAACTGAAAGGCTTTGTTGACTGAGATGATTCGAGACTTGATTCCAGGTTGTAATTTGAAGATGAAATCTTTGCTACAGGCTTTTGATCTTGGTTTACAGGTTTTGGCTTTGGGTTTCAGACTACAGGCTTTTGCATTTGAGTTTGAGAGTTTGTTTTGAGGAATGATTTTAGGCTTTATTCATTTGAACTTGAGTTTGGGAATATTTCAGATTTGATTCATGATCATTCTTCTGGTTTAAAGAAGTAGTTTACAGGCGGCTGAGTTCTTTGTTTTTATTTTTAGAAAGAAAGATAGAAAAAAAAAATGAAGAGAAAGATAGAGGTTTATATAAGTTTAAATTAGGATTTATTAAAGATTAAAGAAAAAGAAAATAAAAGGACACTTGTCTCAACTTTGATTAATATGTTAACACATGTTAATTTAAAGATGTTTATAACTCAACACTTGTAATACTACATGCATAAATATATTTATATTATTTTAAATGGATTTAAAAGCTTTTATTATTAAATTTTCCTACTTAATAAATACATATCCTAACTTATAAATGCTTTTCTTAATTTATAAAAATAAAACTTTTAAAAGAAAATAAAATAAAAACCAATTAGATTTTAACTAAATCATATATAGTATATTTAATCCATTTTTAAATGATAATTCAAAAGCTTTTGTATTTATTCCTATTAAATAAATACTCTTTCAAATTTCTATAAATAAATTTCTTTAAAAAGGAAAATATAAAACAAATCTTATTTCTAAATAAAAACTTTATTCATATATTTTATATTCAACTATATTATTATTTTCATTTTAAGATATATATATTCAATTTTTAAATTCAATTTCAAAGTCAATTTAAAATCTACATTTAAAATCAATTCAAATAATATATATATATATATTAAATTTTAACAAACACACTATTGATTGTCAATAATTATCCTATTTAAAGTCAATTTTAAATACACATATATATTTTTAAACAACACATATTTAATTTGAAAATAAGTCTATTTAAAAATCTATTTCTACTTATATTTAAAAACAACTCAATATTAAATTGTTTGAAAACAACAACCTTTACCAATATTTAATAATTAATTTAAAAGATTATCACATTTTAAATACCCTGAAATCCCGGGATATCACAAATATAACACATAGAAGTGTACAACAAAGTAGTGGTCATACAAGATCCACTACTTTACAAAAGAATAGGTACAAGTGCTAGACAAAAGAATATGTATACATCAAGGAGTCTCTATCTCGAATGTATAAAAACAAAAGCTACTAAGCTAAAGTAATTAGCCAAAAGTAAGAAGCTAGTCCTTGCTAAGAAGTCAAATGGAAGCACCTGAAGCTAGTCCCTGCTAAGAAGTCTAGCTATAAATATCATACAAGCTGAGATAGAATAAGAGATACGACAAAAATATATGATAATAATAATGCCATACTGTGACAAGTATATATTTGATAACAATGAAAATCATACAATATCTCAAATATCCTCAAATATCCAAAAAGAATATCATATTCTATAGCTTATTCACCAAACCACAAATATTGACAAAACATATCAATGAAAATCACAAAAATTGGTGAATCATATAATCCGGAAATCCATAATAGAAAATCCAGAAAGCATAAAAAAGGGAGGGGAAAGCTATAGACGTAGATGTGAGTTCAAAAACTCACCTTTAAACTCAAATATAGAAATGAGAAGCTCTAAAACAAGCTATGATTGATTTCTCTTCAACAACACCTCAAGAATCTTCAATCTATTATCAAATGAAATGAATTTCCTAAGTTAGGTTATAGGATATTCTGAAAATTGAAGAAAGATTGAGATGGAGAAGATGAAGAGGATGCTTACCTAAGCTTCTCTTTGATTTTAGAACTAGAACTTGACATATAGTTGTATTATCTATGTATACGAATATGTATGACTGTGCATGTTTATTTTGATAGTTCTTCTCTGTTTTTAAACTACAGAGTGTAGAAAAAAAAGAAGGAAATTCGAATCATCTTAACAGATCATTGTTAGGTTTTAAGCTTCAAACATGATATGTTGTTTAAACAAAAAAATTTGAGTCTAAAATTTTATTTAATTAAAATAAATGAGGAAATCTCCTGGAAATTAAAAGAATACAGTAGGAATTCTTTTATCATGATAAAATCAATCAATTAAATTTTCTGTTTCAAGTTTACATCTTGAATCATCATTAAAAGATAGGATTTTTAATATCAAAATCTCAATTTTAAGTGAAGTACTGAATGAGAATTCTGGGGTTGTCTGGAATTTGATTTCTGGTCGAATTCTGATGATCCTGGTGACTGGAGAGGTCGGGGTTCCTGTTGGAGCTTGTTAAGTGATCAGGTTGTCAGGCAAAAATGGAAGGTAAGGATTCTGATGGCCGTGGCGTCGGCAGTGATGAAATCTAAGTTGTAAACCTAGTTAGGTCGAACTGTGAAAAGGGGATTAGTGCTTCTTCTCTGATGCATCGAGTTGCATCAAACTTTGGGAATGGGTTCGTGGATGTTTGGAGATGGAGTGGCCAGAGTTGCAAGTCGTCAGATGGTCGGAGATATGACTTCGAGGAGGATTTGGACATGGCAGTTGGTTCCAGATAGTTTCGAATGGGTTCGATTTTGTTTTACGTGATGGTTCGTGGAACTGGGTGGTCGTGAGGCTTGAGGGGATCATCAGCGACTTGGGAGAGGTAGCAGCGATGATCGGAGCAACTCCGATCATCTGTGCACGTGTACGTGCATAGTTTGGATAGTGGATGTTGGGTTGGAGAAGAAGAAGGATGCCTCGGGTTTGCTCTCGGGGAATTAGGTTAGTGGCTTGAGTATGAATGCGGGGTTGTTCGTGGGTATTACGGGTTTCAAATTTTAAATACATAATAGAGTTTTAAATAAAAATGACTCGGGGGTTTTGAGATTTTACTCGAAGGGGGTCTCGGGGAAACTGGTGTTTGGCTCGGGATGATGCTCGGGAATGTGTAGGAGGGCTCGGGTCAGTTTAAATTATTAACTAAGTTTTTAATTCTTTAAATAAGACAAGTTTAAATTAATTTCTTAATTAGTTCTTTTATATTTTATCTAAGTTTGGAATTAGATAAAGGTTTTAAAATAAATGGGTTTTAAATTAATTAAGTTTAAAATGATTTAAAATAGGTATTTATAACCTTTATTTGTAAAGTTTACTTTAAATAAACATAAAAAAAGTAATTAATTAATAAATAAATAAATAAAATAGTTAATTAAATAATTAAAGGTTAATTAATTAATAATTAAAGGTAGTTAATTTGAGATTAATTTATTATTAATGGTTAATTAATTGGCGAAAGTAATTGAGGGTTGATTATTAATTAAGAATTAATAAATTTTGTAGTTAACTTGAGGTTAATCAATTTGTAACTAATTCAGGATAATTCATTTAATGATAATTGATTAAGGGTTAATTAATTTATTATAGATAATTAATTTAATGGTGAATTAAATAATTAAAGGTTAATTATTTAATAATTAAAGGTTGATGAATTATAATTAAAAGTTAATTAATTTATTATTAATGGCTAATTAATAAATGATTAAGGAATAATTAATCAAAATGATTTGTAATATTAATTAACCCGAATTAGTAATTCATAAGTAATAAATCTGATTTGAATTTATCAGGCAATTAACTGACCTTACCTATGGATATTTGGATTCTATTGGATGACTTGATTGTTTGATATCCCTGATATATGATGCTTTGTGATACATCCTGATTTATGTTGTGATATGTAATTTACTTATCTGTGATATATATCAATTATCTGTGTAATATCCCGGAAATTTTGACAATATCAATTTAATAATCTGTTGAATAATTAAATTGATATGGATGATCTTTGATAATAAGATTTGAATTTAATTTAATAATCTGATTAAATTAGTATTTAATTGATGATTTTATCTTTTAAAAGTTAATAAGATATTTTCTATTTGAATATATATAAGTTGATTGATTTTCTTTGATTTAAATTTGAATAAGTATATAGTTATTAGAAATTTGTTAATTAAAGCTTTATCCATTTATAAAATTCATTTTTGCATGTAAAATTATATGTGTAAATTAGTAAAACCATCTAAGCACATGTGTCAACATGTTAATATAGGAAGATGACAAATGTCATTTTGTATTTTATTTTTCTTTGATTTTTGATAATTCATAAATTAAGTTATATAAGCACACATCTTCATTTTTCTTTTTCTTTTTCTCATCTTCATTCCATAAACAAAGAAATCTTTCAGCTGAAAGAAAAACATTCTACTTTTAAACAAATTCCTCATATCAAAATGCATATCAAATCCTTGTAAACCAATTTGCAAATCTGTAACATTTTCTGCATACAACAATCTGAAAGCTATCATACACATTTCCAACTGAAAGTAAATCTGCATTCTTCAATCTGTATCCTGTCCATTATACAAGAAGACCTGCATTTTTCTAAAGTCTGGAAATTAGGCTACCTGCATGTAGAACCTGGGAACAAATGCAAATGTAAAACAAGCATGCATGTAGATTAAAGCAATTTAAAGCCAGCAACTCAAGTTTTTAATCAAAAGAGGCATTCAGATTTTAGAGTTTCAAAAGCTTTTCAAAACTAAAAGGCCCTGTCTCTGTTTTGCCTGGTGAGTAACAATTTTAATTTAAACTAACTTAAATAAATATAGTTGCTTGATTTTTCCTGTGATAATCATGTTTGGAGTGATGGAATTCTCTATAATGTGTATAGTTTTGAATGCATGTATGGTTTTGATATGTTATTGCCTGTTCTAGTATGCCAGTTTTAAATCCTGATCAGAAATCAATGATTCTTGTTCAAATCCTTATGAAGGCTTAAGATTTAAACAAAGTATGGTCATGTAACATAAATTATAATTTGAAATTTTATTTATTATAAAATAAAACTGTCGTGTCACTGGAAAAGGAAATATAACAGGGCAATATCTTGTAAGTGAAAATTTAAAAGTCTAGATTCATTATTCCAGGAGTATAAGTTGATTACTTATACTAAAACTTGATTTTTAAACATAAATCATAATTTTTAGTTTAGTAATAATTGAGCATTTCTGGTTTGTTTAGAAATGATGTTTTGGTGTGTAACTGTCAGTCTAAGTGGTCGGGGTGGCCAGCGGCTTCTCTGGTGATGGAATGGTGATAGGAGAATCAGGGAAAAATAGTAGGAAGTGGATCAAACCATTGTGGCGATGGTGATTAAGGATTAAAGTATTGAACCCTAGTTTTCTCTGTTGATCAGAAATTGATCATCACAACCCCTATGAATGATCGAGTTCTTCCAGATTAAAGTAGATGATTGATGGGATATGGAACAGTTCTTAGTCGGAGGTGAAGCCACTCTGGTGATCACAGGCGAGAGATTTAGTGATTTCCAGATTCGATATCTTTTCCAGATTTGAGCTCATTAGCTCGATTGTGATTTTGGGGTTCTACAGTTTTTTGGATGGTCAGAACTGAGATGAGGGATGATCGCCGACTTGTGCGGGTGGTCGCGAGTGGTCGACGTTGATGGCGACGGTGGTGCAGGTGCACGGTGATAGTGTGTGTCAGCTGTGTTTTGGGGAAGAAGATACCCGAGAGTTATTCGAGTAGAATCGTGTTTTTGCTCGAAGCACTGGAATGTTGGAATTGGAGTATTTGTGAAGAGAGCTCGGGTGTTTCCTCGTGTCGATTGGATATTTGCTCGAAGTAATTAGAGCTGCGACTCGAAGTAATTTATGGTGGGTTCGAGTGCAATTATGTTGCCAGGTTTTTAAGAAACCTGTCTGTTTCAATTTTAAACTAAAGTTAAATTTGTTAAAGTAATATCTTAACAGGGTTTAAAATCAAAGATTTAGTTAGATTCAAGTTAGTTTGAATTTTAGATTAGATATAAATAAGTTATAAATTTATATGTTTTAAATAAGTTTTAAATGGTAGTTAGATTTAAATGTTTGAAATTAAAAAGGAAATTGGTTTAAACTCTTCTTAATTTCTTTTATAAGAGATAAGAATTTTTAGTAAGTTAAAGTTTTTAAATTGGTTTTAAAAACTTTGTTAAAAATAAATTGATATTCATTTTAAATACAGAATTTAAAATGAAATTAAAAAGTAGATTTGAAATGGATGTTTCAAATATGAATTGTAAATGATAACTTGTTTATCAATAAGAATAAGGTTTATCTTAAAATAGTTAGAGATTTATATTCATTAAATTAATTAGAAAATTTATTGGATAATTAAATTATTTGATTAATTAATCATTTGGATTAATTAAATAGGTAATTAAAGGTTTAAACTAATTTATTTATGATTAAGATAAATTAAGTAGGGATGATTAATTTGTAGTTAAGAATTATAAATTAGAGTATTAATTAATGGTTAGGAATTAATTAATAAGTAATTAAATATTAATTAAGTTATGGTTAACACTTAATTAATTTAGTAATTAGAGATTAATAAATTGGTTATTAAGATTTATTACTTTAGAATTAATAATAATTAATATAAGTTAATTACTTAAGGAAAGTAATTAAGTAATAGTTAATGAGGTCATTAACTATGGATTATTAAATAATTAATTAATGGGATTAATTTTAATAATTAATTAGATTAATTAATTTAAAGATAATTAAATATAGAATTTGTTTAAATGAATTACTTAATGGAAGTAATTAAGGATTAATTACTTATTGTAATTAATTGAAGTTAATTTGATTTAGTTTAAGTTAATTAATTAAGTTTAATTAATTTAGAATAATCAAGAGATGATTTGATAATAATTACTTAATGTAATTATTAAGGTAAGATTATTTAGGGAAGTAAATAATATGATAATTACTAGAAGTAATTAGTTGAATAAATGATTTTATTAATAGAAGTAATTTGAGTTAATTACTTTGAATAATTAATCAAGGGATTAATTAAGAAATTAATTAAGGAAGTAATTAATTTAGTTAATGAAAGTAATTAAGGGTAATTAATTACTGATTGAAGATTAATCAAGGGTGATTAATAAATGTTGTTTAATTAAAGGTTAATTACTTAATGTAATTAATTTAATTAAGTAATTAATAATTAAGTTGTAATTAAGGATCATTAATTAATATAATTAATGATGTAATTAAGATTGGTTAATTAAGTAATAATTAATAAATGATGTAATTAATTAATGTAATTAATTAAGGATTAATGTAATTAATTATAGTTGATTAACTTAATTAATTTTAGTTAATTAATTAATGAAGTAATTAAAGGTTAATTACTATAAGTGGTTAAGGATAATTAATTTGAGTAATTAATTGAAATAAATTACTTGGATGTAATTAAAAGATAATTAATTAAAGATGATTAATTGAAATGAAATATTAGAAGATAATTAATTAATTGATTGTAATTAATTAATGGTTAAGTAAGAAGGATTTATAAAATAAAGTAATTAATTTAATTCACTTTAAATTAATTAGAGATGATATAAATCATTACTTATGAATGGGTGTTAGTATTGAATACTTGGCATTGATTGATATCTCTGATGAGATATATGCTGTATGATATGGATGTTAGTTGAATTATATGGATTATCTGATAATGTTGATTATCTGTTGTGAATTATCTTTCTTTGTGTATAAAGATAATTGAATTGAATTGTTTTAACTTTAAAACAACTTGGCCTTAAAAGATACGCTTTGGATTTCGATGAGACCGGGATCGGGTTTCCGTATACCGGATTTCCAGGTCTGGAGACCCGAATACCACATCGATCCAAATTAACGATAGGTCGTGAATCAAGTGAAGATGAAGATTCAGAGTGCAAGGGTTATTGTCGTTAACTCTGAGGGTGATTCCAAAACGAGTGTAACGAAATAATGCCTTCGGTTTCGTTCGAACCCGGAATGAACTTGTATGGATTGAATGCTTTCAGCACATCGTCAGGCGGACGATGAGCATTCTAAGTGATATGTTGTAACGACCCAGGATTTTGAACGAATTAAAGGGAGAATATTTAATTAATTTTAAATATTTGAACGATAATTTAATTTGAATCCCCGATATAACTTTGAAAATTTGCGATTAAACTTTAAAATTTAATCGATTGAATGCTGAATTAAAATTTGAATCTACAATTTAAAGCTGAAGAAAAATATTTCAAAAGCTTTTAAATTTTATTTTGATGATGCTGAAGATAACGGAAGCTTCAGAATTTAATTTCAAACCGTTTTGTTCAGTTTTGAAATTAAATCGTTCGAATCGATTTTTAAAAATAGCCGTCCGAGGCGCAGTCTCGGAATTCGACGAAACCAGTTCCATTGGGTCCGTAATATTGTATTATTACTGGATTTCCAATTTCGTATTTTTCGGAGTTGATATGTGACCGTACGGTGAGTAAACGTGTTGGAATTTAAATCGAATTCAATTTAAAATTTATATTTATATTAATAAATATCACACGTCTTCTTCCCTTAACCCACGCCTACAATCACGGATACGAAATCGTGCAACCCATCACGCAACCATTCTCCTTTCATTTTCAAATACCCCTCTCCCTCCGTTCAGTTCAAAATCACAGAGATAAAAACATAAATGGCCGAAGCCCTTTCTCTTCAAAATCAAAGTAAACGTGGTTCAACAAAAAAATTCATTTCCCCAATTACTCGAATTCGATCAAATCGAATGGCGGCAACACGTCGCGAGTCGCGACCTGGTGGAGGCGAAGGTGGCTATCGAGCATCGCGGTTCGAGATGGGGATTGAGCTCGCGAATTCGAGCTTAGCTCGCGGCGACGAAGGCGAAGTCGAGCGCGGCGGCCGGCGATGGGATTTTAGGCGACGTGGGTGTGTGGTCACAGGCAGGTGGGTTTCGAGTCGCGTGGGCGTAGCGAGAAGGCGAGGTTGCGGAGCACGTGGGCGCGACGACGTCGAAGGCAACTGACGATCGAAATCAACTTCGTATGGAGACAGAGTCATGGTGGTTGGAAGCTTTGGGTAGTTGCGGCATTTGCGAGCAAATCGAAATCGCAATTGCCAAAGTGCTGCGATTCACAGCAAAAGCCAATCGACTAGGTGGCCGCGACATTGGATACTGGGTCATAGGCGAGGCAAAGGATGGTGGAATTATCCGCGTGGTCGACGAAGTGGTGGTCGTGAAGTGGTGTGTAGGCAGGTGACATAGGAGTCTCGATCGAAGTCAGTAGGCTAAGGCTCGAATCCAAATTTCTGTGAGGTAGTTAAAATTTTATTTCATTTTGAGTTTGATTTAATAATATACACATGTTGATTTGAGATTTTTTTTTGTACAGAAAAATATATACAGATAGGAGTTTTGAAGATATGTATATACAGTCTTTAAATTTACATATATATATGCATTTTACAAAAAAATGATAATAGCAAATTTATTGCATAAATTATTGTAGGGGTTTAAATTAGAAGCAGAAAAAGATAAAAGGAAAATTTATTTACAATTGTTTTAATTTAATCAAGTAAGTATATATGTATGTATAAAGTTTTAATCTGGACTGTTTTAAAATTTAAAAGTGTGTATATATCAGACAAGAAAATTTAGTTTTAAAAATTTAATTGTAGTTAAATAAAATTATTAAAGGAGAAATTGGTTCGACTGTTAATTTAAATTGTATAATATTTTGGAAGTTAATTTGGAATTTTAAAATGTTAAGTAGTATTTATAAATCGAAACTAATATAATTTATTTAGTGGAATATTTATTTAAAGGAGGAATAGTTTTGATTTAAAATTTTGTTAGATAAATTTATTAAAAGAAATTGGGACAAAATAAAATCTTAGTTAAATAAGTTTATTTCAAAACGGAAATCAGTTAGAATTTAAAATTAACTGTTTAAAATGAAATCATCGATGAATCAAAATTATCAAATGAAAATTTATTATTCGATCTGTTCGAATATTAATAAATCGTATAAATGTTTATACAGTTTGAAATCGTAAAGGGAACAAGACGAATTGGATTGGATTGCAAAATTAAAAGCTAAGGTGAGATTTTTCTCACTCGAATAAAATGTGGAATTTTTACAGTTATTGTTTGATTGCTATGATTGCTGTTTGTATTAGATATGATAGGATATATCTATATATATAGCAGTATATACATATTGGCATATGTATATATTGGATTGATTGATTTCCCGCCTCGTATAGCGGATGAGACCCTATTGCGCCGTTAGTAAGCGGATTTATAAAAACCTATATACCGCGATAATTCCGTACTGGAGCGGAATTGGTATTGTGCTAACGTCTTTGGATGCAGGGAAACAGATTGGAGGGATCCAACTGGACCCCTCACATTGATTGAATTTATTTCTATTGTGATATGAATCTGTGAATGATTATATTGATGTTATTGATCATATCGATGTCTGGAAAATTGTTGAAAGCTAAAATTTAGCTGAATGGATGTTTTGACATCATTGGATTCCAAAGATAAACGAAATTGAATTTTTGAGATTCAAGTAGAAAATTTCTAAGTGAATCAATTTTTGAAATTGAAGAAATTTTGAAGAAAAGAATTTAAAAGTATAAAAGCTGTTTTTATAATCTTATCGAATAAATTCCAGAATAAAGTGAAAATGCTAAATAAATGGATTTCATAAAACAGTGATTTTAAATTGAAGAAATTAATTTAAATTTGGATTTTTAAATAGATTGAAAGAAACGATTGAAATTTATTTTCTTAAAAAAGGAATTTATTTAAAAGAAGATAAGTTGGAAATTCAATTTGGAATTTAATTGGTAAATTGAAATAAGTTGTGAAATCAATGTAAAATGATTTCAATTTGAAGAATCCATTCCAAAACAGAATATTGAAAAATTTGAGAAAAATAAGGAATTTATTTTAGTAGTGATAAATAAAATTTGAAATCAATCTGTAATTGATTTAATATTTAGAAATGAATTTTTGAGAAATCAATATGGAAATTTTATTCAAACGTTGAAAATAAATTTAGAAATCAATATTGAGATTGATTGGGTATTGAAGCTTTTATAACTAGAATTAAAATGTATAAAAGTTGTTTATGAACCCAAAGTCACTTATTTTGATAAGATAAGTATAGAAGTTGATAAAAAAAGGTTTATAAGTCGAAGTTGTTATTAAAAAGAGAAATAGAATTTATAAACGTGCTTATAAATTCGAAAATAGATTGAATGTGATAAAAATGTGTAGAAATGATTGAAATGGGGTTAAGTAAATTTTATTCACGATTTTGGACAGTGAATATATTGTTAAGTAAAATGGATTCATTTTTTGAAGAAGTAATATTTTAAAAAAATGAAGTTAAACATTTTTAAGGTGTTTTAAAATGTGTTGTGAATCGAAACCATAGATTTCAACATTTATTGTTGAAATAGACGTTTTCGAGAAACTTAAGGAAATAGTGGACTATAACACTGTTGTTATAGTAAATGATTTCCGGAAGGAAATGTTTTATTTAGTATTGGGATTTATATATCTATCTTAAAATCCGAATCCCTATACTAATGATTTTGAGTCGTCGTAACGATGTTTTACGCAACATTCGTTTTGACTCGAATAAATGTTGTTATAATAAATGATTTCCTTAAAGAATGAATATATACTTAATATTGATTTAAGTATATTGAATATTTTCAAATGTTGAAAATAAATAGATTTGTGAATTACTTATTATTTAATAAGTATGGAAATGTTTTCCAAAATGAAATGAAATGTTTTGAGAATTTATCTTCTTAAAGATAAATTGAAATTGAATATTGAAAACGATTCGAAAATCGAATATCAGTAGATATTCGAAAGTATAAATTCAATACGGGATTTATAAAAGAAAGCGAAGTTGTTTTAAAAATCAATTTTGATTTATTTTTGAAGTGTGGAAATTTGATTTGAAATTGTTTTCAAATGGTTAAGTGTGGAAAGTATATATCTAGTAAAGATATTTTTGGAAGATGAAATAATTTGGAAATTTATTTGGAATCTGATGATGTTGCGCATCTTTATTGATAGTTAAATAACCGACTATCAATAATTACCTTTAGATAGGTATTTGTTGTGATTGGATGAATTTGAATGCCACACTTATTTTTAAATAATCGCTCACTATTCGGGTTAACCGGGAAAGGACCATGGGGTCGTATAACCCATTCCGAATATGTGAATACGTCGTTATGAATTGCATTCGAAGACCGGTGTTGAAGACCGGATATTTTTGAAAACGGAAGGATTACCGTCGAGTTACTCTACATCGACTGATCTTCGATTTAGAGGTTTTATCACCCTTAGTGACGGGAAGTCCGGACGTGATTAGAAAATTATCCGGAAATGCAAGGGCTTCGTGAGAAGTGCCTTCGGTTCTGTTCGATCCCGGAACAGACTTATATGGATTGTGTGTCTGACGTTACAATTTGAGATATTGAGCTGATTTCTTTCAAATACATTTCTGTTGGTGGCGGAGAATTTATTCTCTTAGCTTAACACCCTTCTCTGAGACGTACGAGCTCAGAGGTTATGTAGTTGAAATTTATCAGCGATATATCCCAATTTGGTAACGTGGCATACTGAGTGTTGCTGTGAAATGATCAGTGTTTGATCATTTGTGATATGATCATTTGTTTGATCTTATATCTTGGTGATCATAGGTTGATCATTTTTGTTTGACCCGAAGCAGGGCTTTTTGAGAAAGCGTAGCTTTGTGGACGAGACTTCGTCGAGCCTCACACCCCGGAAATGGTCGAAACAGGAAGGATGCAGCAAGGTTCTAGGGAGTAGCGCCCCTTAGTGTATGTCATTCCTTCTGGATAAAGGTGGTATCATGGTATGGAGCCCAGATACTTAACCTCTGTGGTTGCTGCACAGTTATTATTACTTTGTGGTTTGTTGGAAATCGGGGATCCTCGGGAAGATCGGTGACGATCGGGGGATGGCATACGCGTGTCAGTAGTTACCTATTTTTGCAGAGGTAACCCGGCCTTGTGTTGGCAGAGATCTAACCGTAACGTTAGATTCTCGGGTCGTCTATTCCAGGGACGTACCCATCGTGGATAGGAAGTTCCTTAGCCTGACCATTGGTTGGAAATCCAAAGAAACAATACGCGACTTGTACGGTTTTAGTTGTAGAACCTGCCATTTAATATGGTAGCTATAGCAAGCATACTATAATGGTACCTATGCTGGCTAAGATTTATATTCTACTTTCGAAATGTTTTTCTACACTATGCACTAATAATAATATCAAAAAGAATTTGATTTTCGCGTAGTAAGCATCTTTGACTATCATAAGAAGAAATCTCCTCCAAGTCTGCGTTTGCATTGTGTGTGTGGCGGGAGGTCTTATGGTAGTTTCATTTTCCAAAAGCATTTCGAATTGACCTTAAAATTATCCTTGTTGTTTTTAAAGATATAAACTGTTTTACGATCTCACACCAGTCACCATGACTGACTCGGAGTTTATTGTTTCCCTTCTAAACTCTGGGTGCCCACCAATTTCCACACGGGCAGCCTAGAGTTATATTATCAGGATATCCTGGATATTCTGGAGCTTTGGAGATAAGCTGGATGGCGAGACGTAGTATTTGTATCTGATAGTATTTATTCCGCTGTGTATTCTGTATGAGGACAAGTTTATATAACTGTCCATTGTTGTATATTGACTCTGATGATTGATGTATATATAAACTGATATAGTTCTTTGTTTTAAAAGACTAGTAATTATCTATTGTATATTATTCCGCTGCGATGTGTAAGATTCTGATATTGTTCTGTTTCTGTTCTCTGTTGTTGTTCTGTTGTTCTTCTTTCTTTTTCTTCTATCTTCTTCTTCTACCTTTTTCTTCTTTCTTAAAACCATAACTTTTCGGGTTTCCGGCATTCGATGGCTCAGCAGTCGATAAAGTGAGTATCGATGTTGAATTTTCGAAAGTCGAAAATTTTCGGGACGTTACATATGTTCTGATTAAAGGTAATCGTAACCTCAAGCCTCACAAACCGGGAATGGCTAAAACAGGGGAGGTGCAGCAAGGTTAGTGGGTAGCACCCAAGTAGGACAAGATTACCTCTGTCTAGATGTCCCTTTCTATTTTCGACTTAGTGGTGCGGTTGCTGATCCCAACCGTGAGGTATCTTGTGCGGGAATTATCCAGTAAGGGATGTTCCGGCCTTGTGTTGCAGGGGATTGGGAGTGATCCTCGGTACGGTGATCTAGGCCACGTACTGTGACGGGCGGTACCCCAGTAGCCCTGCCATTGTATGGAATCCAAACTCCAATAAGTGCCGTACGTATTAGTTGTGCCCAACTATGTTGGAATGTGAGATGTAAGCATTTCAGCTATTTCTATATTTTACTTGAAAACCCTAGACCCTATTATAATAAAATCAGATTTCCTATCAAATGTTTTGGTTAGCGTAAGGTAAAAACTTACCCATGTTTATTTGTGGGGAGTCTTACGTGATACCTTTTCTTTCTAAAGGTTTTGAAGTTAAGCAAGTTTAACCTGTTACTCACACCAGACCCATGTCTGACCCAAGTGTTTATTTCTGTTTTATAAACTCTTGGGTACTCAAATTTTTACGAGTAGCCAAGGGATTCAGGTTAGCCTTGACGAATTGTGGAGGAGCAATGGAGCAGGAGGCTTCGGCGTTCGTAGATATAGTATTCCGCTGTGTTGATATCTGTGATAGTGTCTTGTCTTGTATTTGAGTTGTAATGTCTAGACAGATGTTTATAACTGTCTAGTAAGTGATGTATATGTTGTATAACTCTGATAAGTGTTGTATACTATGTAATAGTTTATGTTATTAATATAATTTATTCGTTCCGCTGTGAGATCGTTGTTGTTGTTTCTTTCTTTCTTCTCTTCTTTTCTATTTTCTACCCCTTTCTTTCTTATTAGCGACACGACTTTCTATGGAGAGAAAGTCGTGGTCGTTACAGTGGTATCAGAGCGAGGTTGAGTGAATACCTAGGCTCTGAAGTGGTGTCTATCTTGAGAGCGCGTAATTGTTAGTTATATAAAAATGATTTTATATTGTGTTAATTGATCGGTTGAGTGGTATATGGATTCTGGTCAATACGAGTAGCTAACGTTATTGATAGGGATCTCTAAACACTTGAACCAGGCCAACGGACACAATATTGTTTTAAAGAGGTAAATGAAATAATTTTACCCAGAAATAATTTCTATATAAAAAAAAATATATCATTTTAAATATATATATTTATGTATTTCTACCTATTTATTGGGTTACCTGTTCGGGTTTTCCAATATAGGATATAAAGGTAGATGGGGTAGTGGTGTGTGAAACACGACTACAAATGGTTGGAGTTTGAATGTTGAGGTTGGAAGTGTATCTGTCGAGACTGTAGACCTAATACTGTCTCGAGTGAACTTTGCTGTGGTGAAGGATTTCATCGATCTCCGAAGGAAACTGTAATGGTTCGGAGTTTATCTTTGAAGTGTGGATGAGTAAAGTTGGATCTGTCGGTTGAACAGAAGCGAGTGATGGTACCTTGATACCTCAGGTAATAGTAGCTGTATGATGAGATGCAGTGACTATGGATGTTCCTGAAGATGTTTTCTTTGGAACAAGATTAAGGAAGTGTGTCTGTTTCGGTGTTGTGGCCGAGTTTAGCATGAAGTTTCTGCTTTGGTTTGGAGTTCGAGTTTCTCGAAGAGCTTTGGATAGGAGCATCAGTGTCAGCAGTGCTACTCGGAGTGTTCTGTGATGGCAGGAAGTTTTCTGGATAAGCAGTTTTTCTGGAAGTGAAGTTCAGAAGCAGCAGAGTGGATCCATTTCTTCGATAAATTGGATAAATAAGAGTAAGCTGTTCTGATTGGTAAAGAGAGAACAGTCTGTTGGAATTAGGATGGGTTGATCGCAAAAGTGACTTGCGATTGTCTGAGTGTTCTCTTGTGTTGTCAGAGTTTTTCTGGATGTCTTCAGAGAAGTCAGGAGTTGTCCGCATCTGAAGGTTGAGTTTTCTTATCGACTGGATTCCAGGAGTGATATCGGTGGTTCAGTCTAGTTGAAGGATGTTTCCTAGAGATGGAGTTGGTGAAGCAGCTCAAGTTTTGCTGGAGTATCTGAGTTTTCTTTATGGATCAGTGAACCTTATTTCTAGAAGTGAGTTGTCCAGTCTGTGCTTGTGTCCTACCTCATATCAGAGTTGACCAGCGAAAGCAGTTTGGAGTGTATCTCTGGATGGGAGAAGTAAGTTTGGAATCTACTGATGTTGTGAAGTAGAGTTGTGTTTGGATCTCGTCTGTGTTCTGATTTGGATAAATATTTGGACTTCTGAATTGAATTGTCAGTTTGGATAACTGGAATTCATTGTGTTTTACGTATCTCTGAGAGAGTACGTATTTGATCTATCTCTGGTTTTAGAATCTGCAGTTTGGGAAGTTTGGTAGTTGAGTCAGACTCGTCTGTAGTCTGATAGTTTGTTTAGTTCTGTAGATCTAGATGAGTAGGAGATCTATAGCTTAGTAGTTTAGATTGTTTGTAGAGCGAGTATCCCGGTATATATATATACTTGGGGAAACTCGAGGAATTTTATCTAGAATTTGGTCTAGATAGTTAGAATTGTTTGATTGGATGAATTGGTTGCTATGGTTGTTAGCATATGGATGATAGTATATGCTTGTGTTTTGAATTTAAAATCTTTAATAAGATTATTAAATTACCTTTGTTTAAATTTCGGGGACGAAATTATTTTAAGGGGGGAGGAATGTAATATCCCGGAAATTTTGACAATATCAATTTAATAATCTGTTGAATAATTAAATTGATATGGATGATCTTTGATAATAAGATTTGAATTTAATTTAATAATCTGATTAAATTAGTATTTAATTGATGATTTTATCTTTTAAAAGTTAATAAGATATTTTCTATTTGAATATATATAAGTTGATTGATTTTCTTTGATTTAAATTTGAATAAGTATATAGTTATTAGAAATTTGTTAATTAAAGCTTTATCCATTTATAAAATTCATTTTTGCATGTAAAATTATATGTGTAAATTAGTAAAACCATCTAAGCACATGTGTCAACATGTTAATATAGGAAGATGACAAATGTCATTTTGTATTTTATTTTTCTTTGATTTTTGATAATTCATAAATTAAGTTATATAAGCACACATCTTCATTTTTCTTTTTCTTTTTCTCATCTTCATTCCATAAACAAAGAAATCTTTCAGCTGAAAGAAAAACATTCTACTTTTAAACAAATTCCTCATATCAAAATGCATATCAAATCCTTGTAAACCAATTTGCAAATCTGTAACATTTTCTGCATACAACAATCTGAAAGCTATCATACACATTTCCAACTGAAAGTAAATCTGCATTCTTCAATCTGTATCCTGTCCATTATACAAGAAGACCTGCATTTTTCTAAAGTCTGGAAATTAGGCTACCTGCATGTAGAACCTGGGAACAAATGCAAATGTAAAACAAGCATGCATGTAGATTAAAGCAATTTAAAGCCAGCAACTCAAGTTTTTAATCAAAAGAGGCATTCAGATTTTAGAGTTTCAAAAGCTTTTCAAAACTAAAAGGCCCTGTCTCTGTTTTGCCTGGTGAGTAACAATTTTAATTTAAACTAACTTAAATAAATATAGTTGCTTGATTTTTCCTGTGATAATCATGTTTGGAGTGATGGAATTCTCTATAATGTGTATAGTTTTGAATGCATGTATGGTTTTGATATGTTATTGCCTGTTCTAGTATGCCAGTTTTAAATCCTGATCAAAAATCAATGATTCTTGTTCAAATCCTTATGAAGGCTTAAGATTTAAACAAAGTATGGTCATGTAACATAAATTATAATTTGAAATTTTATTTATTATAAAATAAAACTGTCGTGTCACTGGAAAAGGAAATATAACAGGGCAATATCTTGTAAGTGAAAATTTAAAAGTCTAGATTCATTATTCCAGGAGTATAAGTTGATTACTTATACTAAAACTTGATTTTTAAAACATAAATCATAATTTTTAGTTTAGTAATAATTGAGCATTTCTGGTTTGTTTAGAAATGATGTTTTGGTGTGTAACTGTCAGTCTAAGTGGTCGGGGTGGCCAGCGGCTTCTCTGGTGATGGAATGGTGATAGGAGAATCAGGGAAAAATAGTAGGAAGTGGATCAAACCATTGTGGCGATGGTGATTAAGGATTAAAGTATTGAACCCTAGTTTTCTCTGTTGATCAGAAATTGATCATCACAACCCCTATGAATGATCGAGTTCTTCCAGATTAAAGTAGATGATTGATGGGATATGGAACAGTTCTTAGTCGGAGGTGAAGCCACTCTGCTGATCAGAGGCGAGAGATTTAGTGATTTCCAGATTCGATATCTTTTCCAGATTTGAGCTCATTAGCTCGATTGTGATTTTGGGGTTCTACAGTTTTTTTGATGGTCAGAACTGAGATGAGGGATGATCGCCGACTTGTGCGGGTGGTCGCGAGTGGTCGACGTTGATGGCGACGGTGGTGCAGGTGCACGGTGATAGTGTGTGTCAGCTGTGTTTTGGGGAAGAAGATACCCGAGAGTTATTCGAGTAGAATCGTGTGTTTGCTCGAAGCACTGGAATGTTGGAATTGGAGTATTTGTGAAGAGAGCTCGGGTGTTTCCTCGTGTCGATTGGATATTTGCTCGAAGTAATTAGAGCTGCGACTCGAAGTAATTTATGGTGGGTTCGAGTGCAATTATGTTGCCAGGTTTTTAAGAAACCTGTCTGTTTCAATTTTAAACTAAAGTTAAATTTGTTAAAGTAATATCTTAATAGTGTTTAAAATCAAAGATTTAGTTAGATTCAAGTTAGTTTGAATTTTAGATTAGATATAAATAAGTTATAAATTTATATGTTTTAAATAAGTTTTAAATGGTAGTTAGATTTAAATGTTTGAAATTAAAAAGGAAATTGGTTTAAACTCTTCTTAATTTCTTTTATAAGAGATAAGAATTTTTAGTAAGTTAAAGTTTTTAAATTGGTTTTAAAAACTTTGTTAAAAATAAATTGATATTCATTTTAAATACAGAATTTAAAATGAAATTAAAAAGTAGATTTGAAATGGATGTTTCAAATATGAATTGTAAATGATAACTTGTTTATCAATAAGAATAAGGTTTATCTTAAAGTAGTTAGAGATTTATATTCATTAAATTAATTAGAAAATTTATTGGATAATTAAATTATTTGATTAATTAATCATTTGGATTAATTAAATAGGTAATTAAAGGTTTAAACTAATTTATTTATGATTAAGATAAATTAATTAGGGATGATTAATTTGTAGTTAAGAATTATAAATTAGAGTATTAATTAATGGTTAGGAATTAATTAATAAGTAATTAAATATTAATTAAGTTATGGTTAACACTTAATTAATTTAGTAATTAGAGATTAATAAATTGGTTATTAAGATTTATTACTTTAGAATTAATAATAATTAATATAAGTTAATTACTTAAGGAAAGTAATTAAGTAATAGTTAATGAGGTCATTAACTATGGATTATTAAATAATTAATTAATGGGATTAATTTTAATAATTAATTAGATTAATTAATTTAAAGATAATTAAATATAGAATTTGTTTAAATGAATTACTTAATGGAAGTAATTAAGGATTAATTACTTATTGTAATTAATTGAAGTTAATTTGATTTAGTTTAAGTTAATTAATTAAGTTTAATTAATTTAGAATAATCAAGAGATGATTTGATAATAATTACTTAATGTAATTATTAAGGTAAGATTATTTAGGGAAGTAAATAATATGATAATTACTAGAAGTAATTAGTTGAATAAATGATTTTATTAATAGAAGTAATTTGAGTTAATTACTTTGAATAATTAATCAAGGGATTAATTAAGAAATTAATTAAGGAAGTAATTAATTTAGTTAATGAAAGTAATTAAGGGTAATTAATTACTGATTGAAGATTAATCAAAGGTGATTAATAAATGTTGTTTAATTAAAGGTTAATTACTTAATGTAATTAATTTAATTAAGTAATTAATAATTAAGTTGTAATTAAGGATCATTAATTAATATAATTAATGATGTAATTAAGATTGGTTAATTAAGTAATAATTAATAAATGATGTAATTAATTAATGTAATTAATTAAGGATTAATGTAATTAATTATAGTTGATTAACTTAATTAATTTTAGTTAATTAATTAATGAAGTAATTAAAGGTTAATTACTATAAGTGGTTAAGGATAATTAATTTGAGTAATTAATTGAAATAAATTACTTGGATGTAATTAAAAGATAATTAATTAAAGATGATTAATTGAAATGAAATATTAGAAGATAATTAATTAATTGATTGTAATTAATTAATGGTTAAGTAAGAAGGATTTATAAAATAAAGTAATTAATTTAATTCACTTTAAATTAATTAGAGATGATATAAATCATTACTTATGAATGGGTGTTAGTATTGAATACTTGGCATTGATTGATATCTCTGATGAGATATATGCTGTATGATATGGATGTTAGTTGAATTATATGGATTATCTGATAATGTTGATTATCTGTTGTGAATTATCTTTCTTTGTGTATAAAGATAATTGAATTGAATTGTTTTAACTTTAAAACAACTTGGCCTTAAAAGATACGCTTTGGATTTCGATGAGACCGGGATCGGGTTTCCGTATACCGGATTTCCAGGTCTGGAGACCCGAATACCACATCGATCCAAATTAACGATAGGTCGTGAATCAAGTGAAGATGAAGATTTAGAGTGCAAGGGTTATTGTCGTTAACTCTGAGGGTGATTCCAAAATGAGTGTAACGAAATAATGCCTTCGGTTTCGTTCGAACCCGGAACGAACTTGTATGGATTGAATGCTTTCAGCACATCGTCAGGCGGACGATGAGCATTCTAAGTGATATGTTCTGATTAAAGGTAATCGTAACCTCAAGCCTCACAAACCGGGAATGGCTAAAACAGGGGAGGTGCAGCAAGGTTAGTGGGTAGCACCCAAGTAGGACAAGATTACCTCTGTCTAGATGTCCCTTTCTATTTTCGACTTAGTGGTGCGGTTGCTGATCCCAACCGTGAGGTATCTTGTGCGGGAATTATCCAGTAAGGGATGTTCCGGCCTTGTGTTGCAGGGGATTGGGAGTGATCCTCGGTACGGTGATCTAGGCCACGTACTGTGACGGGTGGTACCCCAGTAGCCCTGCCATTGTATGGAATCCAAACTCCAATAAGTGCCGTACGTATTAGTTGTGCCCAACTATGTTGGAATGTGAGATGTAAGCATTTCAGCTATTTCTATATTTTACTTGAAAACCCTAGACCCTATTATAATAAAATCAGATTTCCTATCAAATGTTTTGGTTAGCGTAAGGTAAAAACTTACCCATGTTTATTTGTGGGGAGTCTTACGTGATACCTTTTCTTTCTAAAGGTTTTGAAGTTAAGCAAGTTTAACCTGTTACTCACACCAGACCCATGTCTGACCCAAGTGTTTATTTCTGTTTTATAAACTCTTGGGTACTCAAATTTTTACGAGTAGCCAAGGGATTCAGGTTAGCCTTGACGAATTGTGGAGGAGCAATGGAGCAGGAGGCTTCGGCGTTCGTAGATATAGTATTCCGCTATGTTGATATCTGTGATAGTGTCTTGTCTTGTATTTGAGTTGTAATGTCTAGACAGATGTTTATAACTGTCTAGTAAGTGATGTATATGTTGTATAACTCTGATAAGTGTTGTATACTATGTAATAGTTTATGTTATTAATATAATTTATTCGTTCCGCTGTGAGATCGTTGTTGTTGTTTCTTTCTTTCTTCTCTTCTTTTCTATTTTCTACCCCTTTCTTTCTTATTAGCGACACGACTTTCTATGGAGAGAAAGTCGTGGTCGTTACAATCTGTGAATGAACGATAAGCGTGATAGTTAATACCGCTTATCAACTATATTTCTGTATTCTAATCTGTGATGATTGTATGATGTTGCACTACTATGTAAAACCCCTGGACTACACTTTTACACACACAAATATGGATTTCACGTGGAAATCGGTTAAGTTACAGATAATTGAAATTTGATGTTTTTGAAATTGAAATTTTAATTTCAATTGATTTTGAAATTGGAAATTTGGGTTTAAAATGAAAAGCTTTTGAAATGGAATTTCAAAGATAAAATTTATTTGAATAACTTAATCGAGTTTTGAAAATTTAAATAATTTGATTTAAATTTGAATTCATGTTTGAAATTGAATCCTATGATTTGAAACTAGGGATTAAAAGTGATATAAATGTGTTTGTATGGATTTAAACCATTTAAAAGTATAATTTTGAGAATTGGAATTTAACCCAAAGACTTTAACTCGTATAAATGAATCAGATTTTCCGAAATGAAAACTGTTTGTTTTCACATAATAAAAGCTTTCAGATAAGAAATGAAATTCCAGTTTAATTAAAGGAATTTCAAGATTGAGTTAAAAAAATGGTTTTCCAAGTTATGAATGAATTCTTTTTGAAAGCTATGAATTGAATCTGTTTATGTTTAACAGATTTAAAATGATGATTTGTTTAAACCATTCGAAATGAAATTGTTTTGAAAGCTATGAGTTAAATCTTTGATTTAAAGATTTAACGAGTTAATCAAATTAAAATGGAAATTGATTTGGAAAATCTGTAAATGAATCTTTGTGAAACTGGGTGAAATTTATGAATTAAATCTTTTATTTAAAAGATTAAAATGTGGAAATTGTTTAAACCATTGAAGGTTGTTTAAATGAATCTTTTTGTTTAAAGATTTGAAAATGGTAATTTGTTAAACCATTTGAAAGAGAAGTTTGGATAATAAATTGTGACTTAATTGAAATCCCAATATCCATATATTTTTAAATATTGCGCTCACTATTCGGGTTAGCCGGGAAAAGACCTTTGTGTCATATAACCCATTCCGAATTAGCGATACGTCGTATATGGATGGCATTTGAAGACCGGTGGTGAAGACTAGATATTTTCGAAAATGAAAGGACAACCCGTCGAATGTCTTTGCACCGAATTGCTCCGGTATAGTGATTTATATCACTCTTTTTGTGATGGGAAGTCCGGACGTGATTAGAAAATTATCTGGATTTGCAAGGGCCTCTTTGGAAGTGCCTTCGGTTCTGTTCGAACCCGGAACAGACTTGTATGGTTACATGTCTGACATTACACTTTGAGATATAAAGCCGATTTCTTTCAAATACATTTCTGTTTGGTGGAGGAGAATTTATTCTCTTAGCTTAACACCCTTCTCTGAGACGTACGAGCTTAGAGGTTATATAGTTGAAATTTATCAGCGATATATTCCCAATTTGGTAATGTGACATGCTGAGTGTTACTGTGTGATGATCATTGTTTGATCATTTGTGATATGATCATTTGTTTGATCATTTATCTTTGTGATCATTACTTTGATCATCTATTGACCCAAAGCATGGCTTTGTGCCAAAGCGTAGCTTTGTGGACGAGACTTCGTCGAACCTCATGACCCGGTATGGTCAAAACAAGAATCGTTGCAGCAAGGTTATTAGGGGATAGCGACCCCTTAGTGTATGTCATTTCCTACTGGATTATGAGTGGTATCATGGTATGGAGCCTAGATACTTACTTTGTGGTCGCTGCAAATTTATTACTTGTGGTTGATGGAATCGAGGATCCTCGGATAAAGGTCGCAAACGACCGAGGAATGACATATTCGTGTCAGTAGTTACCCAGCTAGGGGTAACCCGGCCTTGTGTAGCAAAGATCCGGTTAGGATCCGGGAACGTCGCTCCAGAGGCGTTATATTTTACTTGGGAAGTTCATTTGCCCGACCATTTGTTGGAAATCCAAACAAAACAATACGAACCTTGTACGGTTTTAGTTGTAGAACCTGCCATCTAATATGGTAGCTATAGTAGGCATACTATAATGGTACCTATGCTGGCTAAGATTTATATTGTACTTTCGAAATGTTTTTCCTCACTATGCACTAATAATAATATCCAAAATGTTTTGTTTTGCATAGTAAGCATCTTTGACTATCATAAGGAGAAATCTCCTCCAAGTTTGCGCTTGCATTGTGTGTGTGGCGGGAGGCCTTATGGTAGTTTCATTTTCCAAAAGCATTGCGAATTGACTTTAAAAATTCTCTTGTTGTTCGTTTTTAAAGATAAACTGTTTTTGTTGCTCACACCAGTCCCATGACTGATCCGGAGTTTATTGTTTCTTTCCTAAACTCTGGGTGCTCAAAAATTTTCTACACGGGCAGTCTAGAGTTGGGTTTTTCAGATAGTCAGGATTAGTAGATTTTCTAGAGCTAGTTCAGTCTTGGGATATGGACTACACTTGCTTATCTTTGTGCATCGTTATTGGGAGTACGAGCTACTGCTGGAGTTCTTTCTTGAAGACTATTTTAGAGTTATTTATTCCGCTGCTGATGTTATCGTTTTCTTTTCCGCTGCTATTTCTTATATCATATCTCTGATGTATATTGATATTCATTGTATCATTCTGTTGTAACAGATATTGTATATCAATGTATTATTCTTTTTCTTCCGTTGTGTTATTTACTTAATTGTGTTATAAGCTCCGGCGACTCGGATTTGAACGGTCGAATCTATGGCATTCGAGTATGATGTAAAGTATAGATGTCGATTTTCGAGCGGGAAAATCCGCTTCGTTACATTTGGTATCAGAGCTAAGGTTGAACTTTAGCTCAGGAGTATAACACATTAAGTAGCTCATTAGAGATAGGGTGAAGTATCCCTAGAATGAGTGTATCCCTAAGATATCCGCCTGAATGTCTCAGTAAATTCTCTTGCTATCCACTGATAGTGAGTATAAGTGCAAGAAGAGGACGAGATAGGGGATAAGGGAGCACGACTATAAATGGTCAATACCCTGCAACAGTGGAAACAATCTTTCTCTATCAATATTCTTTGATTCGTTTCCAAATTCTTTTCATTTCTTCGTGGCAGCTTTAGAAGAAGTTTCGGTTTGAAGATGGCTCTACGAATCGTTGTACAAAATCCATACTTAGCATCTTCATCGGTTCTTATCAGTTTTAGATTTAAAACTTTAATGAATATGAATTGGAAATTTTAAGTTGAGTTAAATTGATTAATAGAATATGAAGCTAAATTTGAATTATATCGATAAAACGATTTTGTTTAAAACCAAATTTGAAATTTTATTGAAATTTCTTGGGTATATCAAAGTCCGAAGAGGGACAAGTTATATATACCCCAAAGTATAAGTATTCCGATTTGAGGTTGGAATCCATATCTAGTGTTTAGAAATTTTGGAAAATTTAATCCATTTATCTATTGTTTGGGTCTCGATATATTCCACGAATGGTTAGTTATTCCTTCGAACTAACCAATACCCTGTATACTTCGTAAATCAGGTAACCCAATTATTTCGTAATTGATTGAGTTTGTTCTCATATCAATTGTTGATATTCTGCTTTGATAAGCCAAATACAAAATGGATATACAGTTTGATCTGGAAAGATATTTCTCTATCTTTGATCTATCTGTGTTATTTTTCGTGCCTGTAAATTTCGAGGACGAAATTCTTTTAAGGGGGGAAGTCTGTAAAGACCCTAGATTTTTAATTTAATTTAAATTAATATTTAATTGTATTTTTGAATAAAAATTGTAAAATTAATTATAAATTTAAGCGAGTTTCCCCGAATACCGATAAATTCTGTGTAAATCATTTAAATTTAAAAATATTGTATATATCTGAATATATATGTATACGAGCATATATGAGTAAATTTGAAATTATAAATAATATATATGTATATACATTTGATTTGAATTTAAATTGTAAATAAATTGTTTAATAATAAATGATAATAATATCTATTGTTTAGATTTGAGGTTGGAATCCATATCTAGTGTTTAGAAATTTTGGAAGATTTAATCCATTTATCTATTGTTTGGGTCTCGATATATTCCACGAATGGTTAGTTATAATTAATTATAAATTTAAGTGAGTTTCCCCGAATACCGATAAATTCTGTGTAAATCATTTAAATTTAAAAATATTGTATATATCTGAATATATATGTATACGAGCATATATGAATAAATTTGAAATTATAAATAATATATATGTATATACATTTGATTTGAATTTAAATTGTAAATAAATTATTTAATAATAAATGATAATAATAAATATTAGAATGGATGGTTAATAATAATAATTTGAATTTATAAATTAAATATAAGACAATAAATATTAAAGTAAATTAAATAATTGAGTTATAAATAGAAATAAATAAAATAAGAGATGAACTAGAAAAATAAAATATAACATAACTAAATATACGTATGTAAACAAAATATAAGTATGCAGATTAAATAGTGAATTATTAACTTTTAAAAGTAATAAACATATTAGCTAACAATATAACCACATAAATTCATTTATATTGTAAAGTGATAGGATTAAAGAAACAAAATGCAACCACCATGTTAAAGCAAAGGAAAGAAGAAATATATCTAAGTACAAACAAATAAATTAGATAAGTATGCAAGGCAAGAACAAAGTTTAAAAGAAATAAGGTAAGTATGGAGATATGTACTTTGGCATTAAATGCTAGCACAACCTTTTATCTCATCAGCCACTAACAGTATAGATCTTATCAGCCGAAGTAAGTATGGCAAAAGAACAACAAAGAAAAAGGACTTAAGCATTAAATACATATCATTTTCAGCCATGCCTGTTGTAAAAACAAATAGTAACCCTATACAAACATTGCCTTCTTCTATATATACGTATGTATTTCCTTATCTCAGTTTCTTCCCTTCAAACAGGAATCGTGGCAGCAAGGTTATTAGGGGATAGCGACCCCTTAGTGTATGTCATTTCCTTCTGGATTATGAGTGGTATCATGGTATGGAGCCCAGATACTTACTTTGTGGTTGCTGTAATTTTTTTACTTGTGGTTGATGGAATCGAGGATCCTCGGATAAAGGTCGCAAACGACCGGGGAATGACATATTCGTGTCAGTAGTTACCCAGCTAAGGGTAACCCAGCCTTGTGTAGCAGAGATCCGGTCAGGATCCGAGAACGTCGCTCTAGAGGCGTTCTATTTTACTTTGGAAGTTCCTTTGCCCGACCATTTGTTGGAAATCCAACAAAACAATACGAACCTTGTACGGTTTTAGTTGTAGAACCTACCATCTAATATGGTAGCTATAGTAGGCATACTATAATGGTACCTATGCTGGCTAAGATTTATATTATACTTTCGAAATGTTTTTCCTCACTATGCACTAATAATAATATCCAAAATGTTTTGTTTTGCTTAGTAAGCATCTTTGACTATCATAAGGAGAAATCTCCTCCAAGTTTGCGCTTGCATTGTGTGTGTGGCGGGAGGCCTTATGGTAGTTTCATTTTCCAAAAGCATTGCGAATTGACTTTAAAAATTCTCTTGTTGTTCGTTTTTAAAGATAAACTGTTTTTGTTGCTTACACCAGTCCCATGACTGATCCGGAGTTTATTGTTTCTTTCCTAAACTCTGGGTTCTCAAAAATTTTCTACACGGGTAGTCTAGAGTTGGGTTTTTTAGATAGTCAGGATTAGTAGATTTTCTAGAGCTAGTTCAGTCTTTGGATATGGACTACACTTGCTTATCTTTGTGCATCGTTATTGGGAGTACGAGCTACTGCTGGAGTTCTTTCTTGAAGACTATTTTAGAGTTATTTATTCCGCTGCTGATGTTATCGTTTTCTTTTCCGCTGCTATTTCTTATATCATATCTCTGATGTATATTGATATTCATTGTATCATTCTGTTGTAACAGATATTGTATATCAATGTATTATTCTTTTTTTTCCGCTGTGTTATTTACTTAATTGTGTTATAAGCTCCGGCGACTCGGATTTGAACAGTCGAATCTATGGCATTCGAGTACGATGTAAAGTATGGATGTCGATTTTCGAGCGGGAAAATCCGCTTCGTTACACTAACAGTACACATAGAATAGCTAGCAATCCATAGACCTAATTATAGAAAGGACGATTACATGTTTAGTGGTAGATTGCCCTCTAAACACTCTAATGTTCCTCTCCAACCAAATGAGAAATATAGTCTTCTTAAGAATTCTTAACATCAATTTTCCTCTTTCATTCTTCCATCTAGTAGCTTTGAATATGTTGAACCATTCCACAGTAGACACTCTTCTAGGATTGTGCAAGTCATAGTGATTTAAAACTCAATTCCAAATGTAGAAAGAAAACTCACATTCAAAATACAAATGTGAAACTGTTTGCACTCAAATTCCACACAAAATACAAGTATCACTATGAATCAGTCCACAAGCTTTAAGTTTTTGAATAAGAATACCATTCTTCAAAACTTTCCACATGAACAAGTTTTCCTTAGGGACAGATTGAGAGTTCCAGATTCTAGAAAACCAAGGAAATAAGGGATAATCAATAGTAGAATCAAGAACCTTGTATATTGATTTTATTATATGTGGCTTTTCATTCCATATGACCTGAACATTGCAAGAGTTGTAAGTCTTACTTTGAATAACATTCCATTCAGATCTAACAATAAAGGAACTGCAATAAGGCATGGAGACAGCTCCATCACACCAATATCTATCAACAGAAGCTTTCTCATGAATACCAGTTATTACTCTAACATCACAATCAAAAATATCAGCAAGAATTACACCTTTAGCAGACCAAGGATCGTACCAAAAAGAGATTTTGTCAATGTTAAACTCTTCTTTTATTTCATTGTTTAAATGGCATGGCTACCTCTTAAGTAAATCAAATCTCAATCTCCTAATCAACACATTGTTTTATTTAATTTAGCTAATTAAATATCCTAAATAACGTTATCAAAAATATGGGGTGTTAAAATATGGGACTTAGTTCCTGTATGCGATTGTTCCCACTATTATTGAATGACCAAATTCGTCGGTTCGGTCTTGGAGAGACCGAAATCGGTAAGTGTTCTACTTATCAAAACCACTTCAAGACTAAGATATGTGTTCTATCTCTTGGTAGTGGATATGTTCAAGATGTTGGGATCTATATAGAGATTCAAGATCTTTTTTAAGATGCTCGAACACACATAATTATTCGTGATCTATTCAATATGTGGGAATCCATATGTGATTTTGAGGCTTATTGAGGTATGGGAATCCATGTGTGATTTCGAGATCCGTTGAGGAATCCATGTGTGGTTCCGAGATATTTTGAGATAGAGGAATCCATGTGTGATTCCGAGTTCTGTTTGAGTGATGAAAACTCGTGTGAAGATGCTTAACAAGACCTCGACATTGAAAATGGCTAAAAACAGAGTAGGAGCATAGCTTGAGGTTTTGCTAACCCACAATAGGATTATCACTCTAGATCTAGAGTATGCTTATCGATGTGGTGCACGCGAGAAATGGTATTTGGGATCACGTATTTAGACGTGGACTGGTTATGTTTACGTTATGGTAGATTTTATCTAGAGATATACGACGCTCGGAGATAGTTTCTGATCCTTGTGCAGGAGATTGGATTTCACCTTGACCGAAGGGATCTCTACGGAAAATTCATTATGCGAATGTTCCTTATCGGTTTTGATTGTACTCTCAAATATGCTGTTGAATATAACAAATGTAACCATTCCAGCTATGTTATAATATTTGTATTCTACATCTTAGACATTATTATAGTATCACTAGATTTTATAATAAAAATGGTTTGGTTATCGTAATGTAGAAACCCATTTGTGTCTATTAGCGGTGAGGACTTACGAGATACCCTTATTTTAAAGGGTTTTAAGATATGATAAATCTATGTGATTTGAGTTTCTCATGTTGGTTTACCAGACAAATCAGGTTGTTATTTTCTTAATGCTCGGGTTAGCTAGAGTATATTTCCAGATTTGGCTAGGGTTCATTGAAGCTCTTGGAGAGGAACTGGATGATTTCCTACCGTATTTTATTTCCACTTCATTATTGATTTGTATCTATTAGCATTTTTTAGGACGGGTTATTATTACTGTCTAGGCTGATGATATGCTAGTTTTCTCTAACTGGTGTTTGTATATAAAGGTTTTCTTTTTGATAAAGATCTTTTGAAATATTATATGTTATCATTCCCCATGTGAGATTCTAATATTGTGCTCTCTTCTTTCTTGTTATATTTCTTTTAATTTTATTTTACTCTAATAATTCGCCTTTTCGGCACTTAGGGGCTTGGCATGTGAATACCGTGGATGTATTAGTGTCGACATTCGAGAGTCGCAGGTCGTTACACTTGGTATCAGAGCTAAAGGTTAAGTGAGAACTTTGGCTTTGGTGGGTATAACTCATTGAGAGATAGGATAATGGAATGCCTTATTATGAGTTGAATGTATATATACGAGAGTGCATATATGTTGTTGTTATAAAAATATTTTGTATTGTTTTGATTGGTTTATAGAGTGGCTTATGGATCCTGATCATTATATATTGCTAGCATTATTGATAGAGGTCTCTAAACACTTGGATGGGGCAAACTGACACATTATTGTTATCTTTAATTAGTAATTAAATAATTTTACCTAGGATTATATTTTATATACATAAAAGGATAATGTTCATAAATTAGTATAGTTATTTATGATGTGTTTGTTTGTTAGCAAATGATAATATTCTAGTATTATCATTTGTTGGTTGATTTGTTGTGCTCGACTAGTTTATGAGCAGGTTTACCTTTTCATTGCATGCGTTGGGTAGATAGTAACTTGTAGGGATATTGAAACGAACACCTTGTGAATTAAGTTTCACAGTTTGATAATAAGGTGTTAACTGATAATGTTGCATTAAAATTTTATTTTAACAAAAGTTGTTTAATATAATCTAAACAAAGATACTTTGGGAATAAACACTTGTGTGATAGTTTTATATAAGAGTGTGACTTATATAAATATGGTTTATGAAGTACAATTTATAAATATGAAAAGGATTTAAACTGAGGATTTGAGGACTTAAATCCCGATGTTTTAAAAATTAGTTTACTAAGGTTTTGGAAAATAATACTAGTATTATTTAGGAGTAAATATTTAAGAATTTGTATATGGAATTGATATCATGGTACTTAGTAATATTTATGAAGTATTTGATACCGTTTTGAAAATGATTTTGGTTAAATCCAAAAGGCATGGTTTGGATGTACTGAACTCACTTCTATCATTGGAAAATGATTCTATTAATGACTGCAGCATCATTGACGTTTATTTTTGAGTTTTAAAGTGAGGGATGCTACTATGGTAGTTATGCTACAAAGTTGTTTTGATAAAGCATATTTTGATTTAATATTCAAAGTGTGATTTGGTATACAAATGTTATAAGTATATATTATTTCAAAATGATTGAAATGGAAACTCGGTGTTTAGTTCTTAAGATTTCAGGTAAGTTATATTATGGACACATATAGCTTACGCTTTAAGGTAAGTTTGGTTGTGCATCTTGTTTGATCTGTTAGTCAGTACCTTTTCATTTGTTAAATGAAATTGGAAATGTTCGATGATTTTGGACAGTTGAAAACTTCGGAATTTTTATAAAAAATTGAAGCTAAATGTTTTGTGAAAATATAAATACGAGTTTATATAACACTTGAACTTAGAGGATAGTATGATTTGAAGCTAAGCGTTTATATAAGTTAAGTTTTATATAATGCTTGATTTAAAAGGATAGTAGAATTTAAACAAGTTTTGAATTGATTGAATATTCATGTTGAGTAAAATGAGTTTGGTATTCTTGAATATACTCTAAGGATATAGTGGAGTATCATATGAATAAGAACTTAAGTTATAAAGTACATAATAACTTGGAAGTAAAATTTTATGAAATGATTCATAAGTGATTTTAGTATTAAATGAGGAATACTATAAGTGATAATCGGATGTGATTTAAAATGGAAAGCAATTGCTGTAGTTAAGAAACCAATTTAATAAGTGTACGTAAGTTGTACGTAGACCATCTTATTCGCTTGGCATTTTTGATCTAGGATTCGAGCATATGGATTTTGAGGTGATTCACACCTATCCAAGTAAGGATTTTTCACCTGATTCTCGATGGCGAACACCTAATATAGATTCTTGATATAATCCTGGAGTTTTCTATCATAGTATATGGCTATGTAAGGAGAACTATGTTTTCTAATCAAGGAAACGGATCGAAGTCTGCACTAGAGAGGTCGAGCGAGATATACTAGTTCGAAAGTGAAGTCTATGTGATCGAGTTAGTGATCAGATTTGATATTGCGTATGCATGATATATGTATATCGTACAGGCTTTATAAATATTTATATGCTATGTGTGTTGGCTTGTGGAGAGTTTAAAGATGACCCTTCGAATTGCTTGGTGTAGCATGAGTGATTGACCGAGTAATACCTGAAGCTGTTGAGCGTAAGGTAATGCTTAGTGGATTGTTTGTCATCCTTGTGCGATGAGAATGTTTCTAAACCTAGGTGAACTATGAGTTTTGGTTGCTAGTAATTACAGTACCGTATAGTATTGTTATGTGAATGTTTCTATAGTTGCCAGTGGTTGCAATACCGTTAGGTATTAATGGGTGATTGTTGCTTTTGTGTTTATGTCGGAATTTCGAGATGAAATTCTTTTAAGTTGGGGAAGAATGTAACGACCCTGATTTTTGAACGGTTTATAATCAAATATTGGAATTATTTAAATATTTAAATATTGGATTTGATGTGAATAAAAATGATTTTGAAAGCTTATAAACCCTGTTTAAATAAGATTAATATGGAAAGCTTTTAGTTCTAAATTAAAAGTGATTAAATCATTTTAATAATAATTCATTTTAATTAATGTGTGAAATTAACATTCCGAGGCATTATCTTGGATTTTGATGAAATTAGTGCCATTCGATTCGAAATAATGAATTGTTATAAGTTGTCAAGTTTTGTGATGATCGGACGTACTATGTAGTCGTGCGAGCTCGAAACACATAGCAATTAATTTCAGGAATTAAAATATAATATAATTTGATTTGTAAAGATAATATTTGCATATGATGGAATTAGGTCCCGATACTAGTTCAATTGAGTTTGGAAGAGGGCTAATTAGCTAGAAACGCTAGTGAACACGTATCGTTTGGAGTTTGAGATTTTGGAGGGTGAATAGTGTCAGAAAATCTTCTATATAAGGACTTCACTTTTATTTTATTTTGCAAAACTAAAATCCTAATCCTAATTTGGCCGCTCTATCCAACGGCCCATATTCCTCCATCCTCTAGAGGCCGAACTAGATGTCGGGGTCGACATGAAAAAGGCAGGCAAGGGGAAGGGGAGTGCATTAGCGGTGGTGGATGGGGCTGCGGTGGAGCGTGGCGACGACGATCTGGAGTTGAAAATGGGTGATGTTTTATGCCAGATCTCATGAATGGGGGCGAGAAGGGAGGAGCCACAAGTTGTGTTAGAGTCGTCTTGGCTAGGCGAGTCCGTATAATAGGTGCGGCGGTCTCTGGAGGTCGGCGGCGGTGGTGATGAAAGGGGAATCTTGCGGTGAGGGTTTTGAAAATGATCGGCCTGAGTTTGTTAACGTGGGAGAGTAGGTAATTATCTTAATTACCTTGATCAACAAGTTAATTATTATTTAATTAATCTCTAGCAGTTCTAACGATCGTATCTTGTTCATACAAGGTCCAATCAAGGCGTCGTTTTTTCCATTCCGTTCGTATCTAGATTATCTATGTAATGGAGTTTGATTCGTCAAGTTCAGAGCTTGTAGGAATTTTAGTCAAAATCGAACAGCGTTAGGTTTTGAACAATTTGAAAACGTGAAAGCGTTGGTTGGAGCTTGGGTGAGTTTTACTCACGAGTTGATTGTACAATTATTGTATATGTAATTGTTGTTGTATTAAAAATATAAACTGTATAACGGACTGCAAATTATTACTTTTGGGCTCCGCCTTGTTTTCTAAAACAAGTGAAAACATTATATTATAGTATAATCTCCCATTTGGTTCTGTATACATGTATTATGGCCCAAACTCACTATTTACATATTTGATATGGCTTTGTGAAGAGTGATAGTGCATTATATATATTAGAAACGATATAATCATTATAAACGTGCTTTGAAATCCTTGATAACCGACATATGTTAAATTGGATAAATTGTGGGAAAATTGTAGGAATATATGTATACATATATATTGGGTTATTCTATACACATTTTGTTGTGTTAGGCATAAATGGAATTGGTTTGGACATTTGTGGAACTTGGAAATGGAAGCTATAAATATTAGAAGCGAAAAGATCTCGATGGATGCACTTTGAAATCGTAGTGATGTGCGATTTTAATGTTAACTTTGGAAGACATTCTAGGGCTTCTTTGTAATAATTAACAAATACCGTTAGCGTACTTATTATGGGAAAACATCAAGGTTTAAATATATTGGGTTATTGTAGGAATATATATATATACACATATGTATTAGGTTTTTTCCTACACACATTTTGGTGTGTTAGGCATAATTGGAATTGGTTTGGACATTTGTGGAATCTAGAAATGGAAGCTATAAATATTGGAAGCGAAAAGGACGCGATGGATGCATTTTGAAATCTCTATGATCTTTGATTTTAAAGTTAACCTTAGAAGACATCCTAGGGCTTCTTCGTATTGATTAATAAGTACCGTTAGCGTACTTATTATGGGAAAACATCAAGGTTTAAATATATTTTTGAAAATCAATTGTGGATTTACAAAGTGATGGTTTCACATTATAAAATGGGTTTTAAATGGTGTTTTAAATAAAGGTTTTAAAATATATTATAAGTATTTTAAAAGTATGTTTTTAGTATATATATGGTTTTAGAAGTTATTAAAGATTCTATTAAAGGAATAAAAGGATTTTATGTTATAACATTTTACAAATGGTTTATAGTATTTTATTAAATATCATAGTTTTACAAATAAATTAGTAAATGCATGTATGTATGTGTGTGTATATATATATATGTATATATATTTAATGGTATTTTAGTATATTTAATTGATATAAAAGGAACTTATAATTTACTTAAAATGGATATTTTGAAGGAAATTATAAGTAAGGAATCTTTTGGAAAAAGATAGGAAAGACAAAGGTTCAAAGTAATAAATCTTGTTGATGGTTTGTAAATATACTTATATCATTTGAGATAAGTACAAGAATATTTTTTAGAGTATCGAAATATGTTGAAAATAAATAGTGATGTTTTAAGTAAATAGTGAAGTTTAATTACAAATGGAGTTTCATTTATAAAAAAGAGTTTATTGAGTAAAAGTGATTTTTACTAAAAAATAGATGATTTTAATTAATAAAGGAAGATTAATTAAAAAGGGGTTTAGAAGTCGTTTATATGACTTGATCGTGCTTATGTGTTTCGATCGTGCTTTGGGTGTTACTTACTTATGGATAGTATACGGGAGTTAGTTCCCATATGAAATTGTTCTCATTATTATTGAATGACCAAATTCGTTGGTTCAGTCTTTGAGAGACTGAGATCGGTTAGTGTTCTACTTATCAAAACCACTTCAAGCCTGAGATACGTGTTCTATCTCTTGGAAGTGGATATGTTCAAAATGTTAGGATCTATGTGGAGATTCGAGATCTGTTTTAAGATGCTCGAACACACGTAGTTGTTCACGATCTATTTAGCATATAAGAGTCCATGTGTGATTCCGAGACCTATTGAGGTATGGGAATCCATGTTTGATTTCAAGATCTATTGAGGAATCTATGTGTGGTTCCGAGTTCAGTTCGAGTAATGAAGACTCATGTGAAGATGCCGAACGTGACCTCGACTTCAGAAATGGCTAAAAACAGAGTAGGATCATAGCTTAAGGTTTTGATAAACCACAACAAGATATTATAACTCTAGATCTAGAGTATGCTTATTGATGATGCATGTGGGAGTGATGGTATTCGAGAACACGTAGACGTGGACAGGTTATGTTTACCTTATGGTATTTTTATCTAGAGATATACGATGCTCGAAGGTAGTTTCTGACCCTTGAGCAGGAGATTGGATTTTGGCTTGGCCGAAGGGATCTCCATTGAAAATCCATTATGCGAACGTTCCTTATCGGTTTTGATTGTACTCTCAAATATGTTGTTGACCGTAACAAATCTAACCATTCTATCTATGTTATAATATTTATATTCTATACCCTAGGCATTATTATAGTGTCATTGGATTTTATAATAGAAATGGTTTGGTTATCGTAAGGTAAAAACCCATTCGTGTTTATTGGCGGCATGGTTTTATGAGATACCCTTATTTTGAAGGGTTTTAAGATATGATAGATCTATGTGATTTGAGTTTCTCATGCTGGTTCACCATACCGATCCGAGTGTTATTTTCTTAGTGTTCGAGTCAGCTCGAGTATGTTTCCAGATTTGGCTAGGTTCACTGGAGCTCTTGGAGAGGAGCTGTATGATTTCCTACTATATTTTATTTCCACTACATTATTTGATTTGTATCTATCTGCATTTGCGAGGACATGCTGTTATTACTGTATAGGCTGATGATAGTATAGTTTTCTCTGATTGGTGTATGTACATAAAGGTTTTATTTTTGGTAAAACCTTTTGAGATATTATATGTTATTGTTCCACATGTGAGATTCTGATATTGTGTTCTCTTCTTTCTTATTCTATTTCCTTTTATTTTACCCTAACAATTCGTCTATCTGACACTTAGGTGCTCGGCACGTGAATACCATGGATGTATTAGTGTCAACATTTAGGAGTCGAAAAGGCGGATTGTCATAGTTTTAAAAACTATAAAATAAATTTGAAACTTTTGAAATCCTTTTAGTAAATTAAAACTAGAAAACTTGATTTGTTATCCAAATGATCTCAAGTCACTTTAACAAGTCAAGATGCCAACATTCTTAGCACATACAACATATAGGCAAGAGTACATTTATAAATTCATGCCATAACACCATACATTAAGAAAATTCCTAACTTTAGCATTATTTCACAACCAAACTACCATTTCAAGTTCACAACCAAGTAATACATATAATTTCACATATTTGCAACACCAAACACATATAATATGTAAAGGCCCTTATCTTCGTACACCTTTAAGTCGCCCATAATTCACACCAGTTCAACTTAGTTTGAACTAAAATACGAATCTTTAGGGTGAAGAAGAAAAGGTAGAAGAAAATAGAACAACAATATCACAGAATCTCACAATCGCAGCGGAACAAATATAATATATAATAACATATTTTATATACAAGAACTGTACTATTACTATACATACCATTATCAGAGTACAGTGGACAACAATCAATTTGGACAGTTTAATAACTTGTCCTCACATACACAGCTTACACAGTGGAAATATACCAAATACGCGAATACGTCTTTGTCATCCAGCTCGTCTCCTGAGCTCCACAGCATCCTATCCTGGATCTGTAATACTCGGTCTGACCCGAGCATTATGATAAAATAACACCCGAGTCAGCCTGGAAAACCAGCGTGAGAAAACACACTCAATTTGAATTACTAGAGTTATCAAAATCCTTTGAAAGCAAAGGTATCTCGTAAGACCGCGTCACACATAAACACGACGGGTTTTTCCCTTACAATAACCAAAACACTTCTTATCAAAATCATCTAATATTATAATAGTGTCTAAGTACAAATACTTATTCAATCAACCGAAATTGTTACATTAATTAAATTCCAGCTTACTGGGCTCTACAAACAAAATAGTAAGCTCGTATTAGAGAATGGATCCATATGAATGACTGGGCCACTAGGGTACCGCCCATCACAGTACACCTCTAGAACAATGTACCGAGGACCATCGCCATGATCCCTTGCTACACAAAACCGGCCTACCCCTAACCTGGATAGACCGAATATGTTATCACCCTGGGTGTTCCCACCCTTACTATCGAGCGCTCCTTCTTTTATGCACAATCATATCCAAAATATAAAGGTTTCCGAGGACGTCTTGATAAGTGATAACATACCCTACTTGGGTGCGACCCACTTAGCCTTGCTGCATCTCCCCTGTTTTAGTCATTCCCAGTTGATGAGGTTCAAGGCTAAGCAGAACAATTTTACTTAGAATGCTCATCGTCCTCCAATGACGATGTTTTGATATTCGTCCATATAAGTTGTCCTGGGTCTGGACAAACTGAATCACCATCGTCATCATCTTCACGGTATTCATTCGTTACGTTCAAACCGGATCGAAGTAGTTTTCGGATAATTAAATCTGATCCCGGTCTCTTTGAAACTATTAACGAAATTGGCCAATATTGATAGTCGGTTATTTAACTATCAAATAAACATCCATAAGCAATCACTAGGCCCCATTATTTTAATCCTTTGAAAATACTCATTTCAAAATATCTTTACAAAGATATATATCCAAATCGCTTTAATATATTCAATATTTGAAATGAGATCAATTTCTTATATCCACAACACGATACTTCCGAATCGTTTTAATACTTAGAAATATTTTCCTCGCTTCCATCTATATTTCATCCCCTGTTTAAACATTTCTATAATAAAAATCTTGAAGTTAAATATTTCAAAAACCTTCCTGTTCAATACTTAGGAATATTTATAAGTATATTTCCTAAGACTTTATATCTCTAAAATTTGGGAAATAGTCTATTTATTTTCTCATTTCACAAATCTTTTACAAATTTTATTTGTAAATCCCTTAGTATTTCCAAAGTCGAATACACTTGCCTATATCTCCAAATGCCCATTTCTAACTCCTTTTATGAATTCTAATTCATTTTCTGAATTTCTCATATTTTCAACACTTTGGAATTTTTCTTCACGCTCCTAAAATCCCATTATAAGACTTCTCTTCTAAAATCATACTCGTTTAACAAACTTCGCTTCCAATCTCGAGAGGATTTATGAATAAATTCAATCTTTTAAAACTATATATATAAAATAATTATCTTTAAAGAATAATAGTTTATTTGTAAAATATGTTTAAGTAAATTTAAAATATCAAAACATTTTAAATAACATCGATAACTCATTTTCCAAATCGATTTTAAACAACTAATTAATTTACAAAGCAGATTTATAAAATTAGAATTTGTTTTCAATAAATATTAAATATTAGAATAACTAACTATTCAGAATATTATAAATAATAATTTAAGTTACGTAGTATAGTAATTTAAAATTCCATTTAAAACAATTTTAATTTATCGATAAAAATCTATTTTTTAAAATCCAATATTGCCAAATTCAGTTTATAAATCCCTCTCGATTCGTATCACATCGATTATATCTCAACTCAACCACTATTCTCATATTCAAAAATAGATTTCGCTATTTCATTACCAAAACGATTCCCATAACTCGATATAAATTCACATCGTAAACTTATATTTCCAATTTATCAACTGACCATCATTTTCCTTATTTATAAACATCATTTATAAATTTATAAACTCCTCTGAGTTTCACTTATATATAAAACCAATTTTTATTTATAAAATTTCATTTTATGAATCCCTTCCTTAATAAATCCCATTATAAATTCAACCCTATTTTAATATTGATTTCAACTCCTTCCCATACTTTCAAAATATCATTTTCAAATTCCTTTATATAAGTTTATTTAAAAACACCTTTTTAAACCAATTTACGAATAGTTAAGTATAACCCAAATCAACTTATATATATATTTTTCATTTCACTTAATTTCCTTTAAAATAATCCAATTTCCCTATAAATATTTTTATATTCAAAATCTCCTTTTTATTCCTTAAATTTCAAAAATAACTATTTATGGCATTTATACTATCAAATTAATGGCCAGTGCTACAATAGCATCCAACAATTCAAAGTTACAATAATAATCTATACATATTATCTACACACATCACATATCACTATATATGAAAAATAAACAATATATTTGAGGAATCCAGTTGGATCCCTCCAACCTGTTTTCCTGCATCCACAGATGTTAATACAACATAAAAAATACCAATCCCACTTCGAGGGGGATATCGCGGTATATAGGGTCATCCGCTATTATGCGGGGCGCATAGGGTCTCATCTGCTATAATGTGCGGGAATATCACCCCAAATACTAATATAGATACTACGATATATACATGCATATATATATATATATATTTAACATCCAACAGATAATTATAATTCATCAATTCGATCAAGCATCAAATAATTTAATTTAACTATTTAAATTTAAAATTTGGAAATCCAAATGAGTGAGAATTTCTCACCTTGATTTTTATTTTGCAATATGTTCCAAATTAATTTTTTGCGTAGATTCGCAGCCACGAACCAACTCGACTTGTTTCATGATTTTTGAACCTCGTATGCAATTTTTTTAAATTTAATTAGCTATCAAATTTTCAAGTTTCGATTTAAATAATTAACTAAAAATTTAAATTAGTTACAGTATATACCTTTTGAAAAAAGCAGCCACCAAAACTGTGTACCAAGCCACACGCAGCGATGACATCCTCTATCTCAAGCCCTGTTCGTAACACAGCCCAATAACCCATTCTCCATCACGACATCAACCAGTCGCCTTCCAGTTCGTCCCTGCCTCAGCCCCTGACAGCTCCACAACGCGCCGACTATTTCTTCCCTCCTCAGCCTCGCACACATGCGCAGCCCACAACCGCCGCGACTTCCCCCAAAACTCACACACTCGCCTCCACCCTTCATCACGCTTCCAACCTCACGTCTTGGCCATCATCTCGACTTTGTGATATTTTTTTCCATTTGAAATTGATCAGATTCAATTTCTCTTTTTTTTATGAACGAACGAATTCGATTTTGAACTGATTGAAAAAAATCGCGATTCAAAAAGATGGAGGTGGCGGCTTCGTAATTTTAAAGGAAAGAAAGGATCGCGTGTTTTTGTGGGTTAATAGAGGAAGGGATGTATTGAAAGAAGAGGGGACGGGCATGACTAGGTAGGGTGGCTGGTGATTGACATTTGATTTTACTTTTATCTAATTATATTTAATTATAAAATATCTCGTTTTAGCAACTTAAAATTTCGATCTCCTATCGAGGCATGCCGCTAGGCGTTTATAATGTTATATCCCTATTCCGAACGCAATGGAAAAGGTTTCATGTCCTAATTCGATCATATGGAGAAGATAGCTTTTTGGACCAAATTATTATATTAAATTTCGATATAAATTTCAACGCGTTTATATACCGTACGACCAAACGATAACTCCAAATGCTACAAAATTTGAAATCCGATAATAATACACTATTACAGATCCAATGGAAAAGTTTCGTCGAATTCCGAGACTGTGCCCTGGATCGCTATTTTAACGCGTCGATTAAATCGATGATTTCCAAAAATTTACGAAATCGCTTAAAATTTCAATTTTAAAATCTTACCGACTAAATTATAAATCCAAATCCAATATTTAAACCTTTTAAATATTCAAAATTAACCGCTGAAAAAACCGGATCGTTACATTCCTCCCCCTTTAAAAAAATTCGTCCCCGAAATTGCTAAAGCAGGATGAATGATCCAAACCCATTAAGTTAAAAAAACCCACTTAGTTAAAACTCGATATTCACTTTTCTAATCTTTTAGTTCCGACCAAAACAATTAGTTTTCAATTCTAATTCTAAAATTTCTTATTTCAATTCTATTTGAAATCAATTTGTCGTTAACAAAATATTTTCCAAAAATGTTCAAAAAATTTTCCAAAAATGTTCAAAATTTTTCTAACACCCTAAATTTTCGAATTTTTTTGGCAGATTCTCCTTTGTATGGAGAACCTTTTGCAATATGATAAGAGAAATAAATATATATACATCAACCCACACGGTCGGAAAACAAAAAATATATATCAATATTTATATTTTGCGATATTTAATTCGAAAACGTACCTTATTTAGCGTTTTTAAGCATTATTAAGCAAGCATTTGCTTTGAAACCAATTTCGCAACCCAAAATTTAGCCCGCTAGCCTCCAAGTACCTGTATTTGCTAAATTTTAAACCAGGTAAGTACCAAAATATAAAATTCACTAACATTTCATTTATTTAAATAGTTCAAACACACAATCTTCATAAGCAATGCATGTTAAACATATATTTATAAGCAGTTTTGAGGTTCCAACACCCGTTTAATCAATCCCAATCAATCTATATACCATTTCATTCAATTTAAATAATTGACAACTCACTTTACATGCATTCAATTTATTTTTATACCAACCCTTTAACAACCCGTATATTTGGACCATTTAAATTGACAATAATCCATACATGTCAACTTAATAGTACAAAACACGAATCATTAATTGAGTATATGTATATAAATGAGAATCATTACAGGATCACAGACAGATATAATAACAGAATAACGCAGCGGAATTACAACAATGTCATAATAGTAGTTCATAAAGGTACTAAGTAAATACAACAATGTCTCAAGAAAATAGTGAAATAGAAATACATAGATGTCTGATACAATATCAAAATAGAATGGAGCAATACTGATAAAGATAAAGATAAAGATAAATGATAGTCTTCAAGTCTTCAGCTTCCAAGCAGCATGGCAACAGAAATCCTCAGACTGACCCGATCATAAGCATAAACAAACACTCGAGTCAGGACATATATTCTTATACAAGATAATATGGTTCAAATTTGAAATAACAATAACTCAAAGATGAATGGAATAACATCTTTCAGGATCCGTTAAACTATCTACTATGTAATAGTGTACGCTAAGTAGATAATGCCTATCAATAAGATAAAGTATCAAAATAGCGTTAAGGCGTTACCATTATCCCTCTTAACACATTTTATAGAAGCATCATAGTCTATACAGCACTGTAAACTCCACCGTAAACTAGTGGGCTATCAGGGAGTACTCCATAGGTATAACACAAAAACTAATCGTAGTGGTCGCGCATAGGGATACAAGTATGACAAGGCACATGAGGCAATACCCAAGGTAGTGAAGCTACCGTTTGCCTAATCCGGACTGGTGAGAACGCATCGCCGCAACGATCGCAACACCCCGAAACAACACTCCCAATTCAAGGGTGCGCACCAATCAAACAAGTAATGAGTAGTTTACGAAGAAGTGTGTTCGCTCGAGGTAGCTAACCTCATTTGGCCCGGCACGGCTCCTGTTTAAGACATTTCCAATTTGACACAAGTGTCAAGGTCATCCATTATCGTTCTCTTTCTTCAAATCATCAACGTACATCATTCCAACCACTTCATTCAAGATCACACTCCGCGTATAATAGTTATTAAAGTGGTTTTCAGTTTAGACAGGGAGTATGTCCCGAACCGATCCCGGACTCTTCAATAACTACGTAATTATTACACCGATTGGTCATTTAATAAATTTCAAAAACCAAATCAATTTCAATTTCACTTAAAATTTGAAAGTCAACATTTCATTTACCTTTCTATATCAATTTCCAAAATTTACGTTCCAACTTTCAAAAATTTTCAATTTCCAAATTTTATAATTCAATTTCAATTTTAGTTTAAACCGTTTCAAATATTGATTTAAATTCATATATAGGTTTCATCCCATAATCGTTCAAATTAAGTTAATTATCATTCAAAACCATTTAAGTTCATTGATGGATTCATTCAGTAATCATTAAATAATTTAATCATTTCAAAATAATTTTAATTAAATTTCCAATTCATTCAATCGATCACTTAAGTCTACCTCAATTATCAAAACTTATGAATTTAATTAAATTATATTCGTCAAATTTAATTCTTTAAATTTCAAGTATCATATTAATTTCCATAAATCACATTTATTTCTTATTAAAGAAATTCGATTTCACTTATTTTCTTATTTAATTTAAACAAATTCCAAAACTTAATTATTAAAGAAACCCAATTTCACTTATTAAAGAAGTTAAATTTTACTTATTAAAGAATTCAAATTTTATTTAATTATTAACTAATTCCATTTTATTTAATCATTAATTAATTCCAAAACTTCATTATTAAATAATTTCAAACTTAATTCAATAATCAAACAACATTCTTTTATCAACACTTTGTTGATTATTAAATAATAACATTTAAATTTCATTAAAGTTCAAATTTCAAACTTCAATTTAAAACCCTTATTATTTCATTCAAATAAAACTTATTTATTTATTTAAATCGAATTATTTGACCAATCGGTTTTGTTTAATTCTCTATCCTAAGTCAATGTTTATTTGGGTATTTATCATTTCAACCCGATTCCATTTCAATTCAAAATCAAAACACAGTAAAGGGAACTTGCAGTGTGATAACTGGGATGGTGTCAAAGTAAATAACCAAGTAATAACGACAATAAATAACAATCCACTAATAAATTTAAATAATCCCAAAATAATCGTATTAATTTACATTGTTGTTTGTGCAAATTAATATAATTATTTCTAGAATCTTGTAACGACCCGTATTTTTACGGATCAAAAGATTCGTAAAAGCAGTTGTCATTAGGTCGATAGTGTTGTTAGAACGTCCAGAGTTAGATCGTTCAAAGTTTAAGTCGTGTAGAAGTTAAGTCGTCCGGAAGTTGGGTCGGGTGGTAGCTTAGGTCGTGGAGCGACCTAAGGAGTTTGGTCGTGTTGGAGCTTAGGTCGTGAAGGAGGTTAGGTCGTGGAGCGACTTAAGGAGTGGAATGACTTAACAGGATGAGCGACTTAAGGAGTTGGCGACTTAAGAGAGTAGACGATCTAAGGGTTAGCAACTTAACAAGGTTGGCGACCTAAGGGGAGTTGGCGGTCTAAGAAAGTGTGCGACTTAAGGAGTTGGCGACTTAAGAGAGTCGGCGACTTAAGGGTTAGCGGCATAGGAGCAACGACCTAGGAGATAGGGCGAGCTAATGACTTAAGGAGATAAGTTGGTTGAGCGACTTAAGGTAGATAGCTTAGGTCGTTCAATTTAGGTCGTTGTGACCCTGTGTGTAGTTAGGTCGTTAGACGACCTATAGGTGTTGAGTCGTGAGTCGTTAGGTCGCATAGGTGTTAAGCTGCACGTGTTTTAGGTCGCGTATAGGCTTGAGTCGTTAAGTCATATCACAGTTAGGTCGTGTAGAGTTAAGCCGTTAAGTCGCTTATGTGAGTTAAGTCGTTGAGTCATAAGTCGTAAGTCGCGCATGCGTTAAGTCGTATCCCAGTTAAGTTGTTAGGTCGCGTGTGTGTTAGGTTGTGACCTCTGTTAAGTCGTAGGATCTGCTATGTCGTAAGTCGTAGGTTGAGAGGTTTGTTAAGTCGTAGGATTGCTGAGTCGTAAGTCGTAGGTCGTGGGATTTTCTTAAGTCGTGGACGACTTAAGGGGCGAATGACTTAAGGAAATTTCCAGCCTATAAATACGGGGTTTTTCTTCACTTTTTGGGATCCGGATTTTGAATCGACGAAGTCCTGCCATTTTGAGAGCTCGAGTGTTGCACTTATTCACTTCTCTCCTCCACTCTAATCTTGTGATTCCTTCCATCCAAATCGAAGATCAAATCGAAGATCAAATCGAAGATCCAAGAGCTTAGATTGAAGATCTTCAACCATCGAAGAGAGATTTCATCGTTTGAAGCGGAATTTTGGCGGATCAAGTTAGATCCTTCGCTGTCCAGATCTGAAGTGTGTTGCTTTTGAGGTGTTTAGGTGATTTGGTGAGTGGTAGTTACCTCTCACACGGATCCAAAGGAGTATATCGGATTGATGGCTTGATTTTGTGTTAAAATAGTGATTTCCATGCATTTTCATAAACTTAAGTGTAGATCTATTGTTCATGATGATTTGACATCCATTTTACTACATGTTAATCTATGCAAGTTCATTCATCAAGTTGTAGAGATATTGCTCATGATTCATGCTTGTTATATTTGGACTCTTTATTTACAAAATTTCCATTTTAGTTATAATTGCTTTTAGATCTTGTTTGCATGATTGATTACTTGAATTAATGATTGATTTGATTGATTGTTATGAATTAGTTGATTAGTTGTTGGATTTAGATAAGATGGTCGAAGATGATTCAAAAGCTAAGGGAAAGGCTCTTGAATTGGAAAAGCTGCTCGTGGCATATGTGGCGGTTGATGAAGCTCATATGGATAGATTTGATGATGATGTGAGATACCCTTGGTTTAATCTAGACGGGCTCATCCCAAGCATGTTGATGACTCGGTGAAATGGTTCGAGATTGAGGATAATGGTTGGCTCGAGAGGCGCTTGAGCTAGTATGAGAATAGTCGTCGAGGAGGATGACTAGAAGGCTGAGATTTCATCGTTGTTGAAGGTTCTAGCAGGCTCAAAGCAAGAGTACGCTGGGTAGATTCGATAGTCCCAAAAGACTACAGTTGGTGGTCGAGTACTCTGGGAAGATTCGATAGTCCTAAACACGGGCTGCGACGACGTGCGGAGTTCTGTCTAGAACCGGGGTTACCATTGGCCCTTGACGGACGGCTGAAAGAATGTGTCGGTCATTCAATTAACGGTGGTATCAAAGCAATGATAACAGTGATAGCCAGAGTCATGGATGTTTGGTTGTATCGTCATTCGGTCTCAAGAGCGATATTTTCTGGGTGCTTATCTGATCTTGGTTTAGGCCTTGGGGGTTTGTACTTGGAAAACATCGACCTTGACTCGAGTGATAATTGCTTTACTTTAAATGGTTGCTTTACTATGTTTACTTCTGCTTAGTGTGTCTGGGGGCTATCACTGTAGAAAGAGGTGGAGTGGGAGGGTTGGATTCGTATTCCTTTTACCTTTATGCTCTTTTGGTATGTTGTTAGTTAATTTACCGCTCACTAAGACTGTTTTCTGACTCAAGGTTTTATGTTCAACTCTTATTACCTTGGGCTGTTCATCCATTTTGGGATGGGCAGACTAGGTAGCAGGTGACAGGTGCTGTTCTTAGTTTCCGACGATGCTGATGACGAAGACGAGCTGGAGGTTTACGTATTAGTTTCTTACTATATGTACTGGTTGTTCCGCTGCTTGTATATTCTCTGAGTGATATGTAGTGAGGCTTGATGTATTGACTATTCAGATGTTTGTATTCAACTATTATGAAGCTTAATTGATGAGATTCTATTTTGTGAAGCTTCACTATATATATTCTCTATTGTATTTTATCCATGCACTGTGAGTAATACGATAGATTCTGCTGTTTTAACTTAACCTTGGCAATCGTCCATGGCTGCCTGGCACACTTTACAGCGCACCATTTCCATGTTTAGTGCAGGGGTCATGGGCGGTCGTCACATTTGGTATCAGAGCTTTGGTTAATCGATTTTACCCAATGCTCGCTGACGTAACTACGTATGAGAGACGTAATTGTATTTTGATGGATGATTACTATATATAATATAGTAGCTTAGAAGGATTTGAAACCCTTATGCAGTTGTTTTCAAGGTGTATTAATCATTCCTTTTTATAGATATTAAGGATGGGTCGAAGAGGGAGACCAGCTGCTAGGGAAGGCCGTGCTACTGAGGGGGCTGCTGATTATGCTGCTATGTTCGAGGCTATGATGACTTCGATCATGAGAAGGATGCCAGATCCAGGGCTAGCAGTTGATGTTGGAATTCAAGTTCAAACTCCAAGACCGGTGGATTTTGCTAAGCTGTGTAAAGACTATACTGCTCTTGGAGGGAAGGTTTTCTTGGGAACAGAGTCAACCATTGAAGTCCAGAGGTGGATAGATGCTTGTAGAAGAATCTTTGGTGATTTGAGAATCGAGGATGCAACTAAAAGGAAGCTTGCATCAAGACAGCTTCAAGGGAGAGCTTCTGACTGGTGGAACTCTATCACCATTGATACTCCGAAGGAAGAAATTACTTGGGAGCAATTCCAAGCCAGATTTGAAGCTAAGTTCATTTCTACATCTCAGAAATCTGTTCTGTTCAAGAAATTTGTGGAGCTCAAGCAAGGTGGAAGACCAGTTCTTGAGTATGTTTCTGAGTTTGAAGCTTTGTCCAAGTATGCCCGGTCGTATATTGAATCTTCATATCAGAAGAACGAGAAGTTTGTGACAGGATTGGACAGTTATCTTGGGAGGCAGTTGGTGGATCATTTGGACGATCCATTTGAGAAGCTTGTGGAGAAAGCTCTCAGACACGAAAATCTGTTTCCTAAAGAAGGATCTGTTGTTGCTGTGACCAAGGAAGAGTCTAGACCACAGCAAGGTGGAAACAAGAAGAGGAAGCAGCAGCAGTAAAAGGTTAAGGATGGCCAGAAGAGGCCGAAGGGCGAAGTAACCTGCTACAATTGTCAGTAGAAGGGCCATTTCTCCAAAGATTGCAAGAATCCAAAGGTGCCGGTGAAGTGCCACAACTGTGACAAGCCGGGGCATATTAAGAAGAATTGTCCAGAACCGCGGAAGGACAAGCAGATTGTGCAAGCTTATGCTTTGGGGATGTTCCATCATCTTCAAAAGCTCCTACCGCTGAAGAGAAAGGAAAGAGTGTGGTGGTTCAAGGTACTCTTTCCATATGTGGTGTTCCAGTTAGAGTGTTATTCGATACTGGGGCGTCGCATTCTTTTGTTTGTAATGAACTTGTACGCCGGTTGGATTTAGAACCGGATATCGTTGATAGGCCATTGGTTGTGACTAATCCAGTTGGGGGTTCGTCTTGTCTGTGTATGCTATGCCGTGGTCTGATTGTATCGAGTCATGATTGCTCTTTTGTTTGTGATTGTTTTGTTCTGAACTTTGCGGGGTTCGGAATTATTTTGGGTATGGACTGGCTTAGGAAGTATGCGACAAAGGTTGATTGTGAAAGGTTGGAGGTAACATTCGAGAATGTGGAAGGGCGAAAGGTTGTGATACGATGTAAGCATGAGGAAGGCGTCTTCATGAGCTTCATGTATTCGCTGGTTGTTCCACGGGATGGACTGTCATCGGTGCCAATCGCTAATGGATTTGAGGATGTCTTTGATGAGGTCAAAGGGTTACCGCCGCATAGAGAGATCGAGTTTCGTATTGATTTAGTTGAAGGAGCCAGACCTGTTGTGATGCCTCTTAGGCGGATGGCGCCTAGGGAACAGCAAGAGTTGAGGGTGCAAGTTGATGATCTTCTACAGAAAGGATTCATTCGGCATAGTGTGTCCGAATGGGGTGCACCAGTTGTGTTTGTAACCAAAGTGGATGGATCGTTGAGGTTGTGTGTGGATTATCGTGAGCTGAATAAAGTGACTAAGAAGAACAAGTATCCATTGCCGAGAATAGATGACTTGTTTGATCAGCTTCACGAAGCCAAGGTGTTTTCTCAGATGGATTTGGCAACGGGATTTCATCAGTTAAGAGTGGCAAAGGATAGTGTGCCAAAGACTGCTTTCAGGACACCTTCTGGTTTCTTTGAGTGGCTGGTAATGCCATTTGGATTGACCAATGCACCAGCATATTTTGTGGATCTTATGAATAGAGTGTTCAGAGATCAGTTGAACAAGTTCGTACTAGTGTTCGTGGATGATATTTTGATTTATTCCAGAACTGAAGAAGAGCACATGACGCACTTGCGTATTGTTTTGGAAATTTTGCGGAAACATCAGCTGAAGGCTAAGTTTTCAAAGTGTCACTTCTGGAAGAGTGAAGTGAGGTTCTTAGGCCATATTATCTCTGGAAATGGAATAGCGGTTGATCCCGCTAAAGTGGCAGCAATCCAGGATTGGGTTAGACCTAAGAATGCATCTGATGTGAGAAGTTTTCTTGGATTAGCAGGATACTATCGTCGATTTATCAAAGACTTTTCCAAGGTGGCTGCACCATTAACAGGATTGACGAAAAAGAATCAAGTATTCAGATGGGATGCTAAGTTGTTAGCTCGCCCTATCTCCTAGGTCGCTGCTCCTATGCCGCTAACCCTTAAGTCGCCGACTCTCTTAAGTCGCCGACTCCTTAAGTCGCACAATTTCTTAGACTGCCAACTCCCCTTAGGTCGCCAACCTTGTTAAGTCGCTAACCCTTAGATCGTCTACTCTCTTAAGTCGCCAACTCCTTAAGTCGCTCATCCTATTAAGTCGTTCCACTCCTTAAGTCGCTCCACGACCTAACCTCCTTCACGACCTAAGCTCCAACACGACCAAACTCCTTAGGTCGCTCCAATCTCTTAAGTCGCTCCACGACCTAAGCTACCACCCGACCCAACTTCCGGACGACTTAACTTCTACACGACTTAAACTTTGAACGATCTAACTCTGGACGTTCTAACAACACTATCGACCTAATGATACTGCTTTTACGAATCTTTTGATCCGTAAAAATATGGGTCGTTACATTCTCTGCCCCTTAGGAATTTCGGCCCCGAAATTCCAAATAAACAAGAGCAATCAAAAACAATTCTGCATGCCTACCATCTATAGCAATCAACAAACCATGCATCCAATTCTAGCCTAGCATGCAGAATTCTAAAACTAGAACAAGTTACAATGTCGTCAGATGACACGACACCTTATGGCCATACCTCGAAGAGTTCAGGATGAGCTGCCTTCATCCTCTCTTCCACCTCCCATGTACAGTCGTTAACATCATCACTCCATTGTACCTTGAGCAACCTAACTACCTTCCTCCTAAGCTGTTTCGTGTTAGTTTCCACAACACGAAGCGGCTTACGAGGTCTCTCAACAACTGGATCAACTTCAAAATCTTCACAGCTATCAGCAGAAACCACTGTATTCGAGTCGTGCACATACTTCCGTAGATACGATACATGAAAAACATTGTGCACACTCGACATCTTTTCTGGTAACTCCAATTTGTAGGCGAGCTTTCCAATTCGCTCGATAATAGGGAATGGTCCAACAAATCTCGGAGTCAATTTTCCTTTCTTCCCGAATCGAATAACATTCTTCAGTGGAGAAATCTTCACAAAAACCATATCACCTACGTCAAATTCCAAATCCTTACGATGCTTATCAGCATAACTTTTCTGTCGGTCTTGGGCTGCCTTCATTCGTTGCCGAATGATCTCTATGCAATCCGAAGTCTGTCGAATCATTTCTGGCCCAAGTATCAACTTTTCCCCTGTTTCCAACCAACATGTCGGAGAGTTACACGGTCTTCCATACAATGCCTCATACGGTGCCATACCAATGCTTGACTGGTAACTGTTATTATACGAAAATTCCACCAAATGAAGGTGATCTTCCCATGATCCTCCGAAATCTAAAACACATGCTCTGAGGAGATCTTCCAAAACTCGGTTGACTCTCTCAGTCTGACCATCTGTTTGGGGATGATAAGTGTTAGCACCAAAATTGGTCACTAACCTCATAGAGAAAGATTGTGTAGAGATATAAGTGATGAAAGTAAATTAAACAGAGAAGACAATGCTAATCTAACTGCAGAAAGTAAGAACACCAAATTTATAGTGGTTCAGCGTAATTGCCTACGTCCACTTTAAGGTTAAACTTTATTGATCTTCTTTATAGTTGATTACAAATACAATTCGTGAATCAAATGCTTGAATGAAGTTGTTAAGTAGAGAAGATGATTCTTGAAAATGGCAGAGTCTCCCTAGTGTTCTCTCCCAAAAAAGGATCCATTTCACTGTGACCCTGCCCCTCTATTTATAGGCAAATATGGGTTGGACTTCCTAAGTGGGCTGGATAGCCGAACGCTCCAGCCCCAGTACAGTGGTCGCTGTATGCCGAACCAGGTGTGCCGAACGCCCTGATGCCGAACAGTCCCTTCTATGCCGAACGATGTGGTTGATGTTTGGGAAGTGCAGGATGTTTGTCAGTCGAAGCCGAACGCTCTTCTAGATGCCGAGTACTCTCGTTGCCGAGTACTCCTGATGCTATCGAGTACTACGCCGAGTACTCCTGTATGCCGAACTCCAGATGCTGCCGAGTTCTCCTTGATGCCGAGCGCTCTTGTATGCCGAGCAGTCTTGTATGCCGAGCAGTCCTGATGCCGAGCACTCTCGTATGCCGAGCAGTCTTGATGCCGAGCACACTTGTATGCCGAGCAGTCTTGATGCCGAGCACTCTTGTATGCCGAGCACTCTTGCTGCCAAGTATTGATTGACGCCGAGCGCTCTGTATGCCAAACATTATGGATGCTGTGTACTTCGCCGAGTACTCCTAGATGCCGGACATTCTATGACGCCGAGTTCCACTAGGAAGTCGGGTACTTCGCCGAACACTCCTAGATGCCGAGTACTCTCTGACGCCGAGTGCTACCTGATGCCGAGCACTGGTTGCCTGGTCAAATCTCCAGGAAACACTTGCCCCCCAAAGTGTATCATGTGACCGAACGTGATGCGCTTTGAATCTGGTTCAATTTCCCTTGATGCTGCCTTCTCGAGAATGCCTGTGACGGAGGTGCGTGACGAGCGTGGTCTGGATGCCGAACGATACGCTCGAAGACGAACAATTCTCGTGTGCCGAACGTCACTATGCTATGATGCCGAACACTCTGGTATTGACCGGTTCTACCGGGTATAGCCTTTTCAACTTCTACCTTCCCTCTATATAACCAGGTCCTCTTCTTCTTCTCCCCTTTTACTTTTTACTTCTACCGTTCTTGCAATTCTGTCCAGTCGTCCTAATTCGAGACTTAACTACACCATCTCAGTCTCCGAACTGCAAACTTAGGTATTTTTCCTCATTCATTCAAACGAGATGTTCGAACGATGTCGTGTAGAAGGTTTTTGTGTAGATCGTCTGCATTGCCGAACGACATAGCGAGGAGGAATGATTAGGAGTATGTCCACTTATTGCCGTAGCTTCTTCGTGTCGAACCGAAGTTAAAGGGAAGAGGATCGAATGAAGGTGTTGGAGAAGGTAAAGGTGCTGTTCGCTGCTCCGGCGTATGTCGTCATGCGCCGGACGGTGGAATGGGAAGTCGTCGAGCACTACCCTGGCCGGACAATCCCAGGCCGAACGCTTACTAACATGTCAAACTATAATTGAGCCGAACGAACTAAAGCCGAACAATACCCAAATGTCGAACAACTGACATGCCGAACATTGACTTCAGGCCGAACATTGAATTCAGCCGAACAATCCTTAGGTCGAACCATGACTTTAGCCGAACAAAACAATTGCCGAACATTCCTTAGTTCAAATAATGCCTTTAGCCGAACAATACAATTGCCGAACAATCCTTAGGTCGAATAATGTCTTTAGCCGAACAAAACAATTGCCGAACATTCCTTAGTTCGAATAATGTCTTTAGCCGAACAATACAATTGCCGAACAATATAAATGTCAAACTACACTTGAGCCGGTTACTTCATAGATTACATGTTTTCTAGATCTGGAACTGTAATCACCACCAGGCGGGCTCTTTGAGACGGTCAGCGATGACGGTCTTCGAGGGCTACGATTCGAAGCTCATTCTTATATCTTTGAAATCTTATTGCTTGTACACAATTGCTTGCACTAGTTCACACACCACGTGGGGGAAAACTCGTGTTGCTAATTCTAACGTTCAACGTTTTTTTAAGTATAGTTCTCTCAAGCACTTAGCCAGGTTCGTTATTTATTTGGGATGTCGAGAAAATCTAGCTCCGCCACTATATCCGACAGGCCTGGGCCATCATCAAGGCAAGGAGCCGTTGATACTTCTAATATGTCGACTTCTCCTGCTCATATCTTGGCACCTGATGCTTTGGAGGCAACAATCTTACTAGACAATCCGATCGATTCACAAGCCTCAAAGATCAACGAAGCTGCTCTGCGACGGATTTGCTCCATTCATGGGGTTCCTTTTGCCGACATGTTAGTTCCTTCGAGACACGATCGTCCTCATCTGCCCCCAGTCGGGTACACTACCTGCAACAAGTTCATGTGTTGGATGGGCAGCGTGCCTCCGTTCAATTTATTTCTCCGGGATGTTCTGCAGTACATAGACATAGCTCCGTCGCAGCTGCACCCGAACGGCCATGCATTTCTATATGGAACTTACTTACTTTTCATGGCCGTCTTCTTCAGACCTCCAACCGCCGGTGATATCAGATACATTTATATGTTCAAGAGACGGAAAGACAGTCCTTCCTTTATGTTCCTCGAGCCATACCACAAATGCCAGATCTTGACAGGGGCATGTAGTAAATTCGCCCTGTACAAACAGGAATGGTTCTATGTGCGCTGCCCTTATGGTTTCGCTAGGAGATGGGTTGAAGGCAGTAAGTCTCTCTGCTGAGTCACTATTCGTATTTAATCAGAGTCATGCTTTTCCTAACTCTTCATTTCATCTTTTCAGGTATCAACCCGCGTCTGGAAGGCCGAGGATATTCTGAGGCTGTTGAGGCCATTAGAGCTCTTCCTACTGAGGATCGAGACATCCGGGCTATCATTTCAAATGAATCGCTGTCGGGGTTTGGCTTGCTAGCCCCTGGTCGTCGGATCAGCCTTTCAGAAGGTGTCACCATTCCCAAACCTTCGTCCGGTAAAGGGGAAAAACATGCCGGATCGTCGTCGCGTCGCACTCCCGATACGCACAGAGAAGGTGCGCGCAGAGAAGATGATGTTCCTGAGACTCAAGGCGAGAACGTGGGTCCCGCTTGGAATCCGACAATCGAGGTTCATGATATTGAGACGTCATCCTCCCCTTCGAAGGGGAAGAAGAAGTTAAAATATACAGTTCAAAAGGAGAAAGTTGGTGGCACTTCAAAAGTTACGCCTATCCCGCCTGAGAAAGAGGCTTCTTCGCAGCATCTGGAAAGTTTCTTGAGGGGTCTATCGAACCTTTCTATTCCCGAAGACATACATAATTACGGGTTTGATGATCCTGAAGCCCTCAAATTTTCTTCGCCCGCTAGAGGCAATGTGGGAGTTCAACTCCCGGTCCAAGGAGACAACACCCCGATTAGTAAAGATAAACGAACTGGTCCGTCGGGGGGAACACTAGGACACACACGCACATATGCATTCCGTCATACACTTCAAGTTTTTCCTCATCTCACGGACTTTTGTTAACTCGTTGTTATCTCCATTCTTTGCAGGTGATATGGGGCGTTCTCACGGACTCGATCGTCTTCAGGGCTCTTCTGTATTTCATCACTCTGGACGGGATTCTGGTTCAGGCAGACGTAGGGACAGAGGCGATTATGAAGATAGGGACAATCGTCCCCGCGAGTCATCTCACCGCAAGAAGGCACACTCTCAATCTTCCCAGTCCCGTGATCTTCCTCCTCCAACTGAGCCGGATAGGGAGAAGCCTTTACAGAAGGGTTATCAATCTGATGCTCCTCGAGAACAACATTCCAGTTCATCGAGTACAAGGCAAGTCTGAGAGCAACGGAAAAGAGCGGAATTCTCAAAGCCTCCTCCTCCTACTCCGGCGGTGGACCCAACTGTTGCGGAAAAGATGGTCGATCTTAAGGCCAAGTTTCCAAAAATTTGCTTCGATGGTCTGAAGTTCCTCCCGGCCATTCATCATATTCCCGGGCATGTGAAACAGAGCGCCATTGCCTGCAATAACGACGTCTATGTTCAACATGACGTGTTTGTGCACTTGGTGGAGAAGATCTCTGAAGTATCCGTTGAGCGTCAACACGAGATTGATCGTCTGAATCTGGAGGCCAACAGCGATAAGAAAATCATCAAACTCCAAGACGAAGAGCTTGCTTCGTATAAGTCGAAGCTGGAAGCCGCTGAATAAAGCGAAAAAGATACTGCTGAGGCAGTTACTTGTTTAGAGGCGGCTCACAAAAAAGAGCTTGACGAAGCAGTCCAGCGCAACGGTGCCCTCGCCCTAGAAAAAGACTCTGTCCAAAAAGAAAAGGACGCGCTCGCCACCCAAGTCAAAGAGCTGAAAGAATTACTCTCCAAGGAGAAGGAGGATAAGGTAGCTGCTCAAGAAGAATCACAACGATACTGTGATGAGATCATTGCTACCCGACTCCTGAAAACAAAGCTCGATGACGAACTCGCTAGGGTTGAGAAAATGAAGGATGAGGCCCGTGAGGAGGGCAAAAGAGAGGCTGCAGAGGAGATTGACTCTCGCCTCGAGGCGGTCGCGGAAGCCGTCAAGGAAGAGGTCAAAAGCATGTTTGACCCGTTGATTGCTGAATACGGAGCCCGCGTCCTCATGCATCGCGACTTAACATTCTTGGGTGATGGCTACCTTGAGTCCCTAGCCGAGGCCTGGGAAACTTTGATAAGGATTAGGAAGATCAAGTCAGGCTCCGAAGAGGTCGATGAGGAGGCCCTGGTGAAGGAGTTCCTTAGGGGGAATGAGCCATCGGATTTATCCGCACCATTAGCACTTTACAGCAAAGGCTCTCCCCTTCCAAAAGAGAAAGATGGTGAAGCTAGCCCATCCGGGGTTAATATTACTGCTCTTCATACTGCTGCTCAGTCTGCTGCCCAATCGGCCGGTCGGCCGACACTTGATCCATTCGAGCAGCATGTTGGTTATGACCCCGAAGACCCTGGGCTCGGTGCTCATGTGCTATCACCTATCCTGGAGGGTGAAACCCCACACGCCACCGATAGCCAACCGGAACCTGGTGGGAAATTCTTCTTTCTCTAGAAGTTGAAAGATCCCGTCTTTTTTCAGCAGTGGCTACTCGTTCTAACGCTCATTCTTTATGTTTTCGTGCAGGTTGTTCTGACGCTGAGCAAACTCCGAGGAGCGATGACGCCAAGGAGGAGGCAGGGAAAACAAGCGATGTTGTCCACGCGGGAGTACTCCCTGGTCCCGATGCTCAGGCGATCGGGGTGCTGGATGATGATAAGATCGACGCTTCATCCCCTACCGAAGGGGATGATGAAATTGAAATCACGGGCGCCACTGAGCATACCTCGCATATGAGCATGAAGGACCGCCTTGCCGAAGAGGAGAAGAAAAAGGCCGAGGTCAAAGTTGAACCTGGAATCCTGGAACTTACCGACCCGCGGAACAGACCTTTGAAAATCATCCTCCCGGGCAGGTCCAAACCGCTAGATGTTCCGTCTCCTACTCCTGACTCCGCTTCCTTAGCAAGCAAGAAGTCCAAGAAAAGGCGTGAGGGAGAGGAGTCATCAAAGAAGACGAAGGAAGACAAAAAGAAGAAATCGAAGAAATGATTGATATACTCGTTCAACGAGCTTCTTGCTTAAGTCTTGTAATTGCTTTTATCTTCCGTAGCTTGTAGTTTGTATAGACAGGTCTGGATTTTGTAGGAGTGATCATGTAATCCCATTTTGAACTTATCAAATAAAGTTTAGTTTCTTTTTGTTTGAATGACTCTCTTGTCTTTCTTTGGTCTGCTGACTAATTGTAGCCATAACTCAAGTTCTTATGAGTTGCATTATCTCCCGGTCCATTCTCGTGTTGTTCAAACATTTCTGGACATGGCGTACTTCTCGTCCCGCATCTCTCGAGTACTTGGACTTTTTGCTGACTCTGTGCTCCGGGGACTTGGAGACTTGAAACCGTTTATACTCTAGTTCGCGCTCCAGGGACTCAGAGTACTCCGCTCCGCACTCTGGGGATTCGGAGATTCGTATTCGTTTATACTCTAGTCCGCGCTCTGGGGACTTAGAGTACTTCGCTCCGCACTTTGGGGATTCGGAGATTCGTATTCGTTTATGCTCTAGTCCGCGCTCTGTGGACTTAGAGTACTCCGCTCCGCGCTCTGGGGATTCGGAGATTTGAAATCGTTTATACTCTAGTCCGCGCTCTGGGGACTTAGAGTACTCCGCTCCGCACTTTGAGGATTCGGAGATTTGTATTCGTTTATACTCTAGTCCGCACTCTGGGGACTTAGAGTACTCCGCTCCGCACTCTGGGGATTCGGAGATTCGTATTCGTTTATGCTCTAGTCCGCGCTCTGGGGACTTAGAGTACTCCGCTCCGCGCTCTGGGGATTCGGAGATTTGAAATCGTTTATACTCTAGTTCGCGCTCTGGGGACTTAGAGTACTCCACTCCGCACTCTGGGGATTCAGAGATTTGAAATCGTTTATACTCTAGTCCGCGCTCTGGGGACTTAGAGTACTCCGCTCCATGCTCTGGGGATTCGGAGATTTGAAATCGTTTATACTCTAGTCCGTGCTCTTGGGACTTAGAGTACTCCGCTCCATGCTCTGGGGATTCGGAGATTTTGAAATCGTTTATACGAGTCCGTACGTCGTACAAGATAATGTAGTTCATCATTCAATTACGAGATATAGAAATGTTAGTGATTCATGGAAGGTACGGCTTCAAGCCTTTATTAATGAAAATCAACTAAACTGCTCGATTACAACTTTTTTAAAAAGAAACTAAGTTATTATTGAATGGAAAGATGCAGGAAATAACAGTGCTTAAAACAAGAAAGGAAACATGCTAAATGTAATAGTGCCGCAGATGTTCACTGTTCCATGCTCGGAGGAGTGTCGTGCCATCAACGGTTGCTAGCTTGAATGTTCCCTCTCCAAGCTTCCGTTCAATGGCGTACGGACCTTCCCAGCTGGGATTCATACGTGATGGTACCGAGAAAACTCGTTTCAGAACGAGATCACCCACATCAAAGATCCTTGGGCGGACTCTGCCGTCGTAGTAGCGCATGACTCGGTGCCTATGCGCCCTTAATTCGGCTTCTTCATGCTTTTCATCGATGCAGTCCAGTGATTCCAACAAGAGATTCTGGTTCGTCTTGGGATCATAGTATGTCACCCGTTGTGATGGAACTTCAAGTTCCACGGGTATAACGGCTTTAGAGCCGTATGCCAAGGGGAATGGAGTGTGGCCGGTCGCGGACTTGTGGGTAGTTCTATACGCCCATAATGCTGTCGGGAGTTCATCTACCCACTTGCCTCCGACCTTCTCCAGACGCTTCTTCAGTATGGACTTGATTATTTTATTGATGGCCTCGACTTGCCCGTTAGCTTTTGGGTGTGCCACGACGGCGAACTTCTTCTCGATGCCATATTTTAAACAGAACTCTTTGAACTCTCTGCTTTCAAATTGCGTCCCGTTGTCCGTAATGATGGTGTGTGGAAGGCCAAAGCGGCATATAATGTTTCGTACAACGAAGTTAATGACCTTCTTATAGGTGATTGTGGCCAAAGGTTCTGCCTCAGCCCATTTTGTGAAATAGTCGACAGCAACTATCGCATATTTCGCGCCACCTTTGGATATATGCAAAGAGCCGATTATGTCGATTCCCCAGATCGCAAATGGCCAGGGACTAATCATTTGTGTGAGTTCCGTTGATGGAGCCCTCGGGATTTTCGCATATCTTTGACACTTGTCGCAATTTCTTGCGTAGTCCGCGGCGTCCCGGTTTACGGTGGGCCAGTAATATCCATAGCGGAGGATCTTCTTTGCTAGCGTTTGCCCTCCAGTATGGTCGCCACATTCCCCATCGTGAACCTCTCTTAAGACCCGCTTTGTCTCATCATGAGCGATGCATCGCAATAATGGGACTGAGAATCCTTTTCGGTACATCGACCCATCCTGCATTACGTACCGCGTGGCCTTTCGAAGGACCTGCCATCTTTCGCTTCTTTTTTCTGGTAAATCTCCGGTCGTTAGGTACAGTTTGAATGGGGTTATCCACGATTCCTTCTCGATTTCTGTTTCCAACCCGAGATCGACTTTCATCCCGTCTATGCTCGGGGCATGCAAGATTTCGACGGGATACAGTCCCATTTGTTGCGCATCGCCGGTACTTGCAAACTTAGCCAATAAGTCGGCTTCTTTGTTCTGTTCGCGTGGGATATGTGAAATTTCATAACGCTCAAGATTTGATAGTAGCTCTTGGACCTGAACGAGGTACGGAGCAAGCTTTCGTCCCTTTGCTTGGTAGTCCCCCCGTACTTGGTAAACCACCAACTGTGAGTCACAAAAGATTTCGACTGCTTCGATTCAGAATTCTCTGATGAGCTTCAAGCCAGCGATCAGTGCTTCATATTCGGCTTCGTTATTTGTAGCCGGGAAGTCGAGGTTCTGGGCATAACAGATTGATCGGTTTTCCAGAGTTATAAGAACTACGCTCGCGCCGGAGCAACGGTCGTTTGATGCACCGTCAGTGTATAATTTCCATCGAACGGGGGGAATGATGTCGTCGTCATCCAGTTTGATGGGTATGGTAAACTCAGCGATGAAATCCACTAATGCTTGCCCTCGGATGGCTCTCCGCGGTAAGTATGCGATATCGAATTGGCTCAACTCGATGTTCCATCTTAGCAATCTTCCAGAAGTTTCCGGTCGTTGGAGTACTTGCCTCAGGGGTTGATCGGTATAAACGCCGATTGAATGTGCTTGAAAGTATGGGCGAAGCTTTCGTGATGCAATCACCAAGCAATAAGCCAATTTCTCGATTTTAGGGTAATTCCTCTCTGCCCCCGTTAAACACTTGCTAACATAATACACCGGCTTCTGGACTCGATCCTCCTCACGAACCAATGCAGCACTTATCGCATGCGGGGATACAGCCAAGTATACGTACAACATCTCGTGGTCAACTGGTTTTGCTAGCATTGGTGGACTCTCCAGATGCCTCACCAGATTCCGGAATGCTTCCTCACAACTAGATGTCCATTCAAAATTTCTCTTCCCTTTCTTTATGATATTGAAGAATGGGATGCACTTGTCTGTTGCCCTAGATATAAATCGACTTAGCGCAGCCACTTTTCCGTTCAAGCTTTGTACTTGCTTTATAGTCCTGGGCGCTTGCACATCTCGAATAGCTTGGATTTTTTCTGGGTTGGCTTCGATTCCCCTAGCATTGACGATGAATCCCAAAAACTTCCCTGATGCAACGCCGAATGAACACTTCAGAGGGTTGATCTTCATCCCGTAAAACCTGAGTATGTCGAACATCTCAGCCAAGTCTCGAATGTGGTCGTTTGACCGTCGTGACTTCACGAGCATGTCATCCACATAGACTTCCATCGTTCTACCCAGCTGGTCCTTGAACATTCGATTCACTAAACGCTGGTAAGTTGCTCCTACGTTCTTCAATCCAAAGGGCATCACTACATAGCAATACAGCCCAACATTTGTAACGAAGCTGGTGTGTTCTTGGTCCGGAATATGCATCGGGATTTGGTTGTATCCTGAGTACGCATCCATGAATGACAGCAACTCGTGTCCTGCGGTGGAGTCGACCAACTGATCGATCCTAGGCAGCGGGAAACTGTCCTTAGGGCATGCTTTGTTCAAGTCGGAATAATCTACGCAAGTCCTCCATTTCCCATTCGCCTTTTTTACTAGCACGGGGTTGGATACCCACTCAGGGTAGAGGGCGTCGCGGACGAACCAATTTGCTTTGAGTTTGTCCACCTCCTCTCCGAGAGCGGCGGACCTCTCCGGATCCATTCCTCTCCTTTTTTGTTTAACTGGGACGTATTTCGGGTCTATGTTCAACATATGACTCGTGATGGCGGGAGAAATCCCACACATATCAGAATGCGCCCAGGCGAAAACATCAAGATTCGCCCGGAGGAAGTCGCTAAGGTCTTCAGTCATCTCGGGACCAAGTTGTGATCCGATTTTCAGAATTCGCGAAGGGTCGTCATGGCTAACTAAGATGTCAATTGTTAATTCAGCCGGTGTTGCCTTCTCTTCCCTGGGTTTCTCATCGTCGTCTCTCGGATCTATATCTCCGAAGATCCGAGAACTATGCCCGAGCCAGGGCTCGGGCACTACTTGTCAATTATTCGCATTAAGGATGCGGACGGGATTGTCCGCAACCTTTCCCTTCTCCCTCCGATGGGCTTCTCGGAGCTCAGCCACATAACAGGAACGACCAGCTGCTTGGTCGCCGTGAACAATACCTACTCCTTTGTCAGTTGGGAACTTCAAAGTTAAACACCACGGGGCCAATGCTGCCCTAAACTCAGCCAGGGCCGGCCGGCCCAAGAAAACATTATATGGAGAATCCACATCCAAAACTACGAAGGGTAGAATTCGCACCCTCCGACGCTCGCCTTGCCCCAGATCAACTGGTAACTCAACGTACCCCACGGCGTCGGTTGCTGCGCCGTTAAAGCCGTGTATACAAGCCTTGGACGGTTTCAGGTCTTTTGTTTCTAGTTTCATTTGATCGTAAGCCTTCTTGAAGATGATGTTGACTGAACTTCCACAATCAATCAGAATTCTTTTCACATATGCTGGTCCGATCATTGCAGATATGACCATGGGGTCGATGGTCGGAGCCTCTATCTGATCAGCGTCTCTACTTTTGAACACAATATCGTCTGTCATTACGCGCTGCTGCTTAGCAGGGGCCCTGTCCTCCGTGTTCAAACAACACTCAAAATCTGCATGCTTCAGGGAACTTGCATATCGCTCCATCTCTTGCCAATTCTTATCTGCGGGGTGAGGTCCGCCGATAATTGTATTTATGACTAGTCTACCTACGGTTAGAGCAGGCTCCTCGGGATGACGCGGAGCTGGTGCACGACCTGGGTTGGACGTTCCCTGTCCTCCTTCCTGAGGATCCTTCACAAATTCTTGCAATTTCTTCTGCCTGATCAACTTTTCAATAGCATCGTGTAGGTGTCTACACTCCTCCATATTGTGCCCATAAGTCTCATGGAAGCGATCCGTTTTTGTTCCTCGGTTGATTCTTTCGGACGTGGCTTTCTGTATTGAAAAGTATTGCAGGTGGATAGGTAAATGTTCTCAAGTGGCGTGTTCAGCGGAGTATACTCGCTGTAGCTTGGAATTCTCGACTTCCACTTCCCCGCTTCTTTTCTTTTCCCTTGGCTCCTTCCTCCAGACTCCTTGGGTTGCCCAGGCTTGTTCTGGACATTGACCTGGACCTTTCCCGAGCTGTCTCCAGACTGCTTCACAGCAATGTTGCTCTTTATTGATTCTTGGACAGGTCCTGGCGCCTTATCCCGTCGTACCCACCTAGCTTCCTCTCTTCTTATGAACTGGTGTGCCTTTGAGTAGAAACGCTCTAGCGTAGCCGGAGGTTTTCCTGCCAGCCAGTCTCCAAACTCAGAGTCTGGATCCACACCTCTCATTATAGCCATTAGAATTGCATGGTCGTTGGGATTACTGACTTCAGTTGCTGCAACGTGGAATTTTTGCAAATATTCCTTCAACGACTCCCCGGGATTTTGGATTACACTTGACAGAGACATCACGTCCTTTGGGCGCGTAGTGTGTATCCTGAACTGCTCAATAAACTTCTTTGCCAACTCCTCGAAATTTGATACGGATCGCGGAGTAAGTCGGGTGAACCACATAGTAGCGATCCCAGATAGAGTAATCGGAAAGCACCTACACTTGGTGGCATCATTCGCTCTAGCTGAATCCATCATCCATTCGTACCTCATGACGTGCTGTCTGGGGTCAGTCCTCCCTTCATACACAGGGATAGTAGGCATACTAAACTTCCTGGGGTATGCCGCTTGCAACACAACATCCGTGAACGGAGTATGACTTCTTGACACTCCCCAATCATCATTCGATAACCCCTGATTTTCCTTCATCAACTGCCTGATCATGGATGTCAGATCTGGTGTCTGTATGGAAGGCGGAAGGTTAGTGTCTGTTCTACGCGCCTGTCCATGTTGGTGCCTCCTCTCCTGGCGGTCTGCCAATCGTGCGTCTTGAGGTTCGACATCGTTAGCATTTTGATGATCCGGGCCTCTGTCCTCCATCTGTACCCCGGTCCTGAAGTTTCCAGCTCTTGCTTGGTCACGGTCTCTAGTTGTTTGAACAGCAGCTTCTGCTCGTGCAGCGTTAGTCTTGCGGCGTCTACGCCTGGGAGGTTCATCAGAGGAAGTTGAACTGTCAGATGAAGAGTAAGGAGCGGGATTGCCCCCAGCATTCTGTTGTTGCTGTTGAGTGAGTTGTGCCATCAGGTTGGCGTTAGCTTGCATCTGCTCTCCTAGTTGTCTCCTGCTTTCCCTGAGTTCTCTCATCAAGTCATTGAACTCTATTCTGGTGACAACTGGAGTCTGTTCTTGAGCGGCAATTCCTGCACTCGGAATCGCTGGTTGATTGCTAGGTCCTGCTTGTTGCAATCTCCCAGCGATTCCGAGTGCAGGAATTGCCGCTCAAGAACAGACTCCAGTTGTCACCAGAATAGAGTTCAATGACTTGATGAGAGAACTCAGGGAAAGCAGGAGACAACTAGGAGAGCAGATGCAAGCTAATGCCAACCTGATGGCACAACTCACTCAACAGTAGCAACAGAATGATGGGGGCAATCCCGCTCCTTACTCTTCATCTGACAGTTCAACTTCCTCTGATGAACCTCCCAGGCGCAGATGCCGCAAGACTGACGCTGCACGAGCAGAAGCTGCTGTTCAAACAACTGGAGACCGTGACCAAGCAAGAGCTGGAAACTTCAGGATCGGGGTACAGATGGAGGACAAAGGCCCGGATCATCAGAATGCTAACGATGTCGAACCTCAAGACGCACGATTGGCAGACCGCCAGGAGAGGAGGCACCAGCATGGAAAGGCGCGTAGAACAGACACTAACCTTCCGCCTTCCATACAGACACCAGATCTGACAGCCATGATCAGGCAGTTGATGAAGGAAAATCAGGGGTTATCGAATGATGATTGGGGAGTGTCAAGAAGTCATACTCCGTTCACAGATGTTGTGTTGCAAGCGGCATACCCCAGGAAGTTTAGTATGCCTACTATCCCTGCGTATGAAGGGAGGACTGACCCCAGACAGCACGTCATGAGGTACGAATGGATGATGGATTCAGCTAGAGCGAATGATGCCACCAAGTGTAGGTGCTTTCCGATTACTCTATCTGGGATCGCTACTATGTGGTTCACCCGACTTCCTCCGCGATCCGTATCAAATTTCGAGGAGTTGGCAAAGAAGTTTATTGAGCAGTTCAGGATACACACTACGCGCCCAAAGGACTTGATGTCTCTGTCAAGTGTAATCCAAAATCTCGGGGAGTCGTTGAAGGAATATTTGCAAAGATTCCACGTTGCAGCAACTGAAGTCAGTAATCCCAACGACCATGCAATTCTAATGGCTGTAATGAGAGGTGTGGATCCAGACTCTAAGTTAGGAGACTGGCTGGTAGGAAAACCTCCGGCTATGCTAGAGCGTTTCTACTCAAAGGCACACCAGTTTATAAGAAGAGAGGAAGCTAGGTGGGTACGACGGGATAAGGCGCCAGGACCTGTCCAAGAATCAATAAAGAGCAACATTGCTGTGAAGCAGTCTGGAGACAGCTCGGGAAAGGTCCAAGTCAATGTCCAGAACAAGCCTGGGCAACCCAAGGAGTCCGGAGGAAGGAGCCAAGGGAAAAGAAAAGAAGCGGGGAAGTGGAAGTCGAGAATTCCAAGCTACAGCGAGTATACTCCGCTGAATGCGCCACTTGAGAACATTTACCTATCCACCTGCAATACTTTTCAATACAGAAAGCCACGTCCGAAAGAATCAACCGAGGAACAAAAACGGACCGGGAAATATTGTCGCTTCCATGAGACTTATGGGCACAATACGGAGGAGTGTAGACACCTACACGACGCTATTGAAATGTTTATCAGGCAGAAGAAATTGCAAGAATTTGTGAAGGATCCTCAGGAAGGAGGACATGGAACGTCCAACCCAAGTCGTGCACCAGCTCCGCGTCATCCCGAGAAGCCTGCCCGAACCGTAGGTAGACTAGTCATAAATACAATTATCGGCGGACCTCACCCCGCAGATAAGAATTGGCAAGAGATGGAGCGATATGCAAGTTCCCTGAAGCATGCAGATTTTGAGTGCTGTTCGAACACGGAGGACGGGGCCCCTGCTAAGCAGCAGCGCGTAATGACAGACGATATTGTGTTTAGAAGTAGAGACGCTGATCAGATAGAGGCTCCGACCATCGACCCCATGGTCATATCTGCAACGATCGGACCAACATATGTGAAAAGAATTTTGATTGATTGTGGAAGTTCAGTCAACATCATCTTCAAGAAGGCTTACGATCAAATGAAACTAGAAACAAAAGACCTGAAACCGTCCAAGGCTTGTATACACGGCTTTAACGGCGCAGCAACCGACGCCGTGGGGTACGTTGAGTTACCAGTTGAACTGGGGCAAGGCGAGCGTCGGAGGGTGCGAATTCTACCCTTCGTAGTTTTGGATGTGGATTCTCCATATAATGTTTTCTTGGGCCGGCCGGCCCTGGCTGAGTTTAGGGCAGCATTGGCCCCGTGGTGTTTAACTTTGAAGTTCCCAACTGACAAAGGAGTAGGTATTGTTCACGGCGACCAAGCAGCTGGTCGTTCCTGTTATGTGGCTGAGCTCCGAGAAGCCCATCGGAGGGAGAAGGGAAAGGTTGCGGACAATCCCGTCCGCATCCTTAATGCGAATAATTGACAAGTAGTGCCCGAGCCCTGGCTCGGGCATAGTTCTCGGATCTTCGGAGATATAGATCCGAGAGACGACGATGAGAAACCCAGGGAAGAGAAGGCGACACTGGCTGAATTAACAATTGACATCTCAGTTAGCCGTGACGACCCTTCGCGAATTCTGAAAATCGGATCACAGCTTGGTCCCGAGATGACTGAAGACCTTAGCGACTTCCTCCAGGCGAATCTTGATGTTTTCGCCTGGGCGCATTCTGATATGTGTGGTATTTCTCCCGCCATCACGAGTCATATGTTGAACATAGACCCGAAATACGTCCCAATTAAACAAAAAAGGAGAGGAATGGATCCAGAGAGGTCTGCCGCTCTCGGAGAGGAGGTGGACAAACTCAAAGCAAATGGGTTCGTCCGCGACGGCCTCTACCCTGAGTGGGTATCCAACCCCGTGCTAGTAAAAAAGGCGAATGGGAAATGGAGGACTTGCGTAGATTATTCCGACTTGAACAAAGCATTCCCTAAGGACAGTTTCCCGCTGCCTAGGATCGATTAGTTGGTCGACTCCACTGCAGGACACGAGCTGCTGTCATTCATGGACGCGTACTCAGGATACAACCAAATCCCGATGCATATTCCGGACCAAGAACACACCAGCTTCGTTACAAATGTCGGGCTGTATTGCTATGTAGTGATGCCCTTTGGATTGAAGAACGCAGGAGCAACTTACTAGCGTTTAGTGAATCGAATGTTCAAGGACCAGCTGGGTAGAACGATGGAAGTCTATGTGGATGACATGCTCCTGAAGTCACGACGGTCAAACGACCACATTCGAGACTTGGCTGAGATGTTCGACATACTCAGGTTTTACGGGATGAAGATCAACCCTCTGAAGTGTTCATTTGGCGTTGCATCAGGGAAGTTTTTGGGATTCATCGTCAATGCTAGGGGAATCGAAGCCAACCCAGAAAAAATCCAAGCTATTCGAGATGTGCAAGCGCCCAGGACTATAAAGCAAGTACAAAGCTTGAACGGAAAAGTGGCTGCGCTAAGTCGATTTATATCTAGGGCAACTGACAAGTGCATCCCATTCTTCGATATCATAAAGAAAGGGAAGAGAAATTTTGAATGGACGTCTAGTTGTGAGGAAGCATTCCGGAATCTGGTGAGGCATCTGGAGAGTCCACCAATGCTAGCAAAACCAGTTGACCACGAGATGTTGTACGTATACTTGGCTGTATCCCCGCATGCGATAAGTGCTGCATTGGTTCGTGAGGAGGATCGAGTCCAGAAGCCGGTGTATTATGTTAGCAAGCGTTTAACGGGGGCAGAGAGGAATTACCCTAAAATCGAGAAATTGGCTTATTGCTTGGTGATTGCATCACGAAAGCTTCGCCCATACTTTCAAGCACATTCAATCGGCGTTTATACCGATCAACCCCTGAGGCAAGTACTCCAACGGCCGGAAACTTCTGGAAGATTGCTAAGATGGAACATCGAGTTGAGCCAATTCGATATCGCATACTTACCGCGGAGAGCCATCCGAGGGAAAGCATTAGCGGATTTCATCGCTGAGTTTACCATACCCATCAAACTGGATGACGACGACATCATTCCCCCCGTTCGATGGAAATTATACACTGACGGTGCATCAAACGACCGTTGCTCCGGCGCGGGCGTAGTTCTTATAACTCCGGAAAACCGATCAATCTGTTATGCCCTGAAGCTCGACTTCCCGACTACAAATAACGAAGCCGAATAAGAAGCACTGATCGCTGGCTTGAAGCTCATCAGAGAACTCGGAATCGAAGCAGTCGAAATCTTTTGTAACTCACAGTTGGTGGTTTACCAAGTACGGGGGGACTACCAAGTAAAGGGACAAAAGCTTGCTCCGTACCTCGTTTAGGTCCAAGAGCTACTATCAAATCTTGAGCGTTATGACATTTCACATATCCCGCGCGAACAGAACAAAGAAGCCGACTTATTGGCTAAGTTTGCAAGTACCGGCGATGCGCAACAAATGGGACTGTATCCCGTCGAAATCTTGCATGCCCCGAGCATAGACGGGATGAAAGTCGATCTCGCGTTGGAAACAGAAATCGAGAAGGAATCGTGGATAACCCCATTCAAACTGTACCTAACGACCGGAGCTTTACCAGAAAAAAGAAGCGAAAGACGGCAGGTCCTTCGAAAGGCCGCGCGGTACGTAATGCAAGATGGGTCAATGTACCGAAAAGGATTCTCAGTCCCATTATTGCGATGCATCGCTCATGATGAGACAAAGCGGGTCTTAAGAGAGGTTCACGAAGGGGAATGTGGCGACCATACTGGGGGGCAAACGCTAGCAAAGAAGATCCTCCGCTATGGATATTACTGGCCCACCGTAAACCGGGACGCCGCGGACTACGCAAGAAAATGCGAAAGTGTCAAAGATATGCGAAAATCCCGAGGGCTCCATCAACGGAACTCACACAAATGATTAGTCCCTGGCCATTTGCGATCTGGGGAATCGACATAATCGGCTCTTTGCCTATATCCAAAGGTGGCGCGAAATATGCGATAGTTGCTGTCGACTATTTCACAAAATGGGCTGAGGCAGAACCTTTGGCCACAATCACCTCTAAGAAGGTCATTAACTTCGTTGTACGAAACATTATATGCCGCTTTGGCCTTCCACACACCATCATTACGGACAACGGGACGCAATTTGAAAGTAGAGAGTTCAAAGAGTTCTGTTTAAAATATGGCATCGAGAAGAAGTTCGCCGTCGTGGCACACCCGAAAGCTAACGGGCAAGTCGAGGCCGTCAACAAAATAATCAAGTCCATAATGAAGAAGCGTTTGGAGAAGGTCGGAGGCAAGTGGGTAGATGAACTCCCGACAGCATTATGGGCGTATAGAACTACCCACAAATCCGCGACCGGCCACACTCCATTCGCCTTGGCATACGGCTCTGAAGCCGTTATACCCGTGGAACTTGAAGTTCCATCACACCGGGTGACATACTATGATCCCGAGACGAACCAGAATCTCTTGTTGGAATCACTGGACTGCATCGATGAAAAGCATGAAGAAGCCGAATTAAGGGCGGCAGCGCATAGGCACCGAGTCAAGCGCTACAACGACGGCAGAGTCCGCCCAAGGATCTTTGATGTGGGTGATCTCGTTCTGAAATGAGTTTTCCCGGTACCATCATGTATGAATCCCAGCTGGGAAGGTCCGTATGCCATTGAACGGAAGCTTGGAGGGGGAACATTCAAGCTAGCATCCGTTGATGGCACGACACTCCCCCAAGCATGGAACAGTGAACATCTGCGGCACTATTACATTTAGCATGTTTCCTTTCTTGTTTTAAGCACTATTATTTCCTGCATCTTTCCATTCAATAATAACTTAGTTTCTTTTTAAAAAAGTTGTAATCGAGCAGTTTAGTTGATTTTCATTAATAAAGGCTTGAAGCCGTACCTTCCATGAATCACTAACGTTTCTATATCTCGTAATTGAATGACGAACTACATTATCTTGTACGACGTACGGACTCGTATAAATGATTTCAAAATCTCCGAATCCCCAGAGCGCGGAGCGGAGTACTCTAAGTCCCCAGAGCGCGGACTAGAGTATAAACGATTTCAAATCTCCGAATCCCCAGAGCGCGGAGCGGAGTACTCTAAGTCCCCAGAGCGCGGACTAGAGTATAAACGATTTCAAATCTCTGAATCCCCAGAGTGCGGAGCGGAGTACTCTAAGTCCCCAGAGCGCGAACTAGAGTATAAACGATTTCAAATCTCTGAATCCCCAGAGCGCGGAGCGGAGTACTCTAAGTCCCCAGAGCGCGGACTAGAGCATAAACGAATACGAATCTCCGAATCCCCAGAGTGCGGAGCGGAGTACTCTAAGTCCCCAGAGCGCGGACTAGAGTATAAACGAATACAAATCTCCGAATCCCCAGAGTGCGGAGCGGAGTACTCTAAGTCCCCAGAGCGTGGACTAGAGTATAAACGATTTCAAATCTCCGAATCCCCAGAGCACGGAGCGGAGTACTCTAAGTCCCCAGAGCGCGGACTAGATCATAAACGAATACGAATCTCCGAATCCCCAGAGTGCGGAGCGGAGTACTCTAAGTCCTCAGAGCGCGGACTAGAGTATAAACGAATATGAATCTCCTAATCCCCAGAGTGCTGAGAGGAGTACTCTGAGTCCCTGCAGCGCGAACTAGAGTATAAACGGTTTCAAGTCTCCAAGTCCCCGGAGCACAGAGTCAGCAAAAAGTCCAAGTACTCGAGAGATGCGGGACGAGAAGTACGCCATGTCCAGAAATGTTTGAACAACACGAGAATGGACCGGGAGATAATGCAACTCATAAGAACTTGAGTTATGGCTACAATTAGTCAGCAGACCAAAGAAAGACAAGAGAGTCATTCAAACAAAAAGAAACTAAACTTTATTTGATAAGTTCAAAATGGGATTACATGATCACTCCTACAAAATCCAGACCTGTCTATACAAACTACAAGCTACGGAAGATAAAAGCAATTACAAGACTTAAGCAAGAAGCTCGTTGAACGAGTATATCGATCATTTCTTCGATTTCTTCTTTTTGTCTTCCTTCGTCTTCTCCGATGACTCCTTTCCCTCACGCCTTTTCTTGGACTTCTTGCTTGCTAAGGAAGCAGAGTCAGGAGTAGGAGACGGAACATCTAGCGGTTTGGACCTGCCCGGGAGGATGATTTTCAAAGGTCTGTTCCGCGGGTCGGTAAGTTCCAGGATTCCAGGTTCAACTTTGACCTCGGCCTTTTTCTTCTCCTCTTCGGCAAGGCGGTCCTTCATGCTCATATGCGAGGTATGCTCAGTGGCGCCGGTGATTTCAATTTCATCATCCCCTTCGGCAGGGGATGAAGCGTTGAGCTTATCATCATCCAGCGCCCCGATCGCCTGAGCATCGGGACCAGGGAGTACTCCCGCGTGGACAACATCGCTTGTTTTCCCTGCCTCCTCCTTGGCTTCATCGCTCCTCGGAGTTTTCTCGGCATCAGAACAGCCTGCACGAAAACATAAAGAATGAGCGTTAGAATGAGTAGCCACTGCTGAAAAAAGATGGGATCTTTCAACTTCTAGAGAAAGAAGAATTTCCCACCAGGTTCCAGTTGGCTATCGGTGGCGCGTGGGGTTTCACCCTCCAGGATAGGTGATAGCACATGAGCACCGAGCCCAAGGTCTTTGGGGTCATAACCAACATGCTGCTCGAATGGATCAAGTGTTGGCCGACCGGCCGATTGGGCAGTAGACTGAGCAGCAATATGAAGAGCAGTAATATTAACCCCAGATGGGCCAGCTTCACCATCTTTCTCTTTTGGAAGGGGAGAGCCTTTGCTGTAAAGTGCTAATGGTGCAGATAAATCCGATGGCTCATTCCCCCTAAGGAACTCCTTCACCAGGGCCTCCTCATCGACCTCTTCGGAGCCTGACTCGATCTTCCTAATCCTTATCAAAGTTTCCCAGGCCTCGGCTAGGGACTCAAGGTAGCCGTCACCCAAGAATGTTAAGTCGTGATGCATGAGGACGCGGGCTCCGTATTCAGCAATCAACGGGTCAAACATGCTTTTGACCTCTTCCCTGTCAGCTTCCGCGGCCGCCTCGAGGCGAGAGTCAATCTCCTCTGCAGCCTCTCTTTTGCCCTCCTCACGGGCCTCATCCTTCATTTTCTCAACCCCAGCAAGTTCGTCAACGAGCTTTGTTTTCAGGAGTCGGGTAGCAACGATCTCATCACAGTATCGTTGTGATTCTTCTTGAGCAGCTACCTTATCCTCCTTCTCCTTGGAGAGTAATTCTTTCAGCTCTTTGACTTGGGTGGCGAGCGCATCCTTTTCTTTTTGGACAGAGTCTTTTTCTAGGGCGAGGGCACCGCTGCGCTGGACTGCTTCGTCAAGCTCTTTTTTGTGAGCCACCTCTAAACGAGTAACTGCCTCAGCAGTATCTTTTGCGCTTTGTTCAGCGGCTTCCAGCTTCGACTTATACGAAGCAAGCTCTTCGTCTTGGAGTTTGATGATTTTCTTATCGCTGTTGGCCTCCAGATTCAGACGATCAATCTCGTGTTGACGCTCAACGGATACTTCCGAGATCTTCTCCACCAAGTGCACAAACGCGTCATGTTGAACATAGACGTCGTTATTGCAGGCAATGGCGCTCTGTTTCAAATGCCCGGGAATATGATGAATGGCCGGGAGGAACTTCAGACCATCGAAGCAAATTTTTGGAAACTTGGCCTTAAGATCGACCATCTTTTCCGCAACAGTTGGGTCCACCACCGGAGTAGGAGGAGGAGGCTTTGAGAATTCCACTCTTTTCCGTTGCTCTCGGACTTGCCTTGTACTCGATGAACTAGAATGTTGTTCTCGAGGAGCATCAGATTGATAACCCTTCTGTAAAGACTTCTCCCTATCTGGCTCAGTTGGAGGAGGAAGATCACGGGACTGGGAAGATTGAGAGTGTGCCTTCTTGCGGTGAGACGACTCGTGGGGACGATTGTCCCTATCTTCATAATCGCCTCTGTCCCTACGTCTGCCTGAACCAGAATCCCGTCCAGAGTGATGAAATACAGAAGAGCCCTGAAGACGATCGAGTCCGTGAGAACGCCCCATATCACCTGCAAAGAATGGATATAACAACGAGTTAAGAAAAGTCCGTGAGATGAGGAAAAACTTGAAGTGTATGATGGAATGCATATGTGCGTGTGTGTCCCAGTGTTCCCCCCAATGGACCAGTTCGTTTATCTTTACTAATCGGGGTGTTGTCTCCTTGGACCGGGAGTTGAACTCCCACATTGCCTCTAGCGGGCGAAGAAAATTTGAGGGCTTCAGGATCATCAAACCCGTAATTAAGTATGTCTTCGGGAATAGAAAGGTTCGATAGACCCCTCAAGGAACTTTCCAGATGCTGCGAAGAAGCCTCTTTCTCAGGCGGGATAGGCGTAACTTTTGAAGTGCCACCAACTTTCTCCTTTTGAACTGTATATTTTAACTTCTTCTTCCCCTTCGAAGGGGAGGATGACGTCTCAATATCTTGAACCTCGATTGTCGGATTCCAAGCGGGACCCACGTTCTCGCCTTGAGTCTTAGAAACATCATCTTCTCTGCGCTCACCTTCTCCGTGCGTATCGGGAGTGCGGCGCGACGACGATCCGGCCAGTTTTTTCCCTTTACCGGACGAAGGTTTGGGAATGGTGACACCTTCTGGAAGGTTGATCCGACGACCAGGGGCTAGCAAGCCAAACCCGACAGCGATTCATTTGAAATGATAGTCCGGATGTCTCGATCCTCAGCAGGAAGAGCTCTAATGGCCTCAACAGCCTCAGAATATCCTCGGCCTTCCAGACGCGGGTTGATACCTGAAAAGATGAAATGAAGAGTTAGGAAAAGCATGACTCTGATTAAATACGAATAGTAACTCAGCAGAGAGACTTACTGCCTTCAACCCATCTACTAGCGAAACCAGAAGGGCAGCGCACATAGAACCATTCCTGTTTGTACAGGGCGAATTTACTACATGCCCCTGTCAAGATCTGGCATTTGTGGTATGGCTCGAGGAACATAAAGGAAGGACTGTCTTTCCGTCTCTTGAACATATAAATGTATCTGATATCACCGGAGGTTGGAGGTCTAGAGAAGACGGCCATGAAAAGTAAGTAAGTCCCATATAGAAATGCATGGCCGTTCGGGTGCAGCTGCGACGGAGCTATGTCTATGTACTGCAGAACATCTCGGAGAAATAAATTTAACGGAGGCACGCTGCCCATCCAACAAATGAACTTGTTGCAGGTAGTGTACCCGGCTGGGGGCAGATGAGGACGATCGTGTCTCGAAGGAACTAACACGTCGGCAAAAGGAACCCCATGAATGAAGCAAATCCATCGCAGAGCAGCTTCGTTGATCTTCGAGGCTTGTGAATCGATCGGATTGTCTAGTAAGATTGTTGCCTCCAGAGCATCAGGTGCCAAGTTATGAGCAGGAGAAGTCGACAGATTAGAAGTATCAACGGCTCCTTGCCTTGATGACGGCCCAGGCATGTCGGATATAGTGGCGGAGCTAGATTTTCTCGACATCCCAAATAAATAACGAACCTGGCTAAGTGCTTGAGAGAACAATACTTAAAAAACGTTGAACGTTAGAATTAGCAACACGAGTTTTCCCCCACGTGGTGTGTGAACTAGTGCAAGCAATTGTGTAGAAGCAATAAGATTTCAAAGATATAAGAATGAGCTTCGAATCGTAGCCCTCGAAGACCGTCATCGCTGATCGTCTCAAAGAGCCCGCCTGGTGGTGATTACAGTTCCAGATCCAGAAAACATGTAATCTATGAAGTAACCGGCTCAAGTGTAGTTTGACATTTATATTGTTCGGCAATTGTATTGTTCGGCTAAAGACATTATTCGAACTAAGGAATGTTCGGCAATTGTTTTGTTCGGCTAAAGACATTATTCGACCTAAGGATTGTTCGGCAATTGTATTGTTCGGCTAAAGGCATTATTCAAACTAAGGAATGTTCGGCAATTGTTTTGTTCGGCTAAAGTCATGGTTCGACCTAAGGATTGTTCGGCTGAATTCAATCTTCGGCCTGAAGTCAATGTTCGGCATGTCAGTTGTTCGGCATTTGGGTATTGTTCGGCTTTAGTTCGTTCGGCTCAATTATAGTTTGACATGTTAGTAAGCGTTCGGCCTGGGATTGTCCGGCCAGGGTAGTGCTCGGCGACTTCCCATTCCACCGTCCGGCGCATGACGACATACGCCGGAGCAGCGAACAGCACCTTTACCTCCTCCAACACCTTCATTCGATCCTCTTCCCTTTAACTTCGGTTCGACACGAAGAAGCTACGGCAATAAGTGGACATACTCCTAATCATTCCTCCTCGCTATGTCGTTCGGCAATGCAGACGAGCTACACAAAAACCTTCTACACGACATCGTTCGAACATCTCGTTTGAATGAATGAGGAAAAATACCTAAGTTTGCAGTTTGGAGATTGAGATGGTGTAGTTAAGTCTCGAATTAGGACGACTGGACAGAATTGCAAGAACGGTAGAAGTAAAAAGTAAAAGGGGAGAAGAAGAAGAGGACCTGGTTATATAGGGGGAAGGTAGAAGTTGAAAAGGCTATACCCGGTAGAACCGGTCAATACTGGAGTGTTCGGCATCATAGCAGAGTGACGTTCGGCACACGAGAATTGTTCGGCTTCGAGCGTATCGTTCGGCATCCAGACCACGCTCGTCACGCACCTCCGTCACAGGCATTCTCGAGAAGGCAGCATCAAGGGAAATTGAACCAGATTCAAAGCGCATCACGTTCGGTCACATGATACACTTTGGGGGGCAAGTGTTTCCTGGAGATTTGACCAGGCAACCAGTGCTCGGCATCAGGTGATATGGAATTCGACGTAAGGATTTGGAATTCGACGTAGGTGATATGGTTTTTGTGAAGATTTCTCCACTGAAGAATGTTATTCGATTCGGGAAGAAAGGAAAATTGACTCCGAGATTTGTTGGACCATTCCCGATTATCGAGCAAATTGGAAAGCTCGCCTACAAATTGGAGTTACCAGAAAAGATGTCGAGTGTGCACAATGTTTTTCATGTATCGTATCTACGGAAGTATGTGCACGACTCGAATACAGTGGTTTCTGCTGATAGCTGTGAAGATTTTGAAGTTGATCCAGTTCTTGAGAGACCTCGTAAGCCGCTTCGTGTTGTGGAAACTGACACGAAACAGCTTAGGAGGAAGGTAGTTAGGTTGCTCAAGGTACAATGGAGTGATGATGTTAACGACTATACATGGGAGGTGGAAGAGAGGATGAAGGCAGCTCATCCTGAACTCTTTGAGGTATGGCCATAAGGTGTCGTGTCATCTCACGACATTGTTACTTGTTCTAGTTTTAGAATTCTGCATGCTAGGCTAGAATTGGACGCATGGTTTGTTGATTGCTATGGATGGTAGGCATGCAGAATAGTTTTTGATTGCTCTTGTTTATTTGGAATTTCGGGGCCAAAATTCCTAAGGGGGAGAGAATGTAACGACCCATATTTTTACGGATCAAAAGATTCGTAAAAGCAGTTATCATTAGGTCGATAGTGTTGTTAGAACGTCCAGAGTTAGATCGTTCAAAGTTTAAGTCGTGTAGAAGTTAAGTCGTCCGGAAGTTGGGTCGGGTGGTAGCTTAGGTCGTGGAGCGACTTAAGAGATTGGAGCGACCTAAGGAGTTTGGTCGTGTTGGAGCTTAGGTCGTGAAGGAGGTTAGGTCATGGAGCGACTTAAGGAGTGGAACGACTTAACAGGATGAGCGACTTAAGGAGTTGGCGACTTAAGAGAGTAGACGATCTAAGGGTTAGCGACTTAACAAGGTTGGCGACCTAAGGGGAGTAGGCAGTCTAAGAAATTGTGCGACTTAAGGAGTTGGCGACTTAAGAGAGTCGGCGACTTAAGGGTTAGCGGCATAGGAGCAGCGACCTAGGAGATAGGGCGAGCTAACGACTTAAGGAGATAAGTTAGTTGAGAGACTTAAGGTAGATAGCTTAGGTCGTTCAATTTAGGTCGTTGTGACCCTGTGTGTAGTTAGGTCGTTAGACGGCCTATAGGTGTTGAGTCATGAGTCGTTAGGTCGCATAGGTGTTAAGCTGCACATGTTTTAGGTCGCGTATAGGCTTGAGTCGTTAAGTCGTATCACAGTTAGGTCGTGTAGAGTTAAGCCGCTAAGTCGCTTATGTGAGTTAAGTCGTTGAGTCGTAAGTCGTAAGTTGCGCATGCGTTAAGTCGTATCCCAGTTAAGTTGTTAGGTCGCGTGTGTGTTAGGTTGTGACCTCTGTTAAGTCGTAGGATCTGTTATGTCGTAAGTCGTAGGTCGAGAGGTTTGTTAAGTCGTAGGATTGCTGAGTCGTAAGTCATAGGTCGTGGGATTTTCTTAAGTCGTGGACGACTTAAGGGGCGAACGACTTAAGGAAATTTCCAGCCTATAAATACGGGGTTTTTCTTCACTTTTTAGGATCCGGATTTTGAAGCGACGAAGTCCTGCCATTTTGAGAGCTCGAGTGTTGCACTTCTTAACTTCTTTCCTCCACTCTAATCTTGTGATTCCTTCCATCCAAATCGAAGATCCAAGAGCTTAGATTGTAGATCTTCAACCATCGAAGAGAGATTTCATCGTTTGAAGCGGAATTTTGGCAGATCAAGTTAGATCCTTCGCTGTCCAGATCTGAAGTGTGTTGCTTTTGAGGTGTTTAGGTGATTTGGTGAGTGGTAGTTACCTCTCACACGGATCCAAAGGAGTATATCGGATTGATGGCTTGATTTTGTGTTAAAATAGTGATTTCCATGCATTTTCGTAAACTTAAGTGTAGATCTATTGTTCATGATGATTTGACATCCATTTTACTACATATTAATCTATGCAAGTTCATTCATCAAGTTGTAGAGATATTGCTCATGATTCATGCTTGTTATATTTGGACTCTTTATTTACAAAATTGCCATTTTAGTTATAATTGCTTTTAGATCTTGTTTGCATGATTGATTACTTGAATTAATGATTGATTTGATTGATTGTTATGAATTAGTTGATTAGTTGTTGGATTTAGACAAGATGGTCGAAGATGATTCAGAATCTAAGGGAAAGGCTCTTGAATTGGAAAAGCTGCTCGTGGCATATGTGGCGGTTGATGAAGCGAGATTTGATGATGATGTGAGATAGCCTTGGTTTAATCCAGACGGGATCATCCCAAGCATGTTGATGACTCAGTGAAATGGTTTGAGATTGAGGATAATGGTTGGCTCGAGAGGCGCTTGAGCTAGTATGAGAATAGTCGTCGAGGAGGATGACTAGAAGGCTGAGATTTCATCGTTGTTGAAGGTTCTAGCAGGCTCAAAGCAAGAGTACGCTAGACAGATTCGATAGTCCCAAAAGACTACAGTTGGTGGTCGAGTACTCTGGGCAGATTCGATAGTCCTAGGCACGGGCTGCGACGACATGCGGAGTTCTCTCTAGAACCGGGGTTACCATTGGCCCTTGACGGACGGCTGAAAGAATGTGTCGGTCATTCAATTAACGGTGGTATCGAAGCAATGATAACAGTGATAGCCAGAGTCATGGATGTTTAGTTGTATCGTCATTCGGTCTCAAGAGCGATATTTTCTGGGTGCTTATCTGATCTTGGTTTAGGCCTTGGGGGTTTGTACTTGGAAAACATCGACCTTGACTCGAGTGATAATTGCTTTACTTTAAATGGTTGCTTTACTATGTTTACTTCGGCTTAGTGTGTCTGGGGGCTATCACTGTAGAAAGAGGTGGAGAGGGAGGGTTGGATTCCTATTCCTTTTACCTTTATGCTCTTTTGGTATGTTGTTAGTTAATTTACCGCTCACTAAGACTGTTGTCTGACTCAAGGTTTTATGTTCAACTCTTATTACCTTGGGCTGTTCATCCATTTTGGGATGGGCAGACTAGGTAGCAGGTGACAGGTGCTGCTCTTAGTTTCCGACGATGCTGATGACGAAGACGAGCTGGAGGTTTACGTATTAGTTTCTTACTATATGTACTGGTTGTTACGCTGCTTGTATATTCTCTGAGTGATATGTAGTGAGGCTTGATGTATTGACTATTCAGATGTTTGTATTCAACTATTATGAAGCTTAATTGATGAGATTCTATTTTGTGAAGCTTCACTATATATATTCTCTATTGTATTTTATTCATGCGCTGTGAGTAATACGATATATTCTGCTGTTTTAACTTAACCTTGGCAATCGTCCATGGCTGTCTGGCACACTTTACAGCACACCATTTCTATGTTTAGTGCAGGGGTCATGGGCGGTCGTCACAAATCTACACTATCATTTCATGTAGATTAAAGATTATTACACTAATATTTTATGCAGATCTACATTTGATATCTATTATTCAATTTCATACTACATCAATTTATACATCATACATTTAAATGGTTAAAGGTGCAATTAGCCATATTTCTACGTGTCGAATAATTAGACAATTAAAGGGGTCATATTATACAAATTTTATCTAATCAAATTCAACACATATCCATTTCAAATTGTTAACTATCCTACGTCAAATTCAATTGCATATTATTTATCACTTCATACTTTAACAAATATTCTTCATCTAATATCAACATCAAACAATCAATCATTTATCAACCAAACTTGATTATCATTTGTATAAGAATATAAATCGTGAAAATTAATTCACCTTTCGTGGTTAGAGAAATTTGAACGGCGAAGCACGAAGAAGCACGAATGGAATTGGTCCAACACGAACAATGGAACAATGACGAAGAAAAGAACGAAAGCTGAGAAATTTGATGCTGCTGCAAATGGGACTCAACCGGTTGCTGTAACAAACAGAGAAGAAGTGGTTACTATTTTCTGTAACAAAATATACACACTGCATATATATTATTTTCTGAAACAATTTGGAAGTGACAACATCACGCTTCCCCCCATAAATCAACACAGTCCATTCATTATCTTTCCACTTCCATGATGCATGACAGGACACATCATTTTTCACCTTTACAAACAAAGTCTGCTTTCTTCCTTCCTATATATATATATATATATATATATATAACGAGACTGTTTCATTTTATAAATGCAAGCCTGCATTTTATCTCCATTCCCACGCATGTACACATTTGTGTATACACTGCACTCACTCGGCTCCACATATGCATGCACACAATATGCATAGCACATCACACACACGCGAAGTCAGGGCTGGGTAGTGGCAAGATCACTGCGTGCACGCGCGTCGGGGCTGGGGTCATGATTCTCGGTGGTGGTTCAGGCAAGATGCGGCGGCTGTTGAAGTGGTGGGGAGGAACAGAGCTCGGCCGGAGTTCGGCTGAGGCGGTGGAGGTTTCGAATCTGGGAGGTGATGAATGGCGTCGTTGAAGTGGGTGAAGTGGAGTGCGCAAGGATGGGCAGAGACTGGCAGTGGAGGGTGGGCTCGATCGACGCGCATGTGGGGAGAGGAGGCGGTGAAAGTGTGGTGTGCATTGGAGTCTTTGGTGGAGGGATTCAGGGAGTGGAGTGGGTCAGTGGTGCGTGTGGTGGCTGAGGTGAACCGCGATGAGAGAGGAAGGCGAAATGAAGGGGTGTGCGTGCCAGAGGGTGGTGGAGTGGACTGAGAGCAACTTGATGGGTTGGGTTCATATTTTCTTTTGCATTTGATGCTTTTTTTTACAGTGGAGAAACATTGAAAAGAAAAGAGAAAGAATAAGGTGAGGAGAACAGTTACCTGGAGAAGTTTGTTAATGAATAGTGGGTTCGTTTTTATTTATTTTATAATTCGTAGCAGTAAATTCTATTTTTGAATTCCCAAACGGCACACCTATTTCCAAGTCACAACTCCCATCAGCCAACCATTCTAATAAATGCACCACAGCCCAAGAGTTTCTCTTCAAAATTTTGAACGCAAAACGCTGCTAATTTGGACTGAATATTATTTAACCGGTCCGTCTGGAATGGTTAAATTAACACGACGATTTATGTCTAGCTCCGATTTGCACAAATGAATATACCGTTTTGATCAGCGTGACAAGTTGCTTCCAACGGTACATAGATAATTTTGATACGACAATTTTATAAAACTCGAAATTACGCCGATTAAATTTGTTCGTTTGGCAAAACAATTTATATGGAGCAGGCGATGACGGTATTTGACGAAACGAAATGCGACGCCTTGATCCGATAAATTTTTCAACATTACTGTGTAAAAATATTTGGATTCGAAAGATAAATTTTCCGCAGTTTAGAATGAACTGATATTCCATAAAATGCGAACGAATTTTACTGCAATATTTTGCGATGAAACATTTCCTATATCCATAACTAACAAGACGCATCTTATAAACGAAGTTTGGATGTTAATTGAGAACGTATATAAATTTCAAATTTTTATATTAAAATAATGGATTTAAAATTTTAAATTGGGTCGAAAATTCAGGGTCGTTACAAAACCAATTCATATCCATTCCAAATTGATTAAAAATCAATTTATTTCACTTCTATTAATTCATAGAATTTTATTTACTTCAGTTTACGTCAAACGATAATTTTTCTATGCAAATTCGGCGCTATTCATTTAATAAAACAACCATTTAAGCTTATAGCTATTTTAAATTGGTTTCAAATCAATTTATATTTAACTCTATTTCATTTCAAATTTATTCTCAATCAATTTAGTTGCATCCCATTCATACCCACTTTCATTCCTTTCAAATCCATTTTATTTAGCTCGGAAACATTTCATGCTAATTTATTTAAATAACCATTTCACAAATTTATTTGAGTCAAACTTCCATTCAAATATTAACTTAAGTTAATTTGTTAAATTTCAATTATTTCAAATAAATTGAAATAGTTCTTGAGGTTTTACTTAATCTTAATGGCAGCAATAATGCTATTTTTGTCAGGTTTACATTTTATCCAGCAAATATCATGGATAAAGATAAATAAAGGGTAGTGTTCCCACATAAACAGTTTCCACGTTACTATTTCTGCTTTTACCTATGCCGGTTTATCGAGTATAGATCTGGTAAGTTTAATAATGTTCTTAAAAAGCCCCTACATAGTTACCTCGTTATTATGTGGTGTGAGCGGAGTTATCTAAAATCTCGAGTTCAAGCTCCTATAACGGAGATGGGTATAAAACCATGTGAATAACCCGGATTATGTCTTGTAGGTTCATCGTGTACTTCCTAGAGTTTACAAACTGTTGATTTTTCCAGTATAAATAAATAATGTTCTACAAATAAGGCATTTTACCACTAAGAAAATTAGGCCCAACTTGGAAAATTTTCAATCTATATAAAACAATTTATACAAAGAAATGATATACTGCTCACTTGTATTCGATATGCAAATGTACATTTTTTTAAATATATTACACGAGATGGAATATACACATGTCTAAACTAAAAACTAACTTTAAAAAATAGTACAATTTAAATGTTCACAATTTTTATCGATGTCCATCCGTTCAGCTTATACGAATTTGAACGAGTGTCATTTCAATCAAATCTTTTACAGCAGTTACCCTAAAAAATTAATTATATTAACCTTACGCTAAAGCAGGAGGCAAAATAGAACAGATTCCTAACTGGTAAATAAAACGTCAAAATTGCATTGCCCCAAATCCTAAGATGCTTGTGAAGATATTAGCAAGCTCGTTTGATAAAGAACTATAAGTAGGACTAACATGAGTCATATGACCAGATGATATTTATTCATAAACAAAATGACAAATCAATTGCAATGCATTCTACACTATCAGAAGAAATCTCTTTATCTCTTTTTTGCAATGTACATTATAGTTATATTATCTCTTATAAACTAGACTATAAAGATCATTAAATAGATAATGTAGCTATTATAATTTAGCATTATGCTTAGCAACAGCCATGTAATCTGCCTTTGCAAAAGGTCGAAAAGGAGCAAGTTGTTTTTACTATCACCTAGTGAAACAATTGGTTGTACAACGAGTAAAAGGGTAACCAACCCAATGTAATTTAGTATATCCTTGAAAGGAGAAAATATACTATTAGAAGACAAAAGAATATCATGACCAATAGTTTGTTCTAAATAATGAATGATATGTAAGTCCAATATGGGATAATGTAATGTATTTAGATGGTTTATCTAGAGGTAGTGAAATCAAATTTTAATTGCATCAATTTTCCATGTTCAAAATAATATAAAATAATAAATTTAAAGAATAATAAATTTACTATTCAAACTGAACCACAAAAAGTGCAAGTAAACAAAACAAGCAGAAACTTGAAAACCCCGACCAAAAAAGATTATACCATAATTTTTCAAATTTGTCAAATTTAAAATTAGTATTGAATTTATAATTTTCTATATTATCAAATTAGTTTGGTATTAATGTTATAATGGTTGGTGAATATGAAGTTTACATGGTCTTTGTTTGTTTCATGAGTACTATTGATACTTGATTGTTGATATTGTTGTGTTATTTTCTTTTGTAGAAACATTCAAAGTTTACTTGCTGTTGACCATGAGTTGGGTCAGAATGCTAATATCTTGGCCAACACCTTTATAAATTTTTGATAAATGCAAACAGTTGTCATGTTGAATAGTAATTTGTAATTGCATGCGTGAAATGGTGCATTCAATTTTATGGTGCATGTAATTTTTAACTGATAAAATTTTGTACACGTGATTTTTAACTGATAAGATCGCTTCAGTCAGCATGGGAACTTGTATTAATTACAGATAGGGTAACATAAGATGACATCCAGTCAGTATCCTGTATTAATTATTCTTCAAAAATAAATATTTTAAAGGAAAAGAACTGCATTCATATTACAATTAATTATCAGACACTGAATTATTTCGACTTGGAACACACAATTCAAGACATTATAACATAACTTCTAATGCACATCAAAAGACATTATAACACACAACTTCAAGGTTAATCAAATTTGTCATCCTTATAGACTAATGCAATTTGTTTTAAGCCACTATGTTAAGTTTTCTATAATTTTTTGTTATTATAAATTGATTTGTGATCTGATCTCAATATCCGATATGACTTCGTTTAATGCATCAAATTTTCAACAATTTTTTTAATCCTGTGTATTTAGTGTTTTTTTAATCAAACTAGGACGTTAAAGAGAAGAATGTATGGCATCTTCGTAAATTTTGATGTGGCTAACACATGCTTGGTTCAATCGGTTTAGGTCAAAAAGGTACAATTGTCATTCTTTACTTCCTTATTCTTTGTACACACTTCAAACTTAATTTGATATAACTTGTGGTGGTATTCAAAAATTGTAGTGGTTCTTATAGATTTCATCAGTTACTTAGATTTTAGAATTAGTTACTACATGTATTTCAAATAGGTATATTTTCTTTTCTATTTTAGCTCTTCTGTCAATACTACATGATATTCTTAATGCTTTGTATGTACCATAACTATAGTGCTGCAAAGGCAGGAGTGATTGGTTTAACCAGAACTATAACAAAAGAATATGCAACCAGATGTCTGACCTGGCAAGACCAGACGTCTGACCTGGGGCTCTGCCTATTTTTATTTTATTTCTCTTTTTTTATATCAGAAGCCCTACCAGACGTCTGGTCGAGGGTTCGGTCCTTTTTCTCTTCTGCTGAATATATATTTTTTTCTTCAGGGACCATAACCAGACGTCTGGACTAGCCCAACCAGACGTCTGGTTGACTGTACTAGGCAAAAGTTTGCCTAGGCCAATGATGGCCAAATCGATTCGGAATCGATCGGATAAGCAACGAAGACTAGGGATTTATGTCAAGCGACAACCCAGCCTTATAAGCTCTTCGATAAAACCCAAATATCATGTCCAAACATCCAATAGGATTTTTTTAAGATTTTGACTTCAAAACACCAAAATTGGAAAATTCACCAAATCAATTCAAATCAAAGCAAATGAATATGAAATAGACGTTAGGAATTCATACGTAACAGCAATGAAAGCTATAAACATAGATGTGAGTTCAAAAACTCACCTTTAAACTCAAATATAGAAATGAGAAGCTCTAAAACAAGCTAAGATTGATTTCTCTTCAACAACACCTCAAGAATCTTCAATCTATTATCAAATGAATGAATTTCCTAAGTTAGGTTATAGGAAATTCTGAAAATTGAAGAGAGATTGAGATGGAGAAGATGAAGAGGATGCTTACCTAAGCTTCTCTTTGATTTTAGAACTAGAACTTGAATTTCCTAAGAAAACTAGGGCTTAGGAATTTTAATTTCCCATCTTTTCCACCATTCTTTCCTTTAGCTTGAGTGTTAGGAAATGTTATGAATGAATGAAGAGGAGTGGAGTGGGAGTTATTAAGTAGAGGAGTTCGGGTTACCTTGTTAGGTTAGTGGGCTGAAACCCAAATCCAAAGCCCCAAATGAAAATATCAAAATTCTAATCAACTCCAAACATATGGATGTTTATACTCACAAAGGTCGCAAATGCTGTTTTGGACTCAATGGAAGTGGTCTCGAGTCCGAATTTGACCGTTTACAAAAAGTCACATTTCAGACTTTAAATTCAACTAACGATGTTATATTTAAATTTAACATTTAAATATATAATCGTAAAATATGCGGGTTGTTACAGACTCCCTTCCTTAAAGATATTGCATCCTCGCAATACTTAAAAAGAAAATAAAGAGTAACAACCACTCTAAGGCATAACAATACAAAAGAAAAATTTGAAGTAAGAAGTTCACCTTAAGGAGCACGAGAGAGTAAGTCCGGATGTGTTCGCTCGATGAATTCTCTGGATTCCCAACAGCAATCCTTAGGATTTGAGGACCATTGGACTTTTACAAGCGGGACATCTTTATTACGAAGACGTTTAATCTCCGTAGCAATGATGCGAATAGGATGTTGCTCATAAGTCAAATTAGGTGACACTTAAATTTCTTCAATAACACCGGGCTCAAGAATAGAATCGGAATCTCTAAGGCATTTCTGTAGTTGAGAAACATGAAAAACGTCATGAATAGCATAAAATTGAGCTGGTAATAAAAGGCGATAAGCCACGGGACCAATGCGCTCGGTGATGGGAAATGGACCAATATACAGAGGTGCTAATTTTCCCGATCAAGTGAAACGCACAACACCCTTCATAGGTGAAACACGAATGAATACCAAATCTCCCACAGAAAATTCCAAATTCCTTCTTCGGTTATCGGCATAGGATTTTTGTCTGCTTTGAGCTTCTTTCATCCTATGACGAATAAGGTCAATCTTTTCTGTGGCATCACGAATAAAATCTGGACCTAAAACCAGCTTCTCACCGGCTTCAAGCCAACACGAAGGAGATCGGCATGGCCTTCCGTAGAGTGCCTCGAAAGGTGCCATACCAATACTAGATTGGAAGCTATTATTATAGGAAAACTCACCAAGAGAAATATGATCTTCCCAACTTCCACCAAAATCAAGAACACAAGCACGAAGGAGATCCTCAAGAGTTTGATTAACACGCTCTGTTCGTCCATCGGACTGAGGATGATAAGTGCTGCTAAAATTAAGCTTCGTTCCCAAATCTTTTTGAAGACCCTTCCAAAATCCACTAGTAAATAATGGATCACGATCGCTAACAATAGAAGTAGGAATCCATGCAATTTAACAATTTCTTTAACATAGATTTTGGCCAAAAGAGGTACGGTCCGATTGGACCGAACGGGAATAAAATGGGCGGATTTTGTAAGTCTATCTATAATCACCCATAAACTGTCATGACCCGAACGAGAACGGGGAAGACCGTCCATAAAGTCCATGGAAATTTGATCCCACTTCCAAACTGGAATGTCCAAAGGTTGCAATAACCCACCGGGCCTTTGATGCTCGGCCTTTACGAGTTGGCAAGTCATGCGACGCTTAATAAAGTTAGCAGTATCAGATTTCATTCCATCCCAATAATATAGTCGTTTCATGTCCGCGTACATTTTACTACTACCGGGATGAATGGTAAATTAAGAACGATGAGAATCTTCCAAAATGTCTTTACGAAGATCACTAATATTCGGCACAATAAGTCTACCAAATTTTCGAATGCCTCTGCGAGCATCATTTTCAATGTCTTTCAGACCATCAGTATTATTTTTATCCCTACAACTTTGGCTAAGAAGAACCAATTCGGGATCTTGCTTTTGAGCTTCAAGGATGTGGTCTAAAAGAGAAGGGTGAGCCTCAAGGCTACATAAAACAAGAGATGAACATGAATCGGATTCACGATCTCCAATCTCACAAGTGGAAAAAGTCTCGAGATTGTTTCATTCGGATATCTTCATGGAAACAACCGCTTGTTGCTTACGACTAAGGGCATCGACAACACGATTTCCCTTTCCAGGAGTATAAAGAATATCAAGATCATAAGATGCAAGGAATTCGAGCCAATGTTGTTGACGCAAATTAATTTCCTTTTGAGAGAACAAATACTTCAAAGAATTATGATCGGTGTAGAGAACAAATTTCTCTCCCAAAAGATAATGACGCCAAATTCTAAGGGAGAAAACAATGGCCGCGAGCTCTAAATCATGAGTGGCATATCTAGTCTCGGCAGGCTTTAATTTCCTAGAAGCATAAGCGATAACATGTTCCCATTGCATGAGAACGGCTCCCAAACCAACACGACTAGCATCGGGATAAACAACAAAGTCTTGGTTCCCCTCGGGAATCACAAGAATAGGAGCATCGGAAAGGAGTTCTTTTAATTTCTAAAAAGCAGCTTCACATTTGTCTAACCAAATGTACTTAACTCCCGTCTTTGTTAAACTAGGAAGAGGCACGGAAATATTAGAAAAGTATTTTATGAAACGACGGTAATAGCCTGCCAATCTAAGAAAGCTACGAATTTCCGTCACACTCTCTGGTCTCTTCCAATTTCGAATCGCCTCAATCTTTGAAGGATCCATGGAAATTCCGAATTCAGAAATAATATAACCTAAAAATTTCACACAGGATTGCCAAAAGTGGCACTTAGAAAATTTTTCTTTCAGTTGATTGTCCTAAGAGTTTCCAACACAATCCGAAGATGTTTTTCATGCTCTTCCTCGGTTTTAGAATAAACAAGAATATCATCAATAAAGATGAGAACAAATCGATCGAGGAAGTCTTTGGAAACTCGATTCATATGGTCAACGAAATAAGCTGGAGCATTCGTTAAACCAAATGGCATAACAAGCCATTCATAAGATCTATAACGAGTACGAAACGATATCAAAGGAATGTTATCCTTTGCAATATGAAGCTAATGAAAACCGGTTGCTAAGTCTAACTATGAAAAGACTCTAGCACCGCTAAGCTGATCGAATAGATCATTAATCCGAGGTAAGGGATATTTATTCTTGATAGTGAGATCATTAAGCTTGCGGTAGTCAATGCAAAGCATAAGTGTACCATCGGATTTCATCACAAAAATAGCCGAAGCTCCCCATGGAGAGGAACTAGAACGAATAAATTTTTTTGCTTCCAATTCGGATAATTTTTTACGCATCTCCTCATTTTCCTTATTGGACATACGATAAGGAGGACGAGTGATAGGTAGAGCTCTAGGAATTAGATTAATTCTGAACTCAATTGCTCGCTTAGGTGGTAATCCTAAAACGAGCTCAAAGATGTCGAGAAATTCACAAACAATGTGAATGAGGGAAATGCCATCTTCCTCATCATCATTATCGTCATCATGCGGATTTAGAGAATATAAGGATGCTACCGAATTGGAATCTGAATCTTTAAGAACAATAGAAATCTGCTTAACAGATTGAGGATGTCGAAGATGAATGGTCCTCTCGGGACATAGGATGTGGGCTTCATAACGATTAAGCCAGTCCATTCCCAAAATCATTCCGAAACCTAAGTAACGCATAACATGCAAATTGGCTCGAAAAGCATAATCACATAAAATAATCTCGACATCTTTACAAAACAAATTAAGTGTTGCAGATCCACCAACCGGATTCGCAATTCTCAATGAAGTCATCAAGCCCAATACATTTAAAGACAAAGTATCAATGAGTTCTTTTGATATAAAAGAGTGAGATGCACCCGTATCAAAAAGAATTCGAATAGGATGATCACGAAACATAATAATGCAATCAAGGACAGAATGAGAAATACCTTGACCAAGAGAAGTGTTACTAGGGGCTTGCACAACATTCGGCTTTCCCTCTTTCTTGCTTTCAAGTTTGGGACATGAAGATATATAATGATCCAAACTTTTGCAATAGCGGCAAGAAATAAGCCTTGGACACCTATTTATATAGTGGTCCTTAGAACCACAATTGTAGCATTCGCCATGATTAGGGATTGGAGTCTTTGCTACCGAAGTTGCTTGCATCACTTTCTTGTTAGGATTAGGACTTTTGATCTTAATAAAGGGATGCCTCTTCTTATTGATGTTGAAGTTCTTCTTGGCACCCACTACTTCAACATCACTTTCTTTATCGGCCTCTTCAAGTAGAAGAGCGATATCAACAAGTTGATCGAAAGAAACTTCTAGTTTCAGAAGTAAAGGCTTTTTGAGATTCTTATTAAACCCATAGACAAACCTCTGATTTTTCTTCAGTGGGGTATTAATGTACTCGACCCCATATTTAGAGAGGGATTCAAAAGACGCGACATAGTCTGTCACAGAAGATTCACCTTGAACAAGGTCAATAAAGCGTCGAGCTAAAGTTACCTTTTCAGCTTCCGGCACAAACTTTAACTCAAACATTTCCCGGAATTGCTCCCAAGTAAGATCCGCTTCAACAATTTCCGAAATAAAAAGCTCATACCAATCTAATGCTCTCTCCTGGAGCATGTTAGAAGCCACTTGGACTCGGTGTTGATCCACAAGGTTCATGCGAGAAAAGATGTGATCGCATGTTCTAAGCCAAGCTTGGACTTCTATAACGCTTTTGGAACCCTTGAATGACCTTCCACCCAAATTGGTATAGTCACTGCACAAGCGTGCAAACCCGGATTTAGGATGAGTAGGCTCTGGAATGGGTCCGATAGCTTGAGCATTCTTTACAAGATCCAAAAGCTGTTGTGCCGACATGAATACGCCATCCTGAGAAGTAGCACTGGATTGACCGGCGCTGGGACGGCCAGGTCTAACCATTTCTCTTCTTTAAGAAAGAAAGAAAGAAGAGGAAAAATGTTATTCTCAGAATGAATATCAAACAAACTTGATTGATAAAACAAGGCATCATAAAAGGAAATAGGATAGAACGGGTCCTAAGACTCGAATTAAATCCTAAGGCACGATTCCTAAGGGAGACTTAGGACAATGATCCTTGTTAGATTATTTTATATTGTTTCGAAGTTTGGCTCTGATACCAAGCTGTCACGCCCCACCTCTATACTCACACTAACGAAGGACACTACTGGGTAACGCCATCAATTAGTACGAAGACACTACGCCATAAATGGCCTACTGCAACACAAAAAAAATGTTGGCTCAGGCCCGAAAAATGTTGCCATAGGTCTATGGCAACACTTTTAGGGTGATGCAATTTTTGCCGTTGCCTTAGACCTCAAAGGCAACATTTTGACTATCTAAGGCAACATAAGTAATATTGTTGCAATAGAACCCTATTTGGGTCTATGGCAACACCCATAGGTGTCTGTAGCAACATTCAAAAATGTTGCTATAGATATTAACTTTTTGAATTTGTGGGGCCCACAATGTAGAGCACATTTGATTTTTTAATAGAAATAAATATTTATTTAATAAAATGCTATTAGAATTTGATATTCAAACAGTAATTTATTTAAATAAATTTTTTATTTCAACATTTGAAATAGTACAAATTCCTGACTCCACTATTTTACAATTCAATGATATATAATACTGATATTCACATATACAGATATTCCTCACTACATCACTCAGTTCACTCATTACATATGCAGTTTCAATTTATACAGACACTGACAAATATATGACGAGCCGAGTGCCGAGCCGAAGGCGAGGCGAGAAGCGGGTCCGGGCGCAGCGCCGGCAGGGGTCCGGGGCACCGCTGTCCCAGCGGGGATCGACCTTTTCGGAAATGATGCACAAATGATTTCGGAAGATCGAGCCTTCTTTGAAACGACGTAAAATGATGCACAAATGAACACCTCCTGCGAATTTGAACACCTCCTCGATGATTGACTTTTGCAACTCTTTCATGGCTTCTTCTGAATCATCCGACCTTTTTCCAGCCATCATTCTTAGCTCTGCCTTGGTAAAAGACCTGAAACCATGATAAATAAAAATTGACATTTCATCGAACATGTTGCATGTTAATAAGTAATACATTACCCTTCATCGAACATGTTGCCTAATCACCTAATCACAATCGCTGGCATAACCACCCATTCCTTCCTTCCACAAAATAGTAACAGCAACCTACCATTCCACCACCAGCTTTCTTTCACCAATCCAAACTGCCTTAACCCAAACTCCTCCCTGCTACATTTCAAGCAACAACAACCTTCTCAAGCAACCACTGCATACTTCATTATCCAAACCCCTACCAGCAAACTGCATTTTCTTCCAAACTACCATCTCACAACCAAAACATCCCAAACGCGCAACAACAAACAAAGCTCTAACCTATCACTTCATATACTTCAACCTCCATCACACCTTCATATCCAACTTCTGCAAACTGCGACAACCAGATTCACCATCCAGCTACAATCAGCCACAAACTCCTGCCCCTATCACCTAACGAACTCGAACCATTTCTGCACATAGCACAACAAATCCCTTCCTCTACAATCTGTCACAACCAATTCGCATCTCCTCACTAACCCTATGCCTTCACCATCACAACAAACACCTACCTGCCTTCTCTGACAACCCGAACTACCCCTACACCCTAACTTCCTCACCAATCAAACTGAAAACCAACCTGTTAAAAACTCCTCCAAATCGCGAACCCACCAGCGCCTCCCATATCAAATTCACCAACCGCAATTTCAGCAACCCATCGACCAGAACTACCTTAAATCACCATTGGCCTCACCTCCATCGCTTGAAATTTCAATCGCAATCACCCACTACCATAACCCAGTCCAATCATGACCTAACTCCAACAACAATCGCCGATTCACAAGCCGAACAAACATTTCCAGATCTCGACAGCAAAGCAAATGGGGCTCGACATGTAGGCAAACAGCAGCGAAATTGGAGGTGAGAACGAAATGGGGAACGAAGCTTGTCTGAGATCACTACCAACCTTTGAAAAAAGGACGAGATTTTGTTTTTGGAAGAAAAAAAAGAAACGAAAATATGATTTGAAAATTAGGGATTTGGAAATTGGGGGTGAGAACGAAAATGATATGAAAGTAAAGCGGGAGAACGAAAATTTGGAGCAAATTGTAGTGGTGATCCAGTTTAACAATCGGATTAAATGTAGACCGTTGGATCGTATTCACGCGGATTGCTAATTTTATTAATTTTTTAATCTGAATACATCTATAGCAACACTATATAAAAATGTTGCATCGTGTTACACTTTTTTAGCTAGAGCAACACATTTTTATGGCTAAGGTAACACCATAAATACAACGTTGCAGTAGGACCAAAATTTTATATCTATCGCAACAGTTTAGCTGGCAACACCTTGCAAAAATGTTGCAGAAGGTCATTTATGGCGTAGTGAGAATAAGGTTGTTGAGGAGCGACCAACTGTATAATTGATTTGAGGGAGAACCGATATGTCAGATAGTATATCATGCATTTCATTTCAAGAGGAAATATGACATATCCAATCCAAACTCAAATCTACTACACAGTGGCTATGAGACCTTTGGAAACAAATATAAAATAAGCATAACACAAATCAATCATGGATATTCATATCACTAAGGCGAAAACAGATATGAATATAACACATAGAAGTGTACAACAAAGTAGTGGTCATACAAGATCCACTACTTTACAGAAGAATAGGTACAAGTGCTAGACAAAAGAATATGTATACATCAAGGAGTCTCTATCTCGAATGTATAAAAACAAAAGCTACTAAGCTAAAGTAATTAGCCAAAAGTAAGAAGCTAGTCCTTGCTAAGAAGTCAAATGGAAGCACCTGAAGCTAGTCCCTGCTAAGAAGTCTAGCTATAAATATCATACAAGCAGAGATAGAATAAGAGATACGACAAAAATATATGATAATAATAATGCCATACTGTGACAAGTATATATTTGATAACAATGAAAATCATACAATATCTCAAATCTCCTCAAATATCCAAAAAGAATATCATATTCTTTAGCTTATTCACCAAACCACAAATATTGACAAAACATATCAATGCAAATCACAAAAATTGGTGAATCATATATTCCGGAAATCCATAATAGAAAATCCAGAAAGCATAAAAAAAGGGAGGGGAAAGCTATAGACGTAGATGTGAGTTCAAAAACTCACCTTTAAACTCAAATATAGAAATGAGAAGCTCTAAAACAAGCTATGATTGATTTCTCTTCAACAACACCTCAAGAATCTTCAATCTATTATCAAATGAAATGAATTTCCTAAGTTAGGTTATAGGATATTCTGAAAATTGAAGAGAGATTGAGATGGAGAAGATGAAGAGGATGCTTACCTAAGCTTCTCTTTGATTTTAGAACTAGAACTTGAATTTCCAAAGAAAACTAGGGCTTAGGAATTTTAATTTCACATCTTTTCCCTCATTCTTTCCTTTAGCTTGAGTGTTAGGAAATGTTATGAATGAATGAAGAGGAATCGAGTGGGAGTTATTAGGTAGAGGAGTTAGGGTTACCTTGTTAGGTTAGTGGGCTGAAACCCAAACCCAAAGCCCCAAATGAAAATATCAAAATTCTAATCAACTCCAAACATATCGATGTTTATACTCAAAAAGGTCGCAAACGCCATTTTGGACTCAATGGAAGTGGTCTCGAGTTCGGATTCGACCGTTTACAAAAAGTCACATTTCAGACTTTAAATTCAACTAATGATGTTATATTTAAATTTAACATTTAAATATATAATCGCAAAATATGCGAGTTGTTACAAATTCCAAAATTTCTGAATTTGAAACCCATCTCCAAAATATTATTTCTGGTCTATATAAAAATTCACAAGGCATTTAGATGTCATTTAAGAGGGTTTTCATATTAAAGCATATCATAAAATCAATATGAACACTATAAATCATCAACAAGTATATATAATCATTCCATCATTCAAAAACATGGAAAAACATCCAAACATTTCGGATTCCTCCTTAAAACCGAAAACAAATCAAATAAGAGATGTAAACATTATTCGTCTTAGCCTTAGGGATTAAGGATATGAGATTTGAATGAATTTGATGTTGGTTAAGCTTCCCCTTTATCTTTCTTTCTCTTTCTCTTGTTAATGGTGGTCGGCCTTAGCTTTTAAAATTTTAAACAAATGAAATGAACATGTATATGATACACGACTAAGGGTTAAAGATATAGGAATGGCATTTTTCCTCTTTTTTTGGCAAAGCCGGCAGGGTTGAATGGTCTCTTACCATTTTATTAAAAAAACAATAAGAAAAAGATACAAAGCATTACAACAAACACAGCCAAAAAACAAAAGACTAACTGTAACGACCCTAGATTTTTAATTTAATTTAAATTAATAATTAATTGTATTTTTGAATAAAAATTGTAAAATTAATTATAAATTTAAGCGAGTTTCCCCGAATACCGATAAATTCTGTGTAAATCATTTAAATTTAAAAATATTGTATATATCTGAATATATATGTATACGAGCATATATGAGTAAATTTGAAATTATAAATAATATATATGTATATACATTTGATTTGAATTTAAATTGTAAATAAATTGTTTAATAATAAATGATAATAATAAATATTAGAATGGATGGTTAATAATAATAATTTGAATTTATAAATTAAATATAAGACAATAAATATTAAAGTAAATTAAATAATTGAGTTATAAATAGAAATAAATAAAATAAGAGATGAACTAGAAAAATAAAATATAACATAACTAAATATACGTATGTAAACAAAATATAAGTATGCAGATTAAATAGTGAATTATTAACTTATAAAAGTAATAAACATATTAGCTAACAATATAACCACATAAATTCATTTATATTGCAAAGTGATAGGATTAAAGAAACAAAATGCAACCACCATGTTAAAGCAAAGGAAAGAAGAAATATATCTAAGTACAAACAAATAAATTAGATAAGTATGCAAGGCAAGAACAAAGTTTAAAAGAAATAAGGTAAGTATGGAGATATGTACTTTGGCATTAAATGCTAGCACAACCTTTTATCTCATCAGCCACTAACAGTATAGATCTTATCAGCCGAAGTAAGTATGGCAAAAGAACAACAAAGAAAAAGGACTTAAGCATTAAATACATATCATTTTCAACCATGCCTGTTGTAAAAACAAATAGTAACCCTATAAAAACATTGCCTTCTTCTATATATATGTATGTATTTCCTTATCTCAGTTTCTTCCCTTCAAACTGAGTGACTTCTGAAGTAATACCATTTTTAAAAAAAAAACTCAAACAATATTCAATTTAAACACCAAACAATCCACTCAAAACAGGAGATCAAAAGGAAGTCTTCATTTGCAATTTCAAGTCTGTTTCATCTCCTCTGGAAACAATACTGTGAGTAAATACCAACTTTAAAATCCTAAGTGATATCTGACCTGTTGATTGTTAGATTTCTTTAATAGTTAATGCTTGCATGTTTAGATATATAGTTGTATTATATATGTATACGAATATGTATGACTGTGCATGTTTATTTTGATAGTTCTTCTCTGTTTTTAAACTACAGAGTGTAGAAAAAAAAAGGAAATTCGAATCTTCTTAACAGATCATTGTTAGGTTTTAAGCTTCAAACATGATATGTTGTTTAAACAAAAAAATTTGAGTCTAAAATTTTATTTAAGTAAAATAAATGAGGAAATCTCCTGGAAATTAAAAGAATACAGTAGGAATTCTTTTATCATGATAAAATCAATCAATTAAATTTGCTGTTTCAAGTTTACATCTTGAATCATCATTAAAAGATAGGATTTTTAATATCAAAATCTCAATTTTAAGTGAAGTATTGAATGAGAATTCTGGGTTTGTCTGGAATTTGATTTTTGGTCGAATTCTGATGATCCTGGTGACTGGAGAGGTCGGGGTTCCTGTTGGAGCTTGTTAAGTGATCAGGTTGTCAGGCAAAAATGGAAGGTAAGGATTCTGATGGCCGTGGCGTCGGTAGTGATGAAATCTAAGTTGTAAACCTAGTTAGGTCGAACTGTGAAAAGGGGATTAGTGCTTCTTCTCTGATGCATCGAGTTGCATCAAACTTTGGGAATGGGTTCGTGGATGTTTAGAGATGGAGTGGCCAGAGTTGCAAGTCGTCAGATGGTCGGAGATATGACTTCGAGGAGGATTTGGACATGGCAGTTGGTTCCAAATAGTTTCAAATGGGTTCGATTTTGTTTTACGTGATGGTTCGTGGAACTGGGTGGTCGTGAGGCTTGAGGGGATCATCAGCAACTTGGGAGAGGTAGCAGCGATGATCGGAGCAACTCCGATCATCTGTGCACGTGTACGTGCATAGTTTGGATAGTGGATGTTGGGTTGGAGAAGAAGAAGGATGCCTCGGGTTTGCTCTCGGGGAATTAGGTTGGTGGCTCGAGTATGAATGCGGGGTTGTTCGTGGGTATTACGGGTTTCAAATTTTAAATACATAATAGAGTTTTAAATAAAAATGACTCGGGGGTTTTGAGATTTTACTCGAAGGGGGTCTCGGGGAAACTGGTGTTTGGCTCGGGATGATGCTCGGGAATGTGTAGGAGGGCTCGGGTCAGTTTAAATTATTAACTAAGTTTTTAATTCTTTAAATAAGACAAGTTTAAATTAATTTCTTAATTAGTTCTTTTATATTTTATCTAAGTTTGGAATTAGATAAAGGTTTTAAAATAAATGGGTTTTAAATTAATTAAGTTTAAAATGTTTTAAAATAGGTATTTATAACCTTTATTTGTAAAGTTTACTTTAAATAAACTCAAAAAAAAGTAATTAATTAAAAAAATAAATAAATTAAATAGTTAATTAAATAATTAAAGGTTAATTAATTAATAATTAAAGGTAGTTAATTTGAGATTAATTTATTATTAATGGTTAATTAATTGGCGAAAGTAATTGAGGGATGATTATTAATTAAGAATTAATAAATTTTGTAGTTAACTTGAGGTTAATCAATTTGTAACCAATTCAGGATAATTCATTTAATGATAATTGATTAAGGGTTAATTAATTTATTAAAGATAATTAATTTAATGGTGAATTAAATAATTAAAGGTTAATTATTTAATAATTAAAGGTTGATGAATTATAATTAAAAGTTAATTAATTTATTATTAATGGCTAATTAATAAATGATTAAGGAATAATTAATCAAAATGATTTGTAATATTAATTAACCCGAATTAGTAATTCATAAGTAATAAATCTGATTTGAATTTATCAGGCAATTAACTGACCTTACTTATGGATATTTGGATTCTATTGGATGACTTGATTGTTTGATATCCCTGATATATGATGCTTTGTGATACATCCTGATTTATGTTTTGATCTGTAATTTACTTATCTGTGATATATATCTGTGATCTGTGAATGAACGATAAGCGTGATAGTTAATACCACTTATCAACTATATTTTTGTATTCTGATCTGTGATGCATGTATGATGTTGCACTACTGTGTAAAACCCCTGGACTACACTTTTACACACACAAATATGGATTTCACGTGGAAATCGGTTAAGTCACAGATAATTTAAATTTGATGTTTTTGAAATTGAAATTTTAATTTCAATTGATTTTGAAATTGGAAATTTGGGTTTAAAATGAAAAGCTTTTGAAATGGAATTTCAGAGATAAAAGTTATTTTGAATAACTTAATCGAGTTTTGAAAATTTAAATAATTTGATTTAAATTTGAATTCATGTTTGAAATTGAATCCTATGATTTGAAACTAGGGATTAAAGGTGATATAAATGTGTTTGTATGAATTTAAACCATTTAAAAGTATAATTTTGAGAATTGGAATTTAACCCAAAGACTTTAACTCGTATAAATGAATCAGATTTTCCGAAATGAAAACTGTTTGTTTTCACATAATAAAAGCTTTCAGATAAGAAATGAAATTCTAGTTTAATTAAAGGAATTTCAAGATTGAATTGAAAAAATGGTTTTCCAAGTTATGAATGAATTCTTTTTGAAAGCTATGAATTGAATCTGTTTATTTTTAACAGATTTAAAATGATGATTTGTTTAAACCATTCGAAATGAAATTGTTTTGAAAGCTAAGAGTTAAATCTTTGATTTAAAGATTTAACGAGTTAATTAAATTAAAATGGAAATTGATTTGGAAAATCTGTGAATGAATCTTTGTGAAACTGGGTGAACTTTATGAATTAAATCTTTTATTTAAAAGATTAAAATGTGGAAATTGTTTAAACCATTGAAGGTTGTTTAAATGAATCTTTTTGTTTAAAGATTTGAAAATGGTAATTTGTTAAACCATTTGAAAGAGAAGTTTGGATAATAAATTGTGACTTAATTGAAATCCCAATATCCATATATTTTTAAATATTGCGCTCACTATTTGGGTTAGCCGGGAAAAGACCTTTGTGTCATATAACCCATTCCGAATTAGTGATACGTCGTATATGGATGGCATTTGAAGACCGGTGGTGAAGACTGGATATTTTTGAAAATGAAAGGACAACATGTCGAATGTCTCTGCACCGAATTGCTCCGGTATAGAGATTTATATCACTCTTTTTGTGATGGGAAGTCCGGACGTGATTAGAAAATTATCCGGATTTGCAAGGGCTTCTTTGGAAGTGCCTTCGGTTCTGTTCGAACCCGGAACAGACTTGTATGGTTAGATGTCTGACATTACACTTTGAGATATAAAGCCGATTTCTTTCAAATACATTTCTATTTGGTGGCGGAGAATTTATTCTCTTAGCTTAACACCCTTCTCTGAGACGTACGAGCTTAGAGGTTATATAGTTTAAATTTATCAGCGATATATTCCCAATTTGGTAATGTGACATGCTGAGTGTTGCTGTGTGATGATCATTGTTTGATCATTTGTGATATGATCATTTGTTTGATCATTATCTTTGTGATCATTACTTTGATCATCTGTTGACCCAAAGCATGGCTTTGTGCCAAAGCGTAGCTTTATGGACGAGACTTCGTCGAACCTCACGACTCGGTATGGTCAAAACAGGAATCATGGCAGCAAGGTTATTAGGGGATAGCGACCCCTTAGTGTATGTCATTTCCTTCTGGATTATGAGTGGTATCATGGTATGGAGCCCAGATACTTACTTTGTGGTTGCTGCAATTTTTTTACTTGTGGTTGATGGAATCGAGGATCCTCGGATAAAGGTCGCAAACGATCGGGGAATGACATATTCGTGTCAATAGTTACCCAGCTAGGGGTAACCCGGCCTTGTGTAGCAGAGATCCGGTTAGGATCCGGGAATGTCGCACCAGAGGCGTTCTATTTTACTTGGGAAGTTCCTTTGCCCGACCATTTGTTGGAAATCCAAACAAAACAATACGAACCTTGTACGGTTTTAGTTGTAGAACCTGCCATCTAATATGGTAGCTATAGTAGGCATACTATAATGGTACCTATGTTGGCTAAGATTTATATTGTACTTTCGAAATGTTTTTCCTCACTATGCACTAATAATTATATCCAAAATGTTTTGTTTTGCGTAGTAAGCATCTTTGACTATCATAAGGAGAAATCTGCTCCAAGTTTGCGCTTGCATTGTGTGTGTGGCGGGAGGCCTTATGGTAGTTTCATTTTCCAAAAGCATTGCGAATTGACTTTAAAAATTCTCTTGTTGTTCGTTTTTAAAGATAAACTGTTTTTGTTGCTCACACCAGTCCCATGACTGATCCGGAGTTTATTGTTTCTTTCCTAAACTCTGGGTGCTCAAAAATTTTCTACACGGGCAGTCTAGAGTTGGGTTTTTCAGATTGTCAGGATTAGTAGATTTTCTAGAGCTAGTTCAGTCTTTGGATATGGACTACACTTGCTTATCTTTGTGCATCGTTATTGGGAGTACGAGCTACTGCTGGAGTTCTTTCTTGAAGACTATTTTAGAGTTATTTATTCCGCTGCTGATGTTATCGTTTTCTTTTCCGCTGCTATTTCTTATATCATATCTCTGATGTATATTGATATTCATTGTGTCATTCTGTTGTAACAGATATTGTATATCAATGTATTATTCTTTTTCTTCCGCTGTGTTATTTACTTAATTGTGTTATAAGCTCCGGCGACTCGGATTTGAACGGTCGAATCTATGGCATTCGAGTACGATGTAAAGTATGTATGTCGATTTTCGAGCGGGAAAATCCGCTTCGTTACACTAACAGTACACATAGAATAGCTAGCAATCCATAGACCTAATTATAGAAAGGACGATTACATGTTTAGTGGTAGATTGCCCTATAAACACTCTAATGTTCCTCTCCAACCAAATGAGAAAATATAGTCTTCTTAAGAATTCTTAACATCAATTTTCCTCTTTCATTCTTCCATCTAGTAGCTTTGAATATGTTGAACCATTCCACAGTAGACACTCTTCTAGGATTGTGCAAGTCATAGTGATTTAAAACTCAATTCCAAATGTAGAAAGAAAACTCACATTCAAAATACAAACGTGAAACTGTTTGCACTCCAATTCCACACAAAATACAAGTATCACTATGAATCAGTCTACAAGCTTTAAGTTTTTGAATAAGAATACCATTCTTCAAAACTTTCCGCATGAACAAGTTTTCCTTAGGGACAGATTGAGAGTTCCAGATTCTAGAAAACCAAGGAAATAAGGGATAATCAACAGTAGAATCAAGAACCTTGTATATTGATTTTATTATATGTGGCTTTTCATTCCATATGACCTAAACATTGCAAGAGTTGTAAGTCTTACTTTGAATAACATTCCATTCAGATCTAACAACAGAGGAACTGCAATAAGGCATGGAGACAGCTCCATCACACCAATATCTATCAACAGAAGCTTTCTCATGAATACCAGTTATTACTCTAACATCACAATCAAAAATATCAGCAAGAATTACACCTTTAGCAGACCAAGGATCGTACCAAAAAGAGATTTTGTCAATGTTAAACTCTTCTTTTATTTCATTGTTTAAATGGCATGGCTACCTCTTAAGTAAATCAAATCTCAATCTCCTAATCAACACATTGTTTTATTTAATTTAGCTAATTAAATATCCTAAATAACGTTATCAAAAATATGGGGTGTTACAATATGGGACTTAGTTCCTGTATGCGATTGTTCTCACTATTATTGAATGACCCAAATTCGTCGGTTCGGTCTTGGAGAGACCGAAATCGGTAAGTGTTCTACTTATCAAAACCACTTCAAGGCTAAGATATGTGTTCTATCTCTTGGTAGTGGATATGTTCAAGATGTTGGGATCTATATGGAGGTTCAAGATATGTTTTAAGATGCTCGAACACACATAATTATTCGTGATCTATTCAATATGTGGGAATCCATATGTGATTCTGAGGCTTATTGAGGTATGGGAATCCATGTGTGATTTCAAGATCCGTTGAGGAATCCATGTGTGGTTCCGAGATATTTTGAGATAAAGGAATCCATGTGTGATTCCGAGTTCTGTTTGAGTGATGAAAACTCGTGTGAAGATGCTTAACAAGAACTCGACATTGAAAATGGCTAAAAAAAGAGTAGGAGCATAGCTTGAGGTTTTGCTAACCCACAATAGGATTATCACTCTAGATCTAGAGTATGCTTATCGATGTGGTGCACGCGAGAAATGGTATTTGGGATCACGTATTTAGACGTGGACTGGTTATGTTTACCTTATGGTTGTGCAGTTAATGCCCCGCTATATCCCCGCTATAACTCCGATATATCTTATAGCGGATTCCTACCGCTACGATTTTTCCATATATCCCCAACATATAGCCTTTCCGCTTTAATCCCCGCTATTTCCGCTATATCCCATTATTTTCGCTATATTCCGCTATTTCCGCTTTATCTTCTATAAAAAATTGGATTGAAAAATGATATTTATACGCTATAAAAATTATGAAATTAATTAATTTCATTGAATTTTTGATATATGTTTAGAAATGATAATACTCTAATATTCTACTAAATTAAATTAAGTTATATAACAGTTTTACGTTCATTTACAATACATTTGCACATATTTTTATTTAAAATTATTTTTGTATTAATTATAATTCAATTGAATGTTAATTTTTCACATAATTACTATCTATATATTTGTAAAAACAACAAGTATGGGATTTATATGCTATTTTAGAGTAATCCGATATATCCCGCTATATCTTCGCTACATCCCCGCTATGACTTTTTGCACCTCTACCACATTGAATCCACCGAGCGCTTTAACTGCACAGCCTTATGGTATATTTTATCTAGAGATATACGACGCTCGGAGGTAGTTTCTAATCCTTGTGCAGGAGATTGGATTTCACCTTGACCGAAGGGATCTCTATGGAAAATTCATTATGCGAATGTTCCTTATCGGTTTTGATTGTACTCTCAAATATGCTGTTGAATATAACAAATGTAACCATTCCAGCTATGTTATAATATTTGTATTCTACATCTTAGACATTATTATAGTATCACTAGATTTTATAATAAAAATGGTTTGGTTATCGTAATGTAGAAACCCATTTGTGTCTATTAGCGGTGAGGACTTACGAGATACCCGTATTTTAAAGGGTTTTAAGATATGATAAATCTATGTGATTTGAGTTTCTCATGTTGGTTTACCAGACAGATCAGGTTGTTATTTTCTTAATGCTCGGGTTAGCAAGAGTATATTTCCAGATTTGGCTAGGGTTCATTGAAGCTCTTGGAGAGGAACTGGATGATTTCCTACCGTATTTTATTTCCACTTCATTATTGATTTGTATCTATTAGCATTTTTTAGGATGGGTTATTATTACTGTCTAGGCTGATGATATGCTAGTTTTCTCTAACTAGTGTTTGTATATAAAGGTTTTCTTTTTGATAAAGATCTTTTGAAATATTATATGTTATCATTCCCCATGTGAGATTCTAATATTGTGCTCTCTTCTTTCTTGTTATATTTCTTTTTAATTTTATTTTACTCTAATAATTCGCCTTTTCGGCACTTAGGGGCTTGGCATGTGATAACCGTGGATGTATTAGTGTTGACATTCGGGAGTCGCAGGTCGTTACACTTGGTATCAGAGCTAAAGGTTAAGTGAGAACTTTGTCTTTGGTGGGTATAACTCATTGAGAGATAGGATAATGGAATGCCTTATTATTGAGAGATATACTAGTTCGAAAGTGAAGTCTATGTGATCGAGTTAGTGATCAGATTTGATATTGCATATGCATGATATATGTATATCGTACAGGCTTTATAAATATTTATATGCTATGTGTGTTGGCTTGTGGAGAGTTTAAAGATGACCCTTCGAATTGCTTGGTGTAGCATGAGTGATCGACCGAGTAATACCTGAAGCTGTTGAGCGTAAGGTAATTCTTAGTGGATTGTTTGTCATCCTTGTGCGATGAGAATGTTTCTAAACCTGGGTGAACGATGAGTTTTGGTTGCTAGTAATTACAGTACCGTATAGTATTGTTATGTGAATGTTTCTATAGTTGCCAGTGGTTGCAATACCGTTAGGTATTAATGGGTGATTGTTGCTTTTGTGTTTATGTCGGAATTTCGAGATGAAATTCTTTTAAGTTGGGGAAGAATGTAACGACCCTGATTTTTGAACGGTTTATAATCAAATATTGGAATTATTTAAATATTTAAATATTGGATTTGATGTGAATAAAAATGATTTTGAAAGCTTATAAACCCTGTTTAAATAAGATTAATATGGAAAGCTTTAGTTCTAAATTAGAAGTGATTAAATCATTTTAATAATAATTCATTTTAATTAATGTGTGAAATTAACATTCCGGGGCATTATCTTGGATTTTGACGAAATTAGTGCCATTCGATTCGGAATAATGAATTGTTATAAGTTGTCAAGTTTTGTGATGATCGGACATACTATGTAGTCGTGCGAGCTCGAAACACATAGCAATTAATTTCAGGAATTAAAATATAATATAATTTGATTTGTAAAGATAATATTTGTATATGATGGAATTAGGTCCCGATACTAGTTCAATTGAGTTTGGAAGAGGGCTAATTAGCTAGAAACGCTAGTGAACATGTATCGTTTGGAGTTTGAGATTTTGGAGGGTGAATAGTGTCAGAAAATCTTCTATATAAGGACTTCACTTTTATTTTATTTTGCAAAACTAAAATCCTAATCCTAATTTGGCCGCTCTATCCAACAGCCCATATTCCTCCGTCCTCTAGAGGCCGAACTAGCTGTCGGGGTCGACATGAAAAAGGCAGGCGAGGGGAAGGGGAGTGCATTAGCGGTGGTGGATGGGGATGGGGTGGAGCGTGGCGACGACGATCTGGAGTTGAACATGGGTGATGTTTTATGCCAGATCTCATGAATGGGGGCGAGAAGGGAGGAGCCACAAGTTGTGTTAGAGTCATCTTGGCTAGGCGAGTCCGCATAATAGGTGCGGCGGTCTCTGGAGGTCGGGGGTGGTGGTGATGAAAGGGGAATCTTGCGGTGAGGGTTTTAAAAATGATCGGCCTGAGTTTGTTAACGTGGGAGAGTAGGTAATTATCTTAATTACCTTGATCAACAAGTTAATTATTATTTAATTAATCTATAGTAGTTCTAACGATCGTATCTTGTTCATACAAGGTCCGATCGAGGCGCCGTTTTTGCCATTCCGTTCGTATCTAGATTATCTATGCAATGGAGTTAGATTCGTCAAGTTCAGAGCTTGTAGGAATTTTAGTCAAAATCGAACAGCGTTAGATTTTGAACAATTTGAAAACGTGAAAGCGTTGGTTGGAGCTTGGGTGAGTTTTACTCACGAGTTGATTGTACAATTATTATATATGTAATTGTTGTTGTATTAAAAATATAAACTGTATAACGGACTGCAAATTATTGGGCTCCGCCTTGTTTTGTAAAACAAGTGAAAACATTATATTATAGTATAATCTCCCATTTGGTTCTGTATACATGTATTATGGCCCAAACTCACTATTTACATATTTGATATGGCTTTGTGAAGAATGATAGTGCATTATATATAATAGAAACGATATAATCATTATAAACGTGCTTTGAAATCCTTGATAACCGACATATGTTAAATTGGATAAATTGTGGGAAAATTGTAGGAATATATGTATACATATATATTGGGTTATTCTATACACATTTTGTTGTGTTAGGCATAAATGGAATTGGTTTGGACATTTGTGGAACTTGGAAATGGAAGCTATAAATATTAGAAGCGAAAAGATCTCGATGGATGCACTTTGAAATCGTAGTGATGTGCGATTTTAATGTTAACTTTGGAAGACATTCTAGGGCTTCTTTGTAATAATTAACAAATACCATTAGCGTACTTATTATGGGAAAACATCAAGGTTTAAATATATTGGGTTATTGTAGGAATATATATATACACATATGTATTAGGTTTTTTCCTACACACATTTTGGTGTGTTAGGCATAATTGGAATTGGTTTGGACATTTGTGGAATCTAGAAATGGAAGCTATAAATATTGGAAGTGAAAAGGACGCGATGGATGCATTTTGAAATCTCCGTGATCTTTGATTTTAAAGTTAACCTTAGAAGACAACCTAGGGCTTCTTCGTATTGATTAATAAGTACCGTTAGCGTACTTATTATGGGAAAACATCAAGGTTTAAATATATTTTTGAAAATCAATTTTGGATTTACAAAGTGATGGTTTCACATTATAAAATGGGTTTTAAATGGTGTTTTAAATAAAGGTTTTAAAATATATTATAAGTATTTTAAAAGTATGTTTTTAGTATATATATGGTTTTAGAAGTTATTAAAGATTCTATTAAAGGAATAAAAGGATTTTATGTTACAACATTTTACAAATGGTTTATAGTATTTTATTAAATATCATAGTTTTACAAATAAATTAGTAAATGTATGTATGTATGTGTGTGTATATATATATATGTATATATATTTAAGGGTATTTTAGTATATTTAATTGATATAAAAGGAACTTATAATTTACTTAAAATGGATATTTTGAAGGAAATTATAAGTAAGGAATCTTTTGGAAAAAGATAGGAAAGACTAAGGTTCAAAGTAATAAATCTTGTTGATGGTTTGTCAATATACTTATATCATTTGAGATAAGTACAAGAATATTTTTTAGAGTATCGAAATATGTTGAAAATAAATAGTGATGTTTTAAGTAAATAGTGAAGTTTAATTACAAATGGAGTTTCATTTATAAAAAAGGGTTTATTGAGTAAAAGTGATTTTTACTAAAAATAGATGATTTTAATTAATAAAGGAAGATTAATTAAAAAGGGGTTTAGAAGTCGTTTATATGACTTGATCGTGCTTATGTGTTTCGATCGTGCTTTGGGTGTTACTTACTTATGGATAGTATACGGGAGTTAGTTCCCATATGAAATTGTTCTCATTATTATTGAATGAACAAATTCGTTGGTTCAGTCTTTGAGAGACTGAGATCGGTAAGTGTTCTACTTATCAAAACCACTTCAAGCCTGAGATACGTGTTCTATCTCTTGGAAGTGGATATGTTCAAAATGTTAGGATCTATGTGGAGATTCGAGATCTGTTTTAAGATGCTCGAACACACATAGTTGTTCATGATCTATTTAGCATATAAGAGTCCATGTGTGATTCCGAGACCTGTTGAGGTATGGGAATCCATGTTTGATTTCAAGATCTATTGAGGAATCTATGTGTGGTTCCGAGTTCAGTTCGAGTAATGAAGACTCATGTGAAGATGCCGAACGTGACCTCGACTTCAGAAATGGCTAAAAGCAGAGTAGGAGCATAGCTTAAGGTTTTGATAAACCACAACAAGATATTATAACTCTGGATCTAGAGTATGCTTATTGATGTTGCATGTGGGAGTGATGGTATTCGAGAACACGTAGACGTGGACAGGTTATGTTTACCTTATGGTATTTTTTATCTAGAGATATACGATGCTCGAAGGTAGTTTCTGACCCTTGAGCAGGAGATTGGATTTTGGCTTGGCCGAAGGGATCTCCATTGAAAATCCATTATGCGAACGTTCCTTATCGGTTTTGATTGTACTCTCAAATATGTTGTTGACTGTAACAAATCTAACCATTCTATCTATGTTATAATATTTATATTCTATACCCTAGGCATTATTATAGTGTCATTGGATTTTATAATAGAAATGGTTTGGTTATCGTAAGGTAAAAACCCATTCGTGTTTATTGGCGGTATGGTTTTATGAGATACCCTTATTTTGAATGGTTTTAAGATATGATAGATCTATGTGATTTGAGTTTCTCACGCTGGTTCACCATACCGATTCGAGGGTTATTTTCTTAGTGTTCGAGTCAGCTCGAGTATGTTTCCAGATTTGGCTAGGTTCACTGGAGCTCTTGGAGAGGAGCTGTATGATTTCCTACTATATTTTATTTCCACTGCATTATTTGATTTGTATCTATCTGCATTTTCGAGGACATGTTGTTATTACCTTACAGGCTGATGATAGTATAGTTTTCTCTGATTGGTGTATGTACATAAAGGTTTTATTTTTGGTAAAACCTTTTGAGATATTATATGTTATTGTTCCACATGTGAGATTCTGATATTGTGTTCTCTTCTTTCTTATTCTACTTCCTTTTATTTTACCCTAACAATTCGTCTATCTGACACTTAGGTGCTCGGCACGTGAATACCATGGATGTATTAGTGTCAACATTTAGGAGTCGAAAAGGCGGATTGTCATAGTTTTGAAAACTATAAAATAAAATTGAAACTTTTGAAATCCTTTGAGTAAATTAAAACTAGCAAACTTGATTTGTTATCCAAACGATCTCAAGTCACTTTAACAAGTCAAGATGCCAACATTCTTAGCACATACAACATATAGGCAAGAGTACAACTATAAATTCATGCCATAACACCATACATTAAGAAAATTCCTAACTTTGTATTATTTCACAACCAAACTACCATTTCAAGTTCATAACCAAGTAATACATATAATTTCACATATTTGCAACACCAAACACATATAATATGTAAAGGCCCGTATCTCCGTACACCTTTGAGTCGCCCATAATTCACACCAGTTCAACTTAGTTTGAACTAAAATACGAATCTTTAGGGTGAAGAAGAAAAGGTAGAAGAAAATAGAACAACAATATCACAAAATCTCACAATCGCAGCGGAACAAATATAATATATAATTGTTGGGCTATTTTCTCACCACCGAATCAGCTAGTGCCGGTCCAAACTCCATCTCCAACCACCGAATCAGCTAGTGCCGGTCCAAACTCCATCTCCAACCACCGAATCAGCTAGTGCCGGTCCAAACTTCGTCTCCAACCACCGAATCAGCTAGTGCCGGTCCAAACTCCATCTCCAACCACCGAATCAGCTAGTGCCGGTCCAAACTTCGTCTCCAACCACCGAATCAGCTAGTGTCGGTCCAAACTCCATCTCCAACCACCGAATCAACTCGTGCCGGTCCAGGCTCCATCTCCAACCACTGAATCAAAGCCCTACCAAGCCCGAGCACTGCCAGGCCAGATTGTAGCAGCCCAGGCCCACCAGCTGCTATTTACCTCCAAGACCCCTACCCCCAGCCTCACTCTATAAATAGAGGGGCAGGGGTACAACAATGGGGGACAAGTTTGAGAGCTCAAGCACGGAGAGAACTTTCAAACTACTTTCTTTTACTTGTATCAAAGCTTTGTACTTGTAATCTAAACAAGACAAGAGAAATAACATATAAAGTGGACGTAGGCACATTCTGGCTGAACCACTATAAATCTACGTGTCTTTTTACAGTTTAGCCCTTGCTTTTCATATATTTGCATAAATCACCCAAATCACTAAAAACAACATAAGATCTACTAAATCATACGACTTTGAGGTGTTTGTCTATTTTTTGTGCAAACATTTTTGGTGCTTTCACTGAGAAAATAGAAGCTCGAAGCTTCAGCTTCATCCACTTAACAGTTTTCCTAACAACCATCGTCCGCCACTTGGAAAACATGCCTCCCAAACAGAGAAAAGATGTTAGCAAAGGAAAAAACATCGCATCCAGCAGTCTTCCAGATCCAGCTGTCACGAATCAAGTAAATCGTCCTCCTCCAGCAACAGTAACAAATGAAGAACAGGCTAACCCGACTACTCCTGCCACAGAACAGCCTGCAGCAATTACTAGAGCAGATCTGGAAAGAGTTGTGGTTGAAGTAACTAACCGCTTCACGTCCCAGCAGGAAGCCTTGGTGGACCATCTCATGTCACGCTTAAGGGACGCTGAAGAATCCAACCGCAACACTGAATCATGGGGCGAGTCCCAGTCTGGAGGATCTCAGAGACAGCAAAGATCTTCCTTCTTCGAAGGAGCTAACGGCAGAAGTAGCCATGGTAGGAGCCGAGATCGAGCACAGCCCGAAGTTAGGCCTGAGGAAACGTTTGGTACCGAACCCAACGGGGAAGGTACCGGGCGAAGGTCAACTGTAGCTGAGCCTGTCATGCTGCCTAACCACAGAAACACCAGTGAACGGGGCCGAGCTAGAGTTCAGCCCGAAGTTGGACCCGAGGAAGTGCTTAGATCAGAACCCAACATGGGGAGATCAAGGCAAGGGCCAACTGTAGCTGACCCAAGCGTGCTCCCAGAAGATCAAAGGCAGCCACTGGAAAATATGAGGAATGATAGACGATACCATCCCTACAGGTCGTCTGGACGGAATCAATCCCACAGAACAGAACCAAACTCATTTCTATCTGCTCCAAGTTCTGATGAAAGGATGGCACGCTTATTCAGAGAGTGTGTCCAACGGGAGCAAAGAGATCGAGGGATAGGCGCTAGGGTAACCAGCCCTTTCGCCCGCAATATCAAAATTGCTATCACCCCCCGAGAATGGAAGATGCCAACAATGGAACCCTACAAAGGAACCTCCGATCCCGTTGTACACTTACAGAGGTACACGCAGTATATGCTCATGAGTGGAGCAACAGAGGGAGTACTGTGCAAGTGCTTTCCGCTCTTCTTAGCAGATCTTGCTACCTCCTGGTTCTGTCATCTACCCCAAGGATCCATCAGCTCGTGGGAAATGTTGAAAGAAAAATTTATCAGTCAGTTCCGCATTCATGTGGAGCAACCTAAGGACGCTTATTCCTTATCCAGCGTCAAACAGAAACCTAGAGAAAAGCTGCAGCAATACCTAACCAGATTCAACGCCGCAGCAGCCGCAGTTCAAGATGCCGATGAGAAGCTTATCCTAATGGCCCTCTGCAGTGGAGTGCATCCGGACACTAAATTTGCTAGAAGATTGACAAAAGAAAAACCAGCTACTTTACCCGATTTCTTCCATGAAGCCAAGAAATACATGAGGCTTGAGGATGTTGCCGTTGAGGGGCAGTCAGGACAGCAAAATAAGACGACCCATGGCAACGCCCCTGCTGTGGCGAGGGACGTTCGAAGAAATGATTCCAAAGACAATGCTGGGGGCAAGAAGGTAGAAAAGCGCCTATATCGGCCAGGACCAAGATTCGACACTTACACCCCTTTGAACGAGACCGTCGAAAATATCTTCCTTGCCACCCAAGGCGAAGTTAGATACAAACGCCCACCATACAAGAAAGAATCAGATAACGCACAAAAGTCTGGAAAATTCTGCCGCTTCCACGAATCTCACGGACATGATACCAACGAATGCCATCATCTCCGAGATCTGATTGAGGAACACATCAGAAGGAAGAAACTGGAATGTTATGTAAAAAGTCAAGACAGGACTCCAGCTCCTGCCAATGAAAACCCAAGGCTACCCTCACCAGGGACCGATAGAGGAAACCGCAATGCTAGCAGCTCTAGTCAAGAGAAGATAGTGGTCCATACCATCTCAGGAGGTCCGCACATCGCAGACAGAAGTTGGAGAGAGATGGAAAGATATGGGAAGTCGCTTAGAGACAATAAAGACTGTGTCAATACGGTTATAGAAGAGCGCCACCCAAAGCGGAAAGAAAGTGATGACATCACATTCAGTAAACGTGACCTAGAAGGAAGACAGTACCCTCACATGGATCCCATGGTTATCTCTGCCCGACTCGGTCCCGCCGAAGTTTACCGAATCCTGGTAGACACTGGAAGCTCTGTAAATATCCTGTTCAAACATGCATTCGACAAAATGAAGCTATCAATGAAGGATGTATCTCCCTGTGATAAACCACTACACGGTTTCACTGGAGATGCGAAGATGCCCCTCGGGCAGCTGGACCTCTTTGTTGAGATTGGAAGCCATCCCCGCTCCGTTGTGAGGAAACAGACGTTTGTGCTGATAGAAAACCATTCGGCCTACAACGCCTTCTTAGGAAGACCAGCCTTGTCTGACTTCCAAATTGTCCTAGCCCCATGGTGCCTGAAAATGAAATTTCCAATAGACAATGGGGTAGGGGAAGTGGAAGGAGACCAGGATATTGCACGAGACTGCTATGTAACCGAACTTCGCAACAACCACAGGAAAGATAAAGGGAAAGGTTTAGAGATTGCCCTCTGCACAAAATCCTTGAAGCATAGCAACTAAAGAAAGCCCCTCCTCTTCGATACACCAGCGACCCTTTCAATGAATTAGACCCTAGGGACAAAGAGGAGGAGGCCACCGCCGAGCCTGCAGAGGCTATGGAGTTTATATCTGTAGACAAGCACGACTCAAGTAGGCTACTGAAAATTGGGTCCCAGCTGAAAGCTGAATTGAATGAACAACTCATTGATTTTCTCCGCCACAACTTGGATGTATTCGCTTGGTCACACGCTGACATGACCGGAATCTCCCCCGACATAGCATGCCACGTATTAAACATTGATCCTACCAAGGCGCCTGTAAAACAAAAAAAGCGAAGTATGGGGGCAGAGCGATCAGCAGCCCTCGATGAAGAAGTAAAGAATCTACTCGCCAATGACTTCATACGAGAAGCTGTTTACCCAGAATGGATCGCCAACCCGGTACTAGTAAAGAAGGCTAATGGGAAGTGGCGGACCTGCATTGACTTCTCCAACCTAAACGACGCCTGCCCAAAGGATTGCTTCCCGCTTCCCAGAATCGACCAACTTGTTGACAGCACAGCCGGGCACGAACTCCTGTCTTTTATGGATGCATACTCAGGATATAACCAAATTCCTATGCATGCTCCTGACCAAGACCACACTAGTTTCATCACCGACCGGGGTTTATACTGCTACAAAGTGATGCCTTTCGGACTTAAAAATGCAGGAGCCACCTACCAGCGCCTCGTCAACAAGATGTTTGCAGGGCTAATAGGACAAACTATGGAAGTATATGTGGATGACATGCTGGTAAAGTCAAGGAAGGCCAAAGATCACGTAAGCCACCTAGGCGAGATGTTTCAAGTACTTCGGCAATATGGAATGAAGTTGAATCCACTAAAATGCTCCTTCGGTGTGTCGTCAGGGAAGTTCTTAGGATTCATCGTTCATGCCAGAGGGATAGAAGCAAACCCTGAGCAAGTCCGAGCGCTAAGGGATATCAAGATACCTTCCACCCGAAAGGAAATGCAAAGCCTAAATGGAAAAGTGGCCGCCCTAAGCCGATTCATCTCCAAGGCAACGGACAAGTGCGTCCCCTTTTTCGAAGCCCTAAAGAAAGATAAAGGAAAGTTCGAGTGGACTGACGAGTGCCTGACCGCTTTCCTTCACTTAATCGAACACCTCCAGAAACCACCGGTGCTCTCAACTCCAAGCGAAGGAGAAGAATTATACCTATACCTCGCTGTGTCATCCCACGCCCTGAGCGCTGCCTTGGTAAGGGAAGACAACCGCACGCAACGACCAGTTTACTTCGTCAGCAAAAGGTTTACTGGGGCAGAAGTTAGATATCCTAAGCTTGAGAAGTTAGCATACTGTTTACTAATCACATCGCGAAAACTGCGTCACTACTTCCAGTCCCATTCCATCAAAGTTCTGACCGATCAACCATTGAGGCAGGTACTCCATCGTCCTGACACTTCTGGGCGACTACTTAAATGGTGCATCGAGCTAAGTCGGTATGATATCACCTATCACCCTCGCACCGCCATCAAGGGACAAGCCATGGCTGATTTCATTGCAGAATTCACTACCAACGAGGATAGGGAGCAATTGGAAATAACAGAAAATATCAAGTGGAATCTCTTTGTGGACGGTGCATCTAACGAACAAGGCTCGGGGGCAGGTGTGGTAATAATCACTCCCAGGGGAAATAAACTGCACTATGCTATAAGGATGGAGTTCGCTGCCACCAACAACGATGCAGAATATGAAGCAGTGATAGCTGGACTAGAAATTGCCATAGAAATCGGAGCCAATTCTTTGTGTCTTCACAGCGATTCTCAGCTTATTGTTAATCAAATACTAGGAGAATTCCAAGCTCGAGAAGAACGACTCATAGCATATCTAAGGAAGACCAAGTTACTTCTCAGCCAATTGGACCACTACTTAGTCAAACACATCCCTCGGGAGGAGAACCGAGAGGCCGACGAATTAGCAAAGCAAGCAAGTGTGAGAGACATCACCATCTTCGGGGCAGTAATCATCTCAAAGCAACTGGCCCCGAGTTTTGAGCAAGTGAATCTGATAGCTGCAATCGAAGAAGCAACTTGGATGACTCCCATCCGAGACTACCTACAAAGTGGCACTCTACCCTACGGGCGTAACGAAGTCAAGAAAATCTTGAGGGGAGCATCCCGCTACATAATACAAGAAGACATCCTCTATCGGCGTGGATTCTCTAACCCGTTATTAAGGTGTGTCGCTGGGAGAGAAGCCAAGGAGATCTTATCCAACATCCATCAGGGGAGCTGTGGAGATCACACCGGAGGGCAAACGCTAGCAAAAAAGATACTCCGATACGGATATTTCTGGCCCACCTTAAGCAAGGACGCCTTAGATTTCGTCAAGAAGTGTGACAGATGCCAAAAATTTGCTAAGATCCCTCGGCTACCAACAACCGAGATTACTCAGATGACCAGCCCTTGGCCCTTCGCGATATGGGGAATTGACTTAATCGGCGAGCTACCAATGGGCCGAGGCGGGGCCAAATATGCTATAGTGGCAGTTGATTATTTCACCAAATGGGTGGAAGCGGAACCTCTAAATAAAGTATCTTCAGCAAAAGTTATTAACTTCTTGATCAAAAATGTTCTATGCAGGTACGGAGTCCCACTCAAAATCATATCAGACAATGGACTTCAATTTGACAGCGAGGAATTCGCCAACTGGTGCCAAGAACACAGAATTCATAAAAGCTTCTCATCCGTAGCACATCCCCAGGCAAACGGACAAGTCGAAGCAGTCAACAAAATTCTGCAAACTCTAATCAAAAAGAAGCTCGAAAAGTCAAAGGGCGCTTGGGTGGATGAACTTCCTACGGCACTATGGGCCTATCGCACATCTTTCAGAACATCGACAGGGCACACTCCTTTCTCTTTGGCATACGGATCGGAGGCTATGCTCCCAGTTGAAACTATTGTGCCTTCCCATCGTCGGATCCACTATAACCCAGAAGAGAACGAAGAACTCCTTCACATGTCTTTGGATCTAATCGAGGAGAGAAGAAACGATGTAGTCCTCAAAACAGCAACCCACAAGCAAAAAGTGGCAGCACAATACAACTCCAAAGTCAAGCATCGTACCTTACAGGAAGGGGATCTTGTCCTCAAGCGAATCTTCCCTTGCCCCGGAGCACTAGACCCAATCTGGGATGGACCATATGTAATTCATAAAGATCTCCACAACGGAGCCTATATTTTGTCAACAGTGGACGGAGAGGTGTTCCAGAGGGCATGGAACATCCAACACCTCCGTCGATACTTTTCTTAACTTGTATTGCCCATATGAAGTGAATTAACAAAGAGAATCAGTGGACGTAGGCATTTTCGTGCCGAACCACTTTAAAAAACCTTGTCTCTTTTTTAACTTGTTCCTTTGTATCTTGGCTGCTTGTTAACTTTATCCTTTTCTGTTGAACAAAATCCTGAGTATATAGCATTTCTATTCAAAGCACTCCACAATGCGACTTCACGTGGACAAGACCCAACAGGTACTATGCGAATCTATGCCCTCGCCAATGAGACACTTTTGCTCCAGCATCCCTCTGCTGCGGGTTAACTCATTGCTCGCGACGGCCCTTAAAGCCAACTGTAATAAGCCGATTATAAGCCACCGAGAAGGCCGACTATAGCCGAGGCAGCTCATTACGGCGTTAGGCTCGCCGGCAACTGTGGACCGACTATAAGCCCCAACATAAGGTGTGGCCAGCCAGGGGCAGTTCACAGTTGACGATCGGCACCCACGCTAGCCGGCCACAGTAAATCGAATAATACCCACGATTACGGGCCATAATGGCCCGGGTAGTTACTGTGCGCGATCTCGGCTCCGATGTGTCTTAAGTGCGGCTGTGGTAAAAAAGAATTAACTCCCCGCGGAGGCGTAAGATGGGTGACAAATGTCTCCAAGACCCACAGCTAGGGAAAGTGACTACAAAACCCGTTTGCCACGAACTTAAGCACATCGAAGGCCTTCCGTGATTGGAAGTTTTACTATTTCACATATTTCAATTTTACTTAAAAAGCTTTCCTCCTATCCTCTATAACAATCCATAAAGTACAGAATACGGAGCAGAAGACACTCGCCAATGGATGCGTGGATCCACAATCAGATGGCAGGGCATTCAACTACTTTCCATGCTCAGTCATACAAGATATTCGAAACTGCCATCTACAAACAGAACATGAAAGGCGGTATTTTCTTCCTTTATGTACAGATGCATAACTATATTTTGTTCACACCACACACTAATATTACAAGTCATGAAATTATGTTTTAAAACCAAAACCTGACATCAAACACGACTCAATTGCAAGAATACGCATAGCTATATTTCTCATACAACAAGTCGAAAAAGCAACGAACATTCAAGAAAATCAGCCCAAGTTAAAGAATTACACGTCAAAAATAAGACTATTTATTACATGTGGCAAACAACCAAAGGTTTTTAATGACCATAACAAAGATAAGACTATTTATTACAAGTGGCAAAATATTATAACCCAAAGGCTACTTTACTATTTTTTCGACTAACATATACAACCCTGTCAAACCCACAAAAAGAGTTTTTTCAGATATAATCAAGGGGCTGGCTGTAGTGGAGCTTTATCCTTGTCCTGTTGACCCCCTGTCCAGTCAAAGAAAGGACTCATTAGCAATAAGCAACCAAGTTGATGGAGAAACTAAAAAGAGAGACTTACCAGCGCCTACTTCCTGACTATCCTGATCGTCATCCTCTACCTGCATGCCAACCTCCTCAGCAGCAAGCAACCGCATACCTTCCTTCACCGCCACCTTCTCCTCCTTGGCAAACTGGGCAGTGACCGCATCCATGCTGAAGGCCACACCACCATCTTTATCCACATCGGCCTTGGCCTCCTCCAGAGCCCAAAGATAGATCTTAGCCATGATCCTGGGATAATCATCCATCCAGGATAGGTTGCCCTGCTTCCAGGTTCGGAAGTACATATCCTGAAGCATTTCGTCCATCATCCCCTCATTCTCCTCAAACTCCCTCGTCCGGGCCTCGGAAGCCAACAACCTCCTAACGGCAGCATCTCTCTCCGATCGGTATCTCGAGCAGTCGGCTAGAAGGGATCCCCGCATTGCCTCCATCTCCTCCCTCAACTTAGCTTGAGCAAGCTCTGCAGCCTCAAGTTTCCCGGACAATTCCTCCACCTGCTCAAGATCCTCTTTCCGAACCTCGTCCACCGTGGCAATAGCCATGTCAATCCGTTCTTTGCAAGTAGCTTCCATTTTTCGTAATTCGGCCCGACTGGCCTCTTCCATGGTTTTCCTTAATCGTCCAGTAGCAGCCTCATGCTGAGAAATCTGAATAGCCTGATCCGCAAGCTGTTTGGCCTGATCCGAAACCACCAATCGAAGTCGGATATTGGCGCTCCCAATCTCCTCTCCGGCCTTAACCAGCCGGGCATGATGCCCCATCAGCTTCTTGGTCTCCTCCGCCACCCGATCAATATTAGCCTTGGCCTCGTCTCCCATAGTGACTATACGAGTAGTGAGTAAATCGAGATCTAAGGACTTAGCTTCATCAAGCACCCGTACCATGGGATTGCGGGGAAGAAGGTGCTCACCAGTAACCTCATCAAAGGTAATGTCGTGGGAACTTGGATCCAGATCAGGATGACCCGCAAATGGATTACGAGCCAAGTCAGGACGGTCGATATGAGTAACGGAAGGGTTTCTGGACGGGTGCGGAGAGGGTGCAAACTCGCTACCCTCTTCAGTGATATCATGAAGAGGCTGAGCCGGAAGCTGAGGACCGGGCGAAGGTTCGGATAAAGGATGACTCCTCTTCCTCTGCTGAATACCCTCTTCGATGACCCCAAGAAGAGGACGGTAGCCGACTACATCCCCGGAGCGTCGGGTCGAGGGCTTCGGCTTAGCAGAAGTTTTGGAAAGCTTATATTGCTCAAGCCTGTGTCGAAGGTCTGAGGCTTTGGACGTCTTGCCTGCTCCTGATATAAAGAACAAGCGTCACAAACTTACATCACTATATGATTCGAGAACGCGGTAAATTACAAGTTAAAAAAGGAAAAGAAACACAGCTGTGGTTGTACAAACCCTGGGAGGAGTAGGATACTGCAATAAGTCCTGGATTTCATTCCAGGACGGGAGCGGGTCATAAAATATTCCTAAGTCCCTATCATTAATGAAGCATGCAGGAGTCAAGAGTTCACCTTGAGTCGTCGGAGCCACCTTGGCTGGAATGGTCGGAGAAGACTCACTTGCACCAGTCCCGGCCTTGTCCGCCTTCCCGGTTTTCTCTACCAAAGCCGGATCTTCATCCAGCCCCTCGAAAGCCTGGTGGAACGCATCATCCGTCCACTCCTGAATCTCGCCCGCTTGCCCAGGAAGTAGGGCCCCGATGCCATCGCCACCTTTGTCACCATCCCGACCATCTCCACCCTCGCCTTTTTCCTCCTCTATATCTTCCTCCTCCCGGGTAAGTGGACAATTGCTGGGGGAGGGACCATCCGACTTCTTGAGTTTCTTACCTCCGACAGCTGGAGGTCTTGTGAAAGGTTTCCTCTTGCTACTCTCCACCGAAACACCTTCTTTGGTCTGAGCAGCCGCCCTCTCCTCCGCCGTCTCCCTCAGCTTAACTACTGACTGCTGTGGGAGGATTAAGTTGTACTCCAGAAGGATCGCATTTCTGATCAAGAAGGCAGATGATCTATATTTCCCAAGAATAGCTTCTATCTCAGCCGCCGTCTGAACCAGGCGGTCAGTCTCCACAATCGCAAAGCCACCTGTCGCTAGCAAAAATGAGAGAGTATGAGAAGAAGCATCGCAATCAGAATGGAAATTATAAGTAAAAGCATCAACTTACATCCAGAAGTAAAGCGCCGAATTGAAACGGAGTCGTCCCTGACAAAGAACCACTCTTTCTTGAACATGCTGAATTTAGAATACAAATCCAAGACCGGTTTGAAGGTCACGGCTGACTCCAAGCTAATGTATGGAGACCCCTTCTTATAACCCCTCAGATTATACAAGTACCGGATCTCCCGGTTGGAAGGGGCACGACCATACTTCCTCTGGAAAATAACGAAGAGGCTCACCAGTATAGCATAGGAGTTGGGTTGAAGCTGGAATGGGGCCACCTTGAGATATGTGAGGAAGCTGGTTACCCAGGCGTTAAGAGGCGGAATGGCACCACACATGCAGTGGTATCTGCTGTAAGCAAAGAACCCTTCAGGAGGGTCGTATGGCATAACATCTTTCCCTGGCAACAGCATTCGCGCCCTGTCAATTCCGAAAGAGCGAGAGATGACATCAAGCTGCTCTTCCTTAAGGGAGCTAGGAAAACAATCGGGCGGAGAGTTTAGAAGTTCCTGAGGGCCGTACCCGTCCACTAGTGATCTCGGGGCAGGTCCATGACGTTCTGGATTCGGCTGAGCTGGGGGCACGGCAGAGGAACTTCCTTCGCCCCCGGATTTCTTCTTGTCTGATCGAGTTTCCGCTTTACGAGACATTATCTGCAGACACAAAGAAGAATGTCGTTAGACTAAAGGAACTAAAGAAGCGAGTGTGTGCGTTCTAGAGTTGCACTCATAAATGCTCAAATTTCCATTATCATTCGGTAGAAGTCCCATCCGGTATCATTTTCATTCGGATATAGACAAGTATATAACTTCATTCGGTAGAAGTCCCATCTGGTATCATTTTCATTCGGATGTAGACAAGTGTATAACTTCATTCGGTAGAAGTCCCATCCGGTATCAGTTTCATTCGAAAATAAACAAGTATGTGAATTCATTCGGCACTCAGAGCCCCTAAGTCCATTCGGTGAATAACATATTCGGCAGGAAAGTATAAGATCGATACCTGATTCGGTGAAAAGAAGTTCTTTGGTTCTGCTAAACACTTTGATTCGGCAAGAGGAGTTGGCTCGGCTGTCGTGTTTGGTAGGAAATATCGGAAGCCCTAATCCCCTACTTATAGTCGAAGGCGAACTACCGGACCAACAGACTCAGCATAAGGACCGAATAAGAATGACCGAACCAAAACAAAGCGAGACATACGATGGCATATGCCCCGCTTTGGGGGGCAAATGTTGGGCTATTTTCTCACCACCGAATCAGCTAGTGCCGGTCCAAACTCCATCTCCAACCACCGAATCAGCTAGTGCCGGTCCAAACTCCATCTCCAACCACCGAATCAGCTAGTGCCGGTCCAAACTTCGTCTCCAACCACCGAATCAGCTAGTGCCGGTCCAAACTCCATCTCCAACCACCGAATCAGCTAGTGCCGGTCCAAACTTCGTCTCCAACCACCGAATCAGCTAGTGCCGGTCCAAACTCCATCTCCAACCACCGAATCAACTCGTGCCGGTCCAGGCTCCATCTCCAACCACCGAATCAAAGCCCAACCAAGCCCGAGCACTGCCAGGCCAGATTGTAGCAGCCCAGGCCCACCAGCTGCTATTTACCTCCAAGACCCCTACCCCCAGCCTCACTCTATAAATAGAGGGGCAGGGGTACAACAATGGGGGACAAGTTTGAGAGCTCAAGCACGGAGAGAACTTTCAAACAACTTTCTTTTACTTATATCAAAGCTTTGTACTTGTAATCTAAACAAGACAAGAGAAATAACATATAATGTGGACGTAGGCACATTCTGGCTGAACCACTATAAATCTGCGTGTCTTTTTATAGTTTAGCCCTTGCTTTTCATATATTTGCATAAATCACCCAAATCACTAAAAACAACATAAGATCTACTAAATCATACGACTTTGAGGTGTTTGTCCATTTTTTGTGCAAACAATAATAACATATTTTATATACAAGAACTGTACTATTACTATACATACCATTATCAGAGTACAGTGGACAACAATCAATCAAGACAGTTTAATAACTTGTCCTCACATACACAGCTTACACAGCGGAAATATACCAAATACGCGAATACGTCTTTGTCATCCAGCTCGTCTCCTGAGCTCCACAGCATACTATCCTGGATCTGTATTACTCGGTCTGACCCGAGCATTATGATAAAATAACACCCGAGTCAGCCTGGAAAACCAGCGTGAGAAAACACACTCAATTTGAATTATTAGAGTTATCAAAATCCTTTGAAAGCAAAGGTATCTCGTAAGACCGCGTCACACATAAACACGATGGGTTTTTCCCTTACAATAACCAAAACACTCCTTATCAAAATCATCTAATATTACAATAGTGTCTAAGTACAAATACTTATTCAATCAGCCGAAATTGTTACATTAATTAAATTCCAGCTTTCTGGGCTCTACAAACAAAATCGTAAGCTCGTATTGGAGAATGGATTCCATATGAATGACTAGGCCACTAGGGTACCGCCCATCACAGTACACCTCTAGAACAATGTACCGAGGACCATCGCTAGGATCCCTTGCTACACAACCCTGGGTGTTCCCACCCTTACTATCGAGCGCCCCTTCTTTTATGCACAATCATATCCAAAATATAAAGGTTTCCGAGGACGTCTTGAAAAGTGATAACATACCCTACTTGGGTGCGACCCACTTAGCCTTGCTGCATCTCCCCTGTTTTAGTCATTCCCAGTTGATGAGGTTCAAGGCTAAGCAGAACAATTTTACTTAGAATGCTCATCGTCCTCCAATGACGATGTTCTGATAGCATTCGTCCATACAAGTTGTCCTGGGTCTGGACAAACCGAATCACCATCATCATCATCTTCACGGTATTCATTCGTTACTTTCAAACCGGATCGAAGTGGTTTTAGGATAATTAAATATGATCCCGGTCTCTTCGAAACGATTAACGAAATTGGCCAATATTGATAGTCGGTTATTTAACTATCAAATAAACATCCATAAGCAATCACTAGGCCCCATTATTTTAATCCTTTGAAAATACTCATTTCAAAATATCTTTACAAAGATATATATCCAAATCTCTTTAATATATTCAATATTTGAAATGAGATCAATTTCTTATATCCACAACAGGATACTTCCGAATCGTTTTAATACTTAGAAATATTTTCCTCGCTTCCATCTATATTTCATCCTCTGTTTAAACATTTCTATAATAAAAATCTTGAAGTTAAATATTTCAAAAACCTTCCCGTTCAATACTTAGGAATATTTATAAGTATATTTCCTAAGACTTTTTATCTCCAATATTTGGGAAATAGTCTATTTATTTTCTTATTTCTCAAATCTTTTACAAATTTTATTTGTAAATCCCTTAGTATTTCCAAAGTCGAATACACTTGCCTATATCTCCAAATGCCCATTTCTAACTCCTTTTATGAATTCTAATTCATTTTCTGAATTTCTCGTATTTTCAACACTTTGGAATTTTTCTTCATGCTCCTAAAATCCCATTATAAGACTTCTCTTCTAAAATCATACTCGTTTAACAAACTTCGCTTCCAATCTCGAGAGGATTTATGAATAAATTCAATCTTTTAAAACTATATATATAAAATAAGTATCTTTAAAGAATAATAGTTTATTTGTAAAATATGTTTAAGTAAATTTAAAATATCAAAACATTTTAAATAACATCGATAACTCATTTTCCAAATCGATTTTAAACAACTAATTAATTTACAAAGCAAATTTATAAAATTAGAAGTTGTTTTCAATAAATATTAAATATTAGAATAACTAACTATTCAGAATATTATAAATAATAATTTAAGTTACGTAGTATAGTAATTTAAAATTCCATTTAAAACAATTTTAATTTATTGATAAAAATCTATTTTTAAAAATCCAATATTGCCAAATTCAGTTTATAAATCCCTCTCGATTCGTATCACATCGATTATATCTCAACTCAACCACTATTCTCACATTCAAAAATAGATTTCGCTATTTCATTACCAAAACGATTCCCATAACTCGATATAAATTCACATCGTAAACTTATATTTCCAATTTATCAACTGACCATCATTTTCCTTATTTATAAACATCATTTATAAATTTATAAACTCCTCTGTGTTTCACTTATTTATAAAACCAATTTTTATTTATAAAATTCCATTTTATGAATCCCTTCCTTAATAAATCCCATTTTAAATTCAACCCTATTTTAATATTGATTTCAACTCCTTCCCATACTTTCAAAATAACATTTTCAAATTCCTTTATATAAGTTTATTTAAAAACCCCTTTTTAAACCAATTTACGAATAGTTAAGTATAACCCAAATCAAATTATATATATATTTTTCATTTCACTTAATTTCCTTTAAATCCAATTTCCCTATAAATATTTTTATATTCAAAATCTCCTTTTTATTCCTTAAATTTCAAAAATAACTATTTATGGCATTTATACTATCAAATTAATGGCCAGTGCTACAATAGCATCCAACAATTCGAAGTTACAATAATAATCTATACATATTATCTACACACATCACATATCACTATATATGAAAAATAAACAATATATTTGAGGAATCCAGTTGGATCCCTCCAACCTGTTTTCTTGCATCCACAGATGTTAATACAACATAAAAAATACCAATCCCACTTCGAGGGGGATATCGCGGTATATAGGGTCATCCGCTATTATGCGGGGTGCATAGGGTCTCATCTGCTATAATGTGTGGGAATATCACACCAAATACTAATATAGATACTACGATATATATACATACATACATATATATATATATATATTTAACATCCAACAGATAATTATAATTCATCAATTCAATCAATCATCAAATAATTTAATTTAACTATTTAAATTTAAAATTTGGAAATCCAAATGAGTGAGAATTTCTCACCTTGATTTTTATTTTGCAATATGTTCCAAATTTATTTTATTGCGTAGATTCGCAACCACGAACCAACTCGACTTGTTTCATGATTTTTGAACCTCGTATGCAATTTTATTAAATTTAATTAGCTATCAAATTTTCAAGTTTCAATTTAAATAATTAACTAAAAATTTAAATTAGTTACAGTATATACCTTCTGAAAAAAGCAGCCACCAAAACTGTGTACCAAGCCACACGCAGCGATGATATCCTCTATCTCAAGCCCTGTTCGTAACACATCCCAATAACCCATTCACCATCGTGACATCAACCAGTCGCCTTCCAGTTCGTCCCTGCCTCAGCCCCTGACAGCTCCACAACGCGCCGACTATTTCTTCCCTCCTCAGCCTCGCACCCATGCGCAGCCCACAACCGCCGCGACTTCCCCCAAAACTCACACACTCGCCTCCACCCTTCATCACGCTTCCAACCTCACGTCTTGGCCATCATCTCGACTTTGTGATATTTTTTTTCATTTGAAATTGATCAGATTCGATTTCTCTTTTTTTTTGATGAACGAACGAATTCGATTTTGAATTGATTGAAAAAAATCGCGATTCAAAAAGATGGAGGTGGCGGCTTCGTAATTTTAAAAGGAAAGAAAGGGTCGCGTGTTTTTGTGGGTTAATAGAGAAAGGGATGTATTGAAAGAAGAGGGGACGGGCATGACTAGGTAGGGTGGCTGGTGATTGACATTTGATTTTACTTTTATCTAATTATATTTAATTATAAAATATCTCGTTTTAGCAACTTAAAATTTCGATCTCCTATCGAGGCATGCCGCTAGGCGTTTATAATGTTATATCCCTATTCCGAACGCATAGGAAAAGGTTTCGTGTCCTAATTCGATCATATGGAGAAGATAGCTTTTTGGACCAAATTATTATATTAAATTTCGATATAAATTTCAACGCGTTTATATATCGTACGACCAAACGATAACTCCAAATGCTACAAAATTTGAAATATGATAATAATACACTATTACAGATCCAATGGAAAAGTTTCGTCGAATTCCAAGACTGTGCCCTGGATCGCTATTTTAACGCGTCGATTAAATCGACGATTTCAAAAAATTTACGAAATCGCTTAAAATTTCAATTTTAAAATCTTACCGACTAAATTATAAATCCAAATCCAATATTTAAACCTTTTAAATATTCAAAATTAACCACTAAAAAATCCGGATCGTTACATTCCTCCCCCTTTAAAAAAATTTCGTCCCCGAAATTACTAAAGCAGGATGAATGATCCAAACCCATTAAGTTAAAAAAACCCACTTAGTTAAAACTCGATATTTACTTTTCTAATCTTTTAGTTCCGACCAAAACAATTAGTTTTCAATTCTAATTCTAAAATTTCTTATTTCAATTCAATTTGAAATCAATTTGTCGTTAACAAAATTTTTTCCAAAATTTTTTCCAAAAATGCTCAAAATTTTTCTAACACCCTAAATTTTCGAAATTTTTTGCCAGATTCTCCTTTGTATGGAGAACCTTTTGCAATATGACAAGAGAAATAAATATATATACATCAACCCACACGGTCGGAAAACAAAAAATATATATCAATATTTATATTTTGCGATATTTAATTCGAAAACGTACCTTATTTAGCGTTTTTAAGCATTATTAAGCAAGCATTTGCTTTGAAAGCAATTTCGCAACCCAAAATTTAGCCCGCTAGCCTCCAAGTACCTGTATTTGCTCAATTTTAAACCACGTAAGTACCAAAATATAAAATTCACTAACATTTCATTTATTTAAATAGTTCAAACACACAATCTTCATAAGCAATGCATGTTAAACATATATTTATAAGCAGTTTTGAGGTTACAACACCCGTTTAATCAATCCCAATCAATATATATACCATTTCATTCAATTTAAATAATTGACAACTCACTTTACATGCATTCAATTTATTTTTATACCAAACCTTTAACAACCCGTATATTTGGACCATTTAAATTGACAATAATCCACACATGTCAACTTAATAGTACAAAACACGAATCATTAATGGAGTATATGTATATAAATGAGAATCATTACAGGATCACAGACAGATATAATAACAGAATAACGCAGCGGAATTACAACAATGTCATAATAGTAGTTCATGAAGCTACTAAGTAAATACAACAATGTCTCAAGCAAATAGTGAAATAGAAATACATAGATGTCCGATACAATATCAAAATAGAATGGAGCAATACTGATAAAGATAAAGATAAATGATAGTCTTCAAGTCTTCAGCTTCCAAGCAGCACAGCAAAAGAAATCCTCAGACTGACCCAAGCATAAGCATAAACAAACACTCGAGTCAGGACTTATATTCTTATACAAGATAATATGGTTCAAATTTGAAATAACAATAACTCAAAGATGAATGGAATAACATCTTTCAGGATCGGTTAAACTATCTACTATGTAATAGTGTACGCTAAGTAGATAATGCCTATCAATAAGATAAAGTATCAAAATAGCGTTAAGGCGTTACCATTATCCCCCTTAACACATTTTATAGAAGCATCATAGTCTATACAGCACTGTAAACTCCACCGTAAACTAGTGGGCTATCGGGGAGTACTCCATAGGTATAACACAAAAACAAATCGTAGTGGTCGCGCATAGGGATACAAGTATGACAAGGCAAATGAGGCAATACCCAAGGTAGTGAAGCTACCGTTTGCCTAATCCGGACTGGTGAGAATGCATCACCGCAACGATCGCAACACCGCGAAACAACACTCCCAATTCAAGGGTGCGCACCAATCAAACAAGTAATGAGTAGTTTACGAAGAAGTGTGTTCGCTCGAGGTAGCTAACCTCATTTGGCCCGGCACGGCTCCTGTTTAAGTCATTTCCAATTTGACACAAGTGTCAAGGTCATCCATTATCGTTCTCTTTCTTCAAATCATCAACGTACATCATTCCAACCACTTCATTCCGGATCACACTCCGCGTATAATAGTTATTAAAGTTGTTTTCTGTTTAGACAGGGAGTATGTCCCGAACCGATCCCGAACTCTTCAATAACTACGTAATTATTACACCGATTGGTCATTTAATAAATTTCAAAAACCAAATCAATTTCAATTTCACTTAAAATTTGAAAGTCAACATTTCATTTACCTTTCTATATCAATTTCCAAAATTTACGTTCCAACTTTCAAAAATTTTCAATTTCCAAATTCTATAATTCAATTTCAATTTTAGTTTAAACCGTTTCAAATATTGATTTAAATTCATATATAGGTTTCATCCCATAATCGTTTAAATTAAGTTAATTATCATTCAAAACCATTTAAGTTCATTGATGGATTCATTCAGTAATCATTAAATAATTTAATCATTTCAAAATAATTTTAATTAAATTTCCAATTCATTCAATCGATCACTTAAGTCTACCTCAATTATCAAAACTTATGAATTTAATTAAATTATATTCGTCAAATTTAATTCTTTAAATTTCAAGTATCATATTAATTTCCATGAATCACATTTATTTCTTATTAAAGAAATTCGTTTTCACTTATTTTCTTATTTAATTTAAACAAATTCCAAAACTTAATTATTAAAGAAACCCAATTTCACTTATTAAAGAAGTTAAATTTTACTTATTAAAGAATTCAAATTTTATTTAATTATTAACTAATTCCATTTTATTTAATCATTAATTAATTCCAAAACTTCATTATTAAATAATTTCAAACTTAATTCAATAATCAAACAACATTCTTTTATCAACACTTTGTTGATTATTAAATAATAACATTTAAATTTCATTAAAGTTCAAATTTCAAACTTCAATTTAAAACCCTTATTATTTCATTCAAATAAAACTTATTTATTTATTTAAATCGAATTATTTGACCAATCGGTTTTGTTTAATTCTCTATCCTAAGTCAATGTTTATTTGGGTATTTATCATTTCAACCCGATTCCATTTCAATTCAAAATCAAAACACAGTAAAGGGAACTTGCAATGTGATAACTGGGATGGTGTAAAAGTAAATAACCAAGTAATAATGACAATCAATAACAATCCACTAATCAATTTAAATAATCCCAAAATAATCGTATTAATTTACATTGTTGTTTGTGCAAATTAATATAATTATTTCTAGAATCTACACTATCATTTCATGTAGATTAAAGATTATTACACTAATATTTTATGCGGATCTACACTTGATATCTATTATTCAATTTCATACTACATCAATTTATACATCATACATTTAAATGGTTAAAGGTGCAATTAGCCATATTTCTACGTATCGAATAATTAGACAATTAAAGGGGTCATATTATACAAATTTTATCTAATCAAATTCAACACATATCCATTTCAAATTGTTAACTATCCTACGTCAAATTCAATTGCATATTATTTATCACTTCATACTTTAACAAATATTCTTCGTCTAATATAAACATCAAATAATCAATCATTTATCAACCAAACTTGATTATCATTTGTATAAGAATATAAATCGTGAAAATTAATTCACCTTTCGTGGTTAGAGAAATTTGAACAACGAAGCACGAAGAAGCACGAATGGAATTGGTCCAACACGAACAATGGAACAATGATGAAGAAAAGAACGAAAGCTGAGAAATTTGATGCTGCTGCAAATGGGACTCAACCGGTTGCTGTAACAAACAGAGAAGAAGTGGTTACTATTTTCTGTAACAAAATATACACACTGCATATATATTATTTTCTGAAACAATTTGGAAGTGACAACATCACGCTTCCCCCCATAAATCAACACAGTCCATTCATTATCTTTCCACTTCCATGATGCATGACAGCACACCTCATTTTTCACCTTTACAAACAAAGTCTGCTTTCTTCCTTCCTTTATATATATATATAACGAGATTGTTTCATTTTATAAATGCAAGCCTGCATTTTATCTCCATTCCCACGCATGTACACATTTGTGTATACACTGCACTCACTCGGCTCCACATATGCATGCACACAATATGCATAACACATCACACACACGCGAAGTCAGGGCTGGGTAGTGGAACGATCACTGCGTGCACGCGCGTCAGGGCGGGGGTCGTGATTCTCGGTGGTGGTTCAGGCAAGATGCATCGGCTGTTGAAGTGGTGGGGAGGAACGGAGCTCGGTCGGAGTTCGGCTGAGGCAGTGGAGGTTTCGAATCTGGGAGTTGATGAATGGCATCGTTGAAGTGGGTGAAGTGGAGTGCGCAAGGACGGGCATAGACTGGCAGTGGAGGGTGGGCTCGGTCGATGCGCGTGTGGGGAGAGGAGGCGGTGAAAGTGTGGTGTGCACTGAAGTCTTTGGTGGAGGGATTCAGGGAGTGGAGTGGGTCAATGGTGCGTGTGGTGGCTGAGGTGAACCACGATGAGAGAGGAAGGCGTAGTGAAGGGGTGTGCGTGCCAGAGGGTGGTCGAGTGGACTGAGAGCAACTTGATGGGTTGGGTTCATATTTTCTTTTGCATTTGATGCATTTTTTACAGTGGAGAAACATTGAAAAGAAAAGAGAAAGAATAAGGTGAGGAGAAGAGTTACCTGGAGAAGTTTGTGAATAAACAGCGGGTTCGTTTTTATTTATTTTATAATTCGTAGCAGTAAATTCTATTTTTAAATTTCCAAATGGCACACCTATTTCCAAGTCACAACTCCCATCAGCCAACCATTCTAATAAATTCACCACAGCCCAAGAGTTTCTCTTCAAAATTTTGAACGCAAAACGCTGCTAATTTGGACTGAATATTGTTTAACCGGTCTGTCTGGAATGGTTAAATTAACACAACGATTTATGTCTAGCTCCGATTTGCACAAATGAATATACCGTTTTGATCAGCGTGACAAGTCGCTTCCAACGGTACATAGATAATTTTGATACGACAGTTTTATAAAACTCGAAATTATGCCGATTAAATTTGTTCGTTTGGCAAAACAATTTATATGGAGCAGGCGATGACGGTATTTGACGAAACAAAATGCGACTCCTTGATCCGATAAATTTTTCAACATTACTGTGTAAAAATATTTGGATTCGAAAGATAAATTTTCCGCAGTTTAGAATGAACTGATATTCCATAAAACGCGAACGAATTTTACTGCAATATTTTGCGATGAAACTTTTCCTATATCCATAACTAACAAGACACATCTTATAAACGAAGTTTGGATGTTAATTGAGAACGTATATAAATTTCAAATTTTTATATTAAAATAATGGATTTAAAATTTTAAATTGGGTCGGAAATTAAGGGTCGTTACAAAACCAATTCATATCCGTTCCAAATTGATTAAAAATCAATTTATTTCACTTCTATTAATTCATAGAATTTTATTTACTTCAGTTTACGTCAAACGATAATTTTTCTATGCAAATTCGGCGCTATTCATTTAATAAAACAACCATTTAAGCCTATAGCTATTTTAAATTGGTTTCAAATCAATTTATATTTAACTCTATTTCATTTCAAATTTATTCTCAATCAATTTAGTTGCATCCCATTCATACCCACTTTCATTCCTTTCAAATCCATTTTATTTAGCTCGAAAACATTTCATGCTAATTTATTTAAATAACCATTTCACAAATTTATTTGAGTCAAACTTCCATTCAAATATTAACTTAAGTTAATTTGTTTAATTTCAGTTATTTCAAATAAATTGAAATAGTTCTTGAGGTTTTACTTAATCTTAATGGCAGCAATAATGCTATTTTTGTCAGGTTTACTTTTTATCCAGCAAATAGCATGGATAAAGATAAATAAAAGGTAGTGTTCCCACATAAACAGAATTCTTGATCTTAATTCTTCTATGAAAATCATGGCTTCCAGATCTGGAGCGGGAGATTAGGGTTTTGCCTAATTCTTCTGCTTCTTCTTTCGTTTTTTTCCTAGTATTCTTGATCGTCTCTGTTTTTTACTTTCTACTTTCTGTCATCACTTCTTTCTCCTCAAACCTGGAAATCATGGGATCTCTGCGGGATGATGAAGGTTGGGAGGAGGTGAGAAGAAAAAAGGTAAGGCTACTGTGTCTTTGGGTCCTGATCAAAGGCTCAATCTGGGAGGTCAAAGATCGAATAGATCTGGAGTTATTCTAGATCGGAACATGGGGAGGAGGGTGCAAGCTGATCTTACTGTGCGAACATCTACAAATCATTCGAGAATTGCAAAGTAGAAAGGATCGATGCCTGGTAGTAACTCTAAAATAATATTCACCGTTTCAGAGAATGCAAAAAAATTATCATACAGAGAGGCAGTGCAAGTTGGAATCTAGGTAACCTAGATCTGGAATTTATTAAGCCTAGAATTGCGAACGGTAGGAGGATTGGTTCCCTTTCTTTTGAAGCTATTAAAGAAGCGGAGGGAGGTTGGGATCTATGCATTTTATTATATGTGGTTGGGTATAAACCATGGTTAAGATCTTTTGAGGGTTATGCTAATAGGGTTTGGGCTACTAAGAAGCCGTTTACAGTTCATACATGGAATAACGGTTTCTTTGTAGTGAGATTCGGGTCTGAGGATGATTGTGACAAAATTCTGAAATCAGGTCCCTGGTTTATGGATCATAATTTGATCATTATGAAGCGACTATCCCCAGATATGAGAACTGATAGAGATCTCCTCACATCCCTTCCTATGTGGGTTAGAGTTCCTGGTTTAAGCTTTAAACTATGGGGCAATAAAGCTATTAGTGCTTTAACTAGTACTATAGGAGTTCCCATTAAGATGGATGAGGCCACAAAAAATAAATCTAGACTAGCTTTTGCTAGAGTTCTGGTTGAGGTAAATGCTACTTTTGGTATGCCTAATATTATAGAAGGCATGGACGACAACGGTAGAAGTTTCTCTTAGGTAGTGGAATACGAGAACCCTCCGCCTATTTGTGGTAAGTGTGTGTGTTTTGGTCACGTTTCTGATGAATGTCCTATGGCTAAGACTTGGGTTCCTAAAGTGACGCAAGCTATCAACTCTGATAAGGAAAGAACTTCTGATCCTGGTTTGGTAGGAAGTGTGGTTTCTGACAAGGAGGAAGGAGGACTTGAGATTTCTAAGGAGCTGGAGAAACAGTTGCAAGATGGAAGTCACACTGTTTTAGAACCTTTTCTCGAAGACAATGGAGTAAGAACGAATGTTGGGATGGAGATCCCCTGTGGTGATGATTCGACTGAAGTCTTACAGTCAGAAGTGCATCAAGGAAATCAAAATATAACTGTTGTTAGTTCTACAAATGATGGATCTCGGAATAGGTGCCAGTTAATTTCTAATGAGATGGAGCCAGGAGTTAAGGGTAATAATATTCTAGAGCAAAAACAAACGGAAGTTTTACCCTCAGATCAGATATTAGAAAGAGATGTACCCTCAGAAGAGCGTGGTGAGGGGGCAACTTCAGAAGATTTAGAATCAGATGTTGTTTCTCATACCGAAATAGGAGCCAGAGAAGATTGCTACACTGTTCCTGTGGCCAGGTCGGGACCTCATCCTGATCAAGGAACCAGTGGGCCTTATATCCCTGTATCTCCAACTACCTCGGGAGCCAGAGTCCCGAGATCTTCTCCTCCGAAGTCACCTTCGCCTCACTTAACTTTACTTAATCGCCCTTCGTCATCATCAGATACCCATACTTTTCCAAACTCTTTACTTTCTAATGATATATTTATTGATGATTGTATATTTAATAATGTTAATTTTAGGAGAGGTACTGAATCTTGTATTAACTCACAGGTTCAAGACATTCTGGATCAGGAAACATGAACCACAGAAGTGGTAGAGGAACAGAATTCTTATGATAAGGTAGACGCAGTTCAGGAGATATTGGAAGAGCAAATTCTACCAAAGCCTCAGGACATAGAGTTTGAGAATATTCAGAAGAATAAGCTTGTTCGTAAGAATCCTAAATGGGTGCAGATGTTAGGCATATCCTCGGAAGATAAAGGGGAGTCTCCCAACAGTAGGTCGTTGAGGACCCGCAATAACAAAGTCTTATAATGTCAGTAGCTAGCTGGAATGTTAGAGGGTTCCACAATCCTAACAGATTGGGAGAAGTGAGGAAACTCATTGATAAGTATAATATAAGTTGCTTAGGTATTCTAGAAAATAAATTGTTGCTTTCAGATTTAATGAAGCTGGAAAGAGCGTTGGAAGACAGATGGAAAATAATAAGTAATGTCTCTTGTTACTATAAATGTAGGATCATGGTCCTTATTGATGGAAATTCTTGGGATTACAACTACATTAGTATGAGCGATCAACACATTACTATCGAACTGATCAACCCATCGAAGTTCAAATGCAATCTAACCTTTGTTTATGCTCATAATTTTGTTGATTTTAGGAAAAGATTATGGAAAAATTTGCAGGAGGATGCTATTAATATTTATAGACCATGGATGGTCCTCGGGGACTTTAACTGTATTCGCAGTCCCTTAGAAAAAAAGGGAGGTAATCCTGTAACTTTTGGTAACTTGTTTGAGTTAGTTGATTTGTCTAATCATACTGGTCTTAATGAGATTAATATTAAAGGTTACGAATTTTCTTGGTGGTCTGGTCCGAGCCGAAACATATTCTCAAAAATAGATAGGGCTTTTCCTAACCTAGATTGGATTAATCTATTTACAAACTTATCGGCTGAATATTTGCCTCCTTCTGTGAGTGATCATAATGCTGTCCTTGTTTCGCTTTCTTCCAAGTCTAGGGTTAAGAACAGTCCTTTTAGATATATGAACCATTGGTCCTTATGTGACCAATACTTTCCTTTGATTGAGAAGCACTGGATTTCTAACGATAAAGATAGACCTTTGTATCAGATCATCAGTATCCTCAAAAATATCAAGAGAGAGTTAAAGAGTTGGAGTGCTAAATCACGTAATATGAAACAAGAGGTTAAAGTTCAGAGAGAGAATTGTTCAAGACTTCAGAAACTTCTGGAAAAAGTTTATGATCATAATTTAGCATTGGAATTTCAAAGTGCTAAGATAAATCTGGATTTAGCTCTTAAGAAAGAATTTCTGGTAGCTAAACAAAAGGTTAAATGTGATTGGCTAATGATGGGAGACGAGGCTTCTTCTTTTTTCTATGCTAAGATGTCTAGTAGAAGAAATAGTAAGCGTTTGACCAATATTGTAGTTAATGGAAAGACAGCTTCGGAAGACAAATTTGTTGATTCGACTATTGACTACTTTAACAGTATTTTTAATCTCCCCTTAAGTGATCATTTTCCTGAAGTTATTTGTAAAACGGTTATTCCTAATTATGGTGTTAACTTTTTGAATGAGAGTATATCCATGGAAGAAATTAGATTCGCATTGTGGGATATTAAAGTTACTGTCTCCCCAGGACCGGATGGTTTTAATTCTTTGTTCTTTAAGACTCATTGGAACCTTTCGAAAGATTTAATTTTCAAAGCTTTGAACGATATTTTCCTAAAGGGTGTTATAATCAAGGAGTGGGATCATACGTTTATTCACTTGATACCAAAAAAAGTCCATTCCTCTGGCATTCTAGATTTCAGACCCATAGCTTGTTGTAATACGTTATATAAGGTTTTTTCTAAAATTTTGTGTAATAGACTGGGTCCGTTTATGGATAAGTTGGTGTCCCCGAATCAGACGGCTTTTATCAAAGGAAGATCAATAGGGGATGGAATCTTGTTTGCTCATGAAATTATAAGGGGTCTCGGAAGAAAGGATAATAAATACATGTGTATCAAAATTGATTTGAAGAAAGCTTACGATTCGATCAACTGATCTTTTGTTATACATATGCTTATAAACATGGGTTTTCCAGTTAAATGGGTGAAAATTATCGAAGATATTATTAAGACTCTTGTTTTTTCCATAATTGCTAATGGAGAAGCACACGGTTATTTCAAGAGTTCTAACGGGCTTCGTCAAGGTGACCCACTTTCCCCTATTCTTTTTACCTTAGTTATGGAATATTTTACTCTATTGATGGATGGTAAAGTCAGGGACGGTCTTATCTCCCCAGTTACAGACTATGATAATAAGTTGACTCATCTTATCTACACTGATGACATCATTGTATTTACTAAAGCTAATGCCCAGACATCAACTGCTATAAGTGATGTTTTTAAGACCATGAAGGAGGTTACTGGATTGGAGCTTAATTTTCAGAAATCTAATGTATTCTTTGGGAAAGGGGTCGATTGTTGTTCAAATATCAGCTCGATACTCAATATTCAACAATTGGATCTCCCTATAAGGTACTTAGGTATTCCTTTATCTAGTGCTAATTTGAGGGATAAGGATTGCTCTCCCCTAATAGAGAAGATTAAGCTAAGGATTGATAGTTGGGAAACTAGAATGCTTAGTCTAGCAGGGAGACTTGAACTTATTAAATCCACTATTTACCCTATAATACAATTTTGGATGCAATGCTTTTGTCTTCCAGTCTCAACGTTACGTAAAATTAAACACTTGATCTTAAACTTTCTTTGGAAAAGTCGCAGCAGTAAGATTCCTTGAGAGATTCTGTGTAGGCAAAAAGAAGAAGGAGGAATGGGATTGAGAAATTTAGAAGAGATGAACCGAGCGTTATATATCAAACTGATATGGAAAGTGATCAACTCAGAAGGAATTTGGGCAAATCTAATGCATAGTAAATATATTGGTCAAAAAAGTTTTTGGGAAATTAATCAGCGATTGGACGACTCGGGAGTATGGAAATTCATTTTGAAAAACAGACAAGTAGCTCTGAAATGTCTTTCTCTTAATATTGTAGATGGCAAAACTACTTCTTTATAGTATGATCCTTGGCTTAATGGTAGTTCTATCATGGAACGCATTGGTAGAGATACTGCCTTCCGAACTGGTTCGGAAAATCTATCTCTTTGCAAGATCATAAAAGATGGTGTGTGGAAGTGGGATTCGTATAGTTTTCTTTGTCTTATCCATGCAGAAATTGAAGGAGTTAAGATTCATAATAATAGGGATAGGGATTTTTGGTCTTGGAAATGTTCAAAGGATGGTTTATTTCAATTTAAAAAAGTTTGGAACACGGTTAGATCCAGTTTTGAGACTAAATATTGGGCTCCTTTGGTCTGGAATAAAATTCATGTCCCCAAAATGGCGGTATGCCTGTTTAAAGTGGTCAATGACTATCTTTTGACAAAGGAAAGACTTCTCCAAAAGCAGATAGTTGTGGACCATAATTGTGTCTTTTGTAACAATTACATTGAAAATATAGATCACCTATTTTTTCAATGTAATTTTACAGAAAGCGTATGACTTTGGAGTTGTAAAAAAAAATTTCAAACTCCGAAAAACGTATTTTCCTTTTCTTTGAAAGAAGATCTACAGAAAATTGTTGCTTTATCTAGCTCTAAGAGTCTCGTTTCAGACTTGTTTCATCTGTCGTTATCAGTTTGTGTCTGGCACATTTGGAAAGAAAGAAACGATAGGATATTTCAGAATCGTTCTACAGATAGGTTGCAGATTTGTAAGAACATTTTCCAGGTAATGAACATCAGAATGGCAAAATCAAAATACTTTAAGAACATTATTGGTTTGAATGCAGAAATAGCTTCGAAATGGGGATATACCTCCCAACGCTGAATAGGGGTTCCTTCTGCTTTATCATAAGATATGCTCTTCTACTTTCTTCTTGCTTCTTCGTTTCCTGGTTCCAGGTTTCTTTGATCCTGTTTTATTTACAATTTTCCTCCCTCTCTTTTAAATTACATCTTATTTTACAATTTACAATATATATTGAATTAGTTTAGAAGGTTGCAGATTTGCAGGATACTCCGAGTGCTTGATATCTTGACCTGGGCATATCAGTAGTTAGTTAGAGAAAAGAGATTTGTTTTTTCAGATCTGAGCAGAATCAAAATAAATTAGGTTTCTTAAAGCTTAAAGAGGTTTTCTTGTTAGAATTCAAGAGACTTATCTCGTCCTCCCTGTCCAGGAAGGTTGGCTATCGTCCTTGAAGGTGTTTCTGCTTGTTCCAAGTGTTAGTTACCTAGTCTTAGATGATTTGAAGTTCTCGCTGTTGATCGTGGTTCCTATGGTTCAAACGACATATGTTAGTTCTTCGTTGTAAAGATCTAAGACTTACTTTTTCTTAGGCAAAGAGACTTATCTGTCGGGATCTCGAGAAGTGCTGGATCTAGTCTGATTTGTGCTTCGATTTGGAAATAACAGAGGAGTTCTGGTGTATCTTTCTGAGCATATTGTTGGTGACTCTCGTTCTTTCTTGTCTCGCCGCCATTACTTTTCTTTTAGGTTTCTTTTTTTATAGATGAGTTTAATGTATTGAATGATGTAGTAGCTGTAACGTGTTTCCTTTTTTATTTTTCAGTTCTGTCTAGATGTTTCTAGTCGTTGCTTTGTTTTGGTGGGCTTTGGGCCGGAGGTATTTGAACATTTTTATGGCTGCCTTTGGCCTTGTATTTGTTTTTTTGTACTTTTTCCCATACTTAATAGAAAAGTATGAACCCTTATTAAAAAAAACAGTTTCCACGTTACTATTTCTGCTTTTACCTATGCCGGTTTATCGAGTATAGATCTAGTAAGTTTAATAATGTTCTTAAAAAGCCCTTACATAGTTACCTCGTTATTATGTGGTGTGAGCGGAGTTATCTAAAATCTCGAGTTCAAGCTCCTATAACGGAGATGGGTATAAAACCATGTGAATAACCCGAATTATGTCTTGTAGGTTCATCGCGTATTTCTTAGAGTTTACAAACTGTTGATTTTTCCGGTATAAATAAATAATGTTCTACAAATAAGGCATTTTACCACTAAGAAAATTAGGCCCAACTTGGAAAATTTTAAATCTATATAAAACAATTTATACAAAGAAATGATATACTGCTCACTTGTATTCGATATGGAAATGTACATTTTTTTAAAATATATTACACGAGATGGAATATACACATGTCTAAACTAAAAACTAACTTTAAAAAATAGTACAATTTAAATGTTCACAATTTTTATCGATGTCCATCCGTTCAGCTTATACGAATTTGAACGAGTGTCATTTCAATCAAATCTTTTACAGCAGTTACCCTAAAAAATTAATTATATTAACCTTACGCTAAAGCAGGAGGCAAAATAGAACGGATTCCTAACTGGTAAATAAAACGTCAAAATTGCATTGCCCCAAATCCCAAGATGCTTGTGAAGATATTAGCAAGCTCGTTTGATAAAGAACTATAAGTAGGACTAACATGAGTCATATGACCAGATGATATTTATTCACAAACAAAATGACAAATCAATTGCAATGCATTCTACACTATCAGAAGAAATCTCTTTATCTCTTTTTTGCAATGTACATTATAGTTATATTATCTCTTATAAACTAGACTATAAAGATCATTAAATAGATAATGTAGCTATTATAATTTAGCATTATGCTTAGCAAGAGCCATGTAATCTGCCTTTGCAAAAGGTCGAAAAGGAGCAAGTTGTTTTTACTATCACCTAGTGAAACAATTGGCTGTACAACGAGTAAAAGGGTAACCAACCCAATGTGATTTAGTATATCATTGAAAGGAGAAAATATACTATTAGAAGATAAAAGAATATCATGACCAATAGTTTGTTCTAAATAATGAATGATATGTAAGTCCAATATGGGATAATGTAATGTATTTAGATTGTTTATCTAGAGGTAGTGAAATCAAATTTTAATTGCATCAATTTGCCATGTTCAAAATAATATAAAATAATAAATTTATAAAATAATAAATTTACTATTCAAACCGAACCACAAAAAGTGCAAGTAAACAAAACAAGAGGAAACTTGAAAACCCCGACCAAAAAAGATTATACCACAATTTTTCAAATTTGTTAAATTTAAAATTAGTATTGAATTTATAATTTTCTTTATTATCAAATTAGTTTGGTATTAATGTTATAATGGTTGGTGAATATGAAGTTTACATGGTCTTTGTTTGTTTCATGAGTACTATTGATACTTGATTGTTGATATTGTTGTGTTATTTTCTTTTGTAGAAACATTCAAAGTTTACTTGTTGTTGACCATGAGTTGGGTCAGAATGCTAATATCTTGGCCAACACCTTTATAAATTTTTGATAAATGCAAACAGTTGTCATGTTGAATAGTAATTTGTAATTGCATGCATGAAATGGTGCATTCAATTTTATGGTGCGTGTAATTTTTAACTGATAAAATTTTGTACACGTGATTTTTAACTGATAAGATTGCTTCAGTCAGCATGGGAACTTGTATTAATTACAGATAGGGTAACATAAGATGACATCCAGTCAGTATCCTGTATTAATTATTCTTCAAAAATAAATATTTTGAAGGAAAAGAACTGCATTCATATTACAATTAATTATCACACACTGAATTATTTCGACTTGGAACACACAATTCAAGACATTATAACATAACTTCTAATGCACATCAAAAGACATTATAACACACAACTTCAAGGTTAATCAAATTTGTCATCCTTATAGACTAATGCAATTTGTTTTAAGCCACTATGTTAAGTTTTCTGTAATTTTTTGTTATTATGAATTGATTTGTGATCTGATCTCAATATCAGATATGACTTCGTTTAATGCATCAAATTTTCAACAATTTTTTTAATCCTGTGTATTTAGTGTTTTTTTAATCAAACTAGGACGTTAAAGAGAAGAATGTATGGCATCTTCGTAAATTTTGATGTGGCTAACACATGCTTGGCTCAATCGGTTTAGGTCAAAAAGGTACAATTGTCATTTTTCACTTCCTTATTCTTTGTATACACTTTAAACTTAATTTGATATAACTTGTGGTGGTATTCAAAAATTGTAGTGGTTCTTATAGATTTCATCAGTTACTTAGATTTTAGAATTAGTTACTACATGTATTTCAAATAGGTATATTTTCTTTTCTATTTTAGCTCTTCTGTCAATACTACATGATATTCTTAATGCTTTGTATGTACCATAACTATAGTGCTGCAAAGGCAGGAGTGATTGGTTTAACCAAAACTATAACAAAAGAATATGCAACCAGAAATATTACAGTAATTCCTACTACTACTTTCCCCATTAACCAAAAATGATTCTTAGATGAGTTACGTCAAAACGTTATGGTATCTAACAATTTCTGCTTAGGTCAATGCTGTTGCTCCTGGGTTTAGATTAGTTGAGCTCTGCGCTCAGTTTTGTAAAGTGAGCTCTGCGCTCAATTTGTAACCGAGTCCGGCTGAGTTTATATTAACTAAGCCTGGCTCACTTTTTATACTCCGCTTGCCGTTTAGGTTATAACTGAGTGGTAAAGCTCAGATGCTCAGAAACAAACTGAGCGTTAAGCTCTATAAACCGAGCGTTGCTCGGTTATAAACCTGAGTGCTTTGCTCGGTTATAAACTAAGCAGTATGCTCAGTTAAAAACTGAGCTTATCCCAATTTATAAAATGAGCCGTAAAGCTCAGTTTTGAATAAGTAAAGTGCTTAGTTTTTATTATTAGATTTGATGCGATTTGATCTTCAAGTACAATGAAGCTTTCCTTTTGTCTTTTTGATAAACTGAGCATGGTTTCTGAATATGCAGGCTTTAATAGAAGCTGCAGAAGAAAAGCAAAAATCAGAAGTTGAGTGTTCATGGTAATGGAGTAATAAGTTTTGTACTAGTAAAATTTGAAGTTATCATCCAATGAACTTTGTAGAATTTGGTATAAGTATTTTGTATGTTTGATGTTTTCTTGAAATTTTGTGATACGTTGGTTTTGAAATTTGGTTACATGTTTTCCGTTACTATAAATTTGAATTTGTATTGTTGAATGAAATAACATATGATAGTATAAGATGTTGAAAGTTATGGTTTGCAGCACTTATAAGTGTTACTGATCAAAATGGTTACTATTTACCATAGTTATAACCGTTGGTAAATAACGGTCGGTAAATATATTACTTTCCAACGGTTATAACCGTTGAGAAAATGGAAATTTTCAACTGTTATAACCGTTAGGAACATAGAATTTTCCAACGGTTAACCGTTGGGAGTATGGAAATTTCCAACGGTTATAACCGTTGGGAGTATGGAATTTTCCAACGGTTATAACCGTTGGAAAATTCTATGTTCCTAACGGTTATAACCGTTGGTAAATATGTTGTAGATTTTGTTATGTACCTATGTGTAACACTTATAACTATTACAAATTTGATTTGTAACAGTTATAACCTTGATAAAATGAAAATTTTGGTGTTGTGGACGTAGAAAGAAAACATCACCGCTTAGATGAACAAAAGGGTCTGTGCAATCACTTCGAGCGTACTCTGACCCCAAACAACTACGCTCTCACTCTCAACCTTCTTGATAGCAACCTCCATCTCAACCACATATCACTACAGTTTTTTCCTCCTATATATCCAAAGGAACTTCTAATCACACTGCTCCACCTCCACCCCCTCCATAGGCCAATCCACAGTTACTGCTACTAGGATGTAGGCAGCTCTACCTGACAATTTCCTAAAGGGTGTAATAATTGACTATAATGCTCGGGACATCACTTGAAAAGAAGTTAATAAGGACATTGACAAACTCAAGTAGATCGCAGATTAGCTATTTGAATAAAAGATTTGCTAAGGACCTCTATGGCGTCAATCTGGCCAATCGGCTAAGTATGCATGCTTTCGACTTAGAGAGAGCCAATCACTACAAGATAGGAGGAGGCTACAAAAAAGATTTTGCTAACATTACCAAGGAAAGGGATGAAGCAATAAAGTCAGCCTAGGAGCCAAAGAGTTAATAGCTAGCTATCAAAAGCCTATACGCAAGTAACAATAGTTATGAAAGATCAAATCAAGTCTACACAAGCTGAGAACACCAAGCTAGAGGAAAAGCTCAAATCCAAAGAAGAATAACTTATGGCTCTCCAAGCCGAGGAGGAGGATCTAAAAGATAGATTAAAAGCTAAAAATAACTCATAAGTCTAAACTTAATTTGAGATTGTTGGTGCTAGAGAAGATATATCGGAGCTCAAAGCGAAGGTCGTACAAAGAAATGAAGAAATTGAAGCCACTCTCCTTCAGTTCTTTTCCAATGTAATTAAAATGAAAAACTCGAAATGGCTTGGAGAGAGCTACCTAGTCACACTGGCCGGCTCTTGGGAAGAGATCCTCCGTTGGGCTAATGAAGCTGGAAAAGGCATTACCAAAGACTATCTAAAGTCAATCTTTCTGGACGGGGAGGATCTTGTGGCTCTGGAAAAGGGAAAGCTATCTTAGTGGCATAAGATGTAGTTGTAGAAAAGGCAGTTGTTGAGGCTCCCATTGGGCCCAGCACACCAGATCAGATGGATACACCCACTCTAACTTCGATGGAGCCTAAAACTAGAATTATAACTTCTATGGTGGCACCTTCGAGGCTGCCCTTATCGAGAATCCTTTCCCTACTAGATCAAGTGTTGAAACTCCTCATCTCCCTCCTCCAGCCATTCAAACGACTCAATCTTTTGTCGAAGAGGGTAAGATTGCCGATCCCCAGCCTAGGACATTCCATCTAGCTAAGGTATACCTCTCATCTCTTCGGTCTTTGAGAAACTTCTGTTCTCACCCGAGGATGTCACTAATCTATATCACTATGTCTGTCAAGTAACAGGTACTACAGCCACTCAATCCTAGGGCCCAAGTGCCATTACAAACATGACTACCTCTATCACAATGACGTCAATAGCTCAAGTTCCCCCCTCGAGCTCTAGCCCCAGCAAAGACTCAGAATAGATAGGAGTGCTGGAAGGGTTGGAGGACTTTGATCAATCTAAAAAGGAGAAGGTGACTTCGAGCATGCAAAGGACCAGATGATTCTATCACAATGGTGTAGAGGTTAAAGCATGACTAAGGTAAGATAAAAGTTAAGAAGGAGTTAGGAACTGAAAAGCTTGCGGCTAGCTCTAAAAATCAAAGTCATGCTCCCAAAGTCCCTTAACTAAAAATCAAGCCACCCAAAGGTCGCGGTGCTGGTGGATCCATGACCTTGAATCCTGGCTCTAAAAAACCTAAGGATCCTATCTGTTGGACAATCGAGAAGGAATCTTCTCCCACTGAGGTAAGCTCTGTAAAAATGGATGAGGAGAAAAGGAAGCGAAGATTACAAAGAAGCTTCACACCGAACTTGCTATTAGGTGTAGCAAACAAGGGAGAGGGCAATAGGCAATCATCTTGGTTTTAGGAAGACATTTTCCTCTTGTCTTTCTTGTATTTTGTTTCTTTTCTAGCATTTCTTGTTAATAGGCCATTGTTATGTAGGAGCAGGCCCCACAATACTTTGTACAAAAGACTTATAAAAGATTGTTTGCAGTTTAATCTTCTTCGTATTCACATTACTGCATCTCTTATTCTATTCACCTATAAAACTGCATGTACATATAATATATTCACCTGAAATTCAATTATATTTACATTATATATGTCTGTATCTATGCATTGTCATTATTTACTGTAAATTTGTACATAGAAAAAATTCCTGCAATTAGTTAGTGTAATTTCGCTATTTATCTATATGTATCATTGCTAATATATTTCCTTATTGGCTAAATAGAAATATATTTCTTTGGATAACTTTACTTGTCCTCGGCTCATCGTACCTCACTCAAATATAAGTAGAGCAATATCATCTTTACCAATTCTATAGCCAACCTTGTTTATTTTTGATTGGGTTCCATTCGACCGTAAACAAGGTTGTATTTACAAAAACTATCAACTTCACACTATTTCCTGTCTTTGGGAAATAGAAGTTTTGATGTCAATCGCTAGACATCCTGTAACAACCCGCCTCAAAGTAGGCCTAATTCCGACCCAGAAAATGCCCATCGAAACATAGATCCATTCCAAAGCTGGCTGTTGGTTGGTAAAAAGAACAATTCGTAGCTATTTATTAACTCATTCAGAACTTAGCGTGGAGGGATAAAATATAATAACATATACAATACCTATTTTATTTTAAATCTCAAATGTCAATAAACCATAACATAATGTCAACAATAACGTTACATAACCAGGATTCATCATATTCAAAAATACATTGTCATCTTTAAATGGGTACATCAGAAAATAATATAAATAGATAAGTAGACTACTGCCACAAGCTCCTCTGATCGTCACCTCCATTTGAATCATTGTCTCCTTCCCTAACCTGTGTTGTAACGACGAGGGAGTCAGAACAACAATGTCTGGTGAATAAAATCTTGAGCTTTACTATATTAGTACCTGGGTAGTATAATTTTAATAATGGTCTGTCTTACGCATTCAAGCTTTATTTAAAGTCTTTCCAATTATAAGCCCTATGGCTTATCCAATTCCATAATCAATAACCCATAACATCATTATTAAGATATATCAATGCGAGAGATAGTACCCAAACCACTTAATACAATTTTAATAGAAAATAGGAAGCCTCTGACCATTTGAGACCTCAATTGAGGTAAGCCTTCATCATTTGATACATACTCCCAAGGCGGACTCCTTATAGGTGCCTATCTAGCTGACATTGCACGGAAATCTCTTAGGACACTTACTACTTCCCATTAAAGCGGACCTTTCTAAGATATTCTCCATTGTGCCTAAACCTAATCCCAACCATTTAATACTTCATGTTACTACCAAATATCCTTTCTACCTAGTGGAAATCTAATTGAATAGAGGACAAAGAAGAACAAAAGGAAGAAGCTCCATCAAGACCTTTCGAAAGAGTCGAAGGGATGCACAGCCAAAATCTAGAAGTACAATAACCTTTCGAAGGGGTAGAAAGAGTCGAAAGCACCCTTCTGCTTCAAGAGATTCCCTTATGAAGCAGGTGCTTTCGCATGCATGAAGACCTTTCGATTGAGTTAAAGCAACACCTTTCGAAGACAAGGAATGAAAACCCTACATATTTGCGCCAAACTTTTTGAAACCAAAGGTTTCTCCTTCATTCAAACCATTCAGAAACATGCCTTGGTCAAAATAACCCTTTCGAAAGCATAAGCAAGTCTTTCGAACCAGTCGAAGCCTTTAACATCCAACACTACAACAAAACAGGCTTTTTACAACGGGCTTTGCCCGTTGTAATATGTTTTCTACAACGGGCAGCGGACCGTTGTAATAGGCGATGTTGTAATAGGTCACCCATATTTTACAACGGGCAATTAATGTTGTAAAGACCGTTGTAGTAAACATTTTTACAACGGTCGCCGACCGTTGTAATAGACTGTAATACAAGCAACTTTGCCCGTTGCAAAATACTATCATACAAGATGGATAGCATGTTTTACAACATTCCATGGCCGTTGTAAAAAACATTTTGACAACGGTTTTCGATCGTTGTAAAAAACTTTTTAACAACGGTTATTGACCGTTGTAATAGAGTATAATACAACGCGCTTTGACCGTTGCAGAAAAAATGCAAATTTTAAAAAAAATACAGCAACGTATAGGTAGCACATCCATACAAATAATGAATAATTTAACAGTAATAAATATTACGCACAAACAACCAAAATCACATGCGAAAAGACTAAAAGATAGTCATAAAATTCCAACACTCCAAAAAGTCAGATAATTTTACATCCCAAATTCATAAAGCATTAATACATAACAGTCGGCTATAAATATCAAGTTCTAAGTACAATCATACTAGACTAAGGATATAAAGTCTTTGTGCCACGCAACGGTTGATCCAACGGCCTCTTTAATAGTGGACATCTCTGAATTTGGCCTAAATAAACAAGCTTCTGGTTCCACCGCTACATCCACACATACTTTCCAAGCTTCTGCTCCAAGCTTTACAAAATGTACCGACGCATCAAGATCAGTGCTTGCTATTGTCCCCTCTGCAACTACGTTCTTCTCCCAACTCAATAGCCTGCACTTTTTTTCATCAAATCATCTACAATAACTCGTTCTTGCTGATCTTGAACCTGCTGCGTATTGTTGCTATCGCGGTGTGACTGCAAGAAAAAAAATTGACTTTAGTGAATATGATAATCATGATCAGGTGAAGTTACCATTAAAAAATCACTAGAAATCATGATCAGGTGAACCTGTTATAAATCACCTGCTCTATGATGATGACCTTCTCAATTAAAAAAGTGATGCAAAACTTATACGCACATGTGGGACTAAAGATGAATGAGCAAAATTAAAGTTTTTTTTTAGCAAAATGGTCTCACTTAAGGCAGTCATCTCAAACACACTAGAAATTGATATCGCCAGTCTACCAGTTGTATACTTGGGGCTTCCACTCAGCAGCTCCTCTCTTAGAAGAACATATTATAATATATTAATAGATAAAATTAAAAAGGAACCGAGTGGATGGATTGCTAAGCTTCTATCAATAACTGGTAGACTAGAATTAATCAAAACAGTCATAACTATTACCCAAAACAAACATCCTGACACAATACAAGTCATGGACTTTCATGCTAATCCTGAACATAACATAAACTTACAGACCTCAGCAAATAAAACATACACAACATCGCAGACCCAAAGCTTACAAAACATAAACAAAACAGCTACCTAACCATGACAAAAAGCACTATGACCAGATTCAAATTGAATGGCCAACTCACAAAATAGCAAATCTCACTAAGAACGGAGAAAGGAGCTCACCCAAAAACAGAAACAGACACAACAGAATGGACATCCAACTCAAATTAATAAAAGTCCAACTCGCAAGGCAGCGAATGACCAAAACCTGACTAGCAAAATAGGGCACCATAGTAGTAAAACAACGAGTTAAATAGGGATGAACGGAACCAAAACCATGGAACAACATAATCTCCGATTGAAAATCAGAAGCATTGACAGAGGAAGACTCCTCTGTTGTAGTAGCAATCGAAAAGGAGCCTCACAACAGAAGGAAAATTACGACGAACTAAGGAACCCAGATACGGCAGTGCAAGTGCAACATCCTAGAAAGATGTGTTAATATAAGATCCAAGCAGTGCAAAAATCACCCTACAACCGCCAGGGAATTAGCGTAATAGAATGCTACGAATCAGGAAACAAGATTGACAGTTTTATTTCAATCCAGTATTAACCTAAGGTTTAATACAGAATATATTATGATCATTGATTTTTTTTAACCACCCTCGTTTGCTCCAAGTGAATTTCAGATCTTATTTTCCTGCTTCTAATTCCCCTTTCATCCTAGCATATGCGAAAATATAATAAACAACATGGTATACGGCTACCAAAGATGATTATCTGCAGTTCGTACTACCCAAGCACTCAGCTGTACTCAATACACATACTTTTGAATCTACGACATGGTATACGGCTACCAACATATGGTAAGTTGGTCCAAAAAAACAGTGTGACGTTGCTTTACAAATACGACAGAGATTGAAATTGGACCATTTATTGCACCATATAATATCTCACATTGTTTATTTATAATTTTGTATGCTAAAACAACTCGATCTACATATTTTTTAGTAATACGATTATGTTTTGTCCTCTATATTTTTTAATTTGCAATAACAGAATAAATTACACAACTTATTGTACTTTGCTATATGTAACACATAAGAAATTTCAGTTGACAACAGATGTAATATGGGAAAGAAGTAGTACTGGTTACTGATAACTGAGCGCAATGAACAGTATTAAAAAAAAAGTTATTCATTGAATAAATTATTTTCTCCGTTTTATTTAGTAGTTGAGTTTGAGGTTAGCGAAAATACTTTACTGTTCTTTTCTGTTTTTATATAAGTATATGAATATATGATGTAAGACTGTGATATACTTGATTTACTTCAAATGAAACTTGACATACAAAATCCAAATAAATTGTAAATTTCATACATTGAATTCCACTTGATATTGATATATACTGTTGAATTAAACTCCTAATAAAATTAGTAGCAATTTACTTTGTGAAGTAGCTAAGACTTAACCAAACACAAAACCATTAAACCAAGCATTTTACTGAACTAAGGAAGTTAAAGAGGCAAAATAACAGGGAAAAAAAATTATAATCGGACTGTTATAATTGATATAACTATAGTGACATTTTGGAAGTGACATTTTTTAGATTGTTTTTCCATGCATCTTGTTTTACTTTCTTAATAAACATATTGCCTTCATTATACATTTTTTACAAGACACTAATTGATCATGAACAATACACTAGTAAACCATGTTCTCTCTTTTGTTAACATATGGACTCCACGGATCCAAACGTTAACACCCCAGCGCGAGTACTTCCAAGAAAACAAATATTTTAAGTTTATATAGCATTATATAATATTGATATATAACAAAATGTCATTTTGAGTACTTTTGTACCTGTTCTGAAGTTGTTCTTGTATTTGCTTAGAATGTATTTACTTCATGTTAGTAGAATTTCTTACTTTTGTGAACAATAATTTGTTCCAATCTTGTTTGTTGCTTTTTGGAACACAACGAAATTATGTTTTGTGCTTGGTTTTAACATTTCGATGATTGATTTAATACAATTAGCACTTTAACACTTTAGATGAATTGGTTTGATTCATTTTTATAAAATGTGTAGCATTTTTGTTGAATCAATTTGCCAATTTATTTTAAATACTCACTATATTTACATGACTACATGTCGGGTAGAAAATTTGAATCGGGGGCTTCTAAAAGGAGAAGAAAACTTAAAAAGTTGAGGTGTATATTTTTACAAGCATGTCAAGCAAGCAATCATGTAAGCAATCATGTTCTGGTAATTCAGTTTCAAGGAAACGACAAGCATGTCAAGCAAGCAATCATGATTATTTATATATTCTAACCTGAGGTGTATGAGCGTGAGGCATCTCCATTTCTGCCACATTATCATTTCTTCTCTGTAAAAGTACAAGAGAATACTTAGTAATTCATAAGCACATAACACATATTTATTAACAATAGCTAATTAACTATAAACTTACTGTCATGATCAAATTAGTCAAGTAGTCTACTCTTGCCTCCAAATTAGTTAACATATCCCTTTGAACTATTACTTGATTTTCCAATGCAGCCACCTTTTTTGAATTATGTGCATAAACACCTATTTGAGATGGTGCTACACCAAAACCCAATCCCCTCACCCTTCCCCTATGTTCATTTCTAAAAACATGTGACACTCCATCTCCACTTACTGATGTTGTCCCATGAGAATTCTGAGCACTATGCTCTATTATCTTAGCCTACAAATTAAAATAGACCATTTCAAGAAAAAAGATATATGAATAAACTATTGAATAAATATCTACAGTCCTATCTCAAAAGAATAAAAAAACTTACGATGCAATCGGCAACAACGGAATTTGGTGGGTCTCCATTTTTCTTTGTATGGGCTTTGCACCATAGCTCATCTCTGCTAATGTTTGATATTCCAGTTTCTTTTTTCTGCAAATAATAATAGTAAGAAGATACCCAGCTAATAAACTTGCACCTAATCCTCACTAAGTTACTGCCCGCAGCTCTTTGTTACTGTCCACATGCAATTATATTCTGCCCACATGCAATACTATCAAGACACTCAGTTACTGTCCACATGCAATACTATTAAGCACTCATGCATGCACTATTGCTTTAGCTACTGCCTACAGCTGTTAGAATTACCACTCCAACGATACAGCACATGCGCCTTTGCTTTAGCTTTATGGTACTCGGCTTTCCCACACAGCTCAGCTGCCAAACTACATAGCGGACCCTCTAGTCATACTCTCACACTATTTGAGTGTAGCAATTTTCATTTGTTGATTCATTCCTACATACTTTGTAAATTATTTTTGTTTACTTTTATCTCTCATTTTGTTGATTATTATAGTGATGATCTCGCATAGTTGCAATAGCTAATTCTAATAAACTCTTATAAGGACTTTGGTTATTAGTTAATAAATATAGTAAGAGGACCACTCTTTCATTAAAAAAAATAGAAACCAAAACAACTTCATATTTGAAGATTCTCATTGATTCCCATTGCTTTAGCTTCTCCTTTCTATAAGAAAAAAATAAATAAAAGAAACTACTAAAATGTGGCCAGATATTGTGGCAGAGGATTGTAAAAAAAATCCAAAGCATTCTTCCTCTGGCATAAGTTTACTATTTGCTCCATGCGGCAGTAAGTTGCCATTGCAGATTGGCAACTTCTGTTGACTCTTTATTTTGGAGCCTATATCTATTGATTGTGAACTCAATACATTAGTTCCAGTTAAACCAAAAACATGTTTCGATATACATTACAATACCAATGTTATAAATGAAAAACATGATATAACTTCATCTGAAAAATAACGTATCGTATACGATTTAGAAGCAATCAGATTGAAGGCCGATATGACAATATATCAACATTTGATTCAGACACATACCAACTCATCATCTTGCACTACAGCAGTTTTAAATGATTTTTCTTTTTGAATTGAACATGTAACAAATACTAAAAACATGAATCACCTCAGAGATCTCCGTGATGAAAATTCATCAAACGGGAATATCCCTATCAGGAGTAGAAAATATTTTATAACATCACTGCCTACAGCTCTCTGTTAGAATTATACAAGTGAATTTTGGAAATGCAAGGATATATTTTTATGTATACTGAGACCTATGCGTATTATCAATCACTTTAATACAGAAGTAAGAGAAAAGGGAAAGAACAATCTCTTTTTTCCATTAAAATTCCTTCACAAAATTCTCTATCCCTCAAAAATTCAAAAGAGCACAACCATCGCACACTAATTGAGGAGCTCGACCACATCAAGTTCGGTTAAGGTTATGAATTAAGGTAGAGATGAAATCAGTGGGTGGATGTTGTCGATTAGTAGTGGCACCTAGTTAAAAGTATGGAGCAGGGGTAAAAACAACTTACAGTTTTTGGGCGTAGATCACGCTGAAGAGGATGCTCTGTCCTTTTATGCTGCTAAAACAAATTTTTCGAAAGCCCTAATTTTTCGCGGCTGAAGAAGATTAATAACCGTATATAATTCGCGGCTTCAACAAATTCGAAAGCCCTAATTTTTCGAGCAAAGAAAAGAGGAGGAGAGGAACGAGAGTATGGGTTAATGGAGAAGTTTTCGAGCAAAGAAAAGAGGAGGAGAGGAACGAGAGTATGGGTTCACGGAGAAGAAGAAAAGAGAGACGACCTCTATAATTTTTCGTTGGGGCGCTGTGCTCTAAAAATTAGGGTTAGCTATTACAACGGGCAAATTAAGCCCGTTGTAAAATTGGCTACTTTTACAACGGGCAGCCTTCGCCCGTTGTAAAATTGGCACCTCTATTACAACGGGCATAAATGACCGTTGTAATAGGTTTCTATTACAACGGGCAAAGATTGCCCGTTGTAAAAAAGACGTTATATAAGGAATATATTAAACCTATTACAACGGGCAAAGATTGCCCGTTGTAAAAAAGACGTTATATAAGGAATATATTACAACGGGCCTGAACTGACCGTTGTAGTATCCTACTATTACAACGGGCATCATTTGCCCGTTGTAAAAAGGACGTTGTAATATAGTATTTTTGTTGTAGTGCAAGGAAGGTTCCGCGTCAGTTTGCAAGCGAACATTTGGAAGTTACGAAGAGCGTCGAAACCATCAGCATTTCAACACCTTTAAAGCACCTGGAAACTGTCTATCGACATATTCAAAAGGTCTTACCTTTATTCCTTATGACAACAGAGCAACATAAAGAAGGAAAGGCACAACCACCCCTTTCGATGAAGATGGATGCATTCAAACCCATTCAAAAGCAATGCGGAGGGGTGCACAAGTGTCGAAGGAGTCGGAAGGTATTTGAAGCCACTTCTCGATCAGTTCGAAAGCACTAGGTTTAAAGGTGCCAACCAGCATCTATATATAAGACCCAAGGGGTCTGTTTTAAGGGATCTGAATTCAGTCATTCCAAACTTGTATTTTCTTAATATTGCAAAGTTTTAAACTCTAATTTGTAAATAAAATTGGGGAAAATTATTCAAGAGCAGGCATTATTGGATTAATAAAGGGAAGATTTTAATATTCTTGATTATATAGTTGTTTCGAAGGCTTTTATTTGGATTTAACTTTATTTTACAGGTATCGACCTCATCGAAACGCACCTCCCGAGTGAGTCATAACCCCTACTTTCTCAAAGTTCTTAACTATAAGTCATAATTTATTAAACATTCACCTCTAGTGAGTTGAAACCTTATCCAAGTTGGTTTTACCTTAGATTCTAGAACCAATCCTAAGTCACTAACACCTAGCTTTCGACAAGGTCGAAACCCACCTAGTCAAACCTTACCCTTAAATCCATAAAACAATCCTTTTGTATTCTGCAACTATTTCAAAAGGAAGGTTTCGAAGGGGTAATCAAACTACCCCAGTTGGCTCAAAAGATCATAAAGAAGGGAATTTAAGTGTTTTGACCGTGTTGAAAGGTCAGTAAAGGAAGGTTTTCGCAATAGAAACCTAGTCAAAAGGGTGTATTAAAGGGAATATCCACATCCTTTCTTCCTCTACTTAACCAAGAGTGATTTTGTGATATCCCGGGTTTTGAGCAATATAAATTTAATAATCAGTATTGATAATTTAATTGGATTGATAATTATCCTATATAATTTTAATTTAAAATTGGTAATTTAATCTTTTAAAAGATAATAAATACTTAATCTGACAATATTGATAAGATTTGTTTGTTAAAGCTAATAAAATTTTATTCTATTTATAATATATATATTTGATATATATTGTGAATGGAAATATCTTTTATTTTAAATTAAAGTTGAATTTTCAAATTGTAATATATGTATATGTTATAATTTGGATTGTTTTGAATTTAATTTAAATTATTGATAATTTATATATGTATGAATTATAATTTAAAGCTTTGTTTAAAAACTAAATATTTTTCAAAAGCTAATTTAAAGATAAATTCAATTGTTTTCAAAATATAAGATAATTGTTTGTTTTAAATATGATAGTTTAAATAAAGTTTTATTTTGTATTCTTTAAAGTGTTTAAATTTAAAAGGTTATAAAAATACATGTATAAGATATATTTGAATTATAATTAGTTTTAGAATAATTTCTTTTAAAAGTAATTTATTAATACATATGTAAATTTTATTTATTAAGAGAATTAAAGTATGTAAGTTTATCTTTACATTTAATTAAATAAAAATTTATTTAAAAACACTTAAGTAATATGTGTAAACATATTAACATGTTAAAGACACTTGTAAGCATTTTACAATCTAAATTAACAAATGGCAACACTTTGTTAAAAGAAAATTTAAGTATATATAACAATGTTTTAAAGAAGAAAGCCTGTTTATTTATTTATTTTTTTCAGTTCAAATTGTCTTCGGTCCTTTCTTCCTTTCTTCTCAAAACCTATAAACTAAAATCTGGAAAATAAAATCAAATGAAGAATCAAGCTACAACCAACAACTCAAACAGTTTCAAGTTCAACTAAGCTTCAAGTTAAAGATTCAGCAGTCAATCAAACATGCAAAGGATTTCAGTAACAAAGAAAATCAAAAAGCTTTTTGCCAGAATTCAAAATATTCAAGCCTGGAAGCAATAAAAACTGCTCTGCTTATAAAATGGTGAGTAAATATTTCTTTTAAAAATAGTTTTTTTTTTAAATCTGTGACTTGGCCTTAATGACTGTGATGAATCTTTATAAAATATGATTGCATGTGTTTATATGTGTAAGTGCATGTATATAGATATATGTATATGAATTGCCTGTTCTCTGTTTATAACCTGTGAGTAAATTTATTTTTAAAAACAGTTTAACCTGATGATTTTATTTGATGTCAGTGATAGATTAAATTGATCTGATATGAATGCATGTATATATGGTTGAATGATGGTGTGTACTTGCTTGCATGTCTGTATATATGCAAATATCTGAATGTATATGTAGGTATATAGGAAAATAGGCCCTGTTTATAGTTCAGATTGGAAAATCAAGTTCTAAAATTCAAATCCTCTTTGTAAAATCGATATTAGATATTGATTTGTGAATGAAAGAGGATTGTTACAATATAAATTCAATTTTAAAAATGGTTTCTAGAATTTATATTTGGCAATTATTTCTGAAAGATGAATACCAGTGATGATCTAAAATTTAGCCAAGAATCAATCTTCATAATTTCAGAATTTGATTATAGAATTTGATTAGTAATAGAAAATGATGAATTTTAATATACATATCAAAAATTTTAGATTGATAATTCATGAGAATTTTAGAGATATCCGTTTTGGGTATCTTTGTTGATTGCCGTTGATCAACGTGATGATCGGAGGCAATTTCTTGATCGAAGCTAGCTTGAGTGTTGGAGATAATGGGAAAAATACTATCAAAATTTTCTAATGTCTAAATTGATCGAATTCGATCAAACTAGGGTTAAACTGTGTTTGGTTCATCATTGTCGACGAGGAGAATGGTGGCATCGATGGCTCGTTGTTGTCGAACGCGAGGGGTAGTGTTATCCTGCTTTTTGGTCAAAGCTGGAATATCAACAAATCGGCTGGATATCAGGATTGGAGTTCAATTGGAAACAAGGCTGCAATGGATATCGTCAAAATTTGGTCGAGCTCCAATCAGGACGGAATCGATTGGAAATGATGATGAGGACTAGGAGAGGCTACGTTTCAAGTTTCAGGTTAATCGGAGTTTGTACGGAGAAGATACGATCGATACAAGGTAGGAAGAAGGTACTGTTCGACTCCATCAATTTCCCTTGCCTCGACTCCATCATCTTCCCTTGCCTCGACTCCATCAATTTCCCTTGCCTCGACTCCATCGAATTTCCCTTGCCTCGACTCCATCGAACTTCCCTTGCCTCGACTCCATCATCTTCCCTTGCCTCGACTCCATCAATTTCCCTTGCCTCGACTCCATCATTTTCCCTTGCCTCGACTCCATCGAATTTCCCTTGCCTCGACTCCATCATCTTCCCTTGCCTCGACTCCATCGAACTTCCCTTGCCTCGACTCCATCATCTTCCCTTGCCTTGACTCCATCATCTTCCCTTGCCTCGACTCCATCGAATTTCCCTTGCCTCGACTCCATCGAATTTCCCTTGCCTCGATTCCATCGAACTTCCCTTGCCTCGACTCCATCGAACTTCCCTTGCTTCGACTCCATCATCTTCGAATCCATTTCAACTGAGAATCCTTCGAATCCATTACCTCGAATCCAAGCCATGGATTCGACCCAGTCAAACCGGAGTACAAAACGGATCGAAGCGAGAGACACGCGCCACGTCGCAGCAAGCATCGAGTCGACCGAATCGATTCGAACCAAGATCGATTCGAAGTATCCCTGTTCTCCAGAAATGCAACATTGAATCGATCATATCTCGAGTTCTACAAGTCCAAATGCCATGAAATTTTCACAGAAGCTTAAGCACATGATGAATAATGTTCACGCCAAATTTCAGCTAGATTGGATGATTTCTTGATCGATTCGAACCAAGGGTCGAATCGATCCCAAAGTGGGCCCAGATTTCCTGAAAGCGGGCATGTGGGCCCCCTCACGTGCCAGAACTGGTCTCCCTTCAGTTTAGGCGAAATATCAGCCTCCTACACCTATAAATAGACCCCCAGGTCATTCAGAAAGGGGGTCGGACAATTGTGAGAGCTAAGAGCGCCCGGACTCTGCTAGATTTACTCCAGATTACCATTTCTGCCTTAGATTCAGATTATAATCATAAAATCCGTTGTACTACGCGATAGGAAATTGTAATCTTCAAGAATCGATCAATAAAAGATAAAAACTTTGGAGTGGACGTAGGCCGGAGATAGCCGAACCACTATAAATCTCGTGTTTTGTTCATTATTTCTGGATTGCTGTTTGTTGTTTGTTTAGATCTGAGATTTGTGTTTGAATATTGCTGATTTGTATTCATACACTGGTGCTTTCACAACATTCGGGGTTTGTGACCATTTTTGGCGCAAACACTTTGGTGCTTTCACTGAGAAGGACTAGCACCCGCTACATCAGATTGAAGTTTAGTTTTGAAAGACAATGACTCGACAAACAAGTAGAAGGCAAAGAGCTGAGAGAAGCCAACAGGGAGGAAGTCAAGAGGCATCCTCTGGTGCTGGAGAAGGACAAGCTTCGATTTACATTACCAGAGATGAAATGGAAGCTATGGCAAATTCTTTACATGAGAGGTTGCTGAAGAGTCAACAGGATATGATGCAGACTTTCTTCGAGCAGATAAGAGCTGCAGGAACACAGAACCTTGGACCAACTACAGCAACTACAAATGTGGAACAAGGAACTAGGGTTGCGGAACCTAATGGAGTACAGAATACAGAACCGGAAGGCAATCAACAAGGGCTTGGGGGCAGGCCCGCAGGATCTAACGCAGAAGGACCTTTGGAGGGAGTACAGCAAGCTAGAGCCAACGTTGCGGCTAATGAGCCACATGAGGAATATGTGCCGGAGTTCCCACGAGAGCATGGGGGGCAACCCTTAACAAGCAACGCTGGATTAATGGAAATTATTAGGAAGACTATGCGTGGAGGTTTGACCAATAGAGATTCGGAAGGAGTGAACAGGAGTCCGTTCGCTCGAGAAATCAGGGTAGCTCAGAATCCGCCTAAGTTCAAGTTACCTAGTGTGGAAGCATATAATGGCAAAGCTGACCCAACTGATCACTTGATGAGATATACTAGACACATGGAAGTACTGGGGGCATCGGAGGAAGTGATGGCCAGATGTTTCCCTTTATACTTGACAGATCTAGCGGCAATGTGGTTTAGGCAGCTGGAAGAAGGATCTATCAGGACTTGGAAGGAATTGGTGGACAGGTTTTTGGGACAGTTTCGGGTTCATATCAAAAGACCTAAGAACGTGATGACGTTGACATCGGTAAAGCAAAGGACGGATGAATCACTTAGAGCATTTTTGACTCGATTTAATGCGGCGGTTGCTTCGGTGGATCGGCCGGATCCATCGATGGTTTTGATGGCGGCAGTGTCGGGAGTCAGAGAGGATTCAGATTTTAAAGTATCTTTAGTACGAGACCCGCCACTGGATCTCGGGGAATTCTTCCACGAAGCTGAAAGGTTCCTTCGGCAAGAAGATGCATGTATGGACTTAAAGTTAAGAGAGGTGAATGTGACTGGGGGTGGAGGACCATCCAACGGAAGCTCGGACAAAGATAAAGGAAAAAGGAAGTTGGGCGACGATTCAGGAAAATTCAGGAAGCAATGGAAGGATCCAAAGTTTTCCACATACACAGAATTAAACGAGACGCAGGAGCGGATATTCATGGAAACTCGGAATCGCCTTCCTTACCGGAGGCCGGCTAGGAGAGAATCATCCGAGCGGGAGAGGGCATCTGGAAAGCATTGTCTCTTCCACGATTTGGACGGGCATGATACCAACAGCTGCAGGCACCTAAAGGATATAATTGAGGAGCATGTGAGGAATGGGCAGTTGAGGCAGTATGTTGGGGCTCGGAATGCAGCGGTGGAGCAGGAGCAACCACCGCCTACCTCAAACCATGAGGATATGAGGTACAGGAATAATGGTCGATTGGTAATCAATTGATCAGGATAATATGAAATAAGTAGCAAACCATTGGCGAGCAACCGAGTCATTTACACATGTATGGGGACGGAGATAGCCCCTAGGCATGCTCTGAATGATGATAAACCGCAAAGCCATGTTTTGCGAAATCTGTCTTTTGTTTTTGGATTGGACACTTAGTTTTCTGGTTTGGTTTTGGAGTTTGGATTGAACTCCTGGTTTTTGTTTGCTTTCTGCTTTGGATTTTCGTTCGGATGACTGGTTTTTGTTTTGGGTTTTCTGTTTTGGATGTCGGTTTGGATTTCTGATTTTCGGATTGGATTTTGATTGGATTCTTTATTGTTTTTGATAAACGGTCGTCGAGTATGGACTATGCTCGGCAAGGGTCCGGAGTGACCACGATTCGGCCTAGGACTTAGGCCTCCTATTATCAATTATTGTTTCAGGTCGTTGAGTATGGACTATGCTCAGCAAGGGTCCGGAGCGACCAGGATTCGGCTTAGGACTTAAGCCACGGCATTACTTGCGTCCAGGGACACTGGACCACGGTCGTCAGGTGTGGATTGCGCTTGGCAAGAACCCGGAGAGGTTAGCTCAGCGTCCAGGGACACTGGACCACGGTCGTCAGGTGTGGATTGCGCTTGGCAAGAACCCGGAGAGGTTACATCAGCGTCCAGGGACACTGGACCACGGTCGTCGTGTGTGGATTGCGCTTGACAAGAGCCCAGAGAGGTTATAGATTTGGATATCGGCCCGGAGAGGTCCTGGATTTGGCTATTGGCTGTTGGACAAGAATGGATCAAAGGCTCGGTCTTCGAGTTCGGATGGACATGGAATTGGCTACGGACTTTGGGTATCAGATACGGAATTATTCAAAACACGCCTTCTTATCACAAGGCATGTTTTGGGGGGCAAATGTTATCCCGCTTTTTGGTCAAAGCTGGAATATCAACAAATCGGCTGGATATCAGGATTGGAGTTCAATTGGAAACAAGGCTGCAATGGATATCGTAAAAATTTGGTCGAGCTCCAATCAGGACGGAATCGATTGGAAATGATGATGAGGACTAGGAGAGGCTACGTTTCAAGTTTCAGGTTAATCGGAGTTTGTACGGAGAAGATACGATCGATACAAGGTAGGAAGAAGGTACTGTTCGACTCCATCAATTTCCCTTGCCTCGACTCCATCATCTTCCCTTGCCTCGACTCCATCAATTTCCCTTGCCTCGACTCCATCGAATTTCCCTTGCCTCGACTCCATCGAACTTCCCTTGCCTCGACTCCATCATCTTCCCTTGCCTCGACTCCATCAATTTCCCTTGCCTCGACTCCATCATTTTCCCTTGCCTCGACTCCATCGAATTTCCCTTGCCTCGACTCCATCATCTTCCCTTGCCTCGACTCCATCGAACTTCCCTTGCCTCGACTCCATCATCTTCCCTTGCCTCGACTCCATCATCTTCCCTTGCCTCGACTCCATCGAATTTCCCTTGCCTCGACTCCATCGAATTTCCCTTGCCTCGACTCCATCGAACTTCCCTTGCCTCGACTCCATCGAACTTCCCTTGCTTCGACTCCATCATCTTCGAATCCATTTCAACTGAGAATCCTTCGAATCCATTACCTCGAATCCAAGCCATGGATTCGACCCAGTCAAACCGGAGTACAAAACGGATCGAAGCGAGAGACACGCGCCACGTCGCAGCAAGCATCGAGTCGACCGAATCGATTCGAACCAAGATCGATTCGAAGTATCCCTGTTCTCCAGAAATGCAACATTGAATCGATCATATCTCGAGTTCTACAAGTCCAAATGCCATGAAATTTTCACAGAAGCTTAAGCACATGATGAAGAATGTTCACGCCAAATTTCAGCTAGATTGGATGATTTCTTGATCGATTCGAACCAAGGGTCGAATCGATCCCAAAGTGGGCCCAGATTTCCAGAAAGCGGGCATGTGGGCCCCCTCACGTGCCAGAACTGGTCTCCCTTCAGTTTAGGCGAAATATCAGCCTCCTACACCTATAAATAGACCCCCAGGTCATTCAGAAAGGGGGTCGGACAATTGTGAGAGCTAAGAGCGCCCGGACTCTGCCAGATTTACTCCAGATTACCATTTCTGCCTTAGATTCAGATTATAATCATAAAATCCGTTGTACTACGCGATAGGAAATTGTAATCTTCAAGAATCGATCAATAAAAGATAAAAACTTTGGAGTGGACGTAGGCCGGAGATAGCCGAACCACTATAAATCTCGTGTTTTGTTCATTATTTCTGGATTGCTGTTTGTTGTTTGTTTAGATCTGAGATTTGTGTTTGAATATTGCTGATTTGTATTCATACACTGGTGCTTTCACAACATTCGGGGTTTGTGACCATTTTTGGCGCAAACAGGTAGAATCGATGGAGGGGTTCGAGACGAAGCTCTAGTGTGGTCGGCGTGGATACTGGTGATCGAGATCGTCGGAGTAAACTGGGTTATCGATGGTTTGGGTTCCAGGAAGCAACAGAGATGCTCGATTTTGATTCGCAAAGAAATTCTTCGATCTGGGTTGGTTTTCGTGTTCGCACGTGGTCGAGTGGTTGTAGGCGATCGTCGCGACGATCTATGGTGGCCGGCGACGTCAGTGCACGTGCACAGTGCATGTTCGTGTGCACGTTTGGGTGTCTGGTCGATCGTGTTGGGGAAGACGAAGAGAAACTCGGGTTTAGTCTCGTGATTTTTGAGTGACGACTCAAAGTAGATAAGAGTGATGGAAGACTCGGGAAAGGCTAGTGCTTTTGTGAAGTTTACTCGGGTTATTCTGTTTTTAAAACTGGAAGTTGTTTTTTTTCAATTTGTTTCGAGTTCAAAAGCAATAGTTTTGTAAAGAATCAAGTTTGTAAATTCTTAAAACAAGTTAAGACAAGTTTTTAAGTTAAGGAAGTAATCCGTTCAAAGATGAATGTTTTAATTAGTTTTAAAATATAATTAAAGTGAATAAGTTTAAAGAATATGATAATCAAGTTTTCGAAGATGAATATTGGGTTAATTTAAATAAAACATGTTTAAAAAGGATTTTTCAAGATTTTAAGTATATTAAAAATTAAGGGTTCAAATTGTTTTGTTTTTAAAGTATAATTTTATTTAAATATATAATTGATTTCTAAACTTGTTTAAAATGAAATATAATGTTAGAAATAATTATTTAATTCAAATGATGAGTTTATCTTTAAAGATTGGAATTAATTAAAGATAGTTAATGAGTAAAATAAATTAAAGATTATTATTTATTTATAATTAAAAATAATTACTTAATGAAGTAATTAGTGGATGGTTAATAAATGAATTAGAGATTAAGTAATGATTTATTTATTAATTTATTTATATAATTAATTTTAGGAAGATAATCACTTATGTTTTATTTAGTGAAATTATTTAGTGAGGTAATTAATGGATAATTACCCAATGTAATTAATTTAAGAGAAATTGCTTATGAAAGTAATTAGTGGATAATTACTTATGAAAGTAATTAAATGTAATTGATTAAGGGTTAATCATTTGGTGGTATTAATTAAAGGATTAATTAATATAATGGATTTGAAGTTAATTAATTAAGAGAAATTAATTAAAGGATTTAGGTTAATTAATAATGTGATTAATTAAATATGTTTAATTTAAGATTAATTACTAAGTGTAATTAATTTAAAAGTAATTAATTAATAAAGTAATTAATTAGTGATTATTTGTTAATTTAAATTGATTAATAATTACTTAATGAAGTAATTAAAGATTAATTAATTAGATTAATTAATCAAGGTTAATATAATTAATTAAGAAGTAATTAATTAAGATAAGTAATTACAAATTGTTAATTACTGTTTATGATTAATTAAGGTTAATCAATGAATGTAGTTAATTAAAGATTAATTATTTAATTAACTAGAAGGTAATTAATTAATGAAGTAATTAGAGGATTTTTAATAATTATAATTAATCAAGGTTGATTAATAAAAGTGATTAATTAAAGCATGATTAATTAATTATAATTAATTGAGGATTTATATAATTAATTATAGTTTAATTATTGTAATTAATAATAGTAATTAAAGGTTAATTACTGTAAATGGTTAAGGATAATTAATTTGTGAAATTAATTAAAGGCTAATTACTTGAATGTAATTAAAGTAGATTAATTAAGGAAGATCATTAAGAGATGATTAATTAATTAATTTGTAATTAATTAGTGATAGTAAGCAGGATTTAGATAATCCAAGTGATTAAAGAATAGTAATTAATTTAATTAAAGGTTAATTAAATTGATATGGAGTTAATCAATTCTGCTTTTGAATGATTGATTGATTAATATTGGGTGATTGGTTGATATTGGATGATTTGGATACCTCTGATATATGTGATATGCTGCTTTGTGAGATAAATGTTAAGATGAATTATCTATTGTAATAATGTATCTATCTGTTTATATCATACTGAATGTAAGCTTAAATGATTAAAACCTTTAAACAACTTGGCCTTAAAAGATACGTTTTGGATTTCGATGAGACCGGGATCGGGTTTGCTACATTACAGCGTGATAGGGGGTTCTCGCTTTGCGTTAGGTGGCGAACGGGAGACTCTTACCCCTACATGTCCCCGGGGGTAGTATAAGGCCTTTTGGGGTTGGTTGCGACTCGAGAGGGTGGCCGTAAAAGCAAACCCGAGGTATCACTGTGAGCCACAGCGGGGCTGGGATGGTTGAAAAGCCTACCGGTCGTGAACCGTTCCTGAAGGTTGAAAAGCCTAGGACGTCACAGTGGTATCAGAGCTGTAGGTTGAGTGAATACCTTAGCTCTGGAGTGGTGTCTATCTTGAGAGAGCGTATTTGTAATTTTTAAAAACTATATATATATATATATCTACCTAATGTGTTGGATTATCTGTTCGGGTTTTCCAATATGAGTTATAAAGGTAGATAGGGTGGTGGTATGTGTAACACGACTACCATTGGTTGAAGTCTGAATGTTGAGGTTGGAAGAGTATCTGTCGAGACTGTAGACCTAATACCGTCTCGAGTAAGTTTGGGCAGTTTGGTGTAAGGATTTCTCGGATCTCTGAAGAAAATATTTTTCAAGATTCGGAGTCCATTATTGAAGTGTAAGCTTGGTTGAGCTCGGGTGAGCAGAATTTTGAGAATTTGGATCTGTCGGTTGTGCAGAAGCAAGTGATGGTATCTTGGCAGCTGTATGATGAGACACGGTATCTATGGATGTTCCCGAAGGAGATGTTCTTTTTGGAAGTAAGATTAAGAAGAGTAAGTTGTTGGCGTTTGGTTTGGGGTCCGAGTTTCTCGAGGAGCCTTTGGATTAGAAGTCTTTGATTAGCTGTGATAGCAGTTTCAGCTCGGTAGTGTTTGTGTGCCGACAAGAAGATTTTCTGGCTTAGCAGTGTCCCTGAGATAGAGTTTGGAAGCAGTAGTGTGGCTCGTTTCTCCGATGGTTCAAGAATCTTTGTGGTTCTTCTATCAACAGTCCGGGAAGATGGTGAAGGCTTTCTTGAAGGGTTAACCTTGTTTGAAAAAGTTTAAGGCTGTTTTAATTGGTAAAGAGAGAATAGTTTCTTTGGAACCCGAACTAGGTAGGATCGCAAAAGTGACTTGCGATTAGTTTGGGAATTTATCTTGGCAATCTTTTGTTTGAGATTGAGGTTTATCATATGGAAGTAGGAGCTACTGAAGTAGTCAGAGATTTTTCTGGATGTCTTCGAAGAAGTAGAAGTTTGTCTTCATTTGGAGTTGAGTTCGGTATCGACTTGGTTCCAGAAGCGATACCGGTGGTTATTCTGGTAGTAGGATGGTTCCTAGAAAGAAGAGTTGGTGTAGCAGCTCAGAAATTTTTAAAATGGATTGGTCATATCTATTTTTCAAGTTTGGATTTCAGCAAATTTTGGAAGGATCATCTTGTTGATAGAATCTAGAGATCATTTTGTTCTTGGTCCAGAATTGTTTCAAGAAGCATCAGCGAAGGTTAAGCTGATCAGGAAGAGATGAGGTAGCCCAGGAATCGTCTAGTGAGTTATGCAGATATGAGACAAGGAGTTTGGAATTCGGAGTTGGAGATTGGAAATTGTTTAAGTTTTTCTCCAATTAAAGAGCTATAAGATTTAGTAAGTCTGGAAGTTAGCACTGAAGTATTTTGGATTTTCCTGTGTTCTCGAGAGAAGTAGTTCTTTGATCTACAGGATTGAATGGCCAGTTTGGATAGCTGGAATTCATTGTATTTCACGTATCTCTGAGGGAGTACGTGTATGATTCATCGCTGGTTATAGGATCTGCAGTTCAGATGGATTTGGAAGTTTGAGCTGGACTTGGGTGTGATCTGATATTCTGTTCAGATTAGTGGATCTAGAGAAGAGAGGAGCTCTGGATCATAGTGGTATTGTTTGTTTAGCTTCTGTAGAACGAGTCTCCCGGTGATTTATATCCGGGGAAACTCTAAATAGTGTTAGTAGATCTATCCTGATTTGTATAAGAATAGTTAGTTAGGTTTATTTGTTTGATTGGTTGCTTTGGTTGTTAGTAACTGGATGATAGGTATACTTTGCTGTTTTAAAATCTTTGCTGGATTATTAAATTAACTTTGTTTTTAATTTCGGGGACGAAATTATTTTAAGGGGGGAGGAATGTGATATCCCGGGTTTTGAGCAATATAAATTTAATAATCAGTATTGATAATTTAATTGGATTGATAATTATCCTATATAATTTTAATTTAAAATTGGTAATTTAATCTTTTAAAAGATAATAAATACTTAATCTGACAATATTGATAAGATTTGTTTGTTAAAGCTAATAAAATTTTATTCTATTTATAATATATATATTTGATATATATTGTGAATGGAAATATCTTTTATTTTAAATTAAAGTTGAATTTTCAAATTGTAATATATGTATATGTTATAATTTGGATTGTTTTGAATTTAATTTAAATTATTGATAATTTATATATGTATGAATTATAATTTAAAGCTTTGTTTAAAAACTAAATATTTTTCAAAAGCTAATTTAAAGATAAATTCAATTGTTTTCAAAATATAAGATAATTGTTTGTTTTAAATATGATAGTTTAAATAAAGTTTTATTTTGTATTCTTTAAAGTGTTTAAATTTAAAAGGTTATAAAAATACATGTATAAGATATATTTGAATTATAATTAGTTTTAGAATAATTTCTTTTAAAAGTAATTTATTAATACATATGTAAATTTTATTTATTAAGAGAATTAAAGTATGTAAGTTTATCTTTACATTTAATTAAATAAAAATTTATTTAAAAACACTTAAGTAATATGTGTAAACATATTAACATGTTAAAGACACTTGTAAGCATTTTACAATCTAAATTAACAAATGGCAACACCTTGTTAAAAGAAAATTTAAGTATATATAACAATGTTTTAAAGAAGAAAGCCTGTTTATTTATTTATTTTTTTCAGTTCAAATTGTCTTCGGTCCTTTCTTCCTTTCTTCTCAAAACCTATAAACTAAAATCTGGAAAATAAAATCAAATGAAGAATCAAGCTACAACCAACAACTCAAACAGTTTCAAGTTCAACTAAGCTTCAAGTTAAAGATTCAGCAGTCAATCAAACATGCAAAGGATTTCAGTAACAAAGAAAATCAAAAAGCTTTTTGCCAGAATTCAAAATATTCAAGCCTGGAAGCAATAAAAACTGCTCTGCTTATAAAATGGTGAGTAAATATTTCTTTTAAAAATAGTTTTTTTTTTTAAATCTGTGACTTGGCCTTAATGACTGTGATGAATCTTTATAAAATATGATTGCATGTGTTTATATGTGTAAGTGCATGTATATAGATATATGTATATGAATTGCCTGTTCTCTGTTTATAACCTGTGAGTAAATTTATTTTTAAAAACAGTTTAACCTGATGATTTTATTTGATGTCAGTGATAGATTAAATTGATCTGATATGAATGCATGTATATATGGTTGAATGATGGTGTGTACTTGCTTGCATGTCTGTATATATGCAAATATCTGAATGTATATGTAGGTATATAGGAAAATAGGCCCTGTTTATAGTTCAGATTGGAAAATCAAGTTCTAAAATTCAAATCCTCTTTGTAAAATCGATATTAGATATTGATTTGTGAATGAAAGAGGATTGTTACAATATAAATTCAATTTTAAAAATGGTTTCTAGAATTTATATTTGGCAATTATTTCTGAAAGATGAATACCAGTGATGATCTAAAATTTAGCCAAGAATCAATCTTCATAATTTCAGAATTTGATTATAGAATTTGATTAGTAATAGAAAATGATGAATTTTAATATACATATCAAAAATTTTAGATTGATAATTCATGAGAATTTTAGAGATATCCGTTTTGGGTATCTTTGTTGATTGCCGTTGATCAACGTGATGATCGGAGGCAATTTCTTGATCGAAGCTAGCTTGAGTGTTGGAGATAATGGGAAAAATACTATCAAAATTTTCTAATGTCTAAATTGATCGAATTCGATCAAACTAGGGTTAAACTGTGTTTGGTTCATCATTGTCGACGAGGAGAATGGTGGCATCGATGGCTCGTTGTTGTCGAACGCGAGGGGTAGAATCGATGGAGGGGTTCGAGACGAAGCTCAAGTGTGGTCGGCGTGGATACTGGTGATCGAGATCGTCGGAGTAAACTGGGTTATCGATGGTTTGGGTTCCTGGAAGCAACAGAGATGCTCGATTTTGATTCGCAAAGAAATTCTTCGATCTGGGTTGGTTTTCGTGTTCGCACGTGGTCGAGTGGTTGTAGGCGATGGTCGCGACGATCTATGGTGGCCGGCGACGTCAGTGCACGTGCACAGTGCATGTTCGTGTGCACGTTTGGGTGTCTGGTCGATCGTGTTGGGGAAGACGAAGAGAAACTCGGGTTTAGTCTCGTGATTTTTGAGTGACGACTCGAAGTAGATAAGAGTGATGGAAGACTCGGGAAAGGCTAGTGCTTTTGTGAAGTTTACTCGGGTTATTCTGTTTTTAAAACTGGAAGTTGTTTTTTTTCAATTTGTTTCGAGTTCAAAAGCAATAGTTTTGTAAAGAATCAAGTTTGTAAATTCTTAAAACAAGTTAAGACAAGTTTTTAAGTTAAGGAAGTAATCCGTTCAAAGATGAATGTTTTAATTAGTTTTAAAATATAATTAAAGTGAATAAGTTTAAAGAATATGATAATCAAGTTTTCGAAGATGAATATTGGGTTAATTTAAATAAAACATGTTTAAAAAGGATTTTTCAAGATTTTAAGTATATTAAAAATTAAGGGTTCAAATTGTTTTGTTTTTAAAGTATAATTTTATTTAAATATATAATTGATTTCTAAACTTGTTTAAAATGAAATATAATGTTAGAAATAATTATTTAATTCAAATGATGAGTTTATCTTTAAAGATTGGAATTAATTAAAGATAGTTAATGAGTAAAATAAATTAAAGATTATTATTTATTTATAATTAAAAATAATTACTTAATGAAGTAATTAGTGGATGGTTAATAAATGAATTAGAGATTAAGTAATGATTTATTTATTAATTTATTTATATAATTAATTTTAGGAAGATAATCACTTATGTTTTATTTAGTGAAATTATTTAGTGAGGTAATTAATGGATAATTACCCAATGTAATTAATTTAAGAGAAATTGCTTATGAAAGTAATTAGTGGATAATTACTTATGAAAGTAATTAAATGTAATTGATTAAGGGTTAATCATTTGGTGGTATTAATTAAAGGATTAATTAATATAATGGATTTGAAGTTAATTAATTAAGAGAAATTAATTAAAGGATTTAGGTTAATTAATAATGTGATTAATTAAATATGTTTAATTTAAGATTAATTACTAAGTGTAATTAATTTAAAAGTAATTAATTAATAAAGTAATTAATTAGTGATTATTTGTTAATTTAAATTGATTAATAATTACTTAATGAAGTAATTAAAGATTAATTAATTAGATTAATTAATCAAGGTTAATATAATTAATTAAGAAGTAATTAATTAAGATAAGTAATTACAAATTGTTAATTACTGTTTATGATTAATTAAGGTTAATCAATGAATGTAGTTAATTAAAGATTAATTATTTAATTAACTAGAAGGTAATTAATTAATGAAGTAATTAGAGGATTTTTAATAATTATAATTAATCAAGGTTGATTAATAAAAGTGATTAATTAAAGCATGATTAATTAATTATAATTAATTGAGGATTTATATAATTAATTATAGTTTAATTATTGTAATTAATAATAGTAATTAAAGGTTAATTACTGTAAATGGTTAAGGATAATTAATTTGTGAAATTAATTAAAGGCTAATTACTTGAATGTAATTAAAGTAGATTAATTAAGGAAGATCATTAAGAGATGATTAATTAATTAATTTGTAATTAATTAGTGATAGTAAGCAGGATTTAGATAATCCAAGTGATTAAAGAATAGTAATTAATTTAATTAAAGGTTAATTAAATTGATATGGAGTTAATCAATTCTGCTTTTGAATGATTGATTGATTAATATTGGGTGATTGGTTGATATTGGATGATTTGGATACCTCTGATATATGTGATATGCTGCTTTGTGAGATAAATGTTAAGATGAATTATCTATTGTAATAATGTATCTATCTGTTTATATCATACTGAATGTAAGCTTAAATGATTAAAACCTTTAAACAACTTGGCCTTAAAAGATACGTTTTGGATTTCGATGAGACCGGGATCGGGTTTCCAGATTTGGATATCCGAAAACCACATCGATCCAAATTAAACGTTAGTCGTTAATCCAAGTGGAGCAAGTGAAGACTCGAGGTGTAAGAACTATTCTTTGTCAGTATAACTCTGTGGGTGATTCCGTAATGAGTTGACGGAGATAGTACTTATAGGTTCGAGATGAAGACTCAGAGTGCAAGGGTTATTGTCGTTAACTCTGAGGGTGATTCCAAAACGAGTGTAACGAGATAATGCCTTCGGTTTCGTTCGAACCCGGAACGAACTTGTATGGATTGAATGCTTTCAGCACATCGTCAGGTGGACGATGAGCATTCTAAGTGATGTGTTCTGACTAAAGGTAATCGTAGCCTCAAGCCTCATCAACCGGGAATGGCTAAAACAGGGGAGGTGCAGCAAGGTTAGTGGGTAGCACCCAAGTTGTATAAGATTCCCCTGTCTAGAGGTCCCTTCTTTTTATTTCGGCTGTGTGGGCGGTTGCTAGCTACAACCGTGGGGTTTCTTATGCGAGAATTATCCAGTAAGGGATGTTCCGGCCTTGTGTTGCAGGGGAGCGGGCGTACTCCTCGGTACGTTGATCTAGGCCACGTACTGTGACGGGCGGTACCCCAGTAGCCCTGCCATTGTATGGAATCCAATTTCCAATAAGTGCCATCGGATTTGATTGTATAACCCACTTTGTGGCTAATATGCTGGAATTTAATAATGTAACAATTTCAGCTATTTCATATTTATTTGAAAACCCTAGACCCTATTATAATATAACTGGATTTCCTATCAAATGTTTTGGTTATCGTAAGGTAAAAACTTTTCCGTGTTTATGTGCGGGAAGTCTTACGAGATACCTTTTCTTTCAAAGGTTTTTCAAAAGTTAAACAATTTTAAACCGTTTACTCACACCAGACCCATGTCTGACCCAAGTGTTTATTTTCTGTTTTATTAAACTCTTGGGTACTCATATTATATATGAGTAGTCAAGTGATTCAGGTTAGCTTGACGAATTCTGGAGGAGATTTGGAGCAGGAGGTTTCACCGTGTAGATATATTATGATTCCGCTGTGTATATGTTGTGTCTGTATCTGTGATACTTGAGTTGTATGAATTAGACAGATGTTTATAACTGTCTAATATGTGTTGTATAAGTTGTGTACTCTGATGTAATATGATACTATGCAATATTTTATGTGATATATTATATTTCATTCGTTCCGCTGTGAGTATCTGATGTTGTTGTTCTTTCTTCTTTCTTATCCTTTCTTCTTCTATCCCTTTCTTTCTTTATTGACGATGCGACTTTCTATGGAGAAAAAGTCGGGTTGTCACAGATTTAAAAGGATTAACCTTTTTCTTAAATAAACTTTGGGATTTTGACAAGTTTTCTTGTTAACATTTTAGCGTTAGAAGGAGGGCTTGAACCTTCGATTCCGTTGAACATCCAACACTGCTTACCTTTTTAACCCAATCCTATTCCAAACTTGCCCACTCTAGGCCTTACTTCATCATGGCTAGCAGAATTAAAAGATCCAAGCGAGGATCCTTGGAACCACACTTGATAGGATTCTCCCCAAGAACAACTCAAGATTCCAAATTATATGAAGAGCAAATGCTAAGATTGGAAGCTCTAAGGATTATAAAGAAGAAAAGAGTAGAATCATATGATCTAGAAAAATGGAGCTTAAATCCTTTCCATATTGGCACCACCCCTATTTTTACCTTAGGAGAATAGACAAATGGAAGTGACAACCTGTCTGACCAAATAAGGAAAACGATTCAGATTATACCAAGGGCACAATTTTCGAAAAAGGAATAATGGTAGATTACAATGCCTTTGCTCACAAATGGAAACAAGCTACAACTGAAACACTTCTAGCATATGAACTCCCAAGGGCGTTAAAAATAAAAACAATCAATGAGGGTATAAAGCCAAGTAACAAAAAAACCTAGAAGTCATTCTCAAGGAACAAGTTTCAAGTCAAGACTTCCTAAAGAATGCAATCTAACAACATCTATTGAGAATGTCTATTTGCTAACAGAAGATGAGCTCAACTATTGGCCATCACAAAAGAAGAAACCAAACTATGAAATGAATTTGAGAGGATCCTACTAACATTACCATATGATGAATGGTTATGAAACTAACCACTACATAGCCTTGGATGGGATGATAATCAACTTTTTCCATCAAGGCAAAATTAATGAGTTTGTAAAGAAACACTGAATGAGGTTAATAAAGAATTACTTTACTAAAGATAATCTATATGGTTGGGAGTGAAATGCTCCATTCATTTGGACAATACCTCAAACGGTCAAAGCCTCTATCAGACCCGAGTTGGCCAGGGCTAAGTACCGCCTAGAGGGAGGAGTGTAAGCCTTTATCCGTGCCATGCTATGGCCAGGTTAAAGCATCAACAAGCCCCTGCCCGCACCACGCTATAGCCAGGGCAGTGCACCTCTTAGAGGGAGGAGTGTAAGCCTTTATCCATGCCACGCTATGGCCAGGTTAAAGCATCGACAAGCCCTTGGCCACATCACGCTATGGCCAGGTCAAGGCGTCTCTTGGAAGGAGGTTGGGCAAGTCCTTGGTTCCACCTTGAGAATAAGCTAGCCAAGCTCACCAGACAACAAAGGACTAAGATGTCCAAGCCTAAGAAGAGGAATATTAACAATGGACTAAGATGTCCAAGCCCGAGAAGCGGCATATTAAATAATGGACTGAGATGTCCAAGCTCGAGAAGTAGCCAATCAAACCATAACTACATACACGGTCTAAAGGGTTTACACATGTCAAAGAAAACATAATCTAAGGAGTAAAAAGGAGCTCCACTTATTAATACCCGAATCTGAGTTTTGGGTTTCTTATTTCCAAACTTCATCCGTTAATGCCCGAATATGGATTTCAGGTCATTCATTATTGAAATATGAGACTTCACTCATTAATACCCGAATATGGGTTACAGATCTTTCAATTCATCATACCCGAAACTGGGTTTCGAAACTATTATCAGAATTCACTTGCTAATGCCCTAATTTGGGCTTGAGTTTCTATCATGAACGAAATCATTATGGACTTCTAATTATCCACCACTACTACCCAAATCTGGGTTTGAGAGTTATATTATGAAGATCATTTTTGAATTTCACTTATTAATGCCCGAATCAGGGTCCAAGACTTCTACTGAAGAGATTATCTTGGATTTTTGGATATTATCTACGAATACTCTAATCAGAGTTCCAAACTTCTTAACTTTTGAATTTCATTTATTAACGCCCGAATCGAGGTCATTGGATTTCTACCATAAGTGTTCAAACAATGATCTATGGGCTTCTACTGTACGGTCGTTAATAATTTTCTGTTAGCTATCTCCAGAAGATGACTTCCTAAAAACATTTATATCCTTGGTTGAGACTAGGGTTTTCTACCATCAGATTTCAGATATTTCAGCAATATGTTTAAAGTTCAATTCTCGGTTATCTCTTATCATTACCAAAGATGAACTTCAAAACATTTCATCAATAGCGATTACTTTTTATTTATTGTCAAATCTTGATATAATGATTTATTAATATCCGTAAATGATATGGATAAACTTCTATATGGATTACAAGCTAACAATAACAAATACTGCTTATTTTGTGCTTTTTAGGTAAAGCAGAACAGTAAATAGGATTAAAAGGTCCAACAAATGCAGAAATTATGGTACAAGCTATCAAACAGATTTTTCAGAAATAACATTACAGGAAAGGACCACAATCCAGGTGATATTTATAAATTTTTCCTAATTTACGTAATATATGACATTATTTACAAGTGTACAGAACAAAAATGTAACGACCCAGATTTTTGGTTATTTGAAATTAGAATATTTAGTTAATTTTAAAGATTTAAAAGTTAATTTTATAGATTAAATAACTTAAATTTCAAAAATAGTGATTTATTGGATAATTTAGTTATTAAATTTAATAATTGAAATTGGTTAAATAATGGAATTTTGAGTTTTAAGCTAGATAAAAATAATTTCAAAGCTTATTTAATTTCTAGTTAATAAAAATGAAGACAATAAAACTTTTAAATTGGATTTAAAGGTAGTTTACTCGATTTTGAAAATAACTCGTTTTAATTATCATATAAAATAGCCTTCCGGGGCACATTCTCGGATTTCGATGAAACTAGTTCCATTGGATCCATAATAGTATATTATTATTGGATTTCAAATTTCGTAGCGTTTGGAGTTACAGTTTGGTCTTACGGGATAGAAACGCGTTGAAATTAATATCGGAAAATTAATATTATAATTGGGTTCAAAAAGCTATCTTTTTCATACGATCGAATTAGGTCTCAAAACTTGTTCCATTGCATTCGAAATAGGGGTATAACATTAGGAACGCCAGGCGGCACGCCTCGATAGGGGTTCAGGATTTTAAGTTACTATAAACGAGATATTTTGGTATTTAATAATATTATAAAATTTCAAAAGTCAACCCCTACAATCATCTCAGCCACCCTACCCCTGAAACGAGCCACCCTTTCATTCCCATCCTCATTTTATACGTAGCTAATAGAGGCTTATTCAAAGAAAAAAATTGTTGAATTCAAAAATCAATTTCTAAAATTCTACTCGATAAAAAAATACGAAACCAGTTTTAAAAATCATGAATGAAGGAGATCTTTGTGTTGGTGTGATTTTCTTGGGTGCGGCAGCATTTTTGTTGATGATCAACATTGGGGCAGCGGCTAGGGTTGCAAATTGTAGGGATTTTGGTTGATGAATTGATAAACGAAGGTTGGATTCGAGCTTTGCAAGGCAAGATGAGGTAGTGGTGTCGATTTGGAGTGCTCCGTTCATCGTTTGGCATGTGCGAATTTCAGGGGGTCACGCTTGATTTTGCTCAGGTCGCGATTTTATAGGGGTGGGCGGTGTTGTCGATTTGAGTATAGGCGAGTGGAGATTTCGGAGAGGTGGCTATCGGCGAAGACGAAATGGAATTTCCTCATGTGGAGCTCTATATCAATATCTTCTCATGCATGGTCGAAGGTATCAGCGTGCATTTTGTTTGAGCAGGGAAGGAGGAAGAAAGAGGTAGGGGCAGTTTCGTTATTTTTATAAACTTGGGCTTATATTATTAAATTATATAATTTTATCGATAGCTTATAAAATTTATAACTCCTTCATACGAGGTTCGATCGGGAAGAAACTTTTTGCGTTGCGATCGTGACGATGGATGCTTCGTGATGGAATTGGTTTGGAATTTTTAGGAGTCCGCTTGAATTTTAGATAATTTAAAAGCTAGATGTTTGGCAAATTAAAAAAAATCAAGGTGAGTAAATCTCACTCACTCTGGTTAAATGGCTTTATTTTAAAGTGTTAAAATTATTTATTAGTCGATTGGATGAATTTATAAATTATTATCAGTTGGATGTTATATAATATATATCTTAGTATATATATTAGTAGTTGGGTATATTCCCGCCGATTGGAGCGGATGAGACACTATGCGCCCCACATAATAGTGGATGATGACCCTTTTTATTGCGATATCCCGCCTCGAAGCGGGAATATAATTATTTTATGTTATATAACATCTGTGGTTGCAGGGATCCAACTAGATTCCTCAAAAATGATGATTTTAATTTCATATATGTTGATATATGATGTGTGTGAATATCCTGCTATGGATTGTGATATGTTTGATTTATTGGATGCTATAGTAGCACTGGCCTAAATTTTGGTATTATAAATACCATAAAAATGAATTTTAAAAGGAAATTCATAGGATATTCTGGAAATGGAAATATTTATATCGAATTTTGGATTATTTTAAAGAAAATTGATTTGGATAAAATAATGAATTGATTTTGTTTTTGTATTTAACTATTCGTAAAATGTTATAAATAGAGATTTTAAAATAATTTATATAAGGGATTTTTAACAATGGATTTTTAAACGATATTTCTGAAAATACGGATAAGGAGTGGAAATAAATATTTAAAATAGATTTGAAAAATAAATGGGATTTATAAAGTGATAGATTTAAAAATGAAGTTTATAAATGAGAATGTTCTATAAACAAGTGAAACCCGAATGAGTTTATAAATTTATAAATGATGTCTATAAATAAAGTGAAATGATTTTCATTTGATAAATTGGAAATATAAATTTGTAGTGAGAATTTATATTGAGATATAGAAATGGGTTTAGAAAGAAATATTGGATTCTACTTTTCAATTTGGACATAGTTATGAAATTGGAGACGCAGGTCGATTTGTGATAAATCGAGAGAGATTTATAAATGCTAAAATGGTTATATTGGATTTTAAAAATAGTTTTTTATCGAGAAGTTAAGTTTGTTTAGAAAAGGGATTTTTATTTATTAAACTATGTAATTTAAAAACTGTTTTAGTATTGAAAATATTTCGGAAAGTTAGTTAGTCAAATATTGGATATTAGTTGAATGAATTATAATTTTTATAATAAGCTTGGTAAATCGATTAGTATTATTTATAAAGGAATAGGAAATTGGTATCGTCATTTGTTTAAAAGTGTTTTGGGTATTTTAAATTATTACTTAAACGTGTTTTGAAAATAAACTATTATTCTTAAAAAGCAAAAAAAATACTTGTTATTTTATATATGGAATTTAAAGGCATGTGATTGGGATGTGTTTATCAATAATTTCGAGATTTGTGAATGGGGTTTTATTTAATGGATGTAATTTTATAAGAGAAAATCTTATAATGGATTTCGGGAACTTAAGAAAATTTGAGAAAAGGAAATTTCAAAATTGTTTAGATACGGGAACTTCGAAAATGAATCTGAATTCATTAGGGAAGCTATAAATTGTCAGTTGAATTATACATAAGTATAATCGATAAATTTTTGGGGAATTGTAAAAGGGGTTAATAAAAATTCCGGAGATTTATGAGATAAGTTAGGAAATATATTTGAAGTACGGGTATTAGAAATGATTTTTAGGAAATAGACTTATAATATTTTACTAAGTATTGGAATTAAAGATTTTGGAGATATTTTATTAACGAAATGATTTATATAGAAATATTTTTCTAAGAAATGAATTATAAGTTGGATTTGAAAATATTTCTAGGTGTTGATATGGGTTGAAATATCCTATTATGGATTTAAGTGCTTGAAATCGTTTTCAAATATTGAAATACTGGAAGAGATTTGAATATATACCTTGTAAAGATATTTTGAGATGAATTGTTTTGAAAGATTTATAATATGGGCCTAGTGACTGCTTACGTGTGTAATTTGATAGTTAAATAACCGAATATCAAATTTGGCCAAATTCGTTGATCGTTTAGAAGAGACCGAGATCGGATTTAATTATCCGAAAACCACTTCAAACCGATTTGTGCGTTAAGAATTGTGATATCTCGAAGATAATGGAGTGGTGATCTTGAAGGAGATTATGTTTGTTCAGACCTAGAATAACTTGTATGGATGAATGCTATCATTGCATGGTTGCCTGGAAGGCAGTGTTAGCATTCCAAGAATGAATGCTATTCTTAAGGTATATGTTGCCTCAAGCCCCATCAATCGAGAATGACTAAAACAGGGAAGATGCAGCAAGGCTATGTTGGTCGCTCCCATTAGGGTATGATCATCACTCATCTAGAGTGAACATTTATCATCACTTTCATTTGTATGCGTTTCGGGGCCCATTGGTGGTGATCATATTCGGTACTATTCAGTAAGGGGTAGGCCGGTCTTGTACTAGCAGGGATCGATAGGTTCGATCTTGGTACATTTTTTAGAGGTCAACTGTGGCAGGCGGTACCCCAGTAGCCCTGTCATTGTATAGAATATAATATCCACTATGAGCCTGTACGGTTTTGATTGTGCTCAACTTTGCTGAAATGTAAGAGGCAAGCATTTCATCTATTTAATATTTTATTTTCTATAGACACTATCATAAAATAATTTTGATATAAAATGTTTTGGTTATCGTATGGTAAAAACCTGCCATACTTATGAGTGGCGTGGTCTTACAAGATACCTTTGTTTTCCAAAGGATTTTGATCAAAGTAGTAATTCAAATTGAGTGTGTTTTCTCACGCTGGTTTTCTAGATTGACTCGTGTGTTATTTTATTACAATGCTCGGGTCAGACCAAGTATTGCAGATCCAGGTTAGGATGCTATGGAACATAAGAGACGTGCTGGAGGATTCTCAGGCGTATTCCACGTACTTGATTATATCCCACTATGTGTAGGTTGTTATTCAGCACTTGTGAGGACTAGTTATTAAAATTGTCCAGATTGACTTATTGATTGTTGTATTCTGATGATGGTATGTATAATAACAGTTATAGTTCTTTTTTTATAAAGATATGCTATTATCTATTATATATTGTTCCGCTGCGATTGTGAGATTCGGTATTGTTATTTCTGTTTCTTATTCTATCCACTTCTTTCTCATAGTTATTCATCTTTTCGTACAATTTGTGTTGGACAAGTGAGATTTAATGTCAGATCAAAGTGTACGAAACGGCGGGTCGTTACAGTGGTATCAGAGCATAGGTTGAGCGAACACCTAGGCTTTGGTGGGGACTACTCATTAGAGATAGGGTTAGTAGTACCCTAGAACGAGTTGAGTGTATTATAGATATGAGCGCGTATGTGTTAATGAATACAAAATGTTTTATATTGTGTTGATTAATCTGTTGAGTGGTTTACGAATTCTGGTCGAATAGTGGGACGCCACGAAATCGATATGAATTTTTAAACATTTGAACCAGGTAAATGACACAGTATTGTTTTGAAGTGGGTAAATGAAATAATTTTACCCAAACTATATTTTGATATGAATGAAATAATTTTTTGAAATTATTATAGTATATTTGGAGTGTTGGTTGATATTATTATAATCAAAACATGATTATAAATTGGAATGGTTATATATAACCAAATTGAAATTGTATAAGAATGAATTATGCACATGAGTTAGAATAAAGATGGATTCAAACCAGAGTTTGGAGATTTAAAATCCTGGAAAGTTTGGAAATTTTTTTTCGAGGTGTCGTGAAAATTAAAATAGTATTATTTTTGAAAATATTTTTGAAATAAGATTGGTTTTAAAAGGATTTTTGGAAGTGATAAAGCACTGAAATCATTTTAGTCGCTGGGAAATAATTCTGGTGATGACTACAGCATCATCGGTATTCATTTTCGAGTTTCTAAGTGATGGATTGCTACCGTAGTAAATTGATATGGAGATTTTTGTTGGAAACAAGTGTTGTTTTAGAAATTTCGAAGTGAATTTGTTTGGATAAAATCAGGTTGATTTTGAAAATTGAAAAGGAATGGTTTGTTAAACAAAAAGAGCTATATATATGTATATATTATGATTTCAAAATGATTTGAAATAAATCCGGGTGGTTGAATTCTGGGATATTCATTTAAAGGTTTTGTGAAACCGAAAAGAAAATAAGTTTTTGAACTTATAAGTTGGAAATAATGTAAATTGAAAGGAAAAGGTGAATTTTAAAATGAAATTAAAAGTTTACTTTTGCAAGTTAAATAATTTGAATTAGTAAAAGTGGATTGAATGAATTGAGATTTAACTTAAGCTAAGATATAAAATTGGATTTGGATTTGATACAATATCAAATTGAGTTAAATATAAAATTTGAGTTGTAAAATGATTATATAACTATAAGTTATAAGTTTGAATGGAATCAACTCAAGTATAGAATTTATATAATTGTGAAAAATAAGTTGTGTAACTTGTAAATTGGAAAAGTGGAATAGAAAAACCAAAATAAAATGGTTGGATAATTGGTGAAGAAATGGAAATCAAAATTTGAATTATAAAATGGATTTATACTCAAGCAAACTAAATGAAGTGATTTTTCTAATAAAAATCTAATTGTTAAGTGGAAAATGGAAGTAACTAATTAGATGAATTAGTTAGTAAAATTGAATATTGGAAATGGAACTTAAGTTATAAAAGGGATTCGATTTATATGTAAGCAAATTAAATATATTTTGAAATGTTGTCGAATAAAATAGGAATGGATTGAAATGGTGATAACTTAAGTTACAAACAAATTCAATTTAAGTGTAAATAAATTGAATATGGTTTTGAGATGTTATGTAAATTAAATTTAGTATGGAATTAAATTTTGAAGTGGAAATGAATATAAGTGACGTATAAAAGATTATAATACACCTTATTATTAATTTTATGAAGTGATTCCTAAATAAATTGACATGGAATGAAATGTCGTAAATATAAAATGAAGTGAATAAGATTTTGTGAATAGATTGAATGTGAATCCATAAAAATGGATAAATTGATTCAAAAGCAATTTAAATTGGCTTATAAACTGAAGTGGGTATTTTATCAAATGAATATCACCGAATTTACATGGAAAAATTGTCATTTGACATAAATGGAAGTAAACAAAATTATGCAATTAAATAGTAAGCGAATACATTGGTTTAGAACCAATTTGTAATGGATATGAATGTAATAGATGTGAATATGAATTGAATGCCAAAAATTTGGTTGTGAATCATTCGAAAGTAATGAAATTGTATATAAATCGTTGAAATGAATAACCGAATGTTGGAACCTTGTGATTTTGGATAAATTCATGTGTTACATGTTTGGTTTATGTAAATTATGTGTTTAACTAGTTATATAAAGATGTTGTTATTAAAATTCATAAATTATGGGACTTATGGGTTTATTTGAGTAAGTACAGGTACATGGAGGCTATTTGGATTGATTTTGGTTGCAAAATTGCATATAAATTAAGTGAACTCGCTTAATAACGCTAAAATAAGGTATGCTTACGATTTAGCGCGCGAAAAATAAGAATATTTATATATATTGCATTTTCCGACCATGACAGCCGATGTATATCATTTTATCATCTTTGTGATATTGTAAAAGACTCTCCGTACAAGGGAGACTCTACCAAAAAAATTCAGAAATTTAGGGTGTTAGAAAATTTTTGGAAAAATATTTGTTAACTAAAATTAGATTTTGAATTGTAATGGAAATAAAGGGTTTTGATTTCGGAATGGAACTAATTGTTTTTGAATGGAACTAAAAGATTTAGGAAAGTGAAATATCGAGTTTAACTAAGTGGGTTTTGAAAAGTTAATGGATTTGGAACATTTCTTCTACCTTGGCAATTTCGAGGACGAAATTCTTTTAATGTGGAAGAATGTAACGACCTAGAATTTTGGTTATTTGAAATTAGAATATTTAGTTAATTTTAAAGATTGAAAAGTTAATTTATAGATTAAATAACTTGAAGTTCAAAAATAGTGATTTATTGGATAATTTAGTTGTTCAATTTAATAATTAAAATTGGTTAAATAATGGAATTTTGAGTTTTAAGCTACGTAAAAATAATTTGAAAGCTTATTTAATTTCCAGTAAATAAAAATGAAGACAATAAAACTTTTAAAAATTGCATTTAAAGGTAATTTACTCGATTTTGAAAATAACTCGTTTTAATTATTATATAAAATAGCCTTCTGGGGCACAGTTTTGGATTTCGACGAAACTAGTTCCATTGGATCTATAATAGTGTATTATTATCGGATTTCAAATTTCATAGCGTTTGGAGTTACCGTTTGGTCGTATGGGATAGAAACGCGTTGAAATTAATATCGGAAATTTAATATTGTAATTGAGTTCAACAAGCTATCTTCCACATACAGTCGAATTAGGTCTCAAAACTTGTTCCATTGCGTTCGAAATAGGCGTATAACATTAGGAACGCCAGGCGGCATGCCTCGATAGGGGTTCGGGATTTTAAGTTACTATAAACGGGATATTTTGGAATTTAATAATATTATAAAATTTCAAAAGTCAACACCTATCACCATCTCAGCCACCCTACCCCCTGAAACGAGCCACCCTTTCATTCCCTTCCTCATTTTACACGTAGCTCACAGAGGCTTATTCCAAGAAAAAAAATGTTGAATTAAAAAATCAATTTCTAAACATCTACTCGATAAAAAAATACGAAACCAGTTTTAAAAATCATGAATGAAGTAGATCTTTGAGTTGGTGTGATTTTCTAAGGTGCGGTAGCTTTTTTATTGATGATCGACATTGGGGAAGCAGCTAGGGTTGCAAATTGTGTGGATTTTGGTCAATGAATTAATAAACGAAGGTTGGATTTGAGCTTTGCAAGGCAAGACGAGGTGGTGGCGTCGATTTGGAGTGCTTTGTTCATCGTTTGGCATGTGCGAATTTTTAGGGGTCACGCTCGATTTTGCCTAGGTCTTGATTTTATAGGGTTAGGCAGAGGTGTCGATTTGAGTATAGGCCAGTGGTGATTTCGGGGAGGGGGCTATCGGGGAAGACGGAATGGAATTTCGTCGTGTGGAGCTCCGTACCACTATCTTCTCATGCACGGTCGAAGGTATCAGCGTGCATTTTGTTTGAGCAGGGAAGGAGGAAGAAAGAGGTTGGGGCTGTTTCGTAATTTTTATAAACTTAGGTTTATATTGTTAAATTATATAATTTTATCGATAGCTTATAAAATTTATTGCTCCTTTATACGAGGTCCGATCAGGACAAAACTTTTTGCGTTGCAATCGTGACAATGGAAGCTTCGCAATGGAATTGGTTTGGAATTTCTCGGAGTCAGATGGAATTTTAGATAATTCAAAATCTGGATGTTTGGCAAATTAAAAAAAATCAAGGTGAGTAAATCTCACTAACTTTGGATAACTGATTTTATTTTAAAGTGTTAAAATTATTTATTGGTTGGTAGGATGAATTTATAAATTATTATCAGTTGGATGTTATATTATATATATATATCTTAGTATATGTATTAGTAGTTGCGTATATTCCTGTTGATTGGAGCAGATGACACTATGCCTCCCCCATAATAGGAGGATATATGATGTGTGTGAATATTCTGCTATGGATTGTGATATATTTGATTTATTGGATGCTATAGTAGCACTGGCCTAAATTTTGGTATTATAAATACCATAAATAATATTTTTGAATTTTAAAAGGATATTCTGGAAATGGAAATATTTATATCGAATTTTGGATTATTTTAAAGGAAATTGATTTGGATAAAACAATAATTTGATTTTGGGTTTTTACTTAACTATTCGTAAAATGTTTTAAATAGAGATTTTAAAATAATTTATATAAGGGATTTTTAATAGTGGATTTTTAAACAATATTTCTGAAAATACGGATAAGGAGTTGATATCAATATTTAAAATAGATTTGAAAAATAAATGGGATTTATAAAGTGATAGATTTAAAAATGAAGTTTATAAATGAGAATGTTTTATAAACAAGTGAAACCCGAATGAGTTTATAAATTTATAAATGACGTTTATAAATAATGTGAAATGATTTTCATTTGATAAATTGGAAATATAAATTCACAGTGAGAATTTATAATAAGATATATAAATTAATCGGTTTAGAAAGAAATAGTGGATTCTATTTTTGAATTTGGAAATAGTTATGAAATTGGAGATGCAGGTCGATTTGTGATAAATCGAGAGAGATTTATAAATGCTAAAATGGTTATATTGGATTTTAAAAATAGATTTTTTTCGAGAAGTTAAGTTTGTTTAGAAAAGGGATTTTTATTTATTAAACTATGTAATTTAAAAACTGTTTTAGTATTGAAAATATTTCGAAAAGTTGGTTAGTCAAATATTGGATATTAGTTGAATGAATTATAATTTTTATAATAAGCTGGGTAAATCGATTAGTATTATTTATAAAGGATTGGAAATTGGTATCGTCGTTTGTCTAAAATTGTTTTGGATATTTTAAATGATTACTTAAACGTATTTTGAAAATAAACTATTCTTCTTAAAAAACAAAAAAATACTTATTATTTTATATATGGAATTTAAAGGCAAGTGATTGGGATGTATTTAAAAATACTCTCGAGATTTGTGAACCGGGTTTTATTTGATGGATGTGATTTTATAAGAGAAAATCTTATAATGGAATTCAGGAACTTAAGAAAATTTGAGAAAAGGAAATTTCCAAATTGTTTATATATGGGAACTTCGAAAATGAATCTGAATTCATTAAAAATTGTTAGTTGAATTATAAATAAGTATAACCAATAAATTTTTGGAGAATTGTAAAAGGGGTTAATAAAAATTCTGGAGATTTATGAGATAAGTTATGAAATATTTTTGAACTACGGGTATTAGAAATGATTTTTGGGAAACAGACTTATAATATTTTCCTAAGTATTGGAATTAAAGGTTTTGGAGGTATTTTAGCGACGAAATGATTTATGTTGAAATATTTTTTTAAGTAATGAATTATAAGTTGGATTTGGAAATATTTCTAAGTGTTCATATGGGTTGAAATATCCTGTTATGGATTTAAGTGTTTGAAACCGTATTCAAATATTGAATTACTGGAAGGGATTTGAATATATACCTTTGTAAAGATATTTTGAGATGAATTGTTTTGAAAGATTTATAATATGGGGCCTAGTGACTGCTTATGTGTGTAATTTGATAGTTAAATAACCGAATATCAAATCTGGCCAAATTCGTTGATCGTTTCGAAGTGACTGAGATCGGATTTAATTATCTTAAAACCACTTCGATCCAATTTGTGCATTACGAATTGTGATATCTCAAAGATAATGGAGATGTTGATCTTGAAGGAGAATAGGTTTGTGCAGACCCAGAATAACTTGTATGGATGAATGGTATCATTGCATCATTTCCTGGAAGGCAGTGTTAGCATTCCAGGAATGAATGTTATTCTTAAGGTAATACATAGCCTCAAGCCTCATCAACTGGGAATGACTAAAACGGGGAAGATGCAGCAAGGCTAAGTGGATCGCACCCACTAGGGTATGATCATCACTCATCTAGAGTGGACATTTATCATCACTTTCATTTGTATGCATTTCGGGGCCCATTGGTGGTAATCATATTCGGTACTATTCAGTAAGGAGTAGGCCGGTCTTGTGTTGGCAGGGATCGATATGGTCGATCTTGGTACATTTTTCTAGAGGTGTACTGTGGCGGGAGGTACCCAGTAGCCCTGTCATTGTATGGAATCCAATATCCACTACAAGCCTGTACGGTTTTGATTGTGCTCAACTATGCTGAAATGTGAGATGCAAGTATTTCAACTATTTTATATTTTATAGACACTACTATAATATCAGATAATTTTGATATAAAATGTTTTGGTTATCGTTTGGTAAAACGCATCGTATTTATGAGTGGCTTAGTCTTATGAGATACCTTTTTTTCAAAGAATTTTGATAACAGTATTAATTCAAATTGAGTGCGTTTTCTCACGCTGGTTTTCCAAACTGACTCGGATGTTATTTTATTATAATGCTTGGGTCAGATCAAATATTGTAGATCTAGGTTAGGAAGCTATTGAGCATAGGAGACGTGCTGGTGGATTCTCAAGCGTATTACACGTACTTGATTATATCCCGCTATGTGTGTAGGCTGCATATTCAGCACTTGTGAGGACTAGTTATTAGAACTGTCCAGATTGACTTGTTGATTGTTATATTTTGATGATGTTATGTATAATAACAGTTATAGTTATTTTTGTATAAAGATATGCTATTATCTATTATATATTGTTCCACTGTGATTGAGAGATTCTGTATTGTTGTTTCTGTTTCTTCTTCTATCCTCTTCTTTCTCATAGTTATTCGTCTTTTCGTACAATTTGTGTTGGACAAGTGAGATATAATGTTAGCTCAAAGGGTACGGCATGGCGGGTCGTTATAAAAAATATATATTTCATAAATTGTTTATAAATCTTGAGCAGCTTTATTCAAATTCTCAACAATTAGGGGGTCCATGATGTCATTGATAGCAAGGAAGTGGATCTATTAGATTTTGTTATAGACGAAATAGCAGGAGAAATTGGCAAATCAATGCTTGAGATGTTATTCCCCATAATGAACTCTAAAGATTCAAATTGAGCTTGACTATCCTCTAATTTCATTTCCAAATCGCTTATCTATTGGAAAAGTTCTGACATTTTATGATCAAAGTCGATTGACGGATTTGACCTAACTTGATGCTTCAATGTAAAAATCGCTTCATTCTTACTCTTAACATGAGCTTCCAAATTGGCAATTTGATTGTTGAGATATCTGATAATTGTTTTCTAAAGCTAAAATTGTAGAATATACTGGTATATGATTTTTGTTTGCTGATAATAAACATATATATATATATATTCGTCTTAAACGTATTTGTTATTGTACTATTTTATTTTTCCACATAATTAAATAAATATTTGTTGAATAAAATAAATAACTCGAAATTCATATTCAAAAAAATATTTTATTCAAGTAATTACAAATTCAAATAGTACAAATTTGAGCTCTCACTACATTTATGCATTTTCAATTACAATACAAATTCGATTACAACACAATTTTAATTTACAACTTTGACCTCACTAAATAATTCACTCATAACTCATATTTGATCTTCAACTCTGTTCCAGCCTGTATCCAACATCTGAACTATCTGCAAAATAAACACTTATGCAGTAAAATTGAAAAAGAAATATTTTGCAGTGCACAATGAAGTGTGTGTTTGAAAATAGTATTTGCCTCAGTTATTTGGGTTGTTCGTCATCATTTTGTAAATTCAACTTACACGAACAACTTGTGACATGCACAGTGTATCACTGTACATGCCACAAGGTCGTGCACACCGAAATACACTTGCTTGTTAAAATAGCAGGGACAGATGAGCACAAGGTCAAACCCAAGCCGAGACTGGATTCAACACATGTGAAAATGCAAAAAATACAACCAGACTCGAGTTAACCAAAGGTGAACATGAATGCTCAAAACAACAACAAGTTCAATGGTCAGTACACTGAAGTGCAATAACACATCAAAAACATGCAACCAGATTTCATTCAAGTGGAACAAGGGCTACAACAAGACTTCAATATGTTCAAGCAATCGGGAGTTCAGAGACAAACAAGGGCAATTTAATTCAAAGTAGAACAAGACATAGTTAGGTATGCAACCAGACTACAACACATTAACAAGTTCACATGAAACCAGACACAAATGCATGCATTCAGACATGATCACATGAAAACAATGCAACACATACAACATGGATTCAAACCAAAACCTGATCAAGGTAGTTCAGGCATCAAGTTTACTAGACAAATACAACAAAGTGCCACAGTCTAGACTTCCATGCAACCATACTGGAGCACACATATATCAGTTCAAGTAGAAGACTTCAAGACCATATGACAACATGAATGCAAATGGGACTCAAAACTACATGGAACCAGACCAGACACAACAAAGTGAAGCACAAGGATAAGTATACATGAATGAACACATATATCAGTCCACTTAAACAACACAAGAATATATCACACATATATACATACATGTATGTATGTATATACATGAAGACCACTTCAAATTTCGCAAGACTCCAGAGAATACAAAGGCAACATGAAAGCGGTTCGAACAAAGTCAAGGAGGTGCTTCAAAAAATATTGGTCAAACGAAATTTGTTCAAGAATTCGGTAATTTATCATTTAGTAGTTTGAGTAAAGTCACAGTGGGTTATACGATCAAAGCCGTGGGTCATTATTCAAAGTGAAATGGTCAAACAAAATAGTCTTGAAGTGTTCAATTAAAAATTCAGAGAAATGTTTAAAATAACACGATTAAGAAGTCGAACTTCATCAAGTCTATCTCATAGTCAAATGCCAACAATTCAGCAAATGATGCCAAAGTCATAGCAGAAAAGAATGGAGCAAATTCAAATGTACCAGAGATGAAAAAGTCAAGATATCATCTTCATCGTTCAAGCAAAAATCAACGCCGAGCATAGAACCTTGAAGAATTCAAACCAAAAACATATGAATGAAAATTGTAACAACCTGAATTCCAGTGGGTCTGGATTTTTCGCAAAAATGCTAAAACCCAAGCCCACTGAAACCCGAGTTGGGAATCTGGTATCCTGCAAAAGAGCAAAAACAAATATATCAGAGCTCAATTAAATATCTCACAGCGGAATTGAGTAAAATATAATAGTAAGTAAATACTCACCGATATAATAACACTTTCTAAACAAGTGTCTTAAAGCTGGGAAGTCTATGCCATCTACCTAACCTGTAGGATGTTATGAGGAGGGGGTCAGAATTAATGTTATGGTGAATGAATAAATTATATACTTCTAGGCTTAATTCTACATATATTTTTGTGTTTCCATTTACTCTTATATTAGATTCATTAGGTTACAATACTCTCGCCTGTGTTCGTGAACCATGCCCATTTACTCCATAGTAGATTAAAACCTAATAACTAATATATACATATATGTAGCTATATGCCCAATGACCATATTGGTCCTAGGTACCACCCATGGTACCTTCCGTATCCTCCTCGAAAAGGGCTCCAACGTCTTGCTTCGAGAGCGTTCCGTAACTACATCTGTAAAGGACTGCTTTGTAAGGCCTACAATACAGATGCTCCATCGTCTTGCTCCGTAGCTATATCTGTAAAGGACTGCTTCGTAAGGCCTACAATACAGATACTCTATCGTCTTGCTCCACGAGCGTTCCGTAGCTACATCTGTAAAGGACTGCTTCGTAAGGCCTACAATACAGATGCTCCACTACTTACTATGAAAACGTAAATCACGTCCGCACTAGTCTATGCCAGTGCTCGGACATCCACAATGTACCACCCAGTGCGTACATTGAGGACTGCTTAATCGTTTTGTCTACTATCTGAATCCCGCCAACAAGGTCTACCTTGTACGGAATTCAGTCGGGGATTTTCTATATCTGTAAAGGACTGCTTCGTTAGGCCTACAATACAGATATTCTAGTTGGTCTGTCTCTTTTCTCGTCGTGGCTATGGCCCCACGCAACCACCCCTTAACTAAATCAAAAGACCTCTAAAGAGTTAAGTGGTCGTTCCCTACTGCAAACAATCTAACATCCAATTAGCGGTGCCCCCTATCCAATGTCTCGATAGTGAAAGAATCATTGGCATATTGGTTTAACTCTAGTCTTTCCCGAAATCGCTCTTGGTCTTGATGCTGGCCGATATCAGCATGCGACTATCCTTAAACTTACTTGTGGGTATTGGACATACGAATACCCTACTCTGAACACCAAGCCCTTCTGACTGCCTACAAAGGTCTTCTTCGTTAGGCCTACAATGCAAATGCAGTCAAGGCATACTCTCTTGATGGAACACCTACAGACCTGCCTCCGGGGGTGCAGCTTCGTTAGGCTTACCTAGAGGGCCATCCTATATTATCCTCACGTCCCATTGAAGTTTTGTACTTCCTTGGAGCCCAAAAATACCAAGTTGGACGTGCTTCTCCATTTCTGAAATCCACGATGAACTGCTTCGTTAGATGCTTCATCCTTTGGGTTGCTCCAAACGCATCTCAATTCTTTTATTAGACCCTAAGTCTAATATTTTAATTTGCGTTTAGTTTACTTTCTTATTCTATTGGCTACTTATTTACCCTAATTAGCATGTTCTTGCCCTCGTCTCACGTCTATCTATTGTGAGATTTCCATTTATTTAATCGGGAATGCTGTTAGTGTGAGCCACATTCATTATCATGCTTATTTAACTTAATATAAATCTTAAGTTCATTAAAATAAGCCACTTTTATCATTCCTGCTTTATTTGCTTATTGACTTAATATAAATTATTTAAATAAGCTTCTACCATTATTATTGCTCATTAATTTATTCAAAGTCTCCAAATAAGCTTTTTTGTTCTTATTACTTAATTATAAACTATGTTATAATTCCACCTGTAATTGTTATTTTCTCTTCTTTTATAGTCCGTACATAATTCCAGCATTTCTTTTCTGTTCTAATTTGCCTTCTTTTATTATGATATAGATTATTCTTTTATTCTCTTATATTATATAATTCACTTATCATAATAACTATCTTCTTAAATAGTTTGTGTAGTGAATGCAGACCTAGGTTCATTATCGTTTATAGCTTCAAGTTCTTATCTAATAATTTACTTGATTCATGTCATACTTTGCTTTATTATCTTTTATTCTAGGAAGTAATTCTATTTTATTTGGTTGGTTATGAAAACTAAATCCATTTCCATATTTTAATATTAAATAATACTATAAACAATAATCTGTAACTGCTAGATATTTCTTTTACTATTTTGGAATAATGTAAAATATAGTGGTTTCTCTATTTTACACTAATTCTCTTTTTCTTTCTTTTATTCCAGCAGTTACGTTCATTCTTATCTTTTAAATATTAAATTATAAAAATGTACCCTATTTTCTAGACCAACCAATTAACTTTTTAGTTACTCCCAAATCCAGTTATTAGATTAATTAACTTTTATCATTTTAACGTAATTTATTATAGTAATTCCATTCCTCAAACTTTTATTACTTTACATCTTTCTTCCATCATTTCAGTATTCTTGATTATTTAATCCATATTCACGTTCAATCTATTATAATCCATACGCGAAGAAAGAGGAGAAAATAGAAGAAGAATGACGCTTGCATAGAAATCCAAAATGTAGAAATAGATGTAAATAAATAATAATACTGTAAATAAACTGTAAATTCCTTATAGTTCAGCATAACTTAATTAATAGGACTAATTATTGAATAAAATTATCTAAACGGGAATTTAACGATAATATATGTTAAACTTAAAAGATATATAAATAAATCCACTCACCTGTCATCCTTAGCTTTGCCTGTGCTTAGCTTGGCTCCATGGTCCTTCTGGATCCCCTTCCAAGGTGCATAATATTTTAATTTAGAAGATCTCCTCCCTAGAAATATTTTCTTTTAAGGGTCCAGCCTTTTGGCCAAGGACCCAAAGAAATATTTTCTATTTAGGGTTCAGCCTTAGGCCAAGAACCCATTGGGAGAAAATCTAATTATGAGAAAAGAGCTAGGCCTAGGGTTCTATTTATAGGGGAGCTTGGGGATCTCAGACCATTGGATTCTTGGATTGAATCTGGAGCCACCATGTCACAGGGCAGTCTGGAGCCATTGGATTGAAGAACGTACGGCTTATATTGCTCAAAAACTAAAACTTACATCACTGGCGCGTACCTAGATGAAACTTCGACCAGGTCACTATGTTGGTCGACCGGGTGGTCGACTGCTCAAAGTAACCGGTCGACCGTGCTGTCGACCGTTGGGCTAATTGGGTCGACCTTCTGGTCGGCCCATATACATATATTTTTTATTTCTTTTCTTGTTTTTGTTACTCATTCTCATTTCCTTCCTAACTTTTTCATATTGGCTCAGATTTTGACAAGTTATATATGGAAACTGATCAGAAAATCACCCCCGGACGCAATGGAACAAGTTCCAAAGCCATATTCTAATGATTCCAAAAATATTTATTTTCATTGCGTATCGTTATTCGCTAAATTTTAACTATATAAAAATGCGGGGTGTTACAAAATTTTAGGGATTTTATCCCTATAAATTGAACCCATATCATCACTGGCTAAGCATGAGTTTCAATTCAAGCAAACCAACAGAGAAAATAAAGTACAAAATCACATACCAATTTTATACTCCATTCGAACTCGTCCTTGAAGTAGCCGAAGCGAATCGAAGAGAACTAAATGAAAAAGCATCGAAGAGAATTGAGGAACGAAAGCACACCAGTAATCAATTTAAAATTTAATCTCCAAGCAGTAGCTTCAAGCAATCAAAACCGTAATTTTTGAAGAGGAATGATAGGAACGGCCTGGACATACGAAAAAGGAATAAGAGGATTATCTTGTTTTTTATTTAGACCGCATAAAATTCCTTCGGTCGGTTTTATTTTTTGAGTGTTGGGCTTCATTTTTAAATAGGGTTTTGTTTTATTCTTAGTTTTAGTTTTATTTTGTAATTTCCTTTTAAATTGTGTAACTTTCTAGTTGTGTAACTAGGTACAAACTATGGGCGTAGTTTGAGAATTCGAAACTCAATGGCTGAGTTGTGGCAGGGTTTTGAGCTTAGATTTAGGTTAATCGAGTTAGCGGGTGTCGCGAGTTTACATGTGTTTGTAAGTGTCTGATTACCTAATTTCTAATAGAAATGTTGGGGACAGCACGTAGGCAGGTTATTATCGAAGCTGGGTAAAACTGTGTGTGATCTTTTCTGCTTTGTTTTCTGTTTTTGTTTTTATTTCCGCATTAATTTTTATTAGTACACCCTATTCACCCCCCTCCCCCCCCTCTAGGGTGAAAATGATCCTACAAGTGGTATCAGAGCAAGGTTAACAGGATAAATGTCTAACCCTAGTTGAAAATCTAGCGAGAGTCAGTTCAGTATTATTCCCCCTATTTTTGATGGAACAGATTTTTTAAATTGTAAATTAAAAATGGAATTTTATTTAAAATCTGTTAATTCTAAATGTTGGGATATTATTGAAAATGGGTGTGATATAGTAGACAAGAAAAATAATTTGATTAATGCTCTTGCTGTGCATATACTATATTCTCATATGAATCAAGATAATTTTAACCATATCTCTCATTGCGAAAGTGCACAGGAAATCTGGAATACTGTTGATGCAATATATGGTGCAAAAGTCAACAACGGTGAGAAATCCTCCATAATCGACTCAGTTAAAGAAACATGCTTGATAGGATTTGCAAAATACAACAGTGATGAAGATTCAATAGCCGATGAGATAAGTGATTTTCATTTAATAATTTAGTTCTCTTGTGCCGAAAATTAATTGAAAATAATGAAGCTCTTGAGATGAAAAATAATAAGTTGAAAAGGGAATAATCTAAACTGCATCGGAAAAATAATGATTTGGAAAATGAGCTTAAAAATATTAAGAAAAATACAAATTCTAATTGCAAAAGGTGTTTGGACTATGAAAAAGAATTTGCCTGTTTTCATGAAAACTTTCAAAAGTTAGAAAACAAAATTTTAATTCGGGAGAAGAACAAAACTGAGTCGATTTGTAAAAATAATATTTTGCAAAAAGAGTTGGATAGTTTTAAGAGGTCGCAAAGTTCTAAATGTGCTATTTTTGAAAATAAATTAAATGAGGTCAACAAAAGTTTCAAAACCCTTGAAAAAAAAACATGATTTTGAGCAAATAGGAAATTATTCGATTAAATCACAAGTTTGAAAAGGAGATTGAAAAAATCAAGGATTTTGAAAAAATTGAATTTAAAAAACTCCAACTCTTTGAAACTGAGATGCTAGAAATTGAGACTAAAATTAGAGAGCTTGAAAATGAAAATATAGGATTGAAAATCAATAATTTTGATAAGAGAGATAGTACCATCAGTTGTTGTTCGAAGCTAATAAATGAAAATAAACTTATAGATCCAAAATTAATAAACTTCAGTTGATTACTCGGAAATTTCTCATTAGAGAAAAATCATTTAATATGCTCTTAGAAATTCAACTCTACGTGAATAAAAGGAAAGGATTTGGTTTTGCGAAAGTGTGAAAATATGAATAAATGACTAATAACACTGTTAAATGGAAAAGTGTGATACCCAAATGCATAAAGTGTGGAAATATTAGACATGGCAAGAATAATTGTCAAAATATATACAAACACAAAACCGTTAAACAAATATGAATTCCAAAAAGTACAAAAATAAATGGTTTGAAATTTAAACAAATTTGGATTCCCAAGGGTACAATTATAGATGCTAACGGTTTGTTATATAGACAAATTTGGGTACCAAAGATTTCAATTGATAATAATAGTGGTCCTACATCCTTAGTTAGACCACTTGCCTTCTCCAAAATTTAGACACATAAGTGGGCTAAGGAACAAATTTGATGGATATAGACTTCGAGTTGTTCTAGGTTATTGATAAACTAAAATTTAAATGTTCCTTAGCCTATAAAGATTAGATGGAGATCATCGCATTTCGGATATCACGACATCGAAGGAAAGTGATGTATGATCTCTTAACTCAATTTTGTTCACATATTGTTAATTATGTTTTCATCGACATTTTTGAAGTATTTCTGCCATATCTTGAGCTTCTTAACTTTGATTTGTAAAATTCAAGATGTTCTGGAAAATAGATTTAAAATGCTACAACCTTTAATTTTTATGTTTTCCCAGAAACTAAAGTTAAGTGGGTGAAAAACTGCAAATCATTTGGAGTATCGTTTGAAAACAGTTTCAAAACTTTCTTAACATAGCTGTAGTAATTTGATCATATCTTGAACATCTCAACTTTGATTTTTGAAATTCTTAAACATCTCAACTTTGATTTTTGAAATTCGAGAGTGTTTTTATTTAAAGTTATTTTTAATTAATTTTTTAGTTTTAACTACATGCATCTGTGTAGGGGGAGTTTTGTTGTAGGATGAGTATTCAAATAGGGAGAGCTAATGGAATTCATCAAGACCAAATACATTTAATAGAGTCAAAATCTTAATATATGTTTGTTATCATCTAAAGGGGGAGATTGTAGAATATACCGGTATATGATTTTTGTTTGATGATAATAAACATATATATATTCATTTTAAATGTATTTGTTATTGCACTATTTTATATTTCCACATAATTAAATAAATATTTATTGAATAAAATAAATAACTCAGAATTCATATTCAAACAAATATTTTATTCAAACAAATATTTTATTACAAATTCAAATAGTAAAAATTTGAACTCTCACTACATTTATACATTTTCAATTATAATACAACTTTGATTACAACACAATTTTAATTTACAACTTTCACCTCACTACATAATTCACTCATCACTCGTATTTGATCTTCAACTCTGTTCCAGCCTGTATCCAGCATCTGAACTATCTGCAAAATAAACACTGACGTAGTAAAATTGAAAAAGAAATATTTTGCAGTGCACAATGAAGTGTGTGTTTGAAAATAGTGTTTGCCTTAGTTATTTGGGTTGTGCGTCATCATTTTGTTAATTCAGCTTACACGAACAACTTGTGACATGCAAGTGTATAACTGTACATGCCACAAGGTCGTGCATACCGAAATACACTTGCTTGTTAAAATAGCAGGTACAGATGAGCACAAGGTCAAGCCCAAGCCGAGATCGGATTCAACAAAGGTGCAAATGCAAAAAATACAACTAGACTCGAGTGAACTAGAGGTGAACATGAATGCTCAAAACAACAACAAGTTCAATGGTCAGTACACTGAAGTGCAATAACACAGCAAAAACATGCCACCAGATTTCATTCAAGTGGAATAAGGGCTGCAACAAGACTTCAATATGTTCAAGCAATCAGGAGTTTAGAGGCAAACAAGGGAAATTTAACTCGAAGTAGAACAAGACATGATCAGGCATGCAACCAGACTACAGCACAGTAACAAATTCACATGAAACCAGACACAAATGTATGAATTCAGACAGGATCACATGAAAACAATGCAACACATACAACATGGATTCAAACCAGAACCAGACCAAGGCAGTTCAAGCATCAAGTTCACCAAACAAATACAACAAAGTGCACCAGTCTAGACTTCCATGCAACCAGACTGGAGCACACATATATCAGTTCAAGTAGAAGACTTCAAGACAACATGACAACATGAATGCAAATGAGACTCAAAACTACATGGAACCAAACCAGACATAGCAAAGTGAAGCACAAGGATACGTATACATGAATGAACACATATATCGGTCTACTTAAACAACACAAGAATGAATCACACATATATACATACATATATGTATGTATATACATGAAGACCACTTCAAATTTCATAAGACTCCAGAGAATACAAAGGCAACATGAAAGCGGTTCGAACAAAGTCAAGGAGGTGTTCCAAAAAATATTGGTCAAACGAAAAAGTGTCCAAGAATTCGATAATTTATCATTTAGCAGTTTGAATAAAGTCGCAGTGGGTTATACCATCAAAGATGTAGGTCATTGTTCAAAGAGAAATGGTCAAACAAAACAGTCTTGAAGAGTTCAATTTAAAATTCAGAGAAATGTTTAAAATAACACGATTAACAAGTCGAACTTCATCAAGTCTATCTCAAAGTCAAATGCCAACAAGTCAGCAACCGATGCCGAAGTCATAGCAGAAAAGAATGGAGCAAATTCAAATGTATCAGAGATGAAAAAGTCAAGAATTCATCATCATCGTTCAAGCACAAATCAACGCCGAGCACATAATCTTGAAGAATTCAAACCAAAAATATACGAACGAAAATTTAGGGATTTTATCCTTATAAATTGAACCCATGTCATCACTGGCTAAGCATGAGTTCGAATTCAAGCAAAACAACAGAGCAAATAAAGTATAAAATCACATACTAATTTTATACTCCATTCGAACTCGTCCTTGAAGCAGTCGAAGCGAATCGAAGAGCACTGAACGAAGAAGCAACGAAGAGAATTGAGAAAAGAAAGCACACCAGCAATCAATTTGAAATTCAATCTCCAAGCGGTAGCTTCATGCAATCAAAACCCTAATTTTTGAAGATGAACGGTAGGAACGGCCTGGACATACGAAAAAGGAATAAGAGGATTATCTTGTTTTTTATTTGAACCGCATAAAATTCCTTGGGCCGGTTTTATTTTTGAGTGTTGGGCTTCAATTTTAAATAGGGTTTTGTTTTAGTCTTAGTTTTAGTTTTATTTTGTAATTTCCTTTTAAATTGTGTAACTTTCTAATTGTGTAATTAGGTTCAAACTACGGGGCGTAGTCTGAGAATTCGCAACTTAGAGGTCGTGTTGTGGCAGGGTCTTGAGCTTAGAGTTAGGTTAATCGAGTTAGCGGGTGTCATGAGTTTACGTGTGTTTGTAAGCATCTGGTTACCTAATTTCTAGTAGAAACCTTGGGGACATCATGTAGGCAGGTTATTGCTGAAGCTGGGTAAAACTGTGTGTGATCTTTTCTACTTTGTTTTCTATTTTTTTTTTTTTATTTACGCATTTATTTTTACTAGTACACCCTATTCAACCCCCCTCTAGGGTGCTCACGATCCTACAAAAATCTTCTATACCATTTTGATGCTTCCGTGTTGTCTTGAAAACAAGCAAATAAAGTATCGTCAAGAAGCTTTTTCGTTTCAAGATCCACTAACAACCTACCTTTGATGTTAATGAAGCGTGATGCCGAATCTAATGAGAGAGGCATTGTGGATAACTGTAATTTCTATTTGAACAAAAAGAAAAGAAAATCAAGATTTGAATAATCAATCTCTTTATTACAGCAATAAAAGATTGCAACTCAAGTAACAATGAAACTAAAAAGTACAATTGGACATTTTCTTTACATCTAATGTTGGGAAACTGCATTTCTAACTTTATTCAATGAATTAGCAGAAAGGATAACTGTCGAATCAAAAGGAACATTAACTTCTTCCGGAGTAATAACCGGAGGATATTTACTATAGTCCCATTCCCCGATAGGAGGACTATCATGACTACGTACTAGTTTAGTATGAAACGTTCGAATCTCTTTGAGTAGCTTTTCTTTCTCTTCACCAAGAAAATCGAAGCGGAGGTGAGGATGTTCCATATAAAGTTTTTGTAAATCTCTAAAAAAACAATATTTTGCAAGTTTTGAAGATTTCAAAATTGATGCCTTTTTGAGATAATTTCTTCTTAACTTAACATACTAGCTTAGATAATCTCTAGAGACAAAATTTCCTGAAGGATATTCACTCTGTGATCACATAATAAAATGTATCTAAGTACAAAGAAAAACTAAAACAAACATTCACAAATCAATATTATTACATAATTACGAATATTCATCTAATTCATACAAAATTGATTTTGTAAATAATTCCGAAATAAATTTGTCCTTATAATATTTAAGTTTATTAGAAGGCAAGTCTTGGGTAATTAATCTGACTCGTGGCAAGTTCCAGCATGCTCTAGGATGCGGGTTAGATCCAAATTCGTCCAAGTATCTTGTGTGAAGATGCCTAAGTAGATCCCCACTAAAATCACCTAAGTATGAGAAGTCAACGGTTGGGTGTCTACAATAAGCTTTATATAGAAAATCCACCAGAATATTTCTTTCCTTGATCAACATCCAAAAAAGTGTGATCGATTCCCGATTCTCTTTAAGAAGACCATCATATCGAAGGCACGCCCTCCTCAGTCATGGGGCAGTTTCTTGATGTTTAAAGGATGCTAACATTGCCGCACTTCTATTGAGTCTATGATATTTATCGGAGAGAATGTTGTGCTCCTTCAATTGTTTATCTAACTGCCTATATAAACTATTTAATTCCGCTTGTTTCTTTCAAGCTCGGTTTTATAGGGGTGAATGGATTTCCTTCTTATCTAAAATAAATGATTTAAACTATTACTATCTTCGAAGCGAAAGATCTTTAAAAAGAGAATCCCATACCTGAGAAATAGGAATTGACGGTTGAGAAGCCCGCTTCTTCTCTTTTGATTCTTCAACATTAATATAAGCAGGCTCCTCTTTAGGGTTTGAAGGCGTATGGGGTTCAAGCGGGCTTGCTTGTAACGACCCGAAATTTTGGACCATTCGCATCCATTATAAGTGTATAGGTAGACACTCATGCCGAAGTTGAATTGCTCAAAATACCGCGTTGTGAATTTAAATTTGGCAAAACTGAACATATGCAGTAAATAAATAATCACAGATCACAGACACAGAGTAATAAATGCAGTGGAAATAAAAGAGATAGTAGTTCATGAAGCTACTATATAAATGTATAAGTTACATCAGAGTTAAACCAGATACAACGGAAGAGTAATACGATACATCAGATACAAATCAGAATACATCACTGGAATCATCGAATACTGAAAGCAGAATAGATGGCTGGATCTTCAAGCAAAGCTCCAACTCCAAAGGTGAGTCTTGAATACTGGTACACTCGGTCTGACCCGAGCGTAAAGCAAAATACAAAACACTCGAGTCAGGATTAACATTCTGATATTAATAAATCCAACTCAAGTGAAATAGCAATTGAAATACAAGTAACTCAAAGGATGTTTGGAATAACCATCCTTTAAGGATCCGTTAAACTATCTACTATGTAGTAATGTACGATAAGTAGATAATGTCTATCAGTAATATAAAAAGATATCAAAATAGTGTTAAGTCATGGCCCATTCCACCCTTAACACATTTTTATTCCCAAAAGCATATACAAGACCGTAGTTTCCCCAAAACCGGAAGTCACCAGAGGGCAATCCATATACTAAAGGTACAAATCAAAATCGTAGTGGTCGCGCATAAATGGAATACAAGTATGACAAGGCACATGAGGCAATACCCAAGGTAGTGATACTACCGTTCGCCTGATCCGGACTGGTGAGAACGCAACGCCGCAGCGCCCGCAACACCGTGAAACAACACTCCCAAAATCAAGGGTGCACCAATCGACAACAAGTATAAGTAGTTCGAAGAAGTGTGTCCACTTGAGGTAGCTAATCCTCCATTGGCCCGGCACAGCTCCTGTTTTAGTCATTTCCAATTTGACACAAGTGTCAAGGCTATCCATTATCGTTCTCTTTCTTCAGTCAACACGTACATCATTCCAACCACTTCATTCTGGATCATCACTCCGCGTATAGTTATTAAAGTGGTTTTCGGTTTAGATAGAGAGTATATCCATAACCGACTCCGGTCTCTTTAATAACTTTCGTAATTATAACACTGATTGGTCGTTTATATATTTCAAAACCAAATCAAATTCAATTTCAAATAGAATTTGTAAATCAACATTTCATTTGTCTTTCCTAACCAATTTCCCCAATTTACGTTTCAAAACTTCTAAATTATCATTTCAAAATCTTATAATTCAATTTCAATCTTTATTTAAAACAATTCAAATATTGATTCAAGTTCGTATATAAGTTTCATTCCGAAATCATTTAAATAAATTTTATTTAACATTCAAATCAATTTAAACTCATTTATCGATTTCATTCAATATTCGTTAAGTTACTTTATCATTCAAACAATTTCTATTAAATTTCCAATTCATTACATTACCTTTTTAAGTTCAACTTCATTAAATCAAAACTTACAATTTTGAATTAAATTAAATTTTTCAGATCAATTCTTTCAATTACAAGTCTTACATTAATTCTACAAATCGCATTTTATTTCTTGTTAAAGAAATTCAATTTCACTTATTTACTTACTTAAATAATTTTCCAAAACTTACTTAATAAAGAAAACTCAATTTCAATTATTTACGAAGTAAAATCCACTTATTCAAAAGTTCAATTTTCTTATTAAAGAATTTCAATTCAATTTAATCATTAAATAATTCAATCTTATTTAATTATTAAATAATTCAAGACTTAATTTATTAAATAATTTCAAAGTTTAATAATTTCAAACTTAATTATAATTTCCAACTTAATTATTAAATCATTTCAAAGTTTAATAATTTCAAACTTAATTATAATATCAAACTTAATTCAATCATCTCTCAAATTAAACAACATTCTTTCGTCAATTACATTGTTAATATTTTGTTTCAGATTATTAAATGTTAACATTTTCCTTTCATTAAAAATTCAAATTTAAACTTCATTTCAAAACCATCTTATTTATTCGAATAAATTCTTCATTTTATTTTTTTTATCAAATTATTGACCAATCGGGTTTTATTTAATTTTCTATCCTAGGTCAAAGTTCAATTTGGGTATTTATCATTTCAACCCGATTCCAATTCAATTCAAAAATTAAAGCATAACAAAAGGGAACTTGCAGTGTGATAACTGGGATGGTGTCAAAGTAAATAAACAAGCAATAACAACGAACAATAACAATCCAATAATCAATTCAAATAATCCCGAAATAACCGTATTAATTCGCATTGTTATTTGTACGAATTAATATAATTATTTCTAGAATCTACACTATCATTTCATGTAGATTAAAGATTATTACATTTCGGTTTTCACTTGTCATTCAATTTCAATTTTTACACATCATCAATTTAACAATATACATTCAGTGGTTCAAAGTGTAATTAAACAAATCCTACGTGTCAATAAATTTAACAGTTAAAGGGGTCATATTATACAAATGTCAGTTAATCAAATTTAACATTTAACTATCCTATATCAAGTTCAATTTCATACTATTTATCATTTTAACATTAACAATTTAACGTCCAATACAAACATCAACAATCAATCAATTATCAGCCAAACTGTATTATCATCACATAAATAATTAACAGATAATGGTGTCAGGTGTCACAGGTGAACTGATACAGGTAATAACATATATAATAGTGTAATTAACTAACAGCAGTATATTTCAATTGTCGTTTCAATTGAAATCAAATTTAATAAATAAAAGAACGTTAATCGTGAGTGATTGCTCACCTTCTGAGGTTAGAGAGATTTGATAATGAAGTAGGTTACGAATCCAGGCATGAATTTCAAAGCAAAGTGAGATGGGAACAATCCTGACGAACAAAGCCGACAGCTTGGAATTGACAAAATCGAATCACAGCTGGATTTATGAAGACCAGTTGTATAAGTGAACTGATATAGATATAACATATATAATTGTATATTATACAAAATCACGTTCTAATTTCAAACTCATACTGAATAAATATATATACATGCGTTTTCAAAAACCATTAATTTAAATTAAACACAAATTATAAAAACCAAACGTATATATATAAATAATAAAATTTGAAATAAATGCGTATATATATGAACAAAATACTTACATACATTTAGCAGATGGAAGTATGTATATAACACATAAATAAAATAACATATCTCGGAGTAAAATAATTGAACCAATTATACAGTACTAACACACTACCAAATATACCCATTATAATCCAAATATCTATACGTAATATGTATGAACAGCATATAAAGGTTTTTTTTATGCACTTTATATTCACCTACATGCATGCAAGCTTCAACTCTACAGAAAATATATTGTATACTCATAGCCGAAAGTAAATTAAAAATATATTAACAAACTCATACTGTAATTATATATATACGTATATAATATAAAATAAGTACTTATATAACTTTATCTTATAAACAACTTACATACAAGTTGTATTTTAAAACAGTATTCATTGCAATTAAGATATGCTTATCCAACTATAAGTATATAAAACAAAGTAAAACATAACTCACTTTTGAAATAAACTGTAACCAAAAAATTTTACTGCCTACTCATCAATATGTTATAAATAACATAATATGCCTGAGACATATGTAACATGTTTCACGAAATCTAGCTATATATGCAATACAACAACAGAAACAGTCATAATACCCAATACAATATAAAAGGTACATATATATAAAACGTACATATACAGCTCGAAATGGAATATCAAATACATATATAGGCGGATAGAGGAAAGGACAACCTGGTGCTGCGCATGCAAGTGGCGGGTGCGGAGAGGGTTGATGGAGATTTCGGCAAGCAAGGCCGGCAATGGGTTCACACGCGGAGGAGGAGACGAGGTCAGAGAGGGTGATGCTCGGGCGGAAGGTGGAAGCGTGGGCCGATCTGGGTGTTAGGCTGTGAACGTGGGAATTTGGAGAGGGGAGGAGATGGTGGGTAGACGGGTCGCTTCGGGGTGGTCTCGGCTGGGAATGGAAAGTCGAGGGGAAGGATTGATTGATGGGTTGGCTGCATGTGGACAAGAGAATAGGCACGGAGGTGGAAGGAAGGTAGGGCGTGGTTGGTCACGTGGGAAGTAGGTGAGGTTGCAGTGGCGGCCTAGCTGTGGAAGCGAGGAGGGGGACGCGGCATGTGGAAGGTCCGGGTTCTGGTGAGGCTGGAAGTTGATGATCGGTGCAGGCGGGGTTGACGGGCGTTTGATGGATTCGTTCTCAGGTTGGAGGCGGTTGCGGGCTGCCGGGGGATGAACGGCGAAATGGAACGGTCTCGGGTGGGGCTGGGAGGCGGAAGGGATGGGAGGAAGGGTGACTGGGAAAATTTTTGCAAAGGAAACGGAAGTAGCAGGTTGAATGAAAGAAGGAAAAGAAAAGAAAATATAGGAGAGGAGAAGGTTAGAAGTTAGAACGTTTTATATACTTTATTATTAAATAAATTTTTGTTTCAAAGCAGTGAAAACATGAACGAAGCAAATTAAATGAACCATCTGGAATAGAAAAAGGCAGCACGAATTCAGAAGTTATTACAGGGAAATGGCTTTTGGTATTATACGGTGGACATAGGAGACCAAAAGACTCAATTACATAACCGATATAACAAGTTGTTCCGTAGATTTCGTTGTCTTTCGGACTCCGAAATACTCAACCGAATATACCGCAGTGATCAGCATGACGAGACGATCAACACGGTATATAAATATCTGTGGTCTGATCGAATTTTAAAAATTCGAAATTTCTAATAGCGGAAAACGCAAGAAAAACGCTGAAGAATAAGATCGACGGAGCCAAAGATGTCCGAATTTGGAAAAACGACAACTGACATCTTGCTCAGAAGATGGTTTAGAATTTTTCTATGTAAAAATATTTAGGTTTCGGAAAATTTTTATTTTCATCGCTTTTTAACTGATTAAATTGAAGTGAATTTACGCGCACAATAAACTTTCATATTTTCGGACGAAAATTTGCCAGTCGCTATGTTTAACTAGACGTATTCCAAATATTAAATTTTTATTTCAAAATTTTATTGTTTAAAATTTCACAAAATTTCAACTAATTACGTTATTAAAACAGTTGAAATTTACGGGTCGTTACACTCTCCCCCACTCAAAACTTTTCGTCCCCGAAAAGGAACGAGGTAGGAGAATAGAAACAACCAGAAAGAAAAACAGATTTGAAATACAAAATAACAATTAATTTGAACAATATAAATTCAAATTTAAATTAATTGATATTCAATAATTGTTTTAATCCATTTGATTTCACTAAAATCAATCTCAACTATTTCTACATTCATTTTCTTATTATTCAATTATCTTCAATTTACAATTTCTAAAACCATAGATTTGAATAGTCTTTTATTATAATCATATCTTCCCTCAACAATTTTAAATTCTTCTTTATTCCAAATTACTGTTAAATTTATTCCACTTAATATATCTTATCACATATATTTAACCCATATAGATTAATTTAAACCATAAAAGTTTCGATTTAAATTAATTTATATTCACTAATTGCTTTTAAATTCAAGGTATTTTCATAATTTGATCAAATTTCAATTTATTAATTCTTTCAAAACAAAATTTTTTCTTTCAAACAAATTTATTTCATTATTAACTGAGTTTACTTATTATCCTATCTGACTCTATTAACATCTTTATAATCAAAATTTAGTGTATAACATTTATTATAAACACTCAAATTTTATTTATAAAATTCAATTTATCTTATATATTATCCAATTACATATTCAACTTCTGAATGATTTAGGTAAGTTGTATTAGGATGCAGTTGAACAATATACAAATAAAATTTTCCCAATTCTATTATTCAAGTTTAAATATTTATTCCAAATTTTAGTTTTATTTATAATTAAAATCATCCTTTAACAAAATTTAAGAATTAGATTTCCGATTAACTTTAAACAATTTAGAGATATATACAATATATTTTTCAAATCAAATTAAATTTTAAAATAAGATACCTATATATATGTAAATCAAAATACACTGAAGAAATTCAAATCAAAATATTTTTTTCCAAACAAAACCGTAGCAAAGCTACAGAATGGTTTCTCCACTTCGAAACTCGAAAATGAATGTCGATGATGCGGCCGCCATCACCGAAATTATTTTCCAGCGACAAAGAGAAGAGTACTGATTTCAACATTTAAAATTCTTTGGAAACGATTTCTATTCGAAAATACTTTCAATAATATACTTTAAAATTTTAAAACCAAAGTTTGAAATCACCGGAATCTAAATTCTCAAATTTCTGAATTAAATTCATTTCAAATTCCAAATCAATTTATAAACCGTATTTATAAATTTATTTAGAACAATAAATGATAATCAAATATTATCATTTCAAACAAACAATTTAATTAACCTATTAAAGTTTTTAGAAAATTTTACTTATAAATATTTATAATATAATCATACAAATTTATTCCATTTACCAAATTTGAAAACGATATTAATTTACAAATACACTTCCTCGCTCGACTATATAAGAATAGATTTCAAAGCAAAGACAGAGATTCAAATTTGATGGACTCAAATCAGAGAGAAATTTGGTTCGAAAATAAGTTTGAAACAGAAGATAAGATAATTCGATTACCACAATCAGGAGATGGATGAGTTTATTTAATTCACGGGCAACCTTAACCGGGTCGTCCGTAACTTCAAGAATAAGATCGATGCTGAATTCCGAGGTAAATCGACATTCGATCTCAAGAAACAGAATTCAGGTATAGCAGGAGATAGATAGCATCGTAAACCGAGGATACAGAAATCTCCGGTAAATCGATGTCTATTTTAAAGGAGTTTCTCCTTTACGAATCATTCGAAGATTGGCGAGACCGCCGATCTATTATAGATATCATTCAAAATGGAGTTATGGGGTGCTCCAGAATTGAAAGAAGATGAATAGTGAGGGGCACGAATGAATTTTTTTTGGAACCGTAGGGAACGTTCCAAAATTCAAAGAAATTGAGTCAAAGGAAGAGATTGAAACTCGAATGAGAGTGATTCTGTAAATACATTTACCCTATATGTTGAGTTTTGCCTAGAGCTACCAAAGCTCTGATACCAACTGTAACGGACCGCGTCAGTGGGGTAACGCCCACCGTAGCATACAGTAGTACCTGTGTTCTGCCTTTACAGCCAGCCTCTCGACTGCACCAACCCCGCAGGGACATGTAGGAGTAAGAGTCATCCGCTTGCTACCAAACCAAATGCGAGAACCCCCTATCATGCTGCACCCTCCAAGTGCATAGGCAGACACACATGTCGGAGTTGAATTGCTCAAAATACTTCGTTGTGAATTTAAATTTGGAAAAACTGAACATATGCAGTAAATAAATAATCACAGATCACAGACATAGAGTAATAAATGCAGCGGAAATAAAAGAGATAGTAGTTCATGAAGCTACTATATAAATGTATAAGTTACATCAGAGTTAAACCAGATAAAACGAAAGAGTAATATGATACATCAGATACAAATCAGAATACATCACTGGAATCATCGAATACTGAAAGCAGAATAGATGGCTGGATCTTCAAGCAAAGCTCCAACTCCAAAGGTGAGTCTTGAATACTGGTACACTCGGTCTGACCAGAGCGTAAAGCAAAATACAAAACACTCGAGTCAGGATTAACATTCTGATATTAATAAATCCAACTCAAGTGAAATAGCAATTGAAATACAAGTAACTCAAAGGATGTTTGGAATAACCATCCTTTAAGGATCCGTTAAACTATCTACTATGTAGTAATGTACGATAAGTAGATAATGTCTATCAGTAATATAAAAAGATATCAAAATAGTGTTAAGTCATGGCCCATTCCACCCTTAACACATTTTTATTCCCAAAAGCATATACAAGACCGTAGTTTCCCCAAAACCGGAAGTCACCAGAGGGCAATCCATATACTAAAGGTACAAATCAAAATCGTAGTGGTCGCACATAAATGGAATACAAGTATGACAAGGCACTTGAGGCAATACCCAAGGTAGTGATACTATCGTTCGCCTGATCCGGACTGGTGAGAACGCAACGCCGCAGCGCCCGCAACAACGTGAAACAACACTCCCAAAATCAAGGGTGCACCAATCGACAACAAGTATAAGTAGTTCGAAGAAGTGTGTCCACTTGAGGTAGCTAATCCTCCATTGGCCCGGCACAGCTCCTGTTTTAGTCATTTCCAATTTGACACAAGTGTCAAGGCTATCCATTATCGTTCTCTTTCTTCAGTCAACACGTACATCATTCCAACCACTTCATTCTGGATCATCACTCCGCGTATAGTTATTAAAGTGGTTTTCGGTTTAGATAGAGAGTATATCCATAACCGACTCCGGTCTCTTTAATAACTTTTGTAATTATAACACTGATTGGTCGTTTATATATTTCAAAACCAAATCAAATTCAATTTCAAATATAATTTGTAAATCAACATTTCACTTGTCTTTCCAAACCAATTTCCCCAATTTACGTTTCAAAACTTCCAAATTATCATTTCAAAATCTTATAATTCAATTTCAATCTTTATTTAAAACAATTCAAATATTGATTCAAGTTCGTATATAAGTTTCATTCCGAAATCATTTAAATAAATTTTATTTAACATTCAAATCAATTTAAACTCATTTATCGATTTCATTCAATATTCGTTAAGTTACTTTATCATTCAAACAATTTCTATTAAATTTCCAATTCATTACATTACCTTTTTAAGTTCAACTTCATTAAATCAAAACTTACAATTTTGAATTAAATTAAATTTTTCAGATCAATTCTTTCAATTACAAGTCTTACATTAATTCTACAAATCGCATTTTATTTCTTGTTAAAGAAATTCAATTTCACTTATTTACTTACTTAAATAATTTTCCAAAACTTACTTAATAAAGAAAACTCAATTTCAATTATTTACGAAGTAAAATCCACTTATTCAAAAGTTCAATTTTCTTATTAAAGAATTTCAATTCAATTTAATCATTAAATAATTCAATCTTATTTAATTATTAAATAATTCAAGACTTAATTTATTAAATAATTTCAAAGTTTAATAATTTAAAACTTAATTATAATTTCCAACTTAATTATTAAATCATTTCAAAGTTTAATAATTTCAAACTTAATTCAATCATCTCTCAAATTAAACAACATTCTTTCGTCAATTACATTGTTAATATTTTGTTTCAGATTATTAAATGTTAACATTTTCCTTTCATTAAAAATTCAAATTTAAACTTCATTTCAAAACCATCTTATTTATTCGAATAAATTCTTCATTTTATTTTTTTATCAAATTATTGACCAATCGGGTTTTATTTAATTTTCTATCCTAGGTCAAAGTTCAATTTGGGTATTTATCATTTCAACCCGATTCCAATTCAATTCAAAAATTAAAGCATAACAAAAGGGAACTTGCAGTGTGATAACTGGGATGGTGTCAAAGTAAATAAACAAGCAATAACAACGAACAATAACAATCCAATAATCAATTCAAATAATCCCAAAATAACCGTATTAATTCGCATTGTTATTTGTACGAATTAATATAATTATTTCTAGAATCTACACTATCATTTATGTAGATTAAAGATTATTACATTTCGGTTTTCACTTGTCATTCAATTTCAATTTTTACACATCATCAATTTAACAATATACATTCAGTGGTTCAAAGTGTAATTAAACAAATCCTACGTGTCAATAAATTTAACAGCTAAATGGGTCATATTATATAAATGTTAGTTAATCAAATTTAACATTTAACTATCCTATATCAAGTTCAATTTCATACTATTTATCATTTTAACATTAACAATTTAACGTCCAATACAAACATCAACAATCAATCAATTATCAGCCAAACTGTATTATCATCGCATAAATAATTAACAGATAATGGTGTCAGGTGTCACAGGTGAACTGATACAGGTAATAACATATATAATAGTGTAATTAACTAACAGCAGTATATTTCAATTGTCGTTTCAATTGAAATCAAATTTAATAAATAAAAGAACGTTAATCGTGAGTGATTGCTCACCTTCCGAGGTTAGAGAGATTTGATAACGAAGTAGGTTACGAATCCAGGCATGAATTTCAAAGCAAAGTGAGATGGGAACAATCCTGACGAACAAAGCCGACAGCTTGGAATTGACAAAATCGAATCACAGCTGGATTTATGAAGACCAGTTGTATAAGTGAACTGATATAGATATCACATATATAATTGTATATTATACAAAATCACGTTCTAATTTCAAACTCATACTGAATAAATATATATACATGCATTTTCAAAAACCATTAATTTAAATTAAACACAAATTATAAAAACCAAACGTATATATATAAATAATAAAATTTGAAATAAATGCGTATATATATGAACAAAATACTTACATACATTTAGCAGATGGAAGTATGTATATAACACATAAATAAAACAACATATCTCGGAGTAAAATAATTGAACCAATTATACAGTACTAACACACTACCAAATATACCCATTATAATCCAAATATCTATACGTAATATGTATGAACAGCATATAAAGGTTTTTTTTATGCACTTTATATTCACCTACATGCATGCAAGCTTCAACTCTACAGAAAAATATATTGTATACTCACAGCCGAAAGTAAATTAAAAATATATTAACAAACTCATACAGTAATTATATATATACGTATATAATATAAAATAAGTACTTATATAACTTTATCTTATAAACAACTTACATACAAGTTGTATTTTAAAACAGTATTCATTGCAATTAAGATATGCTTATCCAACTATAAGTATATAAAACAAAGTAAAACATAACTCACTTTTGAAATAAACTGTAACCAAATTTTTTTACTGCCTACTCATCAATATGTTATAAATAACATAATATGCCTGAGACATATGTAACATGTTTCACGAAATCTAGCTATATATGCAATACAACAACAGAAACAGTCATAATACCCAATACAATATAAAAGGTACATATATATAAAACGTACATATACAGCTCGAAATGGAATATCAAATACATATATAGGCGGATAGAGGAAAGGACAACCTGGTGCTGCGCATGCAAGTGGCGGGTGCGGAGAGGGTTGATGGAGATTTCGGCAAGCAAGGCCGGCAATGGGTTCACACGCGGAGGAGGAGACGAGGTCAGAGAGGGTGATGCTCGGGCGGAAGGTGGAAGCGTGGGCCGATCTGGGTGTTAGGCTGTGAACGTGGGAATTTGGAGAGGGGAGGAGATGGTGGGTAGACGGGTCGCTTCGGGGTGGTCTCGGCTGGGAATGGAAAGTCGAGGGGAAGGATTGGTTGATGGGTTGGCTGCATGTGGACAAGAGAATAGGCACGGAGGTGGAAGGAAGGTAGGGCGTGGTTGGTCACGTGGGAAGTAGGTGAGGTTGCAGTGGCGGCCTAGCTGTGGAAGCGAGGATGGGGACGCGGCATGTGGAAGGTCCGGGTTCTGGTGAGGCTGGAAGTTGATGATCGGTGCAGGCGGGGTTGACGGGCGTTTGATGGATTCGTTCTCAGGTTGGAGGCGGTTGCGGGCTGCCGGGGGATGAATGGCGAAATGGAACGGTCTCGGGTGGGGCTGGGAGGCGGAAGGGATGGGAGGATGGGTGACTGGGAAATTTTTTGCAAAGGAAACAGAAGTAGCAGGTTGAATGAAAGAAGGAAAAGAAAAGAAAATATAGGAGAGGAGAAGGTTAGAAGTTAGAACGTTTTATATACTTTATTATTAAATAAATTTTTGTTTCAAAGCAGTGAAAACATGAACGAAGCAAATTAAATGAACCATCTGGAATAGAAAAAGGCAGCACGAATTCAGAAGTTATTACAGGGAAATGGCTTTTGGTATTATACGGTGGACATAGGAGACCAAAAGACTCAATTACATAACCGATATAACAAGTTGTTCCGTAGATTTCGTTGTCTTTCGGACTCCGAAATACTCAACCGAATATACCGCAGTGATCAGCATGACGAGACGATCAACACGGTATATAAATATCTGTGGTCTGATCGAATTTTAAAAATTCGAAATTTCTAATAGCGGAAAACGCAAGAAAAACGCTGAAGAATAAGATCGACGGAGCCAAAGATGTCCGAATTTGGAAAAACGACAACTGACATCTTTCTCAGAAAATGGTTTAGAATTTTTATATGTAAAAATATTTAGGTTTCGGAAACATTTTATTTTCATCGCTTTTTAACTGATTAAATTGTAGTGAATTTACGTGCGCAATATACTTTCATATTTTCGAACGAAAATTTGCCAGTCGCTATGTTTAACTAGACGTATTCCAAATATTAAATTTTTATTTCAAAATTTTATCTTTTAAAATTTCACAAAATTTCAACTAATTACGTTATTAAAACAGTTGAAATTTACAGGTCGTTACATTGCTTCATGAAGAGACGGATCCTTTTCAGAGGTCATTGTATTATCATCTCCATCTTTATCAAAAGCTTTAGTTTGGCCATCTTTGTTGCCGCCTGAACCTTGACCTTCATCGAATTTATCATCATCGTAGTCATCATTATCATCATCATTACAATCATCAACGTTGCCGCCCTCTTCTTCAACAACCTTATCTTTATCATCTTCGTCTTTGGAGTCGAATTCGACTTCGAAGGAAGGAACTTCAAAGGAAACAATTTTGGAAGAGTCGACCTCCTCTCTTTTGGGAACTTTAGTTCCCTACTGCATCTTTTTGATTTTATCCATGACTGTGTAGTTAATGCCCCGCTACTACCCCGCTATAACCCCGCTATATCTCATAGCAGATTTCTACCGCTACGATTTTTCCATATAGCCCCAAAATATAGCCTTTCCGCTTTAAGCCCCACTATTTCCGCTATATCCTGTTATTCCCGCTATATTCCGCTATTTCCGCTATATCTTCTTTAATAAAATGAATTGAAAAATTACATTTATACATTATAAAAATTATGAAACTAGTTTATTTGATTTAATTTTTAACATATTTTTAGAAATGAAAATACTCTAATATTCTACTAAATTCAATTATGTTTTATAACAGTTTTATGTTTATTTAAAGTATATTTGCACATGTTTTTATTTAAAATTATTTATGTATTAATTATAATTCAATTGAATGATATTTTTTCATTTAATTACCATTTATACATTTGAAAAAACATTAAGTACGAGTTTTATATGCTATTTTAAAGCCATCCGCTATATCCCGCTATATCCTCGCTGTATCCCCGCTATGACTTTTTGCACCTCCACCGCTTTGAATCCGCCGAGCGCTTTAACTGCACAGATCCATGACCCTATCGACAAGAGCAAGGTCGAGCAAGCGGAAGCTTAGATCTGGGCATTTCTCGGCGTTGTCAACATAGGCACGCATTAATGCGTCCTCAAAAAAATTCATAATAATATCTTCAAGAGAAGAATCAAGAAATTGTGACACTCGCCGCTTTGCATCGAAAATTGTGCTGATAGCCAGTTTTAAGGAAGCTTTATTTTTTATCATCTTTTCCTTTAAGGATAATTGCTTAGCTGCCAGTCGTGCCTTTTCTTCTTCTAACTCTTTTAGAGTCATTATCAATGCTAAGTTTTCATCAGTAAGGAGTTGGCGAGCTTTCCTCTCCTCTAAAATAATAGACTCTGACTGGGCGAGAGAAGGCCTCAATTGCTCCAATTCAATCGCAGTTTCATTCTTCTCCGCAGATAAGGAGGAAACCTGATTGTTCAAGTCAGAAATTTCCTCTTAATGCTTAGATGATTCGGTGGAGGACTTTGAAGAATTTTCATGCAACAAAAACCAACTCTTGGAAATCTGAAAGAAAAAGTACAACATAGATAAAAAAACGTAAGAAAAAATAGAAACAATAAAGTTAAGTAACTTAAAACATACCATGAGTTGTTGTTCTAGAAGAGAGCGATAGTGACCGGCCAGATCAGAAACAGAAGATGGTAGTTGAAATGAAGCAAATGACGAAGAGTTTAAGATGGATTGAACCATCTACTCAAAGTTGGTCGAAGGTGTAGAAGATAATGGTCCAGGAAGATTCAACACTTGAGTAGGGGTCGAAGTCCACAAGTCCTTCTGCATCTGCTCGATCACACTAGGAGGGCTCGAGACAACGATGCGGGAAAGTGGATCAACCGCTGTGGGAGTCTTTTTGGGTTGATTGAAAGGAACTTTAACAGATGGACTCTCTAGAGCTTTTTCAATATAAAAAAACTCCCCCTCCTCTTGTGGTGGAGAATCAGGAACTTCAACTACTTTGGCTCTCTTTAGGGGTGGTTCCACCATAGTTGATTTGACCAGTTTACTTTTTACGGCCATCTTTGACCTAGCAATGGCCTGGGAAAATGATGGCGCATGAGCAGTTGAAGAGGGGAGAGCCGGGTCACTAGTGAGTTTTTCAACTTGAGGAGTAGCTGTAGAAAATTCACACAAATTATAATTCAGTAAAGTAATTGGAGGAGCCATACAACAGTAAACAACAAGTACAACACTTAAACTTTCTGGAATTATCAGGACATATAGGTGACATTGGGGAGAAATTTGTCGAATCTCCTAAAGAGAGAAACCGTTTGGTTTGTGATGTAAGCTAGACCAAAGGAGGTTAGCCAAGTATCCTTTAACCCGTAGGCAAGAGAAAGTGCTTTTGCAAATTTGTAGGATTCAACAGCGTCAATCTATTTCTAATCTTGCTTGAAGCTGCAATCAACGACTCTACTACTTTCTTGTATTCCGCTTTAGTTCTTTAGTAGGAGCACCTGACAAAAAGCATTGGTCAGCAAAGGGAAATAAGTGAATGGGAAGATAAAACCTGAGATTAACTTACGTGGAGAGGAGAAAGCCCCGTAATGAAGGAAAAACATTTAACGTAGAAAAATTGTGTTTCCCAGTCTCTGAACTTATTCACTCCCTCAGAAATCAGCTTTTTGGGAGGGCTGGCTCTAAAGATCTGGTTGTTCAGATTACTAAGCTTGAGCAACCGAACCAGATAATTCAAGACTTTGGGATTGAGCGAAGAAATTCTGGATTCCAATGCCATAAGTTCAAGAGAAAGGAGATATGTATATTGAATAGGAGCAATCCCCAGATAGGCCAAGGACTAGGATAAGAAGTCTGAAAAAGGAAGGAATCCTCCATGCCAAATATGAACTGCTTTGTGGGCAAAGAATCCTTCATGATGACTATGGATGGTGTCAATTTTAGAAAAGGGGATGGTGCAACGACCTGCAAATTTATCACTTTGGTAAATTATATTTATTTTTAAATTTATTCAAATAAAATGTTGATAATACAAATAATTTTGTCTTGAGTAAGAATAAGTAATAGTAATTTTATTTTGATCAAATATTTACAAAAATATTTTCCTCGAAATCTAAATCGAGAAAATGGCTGAAAACAATTAATAATGGGATTTTAAAGATTATAACAAGTATTGGAATCTTTTATAAAAAAGATAGAAATATTATAATTAACATGTTATAAAAAGAGAAGTTCATTATAACAATATTTTGGTAGTAATTGTTTTAATCTCTTCGATTATATTTTAAAGATAGTAAATGTTAAATGTTTATTTAATAAAAGAAAAGTAGTTAACGATAACAATGTTTTGGTACTAATTGTTTTAATCTCTTCGATTATATTTTAAAGTAAGTAAAACTTGTTAAGTAAATTATGAATGTACTTAAAGCAAATGTATAAGTACATGAATACTTTTATAGATTGAAACTGTAAAAGTAAAGAGAATATACATGTATAAAAGAAGTTTGATTGATAAACGAGTGTTAATTGATAAGAAAGTTTTAATTAAATAAAGATGTTTTCGCATTTGATATTAGTTAAAGAAAGTTTCTGGTAATTTATCAATTTAATGAATTATTTTGAAAATGAGTTTTTAAGAAAGATAAGTTTAGAAATGTATGATAATAAAAAGATTATATAATATAAAGAAGTATCTTTATAAAAAGTGTTTAAATTAAGAATTTATTTAAGAATATATTTTATAAAAAAATGTTTTATAAAGGAAAGTGTGATCAGTAAAAATAAAATGATATTTGAGAAAGACGGATATCCTAACGTTTTGAAAAAGTATAAATGGGAAAGTTATGTAATATAAAATAAGTTTGGAATTAAATTTATAAGGATATTTATTAACAAAGAAATTTAAAAGGAATTTTGAAATAAAAATTATAACGGTATTACTCCAAATAAAGGATAATCGATTTCTTTTGGAATAAAGATAGAAATATTTTTGTGAATACATATTTGAAAAAAAAAGAAAAATGGTTATTTATAAAGAAGTATCTTTATAAAATTTTGAATAAAAGATGAAAGTTTAATGAAATATTTTCATAAGAATTTTGGGAAGGTTAATAAATACATATGAAGTATGTGGATATTTCGTCGCACGATTTAAACTAAGATTCGAGTATAGAACTTTGACGTGTCTTGACACTTATCCGAAAGAGGATTTATCACTTGATTCTTGATGACAAATATTGATGAGGGTTTATGGTTGTATGCTTGAGTTTTCTATCATAGTTGAGAGCTATGCAAGGAGAACTAAAGTTCTGATCAGAAAGCCTGGTCAGAATCCACACTAAAGGATCGGGAGATCAATACTACTTTAGAAGTGAAGTTGTGAATTCGAATAGAAGATCAAATCAGATATTGTGTACGGATCATCTATATACATCGCATGGGTGTAAGTTAAAAATAAATATTTGGGCAAACCTTTGGGTTTTGTTTTGGGTAATTTCGGGGACGAAATTCTTTTAAGAGGGGAAATCTATAGCGACTCGCAAATTTATCACTTCGATAAATTATATTTATTTTCAAATTTATTCAAATAAAAGGTTGATAATACAAATAATTTTGTCTTGAGTAATACTAAGTAATAGTAATTTTATTTTTAAAAAATATTTACAAAAATATTTTCCTCGAAATCTAAATCGATAAAATGGCTGAAAATGGTTTTGTCAATAACCAGCTCTATAATCGTAAAACGTCATGCACGGAGCTGGATACATACACTTATTTTTATAATTAAACAAGAATATAAAATAAAATCCATTGATTTGTTTTTGAAAATAAAATGTGTTTATAACATTTGTAGTAATGCCCTTAAATATGTAATTGATTTATTAAATTAAATTGAGATTTAAAGATTAAATAATTATTATAATTATTCAAATAATTATTTTAAAAAGTTATAATTCATTTGAATAGTTATAAAGTGATAATAAATCATTTATAATAGTTTGATAAAGAGATATATTTGATTTGAAAATATAAGGAAAAACTGATATCGCTTTATCGGTATAATAGCGATTTTTGTAAATTATCGTTAATATAAATTTATATGGTTTTATAAATCAAATGTGACCATTTTAATTCATCTAAAACGATAAGAAATTTTTTTTTAAATTTTTTTTACAAATATATGTACGTTAAAGTATAAGTGAAAATGTGATCGGGAATCGGTTCTCCGATCGGCAATGGTTTATCGAACGAAAGTTATTCGAAATCAATGCTACGTTATTTATATGTCATGTACATATATATATATATATAACATACAAATGCATCCACTAACATGCACATGAACATATTTATACATACATATATACTTATACATTTAAGAATACAAATGTAGTACAAAAAATAAAAGATATTTTAAATAAAGCTTCTTCCTTAAGCTAAAACAATTCAACATATGCATACATGAGTGGAAGGAAGTGATGTGCACATGGGGGAGGGGTTATGGCCGTGTATTTTAAGGGTGTAGTGTGTTGGAGAAGCTTGGAAAATGTGGTGTAAGCCTATCTTCTTTTATACTCCTCTTTTTTCCTATAAATACCTACCCATATCCTCCTTCATTCTTCACAAATTCATTCTTCTTCTTTATCATCATTCTTGAGCTTCTTAATGCTCTCTAATGGCTTCTCCTCTTTAAGAGAGGTAGGAGGGTTTAAAATAGTGGAGTGCTTAAGCACCAATCCGCTAATTACTCTCTAACTACGTCTTAATCTACTTCTTTCTCTTCTCTTCCTTAATGACACTTGGCCGTGAGTAATGGTGCTTGGGTGGTGGAGGCCGAGAGGTTGGAGGTGATGGAAGCATGGGCCCTGAGCAAGAAGGAGGTAGAAATGGTGGCCAAGCACTTTGAAAGCATGGTTGAGTTGTTTAGTAATGATTTAGATGAAGTATTGTGGTCATTTGAATGTTGGTGGGAAGTTTGGTTTCATCATGTTGGGTATATTTCGACATTGCCACCGAACCAAGCTCCATCCCACGACCACCGAACCATCCCTAGCCGAACCAGGGTATCACCGGACCAACCCCATCACCAGGGTATCACCGGACCAACTCCATCACCAGGGTATCACCGGACCAACTCCATCACCAGGGTATCACCGGACCAACTCCATCCAGAACCACCGAACCACTCATCACCATTCTACACCGGACCAGAACCACCGAACCACTCTTCACTACACACACCATCGGACCAACTCCTCTTCCATGCCTTGCCAGATCAACCACCAGTCCACCTACCACCGGACCAAGTATTACCGGACCAAAACGTGCCAGGCCAGACCACATCAGCCCGAGCCCACCAGCAACTGTACACATCCAAGACCCCTACCCCCAACCTCACTCTATAAATAGAGGGGTAGGGGTACAACAATGGGGGACAAATTTGAGAGCTCAAGCATGGAAGGAACTTTCAAACAACTTTCTTTTACTTGTACCAAAGCGTTGTACTTGTAATCACAACAAAACAAGAGAAATAACATATAAAGTGGACGTAGGCACATTCTGGCTGAACCACTATAAATCTGCATGTCTTTTTACAGTTTAGCCCCTATTTTTCATATATTTACATAAATCTCCAAAATCACTAAGAACAACCTAAGATCTACTAAATCATATAACTTTGAGGTGTTTGTCCATTTTTTGTGCAAACACTGCATAATGCCCTTTCTTACAACAATAGTAACAATCGATGTCAGCATAGGGTCCTAGTTTTACTTTTTCTTTAGCTTCTTTCTGTGCACGAACTCTACGTGCTTGCTTTGGATTAGCTCATAACTCATCACCCAACATATAATAAGACATCCTACCCCTAAGTGATATTCCAAGATATGATCAGAAGTTTCATACCATTTGACTTAAAATCCTTTTATCCAAATAACTTGATTTAACTTGTTCGGCTTTGAACTTGCCTTGATTGTACAATGATACAAAGAATAATTTATCAAGTGCTTGATACCATTTGCCCAAGCCAACATATGATCGATACTTAGAAGATTATTCCCACCATCATCAAAAAGATCAAGACCTTATTCTTGGAACTTCCCAAAGAGATAACATCTTATAAATTTTCCAAATCACATAAATATTTATACTTTTGCATATATAAAATATACACCTTTTTAAACGGTATGTCAATTCAAAACAATAGATTGTAAATAAATTTGGAGCAAATAAAATAAATCACATAATCACAGACATAGAATATCAGAATAACTCGCAGCGGAAATAAAAATACATAGTAGTTCATAAAGCTACTACAATAAAAAGTCTCAAAATAGATACATAATACCAGAGTCTGAAAGCAAATATAACTGGAAATCCAAATACATAAGTTCACTAATACATAAGCAAAGGCTGAATGGAAATAACTGAAATAGAAATAGATAGATAACTAGATAGATAGATAAGTCTCCAGCAAATCTCTAGCTCCAAAGATGAATCCAAAGCTGTGATACTCAGGCTGACCCGAATGTAAAGCAAAACACAAACACTCGAGTTAGGACATACATACTTATAAAATGTAAATCAACTCAAGTGTACTGCAATAGAAATGCATCAATAACTTAAAGGATGCTTGGGATCGCCCATCCTTTAAGGATCCGTTAAACTATCTACTATGTAGTATTATACGCTATTATAATATTGTCTAAAGTAAAGTAAACTATTAAAAATAGTGTTAAGGCATTATATTTTCCACCTTAACACATTTTATATTCCCATAGTCTATACAGTACCGTAATCGCCCCCATAATGGGCTTCGTCAGAGGGCACTCCATAGGTATGGTACAAAACAAACTTGTAGTAAAGCACGCTAGGGTAGGTGACACGACACAACTAGGCAATGCCAGGGTAGATATACTAATTAGGCATCTGGACTATTGGTAACGCAAAGCCGCAACAATCGCCCAACTCGAGCGACACTCCCGAATCAAGGGGTGCACCCAATCAATCACAAAGCAATAGAATGGTATACAATGGAGTGTGTCTGATAAGAGGAGCTACCTCATTGGCCCAGAATCGCTCCTATTTTAGCCACCTTATGCCAACTCACATGAGTTGGGTCCACGTAAATATATCTTAGGATCGTTGCCACCATCCTACTTCATTCTGGAATCTCCTCCGCGTACACAGTTGTTAAAGTGGTTTTCGGTATCGATATAGAGTATGTCCATATCCGATCCCGATCTTTTTAACAACTAATCGTTATTATAACCCGTGGGTATTTATTTCAAATGTTTTATATTTCAAATCAAAACATATTTATTCCAAAACCATTAAAATCCGATGTCATTATTCTTTAAAAACATTATTTATTTCCAAAGTTGTAACACTTCCAAATTAATTCACTTAATTATAACACTTCAAAAATGTAATGTTTAGAAACCATAACACTTTTCAAAATGTGATATTTAGAAATCAAAACACTTTAAAAATGTGACCCTTATATAGTACCATTTTGAAAACGTTATCTTTTTTAGAAATAGTAGCATTTTAAGAACAAAACCTTAGTTCCATAGCATTTTAGAAATGCTGCAAATTCTATTATATTTTCTACTATAACATATTTAAAACATCATATCTTATATTTTTATCATAGTTTTTATATAAGATCTATTTTACTTTTCAAACTTATTTATTTGGATATAAATTAAACTATGATTTTAGTTAAATAAAATTTATTACTAAAATCTCCAATTAAAACTGTATTTTCTCATATCAAGTTAAAAATACATTTTAAAACCATTTATTAACTTATAAAATTTTAACTTATAGAAAATCAGTATATATATTTTAAAATCATTTAAATCAAATTAAGTTAAAATTTCATAATTAAAAATTTCAAATACTTAAAAATTTTCAAAAAATATTTATATTAAAATTTAACCATGGGTCTGTATAATATTTTCTAACCTAGGTCAAGTGATACAGATATATACCATTTCAATCCGAAATATAAATCCTGGGTTTGATCATTTCAAACCCGAAATCGCAAGTCAAATAAAAATCGCTCGGGCCTATCATTTCAGCTCATAACGACTTTTCCCTATTCTAAAGTCCGTTCGGGTTTGTGTCATTTCAACCCATAGTAAGGAAACTTGCAGTGTGAGAAACAGAAATATAAAATGAACAGTATAGCATAGCATATCATATCAGGTGAAGAAACAGGTATAGCATCAGGTTATAACATCATATAATATCATATCACAGGCATATATGAAACTACTATCAACATGGCATATCACTATTACAATTCACAAGCCATCGATTCACTAGTTTATAAGTACGAAGTCGAGAGTGATAAACTCACCTTCTTTGGCTAGAGATGACAATTCAAGACACAAGAACAAACTTCGAAAAGCACGAATCAAATTCGAGGAGAAGTAGCACCCAAATCCAAATCTTGTAAACAATAAAATACAACATACATAAGAAAATATTCAACACCAAAAATAGATGAATTAAAACAAGATAAAATGATAACAAACATGGCCTAGTGGCTAAGCCACTTTGGCAATAGGCTAGACAACATGAAACATGGTTCGGCCACATACACATAGGCTCGGCCATGATGGGTTCATGGGCTAAAAGGCACGGCTATGGTATGCTAAAGGTCACGGCTATGGGGTAGGTGAAGGGATGGCAAAGCAAAAGTCACTTGGAAGGCAAAAGGTCAAGGGTGTGTGCCTTTTTGGGTTCGACCATGGGTCAATGGGTTCGACCACTTAGAGTTTGGGTTCGGTCATATGGTGCTATGGGTCAAGGCACATGAATTGAAGGCTTTAGCAAGGAGATGGTCACAGCCAAGCAAGTGGAGATGGTGGAATAGGTAGTGGCCGAGGCTAGCAAAGAGGAAGGGGGTGAACATGGAAGGCTCGGCTAGGGTTTATATCATGGTTTGGTGGTGGGGTTTTGATCAAGGAGGTCACGGCATGGTCAGGGGATGATGCTGAGGAGATGGAGGCCGATCATAGGTGATGGGTGGTGGAGGAGATGAGGTCGGCATAGGTGGTGAACATGGCCGAACATAGCAAATGAGAAAGAAAAAGAAAAAGAGAAAGAGGAAGACATGACTTACTGTAATTTTTTTCTCAGTAGAACAAAATGAGACGAAAGAGGAGGTTAGATGTTTTGTATGGCTTATGGCAATGGAAAGGCATCTCTTCATATTGAAAAGTCACAAAGTGACCATTAGGAAGATCCTAAGCCCACTAGTCAAGCCCAATAACAAAACAAGCCAAAATACAAACAAAAAATCAAAGCCCAAACCAAAATAAAATAGAAAATGAACGTAGAAAAATAGACAATAAAATATTGAAAATAATTGCGTGTAAAATGGTGAATTTTATCAGATTTAAAAAGTATAAAACAGAATTCGATGAAACGAAAAGCAGAACGAATATCAAAATCAAGTATAGTTTAAAAGAAAAAGATTGGAAATTTAAAATTCAAATTTAAAATTTTCAACCGAAAGTTAAACTTTGACCAAAATATAAAATTTACAGAAAATCATTATTTTAATATATTTGGAAAAAAAATTCTCAACTAATCCCAAAATACATTATAAAATTCCAAATTTTCTTTTTTTAAATGATTTAAAATCAAATTTTCAAATAAATTTAATTTAAAATATTTTTTAAAATTACGGGTTGTTACATGTTCGCTCAACCTAAGCTCTGATACCAAATGTAACGACCGAGGATTTTTGACCCTTGAAAATCGACACAAATACATCCTCGTGCCACAAATCCAAGTGCCTGAAAGCCCGATTGTTAGGGAAAAAAGAAAATAAGAATAGAACAGATTCTCACATGAAAGGAATAACATATATTAATTCAATATATAATCTTTACAACGGAAAATTTTAAATACAATATCAGCGTATAACTTGGATTTAGCCTAGACAGTTATAAACTCTCCCTTTTTATAAAAGTAAAAACAAATACAATAGATGCAGCAGATAATAGAATACGTCCGTACGTAGATGAAGGTCTCTAGGTCACCTCTGGAAACTCCAAACTTCTTCAACTAAACCGGAAACTACTCAGATCTGACCCGAGTATTGAAAATACCGAGATCAGGCTTAATAAACCAGCGTGAGATGCTCGAAATTTTAAATATATAGATCAGGATGATGTCAATCAAAACCTTTGAAAAGAGGGTATCTCATAAGACCACGCCCACACATAACTACAGACGGGTTTTTATCTTATGATAACCAAAATACATTATACTGAAAAACACTTTGATATTATTATTAATGACATTCTTTTGAAAACACTTTTCAAGTAATATATAAATATTAAGTATCAATATCTAGACTAAGTCTATGGTTAAATATCCAGACTAGGTCAACGGAATATAGCGGACGTAATATAAGATACCAAAGGGGGGAGCTGAAATGTTTGCAATGCATTACAGCTATTTTGGGACTACAATCAAAACCATAAAGCTCGTATTGGGACTGGATTTCTAGCATGATAGGGAACTGGTGTCCTTTTCCTTAAATACACACATAGTAACTTTAGTTTCCGCAGTGACCTTATCGCTTTTCTCAAGCAAGCCACTTGGAACTGCACTAGCTACACTACTATGTCATAGAGTATTACTCAGTGGCTTAACACGATCTTCGTCTGCCTCCAATACTTGTCCATTTCATCATCTTAAGGCAACAAATGCCTTGAGGCAATAAAGCCTTTCATTTCTCATAACCTATAGCTCGAAATATGTCCTGCATACCACATAGTATCCCGTACCATATCTGCTATGTGAGGCTCGTGAGGCTACGCTCAACTACTACAAAGCCACGCTTTAATTCACACAAAGCCATGCTTTGGCTTTCTCATAACAGGTTCCACTTTTAATGCCACATTTCCATTACTTCGATCACCGTTGACTCCCAAAAACATACAACCCCTGAGATCATACGTCTAAGAGAACGGTGTTAAGCTAAGAGAAGTTGCCTTCTCTGCCACTAAATATATGTATATTAGTAAAAGTCAATGTTATGATCTCAGAAATGCAATGTCAGACATTTGTCCATACGAGTTCGTTTTGGGACTGAACAAAACCGAAGACACTCCTCCTACCACATCCCATGAATCACTCCTAGGATCAGGAGTGAGTAGTAATTGAATTAAGAAGATTTCAAAATATGACAGGCCACTGCTATAATAAATATCTCTATATTAGGAGCGACCCAGAGAATGTCAACAAGTAGTCTTTTCGCTATAAAGATCTTCGGTCTTTAATAATCATCATCTTCAACATGTCTTCATCATCAAGATGTCTTCATTTCCGAATGTATACATCAATCCGAAGTGGTTTTCGGATAGGAGTTACCTAGATCCGACCTCGGTTCCTTCGAAATAATCATCCATTAAAAAATGATAAGTTCATATGTGTGACGACCCACCTTTTTGGACGGTTTAAATTGACAATAAACCACACATGTCTAACTCAAACCATTCAAAAGGGCTGATTATCAATGGGATTTAATAAGAAATAAGAGAAAAGAAGGAAAACAAAATACAGAATCTCATAGTGGAATGACAAAATATAATAATCAAATAAACAGTTCGTGAAGTTGTTTTACAATATACATTTGATTTCAATTTTACAACATAATCAAAGTACAATCAACAAACATACCAAACTAATGCAGCGGAGTAATAATAGTAATACGGTCTAGCAAACTCCATCTTCATCTTCAAGGAATAATATCTTCGACACTAAAATACTCATGCTGACCCGAGCGTGATGAAAAGACAAAAAACTCGAGTCAGAACTAAAAGTTCTTATGTAAGTTAAATCAGTAACAAGTAAATATGAGTGTACTAGCTTTAGAGATATTTATGGGATTTTATATCTCCTATCAAGTGTACAACGTGAGTGCAATAACTTAAGAGATGTTACTGGATTTTCCATCTTCTAAGGATCCGTCAAACTATCTATATGTTGTAAGATACGCTATATATGTAGTGTCTATCAGTAATGTAAAGTATTAAAATAGTGTAAAGGATTTACATCGATCCTCCTTAACACATTTTTAAGCATTGTCCTACAGTTTGCCTTAGTAGCATGACCAGTAACGTCATTAGCCAGGGAGGCATCATGATAAGACAACACTAAAACAAAGTCGTAGTGGTCGTGTATAAGGATAAAAGTATGACAATGCACATATTTAAATTTCAATAATGAATCATACTTCATATCAAAATATCGAATTCACTTTAACAGTATAAATCCTTCATATCAAAATATCGAATTCACTTCAAAATCATTTCTAGTTCGAAATAGGTTACACTTCCAAATCAAAACATTCGTATTTAAATCAATGATTTAAATCTAAAAGATTCCCACCTTAAAACAGTTTAAATATTGAAAATAGTTTTGAATAATTAAAATAGTTTGAATATTGAAAATAATTTGGATAGTTAAAATAGTTTAATATTGAAAAATAGTTTGGAATAATTAAAATAGTTTATATTAAAATAATTTGATTATTAGAATGGTTTATATTAAAACTGTTTCTTTCTTCCACAACAATTTGAACTCATGTTTCAAATTGCAACGAAATAAATTTTTCGATTTTTGAATCAAGTCAACTTCATATTCAAAATTCAATTTAAATCAGCCTCATTTCAAAACGATTTTACTTTACTTCAAATTCAATTTAAACGGTTCTATCCAAATGGCTGATAGTTTCAATTCTATTTCTCATTTTTAAACAATTTAGCTTAAATCCATTTCACATCCAAAACTCGAAAATACCAATTTAAACCATTTTTAATTAAAGTAAATTCAAAGTTTAAATTAAAGTTTAAACCTTTAAAATAATCTACTTCCAATAAATTCAAATCTTATCTCAACTTCAACTTTAAGATTTCAAATTAAATCCTTAAACAATTTCATTTAAACAGTTCAATTTCAACATTTCAAATCTCGAATTAGAAAATAATTTAATTCATGTAAATCCAATTTTTTTATTTCTTTAAAACAATATCATTTAAACCAAATTAAATTCAAGATTTTAAAAACCATTTAATTTAACCAAATCCATTGTCCGTATATAATTTTCTACCTTATGGCCAAGTGATAAGTTATTCCAATTTAATTACATGAATGGGTATATATCATTTCAACCCATAATTAAATGATATACATATATATATATATATATATCATTTCAACCTATTTCTTAATTCATTTCAAATATTACAAGTGACAATTTATAAGATGTAAAATAATAAATAGGATAATAATAGTGATATAGCAAAATAAATAACAACCATACATCCTACATATCAATCAATAGGCATCCAATTACAATCAACATCCAAATCAACCAATGTATCATAATATTTACTAATTATCAATTGTCAGTGTTTAAATAGCAATTAAATTCAATATTAATTTAAATGTCAATTTAATTCAATATAAAATTCAAATTAATTTAAATGACAATTTAAATTACCAAACAACAATTAATAAATTTTTATTACATAGTGATTTCAATTTAACTAACATAAGAAAATTTAATATCGTGTGAGTGGGTCAAATCACCCATCTTTGATTTATAGCCCATTAAAAATCCAACAAAAGCTCAAAATCTCAACAGTCACCAAATTCAACCAAACCAGTTTCATGTTGTTTGGAATTTTGATACAAAGTCCAATTTAGAAGAAACCACGCCTGAATCTGAGCTTGTATGAAAAAGTTATGCAAGCTAGAAGTTTGAATTTTAAAATTTGAATTAAAATAAAACAAATGGGTAAATTCGTAATTAGGTTTACCATCTCAAACCCTATCGTTGAACACCCACCAGCCGCCGCCCCGTTCATCTTCTTACCACCGATGATCCAAGCCTCCGCACCCTGATCAGACATCACCAACGAAATCGCCATGGCCTACCGCACATCCCCATGGCCGCACGACCACCTCCGGTCACCCACATGGCCCCGCCTCCGCATCTGCTTCCCTCGCCAATCCTGGCAAATCTCTGCACCTATGACAAGATCAGAGCCAATGGATTGACGCTGCGCCTCCTCCTCTACACGCCAGTGCCTTCCGATCATCAAATGATTGAAGTTTCACCGTTGACAAACCCTTACATGAATGGCCGAGACTTCTTCGCCAATTTGTGGACAAATGGAGCCTCCAATCGAAAAACAAATTGCAGTGCTGATTCCATTCGTCGAGAGCTTCATGAGGATATATTATATGATAGGGTTTGAGCAGTTTGAATTTTTGGATTTGATTTGAAATCAGTAATTAAGGCTTTGGGATATTGACCATTGAGGAGGAGCAGATTAGAACTGAAATGTACGTACATAAAATAAAACAAAAGGCTGCTAGGGTTTCATAATAGCATATATATAGACAAAGATGGAATAGGAATAGATGGAATAGATCGATTGGGCCCAAGCGATAACAAAGGCCCGAAAAGCCCGTTTCGTTTCCGAAACGAAAATAAGTCATCATATATATCGAAATATTAGTTTTTAATATTTTTAAACTCAATGTAACTAATTTGAAACCCTAATTCCATTGTATATAGAAATTAGCTTTTAAAATCGAATTATATTCATTTTTACGCGTTAATTAAATGAATTATTATTAAATTGATTTAACCACCTTTAAATTCTAAATTAAAAGTTTTCTATCATCATTCTAGGTTAAACAGGAATTAATAATCTTTTAAAATTAAATTTTCCATGTTAAATCCAAGATTTAATATTAAATTAATTTCAATGTTTAATTACAACTGTAGTAAAATCCATTCATTATTTTTATTTTCCAAACAAATTCTTTTATTTTAATTTAAATTCTTATTATTAAATCAACAAATACCTTATGTGTTTAGTAAACATAAGTTTCCATTTTATTACAATCATTGCTCAAAAGTTAATGCCTTTGCTTATATTAATTGAAATATTTAATTACCTTAAATTTCATTGATTACAAAATAAATTTCAAATGGATTTAATAATAAGATGATAAATAAAACAATTGTTACATCTTAGTAATTCAAACACATTTCTAAATTTATTGTTTAGAAACAAGGATTATAAATTACTTACCAAATAACTGATTTCATATTCTATATTAAAACCAATTTCAATTAAATAACATATGATTCCACCATTTGATGCATCATTTATTTTATTCCTTACCTTTATTATTACAATTGATTGAATTACATTAAACCAGTTGTCAATTACATTCAATCAATATTATTAAATTATATTCTAATAATTATTTTCATTAATAAATCATAAATTTTAATTTCTCAGAATATTAAATTCCAAAGTCTTATCAAATTTAAAATTATTAATTGTCAAAAATACGGGTCATTATAATCTCCCATACTTAAAACTTTTCGTTCTCGAAAAGGAACAAGAAGGAACAAGAAATCTGATATATTTATTCAAAATTATCAATTTATAAACAATTAGCTTACATATTTAAGTTTAGTAAAAATTTGAAAATAACTCAACTTTCACAAAAATTTTCTAAGTTCTAAATTTATGAAAAGTCTCGGCAGCATTGCGCGGCTAGGTCCGAAAAAATAATAATATCAATAATTACATTGTAAATATCATATTTCAATAATAAAGCATCCCAAACCATGGGAAAACAATAAAATAACGCTACAAAAACCGTAATCCGAAAATTTACCTATTTGTCGAGGAAACAAAGCACTATTTATGAAACCAAAAGCAACTGCTATTGCTTCCATAAACCCGTATCTTACTTACATAATCCAAAAGAGTTAAAACTATGTAAAAAGAGTAATATTTTAGTTGTTTCAATTAATAGCAAAAGCAACATACAATATATAATAATCATATGCAAACAAAAGCAATACGACCATTATATGCAACAAAAGAATCCATCACACATCCATAGCAACCAAATACTAATGGTTTTTCCAGGTTCAGAAATTTTTATCTCACAAGGGTGATAAATAAACTAATAAATGTAGTTTATGCTCAACAGCCTTAGATAATTACTTAGTAGATTATTCATACAATCACAAACAATTTGAAGTATCATTTTCCAAACTTCCCATCAGCCAAACAACGTAGAATTTAAATATTATTTAAGTTTGTACGATGTATGTATATCATTTGTTCACAATATCAATTCTGATCGCTTATTTGAATACACACATTTCACTTTCGAACTAGTATTGTTAATTCGACTATTCTAGTGCGGATTATAATCCGATTTCTTGATTAGAAATCTCCATTCTCGTTGCATATCCATAAAATATGATATAAAACTTCAAATTAACATCAAAAATCCATATCAAGCGTTCACCGTCGAGAATCGAGTAAAAAATCCTAATCGGACTGGTGTGAATTACTACAAATCATGTATTCGAATCTGAATCAGAACTGTTATGCGAATAAAATGATTTACGGACAACATACATATTTTATTCTATTTGTTTCTTTAACACATAATTTACTTTTCATTTATTTTAATTCTCATCCATTCATACAAGATCAACTTTTATTAATTTACATTCCTTACTTACATAAATTATTTTCCATTCAATGTTTAGAATCAACAATGAATAAAATTTTAAAGTATTTCATACATTTCATTGTAGTTTAATTCACATTTATTTTCTTGTATAACTTGATTTCCATTTAATATATGATTTATTTATGAATCATTTCAACATTTTCTTAAGTTTATAATCATTTACTTAAATAGTGTTCACTTTTTACTATTAAATTTAATTATAAAGCATTTCAAAACATTAACTTAAGTTTATAACATTCTTTGTACATCTTAATTCTTTTATTTATAGACATAATTTCACTTTGAAACATTTTTTTTGTTACTTAAGTTTTTACTTGTATAATATTCCATTATCTTTTAGTTTACAAATTATAAAACTTTAATTTTTATATTTTCATTAAACGCTTTGCTTTAATTTCAGTTTTTAATTTGGAAGTTTCTGACCATTTAAAATAGTCGAAGATTCCATTCTATTTCAATAATTGAAAATCACTGATTAATAGAACTTAAGAACTAAATACCAGGTTTTATTGCAAATCATCTTGAAATAATATATACTTATACCTTTTTATATATACAAATCATACTTAGGAAATTTAAATCGAAATTTGTTTATCAAAACAAATGCTTAGTAGTTTCCCACTTTGAAACTTGAAAATGAACGTCGATGATGCCGCGGTCATCATCGAAATTATTGTCCAACGACAGAAGAGGGGAGTACAAAACGTATTTTCTTTAAAATTCTTTTAAAAACTTTTCTTTCAAATCTCATTGAAAATATTTCTATCTGAAAATACTTCCAAATAATACTAATATTATTTTTCCAAAACCTTTGAAAACCAATTTCAAAACAACGAAACTTAAGTTCTCAAATTTTCAATTTATATTCATTTTATTTGTAAATCATATTTTATAAACCATATTTATAAAATTATGTTTTCTTATAACATTAATAGTCAATAGTTTTAAGAACTTGACTGACAAAACAATAAATGACAATAATCAAATATTATCATTTCCTAACAAACAACACAACAAAATAACAAAATCAATTTATGAAAAATTATTCTTTTTGTCTATATAAAATATAGTTTAAGGTAAAATCATTTCATTTACAAATTTCAAAACAATATTGTGTCGGTCTACCCAGTTCAATTGTTTGGGAATCCCTATCTATGCCATAGCGTCCTATGTACTGATCAGAATTCATAAATACTCAGCAAAACAAATTAACACAATACAAAACAATTTTATAACACTAACAAATACACACTCTCATATATATACACACACACACTCAACTCATAATTGGGCATTCCATTACCCCATCTCTTAATGAGTTACCCCAACAGGCTAAGGTATCTCTAAACCAAAGCTATGATACCAACTGTGATGACCCACCTTTTTGGACAGTTTAAATCGATAATAAACCACACATGTCTAACTCAAACCATTCAAAAGGGCAGATTATCAATGAGATTTATTAAGAAAATAAGAGAAAAGAAGGAAAACAAAATGCAATATCTCGCAGCGGAATGACAAAATATAATAATCAAATAAACAATTCAAGAAGCTGTTTTACAATATACATTTGATTTCAATTTTACAACTTAATCAGAGTACAATCAACAAACATACCAAACTAATGCAATGGAGTAATAATAGTAATACGGTCTAGCAAACTCCATTTTCATCTTCGAGGAATAATATCTTCGACAATAAAATACTCATGCAGACCCGAGCGTGATGAAAAGACAAAACACTCGAGTCAGAACTAAAATCTTATGTAAGTTAAATCAATAACAAGTAAATAAAAGTGTATTAGCTTCAGAGATGTTTACCGGATTTTACATCTCCTATCAAGTGTACAATGTGAGTGCAATAACTTAAGAGCTGTTATGAGATTTTCCATCTCCTAAGGATTCATCAAACTATCTATATGTAGGAAGATACGCTATATATGTAGTGTCTATCAGTAATGTAAAGTATTAAAATAGCATTAAGGATTTACATCGATCCCCCTTAACACATTTTTAAGCATTGTCCTACAGTTTGCCTTAGTAGCATCATCAGTAATGTCGGTAGCCAAGGAGGCGCCGTGATAAGACAACACAAAAACAAAGTCGTAGTGGTCGTGTATAAGGATAAAAGTATGACAAGGCACGTGAGGCAGTGCCCAAGGCAAGATACTACCAATTCGAGTCACATGACTGGTGGTAACCCCTAATGGCCCACTGCGAACATCCATCCCATAATCAAATCAAGTTGCACCAATCGAGTCAAAATCAATATAGTAATACGAAGAACAGATGTCGCTAGAGGTAGCTAGCCTCATTGGTCAGGACAAGTTGTCCTGTTTTAGTCACTTCCAATTGACACAAGTGTCAGGGTTTATCCATTATCTTTCTCTTTCTTCAAATCCAGCAAACGTTCACTAATCCAACTACTTCATTCTGGATCATCCACCGCGTACACAGTTGTTAAAGTGGTTCCGGTATTGATAGAGAGTATGCCGATATTCAGCTCCGGTCTCTTTAACAACCAAACATCATTTTTCACACCAGTTGGTTTTTTTAAATTTCAATAATGAATCATACTTCATATCAAAATATCGAATTCACTTTAACAGTATAAATCATTCTTCATATCAAAATATCGAATTTGCTTCAAAATCATTTTTAGTTCAAAATAGGTTACACTTCCAAATCAAAACATTCGTATTTAAATCAATGATTTAAATCTAAAAGATTTCCACCTTTAAAATAGTTTGAATATTGAAAATAGTTTTGAAAATAGTTTGAATATTGAAAATAATTTGGATAATTAAAATAGTTTAATATTGAAAAATAGTTTGGAATAATTAAAATAGTTTATATTAAAATAATTTGATTATTAGAATGGTTTATATTAAAAATGTTTCTTTCTTCCACAACAATTTGAACTCATGTTTCAAATTGCAACGAAATAAATTTTTCGATTTTTGAATCAAGTCAACTTCATATTCAAAATTCAATTTAAATCAGCCTCATTTCAAAACGATTTTACTTTACTTCAAATTCAATTTAAACGGTTCTATCCAAATGGCTGATAGTTTCAATTCTATTTCTCATTTTTAAACAATTTAGCTTAAATCCATTTCACATCCAAAACTCGAAAATACCAATTTAAACCATTTTTAATTAAAGTAAATTCAAAGTTTAAATTAAAGTTTAAACCTTTAAAATAATCTACTTCCAATAAATTCAAATCTTATCTCAATTTCAACTTTAAGATTTCAAATTAAATCCTTAAACAATTTCATTTAAACAGTTCAATTTCAACATTTCAAATCTCGAATTAGAAAATAATTTAATTCATGTAAATCCAATTTTTATTTCTTTAAAACAATATCATTTAAACCAATTTAAATTTAAGATTTTAGAAACCATTTAATTTAACCAAATCCGGTGTCCGTATATAATTTTCTACCCTATGGCCAAGTGATCAGTTATTCCAATTTAATTACATGAATGGGTATATATCATTTCAACCCATAATTAAATGATATAGGTATATATTATTTCAACCTATTTCTTAATTCATTTCAAATATTACAAGGGCCAATTTATAAGATGTAAAATAATAAATAGAATAATAACAGGGATATATCAAAATAAATAACAACCATACATCCACCATATCAATCAATAGGCATCCAATTACAATCAACATCCAAATAAAACAATATATCATAACAGTTACTAATTATCAATTGTCGGTGTTTAACTAGCAATTAAATTCAATATTAATTTAAATGTTAATTTAATTCAATATAAAATTCAGATTAATTTAAATGACAATTTAGATTACCAAACGACAATCAATAAAATTTTATCACTTCATGATTTCAATTTAACTACATCAGAAAATTTAGTATCGCATGAGTGGGTTAAATCACCCACCTTTCATTTATATCCCATTAAAAATCCAACATAAGCCTAAAATCTCAATAGTCTCCAAATTCAACCAAACTGAATTCATGTTGTCCGGATTTTCGATACGAGTCCAATGGAAGAAACCGCATGTGAATCAGACCTCGTATGAAAAAGTTATGTTGAATTTTAAAATTTGAATTAAAATAAAACAAAAGGGTAAATTCGTAATTACCCTATTGTCGAACACCCACCAGCCACCGCCCCGTTCATCTTCCTACCTACCGCTGATGATCCAAGCCACTGCAACCTGATCAGACATCACCAACGAAATCGCCATGGCCTACCGCACATCCCCATAGCTGCACGACAACCTCTGGTCACCCATGTGGCTCCGCCGCCGCGGCCGCTTCCTTCGCCAATCCTGGCGAATCTCTGCACCTATGACAAGATTGGAGCCGATGGATTGACGCTGCGCCTCCTCCTCTACACACCAGTGCCATCCGATTGTCAAATGGTCAATGTTTCACCATTAAACGACAAACCCTAACATGAATGGCCGAGACTTCTTCGCCAATTTCTGGACAAATAGAGCTTCCAATCTAAAAACAAATTGCAGAAGTTGATTGCATTCATCAAGAGTTTCGCAACGATATATTATATTATAAGTTTGAGTAGTTTGAATTTTTGGATTTGATTTGAAATCAGTAATTAGCGCTTTGGGATATTGACCATTGAGGACGAGCAGATTAGAACTGAAATGTACATACAGAAAATAGAATAGAGGGCTGCTAGGGTTTCATAACAGCATATATATAGACAAAGATGGAGTAGGAATAGATGGAACATATCGATTGGGCCTAAGCGATAACAAAGGCTAGAAAAGTCCGTTTCGTTCCCGAAACGAAAATAGGTCATCCAATATATCGAAATATAGCTTTTTAATATTTTTAAACTCAATGAAACTAATTTCAAACCCTAATTCCATTGTATACAGAATTAGGTTTTAAAATCGATTATATTCATTTTTACGCGTTAATTAAATGAATTATTATTAAATTGATTTAATCACCTTTAAATTATAAATTAAAGTTTTCTATCATCATTCTAGGTTGAACAGGAATTAATAATCTTTTAAAATTAATTTTTCCATGTTAAATCCAAGATTTAATATTAAATTAGTTTCAACGTTTAATTACATCCGTAGTAAAATCCGTTCATTATTTGTATTTTCCAAAAAAATTCTTTTATTTTAATTTAAATTCTTATTATTAAATCAACAAATACCTTATGTATTTATTAAACATAATTTCCATTTTATTACACTCATCGCTCAATAGTTAACGCCTTTGCTTATATTAATTGGAATATTTAATTACACTAAATTTCATTTATTACAAAACAAATTTCAAACAGATTTAATAATATGATGATAAATAAAACAATTGTTGCATCTTAGTAATTCAAACATATTTCTAAATTTATTATTTACAAACAAGGATTATAAATTACTTACCAAATAACTGATTTCAAATTCTATATTAAAACCAATTTCAATTAAAGAACATATTTTTTTAGAAAAATGAGCGATCCCCACGAGGAGGAGAGCACTCATATAATTTTATTCTACACTATTAAAAAGCTACCAACAAGCCTAGCAGAAAGCAAAGCCCTCCATACAAATAAAAAATAAAAAATATATAAAAAGACCCCCCCCCACAAACCTATATAACTAAGGTCCAAAATAAATTTAAAAAAACTAAA